>CM077465.1:85868982-87158081 GCA_039654755.1 Calcarius lapponicus | reverse complement strand
GTAATGTTAGTGTGTTGAAGCCACATCTAGGTTGGATGAAGTTTGCAGCAGTAATGGAGTGGAGCTGTGTAGCTTTCTTGGTCATCGTGGAATGCGAAGCTTTTGTGAATCCACACAGTGATATGAGAAAACTACCATCCTGATTCCTCAGTTCTGTACTCAGTACTCTTCCTTCTGGTAAATCTCCCCATGTGAAAAGTACATGTTCTGTCTAAATTTCCTGTGAGTCTGAAATTCACAATAGTGATAACTGAATTATTTCATTTTACTACATGGTTGAAGACATTTATACTACCAAAAATAAAAACATCTCCCCCCCCCCCCCAACAGTAAAATAAAATATCAAAATGTCCCTCATTTCAATTTAAAAAGCTGTTTCCATTGTGCTGATACATGCTGGTAACTCCCTATATATTTCTGAATTGGGAACATTGGTGTTTTTAATACCAAAGTTGTATTTCTTTCCCACACAAATGTTTTGTATCTGTTCTGTACCTCATTTTGTCTTTGTTGCACATTAATTTCTTTTTTCATTCTTTAGTTTGTTAAGATCATTTATGTCTCCTTTGTAGCAGTCTCTTGACATAAACTCTTTTGTAAACATGTTATTCACATGAGCAATCTCTACTACCAGAAAAGAAAAAGATCAAGATGAAACCAGCCACTAATACAAGCAGTGCTGAATCAGTCTAAACCTCATGAGAATAATTTCTCTTATCTTCACAGAAATATCATGGGCTTATCACATTAGTAGCTGCAAGGTGTTTCAAAACCTCTAAATGGAAAATGGTGGGAAATTGAGAAAGTGAATAGAAGAGTTCATTTTAATACAAACAATCTGTGTATGAATTGTTTTGAACCATTCATAATGAATAAATATCCCATCAGGAAGTCTCTGGGGTGTTTTTTAGCCCTGCAAGTTTTTCCTCTCAGTTGAATCCTAGCTTGGGACAGCTCAGTAGTTCAAAATTTAAGTCTGGAATACCTAACAAGCAGGTATGCAGCTTTTTCTTAATACATCTTTGATTCCTCATGTGGAACATAGAAGTAAAAGTATCTGCTTTTTTTAATGGCCTCAGAGCAACTGCATAAGCATTTTAAAATACAATTGCATGACTAATTTACTTGTGAATATTTTTTCTCAAATTTAGAAGCTATATATTAATACAAATTGTAAATAAATAAGATATAAATGTATGGGATTGGCATTTACATGTGTAGTTCTTCACATTGCACTTAAGTCACTGAAACTGTGAATTGAACACAAGGATTTTTTCAGACCTTAACGAGCTAGAATATATAACTTTAAAATTGCAAAGTTAAGGAACTAGGCAGTCAATATCTATTAAGGATATGGTACCAGAAACATATTGGAAGAAATAACTACTATATCTAGAAATGCAGTGTTGTATTTAAACTGATCGCACTCAAGGTCACGTTGGATTTAGCTTCTTTAGCATGAAGAAATATTAACAAATAAGCTACTTAGCAAGGAAAGACAATTTGCTGTCAGTTTACAGAAGAAAAGTAGAAGTATTTTAAACTGGAATGTCATTCTAGGGATTATTTGCATTTTTATTACAGAAAATCTGGCCACCAGAAAAGTAGGTGGATTAGATCAGCATCCACAATCCTCTTCACAGTGCTGCATACTGATAAGATTTAAAATGTTAGAATATAAATCTGAAAATACTGTGTTTATTTCACTGCAATCTGCCGTGTTTCAATAACTGCAGTATAAAATAGAGGAAATCAAATAGGATCAGGGTTACACTGGATATGAACTAGGGTTTGTCATAGCTAATCCCTAGCTTAGTAGGTTCATAGCATTCTAGTCAAGGTACTTCCTATTCTGAACACAGTTTTTGAGCTCTTGAAGGAAAAGCCAGGAGGGCTGAAGCTGGTGGGTACAGACAAAGCTGATGGGTAGCTGTTACCTTGGTAAGTCAGGGCCCAGCTGTAATACTTTCTACTTCAGTTTAAACTCATCAAAACTTGTCTGAGCTTGAAACTCTTCAAATGATTGATTGAAATAGGGGCAGAATGGCTTGTCCTCTGATTTTCAGCCCCATCAAATGCTGAAAAGGGAAAGAAACGAAACACCTGAAACCCAGCCCTACCTCAAACCCCAGGAAGTACAGGATGAATGCAAGAAGGTCTATGGGATCACCCCATGAGAATGAAATGGGGAAAAGAGAGATCTGGTGACAGTGGTGACTGCAGGGGAGGGGACCTGGTGAGTGTGGAGCACACCAGTGTGTTGGTGTCCTGCCAACACAACTCTCCTTCTCATGGGTATGAGCTGGCTCATGTGGAGCCCTTCAGGAGTCTCCGGACTTACAATACGAGCAGTCCATAACCCAGACAAGCCATCAGTAGTTGGTTGAGAGGCAATTATAGCTGATCCTGCTTTATGGCAAGAGGGCTGTAAAACTCCCTCTGAGTTTCCTGACAATGTTTCTATAACTTTTGCACCATTGTGTATTCTGGAACTCACAAATGCCAGAGGTTGTTACAACAATCTCAATGTGCCCTATTACCTACTTATCAAATTAACCTATTTTTGATGCAGCAGAGAAACTTTTATTCCAAGAAATCACACCAAATTTCCAGTATTTTTTCTGGCTCTTTCTAGACTTTAATTCTGATAAATATAACTGGCCATAAAAGCCCCCTATCCCTAATGACTTGATTCCCTTCATGTTTATAATCACCTTCTCAAATTCTGTGGATAATGATGTGGATGTGGGTTAGCAAAAATGTTTAGGACAATGTGAAAAGCTGTTCTGATAATAACAACTTCATGTATGCCAAATTAAGAAGTTTGTCTTCTGGTATCTACCAAGTATGTTGAGGGAAACAGATTTTGCTAGCTCATCCGTTAATCCTAGGAAGATAATGTTGCTTATGATAGTAAAACAGAGATATTTTCCCTGAGTAAATGTGTATTTATACAAATTGTTTGAGCTTCTTTATTTCTCTTGATGGATAGTTAGCAGACAGTCTATCTGCTCAGTTTTTTAATATCTTGGATGGAACCACGTACAGCTTAGATACCATTTGCAAAGTCCATATGTCTAAACTTACTGGGGTATACTTACAGTGAGAGAACAAGGTAGTATAGGTCAGCATTCATAACAATTGTTTAGTCCGTGTTAGTTTTTGTAACATCTTAGGCCAAACTCCAACAGATAACTGGTTTTTTTTCCCAGAATATTTAGGTGTTACTTATTCAAAACTGGGATTTTTTTCTGTTAATATTTTCTTATTCATGTCATGATATGAATTGGCCTTCCATGGCTGTTTTCAGTATATTAGCAATATCTATTTGCTAATCGCTGGAGTTCTTTTCCTATATATAATTAGAAATATGGTGATTCATATTGTAAACTGCTAAGTACCCTGCGAGATGTTGCAAATCTGGATTTTATTGTAGGCTTCAACAAATGTTAATACACCCATCTGACATTAGGAGATACTCAACATCATACAAGTTCATCCACCTTTTCTTTCAGTCTGCAGGAAGACACGTTTAGTAGATTTCCTGGTCAGGCTTGGCTGCAAGAAGCAAATGAAAGTAGCTGTATAGCCAGTGCTTTGAACAGCACGTATCTGTTCAAGTGTGACCCTGGAGTCTTAACTTTAGACACTTGGATGGGAGTTAAGGAAACAAGCAGGAAGGTAAGATGACTTGCTGGTAACAGAGGCAGTGATGCAGTCAGGAAGAGAACACAGCATCTCCTGCTTCTTCAAACATTTCTGCCTCACAAATTACTATCTCACATGAAAAATGATGGTGAGAAGAAACAAGCCCTGAGAAGTCTCAGCGATAAGAAAATGGGAAGGAGGACGATTTGATTAGTTCAGACCCATAGAGAACAGTCAGACAAGAAAAGTTTTCTCATACCAGGGGATAGATGGGTTGGATGTAGTTATGGGGAATAGCATCCTGTCATTGGTAGGAATTTGCAATATATTAGCAGTTTCCTAGATATTTCAAATTCTATCACTTCCTAATGATAAAAAAATAAAACCACAAGACATTATCAGTATAATTCTCCCAGTCCTTCCCTCTTAATATATATGGGATTAATGTCAACAGCCTATTATGCCATCCCTTTTAAATCAGAAGGTTCTTCTCTCAATGTTCAGGTCATCATTGCTTTTGAGCTGAAACAGACCCCCTTTCTAGGAAATGCCTTATTTTTGGGATTATGTTAAAGCAACCATTCCCATCCCCTTTTCTAGTTAGTTGGTCTAGACCCTAGAGCTGATTATAGCCTTTTATAACCTGCCCTCACAGTAACTAGGTCCTAGAGCATGTAGGTAAATTTTAGCATGTATTAATTCATGATAGTGAGCTTAGTTATGAAGACTTTGTAAGGTTTAATATAATTAATGTATTCTCTTGAGTGCCTGTCTGGGTTTTTTTTTCTTTCTCTTCACTTTTTTATTATTAAAAAATCTTTTTTTTTTCTTCAGAAAGGAAGATACAAAGAGTTTAGGTTTGAAGTTTGAAAAAAAAAAAGGTAATCAGCTCTCACAAGCTCATCTCTGAATTCTACCAGAAACACTGCTACAGGGCTCCTCTTACCTAATGACAATGAAGCTGTTTGAGTTTTCGTGCTTAGTAATAAGGAGAAAGATTTGCTGTAATGCTGTGTCTGCTTAACTCTTAACAGCCATGTAGAGTAGGAGTAAAAAGGTATTCTTTACTACCCTGCTGATTTGGTTCTATGGGTGATTTTTCATTACTAGGTTTGCAAGCAGCAAGCAGATCACACTTGTGACTACTGTATACGGCTTTTTCACCCTCTGTCTCAGCTACAGTCCACCTTGGGGAAGTGTAGCACTGTCACTGTACTGATGTGCATTTTGGAAATGTTTTCTCAGACTTCAGCGGGATCTTGTGGTCAGACTGAGACTAGAGTGGTGTTCCAGTCCTGTTGACATACTAGTCTTTGTAGTAGATTTTATGAGGATAAAACCATTGATACTGTCTCAAGAACTTGAGCAGGCAATCAGGAAGAGGACAGCAATTTGCAGTTCCCTTGATTTACATGAAAGAGACTCAGAACAGCAGGCAGTAGGATGTAAAATGTCCACGTCCTCTCTACACAATTCTGTGTTTATATCCAGCATCAAGGCAGGCAAAAGCATCTTGAATCACCTTTCTTTCCTTGGTCCTCCAATATTGCTTTCAGAAGATCAAGGTGCCAACACATTATTTTTTTTAATAACTTTTTCTTTTCTGTCAAATTACAGAGAGACTTTGGTGGAGTTTTTGTTTCTTTGCTTAGTTTTATTTGGTTTTTGTTTGTTTGTTTGTTTTCATCAGTACAAGAAAGCATGGTCCTTGATTCAGCTTAAGTGATGCAATTAGGTTTAGATCATGTTTTATAGAGAACCTTTTGGAATTAACACAAAAAAAACTATACAAATGGGCTCTTAATTCTTAAAGTTCTGTGGGTATTCATTCTCAATATAACAATCCTGAGATACAACTTTAAAAATATGAAAAAGATAAGGTATTTTAAATTCTTTAGTTGAAGCTTAAAAAACCAGTAATTATGCAGTATGCAGTATTTCAAGTCCACCTGGGTATTCATATTACGAATTATTCAATAATACCTTTGATAATTTACATCTGTTATAAGAAAAGGATTTTTTTTTTTAAAATTAATGAAATAGGCAAAGAAAAGTGAAAATTATCACAAGGAATGCTCCTTGTGATATTCATTATTCTCTATGTATCAATTAACTTTTCCAGATCACCCCGAATAATTCAGACAGACATCTTAGTTTATATTCAATTCTTTGGTTTTTTGCTACTAAAATGCAATTTTTAGTAAGTGAGATTTAAAGCCTAAGAGTGAAAAGAAGAGTTTGGCTTAACTATAACTGATGAACACATTTTTAGTAGAAAAATCTTAATTTGTCTCACTTCTAAAACCCATTAAGACTAACGTTCTAAGAAGAACTGTATGCACGTAACTAAAGAACAGAGCACCTAGTGAAGTTGGTAAAAATGCTCTAATTAACTTCATAAAGTTCTGTCTAATAATTACTGATGTGAAATACATGCATGTAACTTTATTAAACTATGATTCTGATTTCTTCTTCTTTTTTTTTTTTTTTTTTTTTTTTTGGTAGGCAGAGAAGGAATGTACAAATCTGGAATGCTTACTTTCATTCTAAATCTAACTACTCCCAGAATTTTTGTACATATGTATTAATAGTTTAGCTGGACTGTAACCATGACAATATTGATAGCATATGTAGAATAAATAGGAAACAAGACTACTTACCCAGGAAACGTCAACACATAGAATATTATCAGGACATTTGAAATTCTCAGATGTGAACAAGCCATTAGTTATTTATAATGTTTCTTATATTATAAGGTATTACAGGTTAATTCTTTAAGTTGTTTTTCCCTGTTATACATTTGTCTATCAATAGTCTCAACCATTTCAGTCGTGACATGTAAAAGGTTAAACTTGACAGTTGTCCTTTAGATTATATTGCTTTAAATGCCAAAGTGTGTCTTTCTATTTAAAGCGTCTGCTGGGGAAAATATTAATTGAGGAATAGTATTCACTATTCAATATGGAAATATTAGATTACATTGCAGCCATATTATCTGAAATTACTGTTTGAAGTTCAAATCAGAGCAATCAGGTGCTCTGTCTTTTGCAAAACTTTCCATTCATTCCAAAATACTATTTTATTTCTGCCTGTTTTCTCAGTTACTTTCCTGTTTTATTGTTCCCAGCTTTCATTCATTGGAATCAATACCAAGTTGCACTAGGGCTATAAAATGAGCCTTTTCAACAATTTGGGGACAGTGCAGACAATGCCTGTCACCTATTGTGACATGTATTTCAGATGAGTGAGACGAAAGCTCAAGTTCTACCATGTGCTGGCAGTTTCTGTCAGGTGGGACAGGTTATTGATGACCTTTACTGCTGGATAATATCTAAAGGAAATCAGAAACTGTCAATATGTTTGGTGAAGAGGGGCAGAGAAATGGTTCTTTGGTGGTCCTATGATTCCATTTAGGTGTATTTTTCTGCTTATTTCACTGCTACAATGTGTACAGAACACTTTCTTTCTCTTTATTACTATTGTAATGACAGCAACAAAATCACCAGTATCTTTTAAAATAACATTGAAGTGGCCAATGTTAATGTTAGTCAAAGAGCTGTTTCTATGTCTACATATATTTGTAGGTCTTCCTTCAGGATGTATGAGGGTTAAAACTGTACTATTAAAATATTCCAAATACAAAAACTGAAAAATCAGCAATTACAAATAATCTCAACCTAATATAAGAAAAAGGTAATTTTTATAGGCCACTAACTAATGCTGAACTTCTAAAATGGTGATTTTCTGTCAGAATTGCATGTTAATTTAACCTCTCTGTTGCTTTAAAATGCAATTAGAGCCAGGGCTGGTGAAGGAAGGGAGTGGTGGTGGTGGAAGAGGAGGGCTGGACATTTGCATCATTTGAGCAAGATGTGACAGGGAAGTTGGTACCTGGCAATTTTTTCCTGTTTGGGTAGTACAGCTACCTTCACACTTTGGGGCACCACTGGTCCCTGATCTCATCTGTCAGGTACAGCGACCTTTGGAGACAGCACCTCCAAATCCATCTTTAGCTGGAATTCCTCTAAGGAATTCCCAAAGCCTAAGGAAAGCCTTACTAAATACAAAGAAAATTTCTCTGAGGTACAGGTACATATGCATGGGTAAAGCAATGAAATTTGGACATTTAGGGAAACTATCTGTAGGCTGTCTTTACATCTGCAAGACACTTCTCACCTTTGAATATTCAGACTTGGTCTTCTTTAGCATCCTGGCTTCTCTTCTCTCTTCTCTTCTCTTCTCTTCTCTTCTCTTCTCTTCTCTTCTCTTCTCTTCTCTTCTCTTCTCTTCTCTTCTCTTCTCTTCTCTTCTCTTCTCTTCTCTTCTCTTCTCTTCTCTTCTCTTCTCTTCTCTTCTCTTCTCTTCTCTTCTCTTCTCTTCTCCTCTCCTCTCCTCTCCTCTCCTCTCCTCTCCTCTCCTCTCCTCTCCTCTCCTCTCCTCTCCTCTCCTCTCCTCTCCTCTCCTCTCCTCTCCTCTCCTCTCCTCTCCTCTCCTCTCCTCTCCTCTCCTCTCCTCTCCTCTCCTCTCCTCTCCTCTCCTCTCCTCTCCTCTCCTCTCCTCTCCTCTCCTCTCCTCTCCTCTCCTCTCCTCTCCTCTCCTCTCCTCTTTTTTTTCTCTTCTCCTTTTCCTTTTTTTCTTTCTCTTATTATTTTTTATCATAAATGTGAACTGTTATGAAGAGATTTATGATAGGCAAGTTTAAAAGCACACATTTTCTACAGATTTCACAGAATTGCAGCTATCTCTATTCACACAGTCCTGTGAAATCGAAATGGAATTGATAAAAAACTCAGAAAAAGAAATCTGTATTTTGGGTATTTAACAGAGCTAATTTCTTATTTGAATTAACTCTGTTATGTTATGTATAATTTCACCCAAAGATTTTTGGAATTATTTAAAGTACTGTCTAAAAGTGTAACCTTAGTAAAGAATTTGAGGCACTAGGCAAAGGATGTAGCAGTAAATGAGAGAAGAACAGTAGCTCACAAGAGAGGCTGAAGATAAGTTCCTATATACAGCATCCTCTGGCACCAAATGGATACCACAAAAATAGGTAGAGAGCGAATGCTGGCATTTGGCAGAAGTGGTGGTTAATAGCTAAATTATAATTCTACATTAATTTATCCATATCACATCAGTCAACAAGAGCATATTCTGTCTGGGAAAAATGGCATTTTATGACATGCATTAAAATTCAGTATTAATTAAAATAATTTGTTCAAATACCACTTTTTGTATGAAGAACATTTTGTAACAGATAATGTAATTAAATTATCCAGATTCTTGGAAATAGAAGCATATGTGCTCAACAGATGACGTTTTTTAGCTCAAGTCTCTTCTTTTTATACAAAAGCAAACAACAGCAAATGTAGTAATAACATCTTTTCCAGTACAGAAGGTATGGCAACAATGATAATACTATGTCTCAGTGACCATTCACCTCCATCAGCAAAAATTAGCTGGAAATCTAAGGGATAATGTGACAATTTTTATATCCCAGCAAGGCAGATGAGAAAGCTGAACATCTTTACATTAATCCAAGTTGCTCTACATGATCACATGGATTCTTGACAAGCCAACCGTTAGGAAATTCAGTCAGAAAACAGAAAATGAATTATTCAACACAATCTGAAAGAGTTTGTCTTTGAAGGGTGACACTCATTTCTGCTGCATTACACAAAGAACCTTGCTTGGGGGGCAAAGACTCTAAAGTAGTTTTTTGGTGGTTTTTTTCTGTTTATTTTTGGGTTTTGGTTTGTGGCAATTTTTTATTCAGCTGTCAAACCAATTACACAGACAATAAAGCCATTTGAGTATTTTTATTTCTTGTTGTCAACATGAAAATCTGTAAAATTGAATGGAACCCAATTCATCCACATTGGGAGAATCTGATTTTTGATTGTCCAATGCTGAAATATTTTGGTAGCTTTTAGTCATTAGTTTGCCATTTAAGACACTAAAGTATCTTGTTTTTTAGGTACACACTGATAAAAGTCAGGGAGATGGAAAATTAGATTTCTAGTGGTATTAATATTAGGGCTTTTCCTCATATCAGCCCAGGAAGAGGGGAAGTGTTAAGGAGATCTTTTCTCTACCTGAGAGGATTAGAATCTGTATTATCCTTCTTGAACAGCATGGATACAGCACATCACAGATGACTCTGGGCCGATCCTCAGTCTCTTTAGGTGGGGATGCTTCCACTTTGTGTGAAAGCGCAACACTGAGCCCAGATGTTTCATGTCTTTTCCAGCCACCAACCACTATATTGTATCTACAAGTCTCTTTTTCTAATAGGACTGTAATGATGGACAGTATCAGTTACAGCACGGAGAAAGCCTCAGTGAGGGGGTAGTGCCACACTTGAGTAGCACTAGTTCAAAACTTCTCAAGAAGCTGGACAGCAGCATGCATCTTGCTTTCTCATCTGGATGACATAGCCCTTTTTTCTTTGCCTTTTCTGTCACATACATAAACAATATTATGTTGAAACAATCCATTATGTAGATATATCAATTACTACTTTTTGATATTTTAAAAATTATTCTGCTAATATTACTTGGCAAATTCAAATCAAACTAGTGACCATTTTCTGTGTGCTTTGGTGACATCCTCTCAAAATGTTATTAACATATAATGTCAGTTCCTTTGCAGCAAAGCCACTACAAGAAGTCTAAATACACTCCAAATGATAGTAAACAAGACTTTAACAAAATATTACAGAAATGTAAAAACAGAAGAGGGAACTCTACCAATAAAAACCTGTACTGCATTACACTCCTACTATCCAGGGAAAGCCATTTCCATTGGAATACTTACAGAATTATTGCCACCCAGAATAAATCAGGAATTCATAACACTTCATTTCTATTTCTGCCTGCTTAATAAAAAAAATATCATTCAGATAATCTTGCTTGATATAGTTGTTTCAAGTTATTCATAGACATGATAATTTATTTAATGAAGTCTGATTTCTTGCTGTTTTGGTAATAATTTGATCCAGTTTCTATACTCTTGTTCCAGTTCTATTCTCTTGTTCTATTCTCTTGTTCCAGTCAGGCCTCCTTTACAGCAGTCTTCTCTTTTCCTGACATATATTGGGTAAACCAAACTGTGATGCAGTTTCCTAAGCTCTGAGTGTCATCCTGTCCTCTTTAGCTCTTTGAAGGACATGGTGATCTTATAGAAAGAACTTTACCCAGAATTAAAGAAGAGTAAACTAGGAGTCTGCTTATAAATATTTTAAATTAAATATTGCTGCCATAACTTTTTCACACCTTCCCACCTGAAGCCTTTTCTCCCAGCTAATTTGATCTCAAATAGAATCAGCAACCAGTTGAGGACTTTCTCTAAGAATAGACACTTCAAATGGTCACACTTTAAGCAAAACCACCTAATTTTATTTAAAAAAAATATATATAATTTTATATATGCCATTTAGCAACATGAGAGGGAGAACTTGATAATACAGTTTTTGGGAGAAGTAGATCAAAAATGCCATCAGAAGACATGGGAGTTTTTTGTGTGATTGCTGCTCCTATACCCTGATGAATCCTGTGAGAGCCTCCTGGACTGGGCCCACTGATCACTGTGAGAACACAACCTCTCTTTTTCCCTACAAGAACAATACAGCGGAAAATCTGCTAAGACCTTGCCATGGAATTTCCATCCCCCCTGAAGGATTTTCCAATACAGGATTAATGTGGACAGTTAATGGCTTCTTAGCTAAGCTTTAACTTAGGTTCAAAAGAATAGGAATGCTCTCTTGGGTGGAATAGCAGGCTACTGGAGGATATGAAATATTTCCTCAATGGAGGCATTTACCAAAGCCTCTGTAGGACTTCCATGAATCTGTGAAGGTCAAGTCTTCTGAATATTCTCATGTTAATTTATATAGATGTTTTTAAAAAGGAGTCATGGAATCCCATACCTCATATACATTAATTTTCCATCCAGCAGAATAACTTTGGCCATCTTGCACTTCAATGAAAACCTCCTCTGTAAGTTGAGTGTTACTGAATAATGGAAAGTTTCATTTCCAAAATATAATAAAATTGCAGGAATAGTGAAGGAAGTGAACATTACTTGCACTTATGGTACACTCATTTATGACTTTATGAATATGAATTTGTGGTTTTCTTTTATGCTGTTGTTTTGTATAAATGAAATCTACTGCAGCATTTAAAACTGGATTAAAATGTTTCTGTTTCTGCTTTTGAGCCTTTTACAAAATAATTATGTTTTAATGTTAGTATTATAAATGTTTATGCATGGCCCTAGTCCAATTACCTCTTAACTTGGTGGAAAGATCCCTTTGATGTTGATGGGAGCAGGATCAGGCAAATACATTAGTATACAAAATTGTTAATGATCCATAAATCAACAAAGATATTCCTGTCATCTGATTTTCCAATGTAGATCTATTACCTAAATCAAGTAGTTCCATAAACAGTGGAATTAATGAAGCCTTATTTTTATACGATTTTTTTCTGAGGGTGAATTTCCATGTGGATCCTCCTATGCCTAACCATGATTGCACTCACACTGCAGCCTTTGCTGCCAGGACAGCAATGTCTGTATCCCCTCGACCTTTGCGGCCAGTTATTTTCATGAGACTCGTAGGAAATGTATACAGAAGAGTCTTTCAGCTCCCTGTTGAATTTGGGCAGAAGTAACTAACAGATTTTCCAGGGGCTGGCAGATAGGCAACATGAAAGCTGACAAATGCTATAGCTGCAAGCCATATTCCTGGGGAAACTGGACTAAAAGTAAAGGAATGCACACACTGGACTTTGTATCGTCAGACTTTGATAATACGCTAAAGGAATGGTTAATAAGAAACCACAAATGTAGACTTAAAAGGGACAAGAAGTAATCTAAGTTTTAATAAGCAACACAGGAAGCCTGGTTATCCCCGTAAGCACAGCTCAGCATTACACAACCTCATGACTTCCCAGGGGAGGCATCTTGTTCCACTGAGACCCCAATGCCTCCCGGAGCTTCCCAGCATACAGTTGGTATTTGAAATATTTATGGTACTGCTACATGCCTTTGGGAGCAGTTGACTCCACCAAGAATGAAGACTTTCTTTATAAGCCAGAACAGGATGGGAACAGACCTTGGCTTGGTTCCCTCTGCCCTTTGGTAAGGAAAATAGGGAATGATTTTACTTAATTTCTGGGGAATGCACTCTTAAGAATGAGGAAAGAGTCCTTAAACCAGCTAGAAGAGGGAAATGAAGAATTCATAGTGTGAGACCTTATAGTCTTTTTTTTTTTTCATTCTTCTTCATTCTTTCCATCCTTCTAGTCTCCATTTTCAAAAAGACTGCTGCAGAAGTAATAGGATGTGTACTGACCACTGGGATTGACCTTGCTTTATTCTTGGAGGAAGTTGATCCTTACATCCTTCAAATGAATTAATAATCAATAATTGAGAATATATTATAACGTTCCATACATGCCTTAATTCCAACACATTTCCTCATTATGGAGTAAATACTTTTATGCTGCCTCCCTGGGGCCCAGATATGGGATATTACCAGGAGGCTCCCTGAACTAATTCAGCCCTCTGATTATTACCCTCTGCTGGTTGTCCACATTGGCAGTGATGAGGTTGATAAGAAAAGTACCAGGATAATTAAAACAGGCTTCAAGGCTTGGGTCGATTGGTTGATGGGACAGGAGCGCAGGTGGCATTCAGCTCACTTCCTTAAGTAGTAAGGATGGATGATCAAAGGAACAGGAAAACCCATGTTATCAATAAATGTCTAAAGGGCTGGTGCCCATCAGCACAATTTGGGAGCAGAATAGACCCCTGTAATCCAGGAGGAAGCAACTAGTGATCTTTTTAGCCACTTGGACGCTCACAAGTCTACAAGACCAGATAGGATCCATCTTAGGGTGATGAGGGAGCTGGCAGATGAGCTCACCAAGTTGCTCTCCATAATTTATCATTGGTCCCGAACAACTGTGGAGGCCCCAGATGACTGGAAGCTGCCCAGTGTGATGCCCATCCATAAGAAGGGCCGAAAGGAGGATTTGAGAAACTACAGGCCTGTCAGCTGAGCCTTGGTGCCCGGCAAGGTTATGGAACAGATCATCTTGAGTGCCATTACACGGCACTAACAGGATGGCTGGAGGATCAGACCAGCAGGAATTTAGAAGGGACAGGTTGTGCCTGACCATCCTGATCTCCTTTTAGGATCAGGTGACCCCTCTGGTGGATGCAGGAAAGGCTGTGGATGTTGCCTACCTGGACAACTGGCCACCCATGGCTTGGACAGGCGCATTCTTTGCTGGGTTAAGAACTGGCTGATGGTTAGGCCCAGAGATTGGTGGTGGTGGTGGGGATTGGTGCTGCATCCAGCTGGTGTCTGGTCACTAGTGGTGTACCCCAAGGACTGGGCCCAGTCCTGTTTAGTATCTTTATTGATGATTCGGATGAGGGATTGAGTTCAACATTAGCAAGTTTGCAGAAGACACCAAGTTGGGTGCAAGTGTTGATCTGCTGGAGGGTAGGAGGGCTCTGTAGAGGGACCTTGACAGACTGGATACATGGTCTGAATCCAACAATATGAGGTTTAACAATACTAAGTGCCAGGTCTTCCGGTTTTTCCCCAGCAACCCCCTGCAACACAACTGGTTGGGGACAGAGTGGCTGGACAGCAGCCAGGCAGAAAGGGACCTGAGGGTACTGATTGACAACTGGCTGAACATGAGCCAGCAGTGTGCTCAGGTGGCCAGGAAGGCCAATGGCATCCTGGCCAGTACCAGCAATAGTGTAGCCAGCAGGACCAGGGAAACTGTTCTTCCCCTGCACTCAGCACTGGTTAGGTCATAACTGGAGTCCTGTGTCCAGTTCTGACCCCTCAATTTAGGAAGGATGTTGACATGCTGAAGTATGTCCAGAGAAGGGCAACAGAGCTGGGGAATGGTCTGGAACACAAGTTCTATAAGGAGTGGCCGAGGAAGCTGGGGGTGTTTAATCAGTAGGCTCAGGGGAGATCTTGTCACTCTCTCCAACTCCCTGAAAGGAGGGTGTAGCCAGGTGGAGGTTGGTCTCTTCTCCCAGGCAACCATTGACAGGACAAGAGGACACAGTCTTAATCTGTGCCAGAGGAGGTTTAGGTTGGGTATTAGGGAGAAGCTCTTCACAGAAGGAGTGACTGGGCATTGAAATGGGCTGTCCAGGTGGGTGGAACAGAGGATTCACATTTACTCTTTATTCCAAGCAGATTTTTTGTTTTAACTTAAATTCAAAAGCAAAATAATGAATGAAAGGTAAAGAAGTGTCTCTGAAAATGTTCAGTCATCTCCTCTTCTCGCAAATTACTATTTACTAGAACTCTACCATTGCCATCAAGATTACTTTTAGAGACAGAAAAACAGTCCTGAAATAAGACAGATGAACATGCCAATCTAAGGAACATCCAGACATAATTGTCTAAATTATAAACCTTTGAGGATATAATTTCCATATCCTCAGTAGCGTTTTTAAAGATATACTGATAAAGGTCTCAAAACTTCTCATTTGCACTTCCTGACAACACTTCAAGTGGGTGTCATTAATTTTGTGCACATAACATGTTGTGTAACCTTCATTTGGGTAGTTTATATGCCCAATTTACACCATATTCCTCTCTGCCATTTAGAATTTGAGATAGATGGTGAATGAAGCAAGAGAGACAGAGAGAAGAAAAAAATTTTCACTTTTACATAGTTTTACCAAAGTGAGATCTGCAAAAGCTTTACTTTGCCAGGAAATTTTGTGTACTGCAGAACAAGACTGTTACAGTACATATGTTCAAGTAGGTCAAATCAAAGTTCTTTAATTCATTGCATTTTATAATTTTTCTACTATAGTGTAGGAAATTTTAAGACAATTTTAATTTGAAATCAAGTGTATGAGTTTAAAATCTTTCCGTTAACAGACCATAATTTACCTGTGGCATGCATTAAAAGGTTACTCCATTGTTGTTCTTTAAAAGATGTGAGAACTCATGGTGCTTTAGGGGAATGATTTGTATCCTACTGGATGCTCAAGAGGGTCATTTTTCAAAACTCTAAGTGTGTCAGTATTTTTCTTGCAAATGTTTTTCTGGTCATAAAATGTAACATAGAGAATGTTATATCCGGAATAGGTGGTTTATTATTAATTAAGTAGTGTATCACCTTATGAAATTGTTGCCGTATTTTTGTGACTGTGTATCCATCCTGTTGCAGACTTCCTCCCAAAATATTTTTTGTGGGGGTTTTCCACAAGATGAATGTTTAAAAAGTTTGAAATCAATACCTCATTCTTTTCCATGTAGGTGGTATCCAAAAATCTCTTCCAAATATAGCTATGTGTTTTGTAGCACCTGTTTCACAAGTTCTTGGCGCTTGTTCCCCTTATGGGTGAGTATTAGCATTTACTCCAGTAGATAAAACATCTGGTCCAGTTTTTTTGTTAGTCCCACGCAACATCAACAACTGTATTACTAGAAGAAAAAAATATCAGATGAGGATGACATACTGGCCCACAGGTCCTTCTTGTCTTAATACTTTGGCTATTTCTATTAGACTTTGGAATTTACTACTCTGGGTCAAGTGGGGAGGATGCAAAAAGCTATACTTCCCTGGGTAATTCTGGTAAAATCAACAGGATACAGAGAAAGGATTTGCACAGTATACCTTTCAAAGATGCCTTATGCAATCCTCAGCTATTCTTTTTTTCCTTTTTTTGTACCATATCATGAAGCTGACTTGGGAAAGGGCAAGGGCCTGTACAGTCTACCTCTGCCACTGTGGAGGACAGAGCAGATCAGGTCTGCACTAGGGAGGGCTTCATTTGCTGTGGCCTTGTGAGGCTGTGAGATATCTATCCTTAGCCACTGACAGTATTCTGAGCAGCAGCATTTGAGGCTTAGCAAGCATGCATTTTAATGGAGCACAGCAACACTTACAGGGGCCAGGACTGCACACATGAATGTTTGTGTTGTCTATTGTGACAGCTTACGAGGTCAGAAAAGTTTATGTGTAATTCTCAGTTAGAAGTCTTGTCTTCTGCTTACAAAATGCCCACAAGCGCAATGGTGGGTACAAATTAGGCTTCCTGATTTTTTTATTACAGTATTTCACAATAAGTGTATGTTACATCCCTGGGAAAACTCTGATTTATGAGACCTTTGAGGTTTAAGTTTTAAGATTATTTTAGCTTACCAGAACAAAATATAAATTTTTCGCATATTTGAGAAACAGGGACAGGAATTTAAACTTTGCTGGTACATACTTGATCATCATTGAAAAGACTGACAGTCTTTACTATTTAAAGGAAAATTGCTCTAATAATTACCAGTGACCCTGCATTTGTCTCCTATTGTTTAAATTAAAAATAAATATAAGGATTGTAGAATTTTCATTAAATATTTTAAAGTACTTTACAGAAGAGGTCAAGATAATAATAATAGAGAAAGAGGAAGAGCAAAAAGCAAAGGAAAAGAGGAATATAACCCCCCCATATTTTTCTCAGTGTTGCCAGGCAGGTAACCGAAGTAGTTCATGCTCCCAGTATGGGACATGAAGGGGCAAAAAGGCAGTCCTGTGTTGATCTTGCTTTACAGCCCAGTGCAAAGCTAAAAACTGGACAATCTTAGCTTCTCCTTTGGAAGAGGGAAGCAACACATTCCATTTCTTTCTTCTCCTTTCATCTCAGGATGAAAACCTGGGAAAAATGCTCTGTACTCACTTTTTAAAGGCACAGTCTAGTCCTTAACATATGGTCTAAAATGAAAATACTTTGCTGAACGTAATATCAGCTTCTCAGGTAAAGTTACTTTATTACTTTTTCTACACCTTAAAAAAAAAGTAAATAAATTCTTAATGTTCAATGTACAGCCATTATTTACTATTAAGATTCCTGTATGCTTGAACTGGTGGTAATTTTTTTCCAGTATTATGAATCTTCATTTGTCACAAATTGACTGTGTTCAATGTATCCTAATTTGTTCATTGCCTTTGCAGTGGAACTTTAGCATTGATTCTGAAAAAAATGAGGAGTGCAAAGGCAACTGTTTGCAAGGCAGAGCTAGATAGAAGTTTTATCAGAGTAAGAAGTTCAGTATTCCATCCTCTGAGTATTTTATTTTTAAGGCAGTTTCCCAGAAGCCACACAGAAAAGGGAAACAAAGCTAAAATTGGGACAAGGTCAGCTGGATATAGAAGTGACTGTAACAAACCTCAAATAGTTCTGTTATTTTTGTTTCAGCTAAAGTTCAGAGAATTTTTATTAGGAATCTAACCTAGATATTTACACAGGAATCGGACAGAACAACTTTCTAATGGCTGCCCAGCAGGGAGGTTGTATTCATAACTGGTGTTAACTTCATACTCAATGCTGACAGATATCAGTTTAAATATTCAAATATTGGGAAGCCTCCCTTTACTAAGGGTATAACATATTAGAAAATAAGAGACTGGAGAAATATTTTGAGCCAATTTTTACGTAATCATTTCTTGGAAATATATGTGTATATACATATATATATATGTACATATATACACATGTATATATATATATATTATATACTCATGTAAACACATGTGTTTTATCAGAATAAGATATGATTCTTTTTCATTTTAAGGGCTTCACATTCAATGTGAGTAAGAATGTCAGTGCTTATTTAAACAAGATGCAAATGCAGATAGTGAACATTTTCCAAGCAGAAATTCATTATTTCAAATCAATTGTTAGGGCTAGTTTATCTCAATTAAAGAAGTACACACTTTTTACTTTAGACACTTCTCTTCTAAAAGGAATTTACTCTATCACAGGTGGAGCAAATACTTACATGTCTGTGGTGTCTTCATGCTGCCCCCTACCCCCCCCCGCAAAACTGCTCAGAAACATTTGGTATCAGATAACATAAGTCACAGAGGTACTCAGAATTTCCTCTGTTGCTAAGAATAGACATTACTGTTAGAGGTTTCTCTGAGAAGATATCCGCAAATTAGAGTTAATTTTCTGTCCAAACTAAAATAGCTTAAATTTATTTGTTCTCCTAGACTTTAAATTGAAAAATGCTGAATATCCCAAGTTGGTGTTTACTTAGAAGTTTTAGATCTGGGAAGATTTAATTTAGATGATTTCTACATTTTGTTACTGATGTGCATATACAAAGAATATTCTGTCATTTTGACTTTCGTTTTTGTGATAATTTCATAGTTAATTTGTCACTGTTGAAGCATACAGATATTATCTTTTTTATGTGCATTTAAGTAAATACTAAGCCAATCTACAAAATACATAAACAGCACCCTGGGAACATAGGTATACTCTGTATGCTCGTACGTAGTGAAGGCTGCTGTCCATTCTTCTGAAAGACGACACTTGACAATTCATGCGACATGGAAAATACAGAGGTTTTAAATAGGGATACAGCTAAAATGCAAAACTCAGCCAAGGGCAACAATATCCCTTGCAAACTGTTTTTAACAGTCCCAAACTGCCAAATCCTTTAACAACAGAATTAAATCTAACTGACAGCTGAAGAAAAGTACACCTGATACTTAAGAGATAAACACATATAATTTTCAGTGTCAAAAAAAAAGGGAGGCTAGATCTAACCTTCAGCCTGGATTCAGAATGTCATGATACAAAGGGAAATGCAGTTTCTTTTCACTCTATCTTGGTCATTATCATACAGGCTAAGTCAGGAGCTGTCTCTAAGTCTTTCTCAAAAATGGGATCAAGAAGGCAATTTAATGGCATCTAACTGCAAATATACCACAGTAGTGGCATCTAACTGCAAATATACCACAGCAGTCTTCATACTTTGTGACTAATCCTCAGGACCCTGTAAAGACAGGCCACATAGAGAGCATCTCAGTGGGACTACTCTCATTCTTAAAACCACAAATGTGTTAAATTTGTTCACAAGTTATGGTTCTTATTGTATAATTAATGAAAGTTCATGATTCTCATTGCATAAAATTGCTGTAATGCACAAAGACGGGGACTAAGAGATGAGCTACTTTTTTTCCATTTTACAGTGGGTAAACTTAGGTGCAAGAAGATGGAGAGTCCTGTCCAGGCTGGGCAGGGAAATCTTGGCCAAGCCCTGAACTCTAAAGTTTCATCTGGGTAACCTGACAGCTGTAATTTTAGTTTCAATAAAAAAGCTATTTATTTACTAATTTGATGTAATGACATTTGATTGAAGGAGTAATTTCAAGTAATTCAAGTAATTTGAAAAGAGAAGGATTTTTTCTGCTGTCCACCTTAAAAGAGTGCCAGCAAATTAAACAGTTAGAACTGGTTACAAAGGTAAGCTAAAATCTAAACATAATAAGACACTGTTTTCAGCATTTCAAAAGAACCAAATACAACACATCAGCAGCTTCAAAATCCTTTTGAATAAGTGCACTCAGAAACAACTAACTAGCAAACAAAGCTTTTATGAAGACAGTGTGGTCAGTGAACTTTTGGCATGTCAATTCTATAAAATGTAGGCCTCTAGAAATATTCCTCACATTTGAGTAAATAGAAAAGAGCCAAATTTAGCAACAGATGCCTGGATGGTGCATGATGATTTGTTGCTTTTTACAAAGTTTGACAGGCAAGAATTTCTGTAAAAAGAAAAGCATACTCCTTATGTATTGTTCAAAGGATGTAATTTTTCTTACATTTTGAAGGATTGAGAATAATAAAGTGATCAGAATCTCAGAGACCAGTGGGATGATTTTATCAGAATACTTTATATTTAGGTGAACTTCTATTCTTTTCAAGTAATACAGAGACTGATTAAACAACACCCCATATCATGGGATAGCTTTTCTATATCCTAGCATTTATCATAATTTCTAGGCAATAAAGCTAATTTTATTGATGGATAAAACATCTTAGTCTAATAGAGGGGGTCAACTAGTAGAGAATCACAGAATATTCTGAGTTGAATGGGATACACAAGGATCATTGAAGTCCAGCTGCTGGCTCTGCACAGGAAAGCCCCAAGAACTGCATCATGAGCAGTACATAAAAATGAATGTCCTTTAAAAATAAAAAGCCTTAGGTTTGGATTTTGGGGGTTTTTAAGCTATTGATTTAATGTAAATATGCACATGAAGATTTATAGGAGGAAAAAGTGTTTCAACCTCAGGAATAATGGAAGTGATAAGAAATCAGTAGGTAACTGTATCTCATTGTCTTTGCTGAATGTCAAAGCAGAATCAGCATAGCTTCAGCAAACATAGTGTAGGGGAGTTTCCCTTCCCATGTCTTTCAGAAAGGGCTATTTTACACCTCCAATAGGAATCTTCATGCTTAATGTAGGATTGTGAAAATGCCAAATGAGAATGTCAGTTATTAAAAAGGATAAGGGCACCAAGGTGGATTGATTCTACTATGATTAAAAATGGTCTGCATACAAAATCAATTAAAAATGGCACTAAAAAAGTTGATTTTCTAAGTTTTGATTCAGGAAAGTGATTAGGCACATGCTTAAAGTTTACTTTCCTGAACCGGAGGCCTTTAAGAATTAATATGGGCCTCTGACAATGGGATACAGGATATTCTGAAATATGCTGAGTTCCCAAATAGAACAGGGCAGAAGTTACAAGCTGATGTCTAATAGTGTCTCTTGTACCACCAGAACCACTAAAAGAATCACAACAGCCAACACAAAGCCACAGATGCATCTATGCCTGGCTTCAGCACAGGACAAGAAGAATCCTGCCTTTTTGGTTTTGCTCTTTATTAGTTCTCATTCTTCTCAGAATTCATAACAAAGTTGCTTGTACCATCTGAATATATAAATTGTTTTAATAAATTTTGTTGTAAGTTTGAATTGTTTCAGCATTTTTTATCTTCTAATTGCATACTTTGGAGTTACATAATCTATTTGTTTGATTTCTGAGCATCTTTTTTTAGATGTTGCATGGATTCTAAAAATAGGAAAGATATTGTGTACACCTGTGTCATTAGAACATTGTACAGCATATTGTTTCATTAAGAATAGATATGTTGCAAAGTTTTCATGGCAATTACTACAATAGAAGCCTTTGTTTACTTTTCTTAAGTTTTTTCCCCACTTGGTTTCCTATTATTAAACTTAGATAAATTTTTATGATGTCATGGTTCTCACAAAACCTCCATAGGGTTAAGATATATTGATATGAAAAATAAAAAAAATATTCTATGTTAATATAAAATCATAGTGCAAACTCTGGGCAGCATAACTCAGATCCCAATATTTAAAAATAGATATGTAGCAGTAAAAGAGAAGGAAAAATAACAGTGAAAGGAACTAAGACTAGACAGCAAATCAAAGCTGATAAAACATGTTTAAAAGAAAAATGCTGTTCCTCACTGGCATCTATGGATATAACTGAAGTCAGCTCTGTGTCATTTTGATAGACATAAACATTTAATTCAAAAGGCAATGTATTTTTTTTCCTTGAGATTTATCCAAAACAAATAAGAGTTCCCTCCCCAAATTATCCACAATGAGAATGCATTTCATTTCTTCAATGCATTTTTAAATTCAATTATAATTTGCTCAAGTATAATTATTAGACATTAAAATATGAACTGGTATGCTTAATTGAATAATCATGGTAAGTCACACATTATTCATGTTACTTGACAGGATGAGCATGCAAGCAGGTATTACTAAAATAATGAATGGTCTAAAGTCTACTACAAGCTCAAGCCTGCATTTTTTAAGTTCAGCAGACATGTATGTCCCAAATTTAATTGCTATTTGTTCCCAGAAAATATGTGCTGGGCTGTATTTATTTAGTTTTTTTTTTTTTTAAACGTGGGTGATTGAATGATTGTTGAGTTTTTGCAACAATATCCTGATACACTTTTTTTTTGTTATTGTTCATTTGTTTTTCTCTCTTGTTTTTTGCCTGATCACTGTACTAGGCACAAGCTCAAAACTATTTATGGGTAAAAACACCAATGATGTAACAAAAGCCAGAATAGAGAAGATATGAACAACTTCTTAAATATTTTATGATACTTTGAAAAAAACAGAAAGCAAATTCAATTGTTCTGACTAAGATACTGTATTTTTCTAAATCTGCAAATATAAATTAGTCAAAAGTGAAAATTTGCTACAGCCTTTGAATCCCCAGCAATCAGACTTATGTAATTATTGTAATATAAGGATACATTTCTGTGGCATGTAAGGACTGAAATTAATGAAAAATGTGGAAGAAAAATGTGGACTGAAATTGATGGAAAATAAAGCTCCCATGAAAAAATGTCATTTATTGAATGTCTTTTTTAATTGGTCTTTTATATAGCATATTTGTTTTCCTTTACTGTAAAGCTGTTGAGCTGTTGAAGAGAGAAATGTACAAGGTAGTCCTAGGTAGTCCTAATCATCATTCAGAGCATCTAAATTTGACACCAGCTTTGACTTTGACATTGCTGTTTCGAAGTTGATCTAATACTGTTGCCCTGGAAAAGAGCAGTCCTGTCTTTTCCCTCTCCATCCCACCCAGAACTGATCATTTCTGCCCACTCCCTTGCAGCAGCTACAGTGACTTCTTCAGTCTCAGAGAGATCAGGTCAATACACTAATGTTGCTTAAAACTCATTATATTCTTCCAGGGTTAGCTTTAAATTGATTTACCTTGGTAATAGAAAAGAAGCAGCAGAAATGTGGTGAAAACTAGACCATTCATCTTGGTATCAGGCTGATTTTAGGTCAACTTAAATTCATCATGAAACTGATCTTCAACAAGATGTCTAAAAATATGATATGAACTGGCTTTGATTTCCTAACTTCAATAAAAAATGCTGATGGTATGAAATTTCTCAGCCAACTCTGACTGAGGCTTTTATTCACTTTTCTTGCTTGTTTAATGACAGGGGACATAGAGAACATTTTTTACTGTAATTTCTGCTACATCTGTTGAACACAGGTTCCAGAATGATATTTACGTTCTCTTACTTCCTCAGCTATAGTCCCTATTTTCAATCACTCACTTTACCATGGTGCTGCTGTTTATATCAGTGATAGATATTACTATCAAGATTTATATTGATACATATATATTCCTATTAATATCAGAACTCATAGTTCAATGCTTAATAGCAAAAGATGCTCCCAACAAAAGCTCTTAAAACCTTCCCACATTCAGGCTCAGAGGTAATTCTCCATCCTTACCCAGAATGTCTTTCTTAGACAATAAGTAGCCCCACTTTCTTCAACATCACACATGCTTCTGATATCACTCAGGCTTCTCTACAAATGTGCTGTAGAGCTGTGCTGAATCTCACAAATGCTTCCATTATAGCATCTCTGAATATGCCACTTATTTTTACCCTGAGACACCTGCTACATCTCAAAACCACTCTTGTTCTTAACATTTACTAATATTTACTTCTTCTTTTTTTCCCCTCTAAGGTTGACAAAAGGAAGAAGATTCATTGACAATTCTGCTGCAAAAGCTGGTTTTCTCTTTCTTGTCTATGACAGATTCATCTGCTCCTGTGCATCAACATGTGGCCTCCCTGTTCTTCAACCATACAGAGCAGTGTCCTGCTCTTCCCACTCAGGCTTCCTCCTGTATCATTTCTCCCACTCATCTCTTTAGATCAGGTTTAAAATCTTGCCTCCGCTTCCTGTCACATTAAGATTCTAGCATCTATCATCCACCTGTTAACATTTTGGATACGCCTTTTCGAGTTTGCTTTTCACATAGTGAGAAGGCCATGGGTTGTCCCTGTAACCTGTGCAAAGTTAGCATGTCATCTGCCTGTAAACATTTCCTTTATAGTCTCCTGGGCGACATTTTCTGCAAACCTCTTGAAAGCAGCCAGATTCTGTCAAAGGCTGTCAATCCATCATATTGATTGAACTGGCTTTACTGTTTCTTGAACTTCCCCGTTTTAACCCCTGAACTACAAGGGACTTGCTGTATGCACCCTTAAATTTAAAGGCTTTGGGGAATGGGTTATTTTTTCCTGCTTTTTCCTATGGTACAGTACTTACTACAGAGAAATCTCAGCTATGACACAGGCAGCTGCTATGGTAAAAAAAATCAGCTATTGTAATAGATTAACAATTATTAATTTGAGCATATAAAAATAACATACCATAAACAAATGGTCTTTTTTTACTGCTCTAGTATTACATTTGCAACCAGATAAATGTCAATGTTTTATCAAATAAAAATTTATCTATTCAAAAATTTCTTCTCTCTTTCAATTAAAATATTATAATAACACAAAAACATTGGTAGAGTTTCTGTACTCAAAAATTGCAAATGATGGGGAATGCACTTTTGATAAAAGTCACTGGATGGTACACAAAGTGGCTTTCTTTCACTTCTCTTGGTACAGCTCTTGGTCAAAGAAAAGGGCCATGAATGGCTATGGAAGTTGCTGCTGGTTTTATTATGGTAGGAATTCTAATATTGTTTTCTATTTATACAAAGGAGAGATCACGTTTTCTAATTATCTAAGAACAAAAAAGTAACTAATTGCAGATTTTAAGTGCCTGTATGAATAGAGAAGAAACACTGTTTTTCCAGACTGGATTCTTGTTTTCTTATCATACCTCATCCTAAACCTGTTCCTTACGTTATGTATCCCTCTGTGTGCATACAGGTTGATGTTTTGCACAGAAGCCCTGTTGTTCAACACCCATCTCCTAGGATAATCCAGAAGCAACAATCTAACAGGATGTTCCTTCATCAGTGATGCCATCAGAAAGAGCTGCTGTGTGACCTTAACATTTGAGAAAAATGTCTCTATGTATAAAGTAAATGATTAAATAATTTTTGTTTTGCCTATTTCAGTTCTAGTGCTTGCCCAGTTCAGGTAAGAAATTATGACAGCTCTTCACAGAAAGCAAACAAGGTCTCGGTAAGATGTAGACATTCCTTATTTTCATTAGCCTCATTTTAGCAGATCAAAAAGATCCTGAGTATAGAGAGGAGATGAGCTGGATCCATTACTACATGTGTATTATTCATAGGGTTAGACCTGATTATGCCTTCTGGCATCAAAATCTAGTAGTAATCCATGACGACAGCCCTCATTCAGAATAATCTAACTTTTTAAGGGCCTTCTGCTTTTCAGTGTCCTTTCAGTTGCTGTGGATGAAGACAACTGCTCCAGGGAAACGACTCTGAGCTCCCTCAGGCCTCTGGTCCCTCTGTGCTGGGGAGGTCATGGATGGCCTATGACAGCTTGGTGATGAAGTGCTCAACACTTAGGAGTTTATATATTGAAGGGAAGCATGAAGGAACGATTTAACAGATGTATTTGTGCCTGCAGAAATTTATGGGCATGTGGGATATTCTGTGCCAGGACTTTTGAGCTGCTGGCAAATATCCTTGCCAAAAGTCATGGAGCTCAGATTTACACAGAGTATATTTGTCATTAGGGTTGGTATTCATCAAATGTAACCTCGGTATCTTGTATTACTAAATGTCTCAATGCGAGTTGTTTTAATTTTTTCCAGAGATAACCCTGGAATTATCTTTAGAGCACTCAACATTCAATCCCCCTCTCTGGTTTTGCCTTTGCTTAACTCGCAGCTCTCTGTGTTGAGTGTGATGGGTGACATTTCCAAAGAAAGGCATCATGACTGAAAGTTGCCTCACTGTCAGTGTCCACACTGTTACAGTTTGGAGGCGATGGATTTTTTTTTTACCTTCTGAAATACCATAAAAGTTTTGGCTTCATAGAAGATCTCACAAAGCTACAATATGATGACTGCAACTTGAGGGGGTGGCCTCTACAAGCCACTGGCATATGGGTTTTATGTATTAGGGTCTGTAAAGGAGATACCACTTGCAAGGATTTACAGTGTGCCAGGACTGCGTGCCAGATGGTAAAAGCCATATGAGTTGCAGAGTTCTTGAAATAAGTTTTTTTTAGTTTGTTTTTGTTTATCATAGAGAATATGCTTCTGGGTTCATAAAGTTTCAGCATGTTCTGCCTACTGCGTCATGGAGAAAAATATTAACTCCATCCTGAATCCAGGCCACCAGGAGAATAAAAATAGTATTTTAAAAAGGAGGTAGGCAGGCCGTTTCCTGGGACAGAAAAAAATAGTTAGTTTAAAATACATTCTTGCTATTTTAATACTAAAATGAATAGATTGTTACTGCTGTTATTCTTTGAAACAATTTATTCAGAAGATTAAGCAGAGTTCTTTGAAACTAGTATGTTTAAACACTCTGCTTATCCTGTTCACCAGGAAATGCAAAGCTTTTCTTGTTATGAAGAATTACTCACATGTGAGTTTGAGCATATGCTCACTCAGCACCATGGAGGGGCTTCCCCTACCACACAAAACAGTTGGTATCATATGGCAAGCCCCTGTAATTTGCAGTCACAGGCCAGGGAAGCACATATAACTCATGGGACACTGGACATAGTATATGTAACTCATGGGACATTGGACTAGCACGAAATCTAGGAACACCTCACATGGGAGTAAGGGCACGGTGTGCATGGGCTGTAGGGGGGGTGGCCAACCCCCACCATTGAGTACAACACATGTACTGCGACAAAGAGCATGCAGCATCAGGGCATTTTACTGGACTCTCCATCTTCTTTGAAGCACCAACTACTGTGCCTGTGAAAATCCATCTAAACCTACCATTTCTTCACAAGAAGGAAGACACGCGACCGTCAGGAGAACCGTGGAGACGCCGGGCTGCGGGGACCCTGAGGGCAGGGAGGCCTCGGCGGGCGCAGCCCTCAGGCCGCATCAGGCGCGGGGCAGGTCCGGCTGCGACACGGGAGCTCGCCCTCCTCCGGCTCCCGGGCTCGGGCTCGGCGTGGGGCCGGAGCGGTGCCGCCAGGTGGCGGAGCGGGCCCGGCGGGCAGGCTGGGCGGGGCAGAGCTGCCGCTGTCGCCGCCGCCGCGTGTTCCTGTTATTGTCCCTAAATAGCTGACCTTGGGAGAGACGCGGCCCCGCTCCGAGCGAGCTCCGCGCCGCCGCCCGCGCCGCCTTATCAGCCGTTTGTTTAGCTGGGTTGGGAAGCCGAGCCCCGCCTGCCCTTCGGGGTTTTTCCACCAGCCCCGCTGCATTTTTACCACGCTCCTCGTAGCAAAGTGTCTCGAAGCACGGGGTAATGCCCTGGTTTTAAAATTGGTGTCCCCCCGGGGTGCGTTAAGGGAGCGCGGTGCCGCGAACGCGATCAAAGCTGGCCCCGAGCTACGCCCAGAATGCCGCAAGTTAATGTGAAAATGAAATAATCGTAGGTTCAGTGTAAATTCCTGTGTTAAACCCCCCACTTCATGCTTTGAATCTGAGTCACTTCAGCTAGACTACAGCTACCATTGACATACAGGCTATGGATGCGATCCAGGAAAACAAGATATTTTGGGACCGGTGAAGGGCATCTCAAGTTTGTATTGCTTACTGGTAAAATTATTCATTTTTGTTGAAACCTCCAGTTCCTGGCTGAACCATGCTGCGATAAATAAGGGTAAAACATGGTTTGCTTGACTATTGATAGTAAGCTGCGTGCTGCTTTTTGTGAGTGAGAGATCACTGCTGCCTGTGGAGGCGTCCCAGTCTAATCCCTTCCGTAGACAAAATTGACAGCACAGTCACATGGTGTACATGGCAGATGAAACTGCATGAATGCTTTATATTTATGTTATTAAATTCGAAGTGTAAATTGGTAGTTGGAATTCTGTTGTAACCACCAAAAATAACCATCCCTTGTAGCCAGTTCTCCATGTTTCCTGATACATCTTGGTTTTCTTTTCCTTTTTGTCTGCTGCAAAATATAGAGGCTTTTAGTCAGTCTCTCAGCCATTTCAGGGATTTCTTTTCCTTTTTCTTTTTTTTTTTTTTGGCTAATTGAGATAGCACAGCCTTGTTTTCAGGCACCCCGGCCTAAGAGACTTCAGTGGACATGGACATTTATGCTCAGAATGCACTGAACACCCTCATTTTAATCTTAGTTATTTGGAAACAGTTGGCTAGCTTAAATGTGCTGTTGTACATACTGAAGTAATTGCTTTTTTCCTTTTTCTCTTTTTCGCTGTAGTAGTTCAAAACGTATGCAACACAGGCCAAAATAGAAAGTTTTGAGAAGCTCCAGTCAGACCTGAACTTGTAGCTGCTGATCCAAAGTGTTAAGCCAGTTTTTGATACGTCTCATATATGGAAATGATTCATCACACAGAAGCCCTTTACAACCAAACAAGGAGATGCAGCCTATATTTCCAGAAGGGAACAGATTCATAAACAGAGACAAGTTTATAGAGAATAATTCTTACCAAACAGATCAAGTTGGGCTTTTCTTTATTTTTTGGTAGAAAAAGACTTCAGAGCTGTTTCTCAGAAGTTTGTGCAGCTGTTAGTTTAGTTGGGTAGAAGGAGGTTTTGGCTTTCAGTGTAAAGTAAATATTTTCAGGGATCAAAGAGGTGGAAAATGGAGGTGAGGTGAGTGTGCATGTTGAGAGGTAGCTACTCAGCTCTGAGTGGGTTATTACACAAACAGGTATTATGTCTGTGTTTTTGTCTACCGCACATCTAACATCCTGCCAACGAACAAAAATGTATCTTGACTTATATTTTGGATAATTTGAATAAAACAAATGCAGAAAGGAGCCCTGAGAAGTTCTTGTTTTAATGGTCTCTTTTCTCCCTCATGACTCCAAGAGGTATGGTGTCTGGCCTTATGTTTTGCCACACCTTTCTCTACTGACAGAAATGCTTTGAGTTTCATTTGGAGGTATTTGGATTAACCACTAGCTGGAGGTCAAGAAATTCTTCATTCATGTGGAGATGAGCCCTCAGTCTGAGTGTTCTCCTTAATCTAGCTACAGCACCTCGAGGTTTGTCTTAAAAACAGGTAGAAGGAGCTATTGGGTATTTTATCTGTCTTAATTTTTGGGAAGAGGATTATGGGATCTAGGCACAAATATTCATAAAACAGGCACCTCTAAAGAATTGGCTAGAAGCAAGGGCCTAAGCCTGAAGGCATCTCACAAGGCAAGGAATGGAGGCCTCTCACAGCTCTTTCCCAATAGTCTGACCAAAGAGACACCACTGCACCAAAATGTAGCTGTTCTTAGGTACAGGCAGCCAGACCCCAGAGCTGGAGCAGGAGACAGGTTGCAGAACCCATGAGAGCATTCAGGGCCCTGTCAGCTATCATGAACACAAGAATCAAAATAACTGCTCTGAGATTTTTACACGGTTCCTCAACATTTTCTTTATACACAGAAAAGAGGAGGAGATGTAACTTGTCCTTGTCGCAGGAGAGGAAGAAAGCACAACACTCTCATCAGGTCTGCAAAGGATGCGCAGAACTCTTTCAGCCTGAACTCTGATGATTCAGTAACAATCAAGGTTCAAAGGACCACCTCAGCTTCCTGCCTGAACTAAGTACTTCCTCTGGCTCCCCGTGCTTTTTGTCCTTACTTTCATGGGTCCTTGAGAGTTCCCTGCACAGCCACCTTCTCTCCCCACAGAGTTTGCATTTGTCAGTCTCTGGTACAGAAGTCATCGACTTCTGCTGCTCTGTGCTGCTCTGTGTTTATGGAGATTGTCCCTTGAAATTATTTGGAGAACCATTGATTCTCCACTCCTTCAGATCATCTGCTTTAAGATTCCTCCTAAGGAGGATGCATTTAGAAAATCAGCCAATTACACTGATGGTGGCTAGCCTGAAGAGAAGGTAGGTAGAGGGTGGGGGGTTTAGGTATTGTAATATTTAAATAATAATTATCTATTAACATGTTTCTAAAACATGGTTTAAAGTTTAGATGCTTGTTTTTTACCAATCACTCAGTTTCATAATTTTTATTAGTTTTTTTAGATATAATCTCTGGTTGATTTGGTCCTAACATAATTTTCCTTCACTAACTAAAAGAGGTGATTAAGAACATCTTAATTATGACTCTGATTTGGAAAAACAGACAGATTAATTATGTCCTAAAGAGCTATGCAAAACTGGAACCAAAATTACTAGTGCTACTTGCAGTGTAATTTTGGCCTATGTTAATTTGTTACCTTTTTCTTAATTGTATAAGATTACTTCTTTCTCTGCTGGGGATTTGAGCAGTGAGAGTACTTGACCCATTAGTCAAAAGGGACAGTCTTTTAGCACTTTTATGGAAATTTTATTTTTCTTGTTTGCCTTAATTTAGACACCATCTCTGATTTGTCATGAGCAAGGAAAAAGGTCATTGAGAAGGATGACAATAGCTAGTAGGTTCTATCCAGTGTTAACATGCCCAACCTGCTAGCAGCATAATATTTCTTTTAATAAATATGCCAGAGTTCTTATGTCCAGAACTGGAAGAGTTCAAGTGCTCCTAAAGCATGAAGGAGAGGGCACTGAAAGAGTGCCATGAGTTAGTATGCAGAATTACATTGAATAAGTAGGCTTTTGAAAGAGCAGCCTCAGAAAATACGCTGCTTCCTGACAATGCAGTTTGTAACTTTAATAACTGCTGTGGATTAATCCTTCACTTTGTCACAGGACACATAAATGAGATAGAAATTATCTAGATTTCACAGAGATTAATGAATAATCAGTCATATAGGTAGCTATAGCTGGTGCTCGTCCCAGCACATAGCTTTGTGTTGACTGGCCAGAATATCAAAAACTCATGGAGTTTATTGATTGTTTCTGAATTATCTTAAGAAATTGTTTGATAACAGTCCTCAACTGTTTTGAAACAATTTCAGACACATTCACTAAAGCATGTTAGAACTGCTGCTTATCTCCAGGATCAAATGGATAAACAAGGCCTTTGTACATACATTTGAAAAATCTCTGGGGAAAATAAAGCAGAATTTTATTTGCAAATACAAACTCTATCAAAGTCCAGCATACTGGCAACTTTAATCAAAGGGTTTCTAGACTTTATAATTTGCTGCAGATAGCATGTATTTTGCACAGGAGCTGGATAAATATGGTGGAGAAACTAGAATCTATAATGTATGCCTCCCAGACATCCTGCATCCATCAGTAGAATGTGCATAAAATTACAAAGGATGAAACAATTAGGATGAAGGTGTTGTCAAGAAGGTATATTACTGGGAGCATGGCATGGCTGTTTTTGGGAAAAGGGGCATAATGAAGAAATATATTGACCAGCTGTTACGAGACAAAAAGGTTTAGGAAGAGAAAAGTGTGCTGAAATTAAAGCTGATGTCCATGCAGTTACTGGGGAGGAAAATGATTATGCTTTTTATTGGCCTGAAGGGGTTGCAAATGAAAATGTTACAGTAAGATGTGAGTCTTTTAATACAGATGAAGGGCTGAGAATGAACAAATGCCAATTCCCTTCCTAACAAGCTACCTTTAGCCATAGGGCATATACAGAATAAAATTTAGCTTTAAACATGTCATGGAAACCATGCTGGGTATATGTTACACGTGGCTCTGTTATTACAGTGAATCCATTACAATGAACAGTAATTAATAAATATATATCCTATATATGTATGATTTATAAGACTTTGAGTTATGTGTTTAAAAAATGCCTCTATTTAAGTCACATTGAATTTAGAGCTGTGCTTGAATCCTTTCTTGATCTGGGACCTTAGGCAGATACTTTCCTTTTCTGGGCATCTTGACATCTTGAAACTCACATTTTGCAAGGCAGAGTCAATATGATGTGCTGCAGAAAAGTATTTTCTCATGAAGACTTTGTTATTGTTCCCATTTTCTTTCATCTCAAATAAAAATAACTCATGCTGAAAATGCAGTCTGTGTATACTGGCAATTAAAAACAAATCAGGAAATCTCTCTGCTATATTAAATCACACATGCCTAGTTATGATTTAACATGCTGGGGAATGAAACCAAATTCCACCCTGAAGTATCAAACACTACTTTTGTAAACACTAGGTTTCTCATTCAGAATAACTTTTTTCCCCATGCTTATACTATTAATGTATGCATCCCAAAATTCCTGCGGAGAATGAAATTATTGGGTTGCCTACCAGTAAATACATGTGGTTCCTGTTTAAAGCAATGTTCCAGGTAAGTGAAAATAAGAAATCTTGGAGAGCAGCCAGGTTTGCTTTTTCAAATGCAAGCAAGGAAGCTACCTTGCAATTGGCTATGCTTCTTCAGTGAAAAGGCAGCAAGAGGGGACATTAAAAATAGAGAGGAAGCAAGAGAGAGAAAGAGCATGTGGGAACCTAACATAGCACACTAGGTACAAGTTCTACCTTTGTTTTCTCTGAAGCAGACCTACTGAAATAACTACGGCAGGAAATAAACCTTGGTTTATCAAGATATTCAGTAAACAAAAAATAACTGACGTCACAGGACCTCAAAGAAGAGGAGATGTGCCAAAGATTCTGATGTAAAACATTCATCCAAGCTTCTTGGTTAATCTCATCAAAACAAATTCTCTTGTTTTTTACAAATTCTCAGGTTTTTTTAAACCTGTTTCAACTGCTGTCTCTCTCTCTAAGCAGTGAGACAGTATACTGAGTTTCTGTAAAATATTTTCTATGAATAATCACAGAATCACGAGGCTGAGATCCAAAGCACATGTAGGCAGTTAGTGAAATCTTTTATAGAGAAGTAATATTGAAAAGTGTGATGATTATTATTATTAATATTGACTTCGGAGGGAGTATTGAAACAGGCCTAAATGCAGATAGTTCATATGGCTGCAATACAATATGGCAGTAGAAAAACAACATGGTAATTTGATGCTGCACACAGAGAAGCTGTACCAGAGGGGAAAGAGAGAGCTGCAGGAAAGGGCCAGTGTAAACACAACCTGGAATTCACTTTTTAGATTGCTGGTCAGGGTGCATTGCCAGGTGACACCCAAAGAGCAGCAAAATACCAGGGAAATGTGCAAGGTAAGACTAAAGTCTTGAGAACGTTTTTGGGTTTTTTTGGGTTTTTTTTGGTTTTTTTGTTTTTTTTTTTTTTTTTTTTGTTTGTTTGTTTTTGTTTTTTTTTCTCAGAATGACTGAAGACAAATGTATTTTAAGTATAAGGAATGCAAGGATAACAATTAGAGAACTTTTGGAAATTCTTGGTATCAGGGGCACTTGGCGTGCTTGTTGACCTTGCATACATTTTTCTCAGCCTCTCTCATTTAGACTAGCTGCTAGATATGATCCGATTGCAGTGAACTATCTCAGGACCCTTGTCACCTATGACACTTGCAATTAGCCTCATCAAAATGTTAGAGCTCTAGGCTGTTGAGGATATGGCTGCAGGCAGAGGAGAGTCACAGCAGGCACTGTCAGAGCCTGTCTCAGTCAGGAAGGCTGGCCAGACAGCTTGTAAGCTGGTGCACCGGAGAAAACCCTTGTTCTATGGGTGTCTCATTCAAGACAGACAGGGCCAACTTGCTGCTCAGGCAGAGTAGTAAGTAGCCAGCAGTAGCAGAGCCAAAAGCTTTGCCTATGCCAAAGGGCACAAGGACTGTTTGTAAGAGGAGAGCTTGCTGCATAAATGGCAAATTCCTGCCTCCTTCCCCTCCTCCTCTTCCTCCTCCTCCTCTGTTCTGTGGCTGAGAAAGGGGTGAGAGTTTGCCATAAGACAAGCATTACTAAATTGCTGTTTTACAGACACCTCAAAACAGTCCGTTGCTCCATCTCAGTTTTACCCAGACCCCAGGGTCTCTCCAAATTCTTCTAGCCCCACCATCTGCCCCAGTGCCCATTAGATGCTTTTTAAGTCCTTTCACTCCACTGGTGTGCTGAGCCACTTCAGTCTTTTCCCACAACCAGCTTCCATAGAGTACATTCCCTGAGACAAGTCAGTTCTCCCTGTATAGTAAGTTGCTCTGAGGGATTTAGTCTCACCACCCAAAAGAGAGAAAAAAAATCAGCCTCATGGTTCGTCACATGAGGCTGATTTTTTACTGCCTCAAAGGGACATCCTATCTTAGGATAGACAGTTGATGTAGTAACTTTCACAGGATTAATGTGAGTCCCAGAGTAGGTCTGCATCAGCCAGCAGAACATTGCAGGGTGTGCAGTTCTGTAGACCAAAGCAACTGCGAGTCCCTCATGTACGTGCCTGATGCATTTTGGGAGTTTGTGCTCAGCTCGACTTCTTCTGATGCAGTCTGGAGTGTAAGTACACAGTAGCATTTGAAGGTCTGGTTTATGCCTGCATCTTCTTATTTAGATCTTTCTGGAAGTAAACCTTCTTGTGCATTCTGAGTTCAGCTGCACACTGTAACCCAAACCACAGAAAGTGGGGAAGATTTGAATTAAAATTCTGCTGTAGATGCACTCTCAAATGATTTCCATATATTCTTAAGAGCTACTTGTAGATTTGGTTTTCAAAACTCTTTGCAAAGAACAAATTAATTGTATCTATCATTGTGTTAATTCTTTCTAAGAACTTTAATGGGATAGACATGTTTACTATTACAGAAGCTGAACTGTTTAGTTCTTATCATTTTATAGTAATCTGTGGTGCTTTTCAACTCTCTATTTAATTATGTTCTCATCTGTTTTGCTTTGCACTGAAATAAGACTATAAACAGAGTCCACAAACATACTTATCATATTGACTGTGTAAAGCATCTCTTCTCAATTTATCAAGGGAAGGTAAGTTGTTTTATGAGAGGAATTTCGAAAGATCTTTGCCAGATTTTTTGTCTTTCAAATGTTTGTACCAGTTGGAAGAGTGAACATATCACTGAATGGATAGTGAGTAAAATCTTACCATTGAATGAGACTAGGAGATCAGATACTAGATCAGACATCATGTCTGGGAGATTATCTTAGAGGCTTTTCTTGGTCTAAGTGTAATTGTCATGGCTCAGTGGGACAACAGGGAGCATAAATAGAGGAAAACAGAGGATTTCCTGTGAATATGTAAGAGGTAGTGGTGGGCATTGATAGGAGTCAATAGAAGAATGAGCCAGGGTCTGCTGCTGAGAAATGTAATGTTTGCATGTCTCTTATATGAGCTGAAACTAAGGAGGGAGAAGAGTCCTAGGAACTGTACTGTGAGAAAAGAAAGACTAAAACTCTGAAGAAAGGACTTCTCTTGAATCTTAGGTTCACACATTCTGATCAGGTTTGCAGCTTGTTATTTTTCACCCTTTATTTGACTCCTAGCGATCATGTTCAGGTAAACAATGCTGCTTCTCAGAAAGTTGAGGGTTCCCAGGATATCCCTTTTCAGCAGCCAGAAGCTGGCAGTGCAGGGGTCTTCTGTGTGTGCACAAATACTGCAGGTCTGTGAACTCTTGCTGGGGCAGTGACTGGCCTGTCTGCCCTACTGCAGTGGGGTACCCTGACTGAAGAATGGCTCAAAGGCATCTGGAGAAATGGTAATTTCAATATAAAGGAAGTTATAATTGTGACCATGAGAATAATAGCAGGAAAAAAATCTTGTCCTTTCCATGTAGCAAAGCCATGCAATACAACAGAGAAACACTGGCACTGAGTTAAATCTGAACTACTGAGCTCTAAGTAGATGTGCTGGAAAAGATAGCACACAATAGGCCAGAGAAAGAAACATAGTTAATTCAACAGCACCGACTTTCACATGCATTTGTCATGGGGAGAGCTAATGAATTTTGATTTTTTTAGGTCTGATGCAGCCAAATTTTCAAAGAAATCAGGATCATTCATATTTTCTCTCTGTCAGCAGAAATGTTCATCTGATAGGATATGATCTCTATTTGTGATCTGCAGTGCATGATGGAATCCTTTTGAGTCATGTTTTAAAAAATATTAATGAAAGCAAGAAGACAACTGGAAAAATTGCAAAGAGAAAGTGCCAAAACAAATGAAGTAACTTTCTTTAGAAAAATTCTGAAGCAAGGCTTCAAGTGCAATTTAGAACATCACATAGAGGAAATAAGATACAGGCCAGAAGATAAGCTTTCTTCTGGAGCTTGAAATTAAACTGTGAATCAGCAAGGTACAGAAATATAATGCAAATATTTCAGACGGGAGATGCTGCAGCTAAGTCCCTGTGAATATTATATAGCTAATTACTTTTGTGTTTTCTGTATCAACCTAATTTTAGGTTTTTTTTTAATAGATTCACAAATAATCTTCTGGTAACAGTATTAGTGGTTTAAAGATTCTTCTGTTATTAAAGTTGGGAATCAATTGCTGTTTACCAAGCAAGTTTTGGTTACAAAAAGGCATATCTTATTTATTTATAATATTCTGTCTTAGTTAGGATTTAAGGTGATATTTTTTTCTCAGACAAAAATGTCAGACAAGAACAGGGAAAACATAGATGCTTTTTTTTTGTTTCTGAAGTAAAAACCTTTGATTTTTATGAAAGGTACTTGTGTGTGAGGATGCAGAATATCTCAGGTCAGACAAGAGGCTGGAACTAATATAAAATTGGGGATTGATTGAAGGGCACTGATAAAGTGTAACCACTTCCATGACACAGAGTTCAAATGACTTTAACCAGTAACAACTGGTTGTTCGAAACAAAACTAAGAAAGGGATAGAGAATGCAAACACAACAAGGTTTGCAAAAAAAAAAAAAAAAAAAAAAAAAAGCAAGCTCTCACTGAATTAGTTTATTAATTTCTCAGCCTGAGAAAAATACATCAGGCTTCATTCCAAAATACTCTATTGTCATTCTGAGAAAAACAACTCCGAACAACCTTGGAATGTCTAAAACAGTTTGAAATGAATCAGCATTCACATTTTGGAACACTTCACAAAAAGGGTGACAAGCACCATATTCTTCTAACAAGTTTGAGATTTGAAGGATTGAGGTCTTTACACAGAGTTTTGGGGTTTTAGATTGAAGCCTGTTTTTCTTTTTGCAGTTATCCAAATTGGCTGTTGCCATTGCCCCTGCAGCTGTCACATTTTATAGGAAGAAGGGTACAAAATGCAAAACTGAATGGAGGAAAAATCAGACAAGGTGACTTCTGTAGGCTGCAGAGGAGGCATCCATGACCTGATAGCCTAAGCATCAGTCTGTTGGAATAATTTGTGCATTATCAATGCTGAATAAAAAATAATCAAAATAAGATCCATACTGTTGTGAAAGTTTAAATAGAGCTGGCAATAACTTGCTTTTTAGCCTGCATCCAGCTGAGGGCCTGATGGTGTGAGGTGCAGCAACTCAGAGTGCGCATGTGCACTGTTCTGGGATGCTTTTTCGCCAGGTGCAGGTGGTGCTTCGTGGATTGTAGGGTGCAGCATTGTTCCTCATGAAGTGGACATGTGGACAGCATCCACATCTCCCTCTGGAGGTGTCTGCAAGTATCTGGACTCCCAGGAGAGGAGAGCTTGTGATCCACACACCACTGTATGTGTGTGTGCGTGAATGTGTACTTTGTTCTGTGTGCCGGCATGTAGTCTAAATAGTCCTTCTTGGGATTACTTGCAGAAGGCAATTTAGAAACTTGTGGGTATTTATGAGCATTTCATGGTATGTAATATTATGGTTTCTTTGTTTTGTTATTGATATTGGTCATGATTACCAGTTAATGATGTCATTAACAAAACACTTTGATTCTGCTTTGGTTAAGCTATGTGCAATGAGCAGTTTTCCCTGGGACAGGAAAAGAGATGAGAAATCTCTTCTATTTCAGGAACAGGAGAGAATGCAGGTTGCCAAAAAAGAGTGGATAAGCAACCCTACAATACAAAAGGGGTGGCAGAGGTGGATTCACGGGCTACAGGAGGAAAAAGTCAAACTAATAGAGATTATGTTTATGGTAGGAAAATTAAGTTGAAGAGTGAGACCTGGAGAATTTTTGGACAAGCCCTGCAGAAGCACTTTCTCACACATGTTGGTGGGGGTCTGAGTAGCGGAAGTAAAGGTGAAAACAGAAACTGTGATGGACCAGGGGAACAGTCATTATTAGCTGCATCTGGAGGCATTGGGAAGATACATCATGAAGAGACTGACAGTTGTTCATGGAACAACTGAAGTTTCCAGCTGAGATAATGAAGAAGTAGAAAGAGCAAAGTCTGGGACTTAGTAAGGGAAAGGACAAAGGAGAGATGGTAAGTTATAAAAAAGAGCATAGACAGAAAGGCTCATTTCAGAAGTGGAGGTGAATCAGGCATCGTTTTTCATGGCTTTGGAGAGAACAAATACTCCAGGTGTAGGCCTGAGCAGTAAGAGCTGGGTTGCTCTAAAAAGGAGCATGACTGCTCCATATCCTGTGACTATATCTGTACCACTGCTGCAGCACTTGTCTTGTGCATGCAAATGTCTGGCAACAAGACTAGAAGCTGAACCTTGAAAGAATTACAAAACCTTGGTAATTTTCAGGAAAAATAGGAAATGTGTGGCATCATTAAGATTATACCAGTAAAAAAATCCCTACCACTTTTTACAGCCATATATTTATAGGATTCTGTGTTTATGTGCTGTTATTGTTTATTATGCTTACATAGTAGCTACTTCCTTTTCAAAATTACTCACTTTTAATAATCTCCACAGATTTTTGGCTACATTGAAATGTTGCATTCTTGAATATTTCTTTACTAATGGCAGGTAAAATCTTTTTCAAGTTGTTGGTTTGCAATCAGGGACTAATGATGACATTTCTGACCAAAAATTATTTGGAAAATACCAGTTTGTCAGAATAAAAATAATTTAAAATTATTTTAAGTGTGCTGATTTGGAAGTATGGGATGACTTACTGAGACTCTCAGTGCTATTTCTTATTATGATACTATAAATACAATTAGTAATTCTCAATCATTTTCAAATCTTTCAATAACAATCAAAGCCCCTTTCCTTGCATTTTAGCTTTGATAAAGTTTAGCAGTATGAAAACATAAGTATGAACATTGAAATTATTTTTGTATTTTTTGTATATATAGCTTTAAGTCACAAGAAAATTTATGTAGAAAACTTTAGAAGGAAAAGATAATATTGTGATATTTTTACATAAGGTGTATTGTGAAAGTTATGATTAGATAGGTGAAATAATAACTGTTATTAAATGAGAGGCTCTTGCTTTCACATGTGCTTAAAAATCTATTGACAGTAACAAGTATTGTTGGAAGAAGTTGGTTCAGCATGACTTCTGGCACCTTTTGTTCCTTGTCTGATACTTTCTTGAGTTGAACACTTTTTTCCTTTTCCAGTTTATGAAAAGTTTGTAAACTTTCATAGCTCTTCCTATCGTATCATAAATTGAAAGGCTTAGGGAGGAGTTGCTCCCTTGAGTTACTTCTAAGTTCTGAAAGTTTTGGCACAGCCCACTTTTAATGTTCAGTAACTTTCTAAAGAATACAAGCTTTCTGGGAGACCTGCAACAACTTCATCCCGTAACTTTGGGATTGCATTTGCTGTTCCAAAGAGGAGTGGCCTTTCAATTTGGCACAGAGACAGTGTGGTCTGATCAGTGTTGTCAAGTCTTTGCTGCTCACAAGTTATTGGATTGAGGAGTCAGCCAAGAAAAGTTGCTATGGTAAAGGATTGTTTTGATTTAAAAAAATAGGGAGGAGGGCAGCACAGACCTACCACCAAGAATGACTCTGTTGTGATGTTGTGTTATGAATCAAAATAATGTAAATGCTGTGTTAGTAAAATGACAGTTCTGAAGGCAGTGGTGATGTAGGGCTGAAAACAGATTAAGGTGAAAAGAAGTAAAGAAATCGCCTTGGGAGTTAATAAAGACAGGATGGAAGATTTCATTTTTTAGATCAGACCTATAATTAATTTTCAATTGTTAGTGACTAAGCTGTGTCGTATGAATGGTAGTAGTTTAAAAGGGAGACCAAACTTTAGGGAAAAACCTAATGAAACTGTGACTAATTATTACATAGGTTCTGAGCCCCCCAGAGTATTTTCTAAGGCATTTTCAAGGCTTTATCCTGTGCATTATTTAAATTATTTTTCAGGTAAACCAGATTGGCTTTATCCTAACATTGCAATTTTCTAACATTGTTAATGAAGCCATTGTCTTTGGGGTGGCTGGTCCCCATCCCTTCACTCAAATTCACATAAAAATGGTCAGATATGCAAACCATCCTGTCATCCCCTTTAATTCAGTAATGCTTGTGAATTTTACTGGATTGGGAAGTGCTCCTTATTTTGAAAAGATTTTCTCATGGGGTGGGGAACCAAGTTTGACGGAGTGAGTGCTTGCTTGGAGATCTGTGCAAACCAGCATTCATCCAACTTGCTGTCAGCAGCTTATAGTCATGTACAACCTTATCAGATGCTGTGCTTCCAGACAAGAAAATACATTGCTGCTTTGCTATTTATTTTCTTTTTTTTTTTTTCCTTTTTTTTTAACTAAACTGGGCCAGCCCTCAACAGAGAGAGTGAGGAAGAGTGAGGAAGAGGTTTTTACTTTGGCTGCCACGCAGGTAGTCTAGTAGGAATCACTGCTCAGGTGACACAACAAGGGATGGATCTTGTGAAACATTATGTCACATAATGGAGTGTGGGAATGAGAAAGGAAGCACCCAAGCCAGTGAAGGTTGGGCACTGGAGTACAAAGGACTTACGAAGACAGGCCCAGCTCTAGAATGGGCCAGAACTTGGGATGGATCTTCTGCCTTTCAGCTGGTGGAGACTGGGGAATTGGAACAAGAGTTTAGGCAGTGAACACAAGAGAGATACTTTAACTGCCAAGAGTGTAGTGTTTATTGTGATCGCTGCTGTAGGGGACCTTAGGCCAGTATGTACACAGCTAAACCAGACGTAAATAAATTACCTGTAATACCCTGCTCTTACACAATGCTCTCCACCCATAGATTTCAAAGTTCTTTCCAAAGAAACCTGAAATTATTATTCATATTTTTCTGAGGAGGAAGCTGTGGTAGAAGACAAGGGAATGACTTCATGGTTACCCAGCAAAGCAGTGATACAGCTGGGACAAGGGCACAGTTCTTCCAAATGCCAGCGTGCAACTATGCACATGAGAAACCTGCCTTTCCATGTGTGCTGGTGCCCTGCTCTCTATAAAGGACTTTCCTGGTACTAGGAATGCATTTCTTAATATTTCAAGGTAAATAGTAAAAGATCCTGCTAATCTAATAGCTAGCATAGGCAGATTTCATGGTTGAGCATAGAATTAAAGTAATGATCTTAGTTCTTAAGAACTTGACCAAAAAGCAGAATCCATTTTGCCTTTTTATTCTGTGTATCCATTGACTCTCTAACTACATCTGGAGGAGACCACAGATAGCCTGTGATGTGTCCTTTTACCTCGGCAGAAAATTTACCGTGGGTTTTGTTTTTTATTTTTTTGCCTAAATTGTTTGATGGGTGATACAGGATTGTTGTCTTCAGTAAATTATTAATGGTGATGTTGTAGGCTCAAAAACTCAAACCCATCCTCTTTCAATGGAACAGCAAAATTAACGGCTAACAAGTAGGTTTCAGCCTTTATTTTTCCAGTGTGCTAAAACTACATGCACAAAGGCCACTCCTTCTGAATGTGAAATGATTCAAAATGCCTTTGGCTGTTTCTCCAGGCCGTAGAGAATAGTATAAGTATAGGGCCATGCACTAAGGCAACCAGAGATGAAAAAGCTATGAAAAATTTGCAGTAAAATACTCCTGGAGTCATCCTTCTAGCAGAAATTATGTGCAACAAAAGGACAATTGATGTTAATAATTCATTCAGCTTTAGAAAGGACTTACTATGTTTTCCTTGATTGAAATGATAGCTAAATGATGTCTGTCCAAGATTTTTTCTGCCCAGTGGGGAAGATGTAACCTTGATCTGCCTAGAACCTCTAGTAAATCCATGACTGCCTTAACACATCATTAACAGAACAGTTTAATACATACAGTATTAAAATGATCAGATCCTTTGAAAGTCGGCCAAACAATGCAGAAACTCATTTCCAGAACTGACTTCTACCTCTTTATAGTTGCCCTCCTTGTTCTCTCCAAAAACCACATGGGGAGAGAAAGTCCTGAATTCTTACCTTTTTGCCTGAAATCAGGAGCAAATTTCCAAGCTACTCTGCATGTCTTGATTTTAAGCTGATATAGTCTGTTCCTTTTTTCTCTAGCCTAGGTGTTGTTTCAGCATGTTTATTCACTTTGTCCCATGTGCAGTCCAAGCTGTGGAGAAAAATCTTCTTACACCCTTGGGCTGTGCCTTAACTGTTCTGTTTGGAGCTTTCTGTGAGCTTAGCTCTGATCAGTTGTTGAAGACAGTACAGGGCTAAAAACTGGGGGAGGCCTGAATGAAATATTCCCCAAGAGCCCTCAGAAACATGAGCAGGCAGGGAGTAGTCCACATTCCTGGGACAAGAAAAAGGCTCAGGTGCTGTCAGTGAGGAGTCTGGGGAGCAGCCCCACCATTAGGTGTGCCAGCAGGGTGGATGGATTATTACTGCTTCTGGAGTGCTGATGGCTAGTGCTGGGTCAGAGCTGGTGCTTCTAGAGTCTTCCCTTCTTCAGCATCCCCGGCTCCTCCACTCTCTTATGCAGTGTCTGTCACCAGCTGTGACTACATGCACGAAGCCAGGCAAGGATGGGGCTGAATGCAGCTGGTGGCAGCAGCTTGAATGGGAATAAATTATACCTGTCTGAGAAGCCTATGAGTTGCTGTCAGATCACTGGTTCTGTTTCTCTTGTCTGTCTTCATTTTGCAAAATGGTAGGTGAAGACCTGAACTGAAAGGCTATTAAGAATCAAATTCTTTAATGCTTTTTGGCCACACATTGATAGAGAGAAAGAAAACTATTTACTGAGGAATTTTGTCTGAAACCTGGAAAACTGCTTGCCAAAACACAAATGAAATCAACACTCTATCTCACAGCCTTTAGGAAACACTGCATTTAATTTTATTTTAGAAGCAGCTAGTTATTGCTGGATAGTGATAAGGCAGAGGGTGGCAGTGAAGGGGTTAGCCTTCCACAGAGCCGTTTACCAAGCTCTGATCTAAAGGCAATCTTTAAAAATAAATGAAAAGGGGATGCAGTCTGTATGAATTCAGAGATGACCTAGCGCACAGTTTAAAGATGCTTAAAAGAGGAGGATTCATTGGGTGTGTGGGATGCTGGAGAGCTGCCCTGTGTTTGGATATGCAAAATAAAGATCTGTTTTGTAAAGGAGCTGAGCACCTGGAACTTTCTTTTGGCATTAGCCTATTAGTCAGATAAAACAGAAAAATGCTAATCTAATCAATCCATTAAATAATTATTTTTCAATGAAACAGAAGGTAAAAAAGTCCTAGTAACAAAGATCTCTAATCAATACCTTTGCATAAGTAGTGTGTGAGTACAGAATGCCAAATTGAGGCTACACTGATATTTGTTTATATACAGAATATACAAACACTCACATATGCTTTCTCCCACCCATATCTATACTAGAAAAGACAGGATAGCTGATGAATGAGCCAAGACAAACAGGTTGGTTTTTTTTTATGATACCTTTTTAGAACTGACTTTTCTGCAGATTTCAAAAAATGTGTTTGAAATTAGAGGACTGTTTATAGAGGATATAAAAAAGTAGATGGAAGAAGAAATCACTTAGAGAAATGCTAATCTCCTCCTCCACAAACTGCCCTTTGCTATGACCCTGACCTTTACTTCTGTCAGTTGAAAAGATCCTGAAATATTTGTTGTGATATTTTGGGAATAGACAGGTACAGATAGAGCTATATGCTGGTTACTCTGACTCATTCCTTCCCTACAGATGAAGGTGTAAGGAAAAATCTATCTAAACATGCATACAGACACATTATTTGTCATGCACTAAGGCATGCGTGTTTAAATTAAAACAGTCCCTCAAAGTTATTATTTTTTATTAGTGCAACACTGAGCTCTGAAACACGAAATAGATAAGTAGTGATTTCAGTAATCCTCATGCTTGCATATTTTCTTACTGCCTAATTACTTAACTTCTATACTGCCTGTGCTCACATGGACACCCCCTTTGCTGGGCACGTTTGTTCCGTCACAGCGCGCAGTCGTCCGTGCTGTAGATATCCCGTTTGTCTACACCAAATGTGCTCTCACACACGAGACAGACTGTGAGACGTGCAACTGTGAAAACAGCTCCTACTTTTATTAATGTTGTTACCATGCCTGCCACTGCCAAGTGCTGTGCAGCAGTTACAGTGAACTACTTAATTTAGTGGCCAGTGGGAGAGGAGGAGACTCTTTCTCTCTTAGTGGTGTAGTCAAATGCAGCAGCTGTTTTAGGGATAAAAACATGCACACAGCTGGCTTCTGGGCAGTTGCTTTTATTCACTAAAACATTCACTGTAACTACACATAAGCAAAGTATGAATTTCACATTCTTGGCATTATAGTTGAAGATCTTTTGTTGATTTTTTGGAGAGTGAGTTTCTATCATGCACTCCAAGTTTTTATTGTATGAACATCAAACAATGTGTGTGTTGATTGTGTTCCTTAAACTCAGGTTCTGAAAGACTTTGGAATCTATCCCTCTTTCCTTTGTGATAATCTCAGGATGTAACCAAAACTCTTTTGAATAAGAAGGTAACTTGGAAAGGATATATTGACCTAGTCCAATGTGTACTGGCTGCTACCCCTTTGCGAATAAGGCTCCTTTCAGTTGTGTTGCTGTTTGTACACCTGAAACTGCTGCTTATCTGGGCAAAAGTAAGCCACTCTGTTTAAACAAATGACGGAAAACACAAAATCAATTGGATATCCTGTACAGAACACTGGGGGATTTTTTCAGTGTTATCAAGTTTATGCCATATCAGTAATTTGAAATTACTGTTGAGCCAATAGCACTTATTTTAGCAAGAATGAACCCTGTGATATTTTTTGATGTGATTATTTGGTCTACTGCAAAGCCACATTATACTTTGTCTAATGGTTTCTTTCCTTGAGTTCAGAGTTAGGTTGCAGTATTTCATACCTACTTTGCATGACCAAAAATGACACATCACATATGTGACACATGTGACAAAGCAACCAAAAGCCAAACTCATACTTGCAATTTTATAAACCCTTAAGAAGTGATTGTAGCCTCCTCCTAAATTGTTGTGTTTCTGCAGTTAAAAATCTTACTTATTATAACTAAAAGATGGGTTTCATAAGCTAATTTAAAGCTGAAATGTGACTTGTCTTCTGTGTATCACACAGAAGAATGTACTATCTCTTAAAAGTTAATTTATCTTGCTTCTTGGAATTGCTTTGCAGCTATGTTGCAGAGATAACATAACAGTGTCAAACACGCCTTCTCTTTTCAACAGCAAGCAAGCAAACAGCTGTGAGTGATTCCCCGAACCGTCATTCATCATGCAATGTTCAGAAAATCACAAGTGGGGATGCAAATACTGCACTCCCACCCAGGGCTGCCCTACATATGTAGGACAATTGACTTCCTTACAATAGCAATTCTGCAGTTTTGTGCTTATTTGCAATCAGTGTAAACTCAGAATCTCGGAACAAGCCGATAGCTCACGAATACAGCAAAAATGTGGATTTATGATGCATATTATCAGTTTTTGTATTTTTTACACAAAAATTCCCTCCCTTTTCCTCCATCTCTATATTATCCTCAAGCCAAGCTGATTAGAAACAGCCTGTACTAATATCTTAGAGCACACACACTCTCTCAAGTGGTAAGATCTTGGTCAGAAAGATTGACATTGATTAATTAGTGCTCTTGAGGTCACATACTTAAAGGAAAATTGTTGATATTTTGAACACTTTTTTAGTAGATTCTGATGTTTTATAAATGAAACTGACAATTAAAAAATCTGAGGTTCAGTAAGATAAAATATAGCACAATGAAAAATCCACATGCTGTGATTTTACCATGAGTGAAAACATACTTTTACTCTGGAGAGTACAGAGACTTCTCAAAGTTCAAATAATAGAAAAAGGAAGGGTGCTTTACTGGCATTTTTAGGTCATGTTTCAATACATACTGAAATATTCTCTTTTATTCCAGAGTTGTTCCAGATTGAATTATTTTCATATTTTTTACAGCAAATTCTTTATTGGAGGTTTGAACTCTCATTAGAGAGATGATTTATTTTCTCCTTTCGGTTGTGTATATCTGCTGGAGCTGTGTGGCTATATTGGGAGCTAACTGGGTGGCAGATGTAGAGAGGTATAATTAATACAAACCAAACGCACATCCACTGTAAGAATTATATTTGCACTTAATCTAATATGTATTCATAGCACGAGCATGGGGATGACTTCTTACTCTTTCACCTTCAGAGTTTAAAGTAATAAAGTTCACTATGCAGGAAAAAAGACCACAGTGAATAAAGAACTCAGTAACATAAATGAAGGAGAATCTGCTTTCTTTTTTGCATGTGAAATGTTGGGATTTTTTTCCAAAAAGAAAGAAAGTGGCTGGTATTACAAGTGCTGCTATGTGTGGCTGTAGCAGCTTCCCAAGTGAGTCATCAGCCGTGTTTGGATCCAGACTTTCAATTTCACTGCACAGACACCACTGACTTAAAGGAAAGGATTTCCTATGTTAGCTGGCAGAAACCATAGGGTTTTATAGTCTAAGGATCATCTGCTTGAGAAAAAGAACTAACACTGAGTTGCAGCTTCAGGAATTGCTTCATGGCTATGTTTGACAGAGCCTGTTCTGAGGTTCTGTGGCTGCTGGGTTCAAGGGACAAAGGACGGGTTGGTTTCACCTCTCATTCTGCAGAAGATGCAGCCTCTGGCTCCCCATTTGCTCCTCAATAATAAATGCTGCAAAGTGCATGGCATCACCACAGGGACCTGAAATACTCACAGAATTCAGGACCCCCTGAAGTCAGGTCCAGTATGAAGTGCTACCTGGACCTGAAATACAGAGTAAAAGGATCTTACCCCTGTCCTTAGAATTGCGTATCTGGATGTCATTCGGCGCGTCATTAGATGCCTATCTGCATTTTCCAACATCTTTCAGTTTAAAGAAGTCTGTATTTCAACATCTTTTTTGCCTGTGAAGAAAATCTAGAATTTAGAATCTAGAATCTAATGGTTAAAAGTCTAACCAGTACTGAACAAATTAAGTTCTTCTGTACAGATTCTGAAATAGAGAAGAATTCGGTTACAGTTTCTTTTGATAGGTATTGTAAAATATTATCCTGGCTTAGTTAAAAATAATATCAAACCTGTTTTGAAAAAGAAGCCTAGGTGGGTTTTGGCAACAATTTTTTTTTCCATTTATATTGATTTTTTTCTAAATGATTTTCTGTATGCAAAATCAAAATGGAACAAAAGATTGACATAAATGAAGATGTCATTCTTTTATATGAAGATGTCAGATGGCAAAAAATCCCAAGCCACTTTCTGAACAATTTTATTGAGCTTGGAACAATTCTGTTCATCTCAGTGGAGTTTTAGTAATTTCATGTTAATTTTGTTCATTTTTTTTTCCCCTTTAAGAAAGGGTAGGATTGAGGATCTGTGCAATTTGTTGTGATTGATATCTCATTTTGGCTGTCAGTCAGCAGTGGGCTTTGTTCCTGGTGGAGGTCAGCTGGGAGAAGGCAGAATGCCCACAGGTACCCTTATCCTGGGCAGAGCTCAAACATCATTTCCAAGCCTTGGGGCCCTCAGGTGTCTTCTGAGATAACTGTAATGAAATCTGGTCCCACATATTCAGTAGATGGACTCAAAATGAACCATATCAGCCAGTTACAATTTTTTTGTTCGCTGGTCCTAGCTATGTTCCTTGCTGATAGCCAGTGTCAGTTCATGTTCTCCTGCAATGTCCTGTGCAAACAGAAAATTACACAGTTAAATAGTCAAAAGTCAGGGTGTGAAAGCAGAGTGATACCTTCACTCAAATACCATTACCCCAGAGTTTTAGCCATTTCTTCATGCTTCTTAATCATACTTGGCTCAGATAGATTAAAGGCACATTTCCCTTTGCATGGAAGTCTCATTGAGCTTTCTGTGACACAGGCTGATTAATCTCATTCATTTATTCCTGTTTCCTTTGGGGACACATATCAGTGTCTGGGAGGGGAGAGTCCATCTGTGCCTATAGGGATCAATCACATGGGTGCAATTAGTCTGTGACAGTTCATAGCCTCAGATCAGTTCTCTGTGAGTGTTTTTCCCAGCTGCCTCTGACTTGCTTGTGTGAATTCAGTCACACCAGTTATTAAAAATTTCCTTGCAAAGTACAAGTTTTAGCTGCTGGACAGAAATAAGTGTTCATATGTCCATTTCTGGGATATTTCTCCTAAGAGATTTTCGTGGTGACAGGAACACTTTTTCTCAGCTGCAAATGCAATCCACTTTTAAGGTATAAGGCTTTTATAATCCTGGGCTAGGAAGAAATTAATCAGAAAGCTAGAATTATTTTCAATTCTTATAATTACCTTTTTACATATTGTAACTATGTTGATTTTTCTTTTCTTTTGAGAGGCTGAAAATATAGCAAAAGCCCACTCCTCACTTCTTAATAGTGTTTGAATGGATAGATACTTTAGACTTAAACAGTGCTATTATTGTCATGTATCACAGACTATTTTTATTCAAAATAAAATATTACACAGGCTAAATTTTGCCATATTATCGCAGCTTTAGAGGGTGATTTGATGAATTTAAGGGGAACATTTTAGGCTACTAGAATAGATAAATATGTGGTCTGACACAGTTTGGTCATTTTGATGTCCATGTATAAACAACTAAGATGACTAGGCGAGCAAGTCCACACTTAACCTTAAAATATAGGCTGTTTTCATTCTCCACACCAAAAATATCTATAGTATCAAAGCACACTGACTTACTTGCTGCATGTTCTGCTCTATGTTGCTAACACCCTGTGTACTAAGGAAATGACAATGTGAACTGGTCCTGTCATACTCTGTATGGTGCCCATTTACACCAGGTGCTGCAATCTTGCATTTTTGCTGTCTTGCACTGCAATAGAGGTATTCCATGTAACCTTGTTTCCTGAAAAAATTAAGCCATATGTCATAGACTGATAAGACTTATCCATATGGTTATAAATGAAAGTGCTGCTCTGCTTTCTTGTAACAGAATTTAATTAACTTGCACATCTGTGTCCACAGAACCAGTTTGGCCACTCGGTTAGTTACTGGTTCAAAACCCAGGCAGAGGCCTTGCAACCCAGTGCAGGCTTGCCATAAGCCAGTATCTCTAGCATGCAGAGAGTCCAAGCTGTTTGAAGAAAAATGCCTTTTTTTTTTTTCAACAAAAAGATATGAGGTGAAAACTCAAAGTTGTACACACCATGCAGCAACTTTTTTGTAAAGAAGTTCTTAAATGAGCATCCTGTGGTCTGCATGTGCCTACAAAGGGGTACGTTAATGGAAAATTTATTAGTAATTCAAGCAAAATAGCTGCAAACAAAATGAACTCTCAATGTGAAATGCTAGGAAAACAAAAAACCAGAACACATTTAAAAAACTGAAGGTGTCTCCTGGTTCTCCTTCCAAACAGTGAAATAAAATTATTAAGAGAAACACAGAAGGGGCTTTTATTGTTAGTATTACTTTTTCTTTATTGTCATTATTACTTTTTTTTTTATTAATAGACTTCAGTAAACTGATTAAAAAAGAAAAGCTGGTAAAAAAGAAATTACAGCTGTAGCCTTGAGTTACATGAGAGCTTCAGGAAGGCAGGCCAGGTGTGTGAATGTTGGTGATGATGAGAAATAAGAGGGAACAGGGCTGTTCTTGCTCCTTTAGAACCCCACTCAAGGCCTGCATGTCTGTGTGAGGGCATTTGCTCTGCAGCTGCTCACCAAGAGTGTGGGGAAATCATGGGGCTGAATGACTGAATGGTTGAGGGAGAACCTTCATCTCTTTCTCAACAGAAGTAACTTTTCTGTGGCCTTTTTTTTTAGTGAATCAGTTATTTGAATTACTCATCAGTGGTCTGAAGTATTACTGCAATGGCAAAAATTGCTTTGATTTACTTTGCTTTTGATTTTCACCTGAACTACTCTCCTTTTTTGTCTCTGGAAGGCTGTATTGGGTTCATCATGCAAAGGGATGGAGGCTGCAACAAAAGGCTGAGAAGCATCAGTGAAAATAAATGGTGGGAAGTAAACTTTTCAGTGTATTTTGGCCCTGACCAGCACTTCTGAGAGGTGAGGTCTTCCTCACTTCCAGGCTGGAATGACTTGTATTTCCTATGACTTCCACTGGTATAAAACTGATTACTTCTGGCTGCCTATATCTCTGCACAGCTGGTGAAAGACATATCAGGTTTTGAGTATTTTACATGTCTACAATGAGAGGTCTTCATTCATCCATATAATAGCAACATGCTTTGTCCATATAAAGGTAGTTTAGGATTTTTGTCATTTGACACTATTGACATTGAGCCACACAATTCTTAAAATTTATTACTCCCACAATTCCATAGAGCAGCAATTAGCTAAAAAGGAAAAGGAAAATAGATACTTCTGTTTAAGTAAAAAGAGGAAAACATACACCTGAAAAAGTTTGATATCTTAACTTCTTCTCAGAAGTTTACCAGGGGTGATCTGGCCTTAAGGTTTAAAGTCTAAAATACTGGGGGAAGAAATATTTTGGCAAAAGTACTCTGCCTTTCGTATTTTCTCCCACCTATGTATTTTTAACTTTTATTTTACTGAAAACTCAATTATTAAATTCATTCTATCTAACAATAGGTTTAGCAAGTAGGTCAGTCATTTTTCCACATCCTATTGCTACTGCCATATTCTAGGCAATTGTGTAGATATTTTAATATGTTCAGCAGGACATAAATTATCTTGGAGGACATTCATGGTTGTTTTGGGGTATGTACTGGAGCCAAAGCAGCATTGCTATGGAAAGTCATCGAAACAGTGATGCCTCAAACTTGTAAGTCTCCATAGCAACTTAAAAAAATAATGACAGCTGTACCAAGAAATTTGCTAATAGAAGGCCTTAACACATTTGTCTAGACTCAGTCATACTTCATACTCATTATAACCTGTAGAAGGATTGTAAGAAAATGAAATGTAGAGGAAAAAATAGGGAATATCTGCTTTTCCTGGAATTTCACACTGGCTTCATTTAAGTTACTGACATTGTCCATGGCAAATATAACCATAACAGTGAAATTTAAAAATATTTAATGACATAGATTAATTTGATGTGCACTCATTTGATTCTAATATATACAGCATTTCATTTATTATGTGCCATATACAGAGTGGAAATTTCTCAATAATTAGCATAAAAGAGATTCTGAAAACAAATAGGAAGATTCCCATGTAGATAATGTTAGAATTATTGGCTGTAAAAATGTTGAGAAAATTGAATGAAAAATGCAGCAGTGTGAGAGAGTTTCTGTTTTAAAATGGCCTCGCTCAAGTTCAAATTACAGGCAATGGATAAAAAACAAGAAAGATTTTGTAGGATCAAAGCACAAGAGAGTTTGCTGGGTTTGGTCTGCTAGAAATGCACAAACACACTAGAGAATAAGAAAATTGGTTGTGCAACCATTAAGCTATAATATGTAGCAAGAAAAAATATTTTTATGGGTTGGCATCAGTTTGAAAGCTGTGATATAAGTTGCTAATTTTAAGGCAGACTTTGAATTGTTAAAATTTTATATATAACAGTTTCCTATATAAACAAAAATTGTTTCTAATGGGGCAGAACTCTATTCAAGACCTTATGAAGTGAAGAGTTAATCACAGAAGTGAAAAAATAGATGAAACTGATTTTATCTTGATTACATTTTTATTGTGAGTTCTGCCAAGAATTCATAGTCTCAGGGGGTTGAAAAGGACAATTTCATAAAGCTGAAAGTAATATTGAGACAATCAACTGGAGAAAATGTAAACAGAAACATGAAAAAGATAATTGTCCATTGTTGAATAACATTTTACTAGATGCCCAAATCGCACATTTCAGAATGATGTTGTTGCAGTGACTTAAGGAAAGAACAGTATGGGTCAAAGTAAAATGAAAAACATCTCTAAATCATAGTGAAACATGGAAAAAAAAAGCTGTAACAATCATTGTAACAAGTCTCTTGTATTTTAGGAAATGGATACTGGAAGCCAAATGTTAAAGACAAATATCTCTGGTTAGAATGGAAAGGCAGAGAAAGGAGTTCCCAGTTGTACCGGGAATCCCGGTAATATTATTGCTCCATGACTGTGTGATGATAGCAGAACTGACAAGAATCCATGAAAAGCAGAATCTCAGTCACTAGGAATCTGCATTTGGGGAAAGCCAGATGGTGGAGTCATACAACATGGGGATGCAGTCCTTTTAATTCTAACCAGTTACACAGCAGATTGTTTTAGACATTTTGAAATCTGCATGTCTAGTTAACTTTCATCTGATAGCTTTAAAAGAACTAGCAAAAGACCCTCATAGGCATTTTATTTTGGTGATTACAGGGTTAAAACATGGGAATTTTCAAGTTGGAAAAAATTTAAAATGTACCAATATTTAAAAATGATAACAGGACTAACTCGGGAAATTAGGGGCTATCAAGATGAGATTGCTTAAACACAATTAGTGTCCATCAACATTAGTTTCACAAAAATAATTTTTGTCAGACTAATTTGATCCCATCTTTTGACAAGATTACAAGTTCTTTTCAATCAGGATGGTATTGTTGATGTAATAAAGTTTTTAAAGGACATGCTCTCACTCACGCCAGAAGACATTTTGTTAAGAAAATAAAGGAATAGAAAATCAACCTAACAAGTATGAATTTTATTAAAAATATAATATAAATATATTTAAGTGTAACTGCAAATAAGGAGCCATCATGGTGAGGATTTTGTCCTCATGAAGTTAATTTCCCTCACACCTTATCTTTCTTAATGAGGCAAGAAAACATGACGTTTTCTTCACAAAGTTTTCTTATACCACTAAAACCAGTGGAGGATTAAATGATAAATAAGGCTGGTGAATGACAGAGCAATCTGACTTTCTTTAAAAAATTGAAAAAGTTCTTTTTTTGGAAGCCTGTGAAGTAAGGAACAGTGTGAGCCATGCTTGTAGGATGGAAAAGACTCCATGCTGGGAAATAGGGACTGAAAGGGATTTGATTTTATAATGGATAATCAGATACACGTGGAGCTCCTGCGGCGCACCACGGCCAAAGTGCTAAAATGATCATTGGACTATAATGAGGAGAATATGAATAAAAGCAGAAAGCTTGCATTATTCAGGTGAAGATTTACTGTAAGGGAAAAGGGAAAGTGCTACACAGACTGTAGCCCCTTGGCAAGGGAAGTCTGGGGCTTTGTGCCTCTGCTGGAGGAGGAAGGGAGGCCCTGCACAGCTGCTCCCAAGTGCCACAGCTGGGTCCAGCAGCCTGCCACTGTGCTGCATCACTGCTTGTCCTGCCCTGTGGAAAAGGATTTTGGTCTCCTTTCTAATTTCTTTTTGTAAATCATTATTATTTATTTGGTTTTCTTTAGAAAGAAGGGTTTGATAGTAACTCTTGTTGAGCTTAAAAGACTGGAAAATATACTGAAAATGAGGGACTACAGTTCAAAGTCTTGACTTAATAAAGAATAGAAAAATGGTGCAAAGACATCTCTAATTTCTCTGGAAAAGACTAGCAAACCCATTGCCTAGACTTAGAAAAATTTAGCCTTGAAGTAATTTACCTCAGAGAAGGGAACTGACCACTGGAAAAACTTACAGTGGCCTGCAGGGGGTTTTATCTGAAGAGAAAATTTGAGACCATGATCAGTTTTTATTGTGGCTTAGCTGCACTATTGGTCTTAATACAGAAATTTATTTAGGGGAATCCTGTAGATGTGTGATATAAGAAGTCACATTAAATAATCAACAGAACCCTTCTGATATTGATATATTTCAGTAAAAAAAAAATGAAATGATCATGTTATTCTGTTGATATGATCTGCAATAAGGTCTTAGTGATGTTTCAAAAAAAAAAACTTTGCAAATAATTGCAAATAATTTTAATTTATGAACTAAATGGCATATAAGATATGAAATCTTGAAGTTCTCCACTAAGTAATAAAGGTCTGATTTTTCTGATTGACATACAGAAATACACCTAGAAATACACAGAAATACACCTAGATCACAAAATCTGGTCTTTTGTCTCCAAATAACCATGTTCAGAGACCCCCATTTCTGTCCACATAGGAAAAGGAAAGCACAAAGCACTGCAGCTCTAGAGGTTAATTCTGCAAGTCAGGAGGCTCTGTCCTGCTGTGGGAATACAGCCCAGAGCCCCAGCCTGCCCATGGGCCACCCCTGTGCCCTGGCGTGGGGTCATGCAGGACGTGGGCTGGGGCTGGGCTTGGGGACAAGGAGGGAGGTAGCACAGGGGCTGGAGTAAGGGCATAGATAGATAGAGACTGCTGCCACTACTATGATAGAAAATCTTCTCTATACTTTCAGATTCCTTTATTTGTATAGTTTGCAAAGTTTTGGTTATTTTATTTTTGGCCAGTTCAACTTTAAATTGCATATTACCTCAAGCTATTTTGTTTCTTCTTTTTCATTGCACCTGCTGGCACCAGTTTCACCTCATTATACCCACTGGCATAATGTCACTGGCCTTTGAGTATTGGAGCTGATTCAGCCTCTGCTACCCTGCCCTTCCTGCTTGAAGTGATTCAGAGCCTGGCCTTCACATGTGGCCTTCACCAAGAAGTTAAGAAAAAAAGGGAGAAAGCCTTTTAAAACACACCAACACACCCTGTTCTTGTACGGTCAGTCATTTGGTCTGTGTCACAGGCATGCTGTCTGCACTATCAGTGAAACAAAAAAACTGTGCCTCCTTGTATGTTCTTTGCTGGCAAAAATTTCCAACATGATCTGTGCACTTTGTGAACAGCACCTCTGCTAAAAGAAAGGTTGAAGCTACTAGAGAACAGGATGGAGTGTAGATTTCAGTGGGCTGGGGAGTGGTGCCAGCACCATTTCCTGGGAGAAAGCACTGATGTTCCTTGGGAGACAGCACTGCTGCAGGTTGCCCCTAGAAAGACCACATCCCAAAAGACAAGAATTCTGCTGATGTAAATGGAGAAGGACAGAAGGTCCTGTCTTCTGCAGCCAACTGATAGCATTCATGGTAACCTGAACACCCAAGTCCCTTCTGAGGATCCCTGAGAAAACATATCACATCTTTATTTCATTCTCCAGGTTTTAATTTCCACCCCCTGCCTTTTTTTTTTTTTTTTTTTTGAGATTAGTACCCACTGGCCCTCTGAAATATCTGTACAGTTCTCCTGGGTTACCCTCTGCCTCAGATACATTTCTATAAAGGTGCAGCCTCAGCATTACTTCACTTTTACGTGTGTTTGAGTGTGTGTATGTACTATCTACATCTGGAACGAGGGGCCGTATTAAAAATAAAATAATTATAAAAATAAAGTCAAATGGCCTCACATGGAAAGCATTTGGAAAGGAAAATACCAGAGTAAAAATGGAAAAATAAGTACGTGTCAGGCCAGCTGCAGGTTAGGAGCAGCTCTCTGGGAAGCCAGTGGGATTTGCTGGTGCCCTGCATGGGAAGGCAGAGAGCAAACAAGCACAGCTGCCTGCAGCACTCTGGTGACCAGGACTTCAGCTATGACTGCAGGAAGACTTTAACCTTGCTGGCCTCAGGAGTATTTCCCAGAAGCTAAGGACGTCAACTTTAGCAAGACTGTGCCCATAGATAGCAATGACCAAAAGGGAAATCTCTGGGGCAGGCTGCAGGAAGCTTTTGAAGGTACTTGGGCCAGCAGATATTTGGGGCATGGGCATAAGAAAGGGAAGTTCACCTAAGAGTCAAATTCATATATTAAACCCTTCTCAATTCATTCCTGCATAGAGGATAAAGAGACTCTCTGTTGCAAACAGAGGCATCATACACAGAGTTATTTGTAGGCCTCTAAATTAAGAAGGGATTTTAATACCTTGCTTTGAGAGATTTACTTAAGTGATTAAAGCTAGGCATGATTTTAGGAACCTCAGAAGATCAGCCACCTGATAAACTCCCTGCTTCAGGTTAAAATAAATTACATTTAAAAAGCATGTTTCTTGAAAAAAAAAAAACACAAGGAAGAGATATTATAGCAACAAAACAATTGTCTTAAAAATTATTAAATTGTTTGGTCTTTCAATAATTGAAAAGGCTTCATTACCATGCAAACAAAAACCAGGTTGGCTATTCACCTTTTGGAAGATGGCATTTGCATTGCTATAATAGGAGAGAAGAACCTTAGGAAACTAATGAAGGAGCATAAAAATGCAAATTACTGCAGCTAATTGGCTGTGCCTTCTTACACCTTCTGAATTATTAATTTATGACCGAGTAAATCTGCCCCTTTTAAATAATAAAATAAAGAACAACATTGTGTTCTGTGCTGTTGAGTGGATAGTGTTTGTTCCCTTAATTTTATGGTGAGTTGCTCTTGTTTGCATTAGCAAGATGCTTTCAGTGCTCTGTATAACTCTGCAGGTCCAGCACTCTTCTCATGAAGACTGATACCATTTTATTTCCTTTTTCTAATTCCAGACAGAGAAAGAACAAGACAAAAGATGATGCCATTATTACAATAATGCTAATTATGTCTTTATTGCCATTGGCAGTAAAGTTTAATCGTAAAGCAGGCTCAGAATTCTGCAGAGACCTATTTACATGCCAATATGTGAGTAATTCCATCCAGTTCAGTGTAGTAACTTAGAGATGGTTGCTGCCCAGGGGGTTGAAGAAATCAAAATAAAATATTTGATAACTGGGGTTGATATATGCACATTTTCTCCTGAATATTATTTCTTCTGCCATGAAAAATTTGGAAGACTGAGGAACTGCTTATTTTACCTGGGGTTTCCAGCCCTGTGATACAGCCCTTTGGCATACATGAGCACAATTTTGCAAGTGCCAGATATTCTACCTGGCAGACCTGTACATTCGCAGTGTACACATATTCACAGGAAGGCCCTCACATTCCCTGTGCACACTCACTGGCACTGTGTGGGGCATGAACAGTGTGTCCATTACTTTCTGAACTTGCCTTGTATTGCTTGAATGCTCCACAGTTATCTGAAAACCCTTGGAGTCGTGTGTTTAAGTATTTCTGTGCAAAAAGGACTCAGAGATTAAGCTCAGTTTGTATGATTTCCTTTTTCTTTGATGGCTTTGTGTATTTCCCTGTAGCATACTTAAATTAACAATTTTTCATTTAAAGAAGACATGCTACAGCACTGGGCACTTTCATGCAGGGTGTGCCTGCAAGACCAAGGTTGGAAGAATTTGGCCTGTGGGATGATCATTGCCTTAGAGGACCCAGGCAGCCACCAAATGCAGCAGGTGGAAATGCCTCTCCTTCTCTCCTTCTGCGAGGCAGAATGGTTTTTATTACAAAAATCAGCCTGTTGAGATGAAGTTTCTCATCATCCCTTTTAAATGATTTCTTCTTTAAAATGTAGCCAAAACAGGTTAAAAGTTTTGTTGCATTTGATTATGTGTTGCTTAGTGTGTGCTATTCCAAACCAAAAGGAAATCCACATCCCAAGGAACTCTCTAGTCTGCACCAGCCACTGCTGTGGCTGGGGTGCCTAAATCAGCTACCACAATGAGGCAGCTCATGGAAAAACTCTGCCTGAATTTAAGTGATCTGACTAGCTCAAGTTATGAAGATAGTTATGAAGAAAACACAAGGGAATAGCAGTGAGTCCAGGGAAATTCTAGTGTTGAAGGTAGGGAAACAAAAGCCAAAGAATATTAAGTCTGATTTATTTTGTTTATCTTTTAGGACTTTTATAATTTGACTGTGCACAAGCTTTGCCTAGGTCTTCTTTTATAGCATCCAAATATCTCACTAGTATCAGTGCAATTCCCAGGTGGGAAAGGAACATTATCTTCAGTTTATAGAAGAGAAATTGAGAGATGCAGGTTGGGTAAAATAGCTCCCCAAGGTTGCCTATGAAAACTTGGGCTGGAATTTGGACTGTCATCTCACTTGCTGCAAAAACTACTGAGCCATCTCTTTTGCAGTCTGAATTTTCAGAGTATTTTCTAAATAAAAGGAAAGAACACACACCTTGCTTTAGAATGCCAAAGAGATATTGTCTTCTTAGGCAACAGAAACTTGGAGGCTAGAACATGCCAGTTTTTGCTGAGGAAATTTCCACATATTAATCACTGAGAAACTCTTTGTAGCAGATCTGTGGAATATTATAGTCCAGGATCAAAACCAAACCTACTGCCACTTGAAAGGGTCATATTAAGCATTAGGTTTATATTAAGTGTTACCTAAAATATTAATGAAGTATGTAATAGCTGTTAAACTAAAGCCAACAGAAACAGTGAAGAAGTAACCCTGATATATTACCCAGAAGAGCAAGGAGGAAAACACTCCAGGGAGAAGTATTTCAGTAAGAGCCTATAGGTGGTAGTTAAAGGCGCTTAGACACAAAAGAATTTCATCCAGATAGCTGAATGAGGAATGTAGAATTTACCAAAAACTCGCTGATAGTGTCTCCTTCAGTCATTTCTGAACACCTGGAATCTTCTCTCTTAACTAGGAAGCAGAAGAGTAGCAGATGTTTTAATGCTCTAAGAGCTGTTGAAGAAACAAAAAATACCTGAAAGAGATAATAAGTGTCCATAGATTCACAGAGAGAAGGAGCAGGCCCAGAGGGACTAGTCATTTTCATTTGTCAACAGGCCAAAAACTAAAGGGATTTGCCTGCAGCAAATTAGATTAAATATCAAGAAAAAATATGAATTGGTCATGAAGGGAATATTTTAGAATTAACATCATTGAGACTAAGGCTAAAATTCCTAAAGCACAGCTGGAGATGGTTTAAGGTCAGTTTAAGTCTCCCATCACAAAAAGGAGAGATTCCTAGGAACAGTGCAGCTTACCAGGAATGGGCTCCTCTCACGTTCTAGCCATGGGCTGTCTTTGGAGCCTCAGTGGGGGCTTCCTTCCTTCTGGAAAGTGACTGGTTGAGTAGCCCTCTCTCCTCCTTCATATTTTAGCCCAGTAGCTTTACACTTCTTAAACGGCTTTCTCATCAGGAGGAGATGATGAGAGGAGGAAAAGCAGACCGCTGGAAACGTGCCGTTCTCTCTGCCTCGCTGGGGAGGAGGTGATGTTCATTCACAAAGGCATGGCTTTTTCTGCAAGACAGGTGACTAGTCACAACCTGAGCTTCTTTAAGACCAGAGTTTTGAAGACAAAGCCAAAGCAATACTTACTACCCCACGAGGAAAGAAACCCAGCACAGTGACAGAGAGGTGCTACACTGACCAGTCCTTGGGGAAGAGCCACATTGCTTCTTCCCAATCTCTGTGCTTCACCCCTGGGGTGACTATTGTTTGCCTCTGCAGTATCACCTGCTCGGCTCCTCCCGGGCAGCAGAACACCGCCCATCCCTCTCGCTCTGAGCGGAGGGGACGGCCCTCACCCGCGCAGGGTGTCCCGGCGGGCGATGCTGCCCCCGCGCCCGGGGCTGCGGGCGCCGCGCTCCTGATCGATCCCCGAGCGCCCTCTAGCGCTGGCTGCCCGCAGCGGCTCCCGCCCGCCCAACATGGCACCCGCCCCTTGGCATCGCCCCCCGGCCCGCTGGAGCGGCCGTGGAAGCGGGACAGCGCCTGCGGCTCCACTCTGCCTTGCAAAGTGCTTCATCAGGTACCCACCCCTGTACGAGGGGAGCCTGGACTGGTCACAAGTGCTCCTACTTCTGCCACAGGAATTTTCTATTTTACCTTAGTTTTTCATAAAGCAGTTCAATATGGAAGACGCAAAGTGATGGGCAAGCCGCACTTGCAATATTCGTGACCAATAAACCCAAACCATTTTATTTTATGGATACAGCTTTATTTAAACTCACTAGAATCTGAAGAGCATATTCACTAAATGTGAAGAGGGAAGCTTGCTATTTGTAAGGGTGATGCTGTGCTGCTCAGCAATTTGTGTGCCTGGGACTGTTTGACCTAAGAGAAAATGATTGGCTACATGTGATGCAAACAGATTGAAAATGAAGAAGGATAATATTTTTAGCTCTACCCTCACCTCTTTTGTCTTGTATTTTAGCTTCCCAGCTGGTGGGAATTTTATTTTGAAATTACAAATGTGAGGCAGCTTTATAATACTGGTTATTTCCAGGTGACTTTTGTTGCCAAATCTCACATTTTCAATGTCTAGGTCTCTTAAATTCTTATTAGAATTAAGATGAAATTATCTACTTTGCATTAAGTCTGCTGCTGGAAAAGTATTGACAAACCAGCAAGTCCATTAGGGACTGCAGGGCAAAAAACCCATGTGACATGCCACCTGTGGAACATGCCACATCTGCTCTTAGCAAGTCACTCACAGTGGGTTGGGGTTTTCTTTTTTAAGGAGGTTCTACTTCCTGTTCAGACTGTTGTGAAGATGGACTTGGGCTGTAGGTGAAGATCCTGCTGTGGTTTGATAAGCAGGAAGATGGGGTTATAAACAGGCTCAAGAAGCTCAAGGAAGTAAGTGACATGCCTGTTGAACCCAGATGGGTTCTTCAGAGAAGAGCCTGGGTGACATCTTTTGAGAAGAGATTTATATCTCTTCTGAATGCACTGCTCTTTTAATGACTGAGGAAATTATTGACAACATGTCTTCAAGCACTTCTCTGGTAGGAATTTCCATTTTGTGTTATCTTCAGAGTTCGTCAATCCACATAATTCCACTTATCACATTACTCAGTGTTTTGAGGGAGGTGTGCTTCTGCAGTAGCCATCATGTGCTACTTCAGGTAGTAACTAAGGAACCAAGAAATGGTTATTTAGCAGGGCTACATCAGAGGGAATAAATCACTTATGACTTGGTGAATACATAATATTTCCCCTCCCTGAGAACTTGCTCCCATCTGTGTATTCAGTACCAAAGTCTACCTGAAACATTTTTATGGTTTTGTAGGAAAACACTTTCTGGCATTTGAACAACTATTAAAAAACCAAATAAACTGCTTTTGCTATAGTTTTCAAACATGACATCTCACCATATATTTAATCTCTTAAGCAGCAGAAGATAATTGTCTCAAGAAGGTAAGAGCCTCTTGGGGAAGAAGGCCATCAAACTGGTAATAATAATGATGAACATGAATGTGCTATTGCTGAATTAAAATGAATTCTCTTTTTCCTATGTTTGAAATAGCTCACATTAGATTGCTATCTCATCTGTTACTTGGAATAACAGAGGGAAACTACAGCTTTAGTACCTATGCATGACAGCACTTATCTTTGATGGCAGAGCTGTAATTAACCAAGTGATTTATTAAGGGAAGGGACTTTAGAAGAATGACTTGAATTAAGTCATGTGAAATAGTGAAGCAGCTTCGTAGGATATTTTTCTTTGGCTTGCTCTAGAATTTCTTGAACAACTAAAAGTTTTTTTAAGTGTCAAGAAGTCTACTGGCTTGTGAAACTTGTAGAAAAATGACAGCTAGGTTGAAGTGACTCAGAAATCAGAGATTCCTACTGGACTGAATATTTAATCTACTTAGAAAATTTTATTTGACTTTGGTTCTTTGAAAAACAAATCCGAAAATAGTGCTCCACTTTGACCTTTTTATTTTCATATGCCTTATGATTTTTTGGCATAGCTACTGACAATAAAGCTGAAGAAGAAAGCCAGGGAGGGCTCCAGACTAACTTGGTGTGGAAGAAGAATGCCTTTTACAATTGCTTCGCAAATGCTTCTCTTGCAACTGTCTTGTTTATGGGAGATTCTGGAAAAATAGCAAAATGACAAAACCAGAATCTTTGTTCAAGTATTTCCCTTTATTGAATGATATCTTCATTAACTGAAGTCAAGTGCTTCTGTGGAAAGTATGTCAATCTGTACAGGCATGTAGGAAAGAAAGGCTGAGGTCACTAAATCATTTCTGTGGGCTTTGGGTATATTCTGTTGATGGCAGCTCTGCAAAAATGTTGATAATTAATAATATTTCCAGAGGAAGAGATTTAAATTGATCTGTTATCTTTAGCAAACAGTGTCCCCAGATTTCTGCTCATAAAGTTTTTGCTTATGAGCTGGCCCTAAAGCATGTACAGACCAGGCAAGCTTTCTCTAAAATTTCTAAAATGCTGCTGCAGAATTAGCTTTGTGGATGTCATTTGCTTCTTTTGGACATCTGGAGTGCCATGTAAAGTTTGTTTTCTTTCTCCAAAATGATGTGGTTCAGAACTTTAAAAATAAGTGGTATGTAAAGTTTTACTTCCAAATATAAAGATTTAAAAATGCTGAGCAGTTTCATTCGGTTTCAGAGAGCTCAGTACTTTAGAAAAATCAAATTATTTTCAACCTAAATTTGGACACTTGCATTAAAAAGCTCTGATGAGTGTTCCAAAGAAATAAGTTAATAGAAATTAATTATCACACTAACATTTAGCTTTAAAGAAAAGTATTTTGAGTAATAAGAAATCTGGTAAAAAAAATCCTACAAATAATGGTACTTTAAAATATGAAAATTATTAGAAACCAGTGTGAAGACTACCTGGCATCATTTCTTGACAGAAATAAGTGCAACAAAAAAAAAGATAGTAAGAGTGGACCCCAGACGCAGTGGCAAGGCTCAAGTGGTTTTTCCTAAGCAATCAGGAATCCTTCAAAAATTATAGTTTTGCTCAACAGAATGAAATAGAGGATGAAAAGATGAGAATTCAGAAATGTGAAAACCTAGGAAACACAAATAACCAGAGATAAAGAAGACCAAATAAAGCTTAAGTCTTCAATAAAATGAAATCAGAAAACCTGCATGAAAACCTGTAAGTCTGCTGAGCTGTAGCTAAGGAGAATGAGTACTGCAGTATGGTGAAAGATTTGTCTCAATCTTCACCATGTGAGTTAACAGCAGATATATTTTTCTGAAACGTATTCTTTAAAAGGAACAAAAGTAAAAGATGTTATGAGATCAGGGTGCTGACACATGTTGATACTGAAATAATATTCAGATATTTTAAATCCATATTGTGTTTCATGTGATAAATCATAACTTCTGTATTAAAAAAATAACACCTTGAATAAGTTAACAGAAATCTAGTAAAGAACAGGATGGCATTTAAGCTGGATTTTCCTTTCAGAAAATTCTTCATCCCTCATTAGAGGTATGACAGGATAATAGGTTTTTATGGAAGAAGAGCTGAAGTGCTGCACCATCCTGAATGAAAAACAGAAAAACCTCACTAAAGTGGGATTGAATGGTTAAATCTTAGTAAGGGCAAAGGTTAATACTAACATGCCTCTGGCTCCCTCTCTGCATACATGTGTTTACATGTGTATTTTTCTTGAAAAGTAAGTGAACACTGAGATGAAAAATATGCAGTAGGAAAAATGATCAAGGTTAGCTTGGATGAGAGATGGCTGAGGGACTTGGAGGAACAAAAGCAAGCTAAAGCATGGTAGAATAAGAGCTGAAAAATATCCCTGAGTAATGCAAGGTAAAGAACATGGAAAGAATAATTGGAAAAAAAATAGCTTCAGCTACTCTGGAGTAAGGAAGAACAAAGTGTTATTGCTATTTTAAGTGGAGGTCAAAGTAAAAACAAATATGTTAGAAATCTTAAAAGAAAAAAAAAAAAAAACCAAACAAAACCAAAACCCCAAACCCTAGGATAAACAAATTCAACAAATTAAAACCAACTCCCCGTCACAGTTACAAGTGATATTTTACTTCTAGAGAAGTGGAAGAAAATGTCCTGCTCGCAATGTTGGTGTTAGGGAATACACTTGTTTTCATTTATAGTTATCCTTTAATCACAAGGATTTTAAAGTTGAAGACCAAGTTCATCACGCACCTGCATGAGAACTGTGGTTGTTATGAATTTCACCCAGTGGACCACTGGTCTGGTCCAGCATTATTATTCTTCTGGGAAAGCAAGCACTTGCTAAAACTCAACAGAAAACCAGAAAGGGATCCTATGCAAACATGTCATAGTTAGAAATGCGTCGGGAAGGTTCATGATAAATATATTGAAATGAGTGGAAAAATGTATTAATTTGTCAGTTATTTTTCAGGAGGGGATGACATCTTCATTCACTATTTATCTATTTTTGGACTTTAAGTGCATGGATTTAATTGCATTTACCATATCTCTACTGTTTTATAAAACTGCTGTGTTTATAAATAACTCTGTAATTTAATATTTGTTAAAGTGTGAGTTTTACAGAGGCACAGCACCCTGGTAGCTGTCACTAATATTGCCTTATAAAGCAGATAATACAAAGTGCTTTAATTTATTTTTAATGTAATACCCACAAAGCTGTAGGTGTGGAGCTGAGTGCAAAGTCAGTGAGTCATTTCAGTTCCCCAGTGATTTGTATCATCTCTCTGTTCAATACTGATCCCTTGCCAGGCTGCTGGCTTTACTTCATGATATGTGGCACAGCAGACAGCACATAACAGAGCTCTCAGTGAATCAGCTTCTACCAGGGGAAAATGTGGGCACAGTTTTGGCCTTGATCTAGCCAATATCACAGCCTTGGCAAGTAAATGTAAGCACTACCTGGCTTTCCTCTAAGGCAGCCTTCTGAACAAAAAAAAAGAAGCATAGCTACCAGGGAGTTTGAGAGAGCAAAAATGTCTATTGCATTTCAGCTTAAGCAAGAGAGAGCTCATATCTTCCTCTTTGTCTTGGTGTGGCAAGAATAAGAGTTACAAGTTAAAAAAGAGAAAATGTAAGCCTGTGTTGCCACTCTCAGACTTTGGGAAAGCTGGCAGTGCCCTCTAAAGCACCAGTTCCCTTTGGTCCCTTTCATCCCTGCAGGACAGCAGCGTTGGGTGCCAGTCAGCAGGAAAATGATGCTGCTCTGCTTCTTCACCAGGTGAGAGCAGTGCTCTGGTGGAGGGGCTGAAGACCAGCAGAAGAGGAGCTTGTTGATCTTAATATGCACTTCAGGCTGCAAGTTCACCACAATAGAGGCATCCACTGGTTTGCATTCCTGTAAAGTTTGTAAGAAGTCCCAGTGTCCATTTTTTGAACTGATTTCAATTAGTTGGAAGCTCACTGTGTGGGAAACCCAACTTCTCTTGAAGGTGAACAACGCCACTTGCAGAAGTCATGTTTTGCAAGAGGTGTTTTGCTTCTAAAATTTTCAGTTTCTGCTTAATATAATATCTAGCACAGTACAAAGGATTTTATTCTTTTTAGGGCTTAGAGGATGGTCTGTGGGGTATAATGTACTCTTACCTACCAAAACAAACCACCTCACTGGTTCTGAGGAGAAGCTTGTAATAGTACCATTTGTTCAAATACTGAAATAAAAGCAAAGCAGTTAATCTAAGAAGTTCTGACATACAAAAAGCAGTAGCAATAAAAGCTAATTGTCTGTTAGCTCCAGGTATATTTTTATTGAGTGTTTCAATCCTAGCCTAGAAGCATATATTAAGAAAAGGCTCTGCAATTTTCACAGATCAGGCAGCAATCGGAGCAGGCTTCAGTCTCATTTCTCTCTTTACTTTCCTTCCCAGCCCATCCCTCCCTCAGCTGTCTACTTCCATTTCAAGGAGCTGTTAATGCCTTCATGTAGCTACTTCTAAAGCCTTTCTCAGTGGCTGAAAAGCCACAGTAATAAGGTGATTTCCTGATATTCCCACTTATATCTAGTGAAGCACAGAGTTAAGGAGGAGGTCACTGTAGCTCATATGAAGAAAAACTCATTTTCACATGGGTTTGTTTCTTTTCAGTGACAGAAAGCATATTTTTCTCAAGGTCAGTAGCATAATCAAGGCTTTCATTAATTACTTAATGTGCTTTGTGTGTAGCACACTTTAGACATTTCCTTGGTAGGCAGAGGACCTGCAAATTTTCTGATATGCTTTTGTGTCTGATTTTGCTCAACACAGCCTTTCTGTCTGGGCATCAAGAAATTAGTCTTTTTTAAGATGAGATGCCCCAAGTCATCTTCTGTCTTCTGTGTCTCCATCCAGTCTGGGTTTCTGTCAATGGAGCCTCCTCAGGTGTTCCAGTAATTTGTTTATTCACCCAACAACAACAAAAGCCACGGACTTCAGTGACTTTAAGCTCCAACTCCTATCTTGAAATATCAGGGATTTGGTTTTTCAAGTATATTTATACTAATAATTAATAATAAATCAATTATTTACTATTGCCCTCCAGTAATGGATTATGACCAGTAAGACTGCTCACAAATGAAAAAAAAAGTTATTTTCCTTTTTCAGCCAACCTGTAGTAGACCAAAGATGGGAAATGAGTTTTCCCTTTAAAAGATTCTTTGTCATAACCCACATTGATCAGCACTGTTGTGAACATACTGCATTTAGTTATTTTTATCTAGCACATGGCAGCAACTTGTGCATCACTACTGAAACCATCAACTGAGCTATTAAGAAGGAAGACACACTTTGTAATCCCTGCAGTTCTCATCACAGCCGACTAACAGTGACGTTGGTAGCAGTGGCACTGATTTTCACTGCTTTTTATTACACTGGCCTTGTTTCATTAGAATTCAGCATTCTTCAGGCTTCTTACAAATTGTATACTTTGTACTTTGCAAATTCTGTTGGCTGTTGTGGGTGGGCTGATGTGGCCAGAAGACCAAGTGACAGTGTTCACAGAACAGAGAGAAAAATCAATTTAACTTTAAAATGTAAGCACTTACTGAGGCTAGAGATTAAATAATGGAGGCAGGCTCTTCTGCCTAGCATGACAGGGGGATCTGAAAGCAGAATAAGATACAGAGGAAAAACAGAGTAAGCAGCTGGAGTGAAATGCCATGTTTGTTAGGCAGGAAATCAATAATCTTTGATGGGCAAATCTTAGAGAAACCTTTATTCTGGGGCTGCTATGTTTGGAAATTGCAACAAAAGAAACAAAAGCTTATTACTTGGAAAAATCCAACCTCTGGTTATGCATGTTTACCAAGCTGAAGGAGTGCCTGGAATCATTCTTTTGCAGAAGAAAAGCAAGGGAGGAGGATTTTGCTGGTGAAGGCTGAATATATACTCCTCTGGGAACAGAAAACACGTGGATTTGGTCACACCTCTTTTTCCTACTTCCAGATATCTGTGCTTGCCTGAAGAATGCTACTCTCCCTGACTAGTTCAAAAAACCAATGTGGTCATTAAATTTTCCAAATATAGCAATGGGGAAGCAGAAGCTCAGGCAATGCAGTGGTTCCTTATGTGGCCCTGGGGAGTCCCTGGTGCATCTCAGAGGAAGGTCATTTCAGGAGATGCAGCCTGGTGGGACCAGTGGGAAGTGGACCCTAGGGAGCAGCTGGATTGTAGGAATATGTTTTCCAACCAGCTTGCTCAGATTATGGCACTGCCAATCCCAGATGTTCACAAATCACAAGAAAAGCCTGAGAAAGGCTTGAGATTGGTTAAAAACTTAAAACTCAGATTTCAAAAATAAAATAGGTTTAGGGTGTGGTTTATTACCTTCAGGTTTCTTAGCCTTTAGGGTGCACTTGAGTCATGTTTTTAAGTTTCTCTTTGCTACTATGAGGTCTAGGAAACTTACTTAAAACCATAAGCCAAGATTCTCACCTAATCATTTGGCTGTGGAAGCTGAAAAATACAAACTTATGAGAGGTGCAGCACTGACCGATGGGGCCATGCATATGGCAAATACTTGGGAAAGAATATTCTCTTGGAGAGGGAGGGGAGGCATCCTGGGAAGGGAGTGCACAAAAAGGCCTGGGAATTCAGTGGGGATAAATGTTGAGAGAAAGGCAGGGGGACACAGGGTTGTGAGGAAAGTGAAGCTGAACGTACCAAATTCAAATTTGCAAAGGAGATGGGAAAATGTTTCTTACTATGAACTTCATCAGTTAACCCCCGTGATTTCTGTTTACCAGGTGAATTTGCTTTCCCACAGAGACTATTTGGTTGATTTATAGAGACAATATGCCAGCATAAGAATGTCACCAGCTCAAGGGAGGTGACCCTGCCCCTCTGCCCAGCCCTGGTGAGGCACATCTGGAGTGCTGGGTCCAGTCCTGGCTCCTCAGGACAAGAGACATGGAGCCCCTGGAGTGGCTCCAGTGCAGGGTGACAAAGATGATTGAGGCTCTGGAGCATCTCTCTAATGAGGAAAGGCTGAGGGAGCTGGGCCTGTTCAGCCTGGAGAAGAGGCCCTGAGAGGGGACCTCAGCAATGTCTGTGAGCATCTGAAGGGAGGTGCCAGGAGGATGGAGCCAGGCTCTGCTCTGTGGTGCCAAGCAATAGGACAGGAGGCAATGGGCAGAAACTGATGCACAGGAAGCTCCACCTGAACATGAGGAGATCTTTACTGTGCACATGACAGGGGCAGACTACCCAGAGAAGCTGTAGAATCTCCCGCACTGGAGATATTCAAGAACCATCTGGACACAATCCCATGCCACACACTCTAGGATGACCCTGCTTGAGGAAGGAGGTTGGTCTAGATGACTCACTGTGGTCCCTTCTATCCTTGCCCATTCCATGTTTCTGTGGTTCTGTAGTTGTTACTCAGAGAAGCGGGTGCTTGGTCTGAGCTGAGGATGATGAGTGACAAGTCCAGATTAAAACTAACTGATAAGAAGGTGACCTGTGGCAGCCCTAACTTAGATTTTCAGCATAATAATACAGTAAAAACCAATCTCTATAGAGCCTGAAGAAAGACAAAGAGCAACTAGACTGAAAAGATGATAAGCTTTTAAGGTCATGAACATTTACATTTCTCAATCTTTTAAAATACCAAGTCAAGACAGGAGTGCATGGGGGTGTTGAGAGCTGGGAATTAGCCTTAGCTGTGGGGAGCTTGCAAATGCAGTGCAGAAGTGTAGACAAGGCTGCCTCTCAGTTCAAGCACAAGGTTAAGATTTTGGGAATTGCAGTCCTGCTGTTAATTCAGTCACCACCAGCACTGTGAGGATACTCAGTGTGACCAGTGCCCTTGACTGTGGAGCAAAGAAATGGCACAAAACATTCCATGAGGGGTTTTCCTCACAATTCAGCCATCCCTGCCTCCTACCAGAAACCCCTCGGCTCAATGCAGAAATTGCAGTTGCATTTCTGCATGCTCTGTGGGCTGCCTGCTCTACCCAGTGTTAGGCATATAACTTAGCAGACTGGTCTATGACAGGTGGAAGAAATAGGTTCTTGCAAATGGTGAATGCCAGTGCAGCCTTCTGTCTCCTCTTGCAGTGTGGTGGCACATGGGCTTTAGCTGGACACTTCAGACAGCCATGTCCGGGTGTGCAAACTACCTTTTTCTCTCTCCAGAAGCATCCTTGCGTGGCTCATGGCATGGAAGTTCTGTTCTGTCTTGCACATTGTTAAAAAAGATTACTCTCAAAAGAAAAAAAGAGAAAAAAAGTCAAAAGGAAACAGAGCTTTTCCCCTCACCCTCCAATACCTACTGCATTGGATGATGCTTTTGTTATGCTCGCAGCTGTACTGAGCAAACTCCTTGCTGCACTGAGAGCTAGTTGGTACTTTGGGTTGGCTAGCTCATACTTACCCGTGTCTTCAAAGACTCTGCAGTGATGCTGCATACTGAAAAAATTGTGCAGATTAGGCACTTTTGAAAATCCCATTTGAAGGATCAGTTCAATATATTTTGTTAAAAAACTTGAAGTAAAATAGAACCATGAAATCAAAGCCAATCTAGCATTAATATTCCAGGAAAGTAAAAGTGGAGCATTACAGACATCAAATCAAAATCAAGTCAACAAATTGACTGCGGCACCGGATCAGAATGAAACCAAATTGCCAACTTGATGAAAACGCACAATGTTTATGAACTCCGGTGATCTATGAAAGCAGCGTCTATTTAGCCAGGAATTTCAAAAAGCACATTTTCCCAGAGCCAGACAGAAATGTAGCACTGAGCTGGGTTATTTTATGGTGAAACCACCATTTCAGAGCCAATTATCTCGCTTCCTTCTTCATATCCTGGTCCTCAGTAATGAGTAAATCCTACTCCTGCCTCCCAAGTGCCATCATATGTAGCACAGTCTCAGAAAAGGACACTCCTGACAAGCAGAAGTTTGTCAAAAGTTATTTACCAGAAATTGCAGATGACAATTTCAGGTCTTTCAGGATCAAACAGAAGCCCTAGAAAATACATTAAAGATCAATTTTATGCAATGTTATATATAACTTTTAAGCTTCAGGAACTTTCCTTCCTACCTCTTCTCTTTTTCAGAGAAACTTGTGCACATCTGGAAATACAAAGCTACATTTTAGCATTAGGAAGCTGAAGAATATAAAAAGACCTGGGTGTCTTCTACCTAACAAAATAAAGAAAAAGTAGATGACTAAGACAAATGAGTGTAACTGCACCTTGAACTCTCTTACTCCTTGGATGAGAGATTTGCAGAACATTTGCAGAACAGTGGTGAGAACTACAGCTGAAGAGGGAAATGGAAGAAGTCACAACCCTATTTGAAATCAGGGCAAAAAGACTTTTACTTTAGGAAAAGACTTGTGAAATGCAGATGCTTCTCGCTGGTGCCATAATTCCAAATAGCCAGAGTTTTTAGAAGATCCTAAATTTCAGTCATTTTCCAGCAATTCAACTATCTCCTGAAGTCAAAGCACGTTTGAATTTTCAGACCACATTTTCCATCAATCACATTTGTAATACTTTCTTCCAAGGATGAGCTTTGCAATTTGATATAACAGGGCTGCACTCTTACACATCAAGTATCATTTGAAAAAAACCTTTTTAAATCATAAGAATTTTGTGATTTGAAAGCCACAGAAATGGATACCTTAATAGACTCAAATGCATCATATGGTTACATATCACTAAACAGCAGGAGCAGAGCTGACTGCTTTTGAGGGAACTGCCATTATCTTTGGTGAGGCAGAGGTTTCAAGATTGCATCATGTCATTATTCTATGGAGTGCTCTCAACATTCAAAAGAGTTTTTTTAAAGTAGCTGTTTGGGATAAATAAACTCCAGAACAACTTGGCAATAAGTGCTGCTGATACTGCCTGTCAGCAAAATTAAGAAATGAAAATGTAATGGGTGTCTCATCACCTCAGCTATATTTTAGAAGTTCTTGCTTTATTGTCTTAGAAATGAACCAGACAGCTTCTCAGTAGGAATCTTTGTCTTCATATACTTTATACAACAATATTTATCAATATGAAATTTCGCATAAAATCTTACATTTTATATGCAATCTGCATATAAGCTATTTTTAAAAAAACCTGTATTTTAATCTCATATTTTCACAGTACCATTTCTGAATTTGTTATGATTCTTGATCCTCCTGATTTTTTATTGCCAGAGTCACTGCTAGATGTTAAAATGCCAAAGGATCAACACACGTCCAAAAGGGCAGTTTCAGGTTCTTCCTGAAATCTCCTGATTGACATCATGTGTGCCCAATTTTTAAATATAAAGTTATAATTTTTTTTTCCATTTCTATTTGGCATGGTAGACAACAGTCTGTCGGCACTGTGGAAGAAATTGTGCAGCTCAAATTCTCGCCCTTCTAGCCAGCGTGAGCACACACAAACTTCTCCCTTTGAACAAGTTGTTACACCATTGAACCATGGCTCTTGTCTGTGCAGCTAGGGTGACAATAACAATTTATCTCATAAGAACAACTGATTTAATATTTGAGATTTAAGGAATTGTATATTTCCCATTTTATTAAGGGTAAAATTAATGTTTAGATTTTAACTTCTTTTTTTTTTCACAGTGGATATATATATATGTGTGTGTGTGTGTGCATTTTTTTTTCAAAACTGTGCAGAGAGGCAGGTGACTGAAGAAATGTAAAGAGAATTTATGCCCAAGCAAGAGTTGCTGAAGGAGAATAAACTTTGGGTCAGTTCATTTTAATAAAGTTCATTCAGAGTTAGAAAAGTGTGAGGTTTTCTTTATTTCTTTAAGTGAAAACTAAAGATTAAAGTGAGCCAGGAAAAGAGAAGCCTGCCTTGACAGATCTTTTGATTATGATAAGTTTTATCAAAATTTAACTTTCACACTGAAGCTGAGTTTACTATTGAATTAAAGTTAGAATGCACTGGAATGTTACAAAATTTTAAATATAAAACCATCTCCAACTTAGAGATCCCACAATCTGGAATTATTTTGAGGGAAAAAGGACAAGATTCTGAGATAACATCTGAGATAATTGGAAGTTAGGATTGCCTCTAACTCCAGAACACCATTTTTATGTTTTAATAAAACTTGAGTTGGTCTCTTGCTTTGAAGAGCTTAGCTGAAAAAACCCCAAAACGAAACACAAAATGGTGCCCATATTGAGTCTTAAGGTTACAAACATGATGCTGTCATTTCTCCTGCATAATATTTTGCAAAGGAAATTGCATAAAATGCTGTGTATAAAGTGTGTAAAATGCTTGTTCAAAAATATTTTTCTATAAAGGAACATATTAAGCATACAGAGCAGCAAGTTAAATTGGACCTTTCAGGTTAGTTTTTTTGGAATGAATTTCCACTGTGGCAGAGAGGCAGCTGACATGGATGTTAAAGTGACTGGGCGAAAGCTTTCTTCTCAGTCTGTGATCCCAGAGATCACAAACTAAAAAAATGGAATCACATTGCAAGCCCTCAGAGCCTTTTCCTAAATCTGCAATTATGTTACCTATTTTAATAAATGCAGAATCCCTGTAATATGTACCTCTAATGAAAGCAAAGGCTAATTCCAGTGCTTTGTTCCTAACAGAAAATATTTCCTGTCTTTTTAATAGCAGGATTCAGCAGATATTTAAATCAGTTGGTGCTGGTGGCTTGTTCCACACTGGCTGCAGTGAGGTCTGGGACTGATTTTTGTTACTTTCAATACTTGTATTTTTATTCAGCAGAAGGCATAGAGATGAGCTTTCTTTTTGATGAGAGAGCTGTGAGTTTCTCAGAATTAAACCTCAGGTCTGGTTGCCTCCTGCCTCCTTGCACCTCCATTTGTGTAGGTGTTGCTCACCTCATCCTTCTGATCAGAGAAACAACACTTGCAGGGGTTATTCGAGCTTTTAAATATTTTCTTAAGAGAGTTCTATACTGCAGATTCACAAGCATTTCTTTAGTTTGGAAGAGGGATGTCAATCAGCAGCATTGCCACTTTATCAACTGCTCCTATTTCCAAAATCACTTCTATTGTTGCAGTCTGACAAACTACCCAAAGAGTTCAAAAAATTGCTGGCTGCGGGGGCTAATTCAGCTCCTTTTTGTGGTGTTTCATGCTTTTGCCCTGCCATGATTATTGTCCTATTTTTTTTTCTACGGTTGCTAAATCACCAGCTAATTACGTTTTATCGAAGCTGCACATAACAGTGGAGTTTGTCCTGTGGCCGATGTACATAAAAACAAGCTGGGTGAGTGAGTCACTCAGTCAGGGTACAGACGTGCCGCTCCACCTGGTGACTGTGTTAGCACTTACTCACACCTTCCCTTTGTTCTTCCGGGCTCCTTTTGCTTTTTACTGCACAGCTAGAATAGGTACTGACTGCTGCATTATGTGTGCTTTAATGTTTTTTCATTATTACTGTGGGAGAACAAAAACACTCATAAAGGTGTATTTTCTTTCTGGCAAAATTTCTCAGTAATGCAGTAGCTTCTTTGTTGGGGAGCTTGAACCTTGGAGAATGTGACAAAGATTACTGGATGCCCACTTAGTTTCCTAGCTGCTCAGGCAGTTATTTGGAAGAAATGAAAAATCCCTAAGTCTCCTTCTATGCTGGTATGAGTTCAACAGTCTGCAAATATCAACGCAGAAATTTACATGCTTATCCCTTGAGAAGTCTGTGCACATATGGTATTCTTTTTCAAATTATTTAATTAAAGCTCAAAAAGCACATGAAATCTGGAATGCTCACTTCCAAGAACACCTACCACATTAAATCAAACTCCCCAGGTTGAAATATGGAAGGATTTAAAAAAATGTAATTTACTTTTCCTTTTTGTATCCTTCCCCCCTCTCCCCCAATTCCCTTGCCTCTAGTTACAGTGAGAGACCTAAATTCTCTTTGGCAATTTATTCAATTGCACAAGTGAACCTGCACAGAGATGAACCTCTGCAATACTGAAATATGGAGGTTTCTACTGTACATATTAACTAATTTTTTTTTTTAATATAGAGGTAAAAATAAAGGTTTTGTTGTCTGCAGTCTTGTTCATGCTGGTAGGCAGAAATTCTGAATTTTCAGGTCTCAATGTGACCTGACAGCATTCCTTCTATGTTTGTTTAGTACTTGGCAGTTGCGGAAATACACAGCAAAGGAAGACAGAGATTACCCACTCTGAGGTAGGAGGTTGGGGATTGCCTACTATATTCTGCTGCCACTACTTGAAAAGAGATACTGAGCTTGCCAGAGCCCATTGCCTATAATTATTAAACCTGTCCATTTGATTTCTGCTTTGAACAAATGAGGAAAAAAAAAGAAGATGAAATCAAAGAAAAACTCCAACTCTTGGCAATGAGATCATAACTATTTTTCAGAAAAATGTGATTTCCTTTGCCAAGATGCTTACCTTGGCACCTGAGTGCATGGGGAACAAATCCTGGATTTTGACTGGGCTGTTCTCAAAGGAGATGTGAGCTGTTGCTGGCTTTGTAATGAGCACCCCCAGCCTTCTATGGGAAGGTTGTTCTCCCAGAGCCCCTCTCTCTGCATCATGGACATGGGCTGGCAGGTTACCATACATTCTCCAGCCCTGTCTGTTGTGTGCTCTACCTGGTGGACCACTTTTGTAATAACCAAGCCAGCTCACAAAGAAATGGGCTCAATTTCTTCCATTTCACATGTGGATTCAATAACTTCTGCCGTGTGCTGTCTTTCATGCATGGTCAGAAAGGATCAATGTTTTTCAGCTTCAGCCTTTGTAACTCAAGTGTGCTTTTAAAGAGAAAAAATGGAGCCGTGTAGCCACATGTGCTCTCTTGCCAAAACTGCTCCTGATGTTCATATGGACACTCCCAGCCTGGCTTGAAACAGATGATAATGTAACTGTGGTAGCCCACAGCCAAGGTCTTGCCAAGCCTTTGGCTCCCTGGGCAGCTGCAGAGCTTGGGTAGCTTGCTGCCGTGGCTGCCTGCCCAGCAGTGCTTCAAACAGGGATCTAAAGACATCCTCCATTATGGGACACACAGGCTTTTGTCACAAGCAAGCAACAAAATCTCAAACTACATTTGTAGGGTTATATCCACAAATACAAGAAAATGCAAGTCATTGCAATCTCGCATTTCCGCAGGATACCTCATTTGCCCTGCCTTGTTTTCCCTCTCCAAGTGTCCCTCTGGAAAATATGCAGCTAATTGCTTCTTGTCAAATTACTGGGGAACTTCGGATGGTTTAGGCAATTAACAGAAGTTTCATTTTGATTACTTTGTGCAAGTTTTGTACAGAAATGATGCTCTGAAGACTCGTTTTAGGGAGAACACTATTATGTCGATGTAGGTGGCAATTTCTGTCTGATACAGTAACTTTTGGTTTCAGCAAGGACAACTCCGCAACTGCCTCTTCTAGAAGTGAGATCTGATGATTCCTAAAATGGGGGACCCTTAAAACTGGGATGTGAGAGGTAAATAATTGCATTCGTTTATAAACAGTGCTAATTGTAGAAGTAAAGGAGCCATTAAAAGCTGTAAAATAGAGGGTTCTACCATTTCTTTTCTGATTCTGTGCTCTGTAGCCACAGACCCATATGGTTGAGGGAACCTGGCAGTGAAAAACGCTGTTCTACAACATTCACCTGAAAGTGACAGCCCAGAGAAAAAAATAGGTTTGAACTTGCATCAGCAGTCCTTGGATTATTTTCATGTGAATGGCAGAGTGAAATAATTTGTGATTGCAGATAATGCATGAAGCAATTACCAGAAATATGGTATTTTGGCCCAAGGAAATTCGTGTTCAGGCAATAATTTCAAATGTTTTAAATTCTACGCTTCTGTAGTAGGTGACACAAAATCCTTTTTTGGTAATGATTATATCACTAAGTCTGTCCTTGCATGCCCTTCCTTGTTAGCTATTCAAGCATTAAAAAGATTTATTAACCTTGTCTTAGTTTCAGTAGTCTCTTTTTTCCTACTTTTTTAGTTTGCAGTATTTGACATGCAAAATATTATAGTTTTTTAAACCAAGCACTCCAAGTAATGAACTACTGCATTTAAGAATAAATAGGTGGTTTTACTCTTCTCACTTGGACCTGGAGAAGTGTGTACAGTTACAGAAACCCCAATATTTCCATTCTTGGCCAGCCTAGTCCAGCTACTAACAATGAAGCTGGTAATATCAGATGTTCCAGAGGAATAAGCAAGATATTTCAAGGTGAACAGTATAAAGCAATCAATTCTTTAACAATTCACTAAGAATAATGTATGGATATTTATTCTGAATTCCTTTTAAACCTATCCAATGACTTAGTGAAAATTTGACAATTTAAATTAATAAATAGACTTTCACCAAGCCTTGAAAGAAATTCTAGTCCAAAGGGGTAGCATCTTTCCTTTTTTGCACAGAAAAAAGATGTGTTGAATTACTTTCTCTAAAAATCCATTATTAGATATGCCTATTGCATATAATCTTTTTCATTTCTCTCTGTAAATCTTTGCAGTCTGTCATCTTTTGGATAGTCTTTCAGTTTCTTTATCCTTTCAAAGTATATTTTCAGAACCCTTCCTGTATCTACATTAAAAAAAAATATAAGGAATACAACATTCCATATACAACACAGAAAGAAAATAGAATAAAAATGTCAGCATTTTTTTCTCATTCTCTGTGATCTCTGCATTTTGCATCCTTTCATACCTTCTGGGTTACACAGGTGACTCCCAGGTTTTTTTTCTGAATACTGCTACTTAAATTATGTGCATAATATTTGGAAACTAGAATCAAAATGAAACAAGAACAGAAACTGAAATCAGAGGAAGAAATAAATGGAGCTGCAATAAATGACCAGAGAAAAAAATAAAGAGATCAAGCAACAGAACCCAGGCTTTTCTATTATTAATACCTTCTGGAATAAAAATAAATTGGCTTTCAGGAGACATGCCTCAAAACTTTTGGCTGGTGTAAATCTTTGAGCCATTGCCTCCATTGGGAGTGGGGACCCTGCGCAGGGACGTGCACTGGACACGGCCATTTCAGCAGCTTTTCCAGCCTAAAGAATGACATATGAGCAGGAGAGAAGCAAGCTGCAGTTTGTCAGTTTGCAGGGAGAGGAAAGCCAGGAGTAGTGGCCTGTGCCTCAGCCAGGTTTTACATGACTAGAGGAGGCAGCAGTCTCTAGCAGTTGGAGGGAAGATGCCAGTGGGGTGCCTGGGTGGCAAGGGCTCATCTTCTCCATCACCATAGGCAGCTTTGGAGCACACCCAAACGTGGCTCAGTTTCAACTGCAGGGTATACTCTTGAAAGGAGTAAGTAAAAATTCACATGCCTGAGGTTGTGAAGGTCTAACAGTGCCAGAGAGTGCAGCCCCAGGCTGTGTCCCCACCACCACCACCACCATCCCAGAGGTCACAGCTGCGGGCTCCTCACCTTGGGGCACAGGTGAACCATGGCCACAGCTGTGGTGTGGTGCATACTGGTGTGTGTCTGCACCACAGGGCACTCCTGAGGTGTCTTCTCAGTGAGCCTGCCAGTGAAACCTTCAGCGTTGTCTGGAGTGCTTCCCTTCCTGGAAGGGTGGGCAACCCTTTTGGGGTCAAAAATGTGAGGTCACCTATTTCAGTTTCAGCATCAGCCTTAGAGAAATGCAGCGAGCTTGCTGAGCAGCACACAGGGCCTGGCACATTTCTGCTGCCCTTGGGAGTGGTGGGGGAGCTCCAGCAGTGCCAGGCCTTCTTTTCTGGTGCTGTTTGGGGCAAGGCTAGCATTGTGGGGTCGAGGGGAAGCCCTGGTCCCTAAAGCAGGAGGCTGCCTTCAGTCTGCAGAAAGGGGGGTACAGCATGTGCCTGCTGTGCCTGCAGCACATGGGAATAGAAATGTGGAAAATCACACACAGAATCACAGAATATCCTGAGTTGGAAGGGACACACAAGGATCATCGAGACCAACTCCTGGCCCTGCACAGGACACCCCAAGAGTCACACCATGTGCCTGAGAGCACTGTCCAAACTCTGTCTGTGTTTGTCACAGCACTCTTGGTGCTATGACCACACCCTGGGGGGCCTGTTCCAGTGTCCAATCACCCTCTGGGTGAAGATCCTAAACCTCCCCTGACACAGCTTCAGGCCATTCCCTCGGGTCTTGTCACGGGCCACCACAGAGAAGAGATCAGCGCCTGCCCTTCCCCTCATGAGGGAAGTGCAATGAGGTTTCCCCTCAGTCTCCTCCAAGCTGAACAAGCCAAGTGACCTCAGCTGCTCCTCATACAGCTTCCCCTCAAGATCCTTCACTATCTCTGGATGTTCTCTAATTGCTTAATGTCTTTCTTATGTTGTGTCACCCAAATCTGCCCCCAGCACTCAAGGTGAGGCTGCCCCAGCTCAGAGCAGAGCAGCACAGTCCCCTCCCTTGCCTGGCTGGTGATGCTGTGCCTGATGCACCCCAGGACAGGGTTGTTCCTCCTGGCTGCCAGGGCACTGCTGACTCTTGTTCAACTTGCCAGTGACCAGGACTCCCAGGCCCCTTTCCATGGAGTTGCTCTCCAACTTCTTGTTCCCCAGCCTGTACCTCAAGGGTTGCCCTGTAGAACAAACACTAAGAATGGTCCTCCTGCCTGGGACTCTAGCATGAGCTATAACAGCACAGGCTGTAATGCAGCTGTCTGCCTCAAGCCTACATGGCATGCCTGGGTAGATGTTATTTCATGACAACCTGATACCATCTGTAAATTTTCTTTGGATAACAGGGCCGAGAAGCCATTCTCCCAGCTGTGGATGAAGAACTGAAAATACATACACATGTTGCTTATGTGCTATAGATGTGTTAAGTGCTTTTTTCCCTCCCAGGAATGATGTAGTGTGACAGGGTGGGGATGCAGTGTTACTGTTAGTTTTACAATAATGATCTTTTGATATTTGCTCTTTAACTCTGTCACATATTTTTATTCCATGTTCAACAGGTGTTAATCTCTTTGCAGAAACAGCTGAGCATTTGGCTTTGCTCAGCTGTTTCTAATCAGAGCCAAAGGCAGTCCTGAAGCGTGGTATTTTTCTTTTAAAATTGTCTATGCATATTTAAAAAGAAATACCGCATTTCTGTGTGGCTCTGGCTAAATGTGTGTCTTCCTCTGCCTCCATAATACCTGTTTAAAATAATGCAGAGCCAGCTGGAGCCCAGTTGCCCAATTTTGCTCTTTCAATACACACTGAAATGTCCAAGGTACAGACGCTAAGTAGGGGAAGAGCCAGCGAGTGAGCCTCCCCTTCATTCTGACTTGCTGCAGGGACCCAGTGGTCCCTGGTGGTTGGGATGGATGTGCAAAGTCCCTGAAAGATGAGATCGTCTATGCAGTGTGGTGGTGGTGTCATGCACTGAGCAGGCAGCATCACTGGCTTTAATAACTGAAGGTTAACATTCAGCAAAACACCTCCAATATTCTTGGAAGCTGATCACATGGAGATCAAAGAATATATTGCATGTCTGCCACAGAAACATACTCTGAATGGAGCAGCTCAGTAGTGTCTGTGCCTTGCCAGCTGGCTCTGGGGGTGCCACTGCCTCCTGCCCCTGACCATGGGTTTATCAGAGAGAGCCTTCTGGAATGGCCTTTTAGGCTTTGGCCACTAGAAGAAATTTCATTAGGCTGCACCATGTGTTTATTGTCAATATGCTGAATGAGTTTTGGCCCTTGAGGTAACTAAGAATTAATGACTTTTATAAGTCCCCGTCAGAAATTCTGGTCCATCATGGGCTCATGTATGAAATTTCTGCATTTGAGGATCATGTTACAACAACAGTGCCTGCTCTAGTAGATGGGTATTTGACTATCTGTAAATATCATATTGCTTTACAAAGGAAATTCCAGAACATAAATCCTGGACATTCACAGTGAATGTCAAACCTGGAAGAAATCCAAACACATACTGGTATTAAAATGCACATACCTGAGAAACGCTATTAATTTGGTTTCCAAAGCAAAGGATGCTGGCAAGGAGTCAGTTAGGCATTCCCTTCTATTGATCAGGAACTCTCCCTATAGAAAACACCCAGAGCAAGGGTATCTCAATGAAATGGTTTGTGGTCCTGTGGCAAACCAAATCCTCACTTCTCTTTCTTTCTCTCTGCAGCTGCTCTGCCATATTTTCTTTCTCTTTCTTTTCTTTCTTTCTTTCTTTCTTTCTTTCTTTCTTTCTTTCTTTCTTTCTTTCTTTCTTTCTTCTTTCTTTCTTTCTTTCTTTCTTTCTTTCTTTCTTTCTTTCTTTCTTTCTTTCTTTCTTTCTTTCTTTCTTTCTTTCTTTCTTTCTTTCTTTCTTTCTTTCTTTCTTTCTTTCTTTCTTTCTTTCTTTCTTTCTTTCTTTCTTTCTTTCTTTCTTTCTTTCTTTCTTTCTTTCTTTCTTTCTTTCTTTCTTTCTTTCTTTCTTTCTTTCTTTCTTTCTTTCTTTCTTTCTTTTTCTCTCTCTCTTTCTCTCTTTCTTTTCTTCCTTTCTTTTTCTTTCTTTCTTTCCCTTCCTCCCTTCCTGTTGTAACCCAGAGCCAGTCCTGATTGCTGCAGGGCCCTTGAGCTGTCCACAAGGAGCTGGGGAGAAGAAAGAAGCACTGACCAGGGTGCAGGAGGTCTGACACTCATTCCAGATCACTGCTGGATCACTCTGCCCTGAGGCCTGAAGGAATTTCCCTGTCATTCCTCCTTACCAGGTGTCCTACATATAAAAAATAGCCTCCAGAAAAACACAATAGGATAATGTATTGTATTTGTGTTACTTCTCAGTGTGACAGTAGTCCCTCAGGGTGGTGGCAGATGGAGGCACTTACTGCAGCCCTGGAAACATTCTAATGGCTACAACTATTTCTCCACATCTAGGTTTTATCTTTTTAATACCAAACAGATATGGATATAGTCAAACCCCGTATATTTTTAAACTTTTTTTGACATATTTTAAAATCATCTCTATAATCTTTGTGTTCTATATTACATTATATTACAGGTCTACAGTATTGTTAAAGAAGTCTACTTTAATTTTTGTCACATTCTGTCACACAGTGGCCTGTTTCATGTGATGTGCAAGAAGGGGCAGAGGGAGTATAAGATACTCTCAGAAAGCTCTTAGGCATCAACACAAAAGATCTAATAAGTTCTGCAGTTAGAGGAGCAAATTTGGTGGGCTGTTCTAGAAGGGTGGCTCAAGGGTTAGGGAATCAGTGCATTCAGTCTCCACACGCTGGAGGAGCCTGGGCTGATGCAGAACAAACTGGTAGTTAGCTGCAGGATGACAGGCTCTGTGTGGCAGTGTGGGAAGTACAGACCTTTGGGCAGGGCTTGTTTGCCCTTGACTGTCAAATCTGCCCTCCTCTACTCTCCATGCATCCTCATTTATTAATGAGGATCATATTTACTGAGTCATTAAGTATGGTCTTGAAGGAACAGGGAGAGAAAGTAAGCTTTTGACAAATGCAGGAAACAAGGAACACAACTGGGAAAGCTTTAAAGAACTAAACAATATTTTCTTATTTTCTTCTTTAGGAATTAAACTGGCCAGTCTAATTATTTTGCTTTATCAGTTTGTAGATATTGAACAGATAGGCAAGAAATGACAATGTGTCTCTCCAATCAAGGGTTTTTCAGCAGCATTAAAACTAAAGTTGCCTCTGATCAAGTGCCAAAATAAACAGGTTACTTACTGTATGCTGTCAGAAAAAGAATTTTCCAATTCTTATTTCTGCTCAGATGTTGTACTTGCATATGCTATGAAAAGAAATGAAAATTGAACACTGTGGAGAACATGTAGGGTTACTATTCTACAATAGGCAGATCATTGGACAAATCAATATTGGAAATTCTATTGGCCTTTTTCCTCCTCCCCAGATCAAATGCAGCTATTAATTAGTGTTATTCGTGGTGCTGCTACCCTTTGCAAAATATGCTCATTAAAAATGCTTCTTGGTTCAAATGGTTCTTCATAAATTGTTGTCAACTGCAGTTTACAAATGAGAAAGAGTTTGAAGCAAAAGTACATAATGTCCAAGAGGCAATCAGAAAATAATAAACAGAAAAAGTTTTATCTGGAGATCACATGTAGCACAGTAACATTATTATACTTCAAGCCTAAACATTAAAATGAAGAAAATCATTAAGTACCTATTAGGATTTCCTACAGCAGCTCTAGAGAGTTGGATACCTTATTTAAAAAAGTGGCATTATAAAACCACACCAAATTCCCCATTATGGGAAGTTCATTTTGGGCCTTTTTGCACACACCCATCTGTGAGTTAAAAAGAGGCCTTACCACACAGCCCTTTGTGCTGGAGAGTGCTGGTCATGGTCATGCAACACCTCAGAAATGGGGCCGGGGGCAAATTCCCTGAAATCTGTTTCTTTACCGCTTGAGCAGCTGTCTCAGGATGGCCAGACACAATGAAGTGCTGTACATAATTATTTTATCCATGGCTGAATGATGGCCAGCTTTGCTGGAAAGCCAGCAGCTGTTTAACAGTGTGCAGTCACATGCTGTACCAGTCTGTCGAGGGAAGGCATAAATACATCATCCAGCTGATGTCTTAGGTCATAGTTGAATAACCCAATTTGGAAGTGAGTCAGAACAAAGAAGGCATCCTGATGGATTCATTTTTACCATAAAGCCTTTAGTAGCACCAGGCCTGCCCAGGTGATGCCTTTCACCGAGGTGGCCTCTGAGAAGTGCAGTGCAGAGCGCTATTGTGCTGAGCACTTGGCATAGGGCTGGCTATTTAACAGCTGTGACATGCCTCTGAGTATCCTTTTGAGACTCAAACATTTCATATATAATGTCTTGCACTGTATTTGCATTCTTAACAAGGCTCATTGCTCCATGTTTTCATAGTAAAATATGTGTTCCCCAAATCTGCTCAGTGCTATGGGGTTTATTAAACATTTCCCTGCTGGTCTTCCCAGGAAGTCCTGGAAGGGATGTGAGTCACATCTACCATCATCTTACAGGCTGCTCTCTGTGTGGGATGCCAGAAGGGATGGGGCTCAGCCTCTTCCCCAGCTCCTAAAGGCAGGGTGGAGAGGATGAGTAGGTCTGTCTGCTGACCTGTGGCTGCCACAGCTCCAAGGCTAGATAACACCCCATTCCCTGGGCAAGGGGCCAGTGGTAGGGATGGCCACTTGCATGCCCTGCAGCATAGCACAGAGTTTAGGACTGCAGCTACCTTTTGGAGGCCTGTTTTGTTCTGATAATACTATTTTTCGCCTTTCCTAAATTCACTCTTGTATTTATTCATATGTCAAATTCTTTTCTAATGAACTGTAGCATGAATGATGTACATGAAAAGCTACAGTCCTCTATCCCAAGAACTTGAACTCCATATGGCAGCCAGTGTCCAGTGCTGCCATCCTCTTCCTTCTCTTCTCATGGTGTTGTCAAAGCTAAGCATAGAAAGGCAGCCAGGTTTTGAACCCTTTAAACAATGCCATGGATCCTACTTCTAATAAAACTTTACTATGTCAGTAAAACCTAGAGGAAGGGAAAACCTCACTTTTGTCTGTCTCTTTTATTGCTACCTGTCCTGTCTCAAATTTCCTTCCAAAGTCTTGTGGTTTGGATTGTACTCCTGTCCTTCTGTCCCAGAAGTTCTGGCTTTGAGGAAGGAAACTAATTTTGGGTACTTGTATATGTGTTTCATTTACAAGGTGCAATGAGAGGCCCTGCTGTCAGTTTCTGATTCATGCTTTCAGATTGGGTCAAGTCCTTAACATGACAGATGAGAAGGGCAAAAGCAGGCTACTTGAAGCTTATTAATTAATCTTCAACAAATTAATCTTCCTGATTAAAAAAAAAAAAAAACAAAACAAAACCAAAACCAAACCTACAATTCACAGAGTAAGAATTATACACACAGAAAGTAGAGAAAAGTCATGTTCCAAAATTTCCATGGATATGTAGCACCTTGTGATACAGACTGTATTTCTCATAAAATGTTTTTCACATTGGAACTAAGAAACTTTATATTAAAGCAATTTTAAGGCTAATATAAAACCTAGACTCATCTGTTCTCAGGATTATCTTTGAAAAATATTGGTATCTTGATAATTTCCCATTTTTCTTATTATCAGCTCCCTTCCTTATATCAGAGTGCTATCAGTGTGAATAAAATGTCTTTCCTTTGAGAGAAATGGCTTAAAAATTATGATTGGTGGTTTAGCATGACGAAAAATGGGAGAAGACAATCTTCAGCATTGACACTAAAGAAAAAAAATCATGTCATTTAAAGAACATATAATTCTCTAAGGAAAATGTTAGGACAAATGGGACAAATAGCCCATATTTTGCAAAAGGAACATTTAAGATCTTTCACTGTCTTACACTGGTTGTCAAAAATACTCCAAAATAATTTATCCTCTTTCTTATATTTTGTAGTGTAGGTACTTCCTAGCTCTGTGCTCCTGATCCAGGATCCTGGATGAGAGGAAATGTGAAAATACAGGTTGTGTTTATCAGTAAACAATGCTGGGAAATTTGTCACCTGAGCAATGAATTACTTAAAAAGAATTGACTAAGATGGTGTAGAACACTGCAAATGTTCATGCTGCTGTAGAGCTTCATGTCAATAGAGGTATAGGGCTGCTTTTAATTGGGTGCTGTATTTCTATAAGGGCCTGTGAAAGCAGATCTTGTACTGGGATTGAACTCCTTTACATTAGCGTAAAAATGACTTTTGATCTCTTTCATGCAGCCTACAGAAGCATTTTCACAAAACCCAGAATCCAGTCACTGAATCACAGTAGCAAATAATTAGAAACGGAAATGCCCTGCTGGGTTATTGAGTTCTTTCCTCTTAAAATGCAAATATATTTCCTATGATACATATTTTTTCTTGCGAAGTTCACTCTTGAATCATGCTTCATGACCATTTCATCATTTTCCTGTGCATATCATCCCACAGATTCAACTATTAAGTGCCTCACTTATGTCTCATTAATCTTGGTTTTATCTCTTGACTGTATCCTTGTTATCATGTTCTCTAAGAATTAAGGAGAGCTGTGGGAAAATCTGTTTGCATGAAATGACATTTAGATTTCTCCAAAACTGCAAATGTAACATTTTTGAGGTTCAAATATGTTTTGCTAACCTTTCACGTTTCTTCATCCTTTGAATTTTTTCATTTCTGATCAGGACAAGAATCTGAAATAGCAAAATACGTGAAGAAAATTATTCCTACAGTATTTTGGGAAAGAAAGAAAATTAGCATCTCATAAAGTCTCCCTTCTGTCTAGGTACTTTTTGAGAACCAGAAGGAAAATTAATTAATTTTGTGTTCTTCTGAATACCCATGAAATGATCCCAAGTAGTGTTTCGTTTGGTGGGCTGTTTCCCATATGGTGGACATTAAATATGACCTATTCTTCAGAGCAAGCCTGAAAAATAGAAATAAGAAATATACATATTTAATCACAGACTTAACAAGTATTCAAAATAAACTTTATCCTCTTAGGTTGGAGATACTAATTTGACAGCATTCTTGGAGAATGATGATCTACTTATATTCCTGGATACAACTGAGAGAGTAAGCTAGAAAATTACTGGTTCTTGTTAATTTAATAGCTTGTTCTGTGCAGAGTAGCTGTAGCCCTAATAAGTCTGTTACCTTAATAGGGGAGAATGATTGTGCCATGACTCAGGAAAGGAAGTCCCTAGGGTGCAGACAGGCACAGGAGTCACCACCTGGAACTGAGAGAAGGTCCAGACAGACCTTGCCATGGATACCTGGTCCAGTGGCATCCACAAATACATTGTGACCACTCACCAAGTCATGCAATTACTAAGAATCAGCAGAAGCAGGGGTCTGCCCTGCAAGAGGATTGCCCGTGGGGAGTAGAAGAGGACTCTTGCTGACTACTTCATACACGTTATGAAAAATATGACTTTATTTAGAAATCCCAGTGGCTCTTCTGTAGGCAAAACAGCTACTCGCTTCAGGTCTGAGTAGTTACTCCAAATTCAGGTCCTGTCTCTGAATTATTCCTCAGTGTTAGCTTTATTTTTCCAGGTCCCTGTGAGCATTTTGTGATCCTTGGAGTGAGTGATTTGATATGCCAAAATCCTACCTAACCCTCTCTGCAGGGGGCTACATTTCATCTCCTCTTGTCCTGAATGCAGCAGCTCACCAAGGAAGTGTTGGAACACAATTTTTGTCCCTTTGTCCAGCCAGCCTTGATAGTGAATTGGATAAAATTTAATGAAGGTGATAATTGCTTTTTCCAGTCACTGTATTTTTCTTTTTAATTTCATTGTTGGCTAATGATCTGTCTATTTTTTCATCTCGCATGTCTACAGGGCTGAAGAACAGTTCCTCAAATTACTCCCAGCTGAATACATCAGCAAGTGGCTACTTCCTAGGCATTTTGTAATACTCCACAACTAATTAAATCTATTTCAGGAGATGTAAATCAGGAAGGATTTTTTCTTGTCCAGCACTTTAAAGCTCCATATCTGAAAACTTCCTACAAACAGGAAGGAAATGCCTTTATCCCTTTGTGACCAATGAAGCTTCTTTTTTGATGTTTTTTTTTGGTTTGTAGCTCAGGTGTGTGCCTCGTTGACCAGACTGACATTGCTATTCTTGGCCTTGCTCACAGGGACTGTCTTTATCCATGTTTTGGACACTTCTGGCTTGTGGAAAGTCTCTGCAAGCAACAGAGATTTTCATTATTATGTATAATTTGCAGATGGGAGCACAGAGCTATTGCATGACACAGAAAATCTGTCAGACAGCTCAAGTTCTGACTCAGGTGGTGCTTGACCATGACAGCTTTGCCTTTGGTCTGAGCCCTGTTCAGACATAGAAAACACATAAAGCCATAGTAGTTCATAAGCGATACTCTCGAAATTATACAAAATGGACTTTTACTTGCAGCTTCAAAGATGACAAAATGTTCTTTGGTCCAGTAGTGGCTTTGACAGTTTTTCGTGAAGAAAACACCTTGTTAGAGGCCACTGCCTTCTTTTTTCAGGGTTGTCCTGCCTCAGAGTGGAGAAATGGCAAACAGAAGAACAGGCAGAATTCATATTTAATATGACAAAACCTTCCACATTTCCTGTCTTCCCTGTCTTCTGATGGTTGTGATGCCATGGCACTCATTCATCATTTATGGTACCTCAGTAAGGTAGCACAACCCCATGTGGATTTTATGGAACCTAGAAGGCTTATGTAAATGTTGAAAAACTTCCCCAAAATATTGCTAGCCCACATGTCCCAAAATGTCTTCCACCAATATTTGGCATTCATGTACAGACACAGGTCCCTCTTTTCTAATTGATCACTTCAAGCTCAGGCATCTAAATGAGAAGGGTGCTCTCACTAGATGATGGATGCTTTTGTGTGTTTGCAGAAACACAGTGGAGGGTTGCATTATTTTCTTAGTCAATCATTTGAAGGTGGAGAAATTAAATGCAAATTATTACTTCCATCTTTTCTGTTTGGATGTCTAGAAAAACTAATTGTGGGAGAATTCACTTTGATAATGAGCTATAACCAAAATTTTCTGGTCATTAAAAAGTAAGGGAACTTAGGATATGAGAAGTAGGGAGACCAGACAATGGCAGTCTGACTAGGGAACAGAAAGTGCTGATGTTAAAACAAGGAAAATTGCCTTTGCCCTCTAAACTTAGCCAAGGAGAACCTTGCTCATCAGTATTTGCAAGCAGTAAGTCCATTATACAAATAGCTTATATCGGTTTACTGCTGTTTTCTTCCAGTTCTTTCCATTCTGACAAAAGCTACTGATATATAAACACAAAGTTGAAAGTCCTGCAGTTATCAAAACTATAATTTGCTTTAAACCTTTCCCTGTGGGGCAGAGACATTTTCTTTCTTCTTGGATTTATTATGCCATTTAGCATCCCCTTGGTTCTGACAGTACAAATGTTAGTGGGATCCTATTGAAGAGTGGATCAATGAGATGAGAAGTCATCAATGGCAAAAGCAGGTCGGGACTTCTCCGGTGACCCCCAAATGAGCAGGATTAATTTTTGCAGAATCACCCAATGGGGTGATCCTGCTGAAACTAATGGGGAAGACAGGTTTTAATTATGAAACCATCCAGGAATACAATGAAGCAACAGATTAGGTGGAGACAACAGAGAGGAGTTGGTGATTTTTCTTCAGAAGGTACAGACAGCAGAAGAGAGGATCTGGGGTTAATTAAATCCTAACCAGCAGGCTGTGATTGCCAGGAAGGGAGGAAAGCATAGAGCTTCTGACTCCTGTGTAGGAAGGAGAAAAAGCAGCAAAACGGAGACCACAGGTGGGCAGAAAGCTGGATTCAGCCAGATCAGAGGCCATCTTGCTCAGGGCACTCAGGAAGCAAAGCTGGGTAAAAGGAGCTGAGGTGAGTTGTGTGTTGCTGACAGGAGCAGGATGAGGTGCACAGCTACAAACCCTTCCTGTGCGAGGACAGTGAGGAAGAGTAGTGAGAGACACACTGGCTGAATCATCATCTTCTCACTTACCCAACCCCAAGAAATATTTGTACAGAAATTGGAAATGAGGTTGGCTTAGATTAACATGAGTATAAAAAGTTATTACAGACAAAATAACAGGGCTCTACTATATGGTTTGATGGTTACAAAGATTGCTTTGAAAATGAGTAAAAATAGGATGTGTAAAAACCACACACAGAAAGAAAATGATTGTACTTGCCTCTCCCTGTCTCTTGATTATTTTTTCTGTTGTTCTGGAGTATTTACTGAACTAATTTTTTACCTTCTAATATCCCCGCCCCTTTTAAAAATAGGAACATTTCCTGTCATATTACTGTATTATTTTTGGAACAACTGGACAGACTTTGCTACAATGAAGAGGGAAAAAGAATCCAAAAATGAGAAAAACAGTGAGAAAAACATAGAATTCTTAGTTTAAAATCTCAGAGAAAATGGGGTGATTTAAATTAAGAACTACTTGCAAAAAGCAGGGCTCCTTTATAATGTACCCTCTGTGGGGGTGAAATGTGCAGTGTGCTCTTATAAAATTTCCAAATTCACCAGAGCAAAGAGAGCACCTGACATGCAGACATATCTGAACAGCTTAAAACTCCCTGCTGTAGCAAAAGCCTGGGGCAGACAACCCCCCCTTTAAATGTGCTCCTAAGGTAAATACATGAGAGAAGGGATGGGAAAAATATGCTCCAAGAGAGTTCTGTCTCAGCTGGAGTTGACCCCGAGCAAATACCAGGGTTTCTTAACCCTATTGCCCAGCCATCTGAGTGAACAGCTCCATCACCCAGGCTGTAAAGAAATTCAATTCCACCTGAGTTTAATCTTCCCTAAAAGCAGGTCTTGGGACTTTCTACCTATTATCTGTGACCTCCTTTGTAGTTTTCAACTACTCTCTGGTTATCTTTTGCTTAACCCTCTGCTGCATCCTTATCTCTCCAGACTTTCCTTCACCCCTTTCCTGCTGTAATGACTGTCTCTGTGCTGTGCCTGCTCATTTTTTTTGTCTTTGAATTGCCTGGATTGGTCTGTCCTAGATGCCTCTTTTCTTAGAATTACATATTTTATTCTTTCATCCTTCACCTTAGGTACAGTTTAGTGCTCTTTCCTTCTAAGTAGGTTCTTAGCAGGTAAAGTTCAGTAGCTAAAGTTCAGACCCTGTGAAGAGAGGATTGATTCTTACCAGGTGTGGCTATGCAGTCAGATTTTTAGTGGGAGAACTTCAGCTGGTTCCTTACATCCTTCATTGTCCGGTAATAGGGCAGGTTCCCACTTCATGCACATGTATTTGAAGTCAGCATAGAGACTCTCATCCTAGTCACTAATGATGTTTCAAAATCTTTCCTGCTATATCCATTACCAAATCATTTTTTTTCAGTGTTCTGGGTGGAATGTGTATTCTGTGAAATTTGTAGTCATTTCTTGGTGTCTGTGTAAAATAATCTATTCATGGTATTTGAAGAATTTGGGACTGAGAAAATTTTAAATTATTGTCACATCAATGGCAATGAAAGTGAAGTAAAAGCTGTGATCAAGAGTCCTTATCCTGTTTTTTATTTTAACAAGAGAATTTAAAAAATGCCTGCAAGTGCAAGCTGAGTGTTGCACTTCCCTTTCTTAAGTCTTCAGAGTTGCTAATTATTTTTCTCTAGTAGTATGTCTTAAAACCCTGTCATTTATTTCTTGTTCACTGTTCTACCTATGTGGGGAAGGGAAGAAAAAGCTCATCAGATGAGTCACACCCTGAAAACATAAGAGTTAGGGCAAAGGCTTCCCTGAAATGCACCTTCTGCTGCTCCTTCAAACACCTCATTGCTTGCTCATTATTAGACACCTGCAAGTATGAGTGAATGTATGTGATATTTGTATAAAGCACAGATGGTTGTGGAGACCTGCAGTCTGCTGCACATTCATTTACACAATTATGATGGTGGTATCCTTATAGCAGCCTTTCAGTACCTGAAGGGTCCTACAAGAAAGTCACAGGGGGGCATTTTACAAGGGCATGTAGTTACAGGACAAAAGGGAATGATCTCAAACTGAAAAAAGGAAGGTTTAGATTAGTTGTTAGGAAGAAATTCTTTACCATGAGGGTGGTGAGGCACTGGAACAAGTTGCCCAGGGAAGCTGTGGATGCCCCATCCCCAGAAGTGTTCAAGGCCAAGTTGGATGGGGCTTTGAGCAACCTGGTCTAGTGGAAAGTGTCCCTGCCCATGGCAAAGAGATTAAAATTTTTTGATCATTAATGTCCTTTCCAACCCAAACCATTCTATTACTGTGTTTGTGATGATTCTATTCATGTCATTCTTGTCTGTGGTAGTAAATCTGTCTAAAAAGAAAATTAGAGGGGGTAAGGAGGACAAAGAGAGTGCTACCTGATGACTTACTGGTGATCTGATTATTCTTGGCTAAAGCCAGAAGATGAAAGGAAAATAGTGAAACTTTTGTTTCTTTTCTCAGGTGTTGTATACCAGGAGGTTATGTGACTTTAGTTCATGCTTGTATTACAGTGACGTGACTGTTCTTGAAGGACCCTTGTTACATGGTTTCTTATAACATTTGCATTTATATATTTCTCTTGAAATGTCTATTAAAGTTATGAAACCATAAACTAATTTTATAATGTATATTTAAAGGAAAAATTAATATACAACATTTTTAAAGTCCATTTCGATATAAATTTTTAAATTTTTTATTTGATTATTTTTTCCTTTTAAAAATACATTTGTATCTTGATCAGGATGTATTTACTCTTTTTTATCTAAGCCTTTATGATTATTGAAAAAAATTATTTGCAAATTGCTCCTATAGCAATAGGAGTAATTTTCTCCGTCTTACTCAGGGCCTGAGTTGTCTTACCAGTGCTTTCCATCAGATGAAAGAACACAAGTTATGTTGTTTGCTTATTAAAGTAAGACTAATGCTGAGTTTGAGTTCAATATTAAGTAATACACAATTACATTTTAAGAAGCAATTTCTGTCTCTAGAGCAGCAAGAGGGGCAAAAAGCAGGAGATGTTGGTGAGCAAAATTGCAGAAACTCTACATGACAAAGGATGCTCCTACCCCAAAGCCTTGAGACTCATTTCTACGTCTCTTAGCACTCAGGATGGTGGAAACATGCCAAAATCCCTTGGCTTGAGGAAAAATCACACCTTGCAGCAGTCTCACTTTTCTGGCCTACCTGGTCCTGCGCTGCTCATTAGTTGTCCTTTGATGTATCTCCAGTGTATATTGTTTCTCATCCCTGTCCAACAATCAGATGCATTTCCTCTCTACCTCACCTGGTCTATTGCACTCTACTTTTTGTGCCTGTCTCTGTTGTCTTCCCTCTGACCTCTCAGGTGCTTCTCACTCTCCTCTGTCGTGCTGCTGGCAGGACAGGGTACTTTTGGAAGCATTTCTGGGCTGTCTCCTTGTGTAACACCCCACTCCCCAGTGTCTCCAACCTGCAGCACCTCGATTAACCTTTCCTGACAAGATTGGCTTCCTCTGCCTCTCCCTCATGAAATGATTCTTATGGAGGGAAGGGATGGGCACATTTATTTCCCTCTGCTGTCAAGCCTGTTGCTGCCTTTGTGAGCCTTTGGGGATTGAAGAGGTAGAATCATCCCCCTCCTCTTTGGGGTGACTGGCTCCCCTTCATATTCTTTCTGTTTATCCATGATCCTCACTCCTTAGGTCCTCTAAGCATTAAAGTTATTTGTGGTGTTTCTTGGGAGATCCCAGGATATTGTTCTTAGAATGGAAATACTGAAGATTTTGCACAAAATTGAAAACCCCATGGGATTAATTTTGTTCTTTGAAAGCTCTCAAGATCTAGCCCCACATTTTCCAAATATTTGGGATTAAGTTGTTTGCAATGTGATGCTGTATCCTCTGGAATGCATGTCTTCAGAAAGGTGGCCCATATTGTTTATGATAGAGGAAAAAGTCTCATTAAAGGAGCTTCATTCAGGTTTGTGTGCAAGGGGAATTGCTACTAGAGTCATTGGAAGTCAGCCTAAAGTGAAGATAATTTCAACATATTTGTTATTTGTCTTTCCCTTTTCTATACATTTGCTAATTTCTTACATCTGTTTTCCCTCCCCCCTAGTGTGGTGTTTGTGAGGTCCCCAGGACAAGGTGAGAGATGAGAATCTGACTCCATGTTCTCAGAAGGCTGATTTATTATTTTTTGATATTATATTATACTAAAGAATGCTATACTAAAACCATATTAAAGAAAGGATACAGACAGAAGGCTTAACAAGAATGATAAAACTCGTGACTGACTCCTCAGAGTCCGACACAGCTGATGGTGATTGGTCATTGAGTAAAAACAATTCCTATGAAACCAATCAACATGCCCCTGTTGGTAAACAATGTCCAAGCCATATTCCAAAGCATCAAAACAGGGAAAAGCACTCAGATAATTATTGTTTTCATTTCTCTCTGAGGCTTCTCAGCTTTCCCGGAGAAGAATCCTGGGCAAAGAGGATTTTTCAGAAAATATCACAGTGCCACCCCAGCACTGATAATTCGCTCAGAACTTGGTTAAATGATAATAATTCTATGGGCAATTTAACCACATTATTTTAGATGAAATTAGAATTTACTGTCTAGCCTAATACTGTGGTATTAGATAGAAAAAAGAAACACTTGAGCATCCTCTTAGTAATGGGTAAACTAATTTCATCTCAGCTGCAGAAGCATTTTGAAGAATTTCTTTTTCTTTCATGGAATGTAGAACACGGAAAATCAGGACCCAGGTTTCACTTTCGTAAATGAGGCCACTGTAATAACTCAGACAATGTCTGGTGTAATAGTGAGAAGAATCTGATCCTTGTATTTCTGCTGAATTGTCCCCTTGCAAAGGAAAATGGAAATAAATGAAAAAAACAGACTCAATTTACTAACAATCTGCATGACACAATCTCCATAAATTGTGCTAATAGAGCAATTTATAAAAATTGTGGTAGTATATTAAAGAGAGCGATTTACAAAATCCATTTAGAATAATAAGCTAAGAATTGCTGGTAATGCATCTGTATTTTCAAATATTGTTTATGTATAAAACAAATTGACTGTCTGTTCTCATTTACTCTATGTTATGTTAATACCAAACACAGACAAGTGCAAATAATGAAATACTCAGATTTTTTTGTTTATCTACAGATTGCATTGATGGTCAACACTTATTTTAGATGCATCACACTTTTTTACCAGAAAAAGATTTCTCAGCTGGACCGTTGCTGGGATTTTTTGTTTATGAATTACTGAAAAATGTTTTTCTGAAACTGTTTATCTTGTCACTCTGACATAAAGCTCAGCATATGAAATTAATACATTAGGACTGCAGTAAGCAACTCTCAGCTAAATGAAATGCTTCAAAATCCATTTGGAGTTTAGTTGTCCCTCCCAACATAACAATGAAGATTTAACAGGAGATGCTACAGTGAAGTTTTACATGGCTGACACTGTGTAAGGATTTAAGACAAATCCTTAACAGGCAAAATAATGGAAAGACTGCAAGATGTGCTCCTTTATCCCTGACCATGGAGGGATAAATCCTGCCCTGCAGTTGCTCAGCTCCTGAAGGTGAGCTCCTCTGAAGAATGGCTGCATTGTCCCAGGTAGTCATGAAGTCCCGAAGGCAACTCAGTCGCCACCCCAAGGGCAGGGGCTCCCCTTGGCTGAACACAGAGGCACTTGAAGAGCTGGGTCTGTCCTGCCAACCTTCTGCTGCCTCCTCCTCACTCTCTTTCTTCTCCTGCAGCACCTTGCTGCAGTGTGTGGGGCCCCTCAGCTAAGCAGAACAAGCTGAAACCTGTGGCTAAAGCTGGCCAGATGGGACTGCAGAGTGCTGTGCATATCCAGCTACTGGTAAAGTCAGGATGAGGTGGTGGTGGGAACAGCTCTATCTGCTGCTTTCAAGGCACCAGTACATGGAATGATCCCCCAGGGCTTGTGTATAGGGTTTCCCCCTTGCTGACTTCCAGGATCCCAAAAGCTCACCCCAAGCAAGGACTACCTCATTGTAGGCTTGTGTGAGTTAGGGTGGGTCAGGGGCTGAAGACAGGTTTGGATTTGTTTAAAGAAAAATGTATATGCAGTTGTGGGAGTTTTTTTCATGTTATCTGGCAAAGACATATGGCGCTGCAGAGCAAAAGTAGGAATTGAGGTGGGTCAGTGTGTGCACATGTGGAGGTTATAAATATGATGACCTGCTCCAGGGGTGGGGTTGATGGTTTACTGCTTCCCATCTCTGACACATCAGGGTGGTGGAAACAGGTCTGAAGCTGCAAAAAGGCCCTCAGGCACTGTCTTGCACCTCCCTGCAGGGAAACAGCGTGTACAAACTCTCACTGCTTATGGGCACAGCCTAACTTGCTCTTTAACATCCCCTCCTGGAGGGGACTGCTCAGCTCTTCCCAGTGTCCTCACATTCTGCTGCTACAAAGACAAATAATTTAGTTAGTGCCCTAGGGCATGGAACAGAGATTCACTGCATGATTCTTAGTTGCTTTGTGGTGACTTCCCCACCTTTAAGGAACCTTAAACCTGCTTAAAACTGTGCAAGGGATTTTTTTAATAATAGCATAATGCTGAAATACTATGGGAGTAGTATCTTCCTTCTCACACCATTTGAAAGACATCTATACCTAGCTCTGCCACTACTGAACACCTGAATTCTCAGCAGAAAACTTAATTTAATTCTCTTTAAAAAGTATCATTCAGTTTACTTTAAGGAAGTGGAAGATTAGCCAACTAGTTGCTCAATATTCAGGAGAATGAAGACAGATATATTTGCATATTTTTTTAAAGCACTGCTGAGAGTGAATGTTTCATGATAAAATTTTTAATAGAAGTTAGAATAATTTGTAAGCCAGTGCATATGCCTGAAAAACATCCTAGTAGACAGTGACATGAAGAAATACACAGACAGAAAATACAAAATCTTTTCTATACATACTATTTGACTTTTTAGTTTGTAAAACTTTGAAAAATTTTATTTGAACACTGAACAATTCCAATTTATCAATTAATTACTTCTATGGATACGAACACATGGCACTCCTACATCTTTTATTTTTGTGCCAATAAAGTGGCCATATATTTTTAATTCCAGTCTTTGCTTTTCCACTGTCTGCAACCTTATTTTATTTTGATTCCTTTATTCTTTTGCAGTTCAGTTGTTTAAGAGCTTTCTGGGATGTTAGCTTGCCTGCTGTCGCTACCAGCTCCTGACAATGACTGATCAGTGGACGTCCCTCCAGTCACTTCTTTCTTTGTGCTCTGTGCAAGATGGGGGAGCAGGAATCAGAGCAAATGCACACTATGCACACAGTGAGGTGGGCTCCAGCCACAAGGCGTGACAAAGAATGTAAAGATAAGATGGAGATGGAGTGGGATTGTCTTATTTACTAATTTACTATTTACTTTTTTACTAATTTACTTATTTACTATGTTATCTCAACATAACTTTGAAGAAAGCATAAATATATGGTTAAAACCAGAGTTTTCAAACAAAAAACTTCTAAGACTTGCCCCGTCTTTGACTGTTAAACAGAAAAAAACATTGCGTACATCACATGTTCAGTCAGTGTATTAATTTCAGAAAATATACGGTACTGATACAATGAAGAGCTTATTTTCCCTGTGGTGAGAGTTACACAATAGTCTGACTATTATGGAAGTTCCTAATATCTGAGCTTTTTAAGCCAGTTAATCATTGAGCTTTTTAAGCCAGTTAGTGGGCAAACGTGTCTAACAGCCTAAGAACCCTAAGCATTATAAACTGGAAATTATAATTAATAATCTCTGTGTCAGATTACTGTAAATTCTGAAATTGCCATGAAGTTCATATCAAAGTACTTGTCTGAAAAAATGGCAGCCAAAGGTTGTTGTCTTAGCTTGTCCACAGGCTACAGAAGTAACATGAGGAGAATGCATCCTTTCTCTCTAATTGTTTGGGGGAAAGGAGGGGCATAAAAATCTGAGTTTTTGTCTTTGTGTGGAATTGGACATGTGCTGGTGAAATTCCAGAAAGAGAATACTAATCAGGACTAAAGTATTAGATTTTAGGTCCACTGATTTGGTTCATAAAATCTGTAGGGCGTTGAGATGCTTGTGACAAATCTCCTGTGCTTGATGGTATTTAACAGAAGCCTTCGTGGAGACAGTTTTTGTGCCTACAAACAAAATTGCTGATAAAGATACATCTTTGCATGTAACCTAGAAAATGTATCAGATGGTACTGGAATATCTATTTTTGCCATGTGGGTAGACAGCAGAGTATTGAGCAAACAGCACTCAGCCAGAAGGCAAAGTGCTTATTTCCTATGGATTGCCTAAACTGAAGGAATAGCTGTTTGTAATTTCTGGGTTGAGCACAGCTTGTTCTTTCAGTTGGGAATAGATTTTGGTCTCAAGTTATCCTCACAGCACTAGATGTAGAGGCAGATTCTTTCACTGGCATAGCACTACAGTAGTCAGGGCACTCACATTTTCTGGCTAGTTAGCAGGACATCTGCGTCAGCTCAGAATCTCATACTTCCTGTAAAAACATCCCAACAATTTGTTGGCTCCTTCTATATGAACTATTTACTTATGAAAGAGGCCTGGAAATCAGGCAACCACAAGATTTAGCCATACCAAAAGTTAATAGTTGTTTCAAGTAGCTCAGTTGTCCCCGCTTTTAGTGGGACATTCTTTTAGATCTCTTTTAAGGAAAATACTTGATTCAGCTTAATTAATTTTAATGGGTGAGATGGAGAGAACGGGTAGATGGTGTGGCAGTGAGTAGTTGTAGGCCCAACGACTCATCTTGTGGAAGCATGACCAGGTACATGAGAAATGCAACCTTCGGTCTGGGTGTTCAGAGAGCAGGATAATGTTACAAGGGGACAAAGAGCATAAAGTGCTCTGTGCATGCCAAAGATTAGAAGTTGGACACCTTACACACATCGGCTCATAACTGCTTTCAAATACCTTTAACATTTTTATTGGGGAAGAAATGGAGGCTATGGTGAGGTAGTAACTTCCTTTAGCTTTGGAAAAGGGATTGCAGATGTATAGGCTATTTTTTTTTTCCCAGAGAAAGCATGATTTCTCCTGATTTTCTACTGCTAAAATGATCATTGGTTCTGGTTCTGTTTGTGACTAGTTTAAAACCTGGGCCAAGTATTTGTAGGAATTTTTGTCTTATTGAGAGAAATAAAGGACTGCTTTCTGTAGAGTCTGATAGAGTTGAGTGCAGGGGGTGGGGTGGGTGACAATAAACACAGTGGTGTGGGTGGAAGGAATATGAGCACAGTCATTAAGCATGTACCATGGTGTTGTCAGATCAGAGAAACACCCCCCTCCACCCTCTATTTCCTTAAAAGAAGGAAACATTCACAGAGTATGTATATCCCTAGTTTAGATATAATAAAAAAGAAAATGCAGAAACTCTGCTCTCAGCTCACAGAAACTTCCTGAAATAACTTGAGGAATGCTTTGTTCTGTAGTACTTCAAAAATAGAGATCTGAGACAGGAAAGTGTCATGAACTTCTTATCTGATAGACTGACCAAGGGAAGAAAAAAATAGGAAACTTCTGCCAGATCCTTCAACTCATTAGAAGAGCCTATGGCATCAGTTATATTCCTGTAAGCAGGTGCTGAAATAATGGCCAGACCAAAACAGGATGGGATTAAAGTGGAAGAGTGGTAAATCTTTGGAGCAAACATGCACATCCAGCTACAGACGGGGACTTTGTAACAGGTGATGAGAGAGAGAAGGAAACAGGATTGTGCAAGCTGAGGACAGAGGGATCTGAATGAACAGGATATCCTAAAAACATAGGAGGTTCAGTGAGGAAATCATTACAGGTATGCCCAGTCTCTCAAGGGATTGTTGGCACATGTGACATCTCCTGGATACCTCAAATTCTTAAATCTGCTCCATTTCCCTGAGGCTCCCTTTGAAGATCCCCTTCATTTTTTTCTGGGATGGGAGCTCCTATGTGCTTCCCTGAGGACTCTCCTGCTGAGCTGTGCCAGGGGCTGGTGCTGGGTTTTCTTTGCAGTGGTAGTGGTGTGCTCTGTGCTGAGGAAGACAAGGGTGTCCCTAGAGTTGTGAGCTATATGTGCAATCCTGGGAGATGTGATCACTCATCTCCAGCTATATCTGGACAATGTTGGCTCGTGTTTCCTATTAATGCAAAGTAATAAAAATATTAGTATTATGAAAGTAAGGCTCAGTGACAGCCTGAAATAATGAGGGAAAATTCTTGGCTGCCTAACAAAGTCCTCTTCGGAATAGCATTAAAGTAGTTTTATTTTTGTTACTGTTTTATTTTGAACACAAAATCTGCCCTGGAAGTAAAGGGAATGTATTGTTTTGCAGTGCTTCAATTACACATTAGTTCAGGAATTCTTTTTTATTTCTAGAAGAAAAATTTCAGTTCAGGATTTGAGAAAAAAACCCCAAGAGCAACAGCAGCAGCAGAACCACTCTGAAATACCACAGAGTCACCTTTGGGATTCCTGCGATGCTTTTGTTGAGTAGTGAGCACCTTGAATTTAATTGACAATCATCAGCCATCTCCTATCCTTTCCCTCAGCTATGCATTCAGTGTGATTCACTGAGAAAAGTTTTGGCCTTTTTTGTTTGTTTGGTTGTTTTTTTTTTCTTTCTATTTTCCCTGCAGTAAACAAAACCAACCCCAGAATCAGAGGCTGCTGCTGCTGTGGCTGCAGGGGGAGCAGGCACTGCTTGCGTAGAGCTTCCACAGAAAGTCCTGTCTGTACACGCTGCTGCTCAGGGTGGTCTGCTAGGGCCACCTTAAATGCAGAGGAAAGCTGGATTATTGCCACATATGGGGCTCTGGAGCTGGAATTCCATTGACTTCAATCCCATTTTGGCCATGCTGCTCTGCAGAAAGAAGTACGAAGTAAAGGGTAAACCCAAGGTAAGTCCAAGATGTTGCCTCATGCCAGTGCTGGGACCGAGCCAACTTTTCTTCTTTTAGGAGGGCTTAGTCTGTCTTGACCAAAAGTCACATTTTACTTAGCAATTAAAATAACAGAAGAAAAAAAAATAATAAGAAAGTAAAGGAGGCCTAGCCTGGCTCTACTTTATTTCAGATGCGTGTAACAGGATTTTGTCAGAAACTAAATCCATCTGAAGAGACATTCTCCTCACAATTGCACCTGAAAGTAAGTACCTGCTTCAGGGCTGTAAATGGAAACCTGAGACTGAGATTCCTGTTCAAGTCAAGATGTCAAAACACAGACCTGGATGAATGGGAAGGCTACAAAATTATTATTAACCAGTTCTCTCATGTGCTGAACTCAGACAGATTTTTGAACTGACCTGTTTCATCTTGGGAAAGAAGAAAAAGAAGTTAAACAAAATATCAGGGAGTGGAGAAAAAACAGAAGCAAATTTCCCTTTAGGTGGCAAATCTCCCAAAGTCCCTTTTCATTAGCAGGGTCTCCAACATTCAAGCATGGAGTTACAAGTCCCAGTTCTGCCTCTTTCTCCAGTATTACTCATGTAAGAAAATTGCCCAATCCTGTAGTCCAGCTATCCCACACTTCCTCTGTCTTCTCCATGGGATTGAGGGTACATTTATCTTCTCAAGGCCATTCCTTGGGAGAATGGAAAGCTGTGGAAGTTATTGAATGAACTTAGATAATACTTTTCAGATAACTAACACAATGAAAATGAACATTACTAAGCATTGGATTGTTATGTTATTTCTGCTTGATGTTCGATGCTGAAATTTTGTGCAGAGTTCAGAATAAGTCTAAGGCAATTGCAAGGAAATGAAATGAAGCCAAATCACAATATAGCTTCAATAAGTGTTACAGGCTAAATGAATTAGTTTGTTTCCTATTTTACAGTACCAATCTGTGCCTTAGTGCTTCAGATACCAGAATTCCTTCTGATGTGTCTACATGTGTCAGGTGTGACTGGAAGGCCATTACCATGCACTGGGTCAGAAATAAAGAATGATAAATCTTAGGGAGATCAATCCAACACAATGACTAAAATAATCAGAGATTATGTTCTATTTCATTTGTATTTTTTACAGTTAAAAAATACAGAGACCAATTGCAAACACATGCAGCAACAAAGCCTTTATGTTCACACAAACCTGTCCTTGGGGTTCAGAGCTGACGTCTCAATGCTGTGCAGAGCTGTATAAAGCTTTAGGTCAAGAGATGGCTTTCCCAGGTATAAAAAGAAAATACATTCATATTATCATTGTTTAAATTCAAACCTGTCCACCAGTGTACTTGAGTAATTAATTGAGAATGTTACCATCATAAAAGTAATTAATCTAAGGTTTGTCATTGTGTTTCCTTAGAGAAGATTTTGTGTCTAAAATCTCTGAACAGGACTTAAAAGAATGGGAAGTTCATCTCCAGAATGGACTGGGGAGCACAGGAGGAAATATAGTAACAAGAAAAAAGGAAAAAAAACCAGAATGAAATTTGGGCCTCAGAATTTATTTTAAATTAAAGCATAAAAGCTTGGGAATTGTACCCTCAAACAAATTTGCCACAGGACCTGATTAGCATCTTCAGAAGGAATAAAAATAAATCAATTTCTTAGATAATACAGTCAACACATTATAATTAATGCATTTAAATATGTGCATTTCTTTAGGGCAGGTACTATGTTAGCAATTATGGTTTCAGCAATTTTTGCAAAAGAAGCTGCATCTCATTATATAATCTTTTAGACCCATGTTATTCTTTCATAAAGGAGCCAGATATCTTGTTTATGGATTCTTGAGAGAGCAGAGCTGGAAGCATTAAGTATTAATGCAAATGCCTGAAAGTGCATCACTCTTTCTTTTCCTTTTCATGTTATTTCCTTTTTCTAAAACTGTTTTTGTTGCATTCAGAATGTTACATATGTCTGTAAAAAACAAGCCAACTTTTCATTTACAGAAGCTACAGACTTGTGCTTTTTACTCCGACAAAACTTCTGGCTTAGAATCCTTCTCTCATAACGTGTAAATTTCAATAATAAATACAATAAACCAAATAATTAGTATAAACCAAATTAACTCTTAAAATATTAAGGAAGAGAAAGGGTCCCTCACGTTACAGTGTTAAGTTTGTATTTAGTGTCTCCTGGCAATTCACAGAACAAAGCAGAAGATTATTAACTCTGTTCTCAAATAATTTAATATGGTTTTTAAGCAGAAGCAGAGTTAGAATAAAAGGAATAGGCTTTTACCTGCCTCTTTCAGTGCTCAGACTTTGAATTATGTTTGATACACTGATGACAACTCAGAATTGCATCTGAAATTTGCAAGTAGAAAATGCATGGGCGGTGAAAGCTGTTTATACAGAACAGACACTTTGCAAGTTTACACCAGAGTGACTTTTATACACTCGCAGTCTTTGGATCAGGTTCATGAAACGGTCATGCCCCTGAGCGGTTGCTGTGTACCCTTCTTTGCCCTGTGCTGGCCACACTCATCCTGGCTGCTGCCCATCAGTCCAATCTGCCAGACAGCACCGTTGGGCAGCACTGGAAACACAGAAATGTCCACATGTAGGGATCAGCTGGGCACCCCCTGGCACAGGGCTAGAGCACAACTCTGCAATTGCTTGAGATTTCCCCAAACACTGCGACAGGTGCTGGCTGAGGAGCTTGTGTGTGGGGCTTGCATGAGACTGTATAAGGTGCCTTCTGTGTAAAATGAGGTCACTGTGTTTTCTGACCTAGTGCAGGGCAACTCAGAGCTTGCATTTGATACATTTGAATTCATGAAAATAAACACTCCGCTTTTATCTCCAGGGACCTGTATAACCCTGAAGATGCACACTAAGGCACTCATGGTTTCTCAGAAAGGAACTGGAAACTCCTTTCCTTCTCCAGGATATTTTGAAGTCTTCCTCATCACAGATGCAACCTTAAAGACTAAGAATTTTCATGTCCTGATTCCCACTTGCACCATGGCGCTACTTTGTAGGGAGTCAAAAAAACAAAACCAAATACCTTTGTGAGCCAGAGGTTCCAGTTTCTCCTACCTAACTTTAAATGTTATTAAAGTTATCTGAGTCATGCTGTGATCACTTTATAATCAATGGAAAAATAGAGGAGATCCAGGAGGGAAATTTATTCCATCCTCCTGTAGAAGTCAAAAACTGGTCAGATGAAACACACCCTAAAGTATCTATTTTCTTCCATTGACTATAAAGACAAAGATTTGGCTGAGGTGTAGCTATGTTTGCTTTAACTGTGCAAGGTTAAAAGAGGGTAATATCATCCCAAGTGACTTCAGTGGGCATTGGGTCAGGTCTGCTATGAGCAGTAAGGATGTGCATTTGAAACCTGTATAATGTGTTCAGGTTTGCCCTTTGAATACAATAGCATTGTTCTCAGGAGCCTTTTGGAAGGAGGGCAATAAAACTGTGGCTGCTTCACTGGTGGTACTGCAAAGCAGACTTGGCTTAACCTAAAGGTCAGGAGGACAGACTGTAATTCACTGGTCTCTGCTGTCTGCCAGTTCAAAGATTTCAAGGAGGGAGGAATTGTGCATAGTATCATTTGCAATGTCCAATGACTCTTCCAAAAAATGTGGAATCCAAATTCAATTTTTTGATAATCACCCAAAGATTAAAAATTGTTTTACTCAAATTATTTGGTGAATCCTCAAATTCCTAACATCTTGGACTATTTAAGAGCAAGCACAAATTAGAAATTTTTAAACGTCAGTAGCTTTGCTTGTGGGCTGGAGAGATAATGTTTGCAGGATCAGGTTTTTAATTTGAAAAAATAATACTATAACTAAGGAAAAAATAAAGCATTTATACTGATAAAATTATATTCTCCGGTTCATTGGGATGTAAATTCCATTTTACTTACTCAACAACTTCACAGGGCACAATAGCTTTCTGAGGTAGCCATCACAGACCAGAGCTTCTCTAGATAAATACATAAATGAGAATTTATCTTATTTACAGTACAGCAATTTTCATCCTGTATATAATAGAATTTTCCTGCATTCTGTGCCTGTAATTGCCTTTTCTCTTTTATAGTATGTAATCAATTACATTTTATAGTCAGGTACTTCCATTTACGTGAATTGAAGTTTTATCATTAAATTGCAAGTGTTCATCAGAATTTACTTTCCTACAGGTGAAAGTAATTTCTGGCCTTCCCCAAGAGAGGCTGAAAGCTGATGCCTATTGATTTAGGTGTTTCCCTGAATTTAGCCCTTCTTGCATACATCCAATTATTTTTAATCAACCTCCTCCTTTATACCCACAAGCAGTAGTCTTTCACTCTTGGCAGCTGAGTCAGCCCTGGATCCTCTGTTGTGTGTCGGCGACATGCACCAGGCTTCAAACATGATTTATTTTAAATATAGTGCTGATAGAATTCCAGAGTTTGTTGTTGATGGATGAAAAATTCACCTGCCAGTCTGGGACTGTATATTATGCTCTAAATGTGATCTAATAGTGCAGCTGGGTGAGTGTATATACACACATATATGTACTTACTGTGTTCCAGAGAGTATGGAAAAATGTCCTCTCAAAGGACAGATTGGTTGGGAGATATATATTGATATAACTCTGTTATAGAACCTCCTATGAGGATGTATTAATCTGAAGTTCATGCTCTTTTCTGTTATCCCACATTGCTCCGAAAATAGAGGGAAGAAGAGATGCCCTCCATCTATGACTTCTTGTCTACCTGAAGTGAAGCTTTTTCAACGCATCTGTCAGAGCTGAGGATACAAAGATTTCTGGACAGGATGAGGAGGAAAGGGGAGTCAAAAGGGCTTCAGTTCACCCACCAGCCCTCTGGCAGTGCAGATCTCCAGACATGTGCCATGGTTGTTTTTGCCCAGTCTGCTTGTTCATATTATGGCTGTGTCTTCTCATAAATGATGCCCGTCTTACAAATTAGTATAATCTTATGTGCCAAGGCTCCTGGGAGGTTAGAGACCCTCCAGTAGCCTTTATGTAGCTCTGGTTTCTAGGACTTTGCATTTTAAGTTAATTGTTGCAGTAAGTTAATGCTCCAAACTATTGAAAGGCTGTTTTCCTGTGATTATCTTTTAAATATTCAGTGGGAATGAAGAAGTGAGAGCTTTTGTTAGTGATCTTCATAAATTTCAGGAAGTCTGTTCCTGAAAGTGGGGAGCAGTTTAGTTATAAATGGAGAGCTTATTCCCTCATCATAGAAAAATGGATAAAACCTTCATGGAAGTTATAGACTGAGGTGTAAGCACTGATAATCCTCTCTTGTTTTGTCAGAAAAACAAGATTCTAACCTGACATTTCTGTTCAATACTGAAGAATGAGGATATCTATTTCCTCTAGGGCTGTCTTGTTCCAGTGTTGCTTAAATGTTCCTTTTCATGCATAAGGAGAAACAGGACACTTGTGTGTGATTATAACACTCCCTTCTGGCCTGAGAGAGCTGTGAACCTGCTGAGGTGGGACAGTCCAACAGGGCTCCCTTGGGAGTCTCCATAATGTGCTGCTCTGGGCAGGGACTGCCACAGGGCACCCTGCCTATAGCCAAGAGATCCTGCCACGTTGCAGCAACCTGCACTATCAGAGGCAGGCTCACAGACAAGTGAAAATGCTAACAAAACATGCACAGGAAGTCCCTGCTGCGAGTGCTATTGTATGAGAAGAGGCGGTTCGTGTTTACATTGGTAGGGAACGGATCTTGGTTATTTAAGAGTTTCCTTAATTAAATCCAACCCAAATCTTACCTACATAGTCTACTGCATCCATCTAGCTTTCTCTGAAGGGTGGGATTTAAAGACAGATCTACTTGAAGGATTACAAACGAATTTGAACATGGGATCTATTTATATGGTTGAGAGAGTTACGTGGTTTTGTTTTTAAAACTGTATTGGCCAAAAAAAAAGTTTTTGAAAAGGTAGGAGGGCAATGGACTGTTGCCAGGCTTTGAGACACACTGTGTGCTTGGTGGGTGCTTCTTTTAGAAGATCCCATCTGGAATTTATTCCATTCAAAGCTCAGTGGTCACCAAAATACAGAGCTGAAGACCTCTACATTTGGACAAAATAATTGTCAGTTCTGTCTGCTGTTCTTGGACTCTCATGGAGTGTTGGTGACTTTCCCCAAAACTTTTAATTATTTTATATTTGTGTGTCAAATTATTTTAAACAACCTTCTCTGGTTTGTGGAAATTCATAAATTGCAGGCAGTGAGTCTGAATTTCAGTAGTTTCTTTTAACCTGGCTTGTGATCTAATTCATAGGATGGAAGTTCCTTTTCCTAATCAGGGGTCCAGATTCAATGAACAGGATAGCTGATTAAGCAAGTAATTGCAGGTTATCCAAGCAGAGTGTAAACTGCTTGAGCTATTCAGCAAAAGAGATGGCTTGCTTAGGGAACTGCAGATACAGATTTCCTTTGTAAATCTTTCCCTCACTTCATTGTAAACTGAAACATTTTTCTTAATATTTAGAGGTTTCAATTGTAAGTGCCCAAACTTGATTATTGTGGCCATTCCACTGATCCCAAGAGTTGCTTCCTAGTGGGAGAACCCATTGCACAGTTTGGGTCATGCTGCAGCGACCTTTCTCAGTGAGGTGCATGGAGCTGGTGTGTGTGTGTGTGATAAACACGTGAGCCTAAATTTAGATATTTGAGGAATATTAAAAATATTCACTTAAATATTAAAAACATCCACTTAAAAATACCTGTACTTTACTTGATAAAGAGAGAATTTGCAATCCATCTTGGTGCCTACCTATCTGAGTTTATGTCCTGTTTTATTTTATCACTGTCACGCTATTGCAGTAAATAACATTCATTACTCTGGTTATATTAGGGATTAGATGCTCTGACATTTATTTATTGTGTTCCATTTTAATATGCCCGGACTCTGGTCACTGGAAATAGGAAGCTGCTGTGTATTCTCTGTACAATCACACACATCTGCCACATATGTGGCTTTAAGTCCACAATTTTAATGGCACATCCTATCAAAACCTTTCGCTTTATTGTGCAGCTTATAAAGGGTCTCTCAAGACACTTCTGTGCCTTTTCCATTGATTTCATTGTAATAGAAGCAGTGGACCATGGGTGAGCCAGCAAGACTTTTCAAAGTATTATTTGCTAGGGGATGTATCTGAAATTGCTTTAAAAAATGCTCAGTGGTTTATTTATGATCAATACAACAGACAAAATTGAGAATGAATCAAATAATTATGAAAAGTAGATTTTACTTAGAAATTAAATATTTGCAAACCCTTTGAAAATGCTCAGCTGCATGTTGAGCTCTGCTGCTGCCAGGTGAGACTGGTGAGAAAGGAGCTTATCCAGGAGAGTTGTGGCTGGATCTCATTCCCATTTTTCTGGCAGCCAGCCCTTGGCCCTGCTTTTGCAAAACCTGTAAATTAACACAGGTTCACACTGTTGCTCCAAATAATGTTATTAAATGTATTGTTTACTGGGATCATTAACTACTGCCGTAAAGTACAGAAAAAAAATGCAGTCTGGTTACAATTTATCTTGTGTCTCTTCAGAGAATGAAGGAAAACAGTGATCCTTACATTGACCCTTTGCTTAGCCTCATCAATCACAACTGGAAATGAAAACATTTTAACTGGCTCTTAACAGTGCCAGGGATTTGTCACCTTCTTTTGACTTCCCATGTCATTCCCTCTCTGCACTCTCTGGGTGATGCTTGTGGGCAGGACCAAAGCTGTCAGGAGCAGGACTGCATACCTGCCTGCTTTATTGCCAGGTTGTTGCAGGCTGTAGGCCAGACTAAAGCAGTGTCTGTTTTGTGTGGCTCACTGCCACGTTAAAGATAATCACATCTGGGATCACGCAGCCCTGGGAGCTCCGGAAGCCTTCGCCTATGGCTTGTCTGTGGTTGTTTAACATCTCTGTGCCTGTGCCAGTGAAACCTTCTGGGTGGGACCCCAGGCTCTTCATCAAGAGCACACGAGAGACCTTGCTATTAGGTAAGTATATACATTTGTGACCACCAAGAGACAGAATGAAATATGAAAGCACAGGAGAGAGAGCAGAAAGAGTAGACATGCAGGCAGGTTTACTGCCAGATTTGGGTGACTTATGGCTCCTCTGGTGCCTGGGAGCTTCTGGAAAAGGTCAGAAGGTTCCTCCTATTTTGAAACATGAAACCAGCGCTCAGGAAAGGGCTTCTCATAAAGACTGCTGTATAGAGAGCAAGGAAGGTTCTTCAGTGAGGATGTGGGAGATGGTGGGGATGGTTTTAGCCGCCAACAGTAAAAATGGTTCATGGCGTAAAAGGGGTTAGAAACTCTTGTGTATGTCTTACTTCAAGGCAAGGACTGAGCAATGCGATTGGTGGAATACGCAGGGTTTTTCATCGGTGAAAAACCAATCAGATGTTTCTGAAAGGCAATGTATGCATAGAACTGAGGTGTGGGGAATTCCTCTTATGTGGATAAAAGTGGTTAAGGAAATGCAGGTATAAAATGATAGCTTTGCAACAGATTTTTTTCAACTGTGTTTCTTTATATTATTTTTGGTTTGGTGGCACCAGAAACCAGCTCTGACCTGAAGGAATTCACATGATAATGAAAATGTATAAGTAATTTTGATTTTTGCAGCAAGAGGTACAGATTCTTCATACAAAACAATCTCTATTGTACAACTCAATGTACTGTGAAGAAACTAAATCAGGTATATGGGAAATTCTTCTGGATATGAGAAAATATTTTAGGCGATGTGACTGGCTGCATTTCTTGCAACAGACAAAGCTCACAGTTAACTGGGAAGAGATTTTGAGTAAGTTTTGATATTTGCATATGATCTATTCTTTCTGAAAACACACCTGTGTAAACTTTCTATAACTGCTAGTACTATGAGATCTTGGTTTTTATAGATCAACAATGTAAACAAAATCAAACTGAAAAACCCCAAGTTTTTGGTAGGTTTTTCATCACTCCTAGTTTCAAATGTTTATTGCTTGGTTTTGCATGCTCTTATATCCATATACGGATGTTTTGAATACTCTCATAAACAAAAAAAAACCAGTCCTAGGCAATCTCTTAATAAATTCCATGCAAATTCTAGGCAGAGTTTTTCATTATTTGCCTGCTATTCAAGTTCTATTTTTTTTTTGGTGAAGAAGTGGGATTTGAGAATGGAGGAAAAGGATCTGGTTGAATATTGCATTATCTCTATACCGGTTTAGGAAGGGACACTTTGCTTTGGGCTAGGAAGAGAGCATAAGCTAGCATTCTAATGGTAACAGAGGAATAGAAATAATAATAATAGCGCTGCTACGACAGCTGAAGTCCTGCCCTAGCAGTATTTGTTGCACAAAATAGCAGAACTATTTTGCCATGGAGCACACAATCGCTGGAAACTTTTGGAAAAGAAAGGGTAGACAATAATTATAGAGCTTGGGTACATCATCTCTGACATACTCAATTGCTACCTGGTCTTGCAAAAAAGTTAAGAGTGTAACTTTTTGCATCTACTCCCTGTGGAACAGTTGGCTTTAGTTAACTAAAAACTCATGAGGTTCTGGAGGACTTTTCATTATTTGCCTCATTTGAAGGGTAAATTTGACACATACACAAGTAAAAGCACTGCAGTAATAGTTTAAGGGAATCAAAGAAGGAGCAAAAAAAAAAAAAGAGGGAAAATTAAATTACACTTTCCATATAAAAACATAAAGAAAAAGGAAAGGTTGTAATTTAGCTCAGTTAAACCAAAGATAGTACAACATAAAGTACTGTACTTCATACAAGTAATTCATTTAAGTAGGATAAAACCCCCCAAAATAAGAACCAACATGTAGTTGTAAAATTGTGATCCTAAGAATTTAATGAACAGAAACCTTTCATAAAGCCCTCAGAACTCTCATTTTTAAAGCCTCTTTATAGTTTGTTAGTGGGATTTGTTTAGAAATAAAAAAAATACAGGGAACAAAACTCTACTGATATTTAGAAATGTCCAACCAGTTAAGCACATACTTATCTTTCAGCACACAGGACAGCCATTCATATTTGGTAAAGCACTTTGGTGTGCAGTTACTTTCACATATGTGATATATCAGCTATATTTGTCATATGGGGATACATTTTGAGCTTAAATTTAAAAAGTGCATTGAAAGTTAATCATGTGCTTAATGTTTTGCGGAAGTGAGGCCAGTTCACAAGAGAAGCTTTGTCTGCTGTAATATTAAAATGCTTTTGTTGGATACAAGAAGAAAGGAAAGATATTGGAAAAACCCTCTCACTTGCTGAGAGCTTTTGGAAAGCTTTTGAAAGGGTGGAGTGGAATAGCCACTTGCTGTTTAGATGATATAAAGTTGGGCATGGGGATACATAAATCCTGAAGATTCAGGGTACAGTGAGATATATTTCAGGAGGATTTCCTTTGCATTAATGCCAAGAATGCTAACACTAACCTTTATTATTTGCTATCCTAAATGAAACTTCCAAATAAGTGCTTAGGTAAAATGAAAACACCTTGGCTGAAAAATAACTGCCAGTGGACATAAAGTACCAGAATATGCAGATATATAATTGTATTTCCAGTAAAGCCAATTATCTTCCCAAACTTAATATATTTAGTCAGAATGTTTGAATAGTTCTGTAGATTTAAAATGCAACAGGGTAAGCATGTAGTACCAGAAATTCCTACTTCAGTCTCTTAAAAATTGCCTAGAACTATACCTTCATTTAAAAGACCCTAACTTTCTAAAAATCACCTTATAGTGACTGCAGTTAGGTAAAACGTATATTTGTATATTATGTTTTTGAAACACTCTTCAGGGACAGAGGATCAGTAAAATTTTTTTATCTGAAGTAAGTGTACTTACATTTTGGAAATAACTTTTCAAACTTTGCTTTTATGAATATTTCCTATAGCATTGCCTCAGTCTTTCCAAAACCACTACAACTTTTCATATGTTCCATGGTGGTTTACTTAGACAGATAATCAAATGCTTCCTCTGCGGTGCATCAACTATGGTTATTTAACCAGTTAAATAAAAATTAAGGAAAAAATTCTGATTTTGCAAATCAAACTAAAAGTTTGCCTAATAATAATCATCATAATAAGTAGCATTTTTCCCTGATGTCTCTAAATATGCAAGTAAGATTTATGGTGAATGTTATTATGGTTTATATCACTGGTTTGGAGGAGTGTGAGACCATCTAAATCTGGTTCACCATCAGAGATTTGATCACCTGTGGTGACAGTGTGTAGCCTGTTCCGTAATACACTATGTGTGCATTGAGCCATTGTGGTTTCTAAGGCCATAACATAAAAATTTGAACCTTCTTTAGGCGCACTGGAGATGGCAGAAGGTTATGAGGATAGCATCTTAGAATCATGGAGTCATTTTGGTTGGAAAAAGTCTTTTAGATCATCAAGTCTCACCACAAACACAGCACTGCCAAGTCCACCACAAAACCATGTCCCCAAGTGCCACATCTACACGCCTTTTAAATGCCTCCAGGGATGGTGAGTCAACCACTTCCCTTGGTATTGGTAGCCTGTTCCAGTGTTTAACAACCCTTTCCATGAAGAAATGTTCATAAATACCCAATCTTAACCTCCCCTGAAACAATTTAAGGCAGGGCTCCTGTCTCGTGCAGTGGGACCTGTGTGCCACTGCTCCCCTTGCAGCCGCTTTAGCTCAGAGGGTTTGAGGTCTTTCAGCAGACACGCCTCAACAACACTTAATATACATTTAGAGAGGCACACAGAGAGGATTTTCTACTTGTCTTCTGATGAACTGTGAGGACATCTGAGAGACTGAAAAACGCCCGTGCCTGACACTGTGTGAGCTGGCTGCACAAGGCTTTCTGCACTGCCAGACTCCAATGACTTCTCACAGAGAGTGTTGTGCTCCAAAAGCATACATTTCTCTCTAAATGGACACGGCACTCCCTTCCTGTGTTCATAAAAAGGTTTCCAAAAGACAATTAACAGATTCTTTCCTGTGCTCTGGTGTTCCCGAGAATGTTCCCAGATACTACTCTGCTGGAATGTGTAGTCCTGCAGGAAGGTAAAGGCAGGAGTTTTCCATGCCCAAGATCGCACAGCAGAGTTGTTTTCTGTGATATAAAATGTTTCAGCCAATTTCATTTAGTGAAATTTAAAAGACAGATAAGAAAATAATTTAACTAAACTTGCCCATTTTTTTTCTTATGTTTATCTACAGCTACAGATCTTTTTTTGTCCTTTTCTAATTTTGCATGCAGAAAACCTTCATTGACAGGTTGTGAGTAGCCACCTCTATTCAGACTATCGCCTTTCAACATAACACCTGTCTAAAAGTGCACAAACCTGATCAAAGTGCTGAAATGAAGTAATATCACAAGTGGCCAAAGATGTGTGCCAGTGTTATGCAGAAAACACATACTCTCAGGAGCAGATTATGTTTCCTCAGGCCATGCTGCAAGAAGAAGGCACGAGAAATGTCTTCATGATACACATACATGTGGAAGGAAGAGCCCAGATTCCAGTTTCTAAATAGCATTGCTGTAAGTTATACTTGTATCAGTCAGATGAATTCAAGGTAAGGCAATTGCAAAGTGTTTATCCTAGACGACTTCTAGATCTACTGGCAAAATTGGCGTCTCCTGAAGGAAATGGTGGGTGTTGGCAGGACTGAAACGTCATCCCTTCTTTATCTGAAACATAATCCTGTTCCTGTTGCCTTGGCAGCAGATGCTGGGTGTGTGTCTGCATCCCAGAGTATCTCATATTTTTTGTGTCTAGCATGCAAATAGGTCAGGCAAAAGGAGGGCCGTGTCTGAGGGCAGCCCTGAAAGAGTTATTGGCTGGGACAGGGTGAATAAAGTGGAGGAAGATTAAAGCCTCCAGAAGACACATTCTGATGTTGAGGTCTACCCTTCTGCAGAACACTTTCCATAATGAACTGCAAAACTTAAACGCTTTGGTAATTTAAAACTAAATTTAACAAAAAAATAGTGTACAGACTTTTAATTTTAGATTAATTTTAGAGTGTCATGTCTATGATAAAGATGACCTAGCTGGTATTTGCTCTTTGTGGTTATTGAACTCTTCAGGATGTTGTGGATAGTTACAGTCTGTACTGTAACATTTGAAATCAAATTATACCAAGCTTACCTCTATTTGGTACTTACCTGCACTGAGCAAACATGGAAAAGTTAATTTCTCAACAAAGAGCACCACTGATCAAAAGCATTTTTAAAAGTTTGCATCAAACAGGAAAATAATAAGAAAAATAAAATAGTTTTTCCTTATACCACTTCTTCATATAAAAACAAAATATTTGTGCAGACAGAAGTGGCATAAAATGATATAGGATTTCATTTACTTTATTGAGGATTGAGTGCCATGTAATAGAAAGCGTTCCAAATGATGAAGGTTAAAAACATTGAAGTAGAGAAAGTAATTGTAAGCCATTGCATTTAAAAAAATAAGTGATTTTACATGCCATTTGACAGCAGACTTTAGGCTTCACATACTCCCTTACATAGGAAATATACAAACTTTATCTGTCCATTAACAGTGTTGAACTGGGAAACTAAAATTGTCAAATTACTTATAATTAAGGCAGCAAAAGATCAACATAACTGAATACAGAGCAACATACCAGTTTAGCTTTACTTGTGTAGCTTTATTTAATACTACACAATTTAGTGTTAAATATGTGCTACTGGGCCTGATTCCATTTTTAGATGTGTCTAATGGGACACAAGAGAGCATCTGAAATTTCCATGATGAACTACAGATAATAAAAAGATGACTTGGCTAGTAGGATTGAGTAACACCTTAGCTTTTACTTAGTACTCAGAAAATAATCTCTGTTTCAGTTGAAATAAAAGTGGGTCTCATAACTGAAAAGGAGAAATCCTGCAAGGAACCACCCTAAGACCTGCACGTGCTGTTTATATTGCTAAAAGCAATAGTGAGAAGTACTGCAGCAGTAGACTATTTATTTATTTTTCTTTGTAATAGAATGCAATGTATTTAGAATGCAATCAGTATGTTCTAAAGAGAAGACAGTATAATTCCCACTTTGAGAGGCATAAAATAATAATTTAAAAGAACTGTTGAAATGAAAATGCATTAATTTTAGAAATATAATCTAGGCTACCTGAGAGCAGCGAAGTGATTTTACTCTGAGGACTGTAGTTTGCAGCCTGTCGCAGAAGACCTCTGGAGGGTTTTTGAGGCTGGGATGCTCTCTTCCCTGATGCCTAAGTACTGGCCTGGAGGCAGAGTCAAGCTTTCCTGGGGATGAGCTCTGTGGCCTGTCCCGGGCCATCCGTGCCTGGATGTTCCACACTTTCATCAGCACTTCTTGTGAATCTAGTCTTGAATCTAGCATCCAGATGAACCTTGTAGATAATCCTTGGAGTCCATCTTGTTCCTGGAAAAATTACAAAATTTTGGTTTAGAATGAAATAGATATTCCCCCAATAGTCTGATAAGAGAAGAAATGGCTTTCATTTAGGCTCCTGCAGAAAGTGTAAAGACAGAAGTGACTGGGAGGACAGGACAGAAATGGGAGGGATCGAGGGCATAGGTTTCTCAAACCAAAGTTTGCTTAATGTCTAGCTAGCCTCTGGCTTGCCTGTGAGGTGGAAGTTGACCTCAGAACTGTGGTTTTTGGCATCGTTCTCACTGAGCAACAGCTAGATCAATTCAGCTCCATACAAACAATTTACTCCTAAGCTGGGGACACACTTGCCAAGATTTAGCCTGATGTGAATAAAAACAGCCACATTATAAAACACTCAAATAGGCAGGTCTTAATGGGAGAGCTGAAAGACCCTATGACCATTCAGTGTGACTTCCCAGTTGGGTGCCACTCTCTTAAACAGTGAGAGAAAACAGGCCTTTGGAAAAAATCCCATTTTTATAAAAAAAAAGTTAATTATAAAGACACATGATGTAACGTTAAGTGCCTTTGGAACACAGAAAGTCAGATTTTCTTTTCATTTCTGAGGTTTTAAGAAAGGCACCCAAGAGACAGGATTGAACAGAACTCTCTGGAGGTTAAAATAAACAGCAAAACTATTATACTGAGACCTAAATTTGCACTTGCATTGCTTATGAGTTTCAGGGAAAGTAAGCTCAATTGTGTGTTATTGTGAAAAAGTTCAGTTTCCAATCGAGGAGAGTAGTGAGATATCAGTCAGCTGCAGCTTTCCAAGTAGCACACCTACAACTGAAATAAGGGTTTCTTTGTTTTACTTTACTAATTAAAATAAGGATTTATGCATTCACTCCCTGATCAGTGACAGCTACATTTTTAACATAAATGCAAATGTAAATGTTCTATGGCTTTCCTGTGAAAAAAACATTCTATTGGAACATAATATTTATGTAGCAAATCTTACTGTAAAATAGTATCTGAAAAATAAAGTGTTTAAATTTGAAAAAAAAAATTATTTCCCAAAGTGTGAACTTCTATTGGATTATCACTGGTATAAATTGAATTTACATTCTTCTACAATAATTAATTCAGCAACCTTATGTATAGTTTATAGTTATCTTATATGGAGCCTTATTACCAAATGTTAAAAATATGAAAAGGTTTCAGCTATAAATCCTCTTTTCTTAGATAAATAAATTATTAAGAGTGATTCATCCGTGCAGATCCTACTTTCTTTTTCTGGATTCCACCCAAATGCATATTTTTGAAGGCATGAACAGAAATATTTTTATCTGGTTTTAATCTGGCTAAGGAGAAAATCAAATATGTCATTGTGCACCTCTGATCAAAGAAAAAAATTCCACAAAGCAACAAATAATTTTTAAACAAAATCCCTAGTTAACTGCTTTGCAACAGGTAACTTGTCTGATATCATATAGATACCTCACTGTGTATTCCTTGGAAAAATGAAATAAGCATGGCTAAAAAAGAAACTGGGTAACCATAAATTTTGAGATGTCTTGCAAGAAAAGTTCTACTAGCAAGGTACTGTCAGTTCTTTGTAAAGAGAAAGTCTAAAGTCTTATCTGAGCATGGAAAATATAATTTTCGATGGCCTTAATGTGTAAGTTAATAGATAGGAAAAAAAATACTGCTAATTATGCTCAGATATTCAAAGGTATAATAACTAACTGCTCTTCACTAAATAATCACTGAAGGTACAAGAGGCAGTATTTTATTAGACTTGATTTAGGTAAGCAGCAAGTGAAGTTGTAGAATAAATGACATTATAGAAAATAACCGTGGAACCAAGTGAACACGAACAAATCCCATTTGAGACACAAATAGGACAGCTAAGACTAATAAATTGAAATGCTTAAGTTTGATTAAATGTGGCAGATAATTTTCATGAGACCGAACTGGAGAATATAAAGCCTCAGTGCAGAGGAGGGTCACAAAGCTGTTTATATCATTAAGAGTTTGTATCAGAAATGACACAGAAAGATTTTTGAAAAGAAGCACTGGCTGTAAACAGATAAATAACTACCTTACTGATACTGAGCCTGTGCAGTCAGACAGAGAGCCTCTAAGAAAGAAAAATTTTGTGGTGGGTGAGGAGAGCTGTGTGTTATAAGTGAAAAATCGTAGTGCTGAGGTGAGAATTGCTAAGTCAAGCTGACTCATAACTCAGAGAGAACACTCAAAAAAAGGCATGAAGTTCTTCAGCTGCATATTTTTAAAGAAAATAGTGAAAGAGAAGGTGAAGTGGATGCCGATTCAGAAAAGGCAGGTATTACTCAAAACTCAAATAAATACTGCAGCTTCTTTTCAGTAGATGAAACGAGGCTGCATAAGGAGATAAGACAAGATGGATAGCAGGAATACATCTGGCAATGGATGCTAAAGGCAGAAGTAAAACTGCAGAGGTTCCTGTAGTCAAGGGATAAATGCTTTCCCAAGATTTTGGCTGAACATTTGCATGAATTTGCTTGTCCAACTGTATATTTCTTCTAGAAAATTATAAAAATGTGTTCCTATCAAAAAGCTGGATATTAGAAAAGATAATATGTGTATTTTAGAAAAGGGGAAAGGAGGCAAGGTGTTGATAAACCCATCTTTGTGTGCATGGATGTGACCTTTTGTGGTAAATATTTAGTCTTCCTGATGCCTTTCAGCTCTGCTGGGTTGAGTCAGAGGTACTTCAACTTTGCTGTCTACTGAGGGCATGAAAGAACTCAAGTATTCTATCTCTTTCCCATAAATAAACACTCTACAAGATAAAATTTTAATAGTGCTTTAATAAATGTTGAGGTCTTTTGTGGCAGTCACTACTAGTTTAACAAAAACGTATTGTTCAGGTGACTGAAAGAAAAGCCAGGATATCCATAGGGAATAGGAAAGAGGTTTGGCTAAATTTCTCAAAGCTAGGAGAAAATTCTCAGAAGACTCAACAAATACAGAAAAGTATTGGTCTGAAAAACAGGACTTGAATTAAAAGTTTTCAGCTTCCCAAAGGAGATCAGAGAGGGTTAATCCCTGTGAGTTTCTTTGACCCCTTCATTTGTATATATTTCTCATGTAGGAGTTGAATTTTACATGAATCATGAGATCATCCAAAGTAAAACTAATAGTGGTAATAAAAGGATCCCACAAGGCCTGGAACTTTATGTTTTGGAGTAGAAGGAAATCTCTGATTTGGGAGCAAGGAAGAAGTCTTCCTGTTTGCAGACATGGATCATTTCAAGGGGCCTCTTGCACTGTTTTCTACAGCCTGGCTCCCCTTGAGTAGGAGACATTGCAGTGGGAGGGTTGTGTGGTGATCTGGAGCGCCCATTAGTTTGGGTTTGCCCCTGGCTCTGTGCCTGCTCTATGCACCCTCTGCAGGGCCACGTTTGTCACCGGGTCAGGCCAAGCCCAACAGGCCAGAGCAGGAGGCAAGGAAAATTTAGGTCACTCTGCCCAAGAAAATCTAGATTCTGGACTCCTCTGGTGATTTCTGGAGTAATTCTTTTATTCCTTAGTGTCTTAATGCCATCTGTGCAAGAAAATGAGCAATAATACCTCCTTTTTCTCCAGCAGATAGATTGTAAACTTTCAGACACAAGGACTTCTGTTTTTCTGTGTAAAGAGCACCTGGAAAAAAGCAATGTTGTTATCTCAGCTGGAGCCTCTTTGTGTTACTGTACTACAAATAAATCCTACACGCATATTCGCCTTTAGACATCCAGGAAAAGAAGGCCTCTTTCTATGAGAGATCTCCTGCTGTTTATGCAGGAAAATTCACTAAAGTCTAGAGCTTGTTTAGGCTGATTATCAGTTGCTACATCACTTTCCTTTCCTTAGAGAAACTCAGAAGGATGAGGAAAAATCACAAATACCCCAAAGTAAGGTATTTCGATAAGACCAAAGGCTGACATTTCTGGTCTCTGGAGTAAAAGTGTAATTTGCTAAATGATATCTCAACTACATAGAGGCTTTAGGTTGTTCCACCAGCTACCTTTATACAATGGTATGATTCTCAATGTAAAGTCTCTTTTTCTCCTACATTTTCCTTTTCCTGTTCAATTTTTTTAAGTGCTTTTTATCCAAACCATCACATGAACAACTCTTCCCTTCCTTTTCGTGTTAAAGACTGAGAGGTAGCAGGAGAAAGCTGGTGAGAAACATCAAGATGGGAACCTCAGAAGAAGTTTTTCCTAAATATTTCCCGGCCTTAAGGATTCTGAGGGCCACATCCTACCACATTCTGCCTGAATAGCATCACTTTTTCCAGGTCACAGCCAGTGGAACTGCAGTCCAGCAGGGAGCAGTAGGGATTTAGGAACTTGCCCTTGTTGGGTGAAAAGGGTTCTACTCTTGTGCTATGAAGGGGAGGCTGAGGTTGAAGAGAAGCTTGATGTGTAACTTGACAGTTTTCATGGAGACATGAACCAATTGCACATGGAGACAAAATGTAAAATGCACAGCCCATACGCCATCCCTTACAGTACTCAAGCAGCCACCATCACCTTCTGGGTTGTAATGGAATTTTCAGTATGTTCTTCATGGAAAACTGTTTATCTTTTAGGAAAAAAACCAAATTCCTTCCATTAGTAACAAGGAAACCTCTGTAAACAAAAACAATGAATTCTTGCCAAATTGTTCGGTGACACACTGGTAATAATGTTAGCCAGTGGTTATTTTGCACTTTGAAAACATGATTTCTTTTCCTTATCATATTTCTAAAGAACACTACATCCTTAAGTGTTTAAGACCTAACTTGATGAGGTAATATTTTTTCATTTTTATATGATATGGCGATAATCCAATATGATGTAATTTTTATTTTATTTTAATTATTTAACAGAAGCTAAATATGTTAATTTTTATACTTGAAGTTTTGATGTATTGGTCATAAAAGACTCAGTTTGACAGCAAGGCTGGCACAAAAAATGTCTTTTGTGAGGTTTTGCATTTTTTCTTATAAAGAAACCCTGCAGCATGGCAGTAACTGAACTTTTAGAAAGGAGGAAGAAATTTGGTGAAAATTGTATGAAAATCTATTTGGCAAAGTTTAAATGTGCTAGCAACCTGGTCTCCCTTTAGGGAAAAGATCAGGGAGAAGAGAAATGTTAAAGAGCTTAGCTCAGTCTAAGCTTCGATGAAAGTAAAATTTCTGGGCCAACCTGACATAACCAAGCCCCCTTTCCATGTAAAACTAGGGATGACTTTAAAGAAATATTTTCTCCCAGGGAAAAAAAATAATCCTTAGGATTTCTCACAGAGTTTTATGTTGAATGTGTTTCTGATTTCATTTTCCCCACAGGCCTTCAGCTCCCTCTCAGCATTTCCACTGAGCAGATTAAAATGTGAAGGGATAAGAAGGTAGGAAAAAAAAATCAATTCACTAAATAGTTACAAAAACCCTTGACTTTTAATAGGAAAAAGCCATAAATAAGAGAAATTTCAATACATGTGTCTTTCAAAATCCTCTTTCACACCTTCCTGTCAGATGAGGAGACTCACAGCCAACTACAATCTGATGCTTTGTACATGGTCAGGCTACATCATAAACTGTGGAGAAAACTCAGAACTGGAATAAAACCTCCATCCTTTTGACAGAGGTCTGCCGTTAGTGGGATCAGCCTCCCCCTTAGATGGAGTCAAGCTCTAATTAGTGGCTCTCCTTTGGCCCAAAGTGCCACAAAAACTCCTAGCCTTTTGCCTGGTGGGTCTTCTCTTGATTGACAGGAACACCAACATGGACAGATACCCTGCAGAAACTATAGAATCCACCAAAACTCCGTGTGCTCAGGTTTCGCACAGGGCCTCTGCCAGTGTGTGGGGTGGATCTGGATGAGAAGGGGGGTGCCATACGCTCCTGTCGCTCAGCTGCAGAATGAGATCCTGTTGAGGCAAATTAGATGATGTACTCATTTTCTGCATGTTTTCCTAATGCTTTCTTGGTTCTGTAAGCATTAAAGATGGCACGTCCTGAGAGTTTAATTTCAGTCAGATGCATTGCTCGGCAGAAGATGACTTTTAGCAAGAAGTTGGCTGCCAGTGTTTTGTAGGAGGCCCCTTGGGAAGCCCACCTGGCTCCTTTTCAGCCCCACACACCCATTAATACTTAAGCACTTTCAAATGACACAGAGTTCAGTATCAGTCTGCTAAAAGCTGCCTTTTAGCCTAGAAGTACTTGCTGAAGAGTAAAGATGAATTGCAACTGCTGTAGTCAGTTTTCAGCGCCTAAATCTGCATGGCCTGAAGGGTTAATAGTTGGGGGATTACAGTCATCTTCTTGAGAAAAACGGTATGAAATGAGTGAAAATACAGGTGAATTGCAGCCTTTCCCCTCCCCTTCCCTGTTATCTGCTATTGCCAGGGTCCCTACTGAATCCTCTGGACTACTTCTGTGTTTGGCGGCAGCTATTGCAGATGCCCTGGGATATCAGCTATCTTTACATGTATTCATAGACACAGACTGATGTGTTGGTAGCTGCCTACTGCTGAAGGTATATGGGAAGAGACAGCAGGCAGTATTTTTAGAGTTTCTAAGTTTCTCTCTGGCTAAGATTAATTCACACTTTTTATCTTCTTTTCCTTCTGGCTCTGTTCAAAGTTTGCCACATTTCCTTAGCACTCAGATTGTTCTTGGGCTTTCTATTTATTATTATTAAAATTATAGTTTCTAGGATTCTGGTACTCAAGGTAAAGCTAGAGAGGGCAGCTAATCATTTGATTGATAATACCACCATTAAATTAAACTTTGGTTTTTTTAATCCAATAATGTTCTCAAGCTCATGACTGAACCTCTCTTAGATGGAAAATGGTCCTGTAATTTAACAGAGACATTAAAATCACGAAAAGAGTGTCAAAGAGCTAAGCAAGGGAGTCTGCTTATCTACTGAAGGAATTTAATAACTCAGAAATCTACATAACTGACATTGGTTCTAATTGTAATTAAATCACACTCCAAAACTGAGCAAACATTTCCTGTTCATGCCTCAGTTGTCTCTGAAGTGGATAGGGGAGTGTTCACTAAGCATTCAGACGCAAACATTTCTTATTAGGGAGATGAAAGCTGTCCCCTGGCTGCTGGCCTCACTTTTCTGCCAGAGCTACTGACCCAGCACAGCGGCCAAAGATCTGCCTCTCTAAAATTCTCCTTAACACAATGATAGTTTTCCCTGTGGAGCACACATCTCTGTCTTTGGTCCATTGCTCTAAGCAGCCCTTGACAGAGGTGTTGCACACCTGTACTCTCTGTGTTACAGGCAGTGGCCACAAACAGCTTTTGCACAGTCTTGTTGTGAAACTTCTTGACTGCCACTGGCTAAAAGACATTCACTCTCTCTCCCTGAGTTTCATTCCTAGGAGAAACCACCTCATAATATAAGAGTGAATGCTGCAAGTGGTGTAAGAGAAGGGAGAAAGAGAAATGTGTTCAGGAAAACATGCATTTGCATGGTGAGAGAGAACAGTGTCCCAGCCTGAGCCCTGGCTTTTACTCTTTGCTGGGCTCCTATTGCAGAACTGTGCAAAGACATAGGAGATTTGCCCAGACACATTTTAGCTTAATAGCTGTTATTTGGGAATTAAAGAAAAATATTTGGCTGTCAGCTGTAACTAGAAAATTATAATCAGTAATCAAATAACTACCACCTCCTTCCCCGCAAAGTTAAGCAAGCATTAATAATTAGCTGTAGTACACGGGTGTAATTCATTACAATGACTGATTATTTGTAAATGTCTGTAACATTTTGCCACAGCAATTAGTCATTCTTGTTTTGCTTATCTGAATTCTTACACGACAACCATGAAATCATAAAGCATAAATATTGACAGCATTGATAGCTGGCTTAAGCAACTATGTCTTTGAAGGCAGATTTTAGAAAGATCACTATTTATTAAGTACAATGTTACCTTACCACCCAAGTAAAAAATAATAAGTTCACAGAAGAAAAATATAAACATAGATTTTTTTTTCCATTCAGAAAGAAATATGAATTGTAGTCCTTCACGAAACAACAAAGCTTGTTCTTTGAAAGAAAAACAAACAGGCTGTTTTGTCTTCGTGCAATTCAGACATCAACTCAACAGTGACCAAAACACCCCCTCACATGTTGAACTGATTAATTCTTTGCCAGGAGGGATCATGAGAAACCTGGATCTAAAAGGCTTTTTAAAACCTAATTTGTCTACAAAGCCTCCTGCAGTTGGTTTGGTCAGTCAGAAACCTGATTCTCTAGTAAATACTAGAGAAGAAGAAAAGCTGTATGTTTCATTACAATATGTGGTCCACCCTGATTCGTTCCTCTTGCTCATGTTTCCTATCTCATGTATATTTGTTTTCAGATGCAAGACAGGTAGCAAAGAACAGGCTTCACGGTATAGAGTGGATTGGTGAAAGGGAACGTCTGGGATGTGAAAACCTGCTGAGCTGGGTACAGATCTGCTCCTTCAGGTGTCTCAGACCCTGTGCTCATCTCTCTGAGGAACTTAGGAAATGAAATAAAAACATAGTAGGAGTGCTTCAAATAAAACACATATTAAGAACTTGTTCCATGGGACATATAATTAGGATTTGTAGGTATTTCTCACACAATTCCCACACTGGGCTGATTTATTCTGAGGAAAATTTCACAAGAACCTAAGCAAACCATGACTTCAACTCCAGTTTTTAAATTTGACTTGTAATTGTACACAGAATCTGAAATGCCGAACAATAATAACATTGTTAAAAACAATTTTGCATTGCAAAAAGAGCCTAACTGGAAAACGGGAACTTAGTGCTTTTCAATGCCATTCAATGCTCCTAAGTTTTGAAAGTTTGGTGCAAGGACACCATCAACACCTGCAAGGATCTGCGTGACTGGCACCCAGGTAGCTGCCTGTGTTGGGATGGTTTGCCTTGCTGCCACAGAGACAGGGTCCAACACTTCCTTGGTCTTTTTGTGACATCCCACTCACCCGGGCTGGACTGAAACCTGTTGTAAGGATATTTCAGCTATCTTGAAATTACCTCTGCCAGCTTGGACAGTGACCCCCTGCACTCCTGCCTCACACCCATTCTCACCATCCCCCAAGTACACAGATGTCTTAGAGGGAAGATGGCCTTGTGCCTATCTGCTATTGGGATTTTTCTGTCTGTTGCTTGTGGCATGCTATAACACTTTTGTGGGTAAATTATGGGAACTCTTGTGCAAAACAAGATAGATAGTGAATGCCTGGAATATTTTGTGGAGTAAACAGTTGCACTGAATTTCCAAGACTTGAAAGGACGTTTAGAGTGCAGCCTAGGCACCTGAATGCCTCTTGAATATTGAGTATCATGAAGCTACAAATTAGGGTAGTATATGCCTATGGAAGGAAAATTCAAATGAATTCTTATTAGAATTTTTTACCCATCTTTAGTAACAAGACTATTAAAGCAAAAGCAGACTAAGCGAAAAGAAAAAACTGTATCTCCTCATGTGAGAATAACATCTAAGCCCCAGTGCACATGACTATAACACCTATGATTTAGTTTGGGCCTGCATTTTAGGCTTCACATTTCACTTTTAGGTCAACGTTTTCTCAGCACATTGCACTCCTAACAATTACCTAGAACTTTTGCAAAAATACCCAGAGTATGTGCAAAAGTGAAAAATAATGAGTCTGCTCCCAGATGCCTTTTATAATCCTGTTTTTCCTGACACTTTGGATGTGATGCTCAGCCAGCTTCTCTAAAAGTGGGCTGAGAGCTCCCACACTTGATAGGGCTTTCACAATTCCTGGGCAAAGTCCTAACATTACTAAACTCCATCCCTTGTTTGTTCCCATAAAGCCAAGATTTTCGCCTCCAGAATATGTTATTTCAGTTCATTAGCGAAACAAAAGTTTTCCTTATGAAATGTACAAATTTAAGGCTCATTATAAATGAAAACTGTATTTATAGATCTTATGACTTCATTTTGATAATAGAAGTGCAGAGTCCTTACTGTTCTTTTTCTCTGTCACAATCACAAAAGGGCAAAGAGAATTTGCACTTATTTCAGACTAGTTTTTGTGTAGGCTTAAGGACCTTCTAATGGGGTTGATTGTAGAAAATTACCTTGCATTGTATGAGCAGAAGTTAAGATTAATTTTAAAATAAATAGAGTCATTTCAGGGAGGCAAAGTTTGTGAAGTTGAATGAAGTGGCTAGTAAAGTCAAGTGGACTGAAGTGCTCAGGGGTTTGATTAGAGGCTTGAACTTTCCTCTAATCAAAATCACGAAATCTAGAAGGAATTTGCCAAATAAGCAGAGTGAGAAAATTTTAAGAAAATATTCCCAAAGCTATTTGGGACAACAGCTGCCTATGAATGGTAGGAATGAGCATATTCAGCAAACAAAAATTATTACAGGGACATATCAGGAAAGACGTAAATTCATACAGATCAGAAAGCACGGGGAAAAGTGAAAACCACCAAATATTAGGGTGAAATAAGTATTCTAAAAAAAATGTTAAAATATATTGAGAAGATGATTTAGCCTTTAAGTGATGAGCTTGAAAAAAAGTAGTAGAGGTGGAATACATTCAATATGGGACAGAGATTCAAGCTGACTGAGAGTAGCTCAAATTCAAAAGTATTTTTTTATCCAGAAAGAGAAGGAAAGAATTTTTTCTGTATTTCTGAAATATCCCTGAAATAGCACATCTGCTCCTTTAGACATGGAGGGAGCAGAGCGTGTGTCCCTGAGCTCTCTGGGATGTCCTAGTCAAACAGCTGGAAACTCCACCTTGGAACTTTCAATCTCAGACCCTTTCCCAGACCGTGGAGCATCAAGGAGGAGCCTCCTGTGGAGCTGCTCTGTGCTTCTGTTTGCAGCAGCAGCAGAAACCTGTGGTCCTGGAAGCAGGTGGAGAGGGAGAGATGGAGCTTGAGGCTCTCACTGTAGGGCTCTGGTTTCTGGGGATAGATCAGGGGCCAAGGGCTGAGTGAAGGTCGATGGAGCCAAAGCTGAGAGAGAGGGTGCAATACAAAGACTGAGCACACACCACAGGCAAGAACAAAGAATTTGGCACAGGAGGCCCTTGGAGGCCAGTCCTGGAGTTTCTTCTGCTCTCTCAACATATCCTGTGATTTCTCTGTGTAAGAGCAGCACCAAAAAACAAATACGGGATTTGAATTTTGCCATAAAAGCTGATTTTTTAGTCTCACTCAGCAGAAAAAAAGAAAGTAGCAGTGCTGAATTTCTTGTATTTTAACTATGCACATTTAATGTGCAGCCTACTGCACCAACAGCAGGGTTGTGGGTATAAAATGATGGTACCACAGATGAATAGCTAGCTTTTCAGGCTAACGGCTCATTTAGTAGCCTTCCATAAACAAAACTTAGGGAGCATTCAGTAGAGAAGGAAAGAAAATGATAATGAAAAATAGAGGTGAATGGAACAGAGGAGAGAATTCAACAAAACCTGCCAAAGAGCAGTTCACACCAGACTAATCCAATATTTAAATATTGATGAGGCTAGTGATTTTCTGGGGAAGTGAAAAACAGAACATGTGCAAGATCAAGGAGTGAGATCCAGAATATGTACAGATAACATGATGCCTAAATATTAGACTGGGAATTGAATTAATTTTCAGGTGTCAGGCTTTGTAGCCTCCTATTGTGTATTTGTACAGTGAAGTGGCACTATTGACATTTATGATCAATTATACAGCTGTATATCTAAGAAGAAACTGCTTAGAAGCCATGATGTTCATCAGGGGAACACAAAAAGCTAAATAGTAGAAGGTGCAACAGACGTGTCCAAAACACTCTTTCTTGCCTCCTTTTAGTACATCTGTAAACTGGGCTTCATGGTATAAATCCCTTTTCAAGGCTTACACACCAAAACTGTCTCTTTTGGAACCAAGCAAGGGAACAATACTTTTAGGTGGTTTTCCTGAAAGAAAACCTCTGGGTCTTGTAGGGAGTGTTGCTTGTTCTCCCCCTCCTCAGTTAGCTGGAATGTTTTCTTCCTGATTGTGGCAGTTTTCTGATGCCCCCTGTTTCAAATTTTCATACTCAGGCATAGGGTCCTTCTGTTCCTCTTGTTTGCATTCTTTTACAGGGCAGGGAAGGGTGAGGCAGCCTGTGGGCAGGAAGAATAATGTGGTCTTCTCCCATTCAGGAAGAACTTTCTTATCCCATTTGCAGCGTGCTGTGGTGCTCTCCTAACTGAGTTTTCAAATTAGGCTACTTCTTACAGCAAGTTTTTCTCCCTGGAAAACTGCAGGATTCTTCTAGTCCAAGTCCCAGAAGCAGTCCCTAATGGCTGGGAGAAATAACTATGCTAATTAAGATCTGCTCCTCTCTTTCAACACCTCTTGAAAACACAAAGGAGAAACCAGCATTTACCCAGGCAGTGAAACTAGCAGAGAAACAATTGCCTTCTGACGACTGCTTCATCTCCTGCTCAGTGGCACTCTGCTGCACAGAGAGTATCATGCTTTTCAATTCATGTCTGAAGACCTTCTGGCTGCTATTGTCAAGGTTCATATTTCAGTCTTTTGAATCTGTGATTGCTTAGATTAGAGAGAAGGACAGATGATAGAGAGGAGACAGGTGAGAGCAGTACAGCAAAGACTTGGATAAGCCCTCAGAAACAGGTCAGAGCTCTGGCCAGCTCTTGCAGCCTGTCCTCTAGTCTTGTAAAAAAGAGGAAGGTTCACTCCAAAAGCCCTACACAGCTACAGATTTGTTAGAAATGCCAGAATATCTTGAGCTGATTCTCTGTGAAAAGGCCCTGTGCAGTGCTGGGGCCACATTACTGACCAGGGTCCTGGAGGAGCGAGGAAGTGCCCCAGAGGAGTGCTGTGCCCAGAGGAGCTGTGCCCAGAGGAGTGCTAAATAAGGAGCTGTGGCCTTCAGCTGTTGATCCATCCCTTCAGGACTAGGTGTCTTGCATGGCTCAGCTGATTTCCTTGCAAGGCCATCTCAAAGTCTGGGCACCAGACATGTCTGGACATCAGTTACTGTCTCCTCCTGCTCCCAAGAGGTGACGATATAACAGAACCAGATGCGTTGAGTTTAACATCCACAGTGGAAGCTCCTCATATGGCAAATGCTGATAGTAATTGCTTCATAGAATCAATTTTTTTTTAATTTCCTTCTCTGTGTAACCAGACTTCAATTCTGAAAGGGCTTTTAGCTGTTTTAAAACTGCATGTCTGCTGGCTAAATATTTAACAGGAAAATGTCCTATACAATATCTCTGTAACTGTGAAAGAGTGACTTCCTTCGATGATACTGTTAAATTTGCTCCAGGTCAATGTTCTTCTTATCAAACCCCATCTGCCATGTTTCCTTCGCCTTCTGTTCTCCTTATCTATAAAAATTATGCTGTTCATATCAACAAAGAGAGAAGCCATTAAAAGAGGCCAGTGGAGGAAGCAGTTTGGCATGGGCAACATAATCATACATGTCTTTGTCAACTAATGTTTGAAAAAAGGCATTTTTCAAAGTGGGTCCTAGGTGTTTTTTGCTCACCCCAGTTGCTACAGGTTTTCATTCCTTGTCAGCATCCCAGAATATGTATGTCATGAGGAGGAATTTGAAGAAGGAGATAAGAAGCATCTTTCTGGCTTGATTTACAGAGCGTGTGCAAAGGGATCAGTGAGGGAAATTCGCCTGAAGCTTTACAGATACACCAGCAAAAAAGAGAGAAATATGCATTCAAGATTGGCAAACCTGGAGCGGGAGAGCTAGAAATTATGTGACAGGATATGTGATAGATGTAACTATTATGGTAATGCTGCTTTGGTCTGCTACAAGAAAATTTAAAGCTGTACATATTTTTGTAGCCCATTCACTTCACCTCAACTTTTTCAGCTATGCCTTGATGTAGGGCAGGATGTTCTGCATAGTGCTACTGAGAAATTCTGTTTGCCTACAGCTTTCCATAGCTGCTTGTTGATAATTTCTTAATCCATTACTAGGATGGATATTTGACACATTCACTTGCATTAATTAAGCAGATGTAGGCATAGAGGGGTCATTTTTCAACAACCCTTCAGGACTTGTTGAAGAATCCGATGGAACAGTTCCGTATTTTTTTCCTCAGGAAAGAATAGGAAATGAATGTTGCATAGATTATTTGCATATTTAGCTAGTTGTCCATTTAAAAACATTTGCTCAAAACGATTTTTCCTCTTATTCCTGTTGATCAAAACATCAGCTGTTCACTGGTAAAAAATTGCCCTTTTGAAGGGGAAAAGTCCCTATTAAAAGCAAATACTTTTATTGTTATTATGAAATTAAAATTACTGTACTATTTATATTTTCTAATATTTTGCAAATGCTTTATCAAAATTATTTTTTAACATCTTGACAGAAACTCTTCATTTCAGGAAATCTATTTCTAAATAAGGAAAATGCTTTCTTTATTCCGAAAGGAAACCTTTCTTTCTTGCACATTCTGAAAACAGATTTATTATATTGAGCGCTATTTTCCAAAGCATACAATGCAAATGATTGTCACACGTCTGTGCTATAGCCTCAAAATCATGAAAGTGTAGTACGGACCTGATGCCCGTGTTAATACGGATTTGAATACAAATGTGGTTAAGGTAGCACAGCTAATTTCCTGAGATACCCAGGACTCCTTTGATAATGCCTTTGTTTAGAGTGCTACTTACTTCCAGGAGGGCTTCAGGATGTACAAGGCTTTCTACGTGCCCCTCTTTCAGTTGTTCCCAAAGAAAATCTTTGTCTTTAAAAATACCCTCCCTCTTGTTTTTTATCAGTAAGATTTTCTATTTAAAAACTGTTTATCAAACTGTGCTACAAAATGCTCCAGTGAATGCAAATAAATCTGGAGCATGACATGTTTTTTGAATGTGACGCTGGCTCTGCCTTGAGGAAGTAGAAGGTACCTAAGCTCACAATGAGCCGTGAAGAAAACAAACCTTGCTCTCCTTGTTGGACTTTCTTAGTAGTTTAATTTGAGAACACATTGAGGTTATGATAACTGGAGCAGAATTTCTGGCAGATATCTGCTACAAACACACTTATCTCTTTCTTTCTGTGCTCTAACAGATTTTTTGATGGTGTCTTTTTTTCACTGTAGATGCTTTCAAAGAAAGAAAAATCCCCCTGAACTTAAGAATCACAATCAGCTCTCATAGGGCAATATGTACTAAAGAGGAGATTTTTACTAGGTACAGCCAGATTCTAGATTCATGCTACAGGGTATGAGCAAATTTTGATCCTCTCCAGCTTTGCAATGTTTTTCAGTTCAGCCTCTTGCTTTTACAGATAATTTATTAGCAGGGGACAGAGTATTTTTTTCAGCACTTGGACCTTTTCAGTATTTTCCAAGGGCTTGCCACCTGATTAATGAGCACGTTTTCAAGTCTAAAGACCTCAAAGTGTTTGTTTGAAGAAACCCCTAACTATTACTTCTCCCTATATTTTTAATTTTTTTTATTATTTACAGAAAGGATTTGTAAACAAATTAAGTAAGCTCAGTCATCTTGGCCTAATTATTTTTAGAGATTTTTCCCATATGAGAGTTGGTAAAAATCAGGCAAATATTTTGCAATTTGGTCTGTGTAGGTGAGGGGGCATTTCCAGAGCCTTGCCAGGGGCTGGGATAGCTCCTTTTCCATGGAGGCACAGTAGGAAATATCCACCAACCACTGCAGTAATGTTATAATGTGTGCTCTGCATCTTGCAGCCCCATTCTGTTTTGTTACTAGTGGACATTTTATTGGATGGGATTGGAGGCCCCAGATGTAGGAGGACAGTTTGGTTCACACTGTTTGGAGCTCATTTTGGCTTTTAACAGCTGGGCTGCATTTGGGGGACCTCACAGCTGCACTGATGTAAACAGAGCCCTTGGCTGGAGGAAGGACAGCCTCCCCCACAGCTGCAGACCGCAGGACAATCCGCACCCTGCTCAGCAGAGGAAGCAGCAGCAGCAGCAGCAGCAGCTTCATTTCCCGTGTGCTGCGAGCAGATGGGCTCTGCTGGCTGGTCGGGAGAAAGGAGACCCCAGCCCAGCTTCCTCTGGGCTCCCTCCCTGGCCATGGAGCTGCGTGGCTCTGGGAGCCAGCTGTGCCCGGCAGGCTCGGGGGATGCTGGAGAGCCCCGGGAGCTGTGGGAGGAGGAGAGGGCTGTCTGCGCTCCAGGCACGCTGCCTCCTGTTCTTCAGCGGCTCTGCAGAGGAAATCTTCAATGCCTTCATCCCTGCTCCCTGCATGCTCGTGCCATGGCCAGAGACAAACAACCTAGCCATTATTGTATTACCCAATGCGGGAAAAAACCACCCCAGCTAATCTTGTTTTGTGTCAAGGGAAAATCAAGTTGTTTTTGTTTTTTTAAAACCCCAATGAAATCATGGTGCTTTATGGATATTTGTGTCATCCTAAGAGAATGATTCCATTAAGATTAAAACAAAGGCTTCTTTTTGCTAATAACCTTTGAAATGAAATTTGTTTTCTCAAGAGTCTTTCCTTTAAATAGGAGTCTTTCTCTTAACTCCAGGGAAGAAAAACTGGTATTGTTTTTCATAATTAATCAAGAGAAATCTGCATTACAGTAAATATGTGGCTATGTTTCTCACAATGAACAATGACTAATTGTTACTTACCTAAGAGATACACACTTTAAAGCTAGTCAACTCTTTCTCTTTAAAAGCTTAAGAAAAGATTATTATTTAAATTTAGAATTATTATCCTAAATGTGCTGTAGCTAGGTAGCATCAATGTGTTAAATTCAATGTAATCTTAGATAAAAATGGTAATTTATTTATTTAAAACAGTGGATAAAATAATTCCTATATGCAACAAAGGCGATCATAGCTGAAATTAAAAATCACAGCTGAAATTTTGAAATTTGCTTACTAAATAGGTTATAGCCACATAGATGCAAAGAATATAGGAGCTGCATAGCTTTAATCATCTTTCCTTGTGCTGTTGTCAGAGCAGATGTTTGCAGTGGGAACAACTGCTCCTTGTGGGACTTGATACTACAACTTACTTCCTGGAAAATTTGGCATGGGCTGGTTTAGAGAGAAGTTTGCAGATTTTGGTTTTGCACTGGCAAGTGGGAAAGAATGAGAAAACAAATTGTGTAGTAAGTGAAACAAAAACACAGAGAACTTACACATTCCTTGCCAGCTTTTAGGGGAATGAAAGCACATGAGATTTTGCAGTCTTACCGGAATAATTAGAACTACATAATATTTGGAATAGTTAAGCCCAAGAAAGTCTTGGGAATATTAAAAGGGTGATGTTAAATCCCCTGTCAAGGAAGGAAGAGCTGGGCCAGGCTTTGAAAGGATGTACAAAAGGAAAGATCTGTGGCCTGTGCTGGATGTGCTGTCTCACTGTTAACAAATTCACGCAGATGTGAGAAATACAGTATGAATGAAAGATAAAAGAATATCCATCTGGAAGAATAAAAAATAAAGTGATGCATTTATTTATTTTTCCACCTTCCTACAGGTCTGGCAATGCAGGCTTTCCAGTTTCCCCTTTCGTCAAACCAATTTTATCACCTGGAGCTGTACAGTGTCAGATAAGGACAGTGTGTTGGCATTTATAGGGGAAGTTGTTTGCAGTGTCCCACCTGTCTGGTCCTGCTGCCAAGGGGTCAGTGGCTGTTTAATGACAGGAACTCTCGTTTTGAAAAGAGGTATAACAAGTGTGATGCCAGGCCAGTTTCTGATAGCTTTGTCATATGCTGTGGGACTGTTCACAAACTCCGCTCATGCCTTTATGTACAACACACCATGAATAGTAGCTAAACTGGACAGCTGGAAAAAGTCAGATCCACGGTGGCAACAATGTGAGTGACCCCAGTCTTAATCCCTGAGTTCAAAGATGGGGATAGAAAGGCTGCTGGCACCGACCCACAGCTCAGGAACAAATGCATGTAAGGAGGATTACATTCAAGATTAGACAGGCATTTTTGTTGCCTTTGATCTTGGTTTCATAGATGACAGCAGGTTGCTAAAATCTTCAAGGCTTAAGAGAACAGAGAGGATATTTCATAAAAGGTGGGAGTTACACCAATAAAATGCAGAAGGGATGAGTGAGGTTACCACTGGTGGGTTTCAGCTGGCTGGCACTGACAGTGAGTTGCATGTGGTGAGGGCTGCGCTCAAACTCTGCTCAGATTTCAGCATCCCTCCTTTCTTAACGACTGGATGAAACTGAATATTTTCTTCTAGAAAGTCACACTTTGAGCATGAATTAGAGATAGGTGTAATTCCAGCAGGTTAGAGGGAAAAAGCTCTGCTCTTCTCTTTCATCTGGGGTATGTGCCTTAATTTACAGAAAATCTGTCTCTCTTCTTACATCAGCTGTTGTCATCAACAGTTGCACAGTAGAAGTATCAAGTAGAAGCCCATGAGATGCTGATGTCAGACTGATCCCTGTGTCTGCAGTCGTGGATCAGGCTCTCAACAAGCAGACCCAGACCAAAGCTGTGATCTGAGTAAGATAAAGCAAGGATAACGTATCCTGCTTGCTATCCTCATATCACTGTGGGGGCAAACACCTCTCTCTGTCTCTTAAGTTAGAAACGTTCTTTGGACTAAAGTGTCAGTTTTTACAAATTCATATTTTCCAATAAAGGAACTAGCCAGAAAATTCCTGGCCAGTTCCACTCACAGTGTCAAGTCCTGTTTGCCAACATTTAGCTGAGACTAGAAAATGTTTACTTTAGTCCTAGAAGACTTAGCAAGGCTTAAGCAAGGCATCAGTGGTGACAGAAGAAATGCTCTGATACCAATTACCAGCTGTCATCTTGGTTTGCAGGGAAATGGTCTTCAGGGTCCTCCTTCTTTTGATGAGGGAAGCATGCCTATGTTTGACCCATCAATAATAATTTTGGCTTCTCTAAGACATGTTCATACTGACTGTCTTGCTCTGTTTAATGCCAAAACCTAACAGGACCACTGGAAATACGAGCCATACTTTCTAGTTTAAACAAAAGGAGTATTACTCCTTCTCCTAGTGTCCTAGCTTAGGCCATAAGATATGAACAATTTCCTTACTGCCCCCACAGAAGACAGCAAACTTCATTTCCCTCCGTTTCTGCTCCATTGTGTTGCTTGATGCAAACCTTTCACATCTAACTGCCCTGCATTGCCCTGAGGACCTATTTCCTTCATCACAAAAGCTTTCCTGAGAACTTCTTTGCTTCACTCTGCCAGTGATCAGAACTAGGAGGCATATTTTGGCTCTTGCTATCTGTTTGGGTTTGTGTCTTCCCTGCAACACATGCTGAACATGTGCTGGGTGAGCATTTTCCCTTCTAACATAAGTCACATTCCTGGTACTGCCGCATCAGCAGCATCTGGCTGGCTGGGAGCAAGGAAGGAAGCAGTGAATGCATTTGAAAAATCACTGATGGCCAGGCAGCTGAAGGACATGACAGATAAGCTTTTCAAAAAATGCTTTAAGGGGCAGACATTCACTTAACCCCATCCAGAGCACGTAGCAAGCTGTTTGATTTTGTTCATTCTTCTGGACAATTCCAGTGACGACAGCACCAGATACTATTTTTGCAAAGAATACCATGTTGTGAGCACCTGCATGAATAATGCTCTCAGTCCACAGCATTTTGTCTTGTATGCTCTTTGTAGTCTCAGTTTCTGTGCTGAGTTGCACAGTTTTTCCAGTTTGAAAATGCAGAATTGTATTTTTTTCACAGAGTCTGCAGGACAGGTAAAACTAGCTAAAATATATCAAAAAATCTGAGTGCTGAGAGCAAATGGATTCTCGAAAAAGTTAGATGAAAATGACTTTGATCCTGACAAATTCATTATGTTGTCCTGCAAAGGCATGGGAAGGAAGAAAGCTGAGATGAGTATAGAAAATATTTGTTGTTTGCAATGAGAGAGGTTAAAATGTGCTAATCAGTTATCAGGTACATAGAGAGGATATTGTACCAGATGCACAGATTGATGGGTCATAAAATGATTTGAAAACTGAAGGTCATATAGATGGCATACTGCAAATTAGACATTTAAGCAGATGGCATGGGTATTCACTAGTCCACCTGGCTGGAAGAGAGAATTTTCCAATGCTATACAAAAATGTCAGTGGATAAATAATAAAAAACCAGATAAGTGGGTAAAAATCTTCTAATTACTTAGTTGTCATTTTTTCCACATTTCTGATCTTGGTCATTTTTCACTTGTAATCATTTTTCTGTATGAAAATAACCAACCTAGTCCCATGCAATTACAAGATACCAAAAGAATGGAGGGTGAAAATTTTGAGTGAAATTTCATGTTCAATTAGTATGGTACCTACGTTTAAAATTTTTCCTCAGAGAGTGCAAAAGTAATTAGTAAGAAGAAAAGTAAATCTAGATAGCCACTCTTGTACCTTGTCACTGTCATAAGCAGAAAAGAGAAAGACATGGAAAAGTGAACAGGAAGGGGAAATAAGCCCTGTGAGAAGGTCAGGATAAGCAAGAGACAATGAGATAGAAAATGTGAGGCTCTAACTGCAAGCCCTCACAAAATTCCCTGTGTAGAGACATGATGTGGTTGATTTAGCACAAAGGCAGCATCATGCCAACTATCTGGAAAGTGGAAATAAATGTAATTTTGGTTTTGAGGCAGAGCAAGGAAATTTCTGGCACCTGGTCATCCCAACAGACCCCGTGGGACCTATTGCTTGTCCATGTCACATATGCCCCTCTAGCTGAGAGAAAGCCACTTTCCTTCCACCATCAGTTATTGAAGCAGATACAGCTGTAATAGAGAGGGAGGGAGGTTTCATTAGCATCACTAAACAGTGGCCCATGCCTGTTCTGGATGGGATTCATTGGCATTAAAATTCAATGGCAAAGAGCCACACTTACACAGGAGAGATTCTGGATTGATGGGAATGGTTTATATTATTCTGCTGCTTTGTTTTTAATGCTTTTTGTTGTTGTTGTTGTTTTGGGTTTTTTTTTTTTTGGTATCAAATAAGAGGCTTAAGAGGAAGTGAATGCTGAAGAGGGACAGTGCAGTGTCAGATGACTGTGATCCCACCAAGCAACACATTACTGAGGCAAAAACAGAGCCTCTTTCTCTGCTCCTTGAATAGTCTTAGTCAAATCCTGAGAATGGAAAGGTCAGAATAATTAGACAGAAGCACTCAGCTTCCTATTCAGTGGTGAGAGAAGGGAACTTTGAGAGTGTTGTTTTCTGCTAAGGGAGTATGCATTGCTATGTGTTCTTGTTAAACACAGTTCAAAATAAATCTCAGCTACAGAAGTGCATGCCATGGCCTCGAAATACCTTTTCTTTCTTGAAAGAATATACAGCTATGTTAGAGATGAAGGCATTACCTTGAAAATGAGGGGTCCTGCTGCAGAAAGGACATGACAGTCCACAGCACTCTGCAACAGAGCTGTTTTCCACCACACCCTTCTGCTCCAGAGAGAGGTCTCATTGCAATGTTTGCTTTTTTTTTCCCCAGCTGACATAGTATTACTTCAAGTAGTATTCTCAGAACAGCAATAGAGAAGTATTCTCAGAACACTGAGTTGGCAGTGGCCTTGTTTTGAAGATAAGCATTGGCTTCCAACAGGAAAAAAAGGCTGTATTTTCAGGATCATGCTGAATATTGAAAGAAGAGTGAGACCCTAAATATTTTTTGGTGTTTTTTAAGCAAAGTTTTAATGCAAAAATGCATTGACATTCATGAACTTGAATGCCAGAATAATGACCTTGTTTCTAGTCAGCAAACTGATTGAATGCACACGTCCTACCTGCAGGTAGATGGGATTCATGTGATTCTGAGATGTTCGTTGTTAGCTGTCAGGGTAAAATTTGTCCTCTGCCTTCCCCCCATGGTGGGATCTTAGAAGCAAAAGGAAAAAAGTTGGTTGTCCTGGGGCAGGGTAACATTTTAGCTTGCCCAGTGCCTCGTTTCCTGGAGGAATTACAGTGCATGCCTGAAGAGAACATGAAGCAAGGGCAATAGTTTCCTAGACCTCTCTCCATCTCCCAGCAGCTTCTATTCCAGGTGCCCTAAACTAGAAATGTCCTTGCATTTAATGTCCTTATGGGTGCTCTGCACAGCACTGCATAAGACAATGGGGAAAAATTGTCTCTTTTAGCAGCAACCTGCCCACAGGTAAGTGGGAGAAAGCAGGAGCAGAAGGAGCATCTCCTCTCAATTACACAGCCTACAGGAAGTTGAACTTCTGCTGACAGACCCAAAACCTGCAGGTTTTGACATTCTCCAAGGCCTGTGGGTTTCATGGGGTGCCATGGACTCCTGGAATGGTAAAGCCAATATCTTCCTGTCTGTCTTTGTGGGGATGGGTGGGTTCAGAAGCACATGAGGAAATGTGTCCATGCATGACTGCCTGCCACATACCTGGATCTGGGGACAAGTCCTTGCCCCAAATCTCTGCAGCTCAGCCCTGCATCCACAGGTTCTGTGCTCTTCAGAAACCACTGAGTTTTTCCTCACTAAAAAATGGCATTAAATGTGTCTTTGAGCTTTGTGCTTATTTTTAAAAGGAATATCTGCCACCAAGTGGAAAATGTTATCACTTCACCAATATTTATAGATTATTATCAGTAATAATCTTAGCATTAATCTTGCTTATTACTCTAAAAGAGTTCAAAACAAGCAGACAGATGGAAAAATGTGATGCTGAAACACAACATCAGTCATCTTGCTGGTTCCTTTTCAGCACAGATTAGAGACCTTGCTAAGGCACAGCCTGCTGTGTGCCTAAACACAGAAAAATGACAGAGGGGCTGTGGTGTGAAGACAGCCTTTCATTCTTCAGCTCTACAGCTGGGCCTTTTGACATCAGAGATAATTCTCCTGAAATACATGAACAGCAGAAATTCACACTCAAATTTGAAACTTCTGGATCATTGGTTTCTAATTCTTCTACCAAACTTCATCTATTGCTTTGACTTAAGCAATTTTCAACTAACCTTAGCTACATCAACTATTAATGTGTTTAGTTGCAGAAAGGAGGAGTGCCCTGATATATCAGTGACTGATGGGAACAACTGTTTTGTTTTCTCCTCTCCCATCCATTATACTTTCTACAAGAGCTTTAGCAGGGACCAAAGAGACCTCTGAAAAAGAGACCACTGAGAAGCCAAAAAGAATTTATCCCCCTGACCTGTGGATGTGTTGTCAGCAGTTCCTGGCTGCTCATGGCCAGAACCTCAAATGGTGGAAAGTCAGCTCTTATATTTCTAGCACTGCTCTAGGCTTTTAACATATTTCCACACGGAGCAGATGTAAAAAAGGGGGAAAAAAAATATGACACAATGGCAAAGAAAGGATAGCATAGAAGAAAAACTGAAAGGAAAGAAAGAACCAGCAACATTTGGGTTTGACTCTTCAAACAGGGCCAGTACTCCCCTGTGTTTTCTGGGATGCCCAGGTACTACAGGAGATGGTCCCAGTACTCCAGCCCAAACTTAAGAGCAGGCAAGAGGTGGAGAAGCTGGACTTGGGGAAGGTCTGGTACTGATGGAGATCTGAAACATTACAGAACACAAGGCCAAAAGAAATCCATTAAGTGCTGATTGAGCCTGTATTTAGGAAGCTGCACAGGGGTAACTCAGTGGGCAGCTGCTGGCGTCTTGACCAGATGGACACAACCAGAATGACCAACTCCCATCATCCCAGCCTACTGAAGAGCTCCAAAATGAGGCTGGAGTCCTGGTTATTCACCCAGTGCCTCCCCTAAAATGGTTGGACAGACTTCCTGGAAGGCTCTTCCATGAGTAAGAAGTAATTTTGTCAAAGCTTCTGTGCTGACACAAACTCAGGATATTAAAACAAGTTTTATTTGCTACTGCTGAGGCAGGAAAAAACCAAGATGCAGTGACATTTTCTTTTGCCACTGGCTGGACCAGCAGCTCCACAAAATGACTTTCTTCTACTTGGGAAGCCAGGCAATATGTATAAGTACTTAATGATGTTTTAAAAATGTCTAGATAAGACACATTTCATTCAGCTTTGGGTACTCTAAGATAAGGTTAGTGGTCTCTGCCCATAGAAAAATGCCATAAAATGCAGAAAAAATTACTAGGTAGTAGGGACTGTTTACAAGATGGCTTTTGTATGAAACAACATCACTTTTTGTGTTTGCCTGTAGACAATGCATGTTGTGCTCTTTTGAGCTCAAGGCTGCATAGCAAGTCTTTTTGGGGAGGAAGAGATGGACTTTTAAAGTAAATACATTTCTTAAGTTATGTTTTCTTATCTGATCAGCTCTCCAGCATGGAAGACAGTAAAACAGCTTTTAGATAGAGGCTGTACAGGGTTGCTGTTGATTCTGGTTCTTTTAGACATTGCTGGCTTGCTCCAAGGAGTAAGTTCACATTTTCCAACTTATATGGAAAGCAATGAAGCAATCTTTGATTCATGAAGCAATCTTTGATTCATACTATAAGCTCATCCTGGAGTAGCAGTGGTGACCCTTAGCAAAAATATTTGGGCTTTTGAATGATAAATCCTGGATCAGGTCTCAGCTGTGCTATGGAGGAGGCAGAAGATAGGCAAAATGATAATACTGGAAATACTTTATCTCAACCATAGAAAAAGAAATCCAGCCAAGGCTAGTGATGCTCAATTCCATAGCAATTTCAAATTGGGATGCAGGAAGAATTGTAGGCACTGTAAATAGATATGAATTTTTATTCTGTGTATATACTGGTAGAAATAAATTTATTCATAACTCATATATTTGATTGTCCTCATGAACTATTGAAACTGCATGTCTCTGTGATAGGTGAAAAGCATAAAGTCGTTTATGTCTCTGCCTATGCAGCCATCAGAATTATTGGCACAAACACCTTGTGGTGCCCTGTATGGACCATTTTCCATGAAAACTTAGTCCACCTTGGGCTTTCATTAGGGTTGCATATTAATCTATAATGTTATCAACTATAGGGAAGATTCTAAGTAAACTATCTGTATTTTTTCTGCCCCAGCATATCATATCAGCAAACTCAATTTTACAGCCTTTAGGAGAAGCAGAGTTCCTGATCTTTTACCAAAATGCTTGCACTTTCCTGCCTCGAGGGAACATGTAGCCTCCCACCTCTTCCCTACCTCCCTCCCCTCTGCTGGTCTCCAAAAAGAGCCCAGGCAGCTTAGTTTCTGTGTCAGGATCTCCTTTGCCATAAGTCAGCTGGAGCTGACTCTTGCCTTGTTGCTGCGAGCTCTCTGTCCCTCAAATCTTGGATTCTAAGCGTGTCCACCTGTGTGAAACACAGTTTTGGGAACACCTTCCCAGTGTGTCAGTCTCAACAGCGGTGATGATTTCAGTCTGCTGCTCCTTGTGGGAGGAGTGGTTTGTCCACCCTGGCTGCAGGCAGGGCTCTGGCAGCCTGTGCAGAGCTGCTTTGCTGCTATGAAACTGTCCCCAGATGCTGCTTTTCCTTGCTCTGCCCCTAACTTCTCTGGCCCTTCTCAGGGCTGCCCACACATGTAGCTAGCTTTAATTGCTTTGCTGACACCCTGCAGCCTGAGCACTTGCTGTGGGACTGTTTTGTTCTGATTCATCCTTTTCCACAAGTGCCAGACACACTTAAATCAGAGTCTTAAAATCTTTAAGGATATCTCTAAAATATTTAAGAAAGAGTGGAACCAAGTAAAAATGGAGAAAAATGCAGTTTGTCTTAAACTCATCCAACAGGTACCTTATTATGTTGTGTACTTAATTCAGTCAAAGCATGTCCTGGCTGCCAGATGTCTGTCCTGGTCTCCACTGCTCGCAGCAGCAATCCTAGCCCCAGACAACATCCCCAGACAGCTGGAGTCTGCAGTGACACCCTTTTTTGGACAGTCTGACATGAGGTTTATACACATATCCTGAGGAGTGATGGCTCTATCTGGAATTGGACATTAATTGGATGCTTAATAGTGATAATTTCCTCCTTGCCCTGGTTAGGAGCTACCATGAGAGTTCCACCTGGATGCATTTCTGAAGCATTAAAGATAATTTTTTAAAATTTTTCATGTGCTCTACTGAGTGAATGATGTAAGCTGTTGTATCCATAATGAAGTTACAAGTAGCATTTATTAGGGTTTATACCAGTAAAAGGCTTTATACTTGAAGAAGCCCATGGTCTCTAGTACATTGTTGTCTGTATTTGGAGAACACACATGGCATATTACTAACATGGGACAGATCTCATTAGAAGTTGCTTTGCTGGACATTTCTGAAGGAATAAGCTTTTCTTGAACTTGGAGGTCACATCACAGCGCTCCATCATTCTGCTGGCTACCTTCTCAGCTACTTCTTAGCTTCAAGATCTGGTTCCTCCACACCTTCAGGGGCTTCAGCTGCTGTTGCCTTCCACAGCTGTCCTACCTCCCATTCCCTCTCTCCCTGGTTACTTCAGCCTCTTTGTACCTTTCCAACAGCTGCCTATTGGCTTTCAGCTATCCTCTATCCATCCTGGACATGGAACATATCCTCCAAGGCACTACTCCTCTATCAGTCAAACTCTTACCAGTAGCAAACAGCTGTGGTATTTATTCTACATAAATAGCTGAATGAATTTGGTTGAACAATCTCATTGCTTCAGTGATAACTTATAATCCCTTGCTTCACTTTCTTGAACCTTATAATTATGACATATTTGATGCAAAATTTCCAAGGAAATGATTATGGCTGATCTGCATTGGTAGCTCTCTAAAACTCTATGGGGTGCCATACGATAAGCCTAAAAAGACCCATTAAATTGGTTCTTGAAGATGGAAATATAGTAGTATTTTTAAATGTTCGAGAGGTATATTGTCCTTATCACAAATCTCAGCATTATGAAAGTTGAAAAATCCAGATTTCAGATTGTTAAAAGGATATCAGAATGTGTTATCTGAGAGGATGCTTGAAACAACCATATAGTTAAACCATGTAGGTTTAACTCAGTCTGGCCATAGGAACAACCAAAGGAATGCCATTCGGGATTACATTAAGAGTGAGAAACTGGGGAGAGCTAAAGAAATAGGAAGGGAAGGAGGGAGAAATAGAAACTGTCGAAACTAGTTCAATGTATCCAGTATCTAAATTCACAAATTTAGTTTAGCAGCTGCAGCTAACCTGAGATGGTTGAGATAAAATCTTATTTTAGTTTGTGAGATGACTGGGATGTTACTATTTTATTCCAAGTGGTTTTATAGTAGTTTTACATTCTTGAGGATGTTGATGAAAATGAAGGCTTCCATTTGTCACAGAACAGATGACAACTTAAAGAGGGAGTTTTGTTGAATATACAAGCAACATTAAAAATGAGAACAATTTGAGTGAGTAAAATACAGGGGTTGGAAGGTAGATTTATCTGCTTTAGAAAATATTTCAACATTAAAGTGAGGTAAAGTGATTTCAAGGATTTGAATTCAGCTCATCAGTCCCATACTTATTTAAAATATTGCAAACCAATATTTTATTATTTACAACAAAATATTTTGATGTCTCAAAAGGTCTTTTAAAATTATATATGACATATTTATTAGGAGTTATTAATTGAGTATATGGATAGACATTGTTTACAACATATTTATGTCAAATTTTGTTTTCTCTAAATGTTTAAAAACTTTAGGGAGCTCTGTATTGTATACAACAATATGCAGTGGGTAACCTTAAAAACAACACATTTTTTCTTACTGCATATATGCAGAACTATGGGTCTGTTTATTTAAAAAAAATCAGCAAATGCTTTTAAAGATTATATAATAATTCTTCCTATGTTCTCATCAGTAACCCAGAATTGCCATGCTGCATAGTATTGAGAATGATGCAGATCTATAGGAGAAAAGATAAGAAAGTGTTACCATGCCAACTGCATGTGATTAGTGATGGCAGCGTACTGTCAACCACTCTTAGCTATGGTCTTGCTTAATTGGAGGTAGCTCTATATGGGCATTGTCTCAAAGGCACCTCTATCCTCTCTTCCTTGGGATCAGTGTCCTTTAAAATAAAAACCTGTAATTGTCTTTATGAGTATTTATTGTGTGGGGTCTTATTATTTTAACATTTATATTGAGGAGCTGAGCTCTCATTAATGTAGAAACATCCAGTACAGAGGCTGGAGAAGATGTTCCAACCATCTTTGTGTGACCGATGGGTCTATAAGGTGTTTGTCACAGCTGGAGGTTTGAACAAAGTCTCCTATGTCAGCAAAGAGTGTGAATCCTTCAGAAAACCCATCCAAGACTGGATTTTTTGGGGGATCTTTATGGTTGTTCCTGTTTTTGAAATCTAACAGAGAAGATTCTAACATTGCTGGGAAAACCGTAACGAGGCAGCTGGGTGATTTATTTCTCATTGTTACAGGTTGGCAGCTGGGTGACCTGGAAGTCATCTCAGCCTGGATGGAGAAAAAAATACTGGCTTTCAGTTAGTAATACAGTGATAAGGGATTTTCTCTACATTTCTACAAAATACTTCTTGCTTTCATCTTCAAAAAAGGAAAAGCAAGAAATTAAAACAAGAAATTGTGTTCTGCTGTGGTTTAAAATGTGACAGTGCACGATGATCAAAATATGACTATAGATCTAAATTGCAATAAATTTGTTGTCATTGCCTTTGTAAAAGGCAGCAGTAACAAAATGAAGGGATAGAAGATGATAGAGAGGAGCTGCCTTTGCTTTACTGTTAATTGATTTTAATCTTGCTGCCTTCTCTTGGTGATCAATTGATGTCTGAGTTTTGTGTATCCTTCCAAATGCTAAATCTGTGCATGACAGAGATAGACAGTATTCATGTTACAGACTTTGATAGCATCTCTGTATTCTTGCCAGCGTGAATTCACATTAGTATTCAGTACAGGAACGATTCATTTGATATATCATTATTCCTTATAAAGAGGATTTAGATATGATTTTATGGCACTGAATTAGTATTACTTAAAGAATACCTTCTTGGGACAAATAATTTTAGAAAATTGTGTGGAAGAAGCTTTCTGTATGTCTCATACAAAATATTTCTGTTTGCATGTGCCAGCACAATGTTTACATTTTTTGAAACAATATGAGATTGGTAACTTACATTCAACCTTGGACTGTCCATAGGTTTTAGAGTTCCTTTCCTGAAGATATGATGCCAAGTGAATATTTCTACAGAACATTTTTTCAATTTGCTAAGATCTTTTTGAATTCTTATCCCATTTTCTAATTTACTGTGTCATATGAAGATATAGTAACCTTACCTTCTGCACTGTTTCCAGTCCATTATTAAAGACTAGTGTGAGTTCAGGATATATCTGTGGTGAAATTCTGATTGAACTGCCTTCCTTTTTGGCTATAAACCTTCCTCTTCACATCTGAGCACCTTTCCTCTCCACATTTTAATAGTTTCACCTGGACCAAGTTTCTCTGGTTCCTTTATTATATCATTTGAAACAATGTCAAGAACCTGAAGAAATGAAGACTTTTGACATGTTTTCCCCTGTCCACAAAGCCTGTTCCCTGTCAAAGAGGGAAATTGTACAGGCTCAGATTGATATGTGCTTGACAGACCAACCTGGCCTCCTACTTGCTTCTTTGGAGCCTTAGTTTTTACAAATAGTTTGTCTAATTTTCTGGCATTTCCAGGGAGCTGATGTTAACTGAAGTCTCCATTCTCTTGTCTACAGTTTTTGAAACAGGTGGCTTGTTTGATCTTTTTCTGTTTTCCAGACCAAACCTTTATGAAGGCAATCACTAATAACTCTGATACTTCCTCACCATATTTCAGCAGCTAAGGTGAATTTTTCTAGGCCAAGCAATTAGGAAAAAATAGAAAAACGGACCCCAAACTAAAGTGCTCAGTAGTTTGTCTCTCCCTCAAGTAACCTAGATTGTTTTTCCTCATGTTAAATAGCTTTTCTTTTCATGTGGATTTTAATCATATATTCCTTAATCAAAGGAATATACCAAATATTTCAGCCTTTTAGCTTCCTCTGTCCTATTTTTAGAACTTTCTATCTCTTTCTCTCTGTTTAACCTGCTGTTTCAGACTCCTGGATTGTTTTGTCATCCCTATGACTTGTTTTGAGTCATATGGATCTCTCTGACTGTAGGAATTAATTCTGAGTAGTTAAACTTTATTTCCACTTCTGATTTACCTCTTTCTTCTCTCAGACATCCTCATGATTTATCAAACTGCATTCCTGGTACATTTCCTACCCATTTCCTCCCCAGCTGACGAGAATATTCCACAATTTTGCTTTTATTATCTCTTCGGGGTCAACAATTTTGCACTCCTTTTCCCTGTTTCCCATGGGATCTTATTTATTAGGTCTTCAAGTTCCTCTTTGCAGTCCAATGTCTTGTCTTTGCTTTTTTCATTTGTGGAGGCTCTCTAACTCTCATTTCCTCAGCTCAGCTTTCCTCCTATTTTTCCCTTCCACTCTGACATTTTCAAATAACTTTTCCCTACAGGCTAAGCTGAGATTCAGACCTACTTCCTTTCTGGTTGCTTGCACAGTTTTCTGCATCAAAAAAAATTATCAAAATTCCTTTTTGGGAAGTTTCTGGAGAGCTTGGTCTTCTCTTTCCCAAGAGATGCTTGGAGCTTTCAAGTTTCTTATTGTGAAGCCCTGTACCTTGGGGGCTTTCTGCTAATTTCTCACAGAAGTGCCTTCCACTTGATCCCCTTGGTTTGATGGCTGACATTTGCCGGGATAACATCTTTGCTTTTTTTCCTCATTATTATCAAGGTGTTTCTCTATAGATCTTTTCACATTCTGCCACTCAGCAGTACCTCTTCCCTGCCTTTCCTTGGCTGAATAAGCTGGTGAGTATTCCAGCCATGTGAGTATTCCCACCAGGTCCTATGAGTCTAGTTGACTCATAATTTTGTTCTTGTTTGAGGACATCCAGCTCTGCCAGAGAGCTCCTCATGCTTTTTGTATTAATACACAGGCATCTGAGATGTTCAGAAATGCAGTCTGTTCTCTGCCTTTTCTGTTCTTCCTATGATGTTGTTTTCCTCTGCTCTGTTACTCTTGTCTCTCATCCAAGTCAGCACTGCTTACACTGACTTCTCTCACTTGTTCCCAGCTATCAAGCTTTTGTCCCAAGATGCTGTTTTTCTTTGGAGTGAGACAGATCACTTTTCTTCTCAGACATTCTTCTGAGACCCTCTTGACAAAGTTAGCTGTGCATGAAATTATTCTAAGGATGTCTCTGTCTATGCTGCTATTTAAAAACTGAAGAAAATGTTATTAACCTTTTGATATAAAATGGAAGTTTTGGCAATGGTGCTGAAAGTATGTTTTTGTATTGTATCACTTCCTGCTGCTGCTTACAGTACCTCTTCTATTATTATTATTTCAGATATTTCCTGGGAATGTTTTAGCATCTTGGAATGAAGACCTGGGCTGATTGCATATCTGGAAGAGAGAGATAACTACTACTGACTGTTCTTCGGAGTATATATCATCAGAACACATCACTCACTCACCTGCTCACTTAGCTTTTTTCCCTTGGCTTACTTTGCAATAATGCATCATGATTTTATCATCTTTATCCATTTTCTTCTCTTCATAGCTCTTTGCACTCCTACCTTGTGCCTGGGAATTTTTCTGAGACAGTTTTGATGTCTCCTATGGTGGCATGATTTCATACCTACCTAGGACAATTAAATGTTTTGGGTTTTTCTGCATTTTATGTTCACATTCCCCTTCATGGGGAAAAGATCCCTGCATTTTTGGTATGAAGTGCAATATTTTTCTGTATTTCTTTACCTTTTTCTATTATATTTTATCTTGTTATCTGATTGCAGCATAAGTGGTTCTTATCATACATTGACATGATTAATATATTTTCAAATTTCTGGTTTTATTGGATGAAATGCTGTTGGATTAGAAGGTTTGCTAGCTTGCTCAAGGCAACTGTGTCTTATTATCACAAAGATATGGCCTGAAGATTTTCTGGAGGTCTACAAAAGAAAAAATAATCTATTTAATTTTTAACTTACTGCAATCTAAAACCAATTCTGTTTGTTTGTTTATTTTCTTTTAAAACAAGAATGTCTTTCTAAAGCTGAGAATAGCTCCAGGGAATGAATACTGGAGAAAGATATTCAAAAGATCACTTAAAACTTGATGTAGGTATTATACAGACCTATAGTTAGAACAATTTTACTAAAGAGGGGAAAAAAAGTCCTGTTAAGATTATGCATTACGTTGTTATGCTGCAGAAGGAAATGTGGGGTTTTTTTCTATCTAACCTAGGAGAGTATGTGAATAATCATTTAAATCAAGCACTGACATCTGCATGTGCTTTACTTGGCTTGCTTTTAATCAACAAGCTGTCAGCCTATGATATTACTGTAAGTACACAGTTCAGGTGCCAAGAAATTACAGGCCATTTTAAGTCCTGGGTCTGTGTTGGTTAGTGAGTTAATACAAGTGCATCTAAGATGTATGCCTCATGCCTGAACAGATACAAAGTATGCTTATTTTGGCTGGTGGAAGTACATCCTGGAATGTGTTTTTCAACTTTGAACAGCTTGATGAGGAAAAAAAAAAAAAGGAAAAGTAAAAAAAAAAAATAGCAAAAAAAGACAAGAAGTTTCTAAATGCCAGTTTGTCTGGTTTAAGGGTTATTAACTCACCAAGAATTTAAAAGTATAATAGTTGCTGGTCTGTGTTGGGAAATATGTATAATGAATACAGGAACAACAACCAGGGGAAAAAATGAGCAATCAGGAGGAGAGATTTACTGCAGTGTTAGTATTTCATTAGTCTATGTTTGCTCTCACTTGCCATGAACCCACTGAAGCTGCTCTTCCTTTGATGTGACCACAGCAGCTCAGTTGACCCTTTCAGCAGCAACTGTGCAAGGCAAGGTCTACTCCAGTCCCTGGGGCTTGCTTGACAAAGGAAGGCAGAGGCCAGTTGGCATGATGGAATTTGGTTCATTGACTGTAGCATGATGGAAAACATTCCCATTCACCAGAAAGTTGTGGATGTGAAACCCTGCCATACCCATCCTTTTTCCTTCTTTTTCTCTCATTTTCTCCTTCTTTCTGTCCCAGAACAGGGAGTTAGTAGGGCTTTAGGGATTAACCCTCAACACTGCTTCTCCAGTCTTCTTTAACAGGAGGAAACCAGGCCACAGAGAAGGAGAGGCTGGTGTTAGCCTCATTTGGTACTGATCATCAGAGATGCCACTGACTTCAAAGAGAGTCTGGCAGCCCTTGTGCTAGCAGTGCTCTTGGAGGAAACTCTGCTGCTGAGATCACTGCAAGCAAGGTGGCAAGTCTTCAAGGCAAAGCTGCCTTCCTTTTGTGCTAGGGCTCTTCAGACACTTGATCAGCTGGGCAGAGTGAGACAAGCAGCATTGGAAGGCCAGGCTGATACCATGACCTGTAGTAACTCTTGTACCCACAGAAGAAACTGTCAGCTGAGAACCAGAGGGCAAATAAAAGTGCTGCTTTGCCATGCTCATCCTCCAGGTTGTAAAAAAAAAGTCATTCTTAGCATGAAATCAGTTTCTGAGCAAAATTTGAGGATGTGAATGTGGTATTATATTGATAGGGACATATATGCAAATGCTAAGTTGCAGAAAGGGAAAAAAGAGATGCAGCCACATTTCCCATATAGAGAAGAAACACTAAAGTCTCTTAAAACCCTGCTTCCTATAATCCCAATGCATGATTGAACAGATGCATTTTCTTTCTCACTTCCCTGGCTTCTGAAATATCAGATACTATCTGTTGTTAGATGCAGGATGCTGGGTTAGGTATGGCAGTTCTTGTGTTCCCAAGGGATTGCTCTGTCGGGGCTGCCACTGCATTCAAAGATGGATTTAAACTGAACTGATAAAGAAAGAAAACTTGTATAAAGCATACAGTAACTCATTCTGTTAAGGATTTGGCATGGCATTCAAGGGAAACCAATTATGATTTATGTCAATACAGCACAGATAATTTCCCATTGATTGACTGCCAGATCCTTCATAAAATAATGAGTTAGGCCTAATGCCAGTGATTCTTGAGCACCATCAGACCAGTGTTTCTATTTCATATGCCCTTGACAAGGTTTCTCTCAAAAATTTGTGAGTTAAATGTTTATTAGTTCTCTTCAAATATGCAGACTCAAACAAACATAGGCTGTGATTCCCTAATGTGTTAGTGGGGTTTTGAAATGCATGCTCTCGACTAGGCATTTGGCTACAGGTCTAGCAAAACTGAATTTTCATTCATTACTTAAAAACAAAATAAACAATAGGAGTTTCTCTGTTTGCTAAGGATTCCTCTTAGAAGATTAGTGCATGTCCATATTCCGAGTAGCTCTCAGAGAAAAATAACTCATGTTAAAGCTTGAGGTTACCTGGAAGCAAGTGGTATGCCTTGAGGACTAACTGGTGTGAGGAAAATCCTCTGTGCTTGTCTGGAAGAGTCATTTACAATTTTTCTATTGCTGCAGGCCTGACCAATGCCAGTCACTGTGTGTGTGTTCGTTGTTCAAGAGACACAGAACTGAATTTTCCTGCCCTAAGGATGAGGAGATGGGGGCTGGCCATGTCTGAACTTCATGTGGCGTGGGATGGGTAAGTGGCTGAATCTCCCTTTTCAAAGCTGTGAGTGAAGTGAAGGCAGCAACTGGTGCTTCTGGAGAGGACATATACCCACTGTCTCAGGAGAGTTTGCCATCCCAAACACAGAACCTCTCCCTTGAAAGTGTCTGCAGCTATTCTGTTTTTCTGCTCCCTTGCAATAAACCATCAGGTCATAGACATCTAGTGAGAGCAGTGCAGTCCTTTTTGTGCTGATTTTGGCTATGGAGGAGTTAAATTTCTTCCTAGTAGCTGGTGAGGGGCTGTGTTTTGCATTTCTGCTGAAGACAGTGTCAATAACACAGGGATGTTTTGGTTATTGCTGCATGCTGTTTACACAGAGCCAAGGCCTTTCCTGCTTCTCACCCCATCCCACCAGTGAATGAGCTGGTGATGCACAAGTGTCACAGACATCTTTTATGAAAAATTCTTTTGTTAGGATTTTTCCTCCTGAGAAGCTGAGAGGCCTCAGGAACAAAATGTAAACATTGATTGTCTGCTGCTGTGGAATGCAACAGGTGGATCTTTGAATGGCCCATGTTGGTTGTTTCTAATTAATGGCCAATCATAGCCCAGCTGGCTTGGACAGAGGGCCCGAGCCACAAGCCTTTGTTATCATTCCTTCCTTTTCTATTCTTAGCTAGCCTTCGGAGGAAATCCTTTCTTCTATTCTTTTAGTATAGTTTTAATTTAATATAAATCATAAAATAATACATCAAGCCTTCTGAAACATGGAGTCAAATCCTCGTCTCTTCCCTCAATGGAAGACCCCTGTGAACACCGTCACACACAAGAACTTGGGAGGGGACACAGCCAGGACAGCTGACCCCAACTGACCCGAGCAATATCCCATACAATGATGTCATGCTCAGTATATAAAGCTGTGGGAAGAAGGAGGGAGGCAGGGATATTCAGAGTGAGGGCATTTTCCTTCCCGAGTAACCATTTCCCATGACAAAGCCTGGGTTCCCTGGGGATGGCTGAACACCTGCCTGCCCACGGGAAGTAGTGAATTCCTTGTTTTGTTTGCTTGAGTGTGCAGGTTTTGCTTTACCTATTAAACTGTCTTTAACAAGCACATGAGTTTTCTCACTATTACCCTTCCAATTCTCTTCCCAGTCGAAGGCAAAACGAGTGAGAGGCTGTGAGGTGCTTTGTTTCCAGCTGGGGCTAAACCCCTACATTTTCCTATTGCTGACAGTCTTCAGTCTTAGGATACTGCCTGTCTTGCCTATGCCCAGCAACATCCACATATGTTTCCATGAATGCTGCATATCTAACTATTTAAAGAGTTCTTCAAACTTGAAGTTATTTCTTTCCAGGCAGAAAATCTAGAAAACCTCTTAAAAATAGTGTTCATCTCCCCATTTGAGAGAAGAGCAAACCAGTTTGGTGAGGTTCACCTAGAAGTTCATAGCCTCCAGGGAATTTGAGTAGGAGAACAAAAGAAATAAAACCTAGATATGGTGAGGAAGAATTTTAAAGGAGAAAGCAAAAAAAATATGAGCTGGAGGAGACAAAATTTCTAGAAATTAAATGAGTCTTACCAAACTAGGCATTTTTTAGGGGATGGGTAAAGTGAGGCAGTTGCAGTTGGAATTAATAAATATATGGAAAGTAATGGAAATGTTCAGAGTTTTAAGCTTTCTTGTAAATTTTTAGGTCTTTTTCTAATGGCTGTGTGCTTTTTGGTTAACAAATGCTGCACTCTTTTCAATGGAAGAAGTTTCTTGTGCTCACTTAAATCAAAAGTAGTCCCCCAAATGGAAACCTATTGACAATGGCAGTTATATCCATAGTTAATTATAGATGGAAGAGCAGAGGAGCTGCAGACTCAGATGCTATTTAATAGTAGGTGAGTTACAGATATTTTTTCTGTGAGAGGAAGACTGAAAAACTCCACTTTTAGTGCCACAAGCCTAAAAGCACTGTTCACCCTGTGACTGTGGGAGAGGTGAATGAGAACATCTATAAAATACAGACCCTTCCAGCTCTCCTTTCCTTACACACACAGAGACCAGAGCCAAAAAGGCTCCACAGGTGTCCCAGCTCCCAACCAGAGTTTTACATGATACTTATCCCAGATGCCCTTCCTGCCGACCCTGGCAGGAAGGGTGAGAACTGGCTGTGTTAACTTCAGCAAGACCATGGCTTAGTTTTAAGGAAGCTTTAGTATTTGCCAAAATTTTAGCCATTAACAGCTTGAATTCTTGCGAAACTGCCTGCTCCCTACTTCAGCTGCTACAAAAGGAGCCGGTAAATTCACATACAATTCATAGGGGTAGCAATTTCTTCTTTGCTGCATAAAGCAGTGAGGAGGGGTCAGACAGACTAGGAAATGTGATGCAGTTCACCATCTTCTGTGTACAAAGATTTCTGATAGATCACCCTCAGTCACCCTGGCAGCCTTCTGTAATTGCTCAGTGTTATTCAAGAAAACACACAAGGTGCTCCCTTTGCATGATAATTTTTCTGCTGAGCACTGAGGCATATCGATTTTTTACTTCATTGAGGTTTCCACAGAGGTTATGACATTTAATGTTCAGCTTTAGCTGCTCATTGCTGTGTGGGATATGAACCGACTGTGGCCCTGCAAAATTGTCTCTCTTCATGGCACTTCAGCAGATGTAAATAACAATCTGTTGCTCCAAGTTGTCCATGCATGAACAGTAAGAAAAACATGAAAATTCAGTTGCACCAGGCTTGTTCCCATATGCAGACTGCAGCAATTCTCTAGAACAATACATTTTCTCTTCTGTCCCCAATCCCAATCCAGGATCCTATGGGAACACCCTGTGCAGGATGATAAGCTTTGTGCATGCCTTGCTGGCCAGCACATCTGGTTTCCACTGGAAGAAGAGGCAGGCTGGCTTCCTTCAATGAATGGTCTTTAAACAAGGACTTGTTTTCACCAAGTCACCCAGTGCCTTAGCTGTGGAACTGCTCTTTCAGAGTTGCAGCCTGCCCCATTTGGTGCATTCTGCAAGGAGGGAGGAGGTTTCTGAAGGAGGTTTTCCCAGCTTATGCCATAAATGATTCTGTGATTTAAAATCCACTATGTTTTACCTGGTAACCAATCTGTGCTGTTGAAGATGTTCCTTCCATAGGTGACCCCTGGTGGGTTGAGTGCAGATGCAGAACAAAGTGAAATGTTTCATCTGAACTCAAATGCAATGCCCAACATGCAGCAGAATATTGCTTGGAGCAGAATAAACTGAAACATCGAATGTCAGAGAGGTCACAGCTGGCTAGGAGAGAGGTCTTCCTAAGGAAGAGGTTTCTACTCAAAGGCAAATGCAGAAGAGGTGTCCAAGCTGCCCTCCATTTGTGCAAGCTCTGTTAAAGGCTGCAGGCCATCAAGAGAAGCTGAGGCTGACTGAACATTGCTCTAACTCTGGCGATGATAGGTTTGGCTCAAAAATTCAGCAAACAAGAGCCAGCTAATGCAGCTCTTCCTCTCTCTCTTTCTCAGGTACAGGAGAGGATCAGCCTCAGTTACCTCACTGACAAAATGTTGGAAATAGGAGTTCTAGAAATTGGCATTAAAAAGCAGTGGGCATATGCGGTTTTCCATTTTTAAATTTTAAATGGTTCATAGAAAAATATTTCTGGTTTTATTTTCTTAAACACTGTATGTTTAGAAACAGCCTAATTTTCATCAAGTGTACTGCCTAGGTGCTCTGGGAATGCTTAGGCAGCCTAGTTTGGAAGCCAAGCATGTTGTGTGAAGGCCAATTTTCTGCTCTTGCATTAGAATGACCATCTAGCTCAGTTTTCCACTGCCAATTCATACAGCAAGGACTACAATTCCCTAAATGGATGACCAGCCAGCTCATTAAGAAGTAGTTATTCCATAATTTTGTTCAGACTGTCAGCAAAATCCATGCAAAGGATCCAAGGGATGGCACCCCTGTAGGAAAGCACCTGTACCAGCACAAACTCTTTGTTTGGATGAACTAAGGGGTATTTGAAAGGCAAACTTTTAGATGTCTTTATTATTTTTGACAATTAAGTCAGGTAATATTAAAATACTTTGAAAATATATTCATTCATAGATCTTTTATCTGAATGGGAGTCAGTCCATAAGTATATAATCTTATTTTTTCCTTGCAATAAGATGTAATTTTAAAAATTGATCTTGATTTTTGTGTCATCTGTATTAACATTGAATAAATCATTGTCTAAGATAGTCATGTTTTAGGTCAGTTGCAAATGAAACAATATTAACTGTGTGTGCTGCACTAAAACTGTGTTCATTTTCTAGTATCACCAAGATGTTTGATAATCTTACACATTCTCTTTTGCTTGCAATTTTTATCAGTATTTGAGAGCCAAGATGCTTTTGTACTCATGAAAAACAAGCAATATACTGCTTCATATTTTTGCATCACCTTGTTCCTTATAGGGCACACAGTACATCTGTCTTTTTGCTAATCATTGTTTCCCCACCTCACCCTCATTGATGGCTGCTTTCAAGGGTTCATTTACATGTACTAAAAAGTTTGTACACAGCATTTGGTTATTTTTCCATGTAATTTAAGGCTAAAGAGAGTGAATATTCTAGATACCTTCTTTGCTGAAGTGTAGAGGTTCTGATGGTTTTAGTTCCAACTGTAGTATTTTGCCACCTGAGCTGTTGCTAGTTGTGGTTTTAACACTGGAAGTGCCTAATCTGGCGATGAAGGGGAGCGCCACTGTTCTGGATTTTAGGAGCCGCTTGAGTACACACAGAGAAGACAGTCTCTGAACAAGAGGATGAGAACTGTAAATAAGAACAAATGTTAGAGGAGAAGACTGAGCAGTTCCTCTTGTCGTTGCAAGATCATTGCTTATTGTACGTTTGTTTATATTTGTCAGAGTCTATTTTTAACGTTCCAGACAATGCAACTTCCACCTCATCCCTTGGGAAGTTATTCACCAACTAATACATCTTGCCATCTGGAAGTTTGTTCCTGATACTCTCTGTTAATTTTTCCTTTGTTAATACCTTTTCTATCATAAAAACTTATTAAATCACTTACAAAATTACAGCTTCTCTGTGGGTTATTCAAATAATCAGGATAAACTGAGCAATTATACCTCCTGTACCAGATTCTATATGATAAAATTAACTCCCCACCAAATTTATAGAATAAAATATGCTGAGTTGGTAGGCACCCATCAGGATTATAGTATAGAATCATAGCATAGCACAGTATAGCATATCCTGTTTTAGACAGAACCCACAAGGATCATCGAGACCAACTCCTGGCCCTGCACAGGACATTCCAAAAATCCTATCGCGTGCCTGACAACGTTGTCCAAATACTGCAGTATTGTTTGGTGCTCTGACCACATCTCTGGGGAGCCTGTTCCAGTGTCCAACCACCCTCTGTGTGAAGAACTTTTTCCTGATCTCCAAACTAAACCTACTGTGACTCATCTTCTATGCGGTTTTTTTGAGCCCTTGCTGGTTATGAGAGTGAGGAGATCAGCGTCTGCCCCTCTGCTTTCCTTTGTGACAATGCTGAAGAGCACAATGAGGTTTCCCTTCAGTCTCATCCTCTTCAGGCTGAACAAGCCAAACGACCTCAGCAGCTCCTCATAAGGTAGTTCTGTATTATATTCATCACAATTGATCTGAAATACAGCTTGGGAACAAATGAAAGAAAAAAAGACCCCAACACCCTGCTGGTGAGCTGTACAGAACTCAGTGTCCAGCCTGCTGTGCTGTGCTCTTTTTCATGAGTGTCATACTTTATATACTATTCTATTACCTTACGAGAAACCAAACTTTCAGCTACTGGTTTTAGTAAGGATTGCTGGTTGGTATTAATACTTTATACTCACGGTGTTACTATCTTAAGATCTGGGGGGAAAAATTCTCTTTATCAAAAAACTTCTTATCCTGTGCTTTTTACTGTCTGAGGACGTAGCTAATCATTCTGGGCTGTTTTAACCCTGGATAATGTAAACTACTATCAGCTTCCTGCCTGTTTTTCTGCCTGAGTTTTAATGTGCTCTTCCCTTGGATTTAGAGCAGATGAGTGAAGCATGCAGCTTTTCCCTGGACACACTGCTTCATGTCCCAGAGTACTAACATAAACTGAAACTGAATTACTGGACATGATCTAACTGGAATTAAAGGTGCAGTGTGTGTCTTATGCAGGGTGAGTCCATGAAGAACTCTGCTGCTTGCATGAGGCTGAGATCTTGGAAATATGAGGCTGGAGGGAATTATGTGATTGTCACAATTACCTTATTTATTAAATCCTTCCTGACATTGCTCAGGGAAGATGGGATTCCAGTGTCAAAAAATGGCTTTGCAATAGATAAATTGAAGATTGAAGGGATGTGCATTCTGAACAAATTCAAGCATAGAAGAGTATTGCCAAACAACAGCTAACCTATATTTCTGTTTGATAAATGTCAACCTGTGATGCTTATTAAATTATAATATACTGTCAAAAAGAAGGTGGGTAATGAAATTTAAGTTGCCACAATATGATAAATGCTTTAAGGACCTGGGATATTTAATCAACAGGTCTTAATTGGCAATCAGCAGTGCCCATTTCCAGAAAAATAAATGGAAATAGACTGATAAAAATAGAAATTATCCACAAAAAAAAGATGAGCCTAATGCATGAATCAAATTGTTTGAGAGTCTAAATAAGAGAGGGAAAGAAGGAAAAGATGGTTACTTTGCCTTTGCTGAGAACCTAAAGAGTGGAATAAACAGATTTGCAAAGGACCATTGCAATTTACTTTCAAGACATGACAGAAGTTCAGAGTATTTAGCAAATCAGATTCTACTGCATTTTGGCAAAGTCATCTGGGCACAAGTGAATGCCAAGATGTGCACATTTCCCATGCCCTTTTTGCGAGTTCAGGTCCTGCAGAGTGTGCTCAGAAAGAGTATGGCAGGAGAGCATGCCAGCGCGTGCATGCTGCCTTCTGACCACCTTGATGGTTGCCAAAGTCAGGGAGAGGAATACAGTGATGAACCAGGGCTTTGAGGACAAGAAAAAAGGGAGAGAAATGCCTGGGTTATTCCTCCATTTGTTTTATTTAGGTTCAAAAGACTTTTAATGCTCATTTTATCTGGTAAGTCCTGCATACAAACCTTCTGATAGGGCAAAACAATTGTTCTTTCATAAGAAACCAGTTTTTTTCCCACTGATGCAGCAGTCCTTTTCTGTTATTCCTCTTCAGAGAATTACAGAGACTTCTCTGCCTTTCACAGGCACAAATCAGGAGCATATCCTTTGTGTCTAGTACCCAAATTAACACCAGTGTACTTGGGACTGGAATTTTATGTGCTGTCTTGATTTGGTAATGGCCTGGAGAGACTCATGATTTAGGAGCTGTTGTACAAAATAGCTTGATGAAAACAAGAATACTTGTTCCAAAAGAAGGATGGTTATTCCTGAGAGAAATTATGGTATTTTATGAAGCTAAATCAAACACTAGAGAAATGTGTGTCAAAAATGTCCTGGCCTATGAGTAAAGTTGAAGCATATTCTTGCAAGGCTATTTGGTACATTTATCCACAAGCTTGGCTGACACTAAAAATAGTCAAAAAAACCCAACACATGCAACATGATGTTTATCACAATTCAAAGTACTCAATATTCTTGTGTCAAGTTACCACTAGAAATGTCAACGTCTCAAAGGCTGAATCAGGAGATTTTTGACCACAATTGAGTGGCAAAGATTAGAGATGTATTATTGGAGTGTATTGAAACTTGACACATTACATCATGGATCTGCATATTATTGCAACAAAGATGTTTTCTTTGAATACTATCTTAAAAAATCATCTGAGATAAGTGAATCTGTAACATAAACTGTCTGGTTGGTTATATAAATTGTGTTCCTTGTCTGTTGGATTCTGTTTGTTTTGTGCAGCTCTTTTTATAGCTTCAGGTTCATGTTTTCTCCCAGCCACTTAGCTGTTGTTGAAGGGGGAATGAACAGGCTGCCTTACAGGAGTTAGAACTATCTCAAGGCTGCTCTGACCTGGGCTCTGTACCCAGCTCCTCAAATGTAACTGCAGGGGAGTGAGAAGACTCTATAAAACCTTGCCCTTTTGACTTACAACCCAGAGAAGGGAAAGCAGGAAAAACAGGGCAAAAAGAGGAAAACTTACCTCTGTGCATTTTATCCTCTATGTTTTTGGTTTCTTTCTAAAGGATTCCCTATCTTTAAGGAAACTCTGGTGTCTGTGTCAGAGAGCGTCAGATGTACACTCAGTTCTGCTGTACAGCTGTCTAACTCAATCTAACTTAGGATCAGTAGTCAAGTGGTGTAAATGGCAGAAGATCCTGGGAAGAGCAGGATGCAAAATGCTGCCTTCCTGTGTCTGTGGATATATTCAATGTCAGAGAGGAACACTGAATGTGGCAACTGAACGTGTGTGAGCCGCAGGTAGGGACAACAGTCTGTCATTGCCACAGATATCTGGCTTCTGTTAACTGGAGCAAATCAGAACATTATTTTATTCTGGGAATCACTTAGGACATGTTATGTAAAAAAGCCATTGTTCCCTTAAAGCTGATTATTCCATAAGTTCACCCAGTTTTGTCCTTGGTATTGCCCATGCCAGGGGCCACCTGATCACTCAATCCACTCTTCATATTGCCTATGGCTCTGTGTCTCAAGTTATTCCCTCTGGTGCACCAGGCCTTCCTCAGTCTTTCAGCCTGCTGTTCTGGGGATTTAGCTTCCCAGAGGAGATTCTTGATCTTGAAGAATGATATTAAGCATAGTTAGATACCTGGTGGGCCTCTCCAGCATGGCTCATACTCTTCACACAATGCCATTGGTACTCTCAACTAATAGCTGGTGAGTACAACCCTTGACAGGCTTTGTCTGTGCTCATACTTGGATAATTCTGTTTTTTCAGTGCCAAAAAATGCTCCACAAAGGGAAAAACATGAGCAAGTTAGAAAAAAACCAAAAAAATGTCTAATGAAGAAGGATGATCCTGTTGTGCACTGTCTTTTGACATTTTTCCAAAATTTAGAGACTGTAGGAGTACCCAAAAAGGAAAAATAAACTTATTCCCAGCAAATGTCTTTCTTCACAAGGGGTTCAGAGTTGATTACAAGCATATGCACATGCAGGCACACACAACTTTTCCACCTGTGGAAGGAGACCATTCCCAACAAAGTCATTGCTCACAAGCCAAAAGTGAGAGTTAAGAGTCCAGTTGTGGTGCAGCTGGTTGCTGCCAGGAGGAAGCTGACCCTGGGCACTGGGCTGTCCTAGAGGTAATCACTGTCCAGGTCCTGGGGTGGGCATTTCAACAAATGGGAATTAATGTGCAGACCTGCTTTCAGTTCAGACCCACTGGAAAAGCACTCCTCTAGAAGATATTCATGGCTTCAGCACCTGAGTATGGTCTTAAAATAAGGGCCTGTTTTTGAAGGTGTATTTGGGGAGCCTGGACTTTTCTTTGTCAGAAAGCGCGCTATCAAGCTTGGCATCATTAGATTTTTCCCAATTGTATTGGATGAGCCATTACAGCCCAACACATACAGCTTTTTCTTGTAAACTTGCTTATGGATCTGTTAAAACTTCTCAGAAAACACCATCCATCTCTCTACTTACCATCACAAACTGGGATCCAAAAAATGTGTCAAGAGAACAATAACCACATATCATTGCCTGATACTCAATAACATTTTGCGTGCTGTTGAAGAGGCGCATAGCAGATGCTTGCTTTAGCATCACTGACAAGGGATGTGCTGAATGCAAGGGCTTTCCAGATGTGTGGGTGTTTTACGATAGAATAAAATTTGTCTACATACACAAATTTTCCTTAAACCACTAAGAAACCAGAAATGAATGCAAACAAGCAGCAAACTGCTCCATCAGAATATTCTGTATCAGATTGTTTCCTTCTATTTGCACAGGATTTTAGGCAAGCCTTCTGCTTCATTATGGGTTTGAAATGAAAGTGGGAAGGGGAGCTTTGCCCAGCAGAAATATTCAAATGCTTTTCAATCACTCTTTCCTGATTAAAGCATTTTGTTTTCAACAAATGATTACTGCTCACAGGAAAGACTTCCCAAAGTTTGGGAAGCAGATATTCTGAAATAATTTTTACAATGCAGACTAGGTATTTTCCTGCTCCCCAATTACACAAACTGTTAATGGGTAATTGGAGGCAGGCTAAGTGCTAAAATCTGGTACTATTACACTGAATGACACTCTATAAAATAACATTGTCTGTGTGTAACATGGCCTTAATTCCCAGCACACTGGCAATCTGTAATGAAAACAGCATGCTGTAAGCACTGAACATATATATATATATATATATATATATAAGAAGTACAAGTAGAGTGCTTTTCTTACAGAATTCAAGTAGGAAAAAGGTAGGCTTATTTTTTATCTTCCTGCAGTTTATAATACAATTTTATTTTGTGAAGTGCTTTTATAAATCTGTCTTTTTATTCCTCTGCAGCATATATATATGTGTGTATATATATACACACATATAAATGTGTGAAAGCATAAATATTTATATGTGTATATACATATATATATATAAACAAAAATATGTTTAAATGAAGTTTCATCAAAAAATTAAATACTAATCAGATATTAAAGTCAGTGCAAAGATTCCAACTGGATTTACAGCTGGAATCAAGATGAGGCTTTAACAAGCTCTAAATCTGCGTACCTTTCTTTTGTAATGCTGGCCCAGATCACAATATTACCTTTGTCTTTGCTTTGCTATACTCTCCTGCTCCTAAGAGTTACTTGAAGGTTCTTGATGTTAGATGGGCCACAGTTAAGGTAAAAATAATTTCATGTGAGTATGCCATTACAAAGTATTTTGTGTTTACAGATGATGTCACAAACTGCTTGCAGTTAAACTGATCTCAGTCGGGGAAATCCAGCCTCTGGAGTGTGAAACAGCAGCTTCCACAGCCAACTGAGACACGACATTCAGAGATGGGGGTTTTAGGACTCAAGAGCTGGAACTACAGAACTGACGAACCAGTGATGAAATTTTATCTTTATCAGACCATTTTCAATGTTGAAGTTTAGCTTTGTGTCTTTCTTTTTTATCACATTTCATTTGATGTAAGATAAACTTACTAAAAATGTTAGTACATACCATAATAATAGCTATCATTTTTGATTTCTATGTCAAAGGACAAGAGTAATATCTCAATATATTCTCATATGATGTATCTTCATTTTTCTAAGCTGTGGCTTGATAATTAGTACAGCATTATCTTATCTGTTAGTAAAACAATATCCAATAATGATATCAGTTCTGACACATCCAGGTAACATTTGGATAGATATATATTTGCAGTTACAATCACATTTACCACAAAGTCGTGGATTTTGGCGTGAACAAGAAATGGAAATATTGATATGCTCTCAATGCTAAGAAAATGGTTTAGCAGTGTACAAGATTACTTGCTTCTGAGAAGAGCTCATTATGCAGAACTATCATATTAGTCCTAGAGTAACAAACAAATTATAATGGAAAAACAATCACAAAACTAAACATAACACCCCTCCAGAAAATAAAAGAAGAATGAAAAAATGATGGAAAGAAAAGTATGCTGTCACGACAGTTCTGTGTTTTCTGTAGCAAAACGGTAATTTCTTAACTTTAACTGGTTTAAAGTGTGATTTTCCCCCATAGTGTGTTTTGGAAAAGTCTCATTTTTCCTGGTAAGGGTGCTGAAACTTCTTATTCAGTATAATTTTATACAGAATGTTTGACACCTTCTGTATGCATCTATTCTAGGGAAGGAAAATCTATTTTGTCAGGTAACAAGTTATTCCTAGTTGAGGAAGTTCTACAAAAACATGAGCATTAGGTAGTAGCATCCCAGGCTCAGTGACAAAATTGTATTTTTTTTTTGTCCTCACACAGATGAGTTACATGGCAGCCATTAATCCAGTGATTATATGTTATTTTTCTCCATGGGTTTCCTATTCTTCAGGACTTAGCTGCATTTCTAAAGCACATGATAACATCAGGGCAAGGTAGCATCTCCTTCTAGCATTTTGGGTGAGGCAGGGATTTCTGCATGTGCCCTTGTTTGGATGGGGGGATTTGTGGATTCTTTTTGGGAACAAGCACAATCATATTCCTCTCACCTTTAGATTTCCAAATTGTTTTGTAGTGCAGGAACTAGCGAAGGGAGTGTTTCTATTTTGCAGTCACTGGCACAGCCCAGGCATTAAGTGGTCTCCTCAAGTAAAACTTTAGCAGTTTTTATGGAAAAGGAATATGCAGGCTGTGTAACTGACCAGAGTAGGGAATGAGAGTGTCTGTGCTCCACCACAAGCACTGAAGGTCCTATTGAGTTTTTATATTTCTGAGTCCTCAGAGACTATAAAGTCTTTGCTTGTGATGGTTAGTTTTTCCTCATGTTGCTGTGCAGACTACTATAGGACAGCAAGGGAAAATTCTCCATCAGGTCACATTCACCCACATATTCCAAATTGCTCTTGTAAAAAAAAAAGTCAACAACAACGAGTCCTTCAGTAATCTCTAATGTGATTCTGCTTTATCTTTGCACTGGAAAACCCTGTTTACTTAATATTTGCAAGTTATAAAAATGATGTGATATAATCTATTTGCTCAGATTTCTGATACACATTAGTTATTTTTCCCTGTATATTACAAATCAAAGTCCTTTGATTGAAAGTTGCATACCCTGCTTTTAATTTTATTTAACCTGTTATTTCTACTCTCATCATGTTTTTCAGGAAAATAAAATTAATTTTATCAGCTCCCAAATAGTCCGTTGGGGGGGGGGGGGGGTTGAAGGCAAAAGCATAGGTTGTCTGGATTTATATCCTGTCAATCCTTAAGTCCTAATGCTTGAGCCTGGAGAAAGGATGGAGATAAAATTGGAAAATCCAAGCCAGACTATTGTCTAGGCTCAGCTGCTTTGAACCCTTCAGATATTTGGGATTATAGGAAAAAAAGAAAAAAAAGAAAAAAGGCAGTTTCACAGTGACAAGGCAAACCCCAGCAAATTTAGCAATATATTGGCAGAGTAGTGCCTTGTTGCTAGATGTGTTGGTAAGTAGGTGTCCAAGAACAATTTGTCTGCAGCACACAAACAGGCTCGTGCGGCTCCAGCTGGTGCCAAGATTACCCTGGGGAATGATGTGCCCATTAGCTGGAGGCAGAATATCATAAATGTGAAGGCAGTTCTCACAGTGATGTGGAATGATCAGGGTGAGCCCCCTGGAGACCCTGGAGTACGGATGTGGAAGGAGGAGGAGGAAGAAGAACTCTGGGGAAGAATGCAGGCAGTGATAAATAAAACCTATCAGTATTTATCTCCTAAGTGGGCGTGTGTGTTTCTGTGTGACAGAGAGAGTAGGGAAGCCAAGGATCTCTTCCTTAATGTGTTATGGAAGATGCGCTGAAGTTTTGAGACACACGGGGGAATCAGAAAAGAAAGGAAAGTGTTATTTAATTACTCAGAGCTCAGTGGAAGAGCTAAATTACTCTGAGACTCAGGGACAAGTAAATGACTGAGGGCTCAAAGGATGTGCCAGTGAGCACCATACAAATGATCAGGGAGACAGAGAGGATTTCTCTGAGGTTTCAGAAACCAGGGCCTTCTCCTGCTGGCCTGGGGTGTCAAGCAGAGCCAACACCTCTCATATCCTGAGGTCTGAAGCACAGAATCAGCAGGGTCCCTGCTGTGGCTGACAATCCAGACTAACACCCGCATGTCAACAGTGGCTTGCTTTTGAGCTTCAGTGGTGAAGCCCAACTGCCTGAAAGACTGTGCAGAGCAATGTGTTATGGCCTTATTAGTTAGATGTGTGCAGTCCACAGGGAAAGGGTGATAGTGCCTTTCTTCATTCATTTATGTTGCATGGAAGAAAACATACACTTAAAACATGTTTGTGTTCTATCTGTTACTCTAGAAATGCCAGAAATGTCAAGTCTGATCTTCCATGTTTTCAGAGCAGGGAATGACTTAGTTGTGACATGTGCAACACTTATGTTTTTAAAGTGTTGAAAGCACAGTATGTAGCAAAACTTATAGTTTCCCAAATATTAAAAAGAATCCCAACCAATCAACCAACCAACCAAAATAAATCCCTACCACAAAACCAAAACAAAGGATTTTGGAATATACAATTCCTATCTCAATAAAATTTCACTTCTTCAGTTTCATCACTACTGTTATTCAAGTAGAAATTGAGACTTTCAGGATACACTGAGAGTGAATTTTGAAGAGGGAAAACCAGTGAAAAAGAGTTTTTTGCATCTGTAAAGGAGTTAAACATTATTTTTGGTGGCTGTAAAGCACCACAAGTTCACATTTTTCCCCCTTTTTTTATTAGTTCATATCAAAATGAAATTCCAGAACTTCTGCCTTCCTTATAGAGTTGTCCAGATTTGACAGTCATATGTTAAGACTTTCCACATTATTTTCACAATACCTTAATTTAACTTGAGTTTTGAATACTTTTTAAAGCAGTCATTTTGTTGCCTGCAAGGCTGGATTTGCTTTCTTGGTCATAATACTTCAACCTAATTTTGCTAAATAGATAATTTGTCTTAAAATTTTAGATAATTTGTCTTTAATTAAAACCTTTGCTTTGAATCTTGGTAATGTGTTTCCTGGTTATTCTCAGATTTTTGTTTTTTTTAAAAAAACAATTCCTAGCTGCAAACTGAGAAACTTAAGGACTCTTATATTTCCCCAGCCATAGCCCCTCCTTGGAAATTAATTAGATGGAATAATGTCCATCATTAATTGGCTTACAGCAAATTGTCCCTTTAATTCTATTTAGCGGCCTGTCAACAGTCTCTGTTTTGCTCATTAAGCAATGGGGTGTCCTTAACTGACATAAAACCTTGTCCCTGGGAACCTGTAACAACACAGTCTTCCTGCTTGGAAGGAGCACTTCCCTTCTTCTCTTTGTCTAGAATGTAGCATGAATGGATGTGTGCCTACAATGCCACCGTGGGCAAGGCAGCCACGGGGTTTGATACACACAGGAAAAGCAGGAGATACAGAAATCCAGGGCTCATAGAGCTGCATTTAGCACAGGACCAAAGTTGCTAAGAAAGAGAACACTCCAGGTGTTGTATGATCTTAAAAAGCAGTTTGCTTGTTCTGAAAGAGCATCATATCTTTTCCAGGAGACCAGCTAAGCTGAGCACCCACATGCAGGAGGTAAAGTGGATTTTGACTGTCAAAGCCCTGCATCTTGAACTCCCTTAGAACATTTCCAGGGAAAGCCTGATGTACAGTCTTATGACTATGGACAAAGCTCAAGAATCCTCTCTCTTTTCCTGTCTCTGTGCTGCTGTCCTTTTCCCTCAGCAGCAGCCTTCACTCCCCACAGATGGAGCTTTGCTGGTCCTTCCAGCAGGGGACACAAATGTTTCATGGAGAAGTGGTGGCTTTGGTGGGTCTTAGTAATGGCCCCATCTGGAAATCCTAAAAAGCTGATGGATGCTAGAGTAAATTATAATTTGCCTATAAAACTAACTTAAATAATGTAATGAATGGGTCAGTTGGGTGGGTTATTGTTATAAAGGGCTGAGTGTATCACATGTGTGTGACTACCACACATTGGATGTGCAGGGCTGTCAGGAGCAACCCTGAGCAGAGCACTCTGTTCTGGCTTGTAACTCACTCTGAATGAGAATGATGGGGCCCAATCCTCAGTGGTGACCAAAAAGGGCATGGTACCTGGTCTTCTGATCACCAGTATGCTCAGGGCTGTTCTGGAGACCACTGACACAGCCTATGCTTGGAGCAGGTGGTGTGTGCTGCAGACTCCTGCTAGGAGCCATTAGCTGGGGGTCTTGCACCATGGAACCTGAAATGGCAACACTGCAAAGCCTGCAGTGCTTCTTTGAAGTTGGATGAATTAAGTTTTAAGTCTGTTTTAGGTTGATGGAGCAGTGTAAAATGACTGTGCCATGGGCCAGGATCAAGGGCAAGGTTTTACTTCTGGCTGGGAGATGCCTGTGTAACCTGCCCAGCTTGAGTGCCTAAAAATAGTGCTTTCTTATTCACAACGCATTACTTTTCTTCTGCAAATTTCTATGCCAGGAAAGTACATTAATGGATGCTGAGTAATCTTGTGTCAAATAATATTTTTAATAGGTATAATTAAACAAACAAGCAAACAAAAAAAAGGAGGCAGAAGAAACTCCAAGTTTCCCATCTTCTATTATTCAAAGCTAAAACCTATCTGTGTAAAAACTTTCATCTGAATGATCCTAGCTAGTCTGTTGGGATATTTCCAGATCCTTGTCCATTTTCACAGCTCCAATACACTTCTGTATTTTGCTCCATTTGGGCAAAAAGGAATAGCAGTTTTTTAGGTGTTTGCAGATCAGACCCCACTATTGGTGATTAATTACCAAAAGATTATAAACACCTTACGAGACAGCTTAGCTACTCTATTCCTTAATCTCTGTCCTTTTTCCTTCTCACTTTGTCTTTAACCTCTAGAAGGACAAGCGGCAGGAGGCTGATTTATGCTCTTAAAGAGATTTACTCTCTTTTGCCCTGTCACACAGGTTTTGTCTGATTTGTTACTTACTCTTCTGAACAAGTCCAGGCAGGGCTTTCTGAGGTAAACATGAATGGCATGCTCATAGAAACAAGGGCCAAACACTTGTTACCAAAAATCTCCTAGTAATATAAAATTTAAGGATGGGGGGGAAGTAAAAACCTTGAATAACTTTAGAGCAGACTGCAAGAGAGAGCATGCAGCCATCCTGAAGGAAAAGTTGCTGGTGTTCCATCTAAGAATAAGATGCCTCTGACAAATCTCACATCACACTGGGTGCCACATTTGTGTCCAGACTGCTGCAAACCCCTTTTCCACCAGACTCTGAGATTATTTTGCAGGCATTTATGAAGTGGAGGATAAGCTGTGGATGGAAGGGGAGGGCTTTCTAGCATCATTGCCCCAGGACTTCCTCAAGCTCCCCAGGAATGGTGGGAAGCTTCAAAGCAGGGTGGGGCGGGGCTGCAGTGCCATTAAAAATAAGGTCCCCCAACAGAGACTACAAGTGAGTTTGGGCAGAAAAACTCACCCAGGTCATCCAACCTGGCCAACATTGGGTCAAAGTCTGGGCTCAGTCCTGAGTTGGATGGGCAGTGAGACAGAACACAGGCCCTGAGCTATATGGTGAGAATGGAATTGTTTCCTTCTGAGAAGAAACATGTGTTTGTCTGCTACAACCTCAGCAGAATAAATTATACTTTGTACTCCAACAAGAGTAAGATCTAATGTGCATGTTGTTTTCCCTGTTAGAGCTTGCAAGTGTAGAGAAAGATGACTCTGTATACTGCTGTTACTCAGCAGACCTCAGGGCTGGCACAGGAAGGTGGAAAGCAACCCTTATTAGGAATTCATTGAGGTATAAAGTGCTTTATAACACTGTGTGAGATGAGAAAGAATTCAGGAACTTTGGTAATGGTTCTTCAAGAGTTAGGAAGACTTGGATGTGGAGGAGACCTTGAAAACATGCAACCCATTGCCTGGATATATGGAACCTCGTTTTTCAGCTCTCAGAGTGGGATTAATGGGGTATAGTGGCAGTGAAAAAAAAAAACTGTCATTAAAGGAAATATAGGAGTATTACCTTGCTGCCTTGGTACTATTTCACAGGCATTTAGTTATCCATTGACCTGCACAGAGAAGCAGAATCACTTAGGGCTGGCTCCGAATGAGACTGGTCTTACAGCAGAATGTCACTAGCAAAATGTGAAATGGACATCAGGTTGGCTCCCTTGGCTACCTGAATGACATGGTTTCCAGGAGCTATGGAGGGCTTTTCTGAGAACCTGAAATATCCATCTTGAGGGATGACTGTTTAAAAAAAAATTCTGATCCCTACAGAAAAGACAGATCATAGGAACTTAAAGTTGGACAAGAAAAAATAATTATGACACGAAGCTGAAGTGCTAAGTAGGCTTGACTTTTCATTTCTATAGTGACAGTGAGATCTTCAAACATATTTCTTTAGACATTCACAGCCAATTTCCATTACATTAACTGGAATCTCCAGGGCTGTGTCTGTAGATTTTGATCTGTTAAGTTCTAAATACAATTTTTTTGAATGCTGACTAAAACCCCTTGAAATATGAAATTGATTTAAGGAAATCCTACTTCTCGGAAGAATAGAAATAATAGGTGCTGAGGTTCCTTGTCTATTAAGCAGTCTTTGCCTTTGCTGCTGCATTTACCACAGTCATCTTGAGAAATTCTGCAGTACTGTCATCACCTACTCAGAACAAAACATGTCCTTTAAAACCTCTTCAAATGCAATTAAATGATATAGTGGTCTCTCTCACTGGAAAGACAAGATTTTTTTTTCCTAACATTCTTGTATTGCTGCTAGTCAAAACATAGCTCTGGAAATTAGCCGTGTTTCTAATCTTACCAGGGGTGAGTTCTCTGCTAAACTATCCTGCTCTTCCATAAGTATGACTTTGATACTATTGTGCAGATACTGAGCTGGCTGTCAATAAACAGCAAATTATGCATTTTCTTGTAGTGCTGTGTGAGTAAATCAAATTTTTACAAAGGAACTTAATTCAGACAGATTTTTCAAGGCTTTTTTTTATACATAAGTTCTCTTGCCTTGAGAAATGAAGGTAAGCAGTATATGAACAAATCACTGGTTAAAATTTTAAACTTACAATATATTTAGTAATTTTAGGGAGACAGACAAAGCTAAGGCAGTGAAAACATGTTGCTTTTCCTTAAATTAACCCTTTGACATACTTCAGCAGTGTCTGCTGCCTTGCAGAGCATGAAGAATGCACAGAGGCTTTTAGTGGCATTTACTCCTGCAATCCCTGCAAACTGATTTGCATGTGCATAAGTCAGAAATATTACATAAGAAGACCTAATGAAAAGGATCCTGGATTCTAGCATTGCAGATACTTCTGGGTTTTAAATTCCCCAAGTATTTTTGTTAAAGGCTTTGGCATAATCCTGTCTGGCTTTGCTGTGTAGAGAGTGGATCAAAGGTACAGACATATTAGCCTCCTCTGAATTTCAGGCCTCTTGGGGATTAGTTTCCTAGGGATGTCCTAAAAGTTTTCCTCTGATACAAACACAATATCAGAGGAGCTGTTCACATGGACCGAGAGTTTAAATTCTCAGTTTACACAAGCACACTTTAAAGAGGCCATTCTTTTGAGTGCAGTGTGCAGTACCTTAGGTCAAACATGTCTCCCTTGTTATCATTACCAAATGCATATTACACTAAACAAATGATCATGCTAGACAGAGAGGGTGTTTGAGTTTCTTTAAGAGATAAAATGAAGATAAATCACATTTAAACATCTGCGATGCCTCCGTTCGTCCTTCAATGCACACAAAAAGTGCTTCTATAAAATTTTGCATGGGCTGCTGGTTGTACTGTACAGATCAGCCATTACCATCACTATGCACCAGTGGGGAAAGCAAACATGCATAATATATGGTAAAAAATGCACAGCAGATGAAAATAATAGAAAAATTATCAGAAAATAATGTTGTGTACTTTCACAGTGAGATTTCTGCTCCAAAGGTATATTCTAATGATACCATACAAACTGTGCAAATGGTTATGAGACAATTTCTCTTGTTTTCTTGTTTTTAATAATGCCATGCCAAGGAACTGTACAGACAATTCACAGGCTGCACAGTAGGGTTCTGAAGTTAGGGTAGCAATAAATTTTCCTGAGTGTTCTCTTGTTAGGTGTGGGTTTTTTTCCCCCATGACTAATCAATTTACACTATGCTATATGGTTTACTGTTTGTGACAGGTTTTTTCACAAGCTACTTCACTTTTAGGATTTTGTTGTAATGAAGTGTTAAAGAAACTTTTTCAGGTACATCAAGAGATACCTGACTCCTCCTTGAGCTGGGAGGGCTGATCCTGGGAGACACTGAGTGCCTCTAATGCTGCTAAAGCCCTCCTGCTCCTGCTGAACCTGGTAAGAAAAGAAAGGGCCCCACATATCAGGCTTTTCCAAATCACTAGGGAGATGTGGCCCAGATGTGAGCATCATTTCTCCCCTTGATCATGTCACATTGACTTCATGGTGCTCGTTCTGTGAATAATTACTTGACAGGATAAATGAGGTTTTAACAGGCTGTTAAGGAACTGTCCTTGAAAATATTTTTCTTAAGGAAAAAGCTTTGATTATCACACAAGCTGTCAATACAACTCAGGCAGAAGATATTTTGAGCCTGAAAAGAAGATGGTAAATCATTATTATATATATTATATCATTATATCATGATATTATGATGTCATTATAGATAAAGCCTTTTGATAATTTAACTATAAAATAAACATAAGAGGTTATCTATCATATGCCATGCAGTGTGCACCCACTATTGATGTTGCAAAACTGTACAAAATCAATGTAAACATGAGAAGAAACCAGAAAGTTTTTTTGAAGTGATGAATGAATCTTGAGATAATTTGAAATGGAAATCTATACTACACTGGTATTATTTTTGTAATTCTCTTCAGTTTGGCTTTTTGGCAAAGTATTACCATTTCCAGTAAATAAAAAGCTCTGAGTTTTGACTAGCTCTGTTTTCAAGCTGGTCAATAAGGTTTTTGTGATACTGTCAAGTGGGGAGTCCTTGGCTAGAGATGCTGTTAAAAAAAACTTAATACTGGCATAAGATGAGGAGATTTATCAGGAGGTGGGGGGCTATCAGCATTGGGCCAAGTGATGAATGGACATTGGGAGAAAGAGGTTGGAAGAGCAGGGTCAGAAGGACAGCTGTGACCCTGCCATGCCCCTGAGATGTCACCACCAGCACAGGGTGCTGGGACAAGTGGCTGGAGAACTACATGGACCCTGTTGCAGTCTGCCTCTCCACAGCAACAGGAGTGGGAACTGGGGATTAACTCTGTCTTGGTAAAAGTTTCTTTTATTAATCTCTTCTTCCTCTTGAAGCAGACGGGAAGCCTGTTGTTGACATTATTGAATACAAACATTTTGTCTAAAGTGTGTCCTGATAAGGTTTTTCCATATATTCCCTTTTCTGTGCCTCTGAAATGTTAGAGGATCTCACCAATGATCAAGGTTCTGTCTTTTCAAGGAAGTGTAATTAGGGGTTTTTTGAGGTGACATTAGGAGACTTCTTCCATATCTTTCACTGCACAGTAAATGTGTTTGAGAGTCAGAAATGTTACCAGTTTTATTTGGTGAAATATAAAGGACAAGAAAACACTTAGGTCTGTGGCAATATTGTCTCTGTATTCACTTTTTTAGCAGAGCATATTTGTGATTCAGTACTCAGTCCTTTGTTATGCTTAAGATCATGTGAGCTTTTCTAATTATTTTTTCTGCTTAAAATGCTATTGTAATTTTTCTTTTTACAGTGACCAGAATCATGGATTTCATTACAGGCCACTGTAATGGTACAAATGATCTTCTTTGCCCCATCCTGTATCATTAAAACCTCTTTCTAAAAACACACTGAATCTATTTCTCCATGTATGTCTCCTTATTTGTCATACAACTATTTTAAAACAAATATTTTCTTTAATATTTGCAACTTTCTTTAGTATTTGCAACTTCCCACTTTTGCCTATTTCCCCAATATTTCTTATTTAGTTTGATTTCATTATTAGCCTGATTTTCAGTATTGCTTTCTCAGAAATTAATATATTTTTTCTAATATATTTGATGCTATTTTAATTCTTTCTTCTTGAAGATTCATACCTTGTTTGGATTCATTGGTTTGATGAGAGCTCATACATCCTGAAGTTAAAAACAGACCTCTGAAGTGCTAGAAATTTTTTATTCTTGCCAGTGCTGCTTAATATACTTTTGTTCTTCCATAATTGCCATTTGTAATTACCTAACCCTCAACTTACAGAAATTGTCAATTAACTTAATAATTTCACAGTTCAATTATTTTTAAATACAGTAGGTGGCCTATAAATCTAGTGGTATATAATTAATTCACTCAGCGCAACATTTTCAATCCCATTGCATGTGGATTGCCAGCGGACCATAAATCAGAAGTAAATAGCAGAGCAGTGAGTGAGGTGAGAGTCTGTGTGCATGAGGGCAGTGCATCAGCTGCTGGATGTTGCAGGACTCATTATATACAGTTGTACCCAGCAAATAAATATATGACCTGGCTGCCAGGAAGAGCAAAGGTGGCCAGATAAGAAGAGCACATTATCCCTCTGTGATTCCCACTGCTGCCTTCCTAGTGTGCAAGCAAATATCTCTTGCAATCTATGTCTCAGGCTTACACAACATGAAGATTATTGTTATCAGAGAACTACCAGGTCTATAGAATGCCTCTAAGTTACCCTGGCAAGAGGCTGGCACACAAAGGGTTGCTGGCCTATACTGTCCAGGATAACAAAGGGTTGATTAAGGAACAGTAATGAGCTAGTAGGAGATGCAGGTGCATAGGATGCTGAATGAACAGCACAAACATGTACTCCCAACTCTTGATTCTGGGCCAGCAGTGAGCACCTTGTTTCATCTCCCAGAGGACATCACAGCACTTTGCAGGCCAAACCAGCACCAGCCAGGGAGCTCAGCATACCCACTGAGGAACTAAGGACTAGCCAGACCCAAGGCCAGTCTGTCCTGGTTGCCGAATTTGAACCATTCCTTTTCTGGCAGACAAGTGGCAGTGGCATGGAAATTATGGCATGAGTCTTGTAGCGTGTACTCGAACAGTGCAGTGGACACACTTGCAGTGCAGGGTGCTACCAATTGGTTAATTCAGATTGGTTTTTGCTTCCTTTAATCCAAGATATTGATGTTGTTGTACTTGTTGCTGTATTATGGATCACCTGATCCTCCATCTGATAGACTTAGGTGTGTTTTGTGGCTTTCCTGGTGATGCTTGTAGGAAGAAATTCCACAGAGTCTCACTATATCTTTCCCAGCCATCGCACATAGCTATAGAATAAGCCAAACTGTTGTTGTGACCTAGCCAGTCAAACAAGATAAATCTTGTGTCGCTCTTCATTGGCACATAATTTTTTTCTGTGAGAATCTCAGCAAGAAAAAGGTACCAAGAGGTCAAATCACAAATTACAGAGCATCCTGCAAGCCTTAGGACACCAAGTGTACAAGCTATGATCGATTGCCTCATTCTTCTGTTGTCTCTTGCTGTAACAGGGAAAGACAAAAGGGTGGAAAATTTCCACTGGTTTTTGATTGATACACATTTCTACATACATTTCTAATGTATGTGTTATGTGATTTCATCTGTCACTAGGAAGTCAAGTAGGTGCGACCTTTTCAGTTAGAAATGTTAATATAGTGGATTCAAGAAGTTTATCTGCCTCCTACTGTCTTCTCCAGAAACTTCATTCAACACCCAAACTTTTGAGCAGGTTCAAATTGATGTCTTTTTCCCCTTTTACCGCAGCCTAACCTTCCACACATTTATTTCCTTTCCTGAGAAAATGCTTATATTTCTCCCTAAAGATGTAGGAGTCCTAGAGTCAGAAGACCAAGCAAGAGTCCTGGAAAACTGTCAAATTCCATTTATGTAAGAGTTGCATAATCTGTAGGTCTCAAAAAAAGGAAGAAGATATTTCCTATGATGGGAAGGGGGTAATATCAAAGACACTCAGGATTCATTTCTAACCCTAGAAGGGCCTGAGACAGAGAGTTTTGCAGCTGTGAGACTGATATTCAAGCTGAAGTTTAGAAGCATATACACCAAAAAAAGCTCTTTTATATAGCATGGCCTATTTTTGTGGCTTTCAGCACTGCTCTCTGTCTCCACAGATGTGCCCAAGACATGATAAATATAGAGAGGATTGCTGCCACCCTGCTGTGGTTCCTCAATATAAGGGACCTAGTGGCAGGGGATGTGCAATCTCTGCCAGCACCTGGTGGAGTAAGAGAAGAGAGGTGTCCATCCTGTCCTCTGGAGGCAAACCAGAGCAGAAATGTGACAAGAAACCCAATTTCTCCATTGGTCTCCAGGTTGTTCAAGAGGGAAACATATGTCCTGGCTATTTGTTTTTTCAGATCTATTTCTCACTATATTGGTACATTCCTTTCCTTTTTTCAGTGTAGATATGGCTGTAGACGCACACATATATATATGCCTGTCTAAACACAGATGCGTATTTATAGAGAACATACAGAAAACATGAATGCATTGCTTTTTCAGAACTCACTTGGATGTAACAGTAATGGTCTCAAATCTTTATTTTGACAAATATGATACACCAGACTCCATGGATTATATTTATAATGGGGTATAATTAATTTTATATATATATATATATGTGTGTGTGTGTGTGTGTGTGTGTATAATCCATTATTTCTATCCATACGTTATTCTTTATAAAAATCGTTCTTTTTAAAAAATCATTATTTTATAAAAATAAAAAAGTGGTCATTTATTGGGTTTTTTTTTCTTATTAATTAAGAATGTTAATGTTACCTGTGCAACAAAACCTAATCTCAATCTTTTAGGTCTCATTATGCAGTGTTTAGCATATTGTCATAGCAGTTCAGTTCAGGAAGCACTTCCTAAGTGTACCTAACTTTCAGGACATGGATTAAAGTTCATACTGCAGGGATTTTTGAGGACTGTTTACCTGAAACACATACAATGTTTCACTTATGAGAGATATCTCTTCAGTGCAGTTGACCTGCTTGCTTGTTTTTTATCAGAAACTAGATTAGATTGACAACTGTGTTTTTCCATAGAATCTAAACTATTAGAAAATCTTGCTTTTAAAGAAAATAATTTATCCAAACTTAAAATGACTTTCCTATCATTTGGGAAATGAACTCAAAACTCTTCCCAAGTTTAGTTATCTGTAATTTTTTAACAAAAGGTGAAATTTAATCAAGAATAATTGTAGCAAAAGAGTGTAAGAAATGCATTTTTCCTGTACATAAGAACTAACATGTTTGTTATTATTTTTCTGCTTTACAACCCATATCAAGAGGTTATATTTAAAATCAGACATTGCATTAGTGTGAACAAACCCAACACATTGAACTGTGTTCAACAGAGATCTTTTTCAAAGCTGCATTTTGGCAAAATCACCTTGTATAGTTTGCAGCTTCATGTTTAAAGGAATGTAGAAAACAATCTAGTTTGGAAAGGGGAAGACCACTAAACTACCTTGTCCAGCCTTTGGCTTTTGTGCTATATATTTATTTTCTTTCTTCTCACAGTAGATTTTCTATCAGTGCTTTCAATTAAAACTGTGGTATTGACTTTTTTTCTTTCTTCTTGAGAAAGGATATGTTCTTGAAAGGACTTTTTTGGCACTAGGTCTGGTGTGTTTCTGGGGTCATTTGTGGGCTTTCTGGTTTGCCAGTAATTAGTCCCTATTTGGCTCATCACTAGCACTTCTCCCAGAGGAGTCTAATTCAGTTTTTATTTTGCATCTTCACAGCTTTTTTTTGTACAGAGAGGCAGGACACCGGCATTATTTTTGTGTTGGTTATAACACATGAAATATGGTTATAAAAATCAGATTGGTTATCTAGTGATCTGCTCCCACAAAGGACCACTTTCAGACATTTCAGAGATGAGTGTAAAGATTTACATTCACATGTGATGGGTGAATGCCAAACAACTTAAAAGAAGTTAAGCCAAGAGAGAGAAGAGCTGGTTGCTGTCCTGCACACTCAGAGCTACTGTCCTCCTAGTTATTTTAAATCAGTGTAAGGTTCACCTTGAGCCATCTTGACCCCAACAGAGACACAGATCCTGAAATATTTCAGTGCCTTACCCAATGCTGAATATTCTTTAAGAATATGGATGAAGTGGAGAATGGTTGGAGTGAGAGCCCCATCTGGTACCAATGCACTGACATAAACACATAAGTGCATGCTGTTGTAGCAGGGGATGAGCATCCCCTATCCCCCAGGACACATCTGCATGAAAGCATATGCAGGGATAAACTCAGAGTGACATGTCCTCGACTTTCCTCAATGCCCTGGGTGGCTGGGGATGGAATCATCAAACATCAAGTGCACATCAGGCTCGGGTCACCCTTTCACCCCAGTGAACAGTGAAGGAGAGCTCAGCCATGGCTTTTTGTGGGCAGCTCAAATTGTGGCTGCCCCTGCCTGGAAGCCCCAGATCCCTAGCCCTAATTTGGGAGTGAACTAGCACCCTGTAATCTATTTCTTCTTTTTTGTTCTTTCTGTTCCCTGTCTGTTATGTCAAGATCCTACTTCCAGAAGCCAAACTGTTCCCAAAACTTCTGCAATCTGACCCAAAAGTTTAATGTCCCCTAAATGAGAACCAGAAGACTCCTCCATAAACCAATTTAGTCTCTGGGAGCAGGCATCCAGAAAAACATCCACCCTTCCTCCTAGATATCACATACAAGTATATTTATCCTCCCAGACAGAGATACCCAGTTAATCTGCTCATCCATGCAGATAATAATGAAGCACTAAAAGAGACAGATATCCACAATAAATAAGGGTCCAAATCCTCCTTGTGTATAATCTGGGCTCATTCTTTTGAGATCAAGGTGGTGACAAATTTTTATGCTGAGAGACTGTTCTGTAAGGACATGCAACAATAAACTTCCTGTGGGATTATGGTCAGAGAATTGCACATATATGTTAGCAGCATCTTCCCATTTGAACTTGGCTGGATTTATTATAATAAAGTATCTCTTGGGCAGTGTAAAAAAGGGGAGCAGTAGTAGTGTGCATCTATTAAACAACCATATTCTATTATTGTTGCAATATTGTCTGAATATTGTCTGTTATGAAATGTGTCCACAAGCTTTTTGCTTATTTGAAGTAGTTACTTTATCAAAAGGCTATGCATTGGCTCTGGAAATGTATTTTTGTGTATGTTTTTCCCCTAAGAAGTGAGATCTCCATTAAATATGGCATGAAAATTGTATTTTTGAGTTGTATAAAAGCCATTTTCATTGGGAAGAGACATTTCCTTCCAATAACATGCCACAATCTGATTCCCCATTTGCTTTTGTAGTTTCAGCAACAAAAGATCTTCTGAATAGTTTTTCTTTTTTTATGAAGTTTTCCTCCCCTTTTCTATTTCCACTGGTTAAGTATGATTTCTTAAATTGTGCCTTGTAGGTGCATAATTTTCAGAATACCTCCTTAGTGTTTTGAGTTCAGCTCTGCCTTTTGTTTCAGGTTTTGATTTTCTCTTATTATTGTTACTGCTATTATTGTCACTGAGAGTGTGTGGGATGCTCAACACTCGAGAATGAAAAAGGTTAAATATCTTACAACTTGAAGATCAGATTTTCCTGGCTTTTTCTTTAAACTGGTACATATTTTATCCCTCTTGGGATAATGTGTTTTCAAAGTGACTGTAATATTTTACTGGTATATTTCACATGGTGTTTCACAGGTGAGCATCACCTCTCCGTGCTCGTGCTCTGGGCCAGCTGGACACTGCTCAGCTGTGAAGGGGAAGCCATGCACTCGTGGTGAGCACAGCCCTTGGCCTAAGCTGGCCACCATCCAGCTGGGAGGTGGGCTATGGGCTCCTGCACAGCAGGCACAGCCTTGGCTGCCTGTGTGGATGTGGGCTAAGGCTCAGCACACAAAGCTGTGCTCACCTCAGCCTGGCCCTGGCTGCAGGAATGTGCCCACAGTCAGACTGCTCCCAGCCTGGGCAAAATAGGCTCAGTTCTGCTTAAATGAAAACTTTTTGCAACTGGTTTTGGAAGGCAGAGCCCCGAAGGTAATTCAAGTTGAAAGGCCGGGTCCCTCTTGGCTTCTGGAGTGACCTGGAGGGGTGTATGAGGCAGGAGCCCTCACTACAGAGCACCCAGGTCTCCAGAGCATGTCTTGTACTGCTGTTGGTGAGGGCTTGTGAAGGAGAAGAGGAAAATGAGCTACTATGCTTCTGAGTTGTCCTGTCCCAGCTTTTCCCTGCAATTTTAGTATGATTCATGGCATATACGAATGAGAACCAGTGAACTGGAATTTTTATGCATTCTGTGTTTTTCAAATTATGTCGAAGACTGTTGGATTCCCAGTAGGGTGAATTCCTTAAGGCCATGAGAAGAAAACCAGTGTCTTACAGCACTGAAAAACACTCTGATCTTTGTTTTTTTTTTAAGGTAAGGTAACTACAGACTTAGCAGGTGGACTTAATTTCAACTTTCTTAACAGATTTCTACAATGAACACCATGCTAATTATGGTGTTATCCATAGTAGTTATCCAGCATTAATGAAGTTATACAGACAATGAGATTTGCAACATTAACTTTTAATCTTGTTTTCTGTAATGATTTTTCTTCCCTAATGGAAGCACATGCTTACCTAAGCAGGTTTTTTTGTCCATTATTTTATAATTAAACTATGAATTCCACTTGTTGTAACTCCAGCCTAAGCAGGCATTAATATATCTGGAATGAGTGGATGTATTCTTAAAGCTCTTGTAAATTTCTAACCTTGAATAATTTGTCTCTGATGCTTTTCTTAATTATAATCCATTCAGAATAAAAGAGGATGAATTTTCCCTTTGAGCAAAGCCAGGATAAATTCTAACCTATCTGCTCTATATGAAGATTTCTTTTTCATGCTGCCAAAGTGAATACGGCATCCTAAACTACTTCATGGTTCATTAGTGTACAATTAGGCCCATATCTACTGGTATGTGCTGCCTGCTTTGGGTCATTCTAGTGATACAGAGCAGCTGTAAACTCAATTTAACAGCCTGGTTAATCCAGGTTTACAGATGTTCTGTGTTGCTGTTGAGGAGTGTTGTGTCTGGGGTGTACTGGTAAATCTGGCCTGTCGAAAAAGAAAGAACTTGCATTATTATTTTATCACTTCTCAAACTGTCTCTGTCATAAAGCAGCCTTTGCAAGTTTTCATTTGATAGGACCTTGTTCTCCACTTCATTGAATAGCTTTATCACATTTTCTAATTAAAACAGAGGGAAAAACCATCATGAAAACAAGCAACATATTAGAGAAATATATTTAGTAGAGAGCATGGGTTAGGAAGTATTACTAATTAAAGCAGAGAGATTATATATGACAGAGTGACTATTTTATAACACGGAAAAGAAGGACACCACCCTCCACACCCCCAGGTTCCCCCACTTGGCAGCAATTTCCTTGCCAGAGAATCACAGAAAGCCTGTACTTCACCCTGGCAGCCTCAGCCCCCAGGGACTAGCTCACCTAGATGGCACAGAGCTGTGGAGGTCACCAGATGGTTATCACACAGCAGTCACCTTCCCAGACATGGCTTGTCGTACCTCTTCTGCCAGAAAGGGGTGTCACCATTGCTCCAGAAAGGGATGATGACTTTTCACCCAGTCTCCTTCCTGGTCCATTGTGAACCCTAAAGAAGGGCCACCTTAGGATCAGGTGAAAGAGGATTTCAGTAGCTGTGTCTATTCTTTCAGGAAATCCCACTGTGCTCATGTCAAAAATATGAGTGTGAGAAGCTTTCCCCTCTTCCATGGCAACATCAGGCAGGACAGTGGCACACAGCACAGTTTGAAAGGCAATCACAAGCAAACTTCTGCTGAAATCAACCAAGTTTCGTCCTTTCATGTTTTCCCTTTAATTTTTTATCCTTCTGTGCTTGATCAGCGCTTTGTCATGCTGTGCTCCTTGCATTACTTGCCATACCATTTACAGAACTTATTCTCCCTCTCGCTCTTCTGTTGATTCTTTTGTTAGCAGTCAAATATGTCTGAGCAAAATATAAGTATACAAACTTAAATCCAAGCCTGATTCAGAGCATGCAATCAAAAATTTAAGAGCTTTTTCAGAATTAAATTACTTAAAATCAAAGGGAACTGGCAATATCAGCACATCTACCTCAGCTTGAATTTGTTATCACTATGCCTTATCTTCTTTAATGCCTATTTGTAATGTGGTTCTTGGTTCTTGGTTTTCTTTCCCTTACATTCCCATTTCTGAGTTCAGTTGAAACTCTGGGGATTCATCAGAGCAAATCATCATCATTGCAAAACTCTAGTGCATGAGGGAGATGCAGGTGAAACAAAAATCTTGGCTCATTGGGGAGAATAAGGAAGAGTATTTTCTGGTTGCAAGTGCTATCAGGCACAGTGTTGGTCTAACTGGAAGCAGAAATTAACGTAAACATAAAGTACTTAATTTATATTATCGTGATCGTAAAATTTCATAAAAATTGATCTTTCCCTGGAGATATATTGATTTACAGAGCCTCTGTTTTCCCAACAGAAAATCTTTCCCTAACAGTTGTTACCATCAGCCATTTTCATGCCTTTTACAAAGAACAAACATCTCTAAAACAAAAAGGTCCTTTATTTCCCATTAAATTAAAATAGTGAACTAAACCATGAAAATATTCAAAGTTTTCTCTCTCCTACTATTCCTTTGTGTCCAAGCTTAAATAGCAATGGTGTGAGCTGGGATAAAATCTATGGAATGCCATGCCCATGCTTTACCCATGATGCCAGTTCTAGTGGAAAGGATACTTCAAGGGGTTATCTTAAGTGATGGAGTGCTGTAAAGTCAGATTACACTGAAATCAGGCTCTCCTCCTGGTTCTCAGTGTGCAAACAGATGGAGAGGAAGAGAACCGCTGCCTGTAGAAGGGATCTGTCTCCACACACCAGCAGGCAAGCAGCAGAGAGGACTGCAGGCACTGAGGAAAGAGGAGCTTTGTTCCCAGCAGATCAGAGCAGAGCTGATGTTGGGTGAGAGGTGGGGCACTGTCCCCCCGAGCACCATCCTCACTGCCAGGGGCACCGGCTGCTTCCATTCCTGGTTGTTCCTGATTCCATTGCAGCCAGGGACCATGAATGGCTAAGGGAAGTAGAGGGGAAAAGGGAGCAAAATATCCTCATTACTGTTTACAGTGTGAAAACCTAAAATGAATGCTTCTGTGCCTGCCACCTTTTCCAGAGCTGATGGGCTGAAGGGCCAAGCAAAGCATCCTGTAGGGAAGTCTGAAAAGCATCCCCACTGGAACTGATGGTCTCATGGCTGCCAAGGAGGTGATTTGGCAGCACCTCATGCTTTTATTCCTCAGCTGCCTTTTGAGATTCACCAGCTGCAGTACTATTACCATGTAGTTCTTCTACAGGCCAATAAAAATCATAACCATTTTCATTTCCAGAAATTACATTGCAATCAGTGTTGCTTCCAGTGCCTTTTAACCTTGCCTACCCATTTTCTTTTGGTAGCAAAGGGACCATTATCTCTCTCTGTACCTCTACCAAATGCATAACTACCTCTACTATTTTCTCTATCCTGCATTTTTTTCCAATTTTCTTTTCTTTTCTTTTCTTTTCTTTTCTTTTCTTTTCTTTTCTTTTCTTTTCTTTTCTTTTCTTTTCTTTTCTTTTCTTTTCTTTTCTTTTTTTTTCTTTTCTGATTGGTGCCATCAAAACTCTCACATCTAGGCATAAAGTAAGTGACAAAAGAAAATCTTCTCTGAACCCATATGTAAGTTTCATTGACAGCCATGTATTGGTCTAAAACAAGGTGCTCTTTAACTTCAGTTTGAAATAAATATCCACACATTTTTCCTCACACTGAGGAACCACCTCTCTAGTAGTTCTTAAGCGTGGCTAGTCCCTATCCTGCACTGTAATGCAAAGGATACATTCCTGGTGAAAAATGTTGTAAAAGAAAAGGAATTCAAACAATGCTTTTACACTACGTAACAAGCATTTGCTTCTTACATCTAGCTGTCCAGTCCTGTTACAGACAAATCAGTCACTCACTGAAAAGCAGAGAGGAATTCTCTCTGTGCCCACTCCAAGCTGAGACACATACATTCCCTCATCAGATAATCCTACCTTCTTTCCCTTTCTTCCTGAATTCTCTGCAAAACACTATGAACAAAGGAAAAGCATCTAGACACCTGGCTGGAGAGCCTAGGTCCTTTTTTCATCTTCATTTTATTTTTTAAAGTGTTTCTTCAGATCTGGTTTGAAATAGATCTGGTGGAGAAAGATGTGACTGTATCTGTCATACTACCAAATAAATAGTCTCCTCAGACAGATTGAAAGAAGGATGTTTTATTCCCAATGGTACTTTTAACAGTGGAGCAGGTTTGATGCTTGGTCTCAAAATAAGCCCAGTGCTTAGCCACACCTTTCCCTCTGGAATGGAAAATGTGGTCAGCCCTGACAATGTGGTACTGTGTCAGTCCTTAAATGTGTGCACAAGTTCCAGTAACACTGTCAACACAGCGGAGTGCAGATGCACACTTGCAGGCATCATACTGTCTGTCCTGACTAGGACAATTTGAGGGGTGGTGTATGTGCTTAGCATGGCACTTCAGACATCTGAAACATCCTCTCTGTGCTTTCCCATATTCACAAACGAGCGGTTATTTTCTAGACCTTATAAAGACACTTTCTTCCAGAAAGAATTTTTTATAGAGGTGTCTCATTCACCTCCTTTCTTCCTTCCTTCCTTCCCTAACTCCAACTACTATCTCTTACATCATATATCTTACATCTTACCCACTCTGTGTTTTGCTTCAAAGCTTATTGAGCAAGTTGAGACCCAGCCCTGTGTCTGGAGAGTGGGACAGCCTTGCCCCAGTGATGCTGGCAGGCAGACTGGTTTGTTCTTACAGAAGCAGTATAAACCATTTGATTTCCTCCAAGCAATTATTCAAGAGAAGTGATGACAGGCCCAGGAAAAATGTTTCTGTGTCAGGAAGGTAAACATTACATGCTTCCCAGGCAGCTCCCACTGCCTTCCCCCTTGGCACATGCCAAGGCTGTGTCACAGCCTGTTAAAACACAACACATCTTTAAAGGTTTTTGCCCTTCTCTTTGTTGCTCATTGCAGCCATTTCATAGGCTGGTGTGTACTCATTGTGTTTCCAAAAGACAGAAATAATCAAGGGCTTGCCTCTATCATGCAGCAGTAGAGAGAATTGTGTTGATTTTTTGCAGCTCTGGTAGCAGTTTTGTTGATTCCCAAGGGAAAGGGAAGAGAATGCCCTGCAGAGGGAAGGATGGTCTGTTGAGTTGTTCAAGGGTTGACAATCAAAGGTGTTTGGTAATATTAAAAAAATGTTATATGTTAATCTAAAGGAAGGAAGTTTCCACCGTATTGTTTTGTCTCTGATGTGCTTTATCTTGTTCTTTAAGCCTTAGTGAGGGATAAGATTTCCCAAAGTCATGATGACCAACGAGACCTTCAAAAAAGGCTTGCTTTCTTTCTTTCCCAGTTACAAAAGTTAATTATGTGGAGTGTTAGAGACTCCAAAACCTCTGGATGCCACCATAGGAAGTACCAAGGACTGCACATGGTGGGAAGACTGGATTGACTGAAAATCACATTGCAGTCAACAAGTGTGTGGTTGGTGGCATTGGGATCATGATTCTTTCCAATACAGCATGACAGGTTCTGAAGAAGGATGAAAGGCACTAATTAACTTCTAGAGGGTTCTCATAGTTTGTTTTGCTGCATTCCAGAATTTTTCCATAGCTATAGTGAACAATACAATTTCTCCAAGCTAATTTATATAGGGAGTATAGCTGGAAACAGAGGGTAACAGAAAGTTTTCAGTAAGGAATTTCTACTTCCTAAAAGCATTAAATTTCCACCTTAAAGTTTATGTGGTGGTGGTGTTTTTCACCCCCTTTAACTATTCTTTGTATCATTAAGAAAAATGGTGTTAGACAATTTTGGCATTTGCACCCTTTTAATGTCTCATTTGGCATCATTCTCCCCCACAGCAATATCCTAGCAAATCTCTATATGTTAATGACTACTAACCCCCAGCCACATTTGTCATTCTGTTCTAATTCCTTTGTAATTATGGTTATCTTAAGATATTAAGAAGCAGAAATATGTATTCAGATTTCAGTGCGGAATCAGAATCTGCATTTACCTCCCAGATAACATCTATAGCTTGATGCAAAGTCCTTGTCTGTGTGCCATCAACAGTCATACACATACACCTTGCTTGGAGCCTGGCCCAAGGCCTGCTGATGTCAGTAGAAATCTTTATAATTATCCTGTTGATGACCTATGGTATAATTCAGGAATGAGCAGCAGGACATGATACAGCCCCATGGCTATTAAATGTTACCTCATGCATGCTCAGAGCTTTGCCTTGTGTAGGGCTGCCATTTCGCTTTGCAGAAGTCCTTTCTCAATGGAGATTGGCAGATGCTCTGAAGCCCTGAGCAAACAAAATCTTTCTTGCCTGTTCCTCTCCTTGGTAATACACTCTGCTAAAGCTCTCCTGGCACTGGTACCACCCTGGGATGTTCCTTTTCTTGCGATTCTGATTTTAATTCCTATTACACTTCTCCAGATAACATAATTAATTAAATTGAAGTTTTGCTTGGGCAAATCTAATGGTGGGTTTTTTAATTTTATTTTTTATTATTTACATTTTTGGCTGTTTACAGTATTGCTTGGGGGAAACTTTGCTTTGCCCTCACACGAGTCCAGGAAAGTAAGAATAGCTTTTGTAATTCCTATTAATGAATTTTAACATCATACATACTGTAAGGGAGTCATGAAAGGAAAACATATGACATAAAATCCTAACTTTAATCTAGACAGAGTAGAGAGACAACTGTGCCATGGCCAATATTTAAGACTGAAAAGTATCTTTAATGATCTGGAAAACTGCCAGGCTAAACCAAATGAGCTAGACACTACTTCAGCAGAAGAAGGTTCTATTATCTATTATCTTAAAGAAGGGAGAAAAAAAAGCATGTAAAAGGGAAAGAACAAAATTATTACCAGAGATAATTAAATTAAATGCTAAAATCTTTGTCATGGTTGAATTTTTGGAATCATTTATACTATTAAAATTTACAGCATTTGGTAGAGTCCATAAAAAAGGCAGTCTTCAGCGTTGTAGGATTTTTTCCTCTACAGGCCACAGAGTTTTCCACAGGCACAGTGGAATGCTCAGTCTTGTGCAAGAACAGTAAATATAGTGGACATCAATATAGTTCTTACCTGAACAATGTATCACCCTAATGGCCCTTCCGCAGTCTGGAAAATGCAAAAATGTTAAGACAGGGTCCATGGACAGCAGGTGAAGATTTCTATTGTTCCTATAAGATTTCAGGGACTATCATTACATATGATTTGCTTTTTGTCTTTTAGGAATTTATAAATTGTTAGTACATAAATTTATTTATGTACATATTTACAGATATGGTTAAGGTGAGATCACTCTTTATGATAGCTGTCTGTGGGACAGAATTGCTGTGTGACCTGGTAATGTCACTTTCTCTCATGCAAAGCATTTGAAGAGCAAGGTCTTCCATTATCTTTCTGTTTCTCTTGTATTGATCATCTTCCTACCAGTGCAGGCAAAGGACAGCTAAAAGGACAGAAGGGGGAAAACACTGCCTTTGATTTTGCGGTTGTTTGTTAGACGGAGTAATAATATGGGGAGCCAGATTTTGGCCATCATGCTCAGTTGTAAAAGTCTTACATAAAGCCTTAGTGTCAGTGAGAGTAATTTCATTGATGCAGCTGAAGCCTGGATTAGAGGAAGTGGGTGTGCGGCTCACACCATTTTTACATAATTGTCTAATTTTGTTCCCAGGTTCTGTATGCAAAAGGAAGTGACTGACCCATCCTTCAGCTATGGAGGTCTGCAACTGAACCAGGTGCACAGATACATAGAGTAAATGCTGCCTTTTTCCCAGGGCAAGTGACTCTGTTCACACAAGGTATAAAAAAAATGGAGCAGGGAAGATAATGAGAGCAGAGACCAACAGAAATGCTACCTAAGGATTTAAACATGTTTAAAAGTTTGAAGTTTCTGACATGGGGAGAATACAAATTATCAAAGCTTACTCATTTGATGAATCTACATAAATAATTTCAACAATAATTATTTTGTAAATTTTGAGGCAGAATTTCAAATGACAGTTCCCAATCTAACACCTGCAGTTACAATCACTTGTATATGCAGGTATCTGATTGCATCTGTAAATCAAATAGTTAGATGTTCAAGTAACTTCAGCTGTGCCTGAAAAATTGCAGAGGCAAAAATGCAGTCCTTGCTGAGGCCATGCTGTGTGTTAGGCCCTGCATTTCTCTTAGATGCCTGTAGTGAGGGAAAAAAACTGCTCAATACTATAAAAACTTGTAATTTTTTTCTTCCAGGACAAAGTAACATGAACTCAAAAAAGAGGTTACACATGACAAAAAAGAACATATATTTTAATATTTTTTTAGCAACTCTTCATCATATCTAGTAGTTGTGAGTTTGAGAGTATGCAGAGACTCTAAGTAGAAGGTATCATAACCTTTAGATTTTTGTATTAATTTTTATAACCATATTTTTTCTACATGTCTTCATCTGGTTTGCCAACTTAGCAAAACTTGTATTTTCACTATCAAAGTTCAGACTTTGTTGAACAAGTACTATTAACTTATATACTGTGTTCTGGAGAATATACTGAAATTTTAGTTTAGATTGTTTGGGGATTGTTTAGATTGCTTGGAAGGAACCTTAAAGATCAGATAATTCCAAAATTGAAAAGCATTGTTCTTAAAATACCTTTTCATATCTTACCTTATTTTTTATTTAATTTTTTTTCTCCCAGAAAGTGAAATTCTATTTTTCTGTTTCTTTATTTTAAATTAAAGGCACTGGGATTGGGTTTCCTTGCCAATGCAGGCATTTCCCTTATACTTCATCTTGTGCTTGAATGGATTTCAAAACATAAGATGATCTTCAATAAGAAGAAACTATGACTATCAAAGTTGAAAACAAGGTTTAATGTAAAAAAATTGATGGGAGATTTTTTGCTTTGAAGTGCAATTATCAGCAATTAAATTCATGAGTGTTTTCATGGAAAATTGTTAACTTGAGTTACACATGATTAATCTGCACAATTTGCAAGAAACTCATCAGAAATAAAAAAAATGTTACAACAGCATGAACTTTGTGTAGGTGATTCAGAGTCAAGGTGTTAAGATACAAATTTTATGATAATATTATCGTTTCACCCGTCATTTCTGACTGATATGTAAGGATAGCCTCTGACTGGTATGAAAGGATGTTTTTCTATGGAGTGCTAAATGAGTTTCTATGGAGGATAAATGAGTTTATATAACTGATATTCCTTCATTTAAGGAAACTACTGCAGAATTACTGACCTGCATGCCTTCTTTAAATGTCACAACAAATAATTTTTATCCATACATTGGAAAGAACTTGCTGTCAACGTACTCCAGGCTTTGCACTCTGATGGAGATCTGTAATTACACGAACCTTTCAGCTTTTTAATGGTGATGCATTCTTTGATTATTTTTTATACCTTTTGTCTGCAACAGCTGCTATAAAACTGTCATCTGCAGATCATTAGGAAAACATATGGCAGAATGTGATTAATTTTGTCAGGAGCAATTGTGGCTAGTGACATTTTGGCTAAGAGGACAAAAAATAAGCATTAGCACCAACTGCTCCAACATACTGGAAAGCAACAGCAATAATTTCACAGTCTTTGGGGTTCTGTGTGACTGCATTGTATAATGTCTCTTCCCCCATCTTCTCTTTCCAAGATCACTGTACATCTGTAAAGTAAATATATGGGAGAATATTGCCAATCCATATGCTGTGGGACTGTATAATTATATAACATTACTGAAAGTTTAAATTAGAAATGAAAATATTGTTTGTCAATTACATATTAGCTGTAGCATGGTTCTTTTTTCATCAGGCGCATTTTGGCATAAGGCAAAATAAAAGGAACCATTTATTTAAAGTATTTGCCTTGCATTTAAATACTTGTGAAAACAAGAGTATAGTGAGCAGTAGCAGATGCAATGGCGAGTTATCTTAGCCAATGCAGTTTGGAAGAGGGAACTATACAAGGGTATTTCACAGATATGCTCTGCAGTCATTTTGGTGGAAGTTCACCTTGAAAGTGTGAACTAAGCACTTGCAATGCAATATTGTATTGACAAACCTACAGACAATTTGAAACAGTAACTCTGCAAACCATAACCAGCTCCATCCATTCACTGGGCTGCCAAGCCTGAGACATAAAGATGAACATCTGAATGTCATAATTATACCACCAGTGATTATTTTACCAGGGAAATCCAGCTACTTTAGATGTCCAGTAAGTTTCGATGCTTTCTATGTCCTAAAATGCCAATAGCAATCTCTCTATCCTGATAACTTCAATAATATTGTGAATTATTTGGTGTTGCCAAAATACAGATGAATGAAATAATTATAAAGCTAGTGGTAAGAGAGAAAGAACTGCTGGATCTGCTTAGCTGATATGTATTCCACAGATGCTAAAATTTCACCCTGTTACTTTGTTGTTCGTTGCAGCCAGTCTGTGCTGGATTAAAGTATGCTGCTCATTAAAAGGAAAAAAATGCAACAATAGAAAAAAAAAGGATTCTGACAGACAAGACAGGTAGTACCAGAATAAAATTGAGGGCCAAAGGTGGTCCCATCTTGTCCAGGCACCGGTTTTCTGCTTTGTTGTCTGCCAGGGACAGAGCAATTCCTAAAACATTGCAGTGCTTAGCTGGTCGTTAAGAGAGGCTGAGATCACAGGCAAAAAAGCCACTGGGAAAAGCAAACTCTTTGGCAGACTTCTTCATGTAACCTTCCCACATATCAGCTGTGATGTTGCTGAATAGCAGTTGTGTGTTTTTTCTTTCAAAGGTGACCTGTCAGTGGCATGCAAGAAACAACAGTATTTTCAAAGTCCGATATCTGTGGGACAAGGTATTGATTCTTGCCAGTAGCAACTTTAGAGCCATCCTCCAGCCAGTTCTCCGGATCTACCAGACAATTCTTAAACCACTTAAAGACGCCTTATTGTTACCACACATAAGGGCACATATTGTGAACTCCCTAATGTTGAACACCTTATTGTAATGCTCATCATGTACCTAGACTTCCACAGGGTCTACAACCACACAAACTTGCTTTAGGCACATGTATTCACAGCTGCAGGTGTCTTTACCATGTGTGTGGAACAGAAGATGAGGACAGACTGATAGCACACAACATTGTGATATTTTTTGTCTCATAAACTTCATGTAAATCTTATGAAAATTATCTATAAATGTTTCTATATGCGTATGCATGCACAGCAAGTCCTTTCTTTGTTTTCTAGGCAGAGCATTAAAGTTGTCAAAGCATGTCCATGTACATTGCATTGTCATACAATTGTTTAGTAGCCAAAGCTCTTCAGTCAAGAAGTTGAGTTCCAGGTAACTATGAATAAAATTTTAATGCTATCCCCCCTCTTTATTTCTTGCAAGACTATCTTGCAAATTTGTTGACTGTAGCGCTTGAACCCTTAAGGCAATTGCTGTGTTACTCAATTATGGGTAACAGCATAATGCAGCAATTTTGGTTTAACTGTACTTCAGTAATGATGATGTCTGCTACTAAAAGCTACATTCTGAAAACTCACCAAATTAATAACAGTTTTTATGCATATATGGAAGATTCTTACAGTTTCTTTTTCATCTTTTCAGTGGACTTTTTGAGTAGTTAATACATATCTAGTTCTACAAACTCTGTAGAAGCTGCATTTCACATTATGAGCCATTTCCATGGGTTGTGGCACTTCTGATCTTGGTGTAAGGGTCAGGACTAACTAACTAAGATGTTGATATTGTCTTTAAAGAAACCCCAAAAAACTATGTAAGTGGAGAATATTAATTATGAAATTATCTTCCTACCCTCACTTGCTTTACAGTTACATTTTTTCTATCTGCTTGAAAGATCTGGGTTTTATTCCTGTTCCCAGTATGAAGTAGCATCCTAATCTTTCTAAGCCAACAGAGTGCTGTACTTCCTCATGTTAAATGGTCTGTCTGTTTATGTGGGAGCTTCACAAACAGCACAGGCCTTTTTTTTTTTTTTTTTTTTTTTTTTTTTTCTGAAAGGGTAAAATGCTTTGGAATGACACAAATACTAAGGGACACAACTGGCCCCTGCAATTCAGGACACACCAGTTCAGGTCCCTCTCCCACCTAAGGGGCCTGAACTCACATCTTGGTACCGTGCCTGCTTACCAAGTCTCTGGCTATTGCAGCGCAGGTGTCTCTCATTCCTTGCCCTCAAAGCTCTTCCCAGCTGCATGCAGTAACAATTCATGAGGCAGGGAGGGGCTGAGCAGGACCTGAGCTTGGGAGTTAAGGCACAGTGCCAGGATGCACAGTGCCAGCTCCCACACTCTGCTCCCGTGGTGGGCTGGTTATTTTCTTGGTTATTTACCCAATACAGAACAGGTTCAGTAGGAAAAAATCTGAGCTAGACTGCTTGTGTGATCACACTCATATGAGTGAGACTAGTGTGTATTTTGGAAAGAAGACATGAATATGTGTTATTATGTGTTTAGGTCCTGATGTGATAATACTAGGTTTAAATATCTGTTGTCTTTGAAAGACAGATGAGATAAAAGGTATCTGGAAGATACTAAAAAATCTTGCCAAGGAAATAATACCATTTTTTATGCTGCTGAAATTACTGGACATTCACCTTGACTGCAGACTTCTCTGAAAATTATTTGTTGATGCCAAAATCCACATAGTTATTTTTAATCCTAGTCCATGATTTCTTACAGAAGTGATAGTAGGTTTCATATTTATGTCATATGTGTGTCATATTTCCTAAACTGCTGTGCATTCCTCTCTTGGAAAGGGTTCAGCTGTTATTGAACAACTGGAATAAGTTATTTGAAAGTTACAGAAGGACTGTATCCTACTTCTGTGTAAACTCAGATCAATAATAAAAGGTGATGCAGAAGCAACAGATAAAACATTCAGAGCAAAGAAGGTTTAGAGCAAATGCCTATTTGTGACATCAGTAAAGGTGAAACTTTAGGCCTTCTCTGTACAGAGCTGAATGAATTGGATTGTGCTCAGGGGGAAACTCTACAATAGGGACCTGCCTTCAGATAGCTCTGATGCTACCAGGCTGTAATAGCTTCAGTCCATTCCTGTCCCAGTGCAAACAAAATCTGTTCAAAACTTGATTTGGGTGATTGCCTGAACTAAAATCCTCTCTTCACCTTCTCCACCAAATAACATTCATTTGTTAGTTGTGTGAGAAGGGCTGTTTATGCTACCTTTCATAAATACCCATATTCAGGGGCCTCAATCAAAAGTGCAATGCCCTGAGGTTATGCTATATTCAGTGGAGTTATTCCTGAATAGATCTCAGTTTACTGTGTCCAGAACAAGAGAGATAGGGAGAGTCCACCAAAGGGCCACTAAGATATGTAACAGACTGGGACACCTCTCCTGTGATGAAAGTTCAAGGGAGTTGGGACTGTTCAGCCTGGAGATGGGAAGGCTTAGGGGGTAACTCATCTCTGTATGCAAATATCTGAAGGAAGGTGTGAAGAAGACAAAGCCAGGCTGTGTTCAGTGGTGCCCACTTGCAAGAGGCAATGACACACTCTGAAACACAGGACATCAGGAAACACCTTTCAACTGTGACAGATTTTTTTCACCAAAACAACGGCACAGGTTGCCCACAGAGGTGGTGGCAATTCTCTCTGTGGAGATCTTGATTCCCACTTGGTGATTTAAAAGTTGTGTGGATGTGGTCTTGGGCAGCCTGCTCTAGATGGCCCTGACTGAGCAGGGGTTTGGATCAGATGACCTCCAGAAGCCCCTTTCAACCTCAGACAAAGTGTGAACCTGTGATCCCATGATACTGTGAAGAGTTGAAAATAAACATTAATCTATAATTAATTCATATGTCAAGAATCTCTGCCAAGTGTCAGTTCAACTCTTTTCTTGAATTCTGATAAGCATTTGGCTTTGCTAATAGAAGAGCTAATCTGTTACAAGGGTCAACATTGGAGCAGAAGTGAAAGCCGAATTCCTGCTGATTATATTCTCCCTAAATTTTGACAAATTTAATAACACTCCAATATATTTATTAAAAATCTTTATATAAGCACTTACAGATGAAGTTATCCTGTGACAACTGGGGTCCATTGGGAATTAGAAATGGAATATGATATTGGCACCTAAGAAGAAGCAACACCTAAATTATTTGTTTGATTTATTTCTGTGTGATATTACAGCAACCTAATCAAGGAGAAAAATTCTTATATCTCATAATGCCACTGGAATGATAACCCCACATGGTATTTATAATTGCTGGGTGCAAGACCAGTGTACTACATGGAATTTACTGCAATTTAATTAATTAGCTTAATTTTTAGGAATAACAACAAATATGAACTTCTGTTCCCAATAGTACCGACGTAATAATGTTTTTTGAGATCTCTTACCAAGGAATATCTAGTGCTCAATAAAGGAAATTGTAAGAAAACAAATCCTGTATCTGTCTTCAGAGAGCTTTTAGACTAAAATGTTTGACTTTTACAGTGGTCTCATTAAAAAAACTGAGCACCAAAACAACATATTGAAAAGGTTTAGCAACATTAAACTTTTACTAATTTCTGGTATTATTGAGCCAAATTGTATTGTCCAGTTACCAATAAAGAGTAGGGTCAATACACAATGGGTTATGGATGTAAGCTTCATGCTCCTTCAATGTGATTAACAAACTCTTTCAACTTTTCTGCATGATTTTTTTCATGTGCAACAAGATCTTTAGACCCACTGAGGACTGATTGTTGGCATAGAAAATTTTGTGACTTGTAATTCATAAGTATAAACATTTGATTTACAAGTGAAAAAAATAAATGATGCCTGTTGAGGACTGAACTGCTTGCCCTTTCTCAGTCTGTGCTGTTCAGAGCATCTTGGACTGCTGCCACTGCCTGTGACAGAAAAAAACCTGTCTGTGTTACTGATGTGAAGGATAAAATATTTAGAAAAATTGGATAACCAAGGTATTTTAAGATCATATCTCACAGGTAGCCTCCTGCTGAGACAACACGTCCTGGAAATAGAACAGCGGCATTGGCATAGAACTTTGTTTTTATGACATGAAAAAAAGAACTTTACTGCCCATTCATCCCCAAAATCTATCTTAAGAGAAGGCGAGATCTGGTGGGTCAGTGTCAGAAACCATAAATTTCAAGCTCAGAACTTAGTAAAAGTGTTTCAAACTAAGAAAACTCCCATTCCAAAATACTGATGCGCATCATCCTTTGAGATCTTTCCAGAGTAATATTTAAACTGCCTACAATTTTCATATTCCCTATTTTTAACTTTGTCATAAAAGAGATTAGTAAAAACCAGGATGATTTTAAAATGCATATTTTACCCTTTACTTTATTTTATTTTTATGCAAGATTAACAAAAAAACTATTAACATAACCCAATTAAAATAGGTACAAAAATAATTAATTTTTAAAAATTATTATAGAAATGTTCCTGTACTTCAGGTCTGCAATTGGGATCTGATATCCACATAACATTAATCCAGTGGTGGCTCAAATCTCCTGCTGTCACACAGAAAACTTTGATTGATTTTAATGGGACCAGCATTCCCCTCCTGCAAATCTTTCAAATAAATTAAAGGCTAATTTTGGACAAAGTCTAGAAATGCTAATAACCTTTTTCTACAAAAAAAAAAAGGAATTAAAAAGAAGTATTTTAAAATACTGGTTATGAGAAAGCAGTTGTATCACAGGGTTTATTTGGATTTGTCTTCGCAAATTTGAATTACACAAACTATTTTCAGCCTGTGCAAACAGAGGAAAATGTTTTTCCTGCCACGAACAAAGTTTTCTAGTTACATGGAAGATGACTTAAAAAGTACAAGCAGAACAAATAATTAGAATTTTTGAGGAAGTAAAATTATAAAAACAGAGGTATTGTATCACAGAGGTATTTCCAGAAACATATATGATAAATCACATACATGATAAATACATGATCCAGCTGATATAACTAACTACTGAGTACTTTTGTCCCGGAGAATATTGAACTGGTTGTAAAGAGTTTTAGCTCCTTGGAAAATATGTATAAGAATTATATGAGCAGAAAGCTTTTCATACAAAATAGACATTTCATACTTACAGCTAATATTTGCAGAAGTACTCAAGTTTAGAGTTGAGCGATATTTCAAGAGGTTTAAGAAAGGCCTTCTATTTTAAAGTTTCTTTTAGAGGACCAATGAAGTATTCTTTTTTACACACACCTACAGAAAAAAATGCGCTGCTGACAAACAGAGTTGGCTACAGGCAGAGTTAATTCTACATTCCCTTCAATTCACAAATCAATATTTCTGACCTAGAGGCTACTCAAAAGACATAAAAGTGAGGTTAGATACACAGGCTGCCCCTTCAGAGTTTTTCTCACACATGCACACAAATGTAGAAATAGCTTGTTTGGACAGAGCTGCTGTCTGGTGTTCTGGAGGAGAAGGAAAAGCACTTAATCCATGTGCTGGCTAGTAAAGCTGCAGCATGCAGGATATGCAGCCCATTCATCCAGAGGGAGTGTGCACCTTGTTTGGAGTAGCAGCTCCTGTGTGGTGCACCCTATGCTCTGAATGTCCAAGCCACTTCTCTTCTTTATCAAGGGGGAGATCTCTCCAACTCTGTCTGTCAGCCTGTACTGTCTTAGAAGAACTTAAATACCACTACCAGTAGATTTCCTGAAGCCACCCGCTTCACCCAGCTTCCAAAAATTCTGGCAGCATCTGTTGATAATGTATGGTATTACTTGAACCCTAGGTCACAGGTGGAAACATGATGAAACATGATCAGGCACCCATGTACCTGATCACAATAAAATGCATTTTCCATCTGCATGATCCCGTAATTCCCAAATTCTCCATTCTCTTGGGAGTTTGGACTGTACAGGACTGTCTGAGATATTGTCCAATCTTTGTATTTAAACTGCCAGAATATTTTTTCAATGTTGTGTAGAACTACTTTTGGAAAAGCACCTGATGCCTTGTTCAGTGTCACCTCACCTTGAGTTCCCACTGGTACTGTTGTTGCCACTCATGTCCAATGGCACCCCCCTTGTGCAATCAGTGCCTTCCTGAAAACACAGGATGGGGATTTAAATCAGCCGTCTGGCACTGGCTCTGACCCTCACACAGCACAAGGTGGGGGCAGAGAATCAGACATTAGGGGAACCTCTGGGGAGCAGAGACATCATATTTATCTTTTCCACCCCAAACTTCTGGGGTTTGGAGGATGAGTCTCCTGACCCAGGAATACTCTGCCCATCAGAGATTTCTGGATGTGACAGGAGATCATTATTACAATTTTGGAATTTGCAATCCCTTCGCCTCATTCCTCTACATGTTATTTACAATTAAAGCTTTTGGAAAAGGTCAAAGTTAATAAAAATATGCAAAAATATTGGGGTTTAATTATTTTTTTCCTTCATTAATTTGTTTGTTCTTTGTTTATTCTTATTTGGGAAAGTCTGTCACAACACATAGCTGAAGCCCACAATCCCCCCATAAAATAAGGCAGGGGATAAACCCCCTGCCCAGTTACCAGCATCCAGTTGCAGCCTCAGACAATGTTTGCAACAAGCACCTGGTCACTGTTGTCTCCAATACATTCCAGATAATTTCAAGTCTGCCATTTGTGGTATGCCACAGAGGCTGAAGATTGTGTTACATTTTTAGTTAATTACATACCTTTCCAAGGTCTAGAATTGAACTTACATGTATTTTCTTTGGACTGAAAATTGTCTTTAGTTCCCCTGCACAACTGGCAAGGGGGATGGCAGGAGTCTGCCACAGACAGAAGTTGTTATAAGATTTATGGCAATTACCATGCTTCCTTGACTCATCTTCATGAATTAATTGTGTTGAAAGAAAATTACCTGGGAAACATTATGGGATAGCAGATAATACAGTGATGCCACATGCCACAGAGACAGGATCTTTTAAAATTACTTAATTAGGCATTTGTGGAGAATCCAGGTCTTCTAAAAAATAAAAAATTAGGTAATTACTTTTTTCACTGACCATTTTTATAACTGACTCAATACTGAGATTCAATGCCTTCAGTGGGACAGAGAAGTGAGACATAGTGTGAAATAAGCAGGCAAGAGCAGTTGATAGGACTAGTTGCTAAAGACAGAGAAATTGGAGTTAGGTGGAGGTAGAATAGATCACCCACTGGGTGTTTTCTCTTAGGGAGCAGCTGACAAGGCAGTCAGAACATGTAAAACTAAAATAAGTGCAGTTTAAAAAATAACTTAACTGGCTGAGAACTGCGGTAGGAGTTCTGTAGCCCAGGAAAGTGAGAGATGGAGAGAGATCTTGGTATGCTTGCAGAAAGTGGTGAGTAAAGCCAGTGGGTCTGGCCCATGTGGATGCTGTGGTTTTCCCTTCTACACCAGAGTTATACAGTGTCTTATGTCACCAGGCAAATATGAACAGGCCTGTTCTGAAAATGTCTGGTCTTTGTCACTGAAAACACACAACCCCGTCAGTAGTCTGAGTTCTAAATTTGGTAAGCCTCCAGAAGAATACTTATGACTTCTTGGAACCATTTGAAAGAAACACAGTGAGAAATCAAGGTGTGGAAGCAAGTGATAATCTTGGAGCTCCGGACTGCACTGCTTTAAAAATGTACTGTGGGTAGTATTGCCAGCAGCCTAGTATTTCATCCCCCTCTCAGGGTGAGCACATAAACCTTGAAGGCATTGCATGGCCCGTGGAGCTGTGATGATGCTGTCACCTCTAGTGGGAAAGATACCTGGTTTTACATTATATAGAATATCTAATTTTCTGAAGTTATACTGTGTGAAAAAAAAAGTTTAAATTATGTAGGATTTTGAAAACTGGCTTGTAAGGCTGTCTGGTGATGAAAACAGGACTGTTAATAATTTTAAGTGAAAAATGTGCAGGACAATGCTGGCTACCTCCAAATTGCTTATTGCACAGCTGGAGGCTGATTGTGTATGACAGGTGACAAAACCAGGTCTAATTCAATTGCATGCTATATCTGGCATTTTTGACATACTCCTGCTTAAAAGTTGTAATTTCTTCCACATAAACACAAGATTGCATTTCTTGGCCTTATAATGCAGAAAGCAGCGACAGAAAACAGCAGAAACTTTCATGGCCAACATATTGGAATTTAAAGTAATGCAAAAGATAGCTCTGAAAGCTTCAGGGAGTACAGCTGAGATCATGCTGAATTTTAAATTATACACTCTACACAAATAGCTTGGGGCCACATGGTAATTAATAACTACTGTACTTAAGTAGTTGGGAACCCAGTTTCATTTATTATTAATTACAGCTTTGTTTAGCAAATGTTCTCCATGGTAATTGCCTGTTTATCTTGTCTATATATGATGTTAGCAGATAGCTTGGATGAACAAACTGATTAGCAGGAGTGTTAATTATATTGCAACAGTTGTCCTTATTGTAGAAGGTAATAGGAAAAAACACCCCTGTAAAACAGATGAGAAAAGCTAAGCTGCACATTTCCAACACTGGTATCCATCACTGGGGTGTCTGCTAGAGCAGTAAGGTCTTGTGAAGGAGTAAGAGAAAAGAGTAAATTTTAGAAAAAACAATCCTGCAACCCATGAACTACCCAGTGATCAGTGGGGACTAACTGTGATTATATAGGAGAGGCAATACTGAATTTTTGTAATGCAGTTCTACCAGTGACTCATGATCACATCTTAAATCTAGAAGGAATTCTATGAAAGAGGGCAAACAAAAGAAAGAGCATTGGTAAGCAATTATTTTCTGGTTTGCCATCTCTGAAAATGACTATGTCTGTACTCACAGATAAACTAATTTCTTTCTGCAGTGGCAGTAATGAAAACTGGCTGTATGAGCAAACAGAAGGAATACATTAAAAGTGGTTTACAGCTAATCTGGAAAAGTAAGAATTTTTATAACCAGCTATCAAACTTCCACTGCTTGGTGCGGGCTTAAAAGACTGATAAAGGGCTGCAAGAGGGTTTGGATAATTAGTCAGCTCTGGATCAGGTCTGCTTTTTCCTGCCCAAAACCTCCCAAAAATTTATTTTCTCACTGTCCAGTATTTACTGCCTTGGGGATTTTCTTTTTCTCTGGGTGGGGATGTTTCCAAGAAAACTAACATTAGCAGGAAAATAATAACCCCAAATTTACTGTGCACCTAGTCAACTAATAACCCACAATTAGATCAAAACAGAAATAAAAATAGCAGATTCACCAGAAACTGTAACACCTTATGTGTGCAAAGGCTGAAATGTTGCTAAATGAGAAAAATGCTTTCCCCTGGGATTCTTATAAAGTGATATAGTGGTGATTGAGCTGAGAAATTGGTCATGAGCAAAACCAGCAAGAAGACATCAGTCTGCTCCATTAATCACTAAAAGAAGTGAATTTTCTGTATTTATTATCCAAACTATTGTTCAGTCACTTTTTTTAACATGCCCTAAGGGTGGAGTTTTTTTCTTTCTCTGTGTAGTTTTTTCTTTTTCAGTGTTAATAATGGCTTTGTGCTTGCTTCTGAGCACTTTTGTCCTCTCCAGCTATTTCTCATGATCCCAATTCTACAAAGAGCTTAGACAACATATACCCAAATTTAAGCACATGATGAATCTGGCTTGGGGAGGACACTGTGCTGTGTTAGTGTAAATTTAGGCTGCAAGAAGTGCTTTGATTGAATCAGTGCTCTGAGACCTCAGGCCACAAATGAGCACCTAACTGCTGCTTTCACCACCATATTTAGGCACCACAGAGAATCTCAAACCCCTTCTCTTATCAGCTACCTGAATTTGTGAGAAGTCATTTTCCTGGTTGCTGTGCCAAGATACTGATATCACCATTGCTAGCTAATATTTAAAGCTTTGTGAGAGGCTCAAAGTTGGCATCCCTTTAGCGTCAGGAGGCCCTCTGAAAGAGTATCTGTGTGGCACAGGGGATAACAGCAATAAAATGACAGTGCTGGGGATGGTGCTGCTGCATGGCCCTGCTGGCCCTCCACCTCTCATGGTGATCCATGCTATGGCTCTAGTTTGGAGCAAAGACCCACAAAAGCCAAGAGAGATTACTGCCTCAAGCGTAATAGTCCAGATGCCTTGGCAGAAAGGGGAAGGTGACTGTTTCCCTTTGAAAAGATTGCACTATTCTGCAGAAAGGAACAGGAAAAGAGCAAAGAAATGTTTAAGTCTCCTGCAACAGTGGTGGGACACAGGTGGTAAAGAAAGGAGGGCCACATTGTACCTGTCCACAGAAGAGTTTCAACCACAGATGAATTCCAACAAGGCGAAATCAGGCAAGACCCATCTTGGAGAAGTGATAGCTGGATGGATGGGATATTGCTTTGGGGTGCAGGAGGCAAAGTTCCAGGCCCCCTTATGAACCTGAAGGGCTTTGGTGTATTCCCAGTCAGCTCTCTAGCTAAAGCATGGCACCATTGCTCTTCAAAAAATCCCTGGGGGGTGTGGGGTACAAATCTTAGGGCTGTACAGCCCATTGGGGCAGGGGATGTACACTTTATGGCACTAAGCTTCCTTTGGGAAGTTTGTCCAAGTCAGAAAATGTTGTCACTTGGTTTTGTGACAGATGTTGCTGAGTTGGAATGGAGTGAACTTTTATGTCCAAAAAATTAGGATGGAGCCATAATCTTTCCCTGAATCTTCTTCTGAAAGTAATTGCACTTTAATCTTCTGCAACAAAATCCAATCCCAAGCCAAAATTAAAACCGCTGCAATGAATGGGGTTTGGATGCAGATGTTTATCTCAGAGCCTGAGGTCCAAGAAGATTTGTAGCTGCGATTCCTGATTTGGTTGATGGCAGAATAAAGATGTCTGGGTCTGCAGTTAGAGACCCAGCACAAGGGTGAATCTGAGCAGACACACAGCAAAAACTAAGATTAAGCCTTTACTGTTGGCTGAGTGAAGCTCAGTGCAGTTTGTGCTATCAGCACTGCACCATGACTGCTCACAGTCATCCGAGTACCGCAGAGCTGAACACTGTCTATTCAAACTGAAACATGCACCAACCAGAACACAGTGAAAGACTTCAGAATTTGCCTTTGCCTCTTCTCTAGTCTTGCAATCTCTTCACTTGAGCTTTCTACAGAATAGCCATTAAAGCACTGGAATTGGTGTGAAGTGCATCATTATGACTTGATCATCTGCCCTTGGTAGAACTGGCAGGAACACCTTGTCTGTTTCGGTAGTTTTCATGTCTCTCTGAAATTAGGGACTGTAAGACTGTAATTGTAAAGGAGCCTGAAATCACAAAGTGGTCTTGACTGTCTCTGAGACTACAAAGACATGATTTTCAATCACAGTTCAATAGTGGCAGAAAAAAAAGACAGTAGCAGGTGTGGAAGTGATGTATGTACCTCAAGGCATTAAGTCTGTGCAATTCCTCTTGCTCATTGGCATCAAGTCCACGTACATTCACCCTGAATGTCCATTGTGTGTTTGTATTTAGCAACTCCACACACAATTTGTTTTGTGTAGACTTTAAAATACTTTTATTTTCTAAGCTGGTTAGGCTTTTGGTCACACTTTCCTGTTAAACTCTTGTCTGGCTGTTACTGGGAGCTTCTATTCATTTTAGCAGAATCTAGAATGAACATGTTTCTGTGTAGCTGGGACCAGCCTAGTGTAAATTCTTTTGTAGCGTACTCCAGCTGTTTGAGGTATCAGCCATTTCCTATATCACTTTTTTTTTTCCTGTCAATTTTAAAGAAGAAAAATGAATCATGACACTTCTCCACTACAAGTTCAGGCACTTTCTACCTTGTCTGAGCAGAGAATCATTGCAGATGTCGCATTTATAGCTGGTGTCTCAGAAATCCTTCATACCTAGTGAATTGATCTGACACTTTTAAAATCTATCTGGTGGAAGACCTGCCATCGCCTTCCAAAAATGAGCGCAGAATAAAGTGCTGGAGGAAGGTGGGGGGGCGTTGTGTTCACGGAAAGGAGGAAGCGGGAGATATCCTCTCCATGACCACCACTCTCCACTTGGCTCTTGTCATACAGAGGCTGGGCCAGTTGAAGAGGTTATAAGCAACTGGGTTAGGCAGCTCAAAGCTTTACATACTGGTGAAGCTTAAGCTGTGCAGGGAATATGTAGGTGTTGTGGCCCTAGCTGGCAAAAGCTGCTCTGTTTTTGTATCTTGGTCATATTATTGATTCCTAGCTGCAGGAGGCTACCTTTGAGGCACTGACTGAAACACTGATGTTGATTTCTGTAATACATTTTCTCTCCATAAGTCCTTGAACAGAAAGCCAGTAGAAGCATGAAAATGAAAGTTAAGCCTTCAGCCAGATTCAAGGAGTTTTTAATTCAAGCAATCAGCAAGAAAACACTAAGTTCCTACAGCTACTCAAATTTCACAGTAATTTCTGTTTTAGTATTTATATTATAGTATCATCCAGAGTCTTACCTAAAATTACAGCTCTGTTATGTTGAAAATTTTCAAAGTACCATGGAGGATATTCTGATTTGGTGTATCTGCAGGATCAGAAGAAAGTTAACTAAGCCTACTCAAAAGCAAAGTGTCCAGGAAGAGTAAGGCATTTAAGCAATCATCATTTACTGAGCAGCAACTGATACTCTCAGTGAAATACTGGCACTATTAAAACACAGTTTGACTGCAGATCCAGATTTGAGGGACTAGTAGAATCTGTTCTAAATTACTGTAAAAAATAACTTTGATAAACTTGAAAATTTTATAGGTCTTGAAATGTATAAATGGTAGGCCTTAATATTCTCTCATGGCACTGCTAATTTTTTGCTTCTTTATTCCTGACTTTTACTCATAGAGAAAGTGGAACCATACAGGGACTGAATTTACTGACTTTTGTTTTAAATGAGATTTTTTGAAAAAAAAGTTATGTATGAAAAAGTAAATGTTTCAAGCAACATTAAAAAGAGCTTTTTCCAGAAATTGTATTTACAATTCCAATGTTTATTGCACCATAAAATAGTACCACTTGTGAAATGATGCTTCATTCTTGAAATAAAGTTCCAGGGAGACAGACTTTGGGTAAAATAGCTGATTCCAGTAATCATATTCTGCCTGTCAGTATGTTCCACAGTTGTTACTATATTGTTAATGTGTTTGGAGAAAAGCTCATACGCCAGATTTTCTACTCTTGTAATTAGAAAATTGTGTTTTAATTACACAAAGAAAATTTGTGATTGTAAATCTGGACGATATGGCTGTTTTTATTTGTCTGTAATAAAATTTAGATTCCGTAATATGTGCCTTTATAGACTCAAAACCTCACCCACTTTTTACATGGCTGATTTACTGGATGCACTGCTTCTAGCAGCAATCACGAAGAAAATCATCACTGTCCTCTAATTAAATGCAAAAGCAAAAAGTTGTGATATGATGGAGTGAATCACTGAGCTTAGGAAACATAGATAAATATTCTAGGTGTTCAACATGCATCCCTCCCATTGCTGTGGTTTACTGGTGCAGCAGAATTCAGGGCTCACAGTGGTGGCATCTTTAGCACCTCCTTGATAGCCCTGTTGTAAGGTCCAGAAAGCAGAGTCAGATCACAGCAGATTTTACTGAGCTGTTAATTATTGCACACAAGATGTTGATGCTCTATGACTTACGGTCCCAGAGCCAGACTTGCAAATGCCTCTCCTGTTGCCCTGGATGCAATAATTTAATCGTGAAGTGGGGCTTTCTGTAAGGCATCTATTCAAGTTTTGGCAGCAAGAGGCAGGATGGCTGTCAGTCTGTCTCTGCCCTAGCATGCTATTGATGTATCGCACTGGAGCTTAGGAGACTCAGTAGAGCAATGTCATTTTAAGAATATGAAAAAAAAAATTAAAAGATCCAACAGAAACCTCTCTTTGCAAAAATGTCTTTTCCCTTTCTCGAACAACTGCACATGCAAAGACAAACCCTCTAGCTGATTCTGTGGAGAGATACAGCTAATTTATCTATTCATAGGAGTATGCAGAGAACAGATAAAAATAGATGTTTCTCTTAAAATGAATAGACTTAAAGGAAATAAAATTGTGAGTGCACCTGCGTGTTTCAGGATTTAAAAATAAATTGTGTAATAAAACCAAATTAAGTAATTTCATGCTATCCTATAAAATGTTTTCTCTATCTGACTTCAGGTGGGGAATCCATGATGCTTTGGGGAGAGGCAGGATAGTTAAGATTTGCTGAAGTGGAAAGGAAGGAAATTAATGACTGTATAATCACTAGGTTATTTTATAACACCATGTATTCTGAACTGAAAAGAATTTTGCAATGCTTTCAATTATTCTGAGACCCAGGCCATGTAAGACATCCCTAGACAATTAGTAGGCTTAAGGTGTATTGTTGGTCAATTACAGATGACCATGGGATCAGCAGTTTGCTCATAGAAAACTCAAGTTCCATTGCAGCATTCAGGGCTGACTTGTGGCTGTGGTAAATCCCAAGATGTCAAGTTTTGTCCTCCCCATGGTGCTATACGTATAGGAGTTAGGATAAATGTTAACTCTTTCTTGGCAATCTTCCTGCTTATGTTGCATAGGTATATTTGTAGCCTTTATTGCATGTTTTTACCACCTCATTCAACAAAACACTCAAGTACTTGAATTTTTTTAGAAGCTGCTGGAATATTGTAACCCAATCCATCAAAACAATGTGATTAAAGATACATAAGCATGTGCTTAAGAAACTTGCTGAATACATGATGAGAAGGTGGATAAATCAACTTCGTCTATAGAAACTGGTATTTATGGAACATTCATGAGGCAAAGAATATAAGAAAATTCACGTCCGTCCCTGTAATTTATCCTCAGTATCAAATTTAGGAAACATAGAGAGTGATTAGGATAGCTACACAGATTTAAGTTCTTTGTTATGGGTTCTATTTTTTTCCAAAAAATCTTTTTATCATAGCTTCAAAGTAATTTATCTTGTATCAGGAGTTTCTTGTCCTTACTCCTCTAGGTCATCTGAAAAAATTAAGAAAAGGAACCAAAAAACCTATCCAAACTCAAACAGACAAAAACCTCATTACCAAATCAGTGGTAAATAACAAAGACATTAAAACCACCAGGCCCATTGCTAATGTTCTAATAAAATATCTTCAAATAAAAAGAAAACATAAATGTTCAAAGATGCTTTCAGTGTTTTATGGCATAATAAATGCCTTATATGATCTCATTAATGCCATTAGGCATTTCATTCTTGTCCTATCTTTTTCGAGGACAAGAAGGAAAAGAAAGATGCAAACTCTGAGCATGGACTGCGTCAGAGCAAATATACAAGAAAAAGGAACTGAGTGAGCAGTAGCAGAAGCAAGTTTGTTCATAAAGCAATGTTTTCATGGTTTGCTTTCAGTTACCATGGTTTGGAACTATTCCTTTTTTTCCTGCAATTTATTTATACCTTTGAAACATACATAACTTCCCTGTTCAGAGTCTGTAACAACCTCCACAAATCACTACAAGCCATAGTGTTTTCTGTTCCTTGCCATCCCAAGCTTCAAGACTCTTCTCATGCAACCTCACAGGGTACCAGCCATTACTGATGCCTCTTCCTAAGTAACCCTTTTGGGAAGCAACAATCTTGTTTTAAACTCCAAGATTTTCAAAAGCCCAAAATACAAAATAACCAAGACCTGAAAAGTCAAAAAGTTTGGTATAAAAAGAAAAAGATGCAATTGCAAGGATGTTTTTGGTTTTTTCTATTTGCTTTTTGTGTGTGTGTATGTGTGTGTGTATGTGTGTGTGTTTGTGTAAACTGCCAGGATTCTGTTTCCCAGATTTTCTATTAATTATTAATCCCAGAAAAATCTATTAATTTTAAATCTAAATCAAACCTAGGAAGCTGACAATACTATAAGAACATTTGCTGAACTAACCTTTTTTCAACAGTACTGATTGTGGAAAAGAGACATGGATAACTGAGATTAAGGTAATGTCATTTCTTGTTGCTCCAGCACATGTTGTTAATTGTGCAGTTTAGATCTTCACCCGTCAGTCACAGAAATCTATGTATTGGAATACACACAAGACTGTGGCCACCACAACAGCAAGTCAAGTGCTTTACATATGGCTGGTTAATATATAAGCCTCAATTCTTTGATAGGTAGTACCTTTTCCCCGTGTAAAAAATTTCTTACACCCTTTTAGAAAATAAGTATGGTATCTGAAATTAACGCCAAAAAGCCTCAGTAAAATCCCAATTTTTTTGCTTGTGATTGAAGACTTTTTTCTTACAAGTAATGGTAATAAAAACTGCAACACCAATAAATCTACAATTCTCAAAATTCCCGGAAACTGCTTTTTTAGGGATTGATTTGTAATTTAATATTCCATTTGCATGTAGATACTTTTTAGGCCTTCAATTATGTGACCATGATAAATACTCCTGGCTCCAGATAGCCTGTACGGTGCTTGCCAAATTCCCATCTTCTCTTCCAGCCAGCTCCCTGGCCTGCTTGAAATACTTTGCAACGTACAGTGAAGCTACATAATCCTGAATTGCCTCTCCCAAAGTACTGTTTATAGAGAGACATTTGTTTGGCCTATAAACATATAGCCACATTTTTACTTTGTTCCAGGAGCAGCTTCCGTCTTTTAAACTCTATTTTTTTAGGAGTTCCAGAAAGCTCTAGCAATCATCTCATTGCAGAATGTTTTGCTGGAAAATGACTATCAAGTAGCACTTTTCCAGAGACCTCCTGCTGCAGAGGATATACTGATTATTATTGTTTCAATTGGCTTAGTATTGGGTGATTTACTATGACAAATATGACAACTGCCAGTTTTGTTATTAAAATCCATGTCAGTGTTTACACTGAAGTCTAAATTTTTTGGACAGTCCAACTAATGGAAGTGCCATCAGTCCTCTGTGGATGATCTGCATAAAGAGAAGTACTGATACATGCTAATTGAGTCTTGTAGAACATATAGAAATGATTGCAGATACATCAGGTTCCTTCTAGTAGCTCTTTATGTCAGTTCTTCAGAGCTGCTACCAGCTGAGAAGCCTGTTTTCTTCAATCAAACTGGGGAGCTCTTTGTGTTTAAAATCCTAGGTTCTACTCCTTGTCATGGACTGGCCATGGTCTGTTACACCATCCTTAGGGTGTCATCTGCTGATACTGGTTAGGTAGAAGGAACCCCAGAAAATGGCACCAGGGTGCTGAGCAGGGGCCATAAGTATGGGAGCTTTTCACTCAGCTCTTGCAATACAAAATTTGTATGAATTGTTGCTTGAAATACCTTATTTCATGTCTGATTGGTTGCCATTCTCCATGTTTATTTCCCTCAAGTTAATAGTTATATCCTCAATAATTTTTACAAGGTGTAAACTGCAGGAAGATTTAATACAGCCTGGGCAGAGAACTTGAGAGCTTCAGTCCAAGACAAAAAGTTAAGTGAATAATTTCGGAATGACAATAAGTTCAGAGATGGCTGAAAATTTCAGGAAAATCTTTTTCTCTAGGTTTTTTACTACTAGCCCCTAAATATTAAAGCTTCCTCCAGCACAGGAACATGTTTGTCACAGCTCTGATGGCCATAAAAACAATGTGACACAGCCAGCAGCTGTGCACTGAAACACTTCTCTCTTTGATAAAATAACATGGGATATTTTCCCACTTAAGCAGCAAATTCTTCATCCCTCTGATATCTACAGATCTGGAGTAAGGAAACCCTGAGGAGTTTGTAACAAAACAAACTTTAGTATGGGGAGTATCTAAAAGCCAACAGCCAGGAGATGAAGTTACTAGAGTATTGATCCTCTTTTTTAACAGTTTGTCTATAATGGAAAATGTTAAAATATTTGTCTTCTTTTTTTCCCATATTTGGGGGGATAGACTCATGGCTTGTATTTTTAATTACAGTATTTTTAATTTAGCAGTTGAGCACCTGAATGGCACTGACTTCTCAGTGAAATAACTGCCTCTGTCCATTTAGAGATGGAGTCAATGACCTTACTGGTCTTTTCCAACCTATATGATTCTATGATTCAGAATGAGGATTTTTGTTTCAAGAAACAATGTGAAATAAGAACATTCTGTAGTATTTCTCTAACACCATCTGCCTTTATGGTATGTATCTCCTCTGAGTGGAAGTGGCAGGTACCAGAGGAAAAAATTCTTTGGAAATAATAAGGACATACACAGTAAAAAGACTAAAAGTATTTCCCAATTAACAAATGAATGACTCTTTTCACATAGCTTTTCATCTTCTTGTGACAGATGGCCTAATTACAGGACCTAATTATTAAATTTTAATGCTCTATTAATGAGCCTCTTGTTTAGGGAGTTTCAAGTACATGCTTGAAATTACATATGTTTTCATGGCATGGAAGGTGATCTTTTGGAGAGAAAAAAAATGAATAGACTTTGTCAAAACAAGAAGTAGAAATATGAAATACATATCATTTTTTTCAAAAAATCAAATATTCTAAAAGCAAAAAGAAAAAAATTCCTTCCTGAAGGTAAAATTCTAAGGTTTTCATCTTCCTTCTTTCCTGCTTTCCTTATTTCCTGAAAGTTGATTAATGATCCATATTTTCTTAGTTTTTTAAGATGTCATAATTCTGATTATTTTATTTAAAGGAACCACATCAAAGCATTGAATCTTATCAGAAATAGAACATTTATAGCAAAAATAGCCCAAAGCTTGTTTTCAGAATGATATGTTTATGTATCAAACTATGATATGTTAAAAAAGCAATGACGGAAAGAAAAGGAAACAGCAGTGGAAACAGAGGCAATAGGCAAAAGTAGCCATAATGACTTTTGATCCCAACAAAATGTAAATGGAACATGAAGAACATACTGTACCTAAGGTGAAGGTGAAGGGTTCACCTTTGAATTATATTTTAATTACTTGCACAATTTTAACAAAACATGATAATTAAATTAATCAGATACAAATATATGTAAATTTTTAGGTAGTTGATGCTTTTTGGGTAATTTTTTTACTTACTAATGGAACCCATTAATAGCTGTAAACATTTAATTTGAGAAATAAAAAAATTAAAATTATAGGATGCTCTTATCATGAGTTAGAAATCCATATTTATTTCAGTTTTGTTTTTTGGGCTTGTTTTTGCTGTTTGTGTTGTGGGCCATTAATAAATTACAGACTGGCAGGCCTGAAAAAAAAATAAAAGAAGAATGATTGAAGAAAACTCCAGTAGTACTACAAAAACATTTAAAAAAACATCTAAAAGCTGCCAATAATTTCCTCAGTATTTTTTCCAGCTCTGTCTTGGTTTGAAAGACAGGTATCTGTAAGGAAGTCTGTATTTTTTCCTCATTATTTTTTCCATCTCTATCTTGGTTTGAAAGACAGGTATCTGCTAAGGAATGGAAAATGTAAACCGCCTCCCTCCAAATGATTATTATAATTTTGAAATTAAGGGGCTCTCAGGCAAAGATATGAGGGCAGGAATAACAGTATGTACGATAAAGCAAACAGCCAACAACTACAGCGTTAGAAACAAACAGGGCCCGGCCCCAGCCCGCTCAGCCGCAGCCCGCTCCCCGTTGGTGCAGTCCCGCTCGCGGCCAGCAGGGGCGCTGCTGGCTCCTGGCGGGCGGCGCGGGTGCGGTGGCTCCTCCGCGGCTGCAGGGGGCGCTGTGGGGCGGGCTCAGGGAGCGCGCGGTGATGGCGGCGTTGTCCCAGACGGGAAAGGGAGGGAAGAGCGGCTCCGCTTCACAAACCCTGGGGCAGCCCATCCTGGTGTCCAGCAAGCTGGGATGGCAGGACGCCTTGGCAGGTGGGGAGTGCGGGGCTACAGTGCAGTGAAAGCTCAGAGCAGTGCTGAAGAATGGTGCGGGTGGAACAGCGGCAGCCCGGCTCCCAGCAGGGCAGGGAGAGGCGAGCTCAGGATCACGGGCACCCGAGCAGATGGGGACAGGTCCCTGTTTTAGTGAGGTGGGTGTTTATAAGGTGCACTGAGTGGCTGCGCTCATGAGCAGAGTCTCCCTCCACAGCAGAGGAAGCAGCTCTGGGCTGGGCTCCAGCGGCTGTGACTTCCCTTCCCCAAGCAGTCCTCCTCTGAAGCCGGGAGGGACGCAGAGAGGGCTGTAGCTGCCCCAGCCCCATCTTTTATCAGCCCAGTTCTCGTGGTATCTCTGCCCCTTGGAGAGAAACTCCCAAATATGAGAAGAGCAACCAAATGCCCTCCTCCCCAAGCTTGGCCACTTCTTTGGTTTTCCTTAAGTACCCGGTAGTTAGTTTTTCCTAGCAACTTTTGGGGAAAAATTATAAAAGTAAAAAGGAACAAAAGGAAAGAAACCTAACCCCCAACAAGATCATACTTGTTTATAATTATTTACCCAAGAGGAATAATTTGTTTTATGTGTTATCATGCTTTTTTCCCCCTGGGATTCATAAAAGAGGACAAAGTAGAGAGCAGAAATCAGGAACACAACACAGTAATTCTCATTTACAATTTGCTTCATATTCTTCAGCATATTTTCCATGAGAAGGGAGGGCACTTCAGAAGCTGTAGATCTTCTGCCGTTGCTGCATCACAAGTAGGAGAAGTTGGGGGAGATTAAGTGTGCCTAATTACTTACAAAATATTCTATCTTAGGCTAAAAGGATGATTGGGTCACAAACCTCTAAGTAATGAGTAGAGAGAGAAATAAAATAATATGACATACAGTCTTCAAAATAAAGGCATAACAACCTTCAGTGTAGGGAACTTGGAAGCAGAAAAACTGAGATCAGAATTGCTCTACCTCAGATAGAAATTAATGCCTTTGTGATGTGTCAACACTTCTGACACTTGCTCCAAGCTGGCTGATATCACACTCAGAGGGCAAATACTCTTCAACCTTCCTTTTCCTCTTCTGATAATTGCTGGCTGTCACTATGTGCACAAAGTTTCCTTATAAATTGTAGTTTGACTCCTGTAGAAGTAATTTCATAGCACATAAGACACCCTTACTGTAGCAGTAAGGGAGCTAATGGTCAAGTTTTCTGGCTTATGAAGTGCTAAGTGCCTTTTTAGTTTGAACATACACAGGAACAGAAGATGGAGTTTGTTTACACATTGAAGGAAATCATCAAAGTGTTGTGTTCTTCACATCATGATCCATTAGGGCACAGGAGGTTTACTACTCCGTTTCCAGATTTTGCCTGCAAGTTACATTTTGAAGAGGTGGAGATCAGGAAACTGCACCAGATGTCCACCCTGCTGCCTTTTTTTTCCTGTTTACTCCCACTAATTAGGGTTGCTTCTAGCAATTAAGCATCCTTGGAGGGCACTAGTGTTTCAGTCCTCTCTATGCAGGTAGATGTCATACTTTCTGGAAACCCATTCGCTCCTTTCTAAATTCAAATCATGGAGGCAAGCCTAATTGTTAAAATTTTCAGGTAGATTATTGAGCAAGGACAGAGCACAGGTGCTGCAAAATGTATTGGGTGGAGTATTAGAAAGCTGCCAGCCTAAATTATCTTTCACACAGTTTACCCAAGAAGGTTAGGAGAGTATGAAAAATGGATCCCACAAGCCAGAACAGAAAACAAAGTCATTCACAGAGCCAAAATTTAAAGCACGTACTGACTTCTGAAAATCACAAGGGAATTGTGATGGAAAGTTGATATCCGTTGGGAAGAATTGTTCTAACTTGGCATGAGTTTTTAGCAGGCTGTTCTCATAACACACAGTACTGAAATTCCTCTGTTAAAACCCTTGTAGGATAAGCTCTGAGCCATCAGAGATTTATAACCATTCATGTTGTAAGTACTTTAAACAAGAATAATAAACAAAAGGAATCAGAGTACTGAGTAGTTGTCAGGTAAAATATTATGGTTTCAAAATAAGAAACAATCAAATACAAGTTTATTTTCCAAATATATTTGATATGTTTAGATTTATTATAATCAAAATATTATGGTGGCATTAAAACCTAAATCTTAGCATTAATTTTGATTTTAAGTTGCTTTACTAATTTTTCTTTCAAATCTAAGTAGCAGCAGAAAAATACATATAATAAATATAGATCTCAGAATATACAAACAGAATTATGAATTAATTCCAATAATGCATTTTCAATCAGTACTGCTGTCTCTGTTTTAAATTTACATTCTGCATATTTTTTGTTATTAAGTCCTGTAGTTATATTTTCCCTGGCTTTAACATTTAGCTAAATAAAAACAGAACCTGCACCAAACAGTACAAGTTTTAGTGTTCCAAGTCTGTGATAATATTAAGATAACGACTTTCACTGAAACACTTGAAAATCATTGTAACGTGGTTTTCACTTCCCTTTAGCAATTTTTGTTATGGTCATCATTGTGCCATATTTACTACCTGCCACCATGTAGTTCCATACAATCCCACTTTGCCTTGGTGCAAAAATGGGTGAAGTAATTTCTCAAATCCTCTTTAGACTTTTATTTCTATAAATTGCTTTTGTGTTACTTGGGGGAAGAGACCATAAGAATCTCTTCCAAAAATTGCATTCTGTAATACCCCTACACAAAATTCTTGTAAAGATACCATGGTATTACTTTCTAAAAGCATCCTACTTCTTGTAAATCAAGAAATGTGAAAAGAAAGAAATGGGTCAGGGATGGTTCCCTTTATGATATCACCAATGTCAAACTCTGGGCTCATTTTAGCTGAGCCAGCTGTTATTCTTAGTTGTTGTGGAAGAAAATAAATATATTTGATGAAGTCTTTACTCTGGTAAAATCAAGTTTGTGGGTCTAGACAGCTGAGAGAATTGGGAAAAAGACCTGGAAGGTTTCCCTGTTACCTTGTTAACTAAAATGGGTCCCATGGTGACAGCAGCAGAGAATTGTATCTTTGTTTCTCATATGTCTCTGTGAAGTTGATTGGTGGTCCCAGTAAAAAGTCCATGGAGATTTAATGGTATAACAAAATAAAAATCTTCAAATATTTGTCAGATAGTTGTTCTCTCTGTAAATAAATTGGGGAGACAAATCTTACTTCGTTCATCAGAAACCACGATTATTTCACTTCTAATGCACAGTTGAAGAGTGACTAGAGCAGTTAGGGACAGGGGTATGAGAAGCAGCGTCCCATCAGCAATGAGCCAACAAAGTGATGCTGCTAACGATGTAAATACATGTGAACAGCTGCTTAAACCTTGGTGGCACCTGCTGTGGAGGCCAGTGAGCTTCTCAGACATCTGAGAAATGGCCAGTGTCACAGTGCTCAGAGTTATGATCTTGGTCACCCCGGGGTTTGAGGCATCTCTGGTGGTGCCAAAGGGGTCTGGCTGTGCTGAGCCAGGAGTTGCTTGTGGGGCGGTGAGACTCTTGCTCCACTGCTGGCACTGGCGCAGCACCGTGACCCTCCCTAAATGCAGAAATCAATGGGTGGCTTGAGGGACTCTGATAAAAGCAGAAGGCACTGTGGTTGGAGGAATGGGAAGGCAAGTCTAGAGCTGTGCATTCTGTATGTCTCCCCTCGGATAACAAAGGAAAAATCTGAGGTATTTTAAAACTGCCACTTATAGAGAGGCTGTGCTGTTTTGTGCCTTGCTGCAGTGCTGGGCTGCCTGTGCTGCTGTGCCTAGAGCAGCTGCATCCAGTGAGCACTGGGAGCCTGAGCAGACTTTTAATATGATTGTTTTCTCTAGGAGTGGTGAAACGAGGAGAAAGTGCCACCATGTTCTGTTTATGGAGGAATATGCACAAATATGAAAATATGTTATTACATGGGGATGTAAAAAAATGCATATTTATATTGACTATGTTGCTTTATTTTCCCCTATGTTGCTTTATTTTCAGGGATGGAAATAAACAACTTTACAACAATAACAGACAAATCACAGCACCTGAGCTCTGAGGCGATGTTCACTGAAATCAAAGTCATCAGCTTTTCAAGGCAGGAACAGCTATACCTGTCACAGAGAAACACAAGTTCACAGTGAGCATTCCCATATAGTACACAACACAGACAATAAGAGAGGTAATGAAAAAACCTTCAAGCCTTCTTGGCTTCCACAGGCCACAATGCTTTTTAAAAATATGGACCTAGAAAGAGTATGTTATAAGTGGATTTTTTCACGTTCCCTGTTCATCTATGTTCATATTCTGTTCTATCTCTTATATATTTCCAAATTAGAAAAGAACAAAACCACAAGAAGCAATCAGTCTCCTCTGTTTTAGAGACCTGTCTCATTGTTTGTGTAGCATGGCAGCCTATTCTGTAAGTGATTTATATGACCAGTCATCTTTTGAACAGAAAATGTTGTGAATTGGTTATTTTGGGTATCTCATTTGTCATCCATAGCTTTTGTCACAAAATTACTGGTAAGAAAAAAATTGATGAAAAAAAATACGTTTTTATTCGTGAAGAAGCTTTGCATGGAAAAGAAGTTCAGCTTCTTTATTCTTGGAATATAGTACTTGTCTTTAGCATTACTGTGTGCTAAATAATACTTTGTATCTAGATCACCTTTGTGACCTTTAGAAATGTTTGTCTACAGAGAGACAGCTAATTTGATCTATTTAATTTCAAAAATTTTAATACATGCCTTCTCAACCTCACCTCTAATTGATAAGATATCCTTTCAAGAGTCCTTAATGCATTCATATATTCCAAATGGCTTGATAGAAGTATCTCCATTTTCTCAGAAAGGCCAAAACCCTCCTTCTATGTTAGAAGATAGTCATACACACAGATGCACAGTCAGGTTAGATTTGGGTTACTGCATCCTCCTTAAGGACATAGTAACCCAAATCTAACTTGACTGTGTATCCTTTTAATCATGTCTACACTTGTATCTTAATTTGGTAAAAGTGGTAATCTAGGCAATAGCTTTTATCTCTAATGATAAATTACAGCAGCAAGAGGCTCCACTAAGGCTTCATTTTATCTCTGAGAAAGTGACTTCAGACAATTTTGTGAATTAACTCAGGACTCCAATGTACAAGTCTATCATCTTGTTAAATTTTGCTGGCTACAAATTTTCTTTAAAACCAGTTGCAACAAAATGAAAACCAGATGACTGAATCTTCCTGAACCCTAAAATCTATAGGTTAAAGGGAAAAAAATGTGAAGGAAGGAGAGCTTTGTGAGTGAAGTTTGAAGACAGCTGACATTCAACAAAAGCAACCCACCGAAAAAATAAAATTCTGTATTCTGCATTACTATCTTCTGTTTCCATGGAAACCAAGGCTGGATTGGCAAAAATGGGTTAAGTGCTTTACAGTGACACAGACTAACCACTGTTATTTTATAACATTACTATTGCTACTGGAAGGGAGGGCTGTATTCTAAGAGACATAGGTTTGCAATGAGTCTTCTTCTTGCTGACACTATCGGACAGCAAAAATACCTGATACGAGAAATTTTGATTAAATATACAGGAAATCAATACAGACTATATGTAAGTCATAAGAACTTGAGAAATACTGTATATGAGAAATCAGTTAATCCCAAAGTCAATGACTAGCAAAATCCAACCATATAACTACTTGACTTTTCAAAACACTGAGCAGACACTAAATTACTTGGTAAATGCAGAGAAATTATTCTTTCAGTCCTCCTTTCCAGTGTGTGCCTCATTGTCAGGGGAATTTACCTCAGAGAATTTCCAGCAACAAAAATCTTCAGCATGCATTGTTATCCTGAAAACAAGTTTTAGTCTTTGTGGTTGAGAATCTAGACTTTTACAGGGTGGAAAAGTTCAGTACCAGTGTTAATTTTCTAGAGCTTTACTTATAGCACTAAAAGACTTTCAACACTTATTTTCTTTTGAGCAAGTTAGACCACAGGTAAAAATAAAATCTCATTTCCCTCAGAAGCATTGCTTTCTGAAAACAACAACATTCTCATATTTTAGGTGGGTGTTCACAATTGCTCAGAAAAAACCAGTTACAATATCAGAATTGGCACTCATTAAACAGAAAGCAGCCGGCTTGTGTTCTGGGAACACAACAAAATGTTAATTGTTCCAAATCCTATTTAAAACTGCTGATGACCATGCCAGAAATGTTTTTACTTTGAGAGTCTTGTTGTGTATATCAGGCCAAGTTGAGGATACTTAAGTGATGCTTTGTCAAGTAGCCTTTAGCATCCTGGAAAACAGGCTATTTTTGTGAAATATTCCACATACAGGATGCCTGTACCTACATGCCAACTTAGATTCCTAAGAACAACCCTTAAGCACCATCAGGCTCTTTTTCAGCCCCTGTGCACCTCCACAGATGCCTGGAGGCTCTGGCCCTGAGGTTTGGTGTGCAAGCCCACCCTGAGTGGTGCTCCAAAGCCCAGTCCTGTGCTGTGCTGCTCTGGTCCTGGCTTGCCTGTGGGATTTTCAGCTGGTGGGAGGGAAAACAAACAGGGCAGGATGAATGGGGCCAGGTTAAGTTCAGGCATTTCTGCTTCAGCAAAAACCCCAGGGAGTGGCTGCTTAGGCTGATGTTTAGAAGATCCCATCTGATTTATTATAGGTATCTGGAATGATGTATTTACCTGGGTTTTCCAATAAACTAGGCTGCAGGATACTCCATAGTGAGGCTTCCTCTTTGAAGTTGTTTGCTATGCTTAAAGTGTTTAACTGCTGCTTGGGCTGGAGTGAGAAGAGCCTTTGCATTAAGAGGAATCATTTCCATACTTGGGATCTCAGTTTCAGGTCACAGTGTCACTGGCTGGGCCTGGGAAATGACCACCCCTTCTGCCAGGCTCAAGGCAAAGGTTTCTCTGAGAATATGTATTAAATTGAGCAAAACAGTGACAAATATGAAGAGTCTGTGTCTTCTGTGGGGGCTTAGGGACAAGTAAAATATGTTTTAGCTTTTCATTCAGCCTCAAGTCTAACAATTCCAGGGGAATCTTTAGAGCTTTGCTTAAAAAATCCCAAAGTAGAATAAATCTGCTTTTCCTCAGTGTCTATTGTCAATTCATAATCCTGGGAACCTGAATGACTGAAGTACCCTTTTCATAATAAATAGAAAAGATACCTCAAAATGCCATTTTGCCTTATATCAAACTTATTCTGCCTAATGCCCATGTTCACTGTTAATTGAATTTTATTTATATTTAAATAGAAAATGTTTTTAATCTCATAATTACTTGATTAAAATATTTTAAGAGGTGATGCAAGAATAAAGATGCTCAGAACTGGTATTAGAACTTGTAATTTTGGTAACTCACATATGAAGGCAATATTTTTTGTTTAAATGAGAAAATGGGGGTGAAAGAGGGTAAAGCAAAGTTTGTAAAAGCAAGAATTATTATGTTCAATAAGAAGCATCGGGTAGAACTGCACAACTGAGTGAAAAGGGTTCAAAACTATAGCACGTCAGGAAAGATTTGAAGTGGAGGAGGGCAACTTTGAATTTATCTCCTGTTTTATTTCAGCACAAATGCAAAAAATAAAGTGATGTAGAGCAAAGGAGAGACATGATCAGGGATTTTTGGGGCAGTGAAAGCATAAGAGAAAAGGAACAGTCTAATTACATGAAAAGCAAAGAGAAAAAAGAAAGAAAAAGGGTATCGCAACACTGAACATTGAAGAAAAATTATGAGAGACTCTGGACTCCAAAATCACAGTTCTTGCAAATGACATTTACTATGGGAATGAGCAAAAGATATCAAAGTAAAAGAAAATGAGCTGAAACAGTGATCTGGTATGCAATCTAAATAAAGAAAAAGAAGGCGATAGTTATAAAAGCAGAGAACAGCAAAATAGGTCAAAGGGAAAGCATTGAAGAAAGAGAATGGGATTTTCTTTAGAGAATTTTTAGATGGGCTCTGAGAATAGAGCTATTAGCAAAAGGATGAAATCATCACTATAAAAGAGTTGAAAAAATAGAGACCCTCTCAATTGGAACATAAAGAGGAAGGACTTTTTCACTAGCCTGTACTTGGACTGAGGAGTAGAGCAGTAAATTATCTGAGCAAAACAGGTCAAACTGGTGAAGGATTATGATGCCACTTGCCTGTGTGGTCCCAGACAGGTCCTGGTTTGCCCAGAGCAAGCAACCCCCAGCAGCCCGACTGCTATCTGGCCGTCAGCCACTGTCCCTGATCCCTCTGATGTCCCTGTGTGATGCAGAGAAGAATGTTGGTGGGGGATACACACCGAACACCCATGAACCCAGAGCTGCCCCCATGGAAGGCCCTGACTCAGCCATCACTGACCACCTCCTCCCAACAAAAAGCTTTTCTCAGCGCGCCACCTCCACTGCATCTCTCAGGCGCACAAATGCCTCCGCCTTCATTTTTTCACTCCCAGTGGGCCTCTCCCTTTGGATTTTAAAACACTTAATGGATTATACCACTAATTATTCCTTCCATTTCCTTTCCAGGATGCTTTCAGTCCTTGCATCTCCAGTGATCCAGCTGTTTATGCCGTACTCTAATCATGTCAGTGAGGCTGTCCTGCTGTCACAAGATATACAATAGTGGCTTTACTGGAAAATAAATTTTAAAAACTGCTGACGAGATGGCCATTCCTGGTTTTAGGGAAGATTTTGTACTGCCCTGCATCTGTGTAGTCCTTTATGCTGGCACAATATGAAACACATATGCTTTCTAATTAATTATGCTGATGTAAATGACAGCACAGACTAATGGAGAAGTATTGTGGCTTTTTTGTCAAGTTTTTTGTTCCTTTGTCACCTCTGTGAGGAAAACTAGCAATAGGAAAAAAAAAAAACAAAACCAAAAAAAATCCAAACCAAAAACAAACAAGCAAACAAACAAAAACAAAAAAACGCCAAAACCAAACCAAAACTAAGTATCCCAAAACAAAATAAAACCCCAAAACGTGAAGAAACCTCAATATTAACAGACACAGGAAGGCCTGTAATTGATGGTATCATTTTTTGCAGTCAGGATTACAAGGGCACTTTCATTAGATGTTCTTTCGCGCTTGTAAAACTTATGTTAGGAATGTGGAATACAAGAACTCCCAAGACACACCTCTAAACAGAGGATACAAGAATGTGTTGAGAGGCACCTTTATGCAAGCAAAACTTTTGCAATAGCTCCATGACATTCAGGTTAAGCACTTGCAGTTAACAGAACTTTTCAGGTGCTATAAAGTCAAGGTAATCCATACTGACCTTTAAATGCACTGCAGACACTGCGTAAATAAATAAACACATGAAAGTTTGTATTTGGTGGAAGGCTTAGGACACCTGGCCCTGTGTCAGCTTGTTTGTTTACACACACAGGGGCCTCACTCTAGCAGAGGAAAAAAGTGGCACTGCACTCCAGATGAATACTTTCCAGGGCATCACAGGGTACCTTTCATGTGGTAATGCCCAGCCACAGCACCAGAGGGGCATCTTTCCTTCCTTCTGCTTCTGGCATGGAGATCAGGGGTGCTTCCATCCATCAACCTCCACAGACCTATCCAGCTTGGAAATGGAAATTTCACAGCTTTGCTGGGTTTTATTGTACCAAATGTGTAGATAAGTTCTCTTTTAGAGATCAGGGCCCTGTAGCTCAGCCAGGACACCTCAGCTCATTGACTTCAGTAGAGCTTAGCTGATTGATGCTGGCTTTGGAACTTCCCTGTCTGGTCAGATTTCATTCTGGTTGTTTCATCTGAATGAATGCAGACTGGAGGGAAAGGCTAGGAAAAATTTTAAGTACAAAAGGTGAAATTGTTTTGTGCAATTTCTTGTGTGGACCAGCTTCCAGACTGACTGTTTATATCTCCCAAAATCTGTGGCTCTCCAAGAAAATATCCTACTGCAGTTTCTAAGTAAATTTTGGAGGAGAAGTTTCCTGAAAGTAGAAAATCTAGGATCAATGTTGCATTCTTCCTTTTCTAAAATAGTTTAATGGGTATACCAATTACACACATTTTAGAGGAGAATTATTTTTTATTATAAAATAATTCTCAGTAAAACTGAACTCCCATGGTGGGAGATATCAATTACCACATCCTGCTGCAAGTATGGAAATGTTGAATTCTAATTTTTTTTTATGGTAAATGTAGAAGATAAAGTAAATTAGTGAAGAACTGGTTGTTGCCCATAGAAACTGACTGAAGTCTAACAAATACTGTTATAATGTTGATTGAATGGGTACCACACATTGATACCAAATGAAAAGTTCTTTTGAAGCTCTGTTTCACATTATATTCTGATTCAGGAAGAGTAAAAAATCTTTTTTGCACTTAATTAACGTAAAAATATTGTTTTCATGGTTAAAAAAAATAAAAATAAGAAAATGCTAAATATTCAACAATTTTAAATACTTAGCTCCACTGACTTTCAAGATGCTTCAACAATTGGGAAAAGCGGAAAATGGCTGGTTCTTCACCTCTTCTTTTTAACTGAATTTCTTCGTCCTGAATTGAAAGAGCACAATGTATTTTAAAAGAGGTTGCTGCATCACAACAACTAATTCTGCCACTCCCCCCAATAGTTACCATATTTGTATTTTATGACAAGTTTCTAAACCTGTAGCAGTAGCTGGCATTTTGAAAAGCCACTATGTTTTTCTCTTGCCATTTAAAATTAAGAAGACCACAAAGGTAAATTCAATGTAATTTCTAACAGCAGTTATAGTCACATAGATATCATGAGTAAGTGGTCCTTTGTTTGCTACTATGGCAGTGCAAACAATTTCTGTTCTAAGTGTGATGATATTTTCTACTAATACTAGGATATTATGGAAGAGTAAATAAAAAGGAGATAGGTTGGGGTTTGGTGTTTTTTGTTGTTGTTGTTTTTTTTGTTTGTTTGTTTGTTTTTGGTTGGTTGGTTTTTTTTGCTATAAATGTAAAGAAAACAAATATTGTGGGTTTTTCTGTCTCATTCTGCTCCTTTTTTTTTTTCCTTTTCCTGTAGGACTACACTTTTTTGTGTCTGAGTTTTGAATTGTTACAATATATGTAGGGATCTACAGGTCAAACTAATGGGAAGGAAGCAAATGCAGATGCAATTGAAGCCAGGACAGTAGAAGACTTAGGAAGAGTAGAAGGATGATGGGCAGCAGTGTACAGATAGGGTGAGGCCAAGGCAAAGCTGGAACTGAAGCTGGCAAGGGACACAAAGAATAACAGGAAGGGCTCCTACAGGTAGGCTAACCAGAAAGGGAAGGTCAGAGGAGGTGTACACCCTGCCCCCATAAACAATGCTGGAAGAGGAGAAGGCTGGTGTACCTAAAAATTTTTGCTTCAGTTTTCAATGGCAGCCTCTCTTCCCACACCTCTCAAATGGATGGGCAGCAGGATGGGGACTGGGAGAGCAAAGTCCCTCCCACTGAAAGGGAAGGTCATGTTCATGGCCACCTGAGGACCCTGAATGTACATAAATCTGTGAGGTCTGAGGAGAGGAATCCTCGAGTACTGAGGGAATTGGCTGACGTAGTTGCCAAGCTTCTTGCCATGATATTTGGAAAATGGCATTTAGATGAAGTCCTAGGTGACTGGAAAAGAGGAAATATTGTACACATCTTTAAAAAGGGGAGAATGGAGGACTTTGTGAACTACCCACGTGTCAGCCTCAGATCTCTCTTCCAACCAAGACCACTCTATGATTCTATTTTAATTATAATGCATAGAGTTTTGTTATTGTTTCATGTCTATTTTATGCTCTGTCCCTTGTGTTGACTGTTAAAAATTTTGCAACAAAACCAGTACAAAAATATTGTTAATTTTTGTCTCCAATTTTTCTTTTCATGACTGAATACAATTTCTGTGGTGAGTTTTTCTTGACCAGATGGGTAACATTATTTAGTTGCAAAGCCACTGCATTTTTTAAGGACGTGAATTATTATCTGGTGTACCCAAGATTCCTAGAATTTTGAGAAAAAGCTACACCTGAATGTAGCCCTTTTCCCCATTTTTAAAAAAATTTCTTGAAAAGAACCAGAATCCACTAAACCTTCATGATTCTGTGAATTTTGCTAAGGAAAGCATCCTTCCAAAGCATTTTATTGCCTCAAATATTTCTTCTGCTACTACAGGAAAATTATTAGTATTATTCTGCATTGTTTTGGATAGAGAAGAGATTTTTCACATTTTAAAATATGAATTATAGTTTTTTCAGTTATAACAAATAATTCAGATTCTAAGACAGTAATCTTATTAACTAATAATCTCAGAGCAAAAAATTATCTGTTGAGGTTTTTTTGTTTGGTTTGTTTTGGGGGTTGGTTGGTTGGTTTTTATGCTTTTCCTGACATCCTCTAAGTGATCTGCAGGGTGAATTAAGAGATTACACTTGGTATTTATCTGTGCTCCCAACCAGGGCAGGCCACAGCTGTTATAAAGGAGTGAAATTGTGGGCTCGCTCTTCCTCATCCAGCAGTGCAGGTGGAGGTACTGGGACATGTGGGACTGCAGACAATTTATGCCCCATGAGCCCTTTCCAGTAACATTTCCAGATTTCTACCTTCACTTATTTTTTTCATGAACATTGAGCAGAGTGTAAGCTAGAATGAGCAAGCTAAAATGCGGCTTGCATTTTGCACCCCTGCAAATAAAAGAGAAGAAAGAGAAATTCTTCCTGGGCATGGTGTTGGTGTGAGCTGACATAAATAAATACTGTGAACCTTCTTTTTTTTTCCTCCCTTGTTCCACAGCAATAGGAATGGAGATACAAGGGCAGATCAATACACTAAATAGGGCAGCTGAGTTAGGCAAGAAATATTGATATTTGCTGTTTGTTTGGGCCTGCAACAAATGACCAGCTCTTTCCTTGAAACCTGAAAAAGTAGGGAGGGTCTCATGCTCTGGAGGTATGTTGTCTCTAGGGATTTCTGCAGAAACGAGGTAGTTTATGCAGTCTTTAGTTTATCCCTGATATGTTCTGCCTGTGTTGGTAATGCTGTCCTCCACAAACTGTTCTGGACACCTGGAAGGATTAACCTGGAGGCACTCTCCTGAGGGAAGTCTCTTTCTTTAAAAGGGTTTAGAGTAATTGCACTGAGAATTGCCTCACCCATTCAGCATGGGTCAGGATTTAAATATTTCCTTAGTGCAGTGTTCCTCTGTGCAAAGCAACTTCTCACATTGCTCATTCCTTAGAGTGAGGAATGGCAGACCTGTCCAGGGAGAGTTTGGGACATGGCCGGAACCAGCAATAATCTTGTGAAAAGAAGGCACACCAAATATCATACAGCTGGAAACATTTTTTTTCTGGCACAAGAATACAGGATGTTGCTTAAGAGACTAGGGAATTTAGACACCTCTGAATTAGGGGGACAATAAGGGAGTTATAAATCTGTGTACACGTGTGGTTAAACATGCAAAAGACCCTCTCTGGATTTTACTTTGGCAGCAAACCTTCAAAAGATTTGTTTCCTTCTCTGGAGAAAGGAGGGTAGGTAAATTTCTATTTCCTGTTGATTAAATTGCCCCTAAAAGTAAGCATTAATGATCCTTTTTTTTTTTTTTACTGTATTCACAAACAGTTCTGTGCAATTAATGAAAGCATGTGAAAGGGAGAAAAAGTATAAAGAGTGAAGTATAAGTAGCAGTGACAGAAATGTTTAAAATTTCTAGGTCTTAGGAGACTTATGTGGCCAAACCTTTCCTATTTTTAGAGGTTAACCCATAATTTCTATGAATGTTAATCACCCATGATCTAAATCCTGGTCCCATGAAGTCAGTGGGAGTTTTGCCACCAAGTTTAGCAGGAAGAGGACTGACCGGACTGTGTAGCTTTTATTTAATGCCACTGCATGTAGGAAAACTGAACACATTTATTTTGATTGGAAACAACATTATATAATAATTCCCAAAAATTCTGAGGTTATGGCTGGTAGGAAATATAGTTCTTGGGGGAAAAAGTTGCTCCAACAGATGTCATTTGCAATATATCACAATGTCAATGTTAATTCTAGTTAATGTGAAAGGAAAGTGTCCAAAATAATTTAAGATGCAAAGAATAGCATTTGATGGAAGGAAACTTAAACATAAGATCATGATATGCCAACAGGCTTATGTAAAAAAAAAAAAAATTGGTTTGCCAGGGAGCTGTTGACATGAGGCTATATCATGCCATGGGTAATGTCTAAAATGAAGACTACATTGAAAAGTACCCAAAACACTGAGCCTTGGAGGAGAGCTTGTCCTCACTGCTCACAGTAGGAGCAGGAAGTAATTTGTGGTACTTCAATTCAGTGGTAAAGAATCCTTTAATCTCACAATGCATAGGCTTTCACTCCTTTCACCAGTGTGTGATGGTGGCAGGGCAGAGTCTACCAGTTTTTCACTGGGTCTCACCCTGGCTGGTCCAGGGGGGTTACCTTGCAGCCATTCTGGAACAGGATCTGTGACCTCCTCACAACACCTGGAGATGCCTTTCCCTCTCCTAGTTTCCAATACAGATGCAAAATGTAAAAATGTCACTTACAGCAAGCTTTTACCTTGAATATATCTTCAATGAGAGTACACATCGTTATGCACAGTATGTAAAAAAAAATCCACAAAGAGAAATCAGAGATGACTCAAAAATCTGTACGAAGAAGGTACTTGTTATAAAGCAATATGCATTACATCTTTGACTAAAGTTGAAATAATTTATTTAAAACTGGGACAACTGTGCAGTGGTACAATTGTAAAATTTCTCTTTGTGTCCAAAGATAAGAATCTGAATGAAAGCTATCAAAATTTCAAGAGTTCTCAATCACAGACATAATAATACTGTGCTTACTTGTGTGATGAAAATTGCTGTTGGGAGCCTTATAAATCTCAGTAGATGTTATCCAGGGTAATAACCTTGACCAGTTTACTTCTTTCTAACATAGTGCATTCATATTTAGATGTGGTATATCCAGCATATCATTTAGACTATAATCCTTCACATGCTGGGAAATAAAAGAACAGCCTTCTCAAATACTCTTTATCTCTTAAGAACTTCATTTTTAAAACAGAACTGATTGCTACAAGCATCTAAGTAGATCTCTTTCTTCTTTCTGACTGTTTCAGGCCAATAAGGCCAGTTTCCCACCAAGGCACAACGTGGTTTTGGTACACTCATGGAAGAGATATTTTGCACATACATGAACAGCTATCGTGGTACTGTTCCCAGCTTGAGGAACAGTGGGGTTCAAACAGCACGGATGCTGGGCTGGAGTTCTAACAGGAGATGGAGCCCTACATGCCCCCTTTTCTGAAACTGCTGTACCTGTCTGTGTGAAACCCCTTTTATAACACAGGGTGAGGAATACATTCAGTGCAGGTGTGCAAGCCGCAGTGTAAGCTGCAGATGGAGCTCTGGGTGACGGAAACCCCAGGCGAGAGGGGGGGAAGTGCCAACCCTTTGCACAACAAAGGGCTCACTCGGGGACCTGTGTCACAGCCAGGTGACTGCCTCTGAGAGATATAGCAGAAACCAACGACCCCAGGGTGGTGCAGCTGCAAAGGGGCTTCGGTGTCAGCTCAGGTGGTGTAAGTGGGACTGTCAGATTGTCTCCTGGACGGTTGGACAGGGCAGTTTCCTTAACATATACTTCCTGTGCTATCTGAAAGGGCTTGATTCAGAGAAGGAATATGAAAGACGCATGTGGGGTGATTGGTGACTAAAGAGTGGGCCATAGGGCAAATACTGATCAGTCTTGTCTTCCTTGCCCGCACTTGAGGATAGGTGCCATCACAGCTGGTGTTTATTGTGGCTGCAAGTGGGATCCTGGACAAATCCAGCCTTGGGCAGAGTCCTGTCTTGCTGCTGCTGACAGCTGTTCAGTAAGGGCTGTCCAGGAAGCAGGAGGCTTTAAAGACATTTTAACTTCCAAGGTGTTCCCATTCTTTCCTTTTAGGCCAGAAGGGCTTATCTTCAGTAGCCAGCAGTCTTGGCAGGAAAAATGAATACTTATATTCACATATGAATACTTTCATTTGCACATGAATCAGTATCACTGTGAAGGGGAGGAACTCCACAATACCAATGATATCCAAAGTCTCCTTGCATGAATAATAACAGAGAGATGATCAAGACGGAGAGATGATCTTGCCAAACTGAAACACAAGGCAGAACATACTGAAGCATTTGTGAGTAAATTGCTCCTTTCCTTATATAGCATAGCTGCACAGCATTTTCTGTCATGAGTTTGCTATTTATAAACTTCTGTAGAGAATTCCAGTTTGTTATACTGACTCCTATGTAGTCTGAGTAATAATTTATAACAGCATAAAGACTGTCTATATTTTAAGAAAGAGGCAGAGCCAGAGTAAAGGTTGAGCCTACAGCCTGACTTCTGCATTTCATGACATTTGAGAATTTGATTCATAATCCTTAATGTTTCATTAACATAAGCACAGAATTTCCTAGGAACTTCGCATCAAATTTCAGGAAAAAGAAAAGAAATGAAGAAGATCTGAGTGTAAAATTATTGTAAATTCTTTCCTCTGTATCTTGCATTGCTTCCACAAAGAAAACCAGATTGTGCTTTGTAGCTCTATTGTCCTATGACTTTGAAAGGAAGAAAAGATCTGTTCAGCAAAAGGCAATTGCTGCTCAGAAGAATACAATGCTTTTCTCCTCAGTGCATACTGACATCTGCAAGGGATGAGGAAGGAGCAATCCATGCTCCAAGAAGTTAATCAGAGGAGGTGGACATGCGCTTAGCATCAAGGATTCTAAGTGTAGGGTGAGGTAGGCTTCCATGCTGGAAGGTGTATGTGAACTTCCTCAGCCACACTGGTCAGACAGACTTGCTCTTAACTGTGGTGACCACTCCTTAACTGTGGTGGTAACTGCCTTATTTACTCTAATAACTACTGTGGTTTTTCATGGGGAAAATTTTACATTCAAACGTGGATTCATGGATGTTGCAATCCTCTGTGATTTTGCTTGGATTTTACCACATTTCTCCTTTGGGAATACAACAAAACCACTAAACACACAGATAAATAAAATCCAAATGTTTTATTCCGAGATTTCATATGTTTTGATTTCTAAATTCAAATTATCTTTGTAAAAAAATATTTTGACTGTATTATTATTATTATTATTAATATAATAGTAATAATAATTATAAGTAGTAGTAGTAGTAGTAGAAGAAGAAAATCAGTTAATTATCAAACAGGTATTGTTTCCTCCACAATTAATGAATCATGTAAGCATGTCTTCTGGGCTACTGATTTTCCTTTAGAAGAAATTGAACATTTTAGTCTCTCAGATAAATAGCATTGCAGGAGGTTAAACAGGCCACAGGAGGCTCCATGCTCAGTTAAAGTTTCAGCTGGTAAAGGTAAGAAGAAAAAACCTTTCCAACTTTTTTGCCAGATTAATCCACTTAACTGCTAGCTACTTCACAGCCACAGCTTCCTTACTTCCTATTGATTCACTGAGTGTTTTAATTTTTCCCTCTTCTTTCCCAAGGATGTGTTACTGGGGTTTGAATGCTCTAAAGAAGGGAAGCCATGAATTTTTGGTCAGTACTCAGGTCCCTCACTACAGACTGTTCAAGGTAAATCTGTCTACTCTACATGTGCTTTGTGAAATTTGGCTTATGAAAAGCATACTTTTTTCATATGCTGGACTTCTTAATAATGGTTCAGAGGGGAACCTCATAACAGTTTAGGCTAGATACAGTCCTACAAACCAGAAAATACAAAAGCACGTAGATGCTGCATTTCTATGTTTCATCCATTTTTTTCCTCTTTCAAAATATTTTTAGCCAACTCCTTTGTAGCAGTACTAGGCACTAATTATAAATATCATGCTTTGCCAGTTGCAAGAAAAGCCCTCTACAAATCCTCCTGACCTCAGCAGAGGTAGACTGAGGCCAGCCAGGCAAAACCTCTGTCTGAGGCAAGCCAAGGTGGCAAAGAAGTTCTGTTGCAGTTCTTTTGGTTTGGAAATGGCTGGTTTTGCTTGACATTTGTGCAGCCTAAGGTCAAAATAAATATGCTGCTGTAAGCTCAAAAACCTTATTAGCCCCCTGTCCAGTTTGCTGCAGTCAAGGTAGACCACCTGTAAGGGCAGAAGACATCTGTTGCTGGCAAGAACTAATTTAGTTTTAGGGAAATAGCATTGTTTAACATACTGAAGCTGCTGGAGATTGATTTGAGCCCCCAAAGGAAGCAAACCAGTAATATACACACATTTTCATTCTCTTGCAGTAGATTGACACAGCAAGTCTGTCAATACCTTTAGGAGTCTTTAAAATGCCAGAGGGACAGTGTTGCAATTACATTCCAGAATATTTCTACACTGTACATCTTTTAGTAATTGCTTCCATTATTTCTGCCAGCATTCCCCAAAATGTTTCCTACCTTGTCCACACCGACTATACAAAATTTTCCAAGTTGCTTCACTGATTCTGGTGAAATATTAAATAATTTTCTTTCTGTCCACCAAGGAAGGAACAGGAAGTTTCTCACATAACACATATTCTCAATAACATGGATAACCACAGAAAATAGATGTTATTACTATTGTATAGAGTAGCCCAGTGTTATTCTCTCATTTGGTATATCACAGCTGCTTCCCCATCTATAATCACTTTACTTATTGTTTTCTTTACCAGGCTGAGAAAATATTTCAACCGCTTCAGCAAAACACCACAGGCTTGCCCTAACTTCTGTTTTCACTGAGCACTGCTATAGGGTCTTTGTGAAGTGTGTGTGAAGGCTGCAAGACGAAGTGATGGGTATGGAAATAGAGTTCCCAGTGCTGCAGATGCCATGCCTGAAATAACTGAAGAGTTAAAAATTACAGATGTTTAATTTTAAGTAGTTATTGCTTTATCACAAATTCTTTTCAGGAGCTGAGGCAAAAAGATTTTCGTAGAATGGTTACCAAGAATGCAAAGCAAGTATTAAGGACTGACTACACTTAGTTATTAAGTCTATATAATTATTTTAGACTTTGCCTGTCTTCTGCTATAGTGGCTTCTTCCTTTCAAGAATAGCTATCAGACCTTCTGCTCTGTGTTAACCTGTATTTTCCCACCCATTTTATGACAAATAGGACAGAAACTTCCTCTCTGGAAGAGAGAATTAAAATTCACCATCATGGAAGTACAAAAGGCAATTCCATTATCAAGGGATTCCTATGAACTTTTGCACCCATATTGGGATGTGTGGCACCTCCAAGTCATCGTCTCTTAATATAGCTAGTAGGAAACTATGACCTTCTTAAACTTCCTCTACCCTTGCATGCAGAAAAGCTACTAACTTGTACAGAAAGCAAGTATTTATATCCACAATTGAGGATTCTAATACAGGCTTATTTTTTCAGAGATGAATTAAACTACTTGATTTTGAACTGAAAGCAGCCCTATTATGCAACGCTTATTAGCCTTCAAATTTGTGTTGGAAAGGAATTCATAGGAGTTATCCCCTTTTTCCATGCTCTGACTTATTTCAGCATTGGTGTCTCTGAAATCAGCGGTAAATGTCCTTGGAAGCTATGCAAACAAATCTTGCTGCTGCAACCTAAATCGTAGGAGCTGCTGGGCACTGCTGGAGAGAGGCAGAACACCTTCTGCTGCCATTGTCTTCAGCATAAATTGACAATGACACATTACCCCTCGCATAGTTCACTGGGCTGCAGGGCTGGGTTTATAATTAATTCACAGAGTTTTTTATATGCCTTGTTCCAGACCATCAATAAGAAAAATATGCTAAAATTTGGTGAGAGGAAAAAAAAGTGACAGCAGTATCGCAGGTTAAATCCAGAGATTGTGTGAATCACCACAGCTCAGCTGATTCCAGTGATGCTGCATCAATCTGTCCCTGCTGAGGTTCTGCTTAAAAAATTTTAATGGCTATCAATTCAGAAGAAATACTTCAGATATATTGCTAAATAATGGCTTAGATGCCACAGCAAGAAACAATATCATGCCACTTATTATGCCATTTTAAAACAATATAAGCCATGTGTGAGAAATTAAATCTGTCACCCTGGGAAAGAGTTCAGGCTGTCAAAATGGTAATAGAAATGAAATTCAATTACCTACTTTCTATGTTGTGCATGGTAATTCCCCAGCAAATACTAAAGGAAATTGAAGAGGAGATTATCTTGTAAAGTGTTTCTACAATATAATTATTATTTTAATTATTATAAGGAAAATCCATACAATTCTGCAGAAAAACAGATGAATTTTATAAGAATTGCAGCTGTTTGTCAGGCTAAGATTAGCTGCCATTGACCATGACCATCACACTCTGAAGGCAGCCACAGGCTCACTTCTGTAAATTTTCCAAATGCTCAGCCTTTCTGTGGCAATAGTCTAGGAGGGAAGAGACTGATGTTGAGCTCTCAGTATCTCTAGAAGAAGGAAGCCACCAGGGAAGCAGCTGTAGTCCCTTTGTCTCATTCATCTCTGCACTCTTTCCTTGCTGGAGCTGGTTCAGCAGCAGCCTAAGTGTCAGGATCCCCAGAGTGGCAAACACTATTGAAGGGCCAGTGTCTCCCAGACTAGGTAGGAACTGGCCTTCATTTTCCTGGGTGACTTCTCCAGCTGTGAAGAGTGGAGCTCAGAGACGATCCCTGGCCCAGTTTCACTCTGCCATGAGGAGTGGAATGAGGCAGCAGCAGGTACTCGGAGATCCCATTTCATAGTGCAGCTTGAGAGTGAGCTGTAGCCCGTAGGCTAACACTGCAGCCAGCAGTCATGAAGACCCAGACCTGAATGTGTTAGCTAATCATCAAGATATTGCATGAGGGAAAAGAGGAGCTCAAGATAATATGTAGAATGAAGAGCCAGCTTTGATTTAGGCTCCTTTGTGGATTTAGTCCCAAAGTAATGCATACATAGTCTTTAGGTAAAAGTCAAAGACAAACTGCACTGACTCGACAATGAAATAAGGATTCCTCAAGACAGAAATTTTTAAAAGTGATGATGATGTCAAGTGTCTGTGTTATGGAAGAGTTCATTTTTTTTTTCAGGTCAAGTTTGTACAAGAAAAAAAAGACAACACAAACAAAAGGAAAAAAAATAAGATAAAAAAGAGGACATAACCTGCTGATGCTGTCAAAGATTGGTATTTCCTATCCCATCACAACTGCATAAGGGCCAGCACAGAAAACTGATTATATTTTACGTGTCAAGAAAAATACTGAGAACAATTAATGTCTCACAAAGCAGGATGAAACAGTAGGTTTGAGTTCTGGGTTATGTATTCCCAATCTCCTTAATCCACTTCAAGATTTTCTGTTACCTTCCCTGCTTCTTAAAGGGAACAAATTGGAAGTTGTACCATAGATTTTAAGAATAAGTTGTGATTTGTGTGTGCAGTTCACATGGTGGAGAGGCAGCATTGCTGGGTACAGAGCAGTGCAGGAGAGATCAAGTAGCTCATGTGTGTGAACCCAGTTTGCCTTTGCACTATGGACTGCAGAGTGCCTGACCTCTAAGTGAGCCAGTGCTGAGATCTGTAGTGCTTGACAAGACTTTCTGATGCTTGAGCTAAACTGTTTACAGCTTCCTTGCTAATTTCTCTACTCCTCTGAAGCCTCTAGCACAGAGATGCCCTGATTATTAATGGCTTTCTTGTCAGCATCAAGAGGTCTTAGTGGTACTTGAAATGGATAGTGTTCAGGGAACCTAAGTCCTCATCCAACCAAATTGTGAATTAAAGGGGGAGTTTATACCATGACATGAAGTCAGACCTATTCTGAGCAGGCCAGTCTCAGTAGCAGAAGCAGCCAAGCCACAGCACATGTTCTTAGCAAACTAGCCCCACAGACTGGCTGTGCTTATAAGCCTGAGCATCACTCTGAAAAGGCCAATTTTGGGTTCACAGTATTTCTGTATGTGTGGATGTATTGTTAGCCTAGGGCTAGCTTGGGGCAATAGACATGAGACTGCAGTAGGCAAGTATCTTCTGATAGTTCTCTGTATCCCAGCCACTTCATGGAGGCTCTTGGAAAAGGGTTTAATTTTATCTTCTTTTGCCTCTTTCTCTTAAGCACATTTTGCAGTTCCTGGTTATTTGGTCACATGGGAACTCAGAGCACAATTGCCATTTGGAGCTGAGTTAGAGTGGCCACTCAGGATAAGGAAAGTTGCATGTCAATAACATAGCTATAAAGAAATAATTATATAGAGCTAGATCATGCCCTCCAGGGCATGCTTTGCATTTGGAAGAGTTTTCATGGTGTGCATTGAATGTACTCTTGGCATGCACAGCAACATGGAAGCTGTTACAAAAGCTGATGCCTCATGCCTCTGGCTAAGCCTGGTTGACCACCATGACTTCCCAGAAGAGCAATTAGGTGTGGTGCTTGTGTTCCTGCAGTCATCCCTGCCACGAGTCCGCCTGACCCATGTGCCACAGGGGAAAGCTCCTTATTCCTTCCCCTTTTGCTTTGGCTGTGGAGACAAACCAGTGCATAACTAGTCCTGCTGTGATCAAACAGTGGTGTTACGCTGCGAAGGTCCAGAGGGAAGAACAAAGCATAGTAATTTCCATTCTGAAAAGAGAAGAAAACTCAAGATCTTACTGATTTATATCACTCTATGTAGATAAAGCTATGGGGTTGCAACTCCCTTGTTGTTTAAGCCCTCACAGCCATGCAGTATTTAAAAACAGGAGAAAAACAAGTACTTCAACCAAATAAATCAAAGGCAAATCCTCACAGCTGAGATGTGGTCCACACAATACAAGCTTTTAGCTTGGCTATGCAAAATGTCTTTGTTTGTTTGTTTGTTTTATATATTGAAAGACAATAATGGCAAGGCTCTTTGAAGACCTAGGGGAAGGTTTTAAGTGTGGCAAAAGAATCTGCTCTTTTTAAAGCAAGAGTAGGAAGCATTGAAAATGGATTCCATTCTCTTAATATAAAGTTTGTGCAGCTTTGAGTCCTCAGCTCCAAGTGAACAAACAATGCTGAAAGGCACTTATTTCATGGAGCATCACAAAGAAACAGAAATGGAGAAATACATTAATTAGGAGTTAAATAAGTCAAATTTCATATTCTAGTTTATATTTCAATGTTGAATTTCACATAAGAGTTTCATTTTGCTGCTTTTCTTATGGCCTTGGAAGGTCCTTGGAACTAGACAAGTTTAAATTAAATTAAAAAAAATAATTTTAGAAATTCTCCAACATGACAGATTTAGGGGATATTATGCATTGTATATGCTTTTTATAGTTACACCTGTTTTATTTGGTTTTGGTCACTTTTATTTAAAGTTTCTTGTTAATAATTGTATTTCTTAGATGCCTACCCCTCAGTTACTTTTATGGGGGTGTTATATGATTTCTAAGATCATTTTCAAATAGAGATTTTAATTATCTGTTTTTATAAGACATCATTATAATGTGACAACTGCCAGGATATTGCAGCCTGTGTCATGCAGGCAGCCTTCTATGAATTCAGAACAATCAACTTTACATCTTACACCTGTGAATAACAAAAAGTGCCAGCAAAGCAGCATCACAGTCTCTCTTGATAGTATTTTCAAAGCGAGAAAATCAACAATATGCTTCCATTTTGTAAGTCCTCTCTCAGCCCACTTCTGAATGTTCTCAACTCTTCTTTCTGGTGTAGATGCAAATTTGCCACGTGACAGCACACCCATCAAAATACAGGGAAGGAAACACAACAGGCAGCACAACAAACTGTGTAGGAGGTTAAGGGCATGTATTAGCATGGCCATTTTCTTTGTCAGCAATAGCACAACCCACCCTTTCATTAATACTCTTTACCCCTCTAGTTAGAGGACTTCCCATCTGATTTTGTTCTTTGCAATTTCAGTGTTGCTGCATGGGTCTTTGAGCAACCTTGTCTAGTGGAATGCTCCCCAGTCCATGGCAGGAGGGTTGGAACTAGATGATGATCTTCAAGGTCTCTTCTAACACAAGCCATTCTATGGTTACTGTATTTAGTTATTCATGGAAACACATGTACACATTCAAGAGCAACTCAAGAAGTGAACTTCTTCCAACATGAAGAAATTATTAAATTCCAGAAATCTCAGCATATGAGTGACACACGGACAGAAAAGACAGAAGGTGAAAACTGATAAAGAAGACTTGCAGGGAGGACACCATGTTCAAAGACCTTAATGACATCTTGGTGGATGGAGTAGGACAGATAGATTTTGAAGGCTAAGACCAGGGAAAATACATCAGACGCAGTAGATAGCCATGATCAAAGACATGATTTTGGGAGTGGGAAAGTGCATCATTCCTTCTTTATGAAATCTTGTCTCACAATAAAAGCAAGATATCCTGCTAAAATGCCATTTATACTTTTTGTTGCTTAATTATTCTACCTGTTCTTAAAAGTAAGACTAGTACTAAAATTCCTGTCAAAGATTTGCAATAATAGAATAAAAAAGAAAAGGAAGGAAAGAAATTAAAGTTAAATCTGTAAGCAAGTTTTGCCATCTGTAACCCAGCCAGATTTTCTACCCTACTGCTTGTCATTGAACATATCTGTACAAATCTGAAGTGAAAAAGCAACTAGGGCTTTACTGATATTTATTAAAGATATTTTTGTGCTGTGTACAGGGATACAGATTTCCAAAGATTTATCAGCATTGAAATTTGCTTGCAGATTACTACTAAATGAGTTGATATTTTACCACAGAAATATGCTTGCAAGCAGAAATAATTAATTTGGATACCCTAATTTGTTTCAGTTTATTAATGAAAACCTGTTTATTTCTTTATTCACATTTGGAAGTAGCAGGGGAAATAACCCACAATGAGTAATTTATTTAACAAATTTTGCCAGTCTTTTCTCTGCTGCCCATGAATTGACACAAATATATGAATTCTAAAAAGCACTCATCATTTGAAACTATTAGCATATTTCAACAGAATTTATGAATAATTCTTGCCATGTGTATCAGTAAAAAAATAGCATTACAGATTATGACTGGCATCTGTAAACAGGGATGAATTAAAATGTATTAAATAACTTTTTTTTAGTACTTGCAAATTTTTTCCTAGTGAGTATTTATATCTTGACTAGTAGTGAAAAATATCAAATGCAATCCATCTTACCTGAAACCAGCTCAGGTACTTCTCCTGTGGATGTGACTGTCATGGAGCCAATGCCAACAAAGGCCAACAGCCCAAGTGTCCACAGAGCGGTCTGGGCAGGATTTCTGAACTTTATTACCTTTAAAGTTGCCCTTGGCATTCTGGCTAGCCAGGGCATGGCTAGTTCAGATAAACAAGGTGTTCCTTTGTCTGCACCAGTTCACATAAAGTCACTCTGGGCTAAATCTGAGCTCCAGCAACAAGGATGAAATGTCCTGATGTGCTCTGTCCCAGAAGGAGCCCTGAGTCAAAGACAAAGCTTGCTTTTTGTGCTAGACTTTCAATATTCTCTTAGGAATATAGAAAATTTTACTATATTCCTAAAAATCATAAGCCTTCTTAGAAAGAAACCAAGAAGTGTGGGGAATATTTTTTGTTAAAACTGCTATTTACTCTTATACAGCCTGGCAAAAGCAGGGTATTGCAGCATCTGGAATATCCCTGAGGGAAGTAATCTGAAGAGCCACTTTCTTGAGCATATTTTCTACACCTCTTGTTTAACTGCTTCACATACTCATTTTCCAATCATCATAGCCACATTAGTTAATAAATTAAAACACCGGCAGCATAAAAGAATACTATCAAGTTTGTACAGACAGTTATTAGCATATTTACCATGGCCAAATTGTTTCACTTGATTTATTTCTAAGTCAGAAACAGTTTCAGCAAATACATCAGCATTCCACCTCAACAAAAAGTATTTATTTCCTCCTTAACAAAGAATCAAGTTGATAATATTCTGAATAATATATTATCTATAACCATCCATCCATTCACCCAGAACTCAATTCTCTTAGGCTGAGCAATGTTTTAGGTTTAAATTTCTCTGTTTGCATTTCTCTAAGGGTAAAAAAGATCTTTATGAAACACTGAGTCAAAAGGGCTTATTTTCATCCAGTACTGGGAAGGGATTTCTCATTCCCTTAAGTAGGCAAATTTGTATACATTAATTTACCACTTAGATCTGTGTCCCTTAAGCTCTTGTCTTCTTGCAGTTACTCCAGCACCTATTTCAGTATTAATCCTACCACTTGCATTTTGCCTGCTAGGCCTCCTACTGCTTTGCTTTTACAATATTTCATATTTTTCATGTTCACGTTCAGAATTTCTACTGCCCCTCAGTGCATTCAAGGCTTTGTGTTTCATTTCACTAATGGGCCCTTTTTGAGAAGGTGATATTATTCAACTTTTAGCCTTTTCTATTGTAGGGATATATGGCACACTATTTCTCACCCTTGTTAGTAAAAGTATATGAAATGAAGGGGCTTTTCGGTTTTTTTTTTTTTAATGAAGATAGTTTACTGAGTCTCCCATTGCTTTAGAGATTACACTTGATCCCTGAAAAACAAATGCAGCAATATGTGTAACAGCTGTATGAATCAGCAGCTGAAAATAAAAGTGAGATGTAGGAAGAAAAAAAAAACCAAAACCCAAAACCCACAGGGCAGTCAAGACCTTGCGAAAAAAAATAGTGGGCAAATAGGAGAAGTGAAAATAAATGGGATAAAAGAGAGCAGCCTGAAACAAACAAAGGAAGCTGAATTGAACCTCCGTACAAGGTGAGATAGTTGCTTTACCAGAAACTATGGCTGGTCCTCTGACTACCTTCAACATATTCTTCATTGTGCAAAGAGATTGCTCCTCCATTAGAAACACACTGAACTACAGTTCTTGTTCAGATTGGGAATATCACTTGTGTTTTCAGAGACTTTTTCCATGGTGGTGGAAAATAAAAGCATGAGTAATAGCTTTGAGGCCTGAATTTTGAAAGGAGAAACACTCTTTTTACATGCAGGTAAGCTTGAAAACTCAGGACAGAGCTAGTCTAGCTTAGACACCCAGAGAGAGTCAGTACTGCCTGAGTGCCTGAGCTCCTCACATGGCTGCAAGAGGGATTCCTCCCAGTTGCTGAGGAAAGACAAAGTGCAGATAACCACGTGTAGAGGCACGTGTAGAGACACAGCAATTGCTTTCTATATTTTCCTATCTTTTTCTTCATGTGAGTCTGGCTTTTCCTTGTGCCTCATGTGTTTACACTGTTCTTGGGATGGCGAAAGTGTATGTTGATGGCAGAGACAGCTTCAAAGAATATGTTGAAGGTAGTCAGAGGACCAGCCATAGTTTCTGGTAAAGCAACTATCTCACCTTGTAGGGAGGTTCAATTCAGCTTCCTTTGTTTGTTTCAGGCTGCTCTCTTTTATCCCATTTATTTTCACTTCTCCTATTTGCCCACTAATTTTTTTCACAAGGTCTTGACTGACCTATGGGTTTTGGGTTTTGGTTTTTTTTTTCTTCCTACATCTCACTTTTATTTTCAGCTGCTGATTCATACAGCTGTTACACATATTGCTGCATTAAGGTGACTGTGCATGTAGCACAGGTAGGTGATGAATCTATGTGGCACTCCCATTCTCTGAACAGAGAGAGACGTAATTCTCTCTCACAGATTTTTCCTGGAGGAGCACAGAGAGAAGAAGAGAAAACAATTCTTATCTCTGTTCTCTGCGCCTGTTGTTTTGCACATGTGGAATGTGTTAGGAAGACTGTTTACCTGAAGGGAGTTCTTAAATGGATTCTTGTGATGGTTGTTTATATTAATTGGCCTATTGGGTCAAAGCTGCGTCCTGGCTGACTGCAAACAGTCACAGGTTTTTCTTCAGTATTCTTTAGTATCTTCTAGTATCTCTTTAATATAATAGACGATAACGTAATATAATATAGTTTTAATACAGCAGTTGTTCAGCATTCTGAATCATGGAGTCAGATGCCAATCATTCCCTGCATTGGGGGTTCCCTGCATTCTATAAGTCTAGGCTTGGTAACAGGCTTGGAACAGTCAGGCAGATTGGCAGAGCCAGAAGGGCCTTCTTGCCTGATCGTGGGGGAGCTGCAGATGGAGAAGGAATGTAGCTGAGATCTTCCAGATCTCCGGACTCTGTGACTCCTGGATCATCCTTCCTTAATGAAACAGGAGAAGCACCAAGCTCTAGGACTCAGAGAGTGAAAAAGAGAAAGCTTTCAGAAAGTTCACATTCTTAAAGTGTGTGTGTATGCATAGACACATCTTTCAAAATTTACAGAGGTAAGTGTGTATAAATTCATGTGTTTTGATAAGAACCTTTCCTTACAGAAGTGTGGAACATAAATTAAAAATCTAGTTTCCTTTTGCTTTTTTGAAGCCAAATGAGAGCAAGCTAGAATGTAACCATGCTGAAAACAAAGAATTTACATCCAAGGAATGCATTAGAAAGTGAATACAGTTTCCATGTGATTGTAGTCATGAAGAAGAACAATGTACAGTGTCTCTATTGTAGTTTATTTCTGCAATAAATTGCAGAAGCAGGTTTTCCATCTTTATTTGTTTCCTGGACATTGAGGTTCCTTAATTCTTTGGGAACATTTATAGATATAGCTATCAAGGTGTAAAAAATATCTACATTTACCAACATATCTTGGAAAGCTTTACTTTTCATCTTTAAACAATAAAAATCTGATAATTTATGGAAACTAATGAAAATTTAGTTCTTGTAGAATGTGTGAGTAATGGTCCTGAGATGCTTATGAATAATATTGCTACTCTCTCATAGCTCTACTAAAATACTTTACTATCTTCACTTGTGCTCAATACAGCAAATTGCAGCCAACCTCAAATTTTATAGTTTTTATATTTACCAGTCTTGTGTTTATTTTATTGTGACTTTTTGTTAAAACTCATTGTGCCTAATATTTGAATTACTGTTGAAGCTCATCAAAATCATCTAGTTCTGTTACTACTCTTGTTGGATCAGGGACTCTTGTTGTTAATGGTTAGATTCCCTGCACTGTTACTCATGCAGTCTTTTTTGATTCTGTGAAAGAATAGAAAGCACCTACTAACTGCAGACAGAATAGAAAAATTCTAAAATTCCAGAATTGAAATAAAAAACCCAACCTTAAAAAACTTTAAAAAAAGAAAAAAAAGAAGAAAAAAAGAAGAAAAAAAGAAGGCATATGCTAAATTTTAGTGTTGTTATAAGCCTAGTAAAAACAGCACCTTAGCAGTGCTAAATGGTCTCTCTGGACTGCTAATTGTAGTTCTGGAGGCAGTTTGAATGAATAAGACATTTCCAATGCAATGAAAAAGTACCAGCTTCCTTCCAGGTTTAAAAAGGGAGGGGTTGGCATTAGCAAATGAAGTGGACTTCATCTTTATTGTTTTCAAAATAATGAACTTGTATTAGCATTCCATACCAAGACTACTGCCTCACTTCAAATGTGCCCAACTGAAATCTGAGGAACTACTGACTATAATGTGCAGTTAAAGTAAAGGCAAGTAGAAAAATATTCTAAGAAAAGATATGTTAATCCAAAACAATTTTAAACTAAGGAAATCAATTAATTTTCACAGGTAGATGCAATGAAACGTTCATCTATTTATCCATTAATTCATTTATTTTGAATGTCAAAACAATCACTATGAATTTATGAGACACAAAAGGCAAAAGATTTTATTGTAAAACCTGCAAACTCTGAGCATGCGCCAACTTGTGTGTGTGAAGCTAGAGGATCTTGTGCACTCACACAAGTATGCAAGTATGCAAAACAAGCACTGGCGTCCTTCACTTGCCATTTCTATTAACAAATGCTCAGAAGCCGAGTCTGGGAGGTCTTTGAAGATTCAGTCTGGCCAAACAGCAAACAAGTAAGAAGCATGACATTAATTTCTAAGAACATGAAAAGCTTCCCTCTGCCTCATCCTTTTCTGGGATATGAAGAAAAGACTTTCAAGGCTTTAAAATGAATGTGTTTAAAATGTCAGGGAGACTGGACTGTTGGATCTGTTGTATATTTCAGTCCAATAGGAGTATAGAATTATTTACAAAAAAAATAATGTAATCAGAGGAGAGTCCTTTTATGTGTTCGCATATGTACATGAGAGAATGGAACTCTTAGAAACTCACAGTGTTGCACACAGAATGGGTCAGGTTGCAAAGGACCACACTGGGCCATTTGGTCCAACCTCCCTGCTCAAGCAGAGCCCCCACTGAGCACATGGCACAGGATTGAGGCCAGATGATTCTGGAATACCTGGAGATTCCACAGCCTCTCTGGACAATCTATTCCAGTGTGTGTTCACCTGAAACGGTAAAGAAATTCCTCATGTTCAGGTGGAGCTTCCTGTGCAGCAGTTTCTGCCCATTGCCTCCTGTCCTATTGCTTGGCACCACGGAGCAGAGCCTGGCTCCATCCTCCTGGCACCTCCCTTCAGATGCTCACAGACATTGCTGAGGTCCCCTCTCAGGGCCTCTTCTCCAGGCTGAACAGGCCCAGCTCCCTCAGCCTTTCCTCATTAGAGAGATGCTCCAGAGCCTCAATCATCTTTGTCACCCTGCACTGGAGCCACTCCAGGGGCTCCATGTCTCTCTTGTCCTGAGGAGCCAGGACTGGACCCAGCACTCCAGATGTGCCTCACCAGGGCTGGGCAGAGGGGCAGAATCACCTCCCTTGACCTGCTGGCACTGCTCTTCCTAATGCACCCCAGAGTACAATTTTCCTTGCTAGCTCCTTTCATTCTCTCTCCTCTAGTTTCTCAGTCTTTGAAATAGCCTCACATGTCCTTCATGAGGTCTGTCTGCTTTTCCAATAAAAATATATCCACAAAAGCTTTCTTTCTGCTGTCCTTCAAACCTCCATCTTTTGCCCAAGGCAAAGAAGAAAAGGTACAACACGTGATCCACTACATCAAACTGTACAACTGTCTTCACAAAAGCTTCTCAATAATGATAATAATCTTTTTACTATTTAAAACTTAAAGTTAAGGATATACCTTTGCAAAAGATGTGTGTGTGTATATATATATATATATATATATATATATATATATATATATATATGTACAGTGTAGGTGTGTGTGGAATTAGTTAAAATATTAATTTGTTTCATCTTTTTTTTTGTAAACATCAGTTTTGTTTCTCCTCTGTGCTTCCCCAGACACCAAAGAGCATCCTGACTCACTCTATTTGTACATCTACTCTCTAATACAAATAGTTGAGCAATGAGCTCGGCCTCTCTGCTAAGCCTATAGGGAGGAAGGATTGGCTGATAAAAAGGAAGTGTAGTTTGAACCACAGCTCTCCATTTTGCTCAATAAAACATCACAGGATATGAGGTTGAAAAATGAACAGCCCCTTCTTTGTGTAGTGAGCATAAAAGGTTGTGCAACAGGAGTCATCTGTTTCCCATTTGTCACCCTTTCACCACAGCATGGGGCTCTGACTTGTTGCATATCTTTAAAGCAAACTTTAGGAATCAAGCTGTATGCATGTAAGCTAAGACACTCAAAATGCAGCATTATTCCTGTGATGAGGAAATTTGCTGGTCCTTTCTTTCCCCTCTCCCAGCAGAAGTCCTGTGTGAGCAAGTGAAACACTCACTGCTTGTGTCCTGTCTCACTTCCCATCTCAGTTCCCACACAGCACCAGCCAGGCACCCAGCCAAGGGATCAGCATCCCTGCAAACATCTCTGACTGCCTGGCTGCCATCACCAAGCAGTTTGGGAAACTGCTTCCAGGTACCTGCCTTCTGACAGCTGGTTCTCACCAGCTGGGTTATGTCTCACTGCTAATCTGCTGCTTGATCCATTCATTTGTCCTTTTGCTGACCCATCTCTCTTCCCATTGTACCTGATGGATTAAATTGCTCAGCTAACTCTTTCCCTGGTAGGCTCTATCCATGACTTATCTGCTGAATCCATACACTGCTGTTTGCTTTTCTGTTCCTCTAGGTAACTAACTGAGATGGTAACTGATTCCCTTCTTTTTAAACAGGCACTGTTGCTGACTCTGCTTCCTTAGCTAATAATTTCATTTAATCAGCAAGATCCCTTCTGTCACCTGCTAAACTGTGCTTTTGACTCCTTGGGTCCTTCCCTGTAAACTCATGATGCTCTACATTTGCTCGCTTGTCATCTCTTTAGCAGTACTCCCCTCTACATACTCTCTTTTCTTCTTCTTGGCACTTCCTTTCTCATACTTGATTTCGTGTCATTTGTCATTCATATTGTCCTTCCATATTGTCCCTTTGACTGCCACATCACACTCTTGACTACCCTTTTGACACCCAAAGCAGTCCTTTCCTTCCTTTATCACTCCATTATTTGTCAGCATGATATATAAAGTTAACCTAATTACATAAATTATCCTTGTAATTACACTTCAAATGTAGTTTTTTGATACTTGTAATTGTCATGAATCCGCAGGTTGGAAAGTCTGCAATCTGACCAGCAGCAACTGTACAATACAGCTTAATTATTGAACCTGGAGTGGAACAGCATTTGTATGAAGAAGAAGACCTGGAGGATAATATAATAACTCAAAAAAAGTACATGAATCCCTAGTAATAATATACAGAAAAGCAAAGCAAAAGCTAATTACCAGAGCTGATGAATAGATAATTTTAAACTTGTTAAAATACCCTGAAGCACAGGCTGCAAAACCAGGAGCTTTTCCTTTTGCAATAAAGTAGAAAATTTGAAGTAGTTATATTTTTCCTGTCACTCTTCTTTTTTAAAATTTTGTATTTTCTTTCATTTCTCAATGTAAATAAGGGACTAATCAGGTTTATACCTTTCTTTCCAACCTCTGAATAATTTTGCAAAATGCATACAAGTTTTAAAAGTTACCCAGAGGAAAAATAAAGTTGGTGACCTTCCTACATGGCAACTTTTCAAAAAGTGGTAGACAAGTTTCAAAGTCAGGAACCCAAGGTCTGATAGATTCTGAAGAAAATAAAATTCTTGGTAAATTTCTTTTATTTAAAATAAATTCACCATCTTAAAAAAAATAAGAAAACAATGCCAAAGCAATAAAATATTTTTTTGACATTACTATCCCTTTTAATTTTTTAATTCTTAACTGCAATGCAGTATGGAGAAAACTGAAGTCAGAAGTCAGATACTCTTTCAAAATATAAAAATATTGAGTAATTTACTCCAGTGTCAATTAAATTTTAATGTTGGAGATTTTAAAAGAGACAAGATTTCCTTTTTTTTTCTAGTGCTAAGCCAGCTTATGAAATCTCAATAACCTTTCCACAATACATTCTTTATCCAGCTCTAGTTATGCATAAGCACGGCAGGTCATCCTTTCTGCCTTCTGTTATTCCAGTACAAACTTATCTTAGCTGAAACAAAATCCCTATTTTTCTTGCAAAAATAAATATACTTGTTATTACTTAACTTCCTATGCAGATTTGAAATTTTCAATTTTCTCTACTTTCTGGATTTCAATTTCTGGATTTAAAGCACAATGAAAAGAGTTGAAGATGTCCTGATTAGTGTTTATTTTCAGTTTGGTTACTTCATGAACATATAAATGGGGCATTAAGCTGGTGGGACTGTTAAATCACTCACTGCCTTTTGGAATTCAGTATTTTTTTATTCTTAGTCCAAAACCTTTTTCCTTGACAACTCTAATTTATTTTAATGATAATTTTTACTGGATGCCCCAGCTACAAACACTTTCAGGAAAAATGGTTTCGATTTTTTTCTTCCTAATTATTTTCAAGACTGATAAATATGGCTGATAGCTGAGAGGAGGTGAAGTTCCAGGGAACCAATATTTTTCCAGAGAATCAATAGCTTTTTAACAGAGCACAAGTATTGCTCTTTCATTTATAACATATTGGCAAATCACAGAACAAGCTGAGCTGGAAGGCACCCAAAAGGATCACCAAGCCCAGCTCCTGCCCTGCACAGCACCATCCCCAGGATCACACCACACCTGCCAGTGAGTTAACAGCTCCTCCCAGACACTTCTCTGTCTGTGAAGATCAGCATTCTAAATAGCTTGTCATTATCCTTTTGGGCTTTTTGCATTCTTTAAAAAGCCCCACTCTTAAATAACAAAGAAAATATGGAAACACTCTAGGAAAACACTCTCTTTTATTTCCCACTCAATTTCAGAGTGCCTAATGAGGGTCTGGGAAAACACATAAATGTCTGGTTTGGGGCTGAGTTTAGCTGTGAAAGTAAAATGAAGAAAAACTGTTGTTATGTGAAGACATCCAGCAGAGCAGCCGTTAATGTCGATAAGAAAGTCTATTTTTACACAAGGGGAAACAAAAAAAAAAAAGTGTGATTGAAATATAAATAACAATTCCTGGGCCATAACTAGTGAGATAAAATTAATTCTCATAATACATTTATGTATATGTGTATTGCAACTTGGTCCAAGATGCCTCACTCCAGGATGCTAAATTCTGATTCACTTACACTAGAGCCATACCAAATAACTCTATCAAATGAGTGTTTCCTGCTTTGTACTTGGGGAGAGAGACTGTGAACTCTCACTCTAAACAGAGAACCTGGGGATAACAAGCCAGTTCTGCAAAGCAAGCTGAACACTTGTAGTGATGCACCATGCCATAGGTAAAGCACAGGAGCTAACCTAGAGTCCTACTGTTTGTAATCAATAACTTATAGGGTATAGTGCAGTGTTTTGGAAAGGATTCTTTACAAAAGAACAGGTGGTAGGGGGTGGGAGCTGAACATGGATTCATTGTGTCTCAGAGCAGAAAAGGTGCCTGAGCATGCTCAAACAGGACTGTGAGTAGGCTGGAAAAGGCACTGTTATTGTAGCAATCAGAACATTGCACTCGGTGATACACTCTGTACACTTTGGAAAACTAGTAAATAGGAGCAGGTATAGATATTACCCAGAAGAGGCTTTACAAGTAGTTTTCTGGTTTGGAAGATATGTCTCCCAGCTAGATGCTAAGGAAGTTTTATGTATTTAGCTTAATACAGGGATGGTTAAGTGAAAAATTTGATCTAATTCGCTCAGAACCCTTAAATCAAGATAGGATATATTCTCAAAAAAATCATTGATTTTGTTCATCCAAATCATATGAGCTCACTGGAAAAACTTCTTGGGGAAATTTTGTGTCCTTTGTTACAAAGAACAGATATAAGAGGAAAATATAGAAGGGAACAGGCATAACTCCATTTTTGCACCATTTACTAGCATCAAATGTTATGTCTATATTTAGTATAATTGTCAAAGCAGATATACAAGCCTCCTGCATTCCTGAAGTCTCTACCACCTTGTGTACTGGCTCCTCTCTGGCTTTCTCATGCTTCTCTAGAAAATAACCTTCACTGATGCTTTGGAATGGGATTGTCAGGGACGTGAGCAGCATCTTCATGTAGAGCTGCACAGTGTCCCAGCACTTCTCCTAGGCCAGGGGAGTATGGACAAACAGAGATGGGCTGTCAGGGATGCCTGTGGCTGAGCTGTAATAGCTGCTATCAGTGACTTTGAGATCTGAAGATAGATGCTTCAGAAAATCTGGAAATTATTATAGTTTTAGCTCTGTGAAGAAATGTGCATTGTCAAGCGGTGATGGTGTGATTGTAATTGGTCTGTAATTTAAACACTCGCTCCAGTGAGCACACACATCCTCCAAATGCCTGTTTCCTTCCTTCTGCGGTTTTCTGGCATGCTTTTATGTAGCTGTGTAGCAAAACACACTTTTTTACAAGTATTGTAAATTCTCAAAATAGGTTAGGGAAAAAAAAAAGAACTAAAGTTTTATTTTTGTTAATGTCTTTAAAAGTATCTTCCTTGCTAAATTATTCTGACCTCTGAGCACAGTTGTCACATTTTTCCTTCTAGTCATTACTGGAAACAGTACATGTGTCTATTGTATTGTGTTGATTTTGGCTGGGATAGAGTTAATTTTCATCACAGTATCTAGTATGGGGATGTGTTTTGGATTTGTGCTGAAGGCAGTGTTGATAACAGGGATGTTTTAGTTACTGCTGAGCAGAGCCCACACAGAGCCAAGGCCTTTCCTGCTTCTCACACCATGCCAGCAGTGAGTGGGCTGGGGGTGCACAAGGAGATGGGAGGGGACACAGCCAGGACAGCTGATCCCAACTGTCCAAATGGATATCCCAAACAATAAGACATCATACTCAGCATAGAAAGCTATGGGAAGAAGGAGAAAGGTAGGGACATTTGCAGTGATGGCATTAGTCTTCCCAAGTCACTGTTACACACAACAGAGTCCTGCTTTCTTGGAAATGGATGAACATCTGCCTGCAGATGGGAAGCAGTGAATTAATTCCTTGTTTCCCATTGCTTGCATGTGCAGCTTTTGCTTTATCTATCAAACTGTCTCAGCTCATGAGTTTTCTCTCTTTTAATATTCCAATTCTCTTTCCAGTTCTGCTTGTGGGAGACTGAAAGAGTGTGGCTCTTGGTTGCTGACTGGGGTTAAACCATGACATGTATAGAGATGGGTACTTTCCTTTTGATTTTTGAGTTTTAATTAGGAAAATTATTCTCTTTTTTTACCCCCTTCGGTCTTTGCTGCCTTGTAATCCTATATCAGTTACAGTTCTTGAAAAGACAGATTTTCTTATGCACTGAAAGAAAATCTTTAGGACGCAATTTTCAAAAACATTTGGCATTTACTCAAGTCTGCCTCCTCTAATGTTTATATCAGAGAAGACTTTTACCATTGATAAAAACAGGTAAATATTCTTCCCCTTGGATTTATTTTGAACGTGCTTGTTCAGTACCACTACTTTGCAATTTTTTTTTCTCTTCAGTCTACATAACCTGGAAAAAAGGAAAACACTTGGTAATGAAATAATCAAGTGATATATTCTCATTTGTGGCATCTCTAAGTATCAAGATGTTCTGATTATCTTCAAAACCAAGTGCACTTGCTACTTGCAAAGCTGAACTCCATTAATGATTTCAGGAGTGAGATGTGGTTATTTCATCTGGTGTGTCATACAGACAAATGTCAGTCACAGTCTACAACATTAGGCTGCTTGCACATAGCCAAAAAGAGATGATGTTTGCTTGTGAATCATCCTTGAAGGATGTTCCATGTTAGCCTATACCAGAAAGTGCCACACTGACTTGCACTTATTTCAGGACAGCCAAGATAACTGCTGGTAGCACACCCTCCTACCATATCCCAAAACCAAGGAGATAGTACAGTGCATATTTCACAGAGTGATGTCCAAGGCAACGTATCCCAAATGATTTTTACAAAGCTTCCAGGTATCACAATAGCAGCCTCTGAAAGGGTATCCCTATATCACTTTGTAAAGGGTAAGGCATTCCGCAAATATCCAAGAGTATCACTGGAACTTGCTTACAGACACAACTGCAAGCAGAGAGACTCCCAGTTGGGCCAGATACAGCACCCACTGGGAGAGAATGACACTTTTCTGCAGAGAAACACACACCTTCCCATGCCCACCTGTTTTGATTGTTCTATGAGAACTCTGGCTCCGGTGTGACTGGTCTTTGCAGGAGCCCCTGAGACAGATGGAGGCAGATGAGTAATGATCACAAGCTGAACACACATTGCTCTCCTCGGCTCTGGCAGGAGCTTCACCACAAACCCATTGCTCACTGCTGCACATGCAGTGAGCTGGACAAAGCCCTGACTGCAGCTGGTCAGTATCTACTCAAGCCATGAAATTACCATGGATGCTCAGAACCAGGAGGTGAGGAAGTGTGACCATTGCTGTGGGTGAACAGATATAGTGGATAGACGCCTGGTGGTAAGTGTAAGTTCCTCTGTAGCCTTTCTGGGTCATTGTTTTTGTGGCCTGTGGGTTCATGGCACCCCTCAGCACTAGAAAAAGCATGGATGTGAGCAGGTCCTTCTAGAGCTGTTTTATGGGCTGCTGGTGAGAGTGCAACAGGGCATTGCAGTGTCTCAGGGCAGGCCTTCAAATATTCTCAAATATTGTGGAATATATTCTTCTCAAGTAGTTGTGTAATATATCAGTTGGCTTTTTGACTCTGCTAAAGCTGTGCAAAATGATTTTAACATGTGTGTAACATTTACTCGAATCCTAAATCTCACAGTGATGATATCATGTCTCCTTCTGGAATACTACACCTGAAGTAAGCCATAAAATGGTGACAATATTGAGTGTTTAATAATCTTATGAGTAACATTATGACCCCACACAATTTAGAAATAATCCTCAAGAAGGTGGTGTGGGATTCAGGGGGCACTATCACATTGATTTCTAATAACTTTGGAATTTATTTTGTAAAACAAGAAGAAACAGTAAAGCAAAAGTCGAGGACCACAGGTTGCAGCTTGGAAGACTCAGTCTGGATAGAAGGAAAATCACAGTTCAAAAAATGCCCTGCTTTGAGCCAGGTCACCAGGGAAGCCATAGACTCTGCATCAGTGGGTGTTTTCACACACAGCTAGGTAAACCTTATGTGGCTTGGGCTCTTGACAGTCTAGAATTTATGTTCAAAGGTCCAACTAGATGAGCTCCAGTGGTCTCTTACAGTTCCTAGAATCTCTTGTCATTTTGAAAAGACCATGCAAAAAGATACCATTAATTCACTTAATCTGAAATATTATTAATTAACTTACTGTTAATTTGCAGTTCATCTTTGCTGACAGTTAATGAAAAACATGTAATTCTAAACATCCCCAAAATTTTGGACTCAGTGCCTGTTGCTATAAAAGGTCTATGAGGAATCTGCAAGACATATTTTATTGCAAATGCAGTCTTGTTCTTATCGCTCCATGTTTCTAGATTCCTCAAAATATTCAGCTGCATATGGCCCATCTTTTTTCTTTCTACACCTGTAATTTATTGGACAATCTGAGGAAGCATTCAGAAGAGAGATGGAAAGCACCATGTCACCTTTCCCTCTGAACAGCTTTGAATTACTTTCCTGTAATCATTACTGCAGATTAATGCCATCAAAGAGCAGTTCTGCAGGAGATAAAATGAACAGCCTCTGATAAATTTATCATTATAGCGAATCACACCAAGTAGGATTTCTTTCCTCAGCTTGAAGAATGTACAAATGATTTTTTTTCCTTTAAATTTTAAAGGTTTGCCTAGCAGACAAGGGCAACCTGAAAGTCAGTATGAGAGTCCTGAAGGCATGCTATTCTGGCTATGCTGGGGGAAACGTAATGAAATATATCTGCTTAAAATTTGTAGTACTACACTGTATCATTGTGTTGAAAAGGAACTCATATAAGTTTAACCTTCTTTAATGAAAAGTTTATTGCCTAAGTGATGATACATTTGGGAGCAGAGGCCATTGGGGACTTATGTATGATTTCTTGGTTTTATTTTCCTTTATCCTAAGTCATCATCACTTGCATTAAGTAGGATTTACCGGGCTTCCTGGTTGCACTGTGAAAAAAGAACCAGAGACACGGTCAGGGTCACCAGGTTTCTCTGCAGACTAAAATCTGCTGCGCATGCTTCTCTGTCTTTTATCTCTCACCCGTTCCTTCAGCCATTAAACATTAACAACTATTGAGTGACTCAGAAGAAGGGCAGCAGGCACTTCTGGAAGAAGTTCAAGTACTCTGTTGATGAGAGCAGTGCTAGCACCTGAACAGCACAGAAGATACGCTAAGCTGCATACTAAGTCATATTCCTCATTCTATGCAGAAAGAGGAAAAAGAATATCAATGCTAAATAAAGGAGGAGGAGTGATCATTTAGGCTGAGATAAAAGTACAATGCAATCAATGGGATTGCACTATTAAACAGCATGGATCTAACATGTAGTATTGTAAAGACAAAAAGGAGTTATTGTAGGACTGAAATCTGAATTGAGAAAGAGCACCTGAAACAATGTTTGTGCCTGCTTTTTGCAGTCTCAGTTATATGATGTGCTTGTTTGTGACTGTGGAGAAGTTGACCTGAACCCCAAGGGGCCTTCTGCAGCTCAGACTCCAGCTTTCCCACAGACAGCTACAGAAACACACGCCAGCTTCCCTTGCCACCATCTTCCTATGTTCCACCCTCTATCTTTGTGGCTCTTCTTTTTTGCTGATATTATAGACAAGCACACAGCACACAGCAAAGTTCTTTAATCTATATGGCTGCTAAGTGATAAAATTATTATTACAACACATGTACATTGCTTTATGCTATGTTGGTGTATACTATCCTTAAAAAGGCAGTAATATTCAGCATGTAATACCCTATTATAGAATCCTTGTTCTGCATTTTTGTTCCAGGCTTCATTTTTCAGTTAAGTATAACTCAGAATAATTCTCTTTAGATCTGACATTGATTCAATTTCATCCCTTTCTTTGACATAATTGAACTGGATAATTCTGTCAAAAATCTGCCAGCCATTTTTGATCTATTCTCAAACATAGTTAATCAAAGCATGCTTCATTGGTTTAAGATAAATAACCCAATAACTTCAAATTTTGTGATTAGACAGCTCAAATTCCTGTCATACTTGGTAGGTATGTTGTCTTCAAAGAGTGTATGTAGTTTTTACATATCAGAACATAGCTGAGTTGCAAGGAGCTGAGGGAGGCAAATATTCCACATGTCCTTTTGTTGCTGGAGTTCTTGTACCTTCAGGAGAGGCCCTAGGAAGAAATGGGGCTGGAGAAGGTATTTTGGGGTATTATAAGACTGAGTTCTAAATCCTGGCTTTAGCATCAACTCAGTATACAGCTGAGAACAAATTATTTTACCCCTTGGACTTTATTCCCCCTCTGTAAAATGTGGTTAATAGTATTTACAGCCTTTTCCTGACTCTTTCACAGGAATCATGGGGATGTTAATGAAAAAATATATAGCAAGGCACTGTACTGTGAACAACTAAAACATTGTGATAGTGATATCAGAATACACCTGAAAAGAAGCTCACCAGTTTCCACAATAGAGTATCTCTGCAAAGATTGCATTTTCTTATTAACTCCATTTCTACTGATGGACACTCTGAAAGCATGAGAGTAAATAGGCGAAAACAGATAGGGAGTTTGCAGCTCCAAGACTAATTCCAGCTTGTCTTGCTTCCTCAAATCAGAATTTTAGTTTAGGTGATCACAGAAAGATCTGGAACTTCTTTCCACATTTCTTGAGTTTCTGTGTTGCCCAACAATGTGAGGCAAAGAAATCTGACAGGGTAAAAAGGGTTTTTCAGTTACTGTGTTTAATTAATTTTCAATTTAGCTTTGCTTAGCTAATATCTTGGCATATTAACATCCTTGTCTCATGAAAGATGGCCCAAATGGGGGTGGGCTTAGAAAGTCAAGGAAGTTCAACTTTGCTTGTTACTATTCTCCTTAAAGAATGAGAAATGTATGTCTTGAAAGTTTGTGTACTCAAAGATTTACCATGTTTTTCTTTTTTAATACAAGAAACAAAACAGTGTGAGTCTTTATTCCTAGCTTACTCTATCCTTGCGGCTATTTACTTCAGTGGTTACCAAATCTCGGTGTTCTTGCTGGCTTCTGCTCTGTTTTCGTGTCCCTCTGTTTTTTCTGGATTTGATTTTCCTTTCTATCTGTGCTCAAAATTTTTGTCCTTCCTCTGGCCTAGTCCTTGACACGGACACTTGTCATGGCTTATGAACAGCGCTCCCTACTTTAGTATCACTACACAAACTTGTTTCCCCTTCCCCTTCTGGCAGGAGATACAAAAGTCAGAAATTACAAATTGAGATTAAAACAATTTACTGGAAACAGCAAAACAATATTAAAATGAGCAGTAACAGCATCAATGCTAAGAACAACATATAAGTTGTATAAGTGTATAGAAGAGGTGGTGTTTTACGGGCAGAATGCTCACTGAGCCGAACCTCAGCGTGTGACCCCCATGGTGTGACCCCAGAGACAATGAACCAAATGGCACTTGGACCCTCCATTCCCACATTTTTCTTCCCCATGGCAATCCATGCTTGCTTCCTTCTCAGAAGTGAGAACCCCTCACTTCTGCCTCCCAGCCATGATGTGTGTGTTATAGAACAACAACCCAGGCATGCCCGCGTGGCTTCAGGCTCCACCCCACCATGGCTGCTGAGGAAAAAACTAACAACTAACTGTCCTGGCTGAAGGTCAGGACAGCACTGAAACCTAAAAGGATCTTTGGTAGACTGTTACTCAAGTAGTTCAGGAAGTCCTAGGAGAGGTGTTTAACAGCAGAAGAGTTTGCAGTGCTGAAGACCGGTGACTCAGGGAACAAATCTCAGCCCAGTTGGTGTCATGAAATTTTTAAAGGGAATTTATCTTGCTCACGTACAGTTTTCTCTCACAATATAATGTATCTCATGAAATCAGGATAAGGCTGCTCTCTGTGCCATGCCCTGATCTGCTGTAGTATTTTCAAATCCAAATTATTTTATTAATGCTTTTTTCCTCATTATTTTCATTATATAGAAAATTAAATGAAGGCAAACAAAAATAAAAATTAACCATATTTTCCTGTTAAGGGGTGTATATATAGTGGACATACAGAGGTGAGTATAAACCAGCTTTTGGGACAGGTCACTGCATAAAGAGAACTTGCTCAGACAACTCTGTCAACATTTTGTTCAGTATGAGGTACAACTCTTGGTGGGCCTGGGTCATATTTTTTTGGTTATACCAAGCTTTTTAACAGGCCAGAAAAACCTCAGGAGTTTCATCTACAATGAAACACCATCCCCTTCGTGATTACAGAGTGAGCTATCACAGTGACATATCACAGTTTGAGGGTTAATAATGCAAATAGAAGGAAAAAGATGAAAGGAAACTTTCTGCATGTTGCTTTGTACAAGAGACAATTGTGTGATGTAGGTGAAGTATTAAGAATGGAGTACCGAGTTCCTAATAATGTGTTTACAGAAGTTGTTGTGGTAATAGAATGAAATGATCCTGAGTGGTCTTTATCTTATAGGGCTTCCTGAGGAAGTTAATGATTCACTGAGCACTGGAAGTTTCTCTGTTGTGGGCTGCTTAAGCATCTGCTTCTAAATGTCAGGACAGGCCAGCTGTCATATTTTATATGTGTCCTTAGACTATAGATATGCATTTGTCATTGCAAGAAGCTGCCATTTCAAGTGTGGGAGCAACTAGCTTCAGGATTGATTTGTGAGGAATCTTTCCCATTCTCATATAAGTTTTTAGCTACTGTCTTAATGATGGGCTCTGTTCAGAAAAGCAAAAGGTGAGAGTGTATTTTTTGCAGGTTCAGTATGAATTATAAAGAAATAATGCAATTGTTCTTTATCCACCCACCAACAAACTGTCTCAAAATCAGGTCGAGTCTCAGATGAGTTTGTGGTCATTTGTCATGCATGTCTGTACAGAACATTAGCTTCATCTCCCATTTTAAGAGTTGTTTTTCTTCTCTCTGTCTCAGAAATAGAAATACTTCTATTTTCTGTTCTTAAGGGAGAATGTAGACGGAAGATTTTGTTGTCTTCCCACAGAATTACATTCCACAGAGAGGAGGGGAAAACAAAAAGAGAAACAGAGAAATACCTTGTCAGTTGAAGGAGTGAAATTTGCCTTTTGGTTACATGGCTCTAAACAATTTCAGACCACATGTCCATTCAGATGTGAATGGCTGTGGGTAGACCCCCAAACAGTACAGAGGGTAACAGTTCAAGGGCAGCTGGAGAGGAAGGAGAACTTCCAGATCCTCCTTTGCTTCTGGAAGTCACTGACTTGGATGACATTTTGCTACCTGCATTTGGGAATCAGCGTGTGTTTCACAGTGCTCCTGATCTCATTGGTGTGCATGTTAGTTCTTTCATATTTCTTTGAGTTTTATTCTCTTCCACCTTTTTTTTTTTTTTTTTCCTGTCAGGTTTGGCCTTTAAGTTTGTTTAAATATGAAACAATGCTAGCAAAATCCGCTCTCTGCTCCTGGATGACTCTTTTTCTGTGGCCTTACAACAAACAACTGCCTTCACACCATTATGTCCCCTCCCTCCTGTCATGGTGTTGTGCAGGCACCTGGGACCAGCCACAGTGATGGAGCCTGTGTCTACCCCACTGCCCAGCCAGGAAGCAGAAGGGGCAGCCCCAGCCCCAAGCACCAGGATCCTCCCTGGGATTTGGGTGGTCAGGGATGTGGGGCCTTGGGTGGGTCTGGCTCAGCAGGGCCATGGCTGGGCAGGGCAGGACTGTGGGGAGCTCAAGGCTGGCCATGCTGTGACATTGTTGGGAGGGGGAGAAATAGAGTCCTGGGCCAAGGGCAGGTGGGGAGAGGCTGTGAGTGCTGGTGAGGCATGTAAGTGCCCTGGCACCACCAAAAAAGTTGCAGCAATAATGTATAAAGGGCTTGCAAAAGCTGACTGGGCTGTGACTGTGTTTGTGGTCCTACAGCTTGAACAAAATGGTTCCAGCGATAGAAATTCTGCCAGGAGTCCTGGGGTTTGATCTAGAAGATCCAGAAGCTGTGCCTGGCCAGGGATGAGGAGGAAAGGTTGTTTGGGGTGATTCCCCAGACCCTGTTTCCTGTCACCCACTGCTGCCCGTCCCAGCCCGTGGGCACAATTAGCACCATGTCTGGCCCCACTCGAGGGCTGGGGAATGGGTTAGGGGGGATGTGCCAACTCTCCTGAAATCCGTTCTTTGCTCCCAGCTTCTTGTGTGAATGATGCAGCACTGCTTACCTAATGAGAACAAATATTTTGCCAGCGAGCCACAAAGTTGCTTCTGCAATGTTTACAGTTTCCTTTTGCAGGAGTGCTTTAGTCACAGGGCAGCTTACTGTGAACAAGCAGGCTGAGTGCTGACATGGATAATGCTGTGAGGTGCGCTCATGGATAGGGCAGAAAACACTCATTTTACTTCTAACACAAAATAGACCTTATACCAGTAAGCATGCTTGTGTGGAAATTACTTGTATCCAAAACCAGATTTACCTCCTCTCAGTTATTATGATTCAGACCTCCAAGACGGAAGCAGAAGTATCTAATTATCATTTTTAATCATGAATAACAAATAGGCAGTTTGGCTGCTTTAAGAACAAATCACAGCCTAGATTTTTCTTCACAAGGCATTTGTAAACAGCAAAAAAAAAAAAAAAAAAAAAAAAAAAAGAAAAGAAAAAAGATTGCATTCTACACTTATTCATTATTGGGAACCAAAAACATGCTTACTTCATGTCAAGAGTGTTTTCACAATGAAAGATATGACTGGTGATCCACCTGGTGGATTTTCCTTGGACCTGTACCACTGAAAGGACTAGGACTCTTCATTCACTATAAAGTTAAGTACAGGTGAAAGCTTTTGAAGGCTTGGAAAGAGCTAATATACGTGGGCACTGCATCAAAATACATGAATAAGACACAACATAGTAGTTATTGTGGTGATGTGGTCTAGTGAGCTGGAGGGAGGGAAGAAAAAAACTAATTCAAGGAGGATTAATTTATTAATATTTTGCTATTCTGCGGTTTGACACCTCACTGTTTTCCTCAATTTTTCCCTCTTTCTTGTTGTTCTTTTTTCTTTTTGCCCTTCCATGTATGCAATATGAAGGCTTTCACACCTCAGCAGAGGTATTGAGGAGCTGGATTACTGTTTTGCTCACGGTTGAGGATCCTTGGTGTGGGATCGAGTCAGCACAAAATGGTTGTGGGGCCACAACAGCTGTTGAGCAATACCAGAACGTCTTTTAGGGAGCCACCATCAGCACTAGGACACAGGTTCATGTCAAAGGGGCCCAGGTTGTTCTCCCTAATCTCTGACATTGGCCAGTATCAGATGTTGCAGAATGAATTAACAAGGTCTCCATGATGAAAGGATGGCTACCTATGGGGAATCTAGCAGAACCTATAGTGACTAGTGTTGTGACCTTGATAGTTTATAATGCTCCTGTCTAGTTAAACTTTTTAAAGTGTTGATGTTTTTCTACTTCTGCAAAGGTCTAGGAATCAGGCATGAGGAGATTTCCTGCCTGAGTCTGAACTGTGCCTCAAGCCACTGCTTTTAAATGTTATCAGGCACCCTCCTGTTCTTATTACACAGTTTTTTGCTTTTCATTTTTATACTAAAAAATATATTCAGGCTGCAATTCATAGGCTGAAAATGTTCTTTATTGTTTGAGTTTTTTCCTACAGTTTTGATTGCTGATAATGTCTCCACAAATCATGCAATATTGCACTATTTGGGAGAAATAATGCACAGATATTCAGCAGCAATTGTATAAATATTTTTTGCCTTTGAAATAACCTGAATCTATCAGACAAAGAGCATAATACAGATGCAACATGCCTTTGATATTGGATAGTTGAACTCCTCAGAAGAAGCTGGTATGGATATGCATGAGGGATAATGAGTTTATTTAGTATCAGAATCTTCTGTAAAATACTGGAAAAGAGGCACATACTATTGACCTTGTCTTTTACTGGTAGACTACAAACATTTTATTTTTATTAGCTTGTTAGGACACCAGGACTCAGCTAAATGGTTTCACAGTTAAATGGAGAAAGTTTAGTATATTAATATCCCACTTGTCCACACTAAATTAATGGCCTGGAGACTGTGAAAATTTTATGATTGATCTGGGCTGTACAGTGCAATTTAAAGCTCCCTTTTCTTCAATCTTTGGTGTGGGCGCCTTGGCTTTCAAAGTGACTGAGGAGCCCGAAGTACCCAGAACACATAAACCCCTGAGTGAGGAGGATTTATTGTGGTTAGGTAACATATGGCTATGCTGAAATGTGTGATTCTGAAGAACATGGGAAGAGAAGAGTGGTATTAAACCAAATTTTCCCTGTGAGACGTGCAAGTTCACACAGTCTTGCAACTACTGAAAAAAGCTGTACCAGCACTTCCATGAAAATTCACATTTCCAGCCCACATTAATCTTGGATTTGTTTCTTCATGTTCTGCTCCCAGGCAAGTATATCAGTGTGAGCTTTGTTTTGCTTTGTTTTGTTTGTTTGTTTGTTTGTTTGTTTTAATATGTGCCCCTCAAATGAGAGCTGAAACATTTAGAGGTGAGATCCTTTGAAATTAATGGGGGAGACATATAAAAATTGAATGTTAGGAAAATGGAACTGTCTTCACACAGTTTTAATATTCTTGTATTCCATCATCATTTTCCTATAGCACTGTTAGTATCCAAACAAGTTTTCATTCTCGAGAGGAATGCAGCAGGGTGGCTGCCACCATGCCCCACTGTGCTGACTGTGGACCAGCCAGCACCAGATCCTTTTTGTGAACAAGACAGGCTAACTGCAAATAGTATCCTCCCTGTAGCCAAAGTCATAACATTAATTGATAAAATAACTCATTGTTCTGCAAGGTAGAATAGTATGGTCCTAAGCTTGGAGCCAGTTCCACCAGCCATGATTTCTTCACATTCATTTTCAGACAGTTTAAATTGAGGGTGATCTGTGCCCCCAGTGCAAAATATAATTAACTCTCATTTTAACTTAGTAACTCTAGAGGAAACTGCCATGGAAAACCTAAACTGCTAAATTAAAGGAATTGAGCCATTGGTGTTGTCTGTGACACCACAAAAGAGAATATGAATCTACTCCAAATGTAAATTTCTTTGTTGCGTTTGTTTTTTTTTTTATCAGTCTTGAAAATTTCTGGTTACTCCATGATTTTGTGTCTGCTAAGACAGTTTTAGATGTATATAGCAGAAGATTTAGAAAACAAGAAATAGATTCTCTGACTTGAACCTCTGTTGGATAAGCTATGAATGAGAGGTCCCATGTCTGCATGGAGCAGGTGTGTTTTCATATGATTACATTCTTTTCCTTTTTCCAGTGAGGACATAGAAACAGAGCTTTTTCAAACAGTTTTTTGTGAGCATTTCTTTTCCTGTTCTGTTAATGAAGTATTACATTTATTAGCCACCTTAAAAGGAGACTTCCCTTTTTGGTGTGTTTCCTGAGAGGCAGCTAACTCTTCATATATTGCTGCATACTTTTCAGTAACTTGCCCCTTATTTCTCCATAATGAGATCCACAAACCATCTCACCTTCTTTGTGATGTTTTTGCCTCTTAAAAAATTCAGCCCTTTCTATTGTAAAAGTTTAAGCTACAAGCTACTTAGACACACATCTGCACTCATGTACACATGCAGACACAGAGCTCTTTATCTGCAAACTCATTGAACCAATGAGTTTCTAATAGAAAATAAAAGTTCCTGTTTTGCATCATACATAATATCATGTATATAACCACTTATGATAATTTCAGATGCTTTTAAAATGGAGTTTTGATTTTTGCAATAGTTTGCATGGAATGCAGTTTGGTGTTTTTGAAAGGCCTTTTATTTCAATAGGAATGCAAAGCCTGACACTTCAACAAATTTGGACATTTTGACATTACAGAGTATATATAAAAGTAAAAAATGCAAATTTGAAAATTATAGCCCACACTTGCGTTAAATTAAAATCTCTTTCAATAAGATTATGAATCCCATAGTATTGTGTGTTAACTCATCATGTTTTTATGCAGAGTTAAACACAATATTTTACCATTCAACTGGCTGAAAAATTTAAGAAGATATAATAAAATTAAATCTTTCTTCTGGGTCTCAAAATGCTTTCCATAGGTTTTGTGACCAGATAATGGTTAACTTAGTGATTTCATCTATTAGCATTTTTCTGTACATGAAACGCACATTTTAAATGAGGTTTCAAAAAGCATAATTCCAGAAAAGATCCTGGAGTAAAAATTAATTAAATATTTTAAATAATTACGATTTTTTCCATTAAAATGAGACATGTTGACTATATATTTTAGCATTAGAGGAATATGCTACTCTTTTGAAACGGAATTTGAATGCTACCCTTTAGATGGAAGAAATTTCAGTATGTCCTCAGTTATATCTTTTGTGACCTAGTTTTTTAACATTGATTTATTTAATTACAGTGGTCCTATACAAGTACAATAGGTTTTCAAAATTTGCATGTTCTGAATGATCTTGTTAATCTTGCCTGATGAGTTATTCAGATATGCCTTCTAAATTGCTTGTCAATCCTCTCATGTCCATTCTGCGTCCCTTCTGCTTCACAGGATGAAGATGGTATGAGATGGTTTAGGTATGCAGACTGTATGATTTTAAAGATTATTACCCTTTCTTTACTTGTTTTTTTTTTTTTTTGTGACTTCCTTATTTCATGTGAAACACTGCTCATTTGATTGTCTTTTCTTTTCATTATGGAAATTATATTTGTACACCCTGCAGCAGAAAATTTGAAATGATGCATAAAATCAATTGGATTTTGAACACTGCACTACATTTATCAAACTAATTTTTTTGTCTTCAAAATTATATAGGATCTTTGGCATTCGTAGTGGTAAAAAGCAGCCATCTAAGAATTGTATCTCACAGGACACTTTTCAAAACATTTGAATTCATAATCCAGGCTTACAACAGAAAAAGAATAAAAAACACAAAAGACTGGCTCATTGAATCACTTCAAAATATCACACAGTCTCTCTGTGGGGATTCTTTGAGAAAAAAAAAAAACAAAGTTATTAAAAATTTTGTTTTCAAAACTGGTTAAATTTGAGGCCATGATAGAGTCACTCTGCTCCATTGAAATGCACAGGTAAGCTCAAAAAACCTAGAGTATTCTGGTCAAGTTTAAAAAATAGTTCAATCTGAACTAGGCTCATAAAACTGGAATGATTTGGTCTCAATTATACATGAGTTTGTCTGTGACAATGTACATTCTGGAACATCTAGCAGCTTACTGTGCAGCCAATACAGTGAACTGTACATCATACTGAGGGAACCAGGCCTTTGATAGCACTTGGGGATTGGGCTTTGTGTTTTTATAGAAATATTATCCAGCTATTAATACACATGGAATCGGCATAGTGCCTTACATAAAGTGAATTGTCACAGCTTATAAAAGATGGAAAAATCCAGTTTGGCAGCCAAGAATTACATGGCTGCTTCAGAAACAAATGTCCATGCTAGCCTCGGAAGCACAGTATGACTTATCTTGAGACAGGGCATGGAATTTAAACCTCCGTGTTTTTAAAAAGCTGTATGTGTATAAATGAATTTGTAAAATTTAACTGATAAAAATTGCTGTCATGTAAACAAGTGGGCCCACAAGAATTCCTGTCAGTTGTCAGAAGCTATTCAAAGCTGAAGAAACCAAAGGGAATTCTCACGGGACTGCATCCACAAGTGGAGGACTGTCATTTATATGGATCCTGAAAAGAGTGGAGATAATTTTCCTTCCCAGGCAGAATGTAGGGAAACTGCAGACAAAGAACTGTGTGGTCCCCAATGGGAAGTACCACCATGCTTGCTCTGCTCTTATGCTTTTTCCCAGGCCACAGCTGCTGGTGTGTGTTGGAGATGAGCTGATGAGCTGCTGGGCACCTTCGTCCCACCAAGCTCAACCCACGTTCTGTAGTGATCCTCAAACAATTCCACAGTACAGGCAGGAGCACTTGGAGACTGGAGCTGTCATTGCTGCAGAGTTCCTGCACAGGAAGCAGCTGGGTTATGTGCACAGCACTGGAGCATGAGGCATAAACATCAGACTATTGTTAGTCCATATCCGAGGGGCCATTGGGACTGTGAGCCCGACCGCGCTGCCTGATTGGCCCTGTTTGTTATGCTCATTGTCATTCACAGCTATTGTCAGTACAAGATAAATTCTTCTTGCTACAGTGCCCATCGTGACAGATTTTGTGGCAGACTTCAGTGCTTTCTTTCCCGCTGCCTTAAAACATTCAGAGTGAGTCTTCATTCATCTTTATGGGAAATGATGAATCCAGCAATTTTATGTTGAAACTTTGCTGCCTTTCTCTTTAAACTTTCAGAAATTGTGCATAAGTGTTTTAAATGTGTCAAAAGCAAGGCAAATTCTGACTGTAAAATAGTCCTGTCCTTGCAGCATCCCAATATATTAAGACAAGATTCTGCAGCTGGATCTGGTGAGTCTTGGGCTGGGTAATTAACACAGACCAGAGAAATGAACAGACTGACCTAAAGATTTATGTAGACATCCTCTAAACAGCTTTTCTACCTCTTGTTAGTGACAGTCAACCATAATAGTGCCAGGCTTTAGAGAAATTCAATGAAACAAAGTATTTTATAGTTGTAGTTTCAATCTTCTCCTTATATCTAAAAAGAGAATGGCTGAATAATTTTGGGATAGGACAAAATAGCAGTATGCTCCTATAGGAGAAGCTCTTCTTCAGCAGCCCTAAAGAATGAACAACACCCTATTATCTTCTTTTCCTTGCTCAACAGTGACAGCACAATCCATATCATTCAATATTTCCTTGCTGGAAGTCTATTACAAAACAAGTAAATATATGTTTCCTTGACCTTGGATTAGCTATGTCCCCTTGCTGTCTATGTGTTTATATCTAACAACACACATCTAAACTTGTGCTTAGCAAATGAATGATGACTGTGGTAGATCCAGGCTGCACTGTGCTAAGTCTCACTGCACTTAAGTCTCAGCCAACAGCTACCAAATACCACAGTACTAATCCCTAAGAGGCAGTGATTCAATAGAGAAGTACTTAATGAAAAAAGAATGCTTTGAGGTACTTGTTTTTTATTCTACTAAGTTAGTTGTGAGTTCAGAACAAAAGAATAAATTTCCTCTTTAATCTTTTTTTTAACTGTTCAGTATTTATGACTGATTGCATGTAACCATAGCAATCACTGGACAATGTGATGGCATTTAAAAAAAGAGTAACTTTTATCTGCATGCAACTGTTTATCTGAAAACCACAGCTATCCAGAGAAAAGGGTTCAGCATATTTATCATATTTATTTTAACTTTTATGAATTTTATTCTTATTTTCTGACATATTTTAAAATTGGCAGGTATATTGCTATTATGGTCTCAGACAGTTCTTCACTAATGCCCAGGTAACTGAAGCCCTGTGTGCATCATTTTGTATATTGTATTGCTAACACTGTTTACGTCTGTCCTTCTCTATTATGCCAAATTACCATAATATATGTGTACATCTGATATCAATCCAATATGAAGCTTGGATCCAGATTCTAATGGTGTGAACTCTTCCCAAGGATGTAACTTCTAATAATAAAAACTAAATGAGTTATAAACAAGAAGTTATCCTGACTCTCCTCTTATACGCCTGATAAATCCCACCCAGGGCTTCAGGAAAATCCTTGAGAAATCAGACCAATTTTCTGTCTTTCTCATTTTATATCTTGCTGACAAATTCTGTCCCAGTGTGTCTGCATCTCATTGTCCATTTTTTTTCACTTCAGGGCATCCCATGTGCTGTATATGTTTGAATGAATCCAAGAATGAAATGAAGGAGGAAATACAAAAGGGTGCAAATCAAATTTTCAGATGACACAAAGCAGGAGGGGATAGCAAATTCATGGGAGAATGAGAATAAAATACAGTTCAATCAACATAAATTGGAGAAATGGCCTGAAATCAATTAAACAATTCATTAAGGATACTGGCAAATTGTCTCACATAGGAAATAACAATCAGAACAAAAAAGAAAGCAACATAAAAAAAACCCCGGCAATAACAAAAGAGAGGTTAAATGCAAAAAGGAAAACTTTGTTTAAAGTAAGGAGAAAAAAATGTAGGCTAAATCCTGAATAACATCTAATGATTTCTTCTGATTTCATCCAAGAAAAATCAAGCAAGAGAGATTTCTGAGTGAAGTTGTGGACTCCCTAATATTGTCTAATACTGTTTAAATTTGAAAGCTGTTCTAGTTTTCACTCAGAATTTATCTTGGTGAGATGCCTGAGTACTTGCATAATGAAAAACTTCAGAGTAAACTAAAAATATGCGTGAGTCCTTTCCATTCTTCTCCCTTTTTGAATACTTTCAATAAACCCTTTTACATTGGAAGCCACATAATTAAATAGGAGCTAACTAACCCAAAATGTCTGCCTTTCATCCCAAAAGACATTTTATGACTGGGGAACACAAAGCCTAATTCTGTACAGTGTCAGCATATTACAAGTAGCATTCTTCTTTCATCAGTCACAGCCACACAGGACTCCCTGTCAGTCCTGCCTTATAGTCCTTTCTCACTGGAATTATATCTATGCATTAATTACATCGGAGGTCCCAATTAAGCTTTCTTTTACTACAAATACTAACTGGAGTGATATAAATAGAGAGTGCTTTATGCACACTAAAAAATGGTCATTAGAGAAATAAAATGCATTGTAGGAGCAGATTTTGCCTCAGGGGAGAGCCAGACAGAAGGGTAATAAGGGATTTAGCTTTCCATTGCCACTTCCCTGTGTACCATGGGTCACAAAGTGGAATAAGAGCTATGTAAATGCTGAACCTCATGCTCTTCTTTTTACTCTCATCATTTCACGTTCTGGTTGATCCCTTCCCTCAATTTCTTGTGGGGCTTTGACCACTTTGAAACCTATAAACAACAGGAACAGGGGTAAACCCAGTCGTGAAGTGCCTGTCTCTCACGATCTGTTTGGAAAACTGAACAAGAAATTCTCGTAATAAAATATTAAAGTTCTAAGAAATTCATTAAGGTAGGTGGTTCCTTTAATTATTTATTAGACTGACTCAAATATACAGCCAGGTTGTTATGGCAGAAGTCCTTTGGCCAAATCTAGCTGGAGATGGCTGGAAGGCATAATATAGTGCCATTTTATAGCACTAATTTTTTTTTTTTTTTTTGCATGTTATCATGTAAGTTAGTATGTTTGCATTAATTTCTTGTGCGAGAGCACACCACCTACTGCTCTAAGGCCAAGATTGCCGGTTGTGGCATTTGAACATATACCAGCAAAAAGATCCTTACACATTCTTAAATTTTTAAGGAGACCCCAAAGCAAGAGCAGCACTCTTTCACTGTCTGATTGCACTATGGGTGAGCCTTTCAGAAAAGCTTTTCCTCAAGCAGGTACCAAGTTGTGGTACTGGAAAAGAAACCAGACATCTCTGAAGTTTAGGTGCATTTTATGTTGAAATGTTCTTTCTCAAATTTAGAGGGAAGTGCCTCTGACTATTTAGGATCTTCCCCTAAAACCAAGCCACATGCCTTTAACATATTGACTAAGTACATCTGGGAACATCCAGTTCACACTGCTGCCAGGTGTTGGTGGGTACACTTAGTCTGAAAGGTGCTATATAAGATAAATTAGCTTCCTTCCTTTTCTCAGTCTCTTCCTTGAGATGTGCAAGATGCCCAGGAAATAATACAATTTTGAAGAGTAGTGATTCAAACCTGAACTTTCTATGTCAATGCACAAGAATTCTTCAGGGGAGACCCTGAGGAAAGTGGCGGTGTTAAATGAAACTGAACAGTTGCAGCATTTAGGAAATACTGCTGCAATCATAACCAAAGAGTGTGGATAAATAGTGGTATTATGCTACTGAAGATGGAATTCTGCCCAATCATCTTGACAAGGAAACAAGAGGCAAAGGAGGGGAACTGATTCGTTAGGTTGCATCCACAGGTCCCACAGTCCTGCATAATAAAACTTTTGGCTCTGTGTCGGCACTGTTTGCAAACAGAAGGTCATACTGGCAGAAAATATGGCACTTGCTGTGTTTGGTGAAATTCCTCTCTTAGCTAATCTTCATTTGGCTTTTTATGCCCTGTTGAAACTGGCCTACCACCTTGTTAGTGGATATTGTTCCTCCCTTAACAGATGGGAGTGACTATAGCATGCTACTGAGCAACTCTGGATCTATTTTAATTATCATAGCTGAATCATTTCTGTGCAGGGTGGTTAAGAGGAGAATACACCTCTATTACTCAGGCAAGAGAGGAAAAATCAGCCACACATCTAGAGGTGGGGAAAGAGTCTTCTTCAAAAGGAATTTACATCCAAAGGCAATTAACTGGGTTTACTTTCTTCTCCAGGACAAAACCATCAGTCTTTTCTGCAACCTACCCAAGTTCAGCTGGATGGCTAAGAAAGGTGACTAAATATGATGCACTAATTAGCATAATTGGTCATGAACTATCAATTTCCACTTCTTCCTAAGCAGAGAAATCTGGCTTCATGAGCTATCTTCTTTACTCTCTGTAGTAAGGTGATACTAAGGGTGAATGATGCTCGTCCTTTATTGTGCTCTCAAGAAGGTGCAGAGGGGGTGGCAAGGAATGAAGGAATCATTTTAACAAATGAAGGTGTTAAATGTACTCCTAGTACTGAAATGACTTTGTTTACTTTGCCTTGTTTCCAGTATAGATTTGCATTACATGTCCTGATTTGGGTTTGTTGTTTGTTGGTTTGATTTTTTTTTTAATATCCCTTACTGTGCTTGTCTTGCTTATTTTATTCTCTTTTCAAGTCTTCCTGGTAACACCTTGCTATATATTCTTTCCTTGGAAAAGCATGTTTTCCTCATGTTTTAAAGCATGGGTATTACTAAAAGCAACCAAATTACTTTCAGCCTGGAGGCTGAAAGGATGGATGGGAGGAAGGGTAGTAATTTCCAAGGGAATGAGGTAGAAGAGGAAGACAGGCTGAAAAATAAGTGAAATAAAGAATAAATTATATTTAGGCAAAGCTACATGCCTTTCTGTTTGGCTGGTGGGAGGATTTATGAATGGACCAATCAGAGTTTGAAAATCAAACTTTAAAGCTAACTACAAAAGTTACTACATTTTTCCTCCCTTTGGAAACATCCCCCAGAAAAGAAAATATTTTTCATCTTCTCCTTTACGTTTCCTTAAGGAAAGTTTGATTTGCTTGGGGAGGAAAGACTACAGCTTTAGAGCTAGATTTTAGATCTCTGCAGACTACCAAGCCAGGCTCTGTATGAAATCTGCCCTGAGAAGGACAAACCTGTGATGCAAATTCCCTCTCTAGTCCTCTCCCCTCCCAAAAGCAATAGTAATTCACTAGTGAGCAGTGCCCATAGTCAGCTGGGATATTGCCCTTGCAGCCCATCACAACTGGCTGCCACAGCTGGGTGCCAGAGTTGGAGGGCTTTTGTCCCTCATTCCCCAGGGAACAGCATGAAGGAGCAGCCCTGCCAATGCCTGCCTGCCTGGCAAAGATGGCCCCTGTGCCAGCAACGCAGGAGCATGTTCAGTGTTTGGCAGAGGTTCTCCTCCTGCCCTCCTCCTCACTTTCTGCCCCATTTTCCCAGTCAGAAGCTAGACTTCACTAAGAGAGACAGGGTGTAGTTCCAAAGGAAAGGCAAAGGTAAGCAAAGTAAGGCAAAATACAGGTTTAGCAAATGACTCTAATAAAAGTACAGCTTCCACTAAATACCAGAAGGAAAGCAAGAGCATCCTTAAGGGTGCTGCTGTTAGAAGACATAAAAGCAATTTAGTGGAACAAATAAAGTCCCAGCAGCTACTTCCCTACCTGTAAAGGCAATAACTGAATCGGCAGCACCTGAAGGATTGCTTTTATTGTTTGAGGAATACAGCATCTCTTGTTATGGAGCACATAGACAAAAGGAATACATTACAACAAAATACTTAGAAAAAGCATTAGAAAAAAGCAAGTATTCAGTTACCTCCAAAAACACTTCAGTCATTTCTAGCCAGGTAACTATTAAAAATATCTCTGTGGAAGTGAATTTCATAAAGTTGCTATCAAAGTAACTAGACTTGTCTGCAAGTGATGGCTTTATAGACATAATACCTGAATGTGGGGGTATGTTTGTGCAATTACCGAAAATTGAAATTGCATTTAGAAGGCATTGTCTTTATTCTCTGCTGGAAGTATGTGTGCAATGCAAACTAAAACACTGAAAGAGGTACAGCAGATGGGGCTAATACTTAGACTACTGAAGTCTCAGTTACATAATTAAAATGAAGCAGCTTCTGTAGGATTTAGTTAAGTTTTTTCATCCCATAAACTGTTTCCATTAAGGTTTCATTGATGTAACATATTTAATACCAGGTTACAGAATAAAGGTGAGAGTTTCCAGGAAAGTTGCTAAAAATCAGAAAGTTTCCTTGTGCTATGAACAAACTACTTTTGCTTTGTTGAAAGTATTGAGGGCCAGGTTTGCTTTCCCAGAATTCTAACAATACTTGTTTTAATACTTCAAAGTTGTTATGCAGATAATCTTCAATGAGGATGAGTACATGTGACACGTTTGGAAAGGTCCATGCTAGAAATGAGAGTGAGAGGCATGTATAAATTTGTTAACCTCTTAATCTGCATCAGCTTATGGGAAAGGACACCATAAGATGTGCCAAGTGATCCTGATGTTATAATACCTGCCAGATACAGCTGTATTCTTCATATTTATCACCCCATCTGCTGATCTCTACATCAGTTTTTACCCACAGGCTAAAAGGGGATCTCGCACATTGTCATGCTATTTAGAAATCCTCCACAGGAAAGCCTGAGCTGGATTTTTAATCGGCTCCTTTTGGCATTAAAAATATGTAAAAACATGCCAGGATAAATATGAGTTCCAGAAAAGCACAGTTCAATTGTCTGTTTCAGAAAATAAGTAGCCTTAATCTGGGAATGATGAGCTTTGGGGCATCTACAAGATGAGGTAGGAGTTTTCTGGCTATGTCTTTTTTTCCTGAAGATGTTGATTCATTGATAGTTGACTAGTTGATGTAAAAAAATTATTTCACTTCATTTTTGCCTAATAAGAATAAATTGATAAATCTAATATTTTCTAGATGAAAATAATCAGCTTGAATTGAAATGTCTTTATTTTAAGCTAACATGAAAATAAAAATTCAGTCTACAAGGACTTTTGCTTCTAACTGATTTTTTGGGACTTGGATTTATCTTATGTTGGAGGGAGACAGCTTTTTAAATCTGTCGTGTTCTTTCCTGTCTTCTTCCCTCCTCCAGTGGGAAACCAATTTTTCATTCAGCTGTGATTACCATATTCTGTTCTTAATTAGGTGTGAAATGATGAAGAGTTTATCAAATGTTGGATTTTCAAACTGCAATGGAAGAATAGTAGGTGAAGTTCATACAGATCTATGTAGCTGTCTGTAATTGTCCCTCACTACCTATCTCAGTTTGGAACTTGGTGCGTGAGAATGGTATTTCACAGTGAGCTTCACATTAAGAAATTAGAACAGAAATTCCACGTTATTTTTAAAGGAGGAGATCTTTAGGGTGAAAACCCAAAGGCAAATAGTTAGCAATTTACGCTTTTTTATTTCCCTCCCTTATACTAACCAATTTCTATTATTCAGTATGCTTCAGTACTTTTTTCTGAAGGTACAAAAAACAGGAAGGTATTAATCTCTCTGCTACAACTGCCAAACTAACTACCAGCCATGGTTCCCCATGGATTTCTCTTCTCTCTAGTCACATTTTTAGCACTTCAGGTGCAGTTTTCCTAGCTTTGTCCCAATTTCCAAAGCCATATTCTCATATTCTTCCCACATCTCACCCCTGTTAGACCTGAGACTCCAGGCCCTGCCAGCATGGGCAGAAATAACTCAGTGGGGCTAGTCACATACAACCAGGGGGCTCCAGCTGTCACCAGGTCCTGAAGTGTCCCATACTCCCCTCATGCTGGATGACAGAAGTGTGACCTGCCCAAGGCTTTGGTGTCTCTTCCAGCTCTTGCCAAAATTGCTGGAGCCTACTGAGGACAAGCAATGGAAGGAGAGTGAAGGTGCCCCAGTGATTAAAGCGCTTGTGATTTGCTTTGATTGGCTAAACATGAATATTAGTCCTCTTTGCATTCAATGAAGCATGTTTCAAATTTGGCAGGGAGGGAGATCCCCTTCCTAACATTTTCTGTGAGACTAGGAGAGCCTGGGCCGCTTATGCAGGACTTTGTTATTTCTTTAGACTTTCCATGTTTTCTTGCTGTGCTCACACACTAGCTCACTGACAGTGGCTGCACTGCTGGGAGGTCATGCCAGTGCTCACGCTCCCCATAGCTGTTCCCTATTATTTGACTGCTTCTGGGAACAAAAATGTGCTCAGAGGTTTTGTGCATCTCCAGGGGATCCCGTCTTCCTCCTGTACCCCATTGCATGGGCAGGGCCATGACTGAGGTGTCTGCACAAGCCCTGCCTTGCATGCCTGCCTCACAGCGTTCCTCGGTCCAGGTCAGGGTTACACAAGCTTGCCTCATGCAGCTGTCAGAAAAATCTGCATCTACAGGCCTTTGTCTGCAAGGCTGGGGAGCTGCAGGCATCCATCACTTTTGATCAGTCAGCCAGTCCTTTACTCATTCCTGCCTTGCAGAGGGTCATGTCTAGGTGGTACTTTTCAAGTGGGTGTGAGGTGTAGAAGCTCTGTCCCACCAGCCTGTCTGGGCTTCCCCTTCCCCAGCCCCTGACCTTAGGGACCAGGACAGGGAGAGGAAAGCAGAGTGTGGGGCTGCTGAACATGGGATTTCAGATCAGTCCTGAAATCACAGTTCAAATAGAATGTTTGAAAATATGTACAACCCTTAGGTCATTTCAATGTCATCAATTTAAAAGGAGTTTGAAAATCAGAATGTATTAAAATGTTGTGTTTAAAATTTTTTCTCCACAGAAATTCCAGAGGCAGGTGCAACTATGACAAGAATGAGACTTTCCTCTAATTAGCAGAGTAATTAGGGATATGGGACTTATGAAAGTCATATAAAATAGAAACATACAAGAATATTAATTAATGCTAAATTAATTGAGACATTTTTGAAGGATACAAATGAGTCTTGTTGATATACCTAGCAGAGATCAAGCTTTCCAATTAAAACATATGGAACTGGTCAAAAGACATGACTTTGGGAAAGATGTGACCATTCTGCCTTTTCAGGTGACCCAATTTCCACAGCCTTTGGCCACCAGAACCATAGGTTGCTAGCACGACCTTCTACAGAATGAGGCAAATTGAACTCTGACTAGTCTAAAATTAGAGAGGACAGGAAATGTATGAATAAAACTGATAAAAACTTTCTGAGCTCAATTCCTCAAGCTGTGTCCAATTCTGTTTGCTCCTTAATCTGTCACATTATTATTTTGTATTTAATGAAAGTGCATTGTATTAACAGACATATTGCAATGTTCTTCATGAAAAAAAACCAAAGAGGAAGTGGTCTGAAATAGTTTGCAAACTATTTGGAAATGCTTTATTTTAACTCCTTAAAAGTGTTGTGTATTTTTTCCTCTTGGGCAGAACACTATTTTGACTGTATAACTGGTGTTTATCAGTAATAAAATAAGCATCGTATGTGATTGTATGCATTTATATTAGAATAAGGGATAAAATTCTGCTTTTATAGGAACCAAGTTCCTGTTTTATGCCTGTCTTCTGAATTTATTCAGAATTTCCAATCTGCAACTCAACATGTGCTGTTAGTGCTATTCAACATGTGGTACTGAGGGCAGATTCAAGCACACTCTCCTATCCAACCTGCTCCAGCTGCTCTTCACAGTAACAAAACAGCCTCCCCCCAGACTCATTGCCTTGTTGTTCCTTGGCCCTCAAGCTTATTAAAAGTGTTCTTCAATACTTGCTCATCAAATCCCACTGACTCCAACTGGCACTTTCTGTGTATACAAAGAATTTGAGGTCATGACTCAGAGCTGCAGCATCCTAAAACACTTTTAGCAGAATAATTGCTGAGGGAACACATACCATTAGACTCTTTATAGAATGACAGCAAATTGTCAGAATTGGCCCAAATAATTCATTTTTTAATGGGAGGATGAGGACAGGACTTCTGTAGTTTAGTGATTACTGTTATATAAATAATTAGAATTGCAAAGGTTCCCTCTCATCCTTTTAAAGCACGGAGTCATTTCAACTGTGACCCTTTTTGTATGTTTCTTCAATTTGTAAGAAAAGGTGACTTCATTGAAAGTCAACACTTTCCAGCTTCTTAGCACTGAAATACCTTTGTTCTGCTTGATGTAGTTCAGAAGTTGAGAGTGCATTAGACAGTGCTGTCAGAAATCCAAGGCATATTACAAAAATACAAACAGATATTGTTTGCAATATTTTCAGTGACCTTCTGATATGTACAGTAACGTGAAAATCTTATACAGCTGTAGGTTGACTCCCTGGAGAATATTTGGTCAATAGTGCATATCCAGTAGGAGTTATATAAGAATGCTTGGAAAAATTATGAAGTTTCTTTTCAAATGAAGTTTTTTTCAGATGACATAGGATTAATTAGACTTCTTTCAATACCTGTAATATCAGTTGGACTCAATGATCATAAAGCTCTTCTGCAATATAAATGATTTTATGGCTCTTGAGATTTTGCAAAATTTTGCATGGCCTGGATAATGCAGAAAAAACCCACCTAAACAAAACTTAACTGAGACAGAAATTCTGCTTTTTGCACAAAACATATGCCATAAAGAACTACTGAGCAAAAGGTGTGACTGTCAGGTACTTCCTAGGTAATCCTTGGAATCTCGTGTATTTGCGTGTGATGTACTCACTACTGGTGGGTTTTATTCCTGAGGGTATATTAAAAGACAAGGTAAGGGGAATATTCTACATGGTGAATCCTTGCTAGAACAAATTCCCACAGCATACAAATGTCTATATCTGATGTAGCCATGTCACAGGACTTTGAGAAAGCAGTGTGACACCAAACAGTTCCAACTCAAGGGGATGCTGAGTAGCAATTCCTCTGTGTGGGTGTAACAGCCAGTTCTCCTCTGTGCAGCCCCCTGTGTGACCAGAGGGACCTTGGAAGAGGTAATGGTGACTTCTCCAACACATTTGTGTTTCTGCAGGATGCTGAAACCCTGCCAGGCAGGTTGGCTCTTGTGTGCCAGTCAAGTGGAGTGGGGAGGTGCACCCAGCCGGGCACTGGCAGAGGCAGTGAGCTGTGCTCTTGGGCTGAAGCACTCCCACATTCACCTTGCCCACTGCAACGTTACATTGGGGTTGTAATCCCCCAGTCATGTGGGGAATCTAGCCCAGAATCATTGTTCTGGTTCAGAGGTTTAAACTCTGGCTCTTTCTGTAGGCTTTCCCTGCAAGAAATTCAGCAGATAACTTCAGTCCAAATACTTGTATTCAAATGTAAATGATCTAAATGTGTGTGTGTGTGTGTGCACGCCCATGCATATGTGTGCAATCAAGATTATTCACAGCTTATGAAAGGTAATAGTTTCTTGCTTTTTAAACTGTAAGATTCATCAAACCATGGGTGTGGTTTCTGTAAGAACTAAGCGACCAATCACATTAATAGTTTTTGGGGATGCCTTCAGAGCACAGCATAGCTGGAGATGTATTTGTGCAGAATATTCCAGCCATGTCTGCAAATCAAAAACACATTTGCAAAATCTGAAGTGAGAGTAATTCACTATTTGAAAAACGAGCTAAATGTCTAAGAATATTTATTTGAAACTTAGAATTAAGTCTGCTGTAGATGGTATTCATTTAACATGGATGAAATTATTGATTTAAATATCAAGGAAAAAATAATCCAGTCAGATAAACTGCTTTGCTGCTCTGGAGGAGAGGAAGGTGATTTTCTTTTTAAAGATGTGCTGTAATCTTCACTAGGTGCTCTCTTACTTTTGTTTATGGATATTTACTTTACAGGCAGGACCACAGATGATAAGCTGTGAAACAAAACAAAATGTATCTGAGCTAGGGAGCAGCCTGCATCTGGCATGGGGAGATTTGGGGGTCCCAGGCTAAAGCCTGCAGAGAGGGCACATGTCTAGAAAGGTCTCTGCAGCTGCTCTCCTTATCCATCAGCAATCTCTATAAGTAACACCCATGACTAAAATCTTTTACAGGTCACATAGAAAGGCACTGTGGGTCACCAGTGACATGACTGCATGGCTGCCTATCCAGCACATCTATTACTTCAGTCATATTTTTATTATTCCACCGAATTTCAAAGGGACTTTTCTCTTTTTGGGTGTTTGCTCTGTCAAAATTGAGACACCGTGAGCAAAGGGTAGCACGTGAAAACCATGGTCTTGAAATCAGACAGAAGGAATTGCTTCCAGCCAGTTATGGAAATTCTCAGCCCTGCTATTCTGTTTTTCTTCCAGGCACAGGTATTTACTGACCCCAAAGGCAGTGCCAGAAATCACAAGTCCATATTCCCATGTAATTGCCAAATGTTTCCCATTGTGAACTACCTTTTCATTTCAGTGAAAATTACATTACTAAGTCCTGAGCTGTTGCATTTCTATCACGATGTTTTCATATCTTTTAAATGTTGCCAGGTTGGCAAAACCTGTGTTTGGTGGGACAAGAAATGCCTTGAAAAGACTAAACATGTTTTTTGAGAAATAGTATGGTAAGTCAGACTTCTCTACAGTGTGTTCTGTAGTACAATTGCTCACTTCATGTTTCTGTAGGAGTTCCAGGGATTTAAAACCAAATTTAATTTTAGCTTGGCACCAATGAACTCCAGTACCAGATATCATACAAGTAGTAATCATGAAAACAAATGAAGCTCTATGCTTAAATGAAGATTGAATAATAAATTTAAGAGACATAAATTCGTACAGACTGCTATTTATATGCATTTTCTTGGGTAGGTGCCTGAGATATATTAATGGGTGATTGCTAGAATCAGGGAGTCTGGAAACTTTTCTGATCTTCAAAATAAAAACAACAACAAAATTGTTCAGAAAATAAAACAAACAAAAAAGGTAATTCATACATTGAGAAAGGGAAAGAAATAAGCACTACATTGTTTGTGAAGTTCCAGTGCAAACAGGTCAGCTTTTCTTTCTCTCCCAGAACTCCTTTCTCCCTTTCATTTCTGAGTGACTTGAAAGGCCTGTTTACGACCACTGCATTGATTTCCTTTCCTCTGACTCATTGCAATCTGGCTCCAGCCCACCCCATTCAAACTAATTCACCAAGGTCTCAAATGACCTCTTTCTGGCTAACAAGGGAATCTCTGTGTCCTCTTTGACCTTCCTGTCTAATCTGATACCCTTGATCACTTTTTTCCTGGCCTGGCTTTTGTGGCAGTACCCCCCCTGTGGCTTTCCATCAACCTTCTTTATTGGTCTTTCAGCATCTTTTACAGCAGCTCCTTCTCCCTTCTTCGTGGGACACTCTCAAAACCACTACTGACTCTCTTTACTCATTGCATACCTTTTTCTCTTGTTTTCTGCTGTAATTCCCAGGCTGAACATTTTAACCTCTCTGTCCTGTCTGTTTCTGTTCCATTCTACCAGTTGAATTGACAGTTTAATGTATTCAGGATGATTCCCTGTCAGTTGAAGCAAAAAAAGATCACAGGTAAGTCCTCACTTTGAACCTGCCACTCTTCCTCCTCTGCTCATTGCTGTTGACAACTTCACCATTCCCCTTCAGCTCTCAAACTCAGGATCAGTTTTGTCATTCTCCTGCACGTTCCCATGTGTTTAGATAATCACGGCAAACTTGCTGCAAGACCTGTGGGAATTAGGGAAATCTTTCCAGTATAGCCATAGATGTTTAGGCAAAGTTCTAAATAGCATCTTTCCCCCTTCCATCTTTTAAATGTCCTACCCTGCATTTTACTCCAAGATCCATACCTTGGCCACTGATGCAGTAACATTTTCTTCTCTGGATTATGCTCTTCAAGTATCTAATACTTCTCCAAAGTATGTCTCTGATAGTCTCTTATCATTTCTCTTCAGGGTTGCTCGGGGTTGTTCCCTGCCACCTGATGGACCGGTTGATCACTGGCCATAGTGACACAGACTTGGCAGCTCAAATCAGTTTCTGGTTTTTGTCATCCTTTGTAACATGAGATTCCATTTTCTTGTGCCCTTTGCGCCATCAGAAATGTTGGGCTGGATGTCCTACTGGTATTTCTCACAGGTTGCCCTTGCATCACAGAATGCCAGTTGTTGTATTCCCTTCTACAAAGAAATTTCCTAAATCCCCTCTGCTCTCATCAGATGAAGAATTATCATTGAGGAATAAAGTCTCCAAAAGAATCTTCTGCTGAGGAATTCACTATGACCCTTTTGGGCCAGACAACTTTATGCAGCTGATAATCATACAAAATAAGGATGTCTCTGAGCTCTGCTGGTCAGGTTTTAACCTAGATGCAGACCTCAACAACCACCCTAATTTTACTTGGAAGTACCTAAAAAGGCTTTCAGGACAAATGCTTCTCAGACAATTTTGGCTTGCATTTGCAGCAGTGGAAGGCAAAGTGAAGAGTCTTCCTCCAAACAGCTGGGTGCAGATAAATCACTGGATATTTAAAGAGCAGTCCTTAGGATCAATATCATTAGTGCCTTTTTGTATGAGAATTCAGTTCATGGTAACTTTCCCTCTTGTCAACACGCGCACTCTTTTTTTGCCTGTGGTTACCCACACTTTATGAATTTTTGTTTCCAAAAGGTGCCCACTGAATTCCCATGGAGAAATTAATCAGCTGCACTATGATCTCATTTCCCTTGGCATGCCACAGCACCAGACACATCATGTTTTCATTGCTGCAACCTATTTCCCCAAAGTACAGCAGCTGAGAGATGCTGCCAGGAAAAATGTGACAACTATAGCATAATTTACCAAAAACCAGCAGTGACACATGGTAATTGAAATATACCACCTAGGTTAACTAATACCATACAGTCCCGTTCTAAGGAAAACTCCTTTTTATTTGAATGACATGAGTTTGGGTTTGTTTGTTTGATCGGTTATTTTTTTGTGATTGTAATTTGCTCTAAGTTTTGTTACAGTTTAACCTCTTCAAGAAATCTCTATGGATACACTAAAGAAAGAAGAAAAAGAAATGGATGGATGGAAATTGCTCACAGATCCTGAAATGTGTTTTCATAGATTTTCCCAAGTTGGAAACATATTTGTATTAAAGACTTCAGAGACATATACTGAAAGACCCAATATATCTCAGGAGTGCTTTGTTCAAACCAGAAATGATTTATTGTTTTGTGTTTGCATTAAGAAAAAACAGCAATTAACAAGTAGAAGAGCAAAAATTTAGTTCAAAAGAGGAAAACTGAAAGCAAATAACAATCTCATAACTGTACAAGAAATTGAAAAAAAAATGTAACACTAAAAAAATTAAATAATGATATTGCTTATATTGAAGGTTGGACTTATGACACTGTTTTATGTGTTAGTACAGCCCCAGTCTCTTAAAAATTAAATCTAGTCTAAGAAATAAAAACTAAAAAATAAAGAGATGATTCTGCAGATACATGCAGCTCTCTAGATAACAATAGGGAAAAAGCAAAAAGTAGTTTTTAATCTTGTTTTGTCATAATTCTCAATTTTACTTCTTGCCTTCTACTTCTCTAGCATATGTAGACAGAAAATTAGATAGAACCTCTTATGAAATTTGGAATGGTATGGCATTGACATAATCCTCTCAAACATTCTTGCAGGAGATAAGGTCAGTGCGGGAGCATTTTCAGAGCTGCAGTACAAAGAGTAGTTGCTGGGATCCCAGGGACATGGCTTCCCTCTGTGGTCGGCCTGAGACTTGTGAAGGGCATTTTCCTGTGCTCCAGTTTGGTAGCTGCAGTCAATTCAGAGAAGGAAAAAGTAAGCAAGAATAACAAAGAGAAAAAGCTGAAAACAGCAATGGCAATTAGCTGGCACCCCATCTGCTGCCTTTTGCACACTGGACAAAAGCAGAATGGCTTCCCAGGTAATGATTTCCCAAAAGAAATAGCAGTAGGTTACTGTTGCTTCAAAAAGCGCAACAGTGGTGAAAAGAAAAAAAGTACTAGAGTTACTCTCCTTTATGGTATAGTGTATTGAAGACATTTCTCTTTGAATCAGTAAACCAGTCTATACCTCATGTATTCTCCACATGGACTTCTCTAAGTTTTGCTTACACAACCGCTACAGCTCTTTCGTGACAAATGAACAAAATTGTTCCTGACAGCATCATAACTCTCAAGGCTGATTACTCTTAACAAATTCAGAAAAGGCAGAAAATCACCACACTGAAAAGTTTTGTCTGGGGAAGAACATTAATGTCCAGCTGATCCACAGTTTGGCCTCACCTCTGCTGCACTAGCTGCCTCTGAAATACCTTCTTGCACAGAAAGCTCCTACATTTATTTTCAGAGCCCTGAAGCATGCAGGGCTTCCAGTGGTCCTTCCAGTGCACCCAAAGGATGGGCTGATTCTGAATAACCTTGACCTTAACCCTTCAGCCCTGGTAGCCTGTGGGAGCTACCAACCAGCAAAGGAGATGGGTATGAACTGAACCTCTCCTTTGCCTGTCATCACTCTGGAAAGGGGTAATGCTACACAGCAGCAGCTCCTGGGTGAGAACTCATGATTTCAAATTCTAACTTTCCCTTCTTATGTGTTCTAGGTCTCTCTGTCCTCCTTCTGTACATTTTTATTAGCTCTTCTGGGCTGCCACAAGTTTCTAGCAAGAATGGAGGAGAAAAATAAATGAGGTTCCACAGAGAAAATGGTAAGTGGGAACATTTATACAGATGTTCAGGTTGGAAGATCATTGGGTTAACAGGAAGTGGCTGGAAAAAGTGGAGTCTGGTGAAAGAGAGAATGAAGAGGAGAGGAAAAACAGTCCAAGGGATGACTTTTTAGAACTCTGCCTATCTTTCTCCTGAATCTTCATCCTTCACACAGGAAGAGGGTAAACTATTAGGTCTGTATGAGATGTTAAACTGAGAGTTGTTGTAAATGCAGAAATAAATTAGAAAAATGAGAAAACAGTTTTTCTCTACTGAACTTCCAACCTTTGAGCTTCTCTATGAGTTGCAGCTCAATAATAGTTACTGTGGAACAGCCTTGCATAATAAAATCCAGCAGGAGCAAAAGCATCATGATGAATTTACCATTATTATTCATAGAGCTGTCATGAACAGTCTGCTTACTCTACACAATTCACCAAAGAAATACTGGTTTGCCACAGATTGAACAGTGCATTTTAAAACAGCAAAGTGCCATTCAGTGCCCTATCCTTTCAACCATGCTGTACACACACACAGAGAGCAGGGAACTCTGAAATTACACTGTTTTGAAAGGTAGTCAAGAGAGTGAAAGAGACCAATAGCCTTATTTTTCTCAAGGATGTACTTTTTCCTACATTAGAAAAAATCACTAGACACTCTTTGTGCCCACTGAACATGTGATCATTACTCTGGAATCACTTTTTGCTACTGAATCTTGTTAGGGGAAGACATGGGGTTCCTGGCAAACCATTTTTCATAGTAAAAACATAGATTCACTGAAGCCATTTACAAGAATGGACCATGTTAGACAGATAAGACCTTTCCAGTTCCCTAGGAAAGTGTGACCATGGCAGGGTTGTATGACAGGGGTCTGCCTGATGCCCTTTTTCTTTTGGGCTATTCAGTCCTTGTAGGGAGAATGTCAGAGTCCTGATGAAACTAAGGTGTCCTGGGAGACTGACATCCACATCTCCTTGCCCCAGCTGTTGGGCTGCTCAATTGAAAACATTCCTGTTCAATTCCTCCACAACTGAGGAAACAGCTGAGTGTGATAACATACCCACTCTTATTCCCCTTCTGCTGCAAAAGGGATTACATTAAGTCAGGAGTCAGTATGTCAGTACAACCAGATTCCTATTTTAAATTTTTCTGTTGGTCAGAAACCTGGCATGTTTGAAGTGACTGGTTACACCACTATCTTCACTGGAATCCGGATTGGTTCAGTGTAAACAAGTGTGGAATTCATACAAAAGAATTCAGGAAATATCAAGGAAATAAGGATTGAAAACTTTTTACATTGAGGAGTTAGGTTCAATATTAGTCAGAAATCATGGAGTCAGAAACATGAACCACTGTTTGTACATTAAAAAAAAGGTATTGTCCACACGTTGTTTTCTATATGTTGATTTCTGACAGCCTAAATGCAGCCATCTCTGTATCTTAAACCAACCAGCAGAGACCAAAGCCCAACAATACTAAACCAAAGGCCAGAAATTCAAGTAACACCAGAGAAGCTGATGATTTTCTACCGACCACAAGTATTTACATCCACTATGGAATTAATTTGAAAACTTTGCAATTGTGAAGCAATATTAATGAATAAAATCAACTTTTCTGGAGAGGCTTTCAAGAAAAACCTGCATTACTACTCTCTCATGGGTTTTGCGTCAGTGTACCAAGTTAGGCAGAAACCAGAGTTTGCATTCAGCAGCACAGTTGCTCTTGGAAGATAAATGACTGCTTGGAGAAACAACTTTCTGCAGGGAAACCTGTTTATTCCCAACTGGGGTACATGCATGGTGTTCCTGAACAGCCACAGAGCTGAAGAGTTAATCTCCCCTGCTTCCTGTGGAGAACAGCAGACCTGAGTATTTCCCTGAGTCAACTTTTGTCTTTCTTATTTTCCATATAAATTCTCTGCTTTCTCTTCTGTACAGCAAGGTCATGTCAGTTGAACACTTGGAATTCACATCTCCATTGTACAAGCATTTTTTAAATATATAATGTACATTTTTGTATGTGTTTGCAAATTTTTGGTTTTTTTTTTTTTTTGCTGGCAATGCTTGTCATTCATAGCACCAGTTCCTGTACACTGCTTACCTATAACCAAATATATTTATTATTCCATCTGTCCCACTCCCCCCAGTTTTAGTATCATTGCAAGATGATTCTGCTACCGAAACTGCGGGGAAAACAAAAACCCTCCAATAACATTTTTAATGTTAGAGAATCAAAGCATTACTTTATTATCTGTCCAGGATGTACCACATAAATCATATCCACACACAGCCCAGGTGTGCAGAGAGAATCATTCCATGACACACAGTTTTTACTAGATTTTCGGATCTTTTATACAGTTATAACTCATAGAAACTAATTGGGCCAGTGTTCATTGGTCCCAAGTTGCATAGTTCTTAGTATTTCGTCTCCTATTGGATTTCTTTACTTCTGATGTTAATTAGATCTTCACTCCTTGATGTTCTTTTCAGTCTTTTCTGGAAGAGATGTCTCCAGCTCTGCCAGAGGCAGAGTCTGGGGTAGATGTTCACAGATGGCCACTGATGCCCTTTTTCTTTTGGGCTATTCACAGTCTGTTGAAATGGTAAGCCCATCAGGCCTCTGATAGTGGAACAACGTTCTGGAAAGAAACATTAAATTTTTTCCTGGGCAAAGGCAAACAAAACCCTTTGACTAAAGTTACACAAAAATTTATAAACTGTTATGTTTTCCAGCAATTCCAGTGAACATAATTATTTCCATGCCCTCAAGACAAGAGTCTCGTTACACTAATTAATTTACAGATACAGCAGGAAATAGTTTTCAAAATCAAGATGGGAAACGCTGTGCAGAAAAAAGAATTGTTATAGCCATTTTATAGATGAGCACAGCCACAGAGGGTAAAGCTAGAAAGATTTTGGCAGGCTTATACCCATTTAGACTGAAATATAAATTACCCAGAGCCAGTTGTGATGGTATTGCCTGTAGGAATCAAGCTGGACTAAAAGCTACCACACAGTTTTTGTGTTTGTCTTCTTAGAAAACCAGCTGGTTCACTCTGAACTAGTCAGAATGGAAATCATCTGAGATGTACAACTGACTGGGGATCCTGGAGTCATCTGTGGAGCTACAACCATGACAATATGGCTGTAACTGGAGACCAATTAACTTGCAGAGATTTTTAACTACAAAACTCAAAGATATTTTGAGTCTGTATTCAAAACACACTTGCATGGACTTGGTAATGAATGGATCAGCTTCACTCTGCCTTAATATCCATATAAAATGTACTGGGTTACTCTCTCATTTTTGAGGAATTCAAAATTTGTGCAGAATATGTGAAATTATTGAAACCCTTCCCTCTGAGAATTCATAAGGCATACTTTCTGAATCATATCAATGATACTTCACAGTAAATATTTGTATTACTGCACACACAAAGGATGTATACTCATAACTGAAAGCCCGAGCAGAACTCAAATATGAGGCAAGAAAAACAAACAATAGTAACTGAGAGACTGGAGAGAATGATAAATGCTGATGTTTATAAGTGTTTCCAAAACGATGACTGGATCTGACAGTGCAACTGTCCTGTAAAGAGTGGAGCTAATTACAGTATATTTCCCAAGGTCTTTCCCAAGGGACTAGATGCCCTTGGAACATGTGAAGAAAGAAATAAAATACATGGGTGAGCACAAGAAGGTGACTGGCAGCACAAGGAGCTGTACATGCCATACAGTGGGTGTCAACAAAACAGTGCTTCAGATTTCAGCTGCAGTTGTGACATAAGCTGTGGTAGAAATCATTACTGCCTTGTGCCTGCGTTCCTGAGGAGGGTCTGGGGAGGAGCTGGTGAATAGTGCAACCTGTCTCTCTTCCAGCCAGTGCACAGCAGGCAGAATGGAGAGAGGGAAGCTGAGCTGTCTGCCCTAACATCAGCCACAGACAGCAAGAGAAAAGAGAGGGGATCCTCCTGCCATACCATGCATGAAAAAGTGAGAGTGGGCCTGGTTCTCATGTTTTAAACATTTTGTGGCTAAAGCTATGAAGTGATTCTCAACAGTTGTCTTTTCATTTTGCAGCTCCTCCACAGACTGATTTTTAAAGGTGCTTAAATACATAATTTAGCGCCTAGATACCCAGACCTCTTCCATGTCTTCCATTCTTCAATTATAAAGCAAAGGTGTTGATAATACTGGGTTTTTTTACCATTTCTGCCTTTCTTATTAGTACAATTACAACTCTTTGAAAAGATCCAGCCTCTTGTTAGGTGCTTAGAGAGAAAGTAATATGATGTGTTTGTTCCCAGTCTTGTCTAGGATCTACAGGCATTGTTGTGACAAAAATAATAACAAACTTAAGGGGAAGTAAAACAGGACAAGAGAAGATTTTAATCAGAAATAAGAAAGTTTGGGGGCTGACTCTAAAAAGTCTCACTTATAATTATGCAAAAGAAATTTCAACCTGGAATATTAAAAAAATAGAAAATGAGTGGACATTTTTGCAAATATAAAATTGTTTTTCTGGTAAAAGGATGGAGAAAAATGTTAGCAAACGTGTAAAGCAAATAAAAATAGAGGAAGATACAACAAATGGCTGGTGTCCTACAAGGCTTTTAAAGAGAACACTATTCAAAGAATTAACACACAAGAAGAAACTTGTGCAGAAATGCATATTCAGCAGATTTTCTTTTTTATTTTATTCACTGTTTGGTCAGTTGAAGGCCCGGAGGCAATAAATTCCTCCTGCACAGAATTCAACAGTGATAAATAGTTTGGAAATCACTGAACTAGTTGTGCTTGAGGCATTTGCATTTCAATGTTTCAAGTTTCCAGCACAGTCGATTTGCTGTGCTGGAAAGCAGGTGAGGACATCATGAGGACATTTTCTATGAAAGTAGGTGAAAGCTGTTTCCCTGAGAATTATGCAGCCATCAGTACATTTACTAATCCTTATTGCATTTCCCTCATTATCATATTTTTCAATTTATAACATCGTCTAGAAGAATATGATGTAAGACAACCTGCTAATAACTTTGCTACACATCTGTCTTCATAAAATACCTATAAAAATGTGCAGGCTTTTTTTTTTTTGTGGGATTGATTACAAAGAGGGTTTTATGAATAAATTTCTTCTCAAAACTAGAAAGTGCTTTAAATTGAGCACATTTTTTCAGATTCAGATAGGATACTTAGAAGTTATGTACCATAGGAAATAAGTGGTATGGGTAATGCAATAAACCATAAAAATAAAGCATAAACAAATCGAATGTTTACCACATAACTGGTAATGCATCATAAGATTGCAGTTTATAGAATTTTTATATTAGCTGCTGTGCCACAGCAACAGTTACAACAAGGGATAAAAAGGCACATGGTAGACTGTTGGATACTCTGTTTTGTTGTAGTCACATTTTAATTTGGTAGGAGTCTGTCTCCTTCAAAAGTATGATTGTTGCACTAGTGGTGAACCAATAGGTGGTGGCAGGGCAGGCAACCTTGGGAATTAAGAATATGGAAATGAGTGCATAAGGGAAAGCGGAGCTGTTCCCAAGTGTTTCTGGCATCAGAAGAAAGAACTAACAATTTGGCAAGGTGCTCATCCAGCAGAAGACATACCCTTAAAATGGCCCATAATACAATCTGGTGGTGCTTGGTTTTTTGGAGGGGTGTTTGTTTGTTTTTTGGTTTTGTTTTTGGTTTTTTTTGTTTTTTAAGCTGAAAACATTCTATTATGTTAAAAAGCCAAGTTCATAAAGTATGAAGTGAAAATTAATTAATTTAGGCATATGAATTATGATCAACTCTCTAATGTGATTGGAAGAGGTAGTCAGCTGTTTTTCAGCTCACTTAACTAGGCTGAATATTCAGGTATTATGTAAAAAGGTGATCAGAAAGTCAGTATTAAATATAATATTCACTTAGAAATGCTGAGGAATTGTGGGAACAGCTTCGCTTTTTGTAATGAAACAAAAACTAAAAGCCAAGAAATACATAATTTAAGGACTGCAACACTTAAAGCAGTGAGAGTGTTTCAAATAATTCAAAAAGAGTCAGATCAAGATAAGAAAAAGAGGTACTGATCAAATGAAAAAAATGGGAGCTGTGGGGCAGTTATTATAATAAATTGAAAGGCTTCAATATAGTGCTCAAGAAAGCTGTTGATGAGACAATCTTATTGCTGGCATTTCTTACCTTTTAATGGCTTGATTTGGCATTCTTAATAGCAGTCTTTTAACATCTTTTTTAATGAACTCTCCCCATGCTTCTGGGCATGATGGTAGGCAGCAGTTCTATATGGTATAAAATTATTTCATCCACAGAGCCACCGGCAGAGAACAGCATATTAAAAGTGTAATTCACTTACTGAAAACTTCTCTTGGTTTGTTTTTCTGTAATTTTTTTTTTTTTTTTTTTTTGCCACATCTGGTCTCCAAATGAGCTTCTCAGCTCTGAGGCTCAAGGAAGTCTAACCTGGTAGCAGACACTTAGCTCTTGCTGTGATCCCTGCTGGACACAATCTTTGCACCCTTGGGAGGCAGTGCCTGGGCCATATTGCCCAAAAGCATAGAAGCAATAAAAAAGTTGTTTAAGGGGCCATTTGGGAATCTCTCATGTCTCAAAGGAATCGTGTCATGTTAAAAATCAGTCACATTGGGACATTATGTGGTCCCATCCCAGGTCGCTCTCTGGTCCATAGCCTGGGCATTCCTGTGTCCATGAGCCCTGGGTGCTTGGAAGGGAGCACTCTAGATCTGTTTTGGATCTGAAGGAGCACAAAGATATTTTTATTCTGACTACACTCTCTGCACTTCTTGCACCCTCATAACACGAACTGAGCTCATTGTTACTGTATGTAGTTGTTTACAACCCTGTGGAAGCACACAAAACCTACACAACTGATCAAAAGTACAGCTTGACAAATGAAAATAGGCAGAAAGCTTTGGAAAAAACAAAGAAAAACTGATTTAGGAGAATATGTCATAACTAGTAGGGGTGTAGATGAAAAGAGTAGGTGGTAGAAACACAGCACAGCAATGCAACAAAACAATTGAAAAATACCTTCCATGTTCACCATATATGGAGGTTTCACCAAGAACCAAAGGAGAGGAGTGCAAGGTTTGGGTAGGCACTGGGATGCTACAGATCTTTTCTCTCTGATATGAGGGCTTCTCAGGGAACTGCCAGAAAAGAAATGACATTGTTGATGGCTTCAACTAATCCTTGATCTGTCTGGAAGGTGAGATTTACATTAATGCCCTAGTTCCCATGTGCCATCACTTGTTTAACACCTTATTTCTTCCTTCCTCTTCTTCAATATAATCTTCTAAAAATAAGTAACTAAATTTATAGAATTCAACTTAGCTGCTCCAGAGATCATCTTTTGCTGCCTTATGACCATAAACACTTCACTGCTCATAGTAATGTTAAAACAGCAATCTTAACAACTGGTGCACGTTTGCTGTACACTAACATTGACCCTGTGCTGTGAAAATGACCGTTAAGTGGGGCTACAACTGTTGGAAACCTGAGGGAAAAGCTTAATTTGCAATCTTGCCCTTGTATTAGGGTTGTACTTTCTGCAAAGAATCTGCTTGAGACCTTAAAGAGTCATAAAACTTCTACCACATGTAATGTCGTAAAAATTAATATTAAAATCTTTACTATAATTTAAGAAGAATGTCAGAGTTTTGTCTTGCTAAAAGGAAAATAAAAAGGAGTATCTATAAGTTGAAATTATCCCTGTTAAGCTTCAGGTTGAAATAACACAGACTAAACTATTTAAAGGACTTTTCAACAGTGACTATGACATTGTACTGAACAGACTGCCACCTCTTTGTGGTGAAAACACCCCATACTGCTGAGTTCTTTCATGTTTGGGTGGGGAATACTAGCATTTTTGTCTGTACAGCAACTTTTGCTCCAACAAATAGAAAGAAAAAAAAAAAAAAAAGCAAAATCCCTTCCCTGCAGAGGTGGGTGCAGAAGATAAAACTTGTAGAATCCTGCAGGCTTGCTGGCGGGTTGACCTTTTCAGAAGATGCTCTAGTTTTGTTGTTCTCTTCACATGCCCCAAAAGAAGTGCTCCCAGAACAAGGAAACACTAAAATCAAAGAACTTTACATCTGACAGCTAAGAGCATTGAGAGCTGGGGTGGGCAGGTGGGAGGCACAAGTCCCTGCTTCTGATAATATTATGGCTCAGTAGACCTGTAAGCTAAAATATAAAATACAATCCCAGATCTTCCATTTTCAGTTAGGTTGGTCCAAGAGGATTTAACATCAGGATCGTGAGTTTGCTTCTTCATTTTTTATAAAGGACAAGTTCAATAAAGTCTGCGTTTTGCTAAAGCTACTGAGGGACACGTGGGAGGGACCGCCTGTTCTCTGAAAATATGAACATGCCTTCAGGTTAATATTTTCCTGTATAAATAGTTTGCCTCACCTGAGAAGAATGATTTAGAAAACACCTGCTGTGAGATGTAATTAGAGCACGAATATGTGCAAAACTATGAGTCTGCCAGACCTCATGAGGAGCAGGAGGTGCTCAGTTCCTTTCCATGCCTGCAGAGGTTTAGGGTTCAAAAACATTCTCTGTGACTCAGATACTGCAGGTGATTATATTCACTAGGACTGTAAATCATTTACCAAAAAAAAGTGGGTGGCAATGTGATTAGCACACACTGAGCAGGGAGAGAGACATAAATTACTTAGAATCTCTTTTTTGTCTGAGTCATGTATAACTGCAGCAAGGCTGAATGTGATCAAACAGAAGTTCCATTGTAAGGGCTTTGTGAAAAGTGTTTAAATTATTTCTGAGAGAGAATACTCTATTTGGCTACCTACCTGAAGATGTAAAAATAAGTTATTTAATAAAAAGTTTAATTTACAATTTTTTATCTAATCTACAGAGTCTCAGTTGAGCAAAGAAAAAAAGAAATCTGTGAATATCACATTAATTGCATTAGCATTTCATTCAGACAGGCCTGAAGCCTCATAAGCAGTAAACCTGGGCTTTTAGAGAGCAGCAAATACAACCATTCTTTAGATGGAAAGGAACTTATTTCTTCAGGAAAGCTGCAAAGAACTCAATTCCTACTCCTAGTAGGAACTAGGAGTCTCCTACAGGGCAATTGTTCCTAAATTTATGTTAAAATAATATTAAATTTTAGGGAGTTCCCCAGTTTTCAAAAGAGTACATGAAAAGGGTACTATTTGAAGTAGGTTCTGGATCAGATGAAGATGAGCCATGGTATTTTAAATGAAATTAATTTTAGCAGTATCCTATGTGTTTGTAGTTCTAAATAAGATATATTCATCTTCCAGCTGTGTAATTTCTGCAAGACATAAAATAAGAGATAACTACATTATTGGAGAGATAGCAACTAAACTAAATCTTTTCTTAGATAAATGATTGTTCAACATAATCAGTGTCAGCTAAAGCTGACCTGAAGGAACAAAACTAGTAGGATCTCCCTAGTACAGAGCTTCATAATAAGGAACCAGATGAATGTTTGAATTTTATAAATTAGCTGTTTAATTTTAATCAGCCATGGGGGAAATGTTTCAAAAATTAGAGCAAGAGTTGGATACTTACCCAGGCTTCAGGCACTTCACCATGCTTGTTCAGGAGCAGCTTTCTCTTTCACACCCTTACTTCCAGACCAGCTAATCAAGTGCAGGTTCAAGCTCAGATGCTTCTCCATCTTTTAGCTATTGTAATGCATTCTAGCATTCTAGCAGGCAGAAGCACAGTGAGCCCTTATAGTTATCCCTGGGGCAATTGACAGAGATAAGAAACACTTAAGCTCTCAAGCTCTGCAAAACACTTTTTTTTTTCTTTTTGTTTTGGTAAAGATACAGTCTAGGTACTATAGTTTCCCTTCCTCATATAGGAAGGAGACTTCCTTCTTCTCCTGTCACTCTTTTTCTGTCTTAGTCTTAACTGGTATTTTCAGAAAAGCATTCAATTAGGACAAATCTTTCCCACAGAATGCCAGATTCTCAGCTGCTCTAAATGAGTGCAGCTCCAGTGAGGTTACTCTGCCTGCAGTGCAGACAGACCAGGTGAAGGGACAGCTTCACTCTTCTGCCCTTCAGAGATATCAGGCAGGTCCAACATCTGGCAGAAACACTCTAATGTCTGGAATAAAGCCAGGCCTCCACAACTGTGAGGTTAATATTTTGGTCTTCCTGCGCTGAAATTACCTCCATGTGGTATTTCACATATGACAGACTGAAAATGATTTACAAATTGCCTAATTTCTTGACCATTTGCCTTCACAGATACAGGAACTATTTAATTTCAGTTTTATTCCTTCTACTCTTATCTCTGTCTAACACCTGCTAAGAAAATATACAGTATCACTTTTTATTCCTTTGCTTTCAGGGTCTTTCACTGCTTTATCTTGTCTATTTGTTGCAAATATTTTCCTATTGGGGTCTCAACTCTTGAAATTAAATCTGATTGTGAGACAGAGTTTCTAAAAGAATTTATCTCATATTTTTCTCTGGTTTGAAAAGAAGAACAAAAAGAAAACAAAATGCTTCCTATACATTTTTGGGGTTTTTTTCTTCTTTTCTTCTGCTCAGCAGGTGAATCAAGAAATTTCTCAGCAAATTAGATATGGGTTGGCTCAGGAGATACAAACATTCTGCAGCTTGCCCTTAGGAACCCTTATTACAATGACTAACTCCAGTTGGTATGGCAAAAGCACCCTCAGCACTACATTAGTAGGTAGCTGAAAGCATCTGAATACTCCCAGCACAGACATAGACTATGGAAGAAACCCATAAGGATCATCGAAATCCATCTCCTGGCCCTGCACAGGACACACCATGTGCCTGAGAGCATTGAGTGCTTCTTGAGCTCTTTCAGGCTGTGCTGTGACCACTTCCCTGGGGAGCTGTCCCAGTGCCCAACCACTCTCTGGGTGAACATTCTCTTTTTAATATCCAACTTAAACCTCCCCTGACACAGCTTCAGGCCATTCCCACAGGTTTTGTCACTGGTCACTGTTATGCATGGATGTGGGGGTTTAGATAAGTCCCTGCCTTTTGCCCAGGCCTGTGGGCAGCAGGCAGTAACTTTATTGAGGAGGCCAGCACCTCAGTACCCACTCTCTTTCCCAAGTTCTTTAATAATGGCCGATTCAGTCTATTATAGAATGAATTATTTAATTAATAGACACAAAACTAACAGACATAAGACTTAACATAGACTATATACTACACAGGAATAAGGACAAAAGAAAAGGGACTACTAGTAGGTTAAGGTATCCTTTTCAGTTACAGCTAGTGACGAAATAGTATAAGCTTAGGATTCAATTCATCTTACCATCCAATTGTTGGTGTAGCACACATTGAAATCCTTTTCCCCAGTTGCCAGGAAAGTAACCAAATATCTTCAAGGTGTGCATGTAGAGGCTTCTACCTTTGTGATAAGTGTCTGTGCTTTTATAGTTTGTAACACAGTGTCTCTTAGTCGAGAATGTTTCCTATATATCTTCCCACATCTGCTCTTCAGACTAAGATGTTGAGTTTTAGCTGAAGCCTGAGCCCTTTTGGTGCCAGAGGTGACCCCCACTTGGCCTTTCAGCCCCTCTGTTATCTCTTTATGCACCAGCTGTCTGTGGTAGAGGAGTGGGGGGAGCAGAAGTCCTGTCACTGGTCACCAGAGAGCAGAGTTCAGTGCTTTCCCCTTCTCTTCCCCTCACAAGGAAGCTGTGACTGCAGGGAGGTCTGCCCTCAGTCTCCTCCAGGCTGAACAGACCAAGTGACCTCAGCTGCTCATCATAAGGCTGTACCTCAAGGATCTTCATCATCCTCGTTTCCCCTTGGACACTCTTTAATCACTTCGTATCCTTCCTCCTTGGCACCCAATCTGCCCCCAGCACTCGAGGTGAGGCTGACCCAGCTCAGAGCAGAGCAGGACAATCCCCTCCCTTCTTGCCCAGCTGTGATGCCGTTCCTTTGGCCCCCAGGGCAGGGCTGTCCCCCCGGCTGCCGGGGCACTGCTGACACTCGTTCAGCTCTCTGTCATCAGAACCCTCTGTTACCTTTCCAGTGGCACTGCTTTCCACATCTCATTCCCCACCCGCCTGTGTATCCTGGGTTGTCCTGTCCCAGGTGCAGAATCCAGCCCTTGTCTTTGTTAAATTTCACACATCTGGTGATTGCCCATCTCTCTGATTTGTTGAGGTCTCTCTGCAGGAGCTCTCTGCCTTGGAAAGAGTCAACAGCCCCTCCTAATTAAGCATTGTCAGCAAACCTACTTTTATATCTAAGAAAGTAAAAGTCAAGTCAAGTCAACATAGGAAATGAGTGGCCTTTTCTTCTTCCACAACAGCCACGTGTGTTACCTATCATAGTTTGAATGAAATAAATGCACAAATTACTGAAGGAAGTAAGACACAAATTACTGAAGGCAGTTTTACACTTACCTTGTCCTTTCAGTGCTTCTTCTTTGTGGTCTAAATAAATCTGGTTTTGATTGCAGCTTTCCTCTCAATTAGTCCAACACAGTTCTGGACATGCCTGGACTTAAGGAAACTTCTGTGTTGCAAGGTGAAAGTCTGAGGTAAACCCCAACAAACCATACTGCTGTGAACAGTGAGGTTGGAGAAGATGACCTACACTGTTTTTTATGACTCTGTGAGCCCAGGCTTTCAGGCAATGTAACTTTTTTTTTTTTTTTTTTTTTTAATGTGGCACTGCATTTTTAACAGGCACCTCTTTAGTATTTGAACAGTTGATCTGTGGAGCCTTCATGTCTGTGGAAGACAGACTCTCTTTAGAACAGGGATAAATAGTAATTAGACTGATGAGTGTGTTTAAAAATGTGCAAAGTTCAAATGAGAGTTTATTTTTTAGTTTGCATTTTTTTTTTTAACATGTGAAAAAAGGAAAGATTTTACCTTATGTTTTCAGCTCAGTTTGAAAGAGTTTAAATTGTCTTTTGTGCATGGCTAAAAATGAGTTTCAAGGTGACATGTGGTCTGAGGTACTTCACCCATCCAAAGCCAAGGGATCAAGCTTTTGTCTGATGGACTTTGCAGATGGAAAAAATCCTCTCTGATAGTGTTAGAAAGTGTCCTATATTGATAGACTTCCCTTTAGCTGTAAATCATAAAATATTTTTCTGGATTATGGGCTAGAGCTCTCCTTGGGATGTGTGAACCCTTAGACAATACTATGATTCTCATAGCAGTATACTGCCAAATTCATTGAATTGTCCTAAGAAGGGCAATGTATGAAAGAAAAATCTACTGTGTGGTGATACAAGTTTGTATTTATTCTGCTAAGGCAAAGTGGGGATCAGAAAGTAAATCCCCTGCTTCTTTCTTCCCCTCCTCTCTGATTTTACCTAGTCTTCTAAATATATATGAGTATATATATGTACATTTTAAAGCAAAGTTTTAAAGAATTCAATTCAAATTCATTTACTGGGCCAACACAGCATTTTTTTACAGTGAATTAAATTGCTGAAAAGATTTTGCCAACTTTTACCTATGGTGGTGCATGTTATCTCAGGCTTGTTCTCTGAATTTCCTCATATCCTTTGTTTACATCTGTCTATTTTAGTAGCAAGCTGTCGCAATCTGAGATGTCCAAGGCAAAAAAAGGGGACATTTATTTCCCGACCTCAATATTTATAGAATTCGAAAAGTGACCATGGATTGGAGGATGAAATTGCCACCTCTCCCACCACACTGGTCAAACCAACAATCCATCAATTCTCTCCTCCTCCATAAAAGAATGCAAAACAATCATTATTTAAGTGAAAGTGCATGAGAAACTCCCTTACAAAAATGTAAACTTTAGAAGGCTTAGAAGAACTTTAGAAGAACAGGGAAACAGCAAGCAACATATACTTTTCCTCCAAGGTCCTTACTGTGCTCCTGGCTGAAGAGTCCCAAGGTGCCCCAGGTTCTCTTCCCTTTGTAGCCCTAACTTCTCCCTCTTCTGCAACTATTGAAGCATTGAGATTCCCATTAATATGAGGATATTCTGCATGACCTGCCAGTTGACCAAAATTTTTATAATCATATCATATATGAATCACCGATTGCAAGATAAAGTTCTTTTTTGCAGACAGCACAGCAAAGGTGGAGCCTCTCTGAAAGAAACATATCCTTAGAATCCCTATGATATGTTTAAGACATAAATAGATGTGTAAGTGACATTGGAGTTAACGAGAACAAAAGCAGGGTAGGTCCAGAAGCGTAGCTATTGGGAAAAGCTCCTGCCTGTAGTGATTACAAATTTTGGGCTAGCAAAATATCCTTCTGGATAATTTATAGCCCATGACAGTGAAAAATGTCTGAGTTAAAACAGCAAGTGTGTGATCCAAAAATTATTGAAGTCAGTGGGCATCTTTCCATTGGCTTCAGCAGACTGTCAATAATGTAAAAGTGGTTGAAGGGATTTAGCTCAAATGGTCCAATAGTTACCCTCTGGACTCTAAAGTGGGGGAATATTTAGGCTTAGAAAAAGGATTTAAAAAAAGTAGTTGAAAAAACGTATGAAAAAATGATCTGCAGTAGAAATCTTCATGATTGAACAGATATAGCAAGAGAAGGAGAAGGTGCTAGCTCTCCCAAAAAGACTCAGTGCAAGGTAATATGACTGTGTCAGTGAAACCCAAAGACAATGAAAACCACTCATGCCTTGATTATACAAAGATCTGTTTGGCAGGTAAGAAAGCGTTAAGGACAGATAGCTTCAAAGATGCTGGAAGTTTATATTATTTCTTCTGTTTGGTTGCTAAGATTTTAGTATATACTTCTACCCTTGGCAGATGGAGGCTACATCTTTGGCTATTGTCCTTGAAGTGTTTAAATCAGTTTCCTGAGTAAATGTAACACAATTTGGATTAGATTCTAAATCAATTTTCCTTATTATTGTTCTTATGTGAAGAAGGTAGATATTTTGCTTTTGGACTACCTATGACCATAAATATTCTTTATTAATGTATATACTTTGGGAGAGTTTTAAATTAACTCTAAGGAACCAATTAACAATGAAATGGAAAATACTTCAGTGATCTTTTTGCAGGCAAAATAAAAACTGATTGATATGCCTTTCAAAAATATTAGGAGGGTTTAATTAAGATCACAAAAATATTTTCCAACAAGACACATGATGCTCATGTTTAAAGCATGGCCTTTAATGATGGTTTTACCATACACACAAAAGCTATTGATTCAACAAAATGTGGCTTAATTTGAAAGCACTTATAAGATCATTCTCTGAATTCAAACAGAAGAAAAAATATTTTCCTCTCTTTCTTTTCTTTCTTTATTTAAATCTTGCTCTTTCTTTTCCTATCTTTCTTAAAATCTTGCATTCTCTTCCTCTCTCCACCTGCCTTCCCCCATTCTACCTTCCTCTCTCACTGCAGCTTCATTTCTTCTCATCCTTTCTTTCTTTCTTTCTTTCTTTCTTTCTTTCTTTCTTTCTTTCTTTCTTTCTTTCTTTCTTTCTTTCTTTCTTTCTTTCTTTCTTTCTTTCTTTCTTTCTTTCTTTCTTTCTTTCTTTCTTTCTTTCTTTCTTTCTTTCTTTCTTTCTTTCTTTTCTTCCTCCCTTCCCTTCCCTTCCCTTCCCTTCCCTTCCCTTCCCTTCCCTTCCCTTCCCTTCCCTTCCCTTCCCTTCCCTTCCCTTCCCTTCCCTTCCCTTCCCTTCCCTTCCCTTCCCTTCCCTTCCCTTCCCTTCCCTTCCCTTCCCTTCCCTTCCCTTCCCTTCCCTTCCCTTCCCTTCCCTTCCCTTCCCTTCCCTTCCCTTCCCTTCCCTTCCCTTCCCTTCCCTTCCCTTCCCTTCCCTTCCCTTCCCTTCCCTTCCCTTCTCCACAGCTTTTAAACCACCCTTTAGCAAATCTTTAAAATGTTCATGCAATAAAAAATATGTATAGTGTCATATCATATTTTTACTCTCTCCTTGGATTGCTGAAAGTGATACCAATACCTCATGTCTTCACTAGCAGGGAAAAATCCCCACCTTTTATGTATATTTAATGGGGGAGTGAGGGGGAAAAAATCAGAACAGTAATCCAGAACAGCAAACAAAACCCCTCCTTTGAGGGAGAAGTGGGAAATGACAACATACTTTCATTTTCCTGCCTTTGGGGAAAAACTTCCAAATCAGTTCTGGGCATGATGTCCAAAAACTACATTTGAAGTAAAAGTACATAAGCCACTACATTCAAAGAGAATTAAGCATCTGTCTTAAACTCACCAAGGTAAGGAAATTCAGAATTAAGACTGTAACTCCATGCTTAACTCACACCTTTGTAGTCAGTCCATATGGAATGACAGATCACCCACTGCTAAGAGACCACTGTGATTCCAGCTTTAATGCTGAATATCTTTGCTCTCTAAGTGCTGAACTACATCTGGAATGTTAACCTATTTGTTAGTTTTTCTCTTTTTTTTTGTTTTTTACATCAATGTGGATAAAAGCAAATAAAAACATATGAAAGCTTATGTTTGAAATAGCTTTTATTTTAATTTTTGTAGTTTCTGGGTTTTTTCCAATGATCACATTTGAAGAAAAACTAATTATGGGAAAACCCATGTTTTTTTACTATGATCTTTTGCCAAGTTTCAATCCAGTGCAAAATTTTACAGTCATGTGATCCCCTAAAAGGAGAGCTTTATAATGGAAGCATTGACAAACTCTTAGGCAGAGCAAGGCAAGTAGGTGTCTCTACAATATTGCTCAATAAGAACCTTGTCATTACAGGTCTCAGTAGAAGGTGGGAGTGTAGGGGGAGTGAAGGATTTTCCTCCATGTGATATTTCTGGCATAATTTGTGCTGAGGTTTGTTGAGCCATAACCACAACTCACTTCTCCACTAACAAAATATTAATGATACAACACTTTTTCACTAGATTGTTGAAAAAATTTTCTTCTTTCCTTACCAAATCTATATTTTATTGCTTACCTTTCAATTGTTGCTAAGAATAATTTTAGGTTTTGAAATTTCTCTAATTTGTGAAAATTGTCCTTCTCTTGTGAGACAAAAATGGGACATTTCAGCAAAAATCACACTTCATTCCAAGGGAAAGGATTTTGAAGGCTTTTACTTTGTGAGTTCAAAATCTCCACTCTCAAGTCCTTTGAAACTATTCCTCTTTATCAAAATTTAAACAGGCATAAAAACTTTTCAGTGATTCATTCAGTCAGGTTATTCAACTGCAGCTTCATCTTTAAAACTTTATGGCTGTGATCTTCCATCTGTAATTCTTTCCATGTTGCATTAAAAATCACCCTTGTCTGCTTGGATGTGTCACTTTTTCTCCAACATCAACACATTGCTCCTGTAACATCCTCCAAAGAAAAATAGCCACAGAAAAGGCCTTGCAAATAACTTTTCAGGATTGGACCATGTGGAAGAATAGTGTAACTGTGATCTCATGTTCTATCTCTAGGACAGCCAGGATGGAGGGGGAAGAAAATGGAGAGATTATCTAGTAATATCATATACAGAGAGACATGGAAATATTAGCAGCAGTGTGGAAATGGACAGAAATATAAATCAAGACATTCTGGTGAGATTAAAGACTGAGTATAAAAGGTGTAGGCTTTTGGCAAGTACTCTTGAATATGAATGTCCTTTTTTTTTTCATTGCACACTAATGGTCACTGTTCTCGGCCCCTACTTGGGTCACATTTCCATTAACCTGTCTTTGAGCTGGTTTTTTTCCATATAGCCTTTGATTTACAGCACATTAAATAAACTGAGATTAGCTTCCCTGAAACCAAGAGAGTTTTATGCCAGCATAAATCTGATGTAGCTGAAAAGACAGCTCAACTTTGAGGACATTAGGATTTGGCTTTAAAATACAGTGTTAAAAATCTCAAAAAATTGAGTCTCTTGTATCAAATCCTACTGGAAAGACAAATAAGACCACTTTAGATCATGTTCTCCAAGTTCACTGTACATGTCCATTGCTAAGCCCCACTGTACTCCTTTTCCCATGTTGCTGAAAGACCAATTTCTCCTCCCATTCCTCTGTGGTGGATGAAAGGATGGCAGTGGTGTAAAGTGAAGGCTAAATGCTTTTAATTCAATCTGACAAAACACCCTTAGCACGGATGCTGATGAAGACAGCATCTTCCCCTCCAGGCACAGCCCAGGAGAGGCACAGCAGAAGCTGAGCAGGGTTGGCCTCTGGGCAGCATTTTGTTGCCTTCAAAACTGATAAGGTTTTACTGGACAGAAGTGTATGCCCAAGGCACCAGAACGGAGGCTGTCCCCTGATGATTTAATTCCCCTTCACCTCTCAGCCTCATTGTGGAGAGTATTGTGGCCTCCATCTCACAAAACAGCTGCACCACTCTCATGCCAGATGGGACTGATGATACAGACCCAGCTCCTTTGACTGCTTTTGACTGCATTGACCTTGAGGCCAGAGATTTTCCCAGGGCTGCCTCATATTTTGTTGTTCCAGGATTATATGTCCTCCAAAATTGTTGCTGAACTACAACATGTATTTTACTGTCCATATGTTCATTTTCTTTTTTATTTTTTTGACAATAATTTAAGAGCATATAAAAATTTATATATGAATCACACGCATGCAGGTGTACATGGAAACTTCCCAGCTATATTATGCTCAAAAGACCCAAACCAACCATGCTGTCTTCCCTTGCATGGGATTAATGGCTCATCCATCTTTGTCAGTTACTATTCCACATAGCTATATTTATTTCCATTTCTGACAGAATAGGGAATTTCTTCTTTAAAGTCAAAGGAGCTTTAGTACACTCTGTCCTGTAGCCACAAACTGGAAAAGCAACTATGTAGCTGTGCCCCAGCATCTACTACATGTTTTAATTTGGATTCAGTTAAATCTTCCAGTGGACAGCCATAGCCTGTCATAGCATCAAAAGCATTAACAGAATTAGGAAAATGGTTCTACTTCAATAAGATCCTTGATAATCCATCCATATGCTCACACATATACTTAAATTTGGGGCCTGATTCTCATTTTGCCCTAGGACGGCTAACACCATTCTAGAACAGAGATTTTAGGCAGTCCCATGACAAACCAGGTCGGGTCCTGAGAGTTTAAAATGTCAGATAATAAAAAAAGAAAATTGTTAACTCCTGAAAATGATTTAAACTCAACCAGAATATACACCCTGTTCACGGCTGACCTTCATGCCCCAACAGAAACGTCTATGTATTTATCACAGTGGAACAGCAAACACAATGTATATGCAATTTGTCTTGAAAAGTTTTATTGGTGATGCAGGAATAATTTTTGCATAATTTGAGGTTTTAAGTTTGGAAACCTAATATAAGTTAGACTTAAATTTCTAAAGCTTTAATTTTTGCTGACTGTTTAAAGAAGCAAGAGAGGGATAAGACAAAGAAAATTCATAGTAACACTGGGAAGCACATATCATGACCCTCTGTCCACAGGACACAGTGGTGGCTGTTGTGCTGCACTTGGCTGGTTTGTGGGCCAAGCTCAGACTCCAGCTTTGCTTGAAAATGTGGGGCTGCTGAAGGCTGCAGCTGGCACTTGGTCTTTCAGCACATTTGTGTAATCTTAATGTTGCATGGCGCCTCTGCTGAGCCACAGTCCCTACTGGCCCCTCTCTTCCTCACCCATGCTTGAGAGGCTTAAGGCAGTGTGTGTGTGTCTGTAGGGAACATGTGCTCTTACTGGTCTGCAGCAATGGGGACAGAGCTGCAAATGACTGGCCCGAATAAGCATAAGAGCCCTGGTAGCTGTTTTGGTGGCCTGGAGGGGAAAAAAATGCAGGACAAATCTGCCTTTTGAAGTGCTGCTTGCACTTTTGAAGTAAAAGTTGTGTTTATATACAGCACAGATACACATAAATGTTTCAGATTAATATTTCCCAAGAGACACCTTTTACTGTGCGTAGGGTAAACAGCCTTTGATGTGCTATTTCTTTTTAGTGTGCAAGGTAATTTTGGATCTTGTGCTCAGACTGTGACAAAATACCCATTTACTAAACTTATTCAGACCATTCCTCCCTTGGCCATACTCTATGGGACAGCACCCCATCCTCCTGAAAAACTGTCTGGTTGATTGTGCTTCTTCTGTTATCTTTTGCATATTAAGCTAATTGCCTTGAAAATAATTGCGAAACTCCCAGCTAAGTGTACAAACCTCTTCCATTTCCATTCTGTGTTTATGGTGCTTAGAGACATGGTTTAGTGCTGGACTTGGCAGGGCTGGGTTAGCAGTTTGACTTGATGATATTAAAGGTCTTCTCTAACTTAAATGATTCTATGATTTTATGATTTTTAGAAGAAAAAAATAGGCAGCCAGAAGCACCTGAAAAGGCTAGTGAGTATTATATCTCTTTGTGTGAGAGATATTATGTGCAGTTCTGCTTTTCCTCATAAAAAAGTAAAAGTAGTAGAGGGAAAAGTATGCAAGAATATAGATAAATGTGTAGACAAAAAAATAAAAAAAGAAAAAGAAAGAAAAAGAAAAAGAAAAAGAAAAAGAAAAAGAAAAAGAAAAAGAAAAAGAAAAAGAAAAAGAAAAAGAAAAAGAAAAAGAAAAAGAAAAAGAAAAAGAAAAAGAAAAAGAAAAAGAAAAAGAAAAAGAAAAAGAAAAAGAAAAAGAAAAAGAAAAAGAAAAAGAAAAAGAAAAAAGAAAAACTTCTGCAGGAAGCAAGGACAAGGAAGGAGGTTTGCAGCCTAAAAAAGAGACCCAGCACATACATTATTAGTGCCCATACTGAAAGCCTAAGAAGGCATAAACAGCTCAGAGAATATGATCAAGAAAAGATTATTTATGCTATTTCCATACAACACCTGGGTAGATATCAAATAAAAGGATGACTTGTCAGAGCAAAAGCCCACAAATGGCAATACTTACTCATCCATAAGAAATCTTTGCGGAAATCATTGCAGATATTATGTATCCCAGCACATTTTTGTCATTGGTGAAATCCTTGGAAATACAATCCAACAAAGGCTGTTAAAACAAATCTTCTCTCTCTGTCTCAGAAATCACAGGCCACTTAGATAGGGTGAAAAACCTTGGTGAAATGTTTATCACAGACACTTGGGTGAAAGAGGGAGAAGCCAGGGCTAACTTTCTTAAAGATTTATGAGTGATTTCTAATCTCTCTGTATATTTCTATGATTCATAAAAAGACCATTCTGACTGGCCTTAACTCAGGAGTAATGTTAGCCAAATTTAAAATTTCATCAGGAGAAGATAAAACAATAGTGAACTAAAACACCTCATAGAAAAACAACATAAAAATAATTAATAATCCATACAACTCTGAGCATTAAACTTTGCATATCCATCAGGAGAAGAAAAGAAGATAACTTGTAATCTCTGTTGATTTTTTTTTCTATAGAAAAGTTATAAACCATACTAAATTTAGATGATTATTGAAAGAAATAAACTGGAAAAGCCCATGGATAACCAATGCCAAAATCCAGAGTAATTCCAGCTCCCTGGTCTCAAGATTTTTAATATCTCAGCAAAACACTTTATTTCCTAAAAAAAGCCATAGAGAAGTCAAATCAATGAACAACCAATGATACAGAGAGGATGAAGAGTAAGAAATTTTATATCTGTAACCAAAGGAGGGACAGAGAAGAAAAACTGCCTTATATGACATCCCTCTTTCCACAGGAGGAGAAAAAAGCCCCATGAGTTACCAGAGCACTCTGTTGCCTCTCAGATTAATTATTAGAGCAGGAAACATCACAAGGAAATGTGAAGAGCCAGAAGCAGCAGAGCCATTCTTCAAAAAGCTGGAAATTGAATTGCATTGCAAGTTGGACTTCAACAAAATGCACTCACAGAACTTGAAGAAATACCTAAAGATTGCTACCCAGTAATGCAAAAAGCTAATTGGAAAATAGATTTAAAGGAAAAAAGAACCTCTGGAGGAAGAGAGAGGAAATAAGAAGAGAAAAATCAGCATAATATGCAATAGAAAAAGAAAAGGATGCCAGGTGAAAGAGCTTATACAGTCAGTGTAATTCATGGTATTATTATCATTATAGTGATATACTGAAACCTTGAAATACATGTTCCTTGCATGTGACTATAAAACATTTCTAGTCAGCTATCTAAGATGTAGGTATTTTTTATTTGTTTCTAGAGCTAGGGAAGATAAATGCCATGGTCTTCAGCACCCTTAAAAATTTATGACCACTGGACTTAAACAGCCCTGGGATTTCTTTACTTCTTACTCTTTGCTTTTTGCTGGGGGAAAGAAAACCCCAGAAAGATTACCTGAATAACATAGTACTAGTGTTAGTATTCTTCTGTAAGGGTCATGCATTTTTTTATGATATAGAAGAGCTGAGATCAAATCTTTAGCCTTAATCAGAGGATGGATTGAATCATATTCTTCTACAGCCAGAATCTGTACCCTCATTGTTGGCATGTCTTTGAAATTGCTCAATTCCCTCTCTCATTTCGACTAGAACCATCTTCCTGGAGATAAAAAAATGCACAATCTAAATAATTTTTTTGTTAAAGTTTTATCAAAACTAGCACAAACTCACAAAAAAAAAAAAAAAATCCTTCCAGGAAAAGACAATGTCACACAGGCAAAAACCTCAGCTTCACTGGAAAATCCTTTCTTAGACCTATGATGACATTTGTAAGACAAATAATGGAAAGATATGTAAGAGGAAACATATAGAGGGGAGATGGAACTGCTTCAGTTAGCAAATCTGTGTGAATATTCAAATGCAATTTGGCCTACCAAGTTTAAGTGTGGAGCCACTTGCGTCCCCAGCAATGGATTCCATGGTGCTGAGACATCAAATGGCATCTTCATTAGCACTCCCTCCTATAATAGAAAGGGAGCTAACCATGTAGAACCTTAAATCTCACTAAAAATTGTGTGACTTGACTTTCTATGTGATGTGAGAGAAATGAAGTTTGGCCCCCAGACTGGAGAAACCTGTCTTGCTAATAGTGGGAGTGGACAGATCCTGTGATCTCAGTGACACACTGACACCTTGGAAGGACACTGACACAGCAAGTGCTTCCTGATCCACATTTTCTCTGAAGGAATCTGGTGTTTACCAGTGTGAACAGCTGCTCTGCAGTTAGTGGCATGAATTCCTTGTTAATGATGTTGTGATTAATATGTGTTTGTCTGGGAGTATGCATATGTTTTTCTTCGGCTTCATGACCTCTCTTTTCCTCTCTTCAGAAAGGGTTTAATTTCTCCTACAATTAACCTCATTTTGTAGAACAAGTGTGTTTCATTAAAATTCAATGCTTTACTGAGGAGAGATGAATCACAGAATCACAGAATATTCTGCGTTGGAAGGGACCCACCAAGTGAATGGCTCGTGTGGAAGATACAACTAACCAGCATTTATATATCCTGCTATTTTTATGGGGAGATGCTTCCAGTCTCAGAGATTTCTTTAGTTCTCCAAATCAAATAAATATCATTAGTACCTCATGCTGTCTTCCAAAGCAAATCCTTAATACTTGAAGGAGAGGTAACCATAAAAATATTTACCTCTCACATCTTGGGGTAGTTGTTACAGCAAAGCAGCAATGATGTGAAGAAAGAGTAAATTATGGGATGGAGGCCAGTCAAGGTAGCAGCTGAAACAGAAGCAGGAATGTGAGCCATGGCAGTAGCTCTTCAGTCTGCTGGAAAGGATTTTAATTATATGTCTAAAACCCTGTGACTTTGCAGCACAAATAAAAATTTCAGCTGGGCATAACATTAACATGGAAATGCCATTAGATGTTGAGTAACAGAGTTTGACCCAGTGCCTTTTACCACTGTTAGATCATACTCTATTTTGTTTTCATTTAAACCAGATAATATTTTGCCCTTTATTTCAATAGCTATTAGAAAATTCTATGTTTTTAGAGGGTGGCAGTGTTTTCGGTTTTTTCCCAATTTTTGTTTTCCATGTGTTGTCTATGTGCCATCTCTTTGAAACAGTGTAGTAATTACACTTAGCTTCAAATTTATAAAGGATCTCTTTATAGTCTCTCAACTGCTGTGAAAGCAGGTAAATAAGTGTGTGGTAATTAAGGAATTAAAAATAGAGCCTTGTTTGCTTATAGGTCTTCTGGCTTTTAGGTTTGAAAAAGTACTAAGTAAAAAGTATATGAATTTAATAAGATGACTTTTCTAGCAATGGGACAAAACCTGTAACAGGTAAATAAGGAATTGAAAAACTGATTTCCAAATGGAGTGTTACAGCATACCTGTAATAAGAGACAAGAGAAAAACTATTTGAAAAACACTCGAGTAATGTTTGAGAGTATGAATGTAGCACCTGCTTCTGAGAGCTAATTTTCTCTGACTCCTTGCAGCCATGATGGAAAGACAATACGAGAAGTCATTGTCACAATTTTCTTTAAAAGGAAAGAACAGGTATATATTTGACATGTGGGAACAACAATGGCAGGCTGGAATCTTTCAGTTAGCTGTCAGTTCATATCAGCTGAAGGATTTCATACGCTTGATTTTTTATTTTTCTGCTTAGCTATTCTTCTTCTGTGTTAACATACTTAGTGTTCTAAAACAATATTCTTCCTGACACAACTGTTTTCATGTAAAATAATAAACCCATGGTGGAAGTAGCATTCAGTGAAAGGCGATATTTTCCACAAGAGTGAAGTTAATTTGTTATGCGTAGCTAAGAATGGGCTAAGTCCTCTACTGGAGTCCTCTCCTACTGTCAGGTCACACTGGCTAGACAAAGCCATGTTGTTCAATACTCATTTACAGCCGCAGTGTATTTTGCATGACTTCAGGTACCTGAATCAGTTCTCACAGCTCAGATTATTCCTTAGGTTGTGGACTTTAGCTCTCACTAGCAATCATGCCAGTGCTCAGCTGTCTAGGTAGCTGTCTGAACAAAACTGAGGTAAACACCATGCCACAATAAAGGCACTCAAGATCACAGAATCACAGAATATCCTGAGTTAGAACAGATCCACAAGAATCATCAAAGTCCAACTCCTGAACAGGACCACCCTAAGAATCACCCCATGTTCCTGAGGACTTCCTTCAAATATTTCTTGAGCTCTCTCTGTCAGGTTTTGTACTGTGACCATTTCTTTGGGGAGCCCGTTCCAGTGCCCAGCCACACTCTAGGGCAAGAAGGTTTTCTTAATATCCAACTCAAACTTCCCCTGAGACAGCTTCATGACATTCCCTTGGGTTTTCTCACTGATCATCAGAGAGGGGGAGATCAGTGTTTGCCCTTCCTCTTGCCATTGCGAGGAAGTTGTTGACTGCAATGAGGTCTCACCTCAGCCTCCTCTTCTCCAGGCTGAACAAGGCAAGTGATCTCGGCTTTCCCTTCAAGGCCCTCCCTCTGTACACTCTCTGAGATTTATGTCTTTCTTGTTTGTGTCACCCAACACTGCCCCCAGAACTTGAGGTGAGGCCGCCCCAGCTCAGAGCAGAGCAGAACAATCCCCTCTCTTGCCTGGCTGGTGATGCTGTGCCTGATGCCCCCCAGGGCACAGGTAACCCTCCTGGCTGCCTGGGCACTGCTGACTCATTTAGATGTGTGGAGGAAAACAACGTGTTTTACAATGTGTTTCATGGAAGACTTCATTACATAGATATCTACTATCAGTAGATGGACTGTACACTTATCCAACATCACCTTGCTGAGGCATTGCATTTGGTTCTCTCCATGCACACCTCTGTGGCTGACATCCACTTCATTGGACAGACAGAATTTGTAACCAAAATCCAGGATCTGACTGAGGCACTGCAGCATCAGGGGAACTAACAGATTTACCAGCAGGTCTTGCCTGAGTTGTGAGGGAAACCGTGCTTGGTAGAAGCCTCATCTACAAGACCTAGTGTAGGTAGAGAGACATTAACACCTTGGTGCGGTGCTATCAGGTGTCTGCCATTTTAGGTTTTGCATCTTTGCTTCTTTTTAATCTTCTTGACTTTCTTTTCCTTGTTTCTTAAAGCACAGGCTGCCTGCAGGTCTGTGCTGGTAGGGAAGTGCTTAGTGAATGTGAGATATTAATGTGCTCTCTATTGCCTCAAACTGAGACAAAGCAAATCCTTTTATCTGCATACTCCTTTGATGTTATCTGGCATATATCCAGGAGCTGTACTGAGGCTTCCCAGTTCTTTTCTTTGCATTGCTATATCCATACCCCATATCAATGTCCCCTGCTCTCCCCTTGATTACTGCTCCCCACACTTTGCCTTTTTTCTTCTAAGTCCTTCCTCTACCTACAAAACCCTCAAATCATCCTCAGCCAAAATGGTGATGCTGTGTGGATTAAGTATTAAATTTAAAGGAAGCACCCTTTTCACTATAGCAGTAATTACAGAAGGGGGAAAAAACTGTTCTTATCTTTTAACCAACATGAAGCATGATATGGTAAACCAGTCATGTCACACAACACAGATGCTTCCAGCAGAGAAAGTAATTTCAGTTACTGCAAAATTCTACCTATTTTGCACATCTATTATCTTGATCCATTAGTGTCTTCATTTTAGGAAAAAAAGCTCCCAAAAATGCTTGATGAATGGATTGCATGGCAAAGCAGTTCACTTGGCACTACCCATAGAGCCCATTATTCTCCTTCACCCTGTTCTGAGATCTGAAAACACCATTCTGGCAAATGAGATCACTACATAATTTCTCAGCTGGACAAATGTCCAATATTTTCATTGATAGAGGACACACCTAATGAGTTTCAGTGGCTAAAGCAAGGACTATCTTCTGGAGTGTCCTGCAGTGATCAACCCCTTTCAGTAGCATTGCCTTGAGAACAAAGTGCTATATGCACCCTAAGGGAGCAATAAGGAGGTAAGAAGGGAATGAAGAAAAGAGAGATGAAAGAAAAAGAAAGAAAGACAAAACCATGGTAAGTTGGCATAGACACAGCCGAGGAAGATAATGAAAGTGTAAAGTGACACTCTGGAAAGCATGGGGGATAATGTGACAGAACATTCTAAAACAGCCTATATAAACCTCTTCTGTTTTATTTGAGTTTAAGGCTTTAACTGGCAAATTATCATCTCTGTTTAATAATACTTCTTACTGGTCACAGTTGTGTGTTTAATCCTTCTCTTTTCTACTGTTCACAGAATTTAATTTGGCATCCTCATTGTTATTTATTAAAAATTCATTGAAAAATATCTTTGCATTCATGTGTTCCAGTCTTGAGTGAATCATTAAAACGGCTGCCTTCACTAATTCATTAAACAATTCATTAAAATGCCTGCATTCACTGAACATTCAGATGCTTTATTTTAATCTCCAAACATGCAGAATTTAAAATTCTCCCAACAGAGTACACTAAAATCCCCACATGAAGCACGATAAAAGTTTCATAGTGTTGTACCCACCCCTTAATGCATGTTAATCACAAATCTTATGTGGAAAGTTGTGCACATTGTTTGCAAGTGGTCTATGTGGAATACATTTCCTTATTTTATTCCTACCATTAAGTGTAGTGTCTCAGAGTAAACTCTTCACTGTGTTGGGGAAACTTCCCCGTCCAACCACCCAGGAGCCACTCTGGCAGTCACTCTTGCACCAGCTGGGCTGGGACTGAATCCCTTTCACAGCTACACACTCCACACTCACACAGCCAGACCAGGTTTCCTTACAGGCTTGACCCCAGGTTTCTCATAGCAGAGCCTCAGATGTCCAGACCCTTACAGTAATTTAATCACTGTGCAATAACTAAATATCTAAATAACAAAATAACAGCATATCTCGGTGCCTCTGAGGAGGGATCCCTAACAGAAGAATGCCTGTACTTTTATACTCTCACAGTCTAAGCATGGAAAAATCTGGGAGTTATCGGCTCCTGCTGCGTATCTCAGTGTCTGGTCACCTGCCACAGGTACCTGAGCCCTTTGCTCTGCAAAAGGTTGGCAGTTCCTGCCCTCTTTCTGTGGGCTTGAGCTGGGGCTCCTGCCCTCCCCCCAAACACTGAACTCCTGCACTGAATGTATTCCTTGACAGCTGGGCTACCAGTCCAGCCATCTGCACTTCCATCCTTAATATCACAACAAGTAGAGTCAGTATCAGCAAAGACTTGCTGTAAGAGCCTGGGTTCTGTCAACAACCTCTTCCTTTCCACCTCATATCTCCTTACTTCCTATGGTGTGAAGTTACTGCATCACTTGTTTGCAGTGCACACTAGGAAGTTGCTCACCACGGGTTTTTGCACGCTGCCTCTGAAGGGCCAGCAGAGTGGATGTGCTAAGACATGAGATATGCACTGCTTGGCCTCTGAATTGCTTTGTCTTCAGGTCAGCCTCCCAGGACACGCAATATGCAAAATGCCAGATGTAAATTCAAGATGGGAACAGCACAGTGGCAGAGCAAGAGGGCTTTGAAGGCTTGACTGCATGAGGGAGGGCTGATTTCAAAATATCCCGGGCTGTGTGGGTGCAAAATGACTTCAAGTGGCAAAATGTTAGCTCTGGCACAACGTGGCATGCACCACACATGGAACTGTTCTTATGAGTCACTCAGAGGTTTGGAAAAGCTGGACCATGTTTCAATTATAAACATGTGCTAAGAATGGAGATATCTTTTCCAATTGAGCACCTACATAATTTACAGTTGTCTCAATGAGACTCCCCTGTAATATCTTGTATAAATAATAGGTTTTTGCAAACATAGGGATTAAAAACCATCTCGTCAACTCTAAATTTCTTTGTGTAGGAGTGGTAGTAATGGAACATATCATCTGAAGGGCAGTGCCTCTTATAGTAAGAAATACAGGTGTGAGGTGTGAAGACTTGGCTTTCAGTGTCCATTTCTTCTTTTGACTGCATTTGCTAACTACTGGGAGATGCTATGAAGGCTTCAAAAGGTAAAGTATGATTATCAAAATATTTAGGGTAGAAAGTTTGATTTGAAGGAATGTAAAAGGGTAGATTCACAGGAGAAACAAATACACAGGATAAGAAAAGTCCATGCTCTGAGAAATGACCAGAGTTAACACACATCTGTGGTGTGCGAAGGAACATCTGATTGCATTTCATTCCTTAGCAGTGAAATAAGAACAGTTCTGCATTTCGGAGGAAAGAATCTTCCATGTTATCAAATAGACCTAAGTCACAGAAATAATGAATATCCTTTGATTAAAACCACAAGAGAACAAATCAAAGTGTAAAAAAATGTTTGTTTTGTTACTGCTTTTTTTTTTTTTTTGGAAAAATATATTAAATTTAACACTTTGCATATTTATGTTCTATGACTTTGCATGAACACGGCAGAACTCATTAGTTTAACTGGTTAATGGTCATTATTCTCACGTACCACTGAAAAATATGTGCAGTGATCTATAATTATTTTTCAAAAATATAAAGTCTATAACTGTTTAACAAACCTTTCAAGGTACTATTCCTGGTGTGTGTTTCCACAGAGAATAAAATTCTTCTGAGTTGTAGTCTTAAAAACACATCAGTCTCTCAGCATTGGAAGAAAAGTATTATATTCTGACTTCTCCAAGCTTCTCCAACTGAGTATGAAGCCATGTCCTTTCTGGGAAGCCTGGTGACAAATTAATCCCACTGGGTAGAATTGAGCAATGTTTTTGAATAGTCAGTTCATCAGAAATGTGATTTGGAGAATACTGAAATGATTTGTGACAAATCAAGCCATAATTTCAGAATTAAAAGAAAAAGAAAAAAAGAAAAAAAAAAACAGATGGGAGAGAGGAAAGAAGAGCTGGAAAAGTTGAAAAATAAACCGCAAATTTTAGTTCTGAGACTGATCAATAGGTCAGGAAAAAAACAATTTAAAAGAAATCTCACAAGCAAGAACTAAAGAAGCCTAAATGATGCAGTTCAGCCTAATGCAATTTCTTGTTGATGCTCAGTCAACAAACATAAAATTCAGACATTCCTGTAGTCCTGCTCCCAAGGGGCCTGGAAGCAAGCAGAGTCTTGAGGTAGCCTGTTCCCCTGCACAGCCAGTCTGTTCCATGTGCTGCGTAAAAATAGTAGAGCTGTAGTAACATCTTCAAACACCACCTCCTTTTAGCTTCACCTCAGTTGCCCCAGGATTGCACCTGTGACTTTTCTTTGCAGCAAAACAAACAGCAGTGTTCTCACTCCTCTCTATCCCAAAAGCTGTACCAGAGGTTGTCAAACCCTATGTGTTCTGAGGGGTTCAAACCCTATGTCTTCAGGGTCAGAGCACTGATCTAATCAGGGCTACCACCTCTATGGACCTGGACCTATGGAAAATCACACACTGGACTCTGTAATTCAGACCCTGGAAATGTATTTTGTTGCAGATTAAAAAAAGGATATTGCTCTATGCCACAAAGCAACTGAAACAACTCATTGTGCAAACTTGGCAAGTGAGTAGTTATTTTGGTAAATATGTGATTTTGAAGATTTCTCTACACAGTTAACTGTTGTCTATTCAGCAGTCTGGCATGTGCTTGCATAATTGACTGTAGAAACTACTTTTAACATTTTGGTGGCTGCTCCCTTTGGTGTTTTGAAGCAAGTAAATAGCCTCATTCATCCAACCCTCTTCTGTGACGGACTTGGCAGAAACTAGTTCTCACTTCCCCCATCTTTTTATGGGCAGTATCTTCTTTATGCTAAAAAAAGTCACATTTATAATATACTTTCATTTTTATAAGGTGGCCTATTTGCAGCATGAATAATTCCCTGTTCTGCAGATTGGCAGCATTTTATGGTTTCACATTCACAGTTCCCCACAACTGCCCATGTTGAATGTGATGGTATGGGATGTCCTGCGTTCAGACTCCTCTCTCTCTGCAATTTGTCTATTTAATTTGACAAACCATTGTATATATTGTACTTGGCAGTACTATGGATAATTTCCTGGCAGTTGAATTCTCTTCTGAAAACATTTTGCAATTCAACCAAAATTTATGCCCACCAGAAGGCTGATATAAAAAAATATCTTGCTGATGACCACATACTATTAAGGGTTCTTGCTTTCACAGATTATGTACTTCAGGTTATTGTTTATTCTGTGTCTGCCTGGAAGCTTATTTGTGAAAAACAGCCCATTCAGTTTTTTACATAAATATAAGGTTCAGGTTTACTTTAGAAAATAGTTGATTTCAGAACTAAACAGAACTAATGAGAGCTAAAAAGCCCCCTAATAAATTACATTTTTACCAACATTTCAGATCCTGAATTTGAATGTGAGGCTGCTTGTGTATAGCGATATATTGCATACTAATTTCCTCCAGATATGCCCTTAGAGAGATAATAAATCTAGTTTTTCAATCCATCCAGAACTTTACTTTAAGTGCCTGCAATTTTTCATCTTGATGGCAATGGGTATAATCTAAAGCCCAGTGAAGTCAACAGGAGTCTTTTCATCAAGTGTTTGGAATATGGGCCAAGGATTCATCTTGTTTTTTTGGGTTTTTTTAAGGCAAGCTATTCATGTGACAGCTAAGCAAGTCCACCCTGAGCATTTTGGTCAAGTTCCTTACTGAAAAACAGATTGCTGTCATGACAGTATAATGGTTTGTTTTTGTTTAAGCAGGACAATACAATATATGCAGTGTGCCTTTGGAGTGAACTCAAGGTGGCATTTCTGTAGACACAAATTTCTCCACAACCTCTTGCATGTTTTGTGAGTGCATGAAGTGGATGTCAAGCAGCAGGTGAGAAATTGCACCTCTAGCTGCCCATCTTGCAGTCTCACAGGCTTTTTCTGCTGTGGAAATTGTTGGTCTTTATAAGGGAAATCTTCATTGCATATACAGAAGACATGTTGAAAGGACAGGGAATATTTAGTGAAAATTTTCTTTAGAAAAATCTTCCTAACATGTTACTGAAATACAGTGGTTCCCATAACCAGGTTTTTGGATGCTATATAAAAGGGTTGGCCTTAATATGGTTGTCATTTGACAGAAATTCTTTGTTTGTTAGTTGTCAGCTGCTCTGGGCAAAGAATATATGGTATTTCACAGACTTCCAAAGTGAAATGCTGGATGAACAGTGTCAAACTGAGACAGGACAATTACGTAAAACTGTGGCAGAGCTCCACGGAAAAAAAAATACTAATTCACCTCATCCATGTTCATATCCCTCTCTGTAGAGACTCCTAGACATCATGCAATCTTATTTTAAGTGCCTAAAGCAACAGATTTAAACAGCTTCTGTGGCTTCACAATATTCCTTCATTTATCAGTTTAATTTAATCCTGTTGTGTCTAGTTAATTCTTGCTGTAGCATCCAGCATCTTCTTGCTTCCCTGGCTACCTCTTTGTTCCAGCACATGCATTTGCCAGGTTTTGATCTGCAGCTGATATTTATTTAGCAAGGAAAACAACTTTGAGATTATGACCCTTTAGACTATCCACACTCTTGTTCTATTAACAGCTGGATTTTATCACTTGCTCCCATATTCTTTCCTTGTCTCTGCCTTCTCAAATTGCTTGTGGCATGTGTTATAACTAAGCAAGAGAAAGCTGCTTCCCATGATTTGATGCCTTCAGATCAGGATCTGTCTAAAATCAAGTGCTATCCAGGTAGCACTATGTTATACAGCCTGATTTTTAGATTTGATGGAGAAATTTCTGTGTAAGTTTTTTCCTTATAAGAGAAAAGGCAGAACAATCATGGTTCCTTGGAAAAACAGCAAACTTTAGTACAAATATTGAAATGATCAACTGAGTACAGTAACTTGGGTTCTAGAAAGACCTTCAAGAGCTTGATGTTACTACTCATGCTCTCCTAAAACAAAGAACCCTGTTGCTTTTTCAAACTTCATACTGAGCTTTATTCCCTCCACAAGAGTTCAGGTTCTGTCATGCAACCATTTTCCAAATGTCCAAATTTATTTGTCATAAGCGATCACGAGATAGAAGAGACATTATCTAGGTTTGAAAATATTTTTCTTTGACATTGTAACCACTAGGAGTTCCAGACTGAATTTTCAAAAAGGGCTGATCATATCTCAGCTTGCCTGGCTTTCTAGCTGCCATCAGAGGGTTTTTGTGCCAGCTGGCTTTGAGACTTGTTCTAGCCTAACTTAGCATGAGCACATTTATTTTTCCACTGAGACATGTTGATGCTCTAAAGTTTCATGGGGACAGCAGCAACCACCTCTGCTTCCCTGGCAGACAACACATGCCCAGCAGGTGCCCGGACCCTGAAACATATAGGATGGCTAGAGAGTAATTCAGAAACTTTCTACATGTCAGGGAAGAGTAGTACTGAGTGAGTTAGCCATTTCAGTTAAATGCTTTTTAGAGGGGTCGTTACATGTTTACTGGCTTATGTGACTTTTCTTGCCATAAGAAAATGGATTCCACACTCTTTTGTTACCTCTAAACACTTTAATTCCTTTCATCCCAAAGTATACTCTGATATGCAGAGCACTTTACATATAATAATTTATCTATAATTACTTATTACTCTGTGGTTTTATTGATTTGGATTTCTGTCTGGTATCCTGCAGCACTTTTGGCTGCTGGTTTCCTTGACATAACACTCACTGTTGCCCTTTTTATTATCAAGGACCATTGGGTTTCACTGACTTTCAGGATATTTTACAATAACTGTTAGCTTTTGTAGTATATAGTAGAGATAATTCATGCTATTTATGTATAAAATATTGTAAAATCCAAGCTATATCTTTGACCACCCCGGCTGGGAGTAGAGTCTTATTTTTATTCAATTAGTTCCCGGACAATGTTAAGATAGTATCAAGTCTGTTAAGGTATGAATTAAACCTTCCTGGGCTATAATCACTGACTTCCCTGGAATGTCTGAGCCACTCACGAGGGATCTGCACCTGGGAGATTGCATCTACCACACTCAAGCACCGGCACCGCTCTGCTACATGTGAATGTGGACTCTTCCGAAGCGTTCAGACAACATCTAGACACCAGGACCCACTTTTGTCTATTCCTGCACATGTATGGCCCCAGTTCTACATGTAAAGGGACACAAAGGAACATTCGGTCATCTCTGCCTCAGGCAGAGTAAACTGTATATAAGCTCGTGGCATGAAGCAGTCGGGGTGAAACAAGGAGGAAACCCTGACACTTTGTCAGACGGATCCAGGTTCACCCAGCGCCGACATCCAGGGTTGATGCTGCCTTGGCTGTGGTGGTCCTTTTTTTCTCGAAATTCTGCTTTGCTAATAATCTAATAAATCATTGCTAAATTTTCTTATTAATTCGGCTGATGATTTGATCATTTATAACACTTTGTTATCCTCAGGTCATCTGTATTTTGTGGGACTTCCTCCTTTGACTGCCTGTATGTTTTGTTAAAGCTTTTGTATTTCTTTAGCCGTTTGAAATTCTTTCTGCACATTACTTCCTGTTGTCTCTCTAGTTTACTACTTCAGGAATTGTAACATCATTATAATCACTGAGCAGGATTTATGTTTTATTCCCTTTCCTCTTTTCTATTAATTTTGGAGGGAAAAGTTAAATATTCATTTCTGCTTCGCCTTTGGCAAGGGCAACATCTTTTCAACACTGATCCTACAGATGACATTTTGCATATTGCATATCCAGTCATCCTCTTCATGAACTGAGCCTTTATCTTTGGGATGATAGAAGAGAAGCAACCATGCCAGTCTGCTAATTAAGTTAAGGGCAAGTGTCTGTAATAGCTGGCTTATGTGCCATGTTGTGCTGCATCTTATTTTGCTCCAGGGATATTCTTTATTCAGACAGTCAGAGTATGTGAATCAATAAGGACTCCATCTTTTACAATATATGCTATACAAGAAAACATTGTGTGTAGTTGTAGGTAGATTAAAAAGCAGCATGATACAAATGGAGAAAAAGAGATTCTGTAGGACCTGATGTGATTTTACAGCTACCTAACTAATCATATAAAATAAAAATGTGTCATGAACAGTTTAAGAATTTTGCCAAGTTTTGAGCCTGATACAATGTTATAAAGGATCAAATTGATAGCCAAATTTATCAAAAAATTTAACAATGATTTATTTGGTCAATTACAAAAAACAGAACTTCGTGCAACCACTTCAATCAAGACAACGTCTGTCCTGGACACAGGCGCTGGGTGAACTCGGGTCCACTGACAAAGTGGCAGCGTTTCCCCAGGAGTTTCACACCAAGCCTTTCCAGCGTCCAGCTTATATACCGTTTATTCTGCCTGGGGCACAGATAACCACATCTTTTGATTCACTTCTTTGAATGCAAATCCATTTCTATACATATGTTGAAATAGACAAAGACGGGTCCCTGTTGCAGACAGAAGTCTGGGCACACAGGAGAAGTTTGTATTCACATGTAATAAGTTGGTATCGGTTCCTGAGTACCCAGATGCAATCAGGGCGGGTCTGAATCTTGTGACATTCTTGGGACACTGCAATTTATCATGGGCCAGGAAGGCCCCGATGTTATCTCCCAGGTGCAGGAGACAAGGAAATCATCGCTGATAGTCCAGGTAGGTCCCATTCAGGCTTTAAACAGGCCTGGTGCTATCTCGGTTCTGCCAGGAATTAGTTACAATTTGAATAGAGCTCTGTTCCTGGCTGGGGAGGTTAAAACATAATTTCTACAAAATTTTATACCCACACATATCTATTCATACAGCATGAATTAACTCCATTACATATCACAGTGATGTGGCTGGGCAAAGCACTTTGGCATGGCACAGGGCTCCCTAGGGTGTGTTTAGGGGAGGAACACAAGGTGGGACAAGATAGAGCTGAAAGACATTAAGAGAGGAACAAGTGTAGGCAAAGTCAATGGGAAAAGGCTTTAAAAAGGCCTTTGTGTGCAGGGACATCTGCATGGAAAACATCAGGCCTCTGGGAGAAAGGGCAGCCATGCCCACCAGGCCTTTGTGACCCACGGTGACATCGGGCCCAGAGGCCATTGTGATGTGGGAGCATGTAATGAGCCTTGGGGCTGCCAATCCCTGCAGTGGCCACTCCCAGGAGAGCAGCTCTCTGAGGAGGCAGCAGCTTCTCTGGAGGCAGCAGCTCACCTGGAAGATTGTGGCCAGCGCTCATCAGAGCACTGCCACAATGTCAAAAATGCAGGAGGCAAATGCCCATGGCCTGCCCTGTGAGGGGCAGCCACTGCTGTACCGGCGGTGGCAACAGGTGAGGGCCAAGGAAGGAGGGACAGCCTGCAGTGGGACCTGGGGGAAGCCCTGGGGCAGAGCAGCAACGCCTGGCACCAGGCCGTGCTCTGTGCAGGGTCCAGCACTGGGATGGCCCAGGCACAGCAATGGCCCAGAGGCAGCGAGCCCAGCTGGGAAGCCAGCCCAGCCTGGCTGCTGTGGCCAGCACCTGCCTTGGGGCCAGGCCCGGGCTGGCAGGCACGTGGGGGACACTGTGCTCACACAGCCACCTCCATCCACTGTCTCCTCCTGCTTCCCCCAGGTGACCCCCAGGCAGCCACAGGAGGCACCTCAGGTCACCAGGAAAACAACCACACCCATCCCTGGGGACAGGCCCACTCTGTTCCCCATCCGGTCCCGGAGCCCCACCATGTCCTGCGCACGCAGGGGCAGCCAGGAGGGCGGGCACTCAGTGCCCCGCAGCCATGTCACAGGGCCACAGAGATTGTCTGTGTCGGACTTGCCGCCTCTCCACGGCCCTCAGTTGTCACTGGCTCCTCCACGCCAGCTCAGTGGTCAAAACTCAAGAGCATCCACTGACTGCGTTAAGCTGCCTCCTCTGCCAGCAGCACCAGCAGTAGCCGACTCTGGATCTGCTCCCAGAGGCACTGCTCGTGCTGTGGGCCCCATGGCCCAGGGCCAGCCAGAGCATGTGCCACCTCCTCCATGGGGCACTCTGGCTGCGGGCAGAGCCCAGGGAACACCTTCCCTGGGGAGGAGAATGAAAGGGCTCTGGCAGGGGTCAGTGGCAAGGCAGGGCCATCACCTGCCACCTGTGACACCTGCACGCAGCGTGCCGCTCTGCACTGGGGCCCAGACAGGTTGGCAGCAACTGAGACGCTCCGAGATGGAGGAGCTGGTTGAGGTGCAGGCAGGGCATGGTGGCAACACCTTCAAAGACCCTTATGGAGGCCTGGGCCCATACCTGTTAGAAGACAGGTCTATGGCATCCACCTGCACCCGCCAGCAGTCAAATGCCATCAAAGAGATGGATGTAGGGCCCCATGAGCTGCCCGGCGCTTGCAGCTCAACCACTGGCTCCACAGGAGAGGCAGCAAAGCGCTCTGAGCTCCTGTGCCCAGCCCAGCTGGCAGAGCAGAGCCCGGCCTCTGGAAACCCGCAGCCCTGGGACACTCCTGTAAAGGAGCTGGAGGAAAAGCAGGAGGAGGAAGAGCTCCCAGAAATGCAGGCTGCAGGGGAGCGGAACAGCGACCTGCAAAACGTGTCACTTTCCCTGTTGAAAGAGGCCGAGATAGAGGAAGAATTTTGTGCCCTGGCTGCAGATCCCTGGGACGAGGGCCACAGCAAGGTCCTCCTCACATCAGACCCCGAGGAAAGCTCAAACTTCCCCGCTTCTCCTTTGTCTGGAGTCTCTGGTGAGGAGAGGGCAGCTTGTTGGACAGCCAAGCACGCTGCACTTTACACACAGCTGTGCATGGAGCTTGAGGCTAGGCTCCAAATTACACGCAAAAAGAGAGAGGTGCTGGAGAGGCTGGTGGAAGAGAAACTCTATGCAGACATCTTTGGAGACATCTTCTCCTCTACGAGCAGTGAAGAAAGCCCCATGACATCCAGCTGCGACCTCAGGGATCCATCAAGTGCCAGCCTGGAACCAGATGCAGACACCTCGGTGCCACACAGCGCTTGCAGTGTGACCGAAGCTGCCACAGCAGAGACACAAAGCTTCTCTGAGCTTGTGTCTCCTGAGCTGTTGGTAGACTCGGGGTCTGCCTCTGAGGATTCGCTGTCCCTGGAAAGTCTTCTGAATGAGTTCCTGCAGAAGTGTGAGCAAGAAGAAGCGGCGGGAGAGTGGCACAGAGAGGTAGAGAGCCCGTTGTCCATCCCACCACGAGACGAAGAGCTGGAGCTGGCACCTACTCCTCCGGACAGCGACCTCAGCGACCAGGGGCACAGCGAGCCTCTCCCGAGGGCTCTGCCCCCAGAGCCAAAGGGGTTTGCGGGTTGCCCCTTGCCTGCCGATGTTGCGGAGGAGGCTGAGGCAGCAGGCATGGAGGCTGGGCGTGCCCAGACCGCGCCTCCCCAGGAAAAGCCCTGCGGGGATGAGCCGCCAGCAGGAGCTTGGCCGGTGCCTGCCCAGCCCCTGGCATGCAGCGTTCCTGCTTGCCCTGCTGGCAGCGCAGCCGTCCCACAGCCCCCGGCCCCACGGCCATGGCGCTCCATGGCCAAGACGGCCCGGCGGGCTCTGCACAGCCTTTTCTCCTTCAGCTGCCTCAGGGGGCAGCCGGAGGAGTGAGCCCGGGGCCAGCAGCAGGACGATGGTCAAAGATGCCGGCTCACCCTGGGGACGCCCAGCTCCCAGGGGCTGCGGCAGGACCCAGAGGGAACGGCACCAGGGGCTTGAACAGACGGGATACATGGACGGATGGGTGGATGGTGGCCAAGGCAACCACTTGCCAAAGGTAGGTCCTGCTGCTAGCTCCAGCCCCTCATCCCAAGCCACCAGCGAGGCAGCCTGGTCAGGGAGAGCCGGCTGAGGAAGGATGACAGTGCTACACTGTATAATCCCACAGCAGCTGACTTTAACCCCAGGCTGCACTGTGGACCTGCATCCCCACCCTGCTCCAGGCCGCATTTGGAGGAAAGAAATGCTCCTTGGGCCTCAGAATTGCAGGGAAATGAAGGCAAACCCATTCTCTTTTAACAGGGCAATTAGGAAAATGCCTCTGGCTACATAAATTGTGGACTGGACAAAGGCGTTAACTCCAGATGATTGACCTGGTGTCTTCATCTCCACATGAAGCACCAGGACCCCAGTGCAGAGAAGCACAGGGAGGGGAAGGACCGAAGGAATGCTGCCAGCAACAAACATCTTGGACTGTCTGCTGTCAGACATCTTTAGCTCCCCACTCCAGCCCTGCTCTTCCCCACAATCCTCCAGCCCCACTCCTCCTCTCCCTACCCCACCCCTGATTTTCCCCCTCTTTCCCTCTCACTTTCTTATTTCCTACCCCTTCCTATCTCTCTACCCCACGTTTATTGTTAAATAAAATCCCAGTTCTTGATGTTTGTAGATGATCTCCTGAGCACTGTAATTCACACAGAGGCATCTCTGACTAATCAATCACACCTTAATGGGGGCACACTTCTGCACACAGCACTCCTGGTGTGGCCACACCAGTGCCAAGCACAGAAGGACAATAAATGCCCTGCTCCTTCTGGCCACACTATTGCTGACACAGAATACCAGGATGCCACTGGCATATTCCTGAACCAGAATTCTAGCCGCTCCCCCCACCCGTCCCAGTAAGTCAAGAACGGAAATTTTCCTTGGCTTTCTTTTGTTATAATTCTTTTTCAAAAACACACTGTTGATAGTCTTTCACAGTAGAGACTAGATTAAGTTCAAATGGAGCTTTTTCGTTTCTGATGATCTCTCTACCTGGGGTCGAGGACGAAGGCTGGGACATATGGTGATGTTATAAATGATCAAATTGATAGCCAAATTTATCAAAAAATTTAACAACAATTTATTTGGTCAATTACAAAAAACAGAACTTTGTGCAACCACTTCAATCAAGACAACGTCTCTCCCGGACACAGGCGCTGGGTGAACTCGGGTCCACTGACAAAGTGGCAGCGTTTCCCCAGGAGTTTCACACCAAGCGTTTCCAGCGTCCAGCTTATATACCGTTTATTCTGCCTGGGGCACAGATGACCACATCTTTTGATTCACTTCTTTGAATGCAAATCCATTTCTATACATATGTTGAAATAGACAAAGACGGGTCCCTGTTGCAGACAGAAGTCTGGGCACACAGGAGAAGTTTGTATTCACATGTAATAAGTTGGTATGGGTTCCTGAGTACCCAGATGCAATCAGGGCGGGTCTGAATCTCGTGACATTCTTGGGACACTGCAATTTATCATGGGCCAGGAAGGCCCCGATGTTATCTCCCAGGTGCAGGAGACAAGGAAATCATCGCTGATAGTCCAGGTAGGTCCCATTCAGGCGTTAAACAGGCCTGGTTTCTGCCAGGAATTAGTTACAATTTGAATAGAGCTCTGTTCCTGGCTGGGGAGGTTAAAACATAATTTCTACAAAATTTTATACCCACACATATCTATTCATACAGCATGAATTAACTCCATTACATATCACATACAACATCTTTGAATCCAAGGAATTTGACATAGGATAGGGTGAGATTTTCTAGAATGCCAGGGCCTTTTCATGGTAACAGCCAGTGGTTTTGTTTAAACCTTGTGGCAGCTTGTTCCTAGACCCAGTTTTCTGAGCTATTCCATGTACCCTGTGCACAGCAGCAGAGTAGCAGCTGAGCAGTAGCTAAGAGGCAATGAGGTGCTCATTTCTAGGGTAAGATGCAGAATTCTAGCACAGCACTGTCCCCCCTTACTCCTTCTTTTACAGGTTTTTCTCCAGCTTTTATCACTCCTGTTTACTCAGAGAAGCACTCTTGCTTTCCAACTGATTTGGAAAAAAGGAATGTGATTACAGTAAGTATAGCTCATCAGGATTGATGGGGTGAGAACTGACCACCCAGTAAAAAGACCATTGCCTTTTCTTAGTTATACAATATCCTATGATAACTAGAAGTGTTTCCTGACTATCTCAAGGGTCTGAAGTATCCTGTCTTTTAGAATTATTTTTTCATTTGTTTTCTAATTTTCCTTTCTTCCACCTCTGAGCAAAAAAAAAAAAAAAGTTAGAGAGATCATTGCTTTTCATGGGGGTTGAAACTGGGACATATTAACATGCTTTTTACCCACTCCCAGCATTTCTTTCATTCTTTCCACAAGTCCAGCACTTTCTTTGCCTTTCAGAATCATTCAAACTGAAGCTACTTGATGGTAGATGTTTTCATACTTACAGGCTTAAAAATAGAAGCTACTTTAATGAATCCAATATGCTCAAAGAGCAAGCATTATATTTTCTTATGCCCTTAAGGGAAGTTAACTAACTCTATGTCAGAATACCACTTGTAAATAACCACACCCTTTGCTTAGCTCAGAGTAGTTCACTTGTTGGTCAAAAAAATTTCATGCAGTTGTGAAGGGATTTCTATTTACTTTCAAAGCCCCTTTTGAAAGACTTATTGCCAGTTTATGCCCACATCCCATTAATGTTAAAAAGTTAGTCACATGAGTCACAACAACCACAGAACTAGGTATAAAGAACTGCCTGATAGGGTGTTGTGTCTGACATGTGTCTTAGCCTGAAAAAGCAAGGTGACCCTTAATGCTGAGAAAAGGAAACATGAAAAGGAGTCCTATGGGAGCTGTGTTTGCTGAATTAAGGGCCTTGGAAATAAAGTGCTGCTGGACATCACCATAAGCTTAAGAGTCAGAGCTCAGAAGAAGTAAGTGTAATTTAAACATTTAAGAGCTGATGTTAAACTAAATCCAGCTGTGTGTTGAAGTCAATTTAAAATTAAGGTCTAGAGATTTTCAGTTCCAAAAGTTCCAAAAGGGAAGTTGATGTAGTAAAATCATTGAAACTAGATGGAAACTTCTTTAAGACCTACTGTTCAAAATGAAAACTTTTGCTCATTGCAGGATGTATAGAAATGATTACCGTATTTTCAATTTAACAGCAAAGTGAGGTTGTATAAATCCTTTTCAGTGTTATCTGGGATGTTTTCAAAGCATAGCAAACAGCATATTTGCCTAAAGTAAAAATATATCCTTTCCAGCAGATTACACTGAAAATCAGTTGCTTATTGCTCTCATAATAAGATTTGTGTCCCTGGCCCTGCTCAGAGAAGTGTTGACAGCAGTACTGTCTGGTGAAAATTCTTATAGTAGCACAGAGTCTGATTTTGTCTGCAATTACTCTGATTCAGAAAACCCAAGAAAAGTCACTGTTATTTTCATATTTCCTCAAAAAATTAGCTTAAAAAAAAGAGAACCAATCAAAGGATTTCTTCAGCAAATTAATTTAACAAACAGCTGTATAAATCAGGATATGTACAAACAGGATATGAGGTCAGCCAGGCTTGAAGCCTACATGGAGGTGTTCCTGTATGTATAGGAGCCCCAAAGTGTCTTGTAAACATAAGCTATGCTTATAGGCTTATCCAGTAACTTAAAATTCAGCTAGATTGAAAATTACTGGGAAGATAGTTAGCTGTCCATATCATAATCAAAATAAACAAAACCAGTAGCTGGCATTGAGTAGATAATTACAAAGCTAAGCTTATGTAATGTCCTATCTGATATCCTTATACCCATATCTTCCCTGTCATTTCTGAAATATGTAAATCTGAGTAGGTAATAAAAACTCTCTTTTTTTTTTCAAAATTTGGGGAAAAAAAGCCTGTTTATAGTAAATTGAGCCTATTACTGTGAAAAACAAAAGATAATAACAATGTGAAAATTAAACAACCATTCCATTTATAAAATAAGTATGCTTTAAAACAAAACTGTCATAACAATTAATCCTGAATATATTTATCCCAATTAAATGTTGATTATATGCTACATTCAGTATGCATGACTTTTTGAATTTGAAAGAATATTTATATCATAAATCAAAACATAACATTAGAATCTTTCATCCAGATATAAGATGCTGCTAACAATCAATCCAAACCTGTCCCACTTAAATGCTGTAAGTTTATTAAACTAAGTGTGTTCATCCATGGGAGTACTGGGAAAGAGGTTTTCTATTTAAAATATCTTTGGTTTTTAATTTTTCATCTTTATTTGTGCCTTAGATTAATAAAACTGTAAACATAGTCAGCTGCAGAGTTTCAGCCAGTAATTTCTTTGTGTGGTGGACAGTTTTCCTGTAATTAAAAAATCCTGTGATTATACCCCACTTATCTCACCCAGAGTTATACGATGCTGGACTGCAGGCATGTGAAGAAGGAATAGGTGCTCAGCTCTTTAGTCTGCATGGATATAACCTCAGACCAACTATCTCCATGATCATGGCCACCACTGATCCTTAGAAAACAATTAGTTTGGTGATAAAATAATTGTAGCCCAGAGACAGTTCCCCTGATGCATTTTTCTTACAGTGGACAAAGACCATTTCTAGCCAAAGGTTGCATCCAGATGATCATGCTTAATAGACAGCTGTTAACCAACCTATTTTCTGTGAATATGTCAAATCTGAGTTCCCAGTGGCACTGACTTCTTGAAAATTTATCTTACTTGAAAAGCCATTTTCTTTTGTTGGTTTTATATTTGCTGCCTAAAAAAAATTGTTGTGTAACCTCAGTGCTCAGAAAACTTCTAAATTATTCCTGTTTCCTTTCCTATCACCCTACCATGTATAAATTGCAATGACTATCTTTGTCAAGAATTTGTTTCTTGTGGGAAAAGTTGCCCTATGGTCATCAATATTATTATAATTGTTTACTCTACCTTTTTAGTCTTACATAACTGCAATCAGTAAACAAGATACGAGTACGTGGCAGTGTTATACAGTGCAACACTGGTGCTTTCTCTTTTATTTTTCCATTATTTTCTATAATTTCAGATACAGCTTCCCTTATACCTTCTCCTTTAATTTCATAGTTTTCCTGCTTTTAATTTAAACATGTTTCTAAATTAATATATTGGTCTCTCTCATCAGGGAGTAGCCTGTTGGAGTTACTGGCTAGGAGTGATTGTTGACCCAGGATGTGACACTGGGAGTAAAACAAAGTATGTGGAGAAGGGAGTGGTTTGTAATCCTTACCAGAGGTGAAATACAGCTGGATCACACCATTATTTGCAAGCAACATGTGTTAGGCAAAAATAAGTAACAGCCAGGAAGTGGCTTTAGTTATGAAAAACTTCATGCTTTAAGTGCTTTATAGCAGCGAAAGAAGCCAATTAAAACACTGAACTCTGATGTACTTCATAAATTATTTAAATAAGAATGACACATGTTCAAAGAGTCAACCAAAGATGAAGATTTGAAGAGGTATCGGTGGATCTGAGGTAGAAAATCAGTTTTTCTTACACTGCTAGATGTCCCTGAAATAAAAGGTCACATCATGTCTATAACTGTAGTTAAACCACAAAAAGGATTTGTGGAAAATAAGGACTGTTCATTTCTTACAAAACAACTCAAAGATATTGAAAAAAGGCAAATCACTATCCAGAGTGATTCTTATGGAGTACGGATGATGATCTTGCACAGAAGTTAAAACATTTCAGTGAGAGAGCCGGTAACAGGAAGTTGGCAGCCTCAAAAGGCAGCACATGAACATGTACATACTGTAGCAATCAGCACCCATCATGGTAATTGATCGTTTTTGGAAGAAGATGGAAGTGTAGTGTATTTTATCCTGTTGCCAGGGGTTGCAAGTACCAGCAGAATATGAGTAGACACCAAGGACGAAGAGGATGACTACAGAGCCATTAGCTCAGAGCTGTTCCTCACTGCAGTAATGGCCAAGGTAGCAGCAGAAGATGAATGAACTGTCAGCCTGACAACAAATGGGACACTTTTTAATTTTAAGTTGGACACAGGTGCTCAAGAGAAGGTGGTACCTGGAACAGTGGTATCACCTCTGCAAAAAAACCAAAACAAAAAAACAACAACAAAAAAAAACCCGAACAAACCTCTTGACAACACAAAGGCAAAATAAAAGTGGGTAAAGCTTGGGCTTATGGCACTAAATAGGTATCTGCTGAGGGTACTTGAGTATTTAACACTGAGAATGATTGGGAAAGTACATGGACCACAGTAGTACCTTAGAAAAAATACAAATTTTATATTTAAATTTGTGACCTCCTGTGCTCTCAAGAGGGAGGGTGCAAATGTTTGGACAGTAAAAGATGTCTTTGCAGAGGATGGTGGACTAGATGATCTTTAAAGGTTACTTCTGATCCACTTAGTGATTCTATGATTCTGTGACTGTATGTCAAAAGACCAATGCAACTGCATTTTATCCATACTCCAGAGGTGAGAAAGACAGAGTTAGGTTGCAAAAATCTCGTCACTCCATAGCCTTGGTGAAAGTTTCTGCCACTGCAAGTCAAATACTCAATGATTGAAATGCACATACTTGGAGTCCCCAGAGGCTGAAGGAAAAAAAAGAAAGGAGAAAAAAAAGGATGACTGCCTACAAGATGAGATATTGAGGGGAAAATGTATTAAACATTTTTTCTACAGCTGGATTGTACAACCGTTCTCATGGGGAGAAGATGACTATAGCATGGTGTGTTCATCAAGAAAGTTAAGCAGTACTAACAAAAATGGATAGACTCTAAAATTTGCTAGATTGTCAACATGGTAGCAGAATTGGGTTAATTTCTCCTCTATTTGTCTACATTAACATGTAGGAAGGGACTGCTATTGTCACACTGGGAGACTGGAGACACAGCTACTGCTGCCCATTCATTTATAAAACATATGGTCCAACAGGAAAGAAATTTGATTAGATAGTAAACAGGTCTGTGCTGCTTTTATGAAGATCAGTATTTTTGAAGACTCAACAACCAGACTGACCTTGATGCAGTGCATAGGGGGCAGAGCGTAGCTCAAAGGAAGGAAGCAGGACAGAGTCCAGGGATGCTGTCAGAGTGGTGTTTACAAAAGACTCATATATGTTTAGTAATTACATTAATTCAATAATCAGCAATAAGAGCGAGTAGGCTCTGGGCAAATATCAATCTCTTGCAGATGAATCCAATAGCAAAGATATATGTAGAAAGATCTTACACATACAGCATTTGTATTTGTTATTTATCTTAACAAAAAGATATATGCTTCAGATGTACAAATATATTTAAATATACTTGTTTAAATGTGATACTATAACAAGACTATATGAGCATGGTGGTGATAACACCAAAGTTGTGTGTTTAATCTCTGTGTGGGCTGCTTAGAACCTGAACTTGATGATCCTTGTGAGTCCCTTTTAGATCAGAATGTTCTGTGATTCTGAGTGTAATATATGTTTATCTAAATAACATTTATGGCTTTTATATTGCTTAACATTATTGCTAAATATATATCTATATATCCATATCTATATAATTTATATAATCTATATATTTATATCTATCTATCTATCTATCTATCTATCTATCTATCTATCTATCTATCTATCTATCTATATTTGGGATTCAGCTGTAGATCTTTTTGAAGAGATTTATAAAGGAAAAAAGAACTAAAGAAATAAAAAAGTTTAGTATGTAGAAGAAACAGGTTTTGGGAAAGAAAGGGGCATCAGTAAGATGTAAAAACTCAATTAATATGTTCTCTGAGAACTTAAAACCAGGCTCCCCAATTTTTTGGACTGGAGCCCAAGCCAGCAATCTCAGAGGTTTCCTGTTGTGGCAGCAATAAGAAAAGGGGGCAAAAGGATACCATATTTAAAAATGCAAGTGATTTAGGAAAAACGGTGATTCTCCAAACCTGCCAATGACATATGCTGACAAACATGTATTAAGGCATTAATTGATCTCAATTACTGTTTAAATTGTGATAATGCCCACTTGCAAGTACTTCATACTTACTTTATACACTCTAGAATAAAAATTATGCTCATGCTTTCTGGCTGGATCTAGAGGTAAAGAAGCATCAGGCCCTGTTTCTAGTATTTACATTAAGTATGGTTTCTGCCCTTCTGAAATTCTCTGCACTGCACATTGCATGTTGAGATCATATGACTGAAGGTGATAATCAGATGAGCCCAGGTGATAATGATGACTATATAAAGAAGCTCATGGTCCCCTGTTTAGTCACTTAATGAGACACTGCTACACGTTTCTTGATAGAGACAGAAAAATAAATCATGTTGACAGACAATTATTTCCACACTTTTTTTCTTTGGCTGCTGTACCTTTTAAGACACTGCTAATTTGTAGGATTATAATTCAAGTTTGCAGATGAGTTTATTACCAACCATTTCATCTTATAGAATTATAATCATCATAGCTATATGAAGCAGACTAACTGCTTCCTAAACACATAACCTCGATAAAAAGGTAGAAATTTGGGAAAAAGTTATGAAAGATAACAAATAATTTCAGATGTATAACTCCAACTGTGAAGATAACTAGATTTGCATAACTGACTGTCTTGAAAGTCACACTCTGGAGCACATAAAGGATCACTGTTCGATTTACAAATATGCATTATAATATACCTGGCTCAGTGTAAAATTATGGAAAAGGAATCAGAAAAATTTACATTAATTATGGCTATTTTTGTACCTATCAACAAAAGATATGTGGCATCCTAAGAGTGAGATATTTGAATAAATTTAAAATTTATCTCTATATTTTTTAGGATTCATAATAAGTAAATGATAGGTAAATATATTAAAAGTACCAGCAGTCACTGAGGATGTGCAGGATTTTATTTTTGAAATGGCAGTGACAAATAAAGCAGGCAGAGAAATGAAGAAAGTGCAGCAATAAGCAGAAGCTTTACAGCAGAACAGAGTGAGTCAGTGATTACAAGTATAACATTGTTTTCTTTATAATAATATTTTTTGTTTCATGTTATTATAATAAAATGACTCTTCACCATTGCCCTAATTCAGAGTACATGTTCATTCCCAGAATCTTGTAAGCAAGTTTTGTCATTGGTCTTTTTAAAGCGTATATGAGCAGTTTCAAACTCAAGGAAAATAAAAAACTATAACATTTCTTCACATAAAATCAAAGTATCAGCAAGATTTAACTATTGGCATTGTTCCAAACATTTTTTCATCTCAGAGAAGGAAGACACCCCTTTCTGCCTATAACTCTGTAGATAGCTTATTTGTTAGAAGATTTATGCATTAGTATTGAAATGTACTTGGTCCAGTCAGTGCTATAAATCATTCCCAGACAACTTTTAAGCACATTTTTAAATGCCCATGAAAAATAAGTTTTTCCATCAATAAGAGGGCTCAGTTCTGCAGCCCTTGCTGAGAAGGGTCATTTCAGCAAAGTCACAATAAAGTGCTGAAGGATCCAGTTCAATAGACTAATTGACACAGTCTCAATTCTCACCAGGTCTGTGAAGTAGGAGTAAATAAAATTTCTTGCAGCAGACTTGTCTGAGACAGAAAGATAAATTCCTTTGACCTTAATGAAGAGTAACCCTGGGATCTGTGAAACTGTGTCTTCTTTTTCTTCTGCTGCTGAGAGGGAGTGTGAGGCTGGGGCACCTGGGAGCCAGCACTTGGCTGCTGTTCTTCATCACCTGGTGGCAGAACGAGGCACATCTACTGCTTTTTAGGCTCCACGTCTGAATTTTTTGCTTCATGAGTTTTTTAAACGAGTTCCCAGATAAGATGCTTACCAAACCACACTTGTAATTGTCAGGGCAGAAAGCTGTCTGCAGATGTAGAAGAATCATCTCTGTACTGGTGTATTATTTTCTAAGTCTCAGGAAAGTGGGGGAAAGGGTTCATCATAAATTACTACTTTTATTGAACTTCTAATATCTCAAGGTGCTCTTCAAAGACAGAGACAGCTCTGTGCAGAGCGGGTGTAGGCAAGTAAGATGGGGCAGATTCACTGTCAGGTGTCCTATGAGCACACTCAAATGCTGAGTCTTACAGCAGGATTTTTCTATCACCATAAGAGCATGCTCCATACATTCCTGGATATAGAGCATCTCAACAGAAGTCCCATAACACCAACAGCCTCAACTACAAGGGACATTTTTGCATATGCAGTGTGAGGAAACTGCTGTCATTATTCAGTTACCTTTATTCATAAAATAGGTAGCAGGTAATCCAGAAGAAACTGGGGAAAGAACAAAAAACTAATTTAAAAGCTTAATCTGTTTAGTGTCCCATTTTACCTCAAATAACTAATGAAACTGTAGCGTGACTACCTTTTAGCATTTAAAACTGGGTTTTCCAATGAAAGCAAAAAAAAAAAAAAAAAAGAAAAAGATATATTAAAAATGAAAGCCGTTATCCAATTTCTGTCTTTTTGCATGTTTTCCAAAGCCTCTTAGTAATGACATTGAAAAAATGATCAAGACTGGTCAAAATAAAATGACCGTAGACCCATATTACATTGGGGTTTTTTTTATTTAGGTCTGAAAAATATAGCATGTTTGTGAAACTAGATATTTTTAAAAAGTGATCAGGAATAGAAGTAAAACAACCCATCTAACCACAGTGTTTTCATGAGAAAAAAACCCCAAAAACTGTTGAACCTTTGATGAGATCCAGGGTTGTCAGTCCTGGTGCGTACCCAGAGGGACAGATCATATGTCCACATCTTAAAGACCAAATTTCCATGTACCATTGTGCTGATGCAGTCCTCAAGACACAAATATATTACTGTGCTCTATTAACTCTGCAAAAGGTACTGAAGGAACAAATATTCCTGCTTGAAATCATGTTTTTCAGGAGGAAAGGGAAAGAAAAAGTAAAAACCAGAAACTGAATGTAAAGCAATGGAAGTAAACATGCAATAGAATGTGGGAAAGCACTGCCATCAAAATACAAAAAATACATGAACAATGCAGATCTTTTAAACCAAAGATATTTTAAAAACTTCTCAGGTAAGAGATGGAGATCAAATTACTTAATCAAATCACAGCCAAGAAGCAGATTTTGATTGAATTCCACAAGAATTCCCAACAGTGTGAAAGTAAAGGGTGGTTTGATTACAATGCAATTCTTCATTTCTCAGAATAAAGAATAAAGAATAATCTGGAGTATGAGCTCAAGCAAAATGTGCCTCCATGAACTAAATTCACCAATTGCCTTTTCATTATAAATGGAGGAATTCATCACATTGACTGTGTTAGAGACACTCTTTGTACAGTGTACAAATTCTGCAACTTGCTTTGGTCTGTTCACACAGAAATATTCTTGTTTTCTTTTTTTTTTAGAAAAACTTCAAGGACACAGACTCTATAGGCTCCCTCCAATGTAGGCTACTATTGGTCTAAGGAAGATATTCCTTCTTTCCACAACTAGAAATTTCTTCTCATCTTAAACCTTCCCTCCAGCTTTCTGGATTTGTAACTCACTGCTCAGAAACTACTGACACTTGAAGCCAAATCTTTTGTGTGAATTCCAAAAACCCTTCAGTCTAATGGAGCCAGGATAGGAACTGCGGAAGTCGATTCAAGATAATAAATGTCAGCACACATTTCTTCTCCTCTATATCCTCAATTTCATTTAAAATTAAGTCAGACACTTCCAAGAGGTCAAGAATTTTTCCAGGTGGCATTTTCAATAAAGTACACTTTTTCTCTTTCCTTTCTCAGTGGATTCCTTCATTTCTGACTGGTCCCCCAATTAAGCCTCAGGCAGAAAAAAGTGTTGTTTTACCTCACCCAAGCTTCTCATGTTTCTGAAAGATCTTCCTGCTTCATACAGCGTCTTATAAATGAGATATACAGTGTTTCTTAAACCCAGCACTGATTTCTTGGTTTACACTTTCTCAGTTTTCTTTTACCTTCTTACTAGTCTGGTATAATACAAGTGAACTTGCTATCTGAAGGATAAATCTGAGGGATAAGGCATCTCAGATCTGAGGTAATTGCATTTCAATGGCAGTCATCAAAGAGTTTTCCCACTGTACTAGGTTGGGGTTACAAAAATTAATGCTGACCCTACACTGACCATACCTACAGTGATGTAAATGCAGCTCTTTGGTATTCACATAAAACAGGTGAAGATGCAAAGGTGACTGCTACTAGACTCTTCCTCAGTCATCTCATCGTAGCAGACTGTCAGGTTGGTCGGGCATGATTTGCCCTTTGTAAATCCATTCTAATCATGCCCAACCATTCTTGTCCTGAATATGTGCGGAAATATTTCTCTGAATCTTTTTTCTTTCACCTTCCATAGACCTGGATGAGGCTGACTAGCCTGTAATTCCCTGGTTCCTCCTTCTCTCTTGTTTTGAAGATACTAGTGATATTTGCTTCCTTCCAGTCCTAGGAGACATCTCCTGACTGCTAGGATCTTGCAAAGATACCCATGAGTAGCTTTGCCTTGACATCCACCAACTCTGTATGTACCACCGCAGGTTCCATAGTCTGTCCAATTTGTTTAAGTGTTCTCTAATTTGATCCTCCTCTGCAAAAAGTAAGTCTTGCTCCAAACTTTTTCACTGGTTTCAAGGACCTGGATTTCCTGATGGTAGATCTTACCAGTACAGACTAAAACTTTCCAGAACCCGTCCCTGCACACTCAGACAATGCCTATAGATTCCCCTTAGATGACCTGATCCTGCAGAACATCTTTTGTGGGCTTTCTTTCATGTGGTATTTTAGCCAGGATCTCCTTCCTCATTCATTCAAGCCTTCGATTTTTGCTTATCAGAATGGACCATCCTTGAGCTTAGAGGAGGTGATCCTTGGTAAACAATCATCTCACCTGTACCCCTTCTCTTCCAGGACTGTCTCCCACAGGAGTCTTCCAAGCAGGTCCCTGAGTGGGCTGGGTCTGCTTATCCTGTTAGTGTTGTTTTGCTATTTGCCTTGTACTTTTCCCTCAGGATCCTGAGGATCCTTTTTCTTGTTTATAGGCATTAGGCCCAGCAGAGCACCTGCCCTCACTAACTTCTTGATCACCTCTGTTAAGATGCTCTTAACAATGTGCTCAGAAACCTCGTAGCAGTTAATAAGGCGGCTACAGTTCCCCATGAAAATGAAGGCCCAAGAACATGAAGCCTTCAGTTGTCTGCAAAAGGCCTTATCTATTTCTTCCTGTTCAGGGTGTCTTTAGGAGAAACCCATAACAATGTCACTCATGTTGTCTTCCTTCTAATTCCAACCCAGGATCTACCACCAGGCTCACTGTCTGTTCTTAAGCAGAGCTCCTTAAGACAGTTCTGCTGCTCTCTCCTGCAAAGGGCAGATCTCCCTCCTGCCTTCCAATTACGTCCTTCCTAATTCTCTTTGATCCATTCACACTGACATCAGGTCAAATCTGCTAGATAATGAGGTCACTTTGCTTACGCTGCTAGGAGAGGGCCAGGTATAATATAAAAATACATATTTTGAACACAGATGTGCCTGTCTTTGGGGAAAATTGCTCACGTTTTACTGCTGAAGAAATCTTCTAATTGCTACTAGGGAACAATTCTGGAGACTTTCAGGAATGATGTTTAGTATTATATCAGGATTCAGATTATGTAGCATAAGGAGGCATTAAAAAGCCAAGCAAATATCTAAACATATCTGGATGAGAAAGCTCATGTTACACAAGTTAAAGAGGGCAACAATGCAAATTAAAGCAATCCCAAATCCATATTTCTTCACTGTGGAATTCATTACCAAGTTAAAACATATGGCTGGAATTTAAACGAAGACCTTCGAAATGTTATCATGATAATAGAAGATGTTCTTGGCAACTGTAACACTAATTATACACAGAAACCTATTTAACTGATCTTTACAATGATAGTCATTAGTATATAAGCCATTTTCAAATACAAACCATTTCCAAAATCAGGTTGTTGGCCATGATCTCTGCCATCAGCTTAGGAGATTTAGCTTTGGATTTAGTTCCTTTCCCTGCCAATTAGCTGTGTTTGTGACATTGAGTAAATCACCTAATTTCTTTTCTGCTATAATGAAAAGTCCTCATTCTTCCTCTGCTTTGGTCACAGGCTGTTGACAGTAGGGAAAATGTCTTATTAGGTGAAAAAACTCTTGCAGATCAGTGCAGTCATAATCAGATCAAAGGACTTTCACACTGCAGTAATCAAAATGCCTCTCCTATTTTGATTGCCCATCAAAATAGTGAATCCCTACTGGCTCATTGAAACAAGATTTTTTTTTCCAAACTGGCTAATATAAAAATTTGTGATAAAATGGTGGTTTGCAAAAATAATTAATATTCCTAATAACAATCTGACACAACACCTTAATGAGTCATCATATCTATTATATATAGTTTTTTTATCTGTAATTTAAATAATTTGGAGATATATATCTATAGTAGGTTTTGTTCATCCTTCTCCTTTTAGTGAAGTGCTCCTCACTGCAAGCTCCTCACTGAATAGCATATGTCTATCAGTTGTCTGATGCATGAGGAACTCTGGGTACGTACAAAATCAAATTCTATAAGTTATGTACACATTTATTATTAGAACTAGAAAATAATTACCTTTGCTGGACAACCCTCTAGCACTAAGTAAAAGGGGGAAAATTACTTACGAAACAGTAAAGCATTTCACTTTTGAAATGATGGTCCACTATTGATCTCTTTGTTGTCCAACTGGTATAAAGAGAGATGGACCCAGTTACCTCCCAATAATAAAATTTTCTTCTAGTTTTGTATACAAGAACTCTAAGGGAAAGCTAATCTGAATTCTGTAATACATATTTTAAATTAAAATGTGTCTGCTCAGAGCTTTAAAGAGTTTTAACTTAAATTAGCTTTAAATTCAAAGAAAATTATCCAAATTAACTAAAGCTATGAAGTCAATCTGTGTGTAAAAAAACCCCTAGGTAAATTACTCTGCCAAATCCCAACAGGCCACTTCTAAATGGGCAATCTGAACACACAACAGCAAAGCCAACGACCAAAAGAGTCTCTAGCACATAAACAATCAGTGTGGTATTTTGGAAGCTCAAAGAAGACTGTATCAGAGGAGAGTCCTTGATGCACAATTTCCATTGGGAGAAACTGGATTTGAGCAGCGTTGACATACTACTTTCAGTAGGAAACAAAGGACACTTTTCCAAGTCTGTGATTATTCTGAATTAGATCTGTAAAGAGCCTAGGGAATAAAGAGGGCATTTCTATTCTGATATACAGGTGTGCTAATTAACATTTAAGATCATTAAAGCCTTTAGACATTCAAGTCCAACATTCAGATCTCAGAAACTCAGCTGCTGTATAACTTCAAAACACCTCAGGCACCTCTTGGGCTTTTTTTTTTTTTTTTTTTTTTTTTGCAAAGTTCATCTACTTCTGGGAATTCTTAGAAGTTTCTTAACCTTACTAGTGCAGAGTGGCTCCATAGCTCCTCCATGTGAGTACTCTGTTTGGATCACCAGTTTAGTGGGTTATTTACTTGCCTTTGCCTGTTATAGTCCAAGGCAGGACACATTCTTGGAAGATATCTAATGGAGAGAGTCAACACAAAACATTTGGTGGTGGATTCCCTATCACCACCAGTCACAGAACACCATTCTCTCAAACATTAAAGGTCCAGTTCCACCTCTTGTCATGTTCATTTGAGATGAAAAATATCAATTGACAGGGTCTGAGCCTCAGATCTCCCCTTCATTCTGGTCAATATTGTTAATATTGGTCAATATTACTCAGCTTCCATGCAAAGAGAGGTGTTCCCCAAAGAGAGGTGTCTTTCTTTTCACTTCCTTTCTGCTGTCTGAATGAATAATTAACTATATCAGATAAACTGGAACAGCTTTAACATGAGGGGCTGGAAGCATGCCCTACTTACTCCTTACACCCAGAGGCAGTCTGAAGGCTCCCCATACATTGTGATGAGAGGGCTGGAAATGACCCTGCATGTCCTGCAGAGCTCCATGAGTGCTCTGCTGACAAGCTGTGTGTGGTGTTTGTGAGGTCAAGGTGAGAGATGAGAATCTGACTCCATGTTCTCAGAAGGCTGATTTATTATTTTATGATATTATATTAAAGAATGCTACACTAAAACTATACTAAAGAAAAAGAAGGATATAGACAGAAGGCTTAACAAGAATGAATAATAAAAACTCATGACTGACTCCTAAGACTCTGACAGCTGATGGTGATTGGTCATTAAGTAAAAACAAATCACATGAAACCAATCAAACATGCACCTGTTGGTAAACAATGTCCAGACCACATTCCAAAGCAGCAAAACACAGGAGAAGCAAATCAGATAATTATTATTTTCATTTTTCTCTGAGTCTTCTCAACTTCCCAGGAGAAGAAATCCCGGCAAAGGGATTTTTCAGAAAATATCATGGTGACAGCTGTGCAGAAGGAGAGAGGGGAATCCCACAGCTTACTTTGTATTTTGGCCTAGGCACCCGGATCCAACCAAGATTCGGGGCTGTGAATCCCCAGTAGGGTCATTCTTGAGGGGAGTGGTGTGATTCTTCACCTTTGCTATTGTCCCTCTCTGTCACAGCTTTACTGAGGGAGGTGCTGTAGCAAATAACTCTTCTGCAATGCTTGGGGACTGTAGGAGCGTTTTGCCAGATGCCAAAGCACCTGAGGGCTAAGTGCCTAAGGGTGAAGGCTGCCAGTCTTATCACAGTCTTACCATGGTATAAGAGGGGCCTAAAGCATTTCCTCTTTTGACCTACACACTATCAGGGAAAGGGGCAGGCAGAACAGTCCCCAGGGATGGGGGGGGGGGGGGGGGGGGGGGGCACTCCTTTACAAGGACAGCCTCCCTAATCATGTGTGAAATGGCTACATCCTGACCCCTGGCTCATTAACTCATTTTACAGATATGTTGACATGGAATCCCTCATTCCCAGAACATCACCAGCCACTTAATGCACTGCATACTAACCAGGCCCAGCCCTCAGCATTTTCAGATCAGTACAGCTGGGTATTTTAATTTTCATTTGCAATCTGTTTCTCTAGTCTTATTTAAGGCAGGGAATAAGCAGTCTGTAGACTGCCCCACGACAGGCTTGCTGCATGTTTTCCTGAAGCTGCAAGGCTAGCCTATAATTTGCTGCTGCTTTTTGTACTAACACCCACATTCCTTGGATTATTTTGGTGGATGCAACAAATCATCTGCAAATGCGTATGTCAACAGAATGACATTCTAGGGGTAATTCAGAATAAGAACTGTAACTTATTCATTGTGTCAAGACTTGCACCATTTGGAACAACATGGATTAGATCTGTCTGTCTATGGAACAAAAGCAGGAGCAAATGCAACACAGAAACAAAATAGTTTTTTTCTCAGCTTTCCATTTGGAATGGGCAAAATAATATCATTAAAAATGGAGGGGAGAAAAGGGGAAAAAGAAGGGATGAAGAACAGAGCCCTTTTATTTTTTGTTTTCCTTCCTTGATCTTTCTTTCTTCCTAATAGGATTAAAAACTGATCTGTTTTGCAAAGAAGAACCCATCACTTGTGGAAAGCATGTGGCAGGCTTGTCTAGCATGACAGCAGTTTTCAGTATTTTCAGCACCTGTGTAAAGATATTAATGATTCATGGTTTAAATGATTCACTATAAAAATATGGTACAGTCTGTCAGCTTATTTTGTGATGAGTTGATATCACAGCAGAGTTGGTTTTATGAATTGGCAGTGAACTGACAACTCAATTTGAAGATAAATATCTCTGAAATTCATCCACTGCTTCATTTCAGAAAATCAGTTGGTTAGTAACTCTATGCATATCTGAACTCTGACATTACTGAATTGGAGATTAGCATCAATTTCTTATTTTCTCTTCAAAGCTGCACATTTATTTCCATGAAGAAGTCACTTGTTTGGTGTGCCTGTGAAAAGAAATGGTTAATTTCTACCATTACCTGCTATTTTTAGTTTTAAATAAATTATGTGAACTTTCCAAATATTCCTTTACCTCATTCCAATGCTTCGGGCTACACAGATGGACCATTTCAGAATTCAAGAAGCAACAGCTTGCATCAATCACTTTTTCTGCTTCTCCTTGTGGGATTTCTTGAATTCACTATTACTTTGCCCTTCTCATGCCTTTCCTCCATGTGACATGCAGCATGACAGACATACAGGTCACTTACTAAATGACCTTCACCACATTTTGGTAGATTTCAAAAAAACCCCAAACAACCTAAATAACTAAATAAAATAATTTTCAGGCAATAAAAAAATCCCATAATATCACAATACTAGAAAGGCTGATAAAAATTACTGCAGAAAGATTTAAGTATTAACTTTTAAGGACCAAGAAATGAATAAGTTTAATTATTGAAGTTTGTCTTGAAAACTTTAGAGATATACACCTCAGTTCTCTAAAAAAGCAACAAAAAAAATTTATATACACATGAGTACTTGCACAATGCAAGAAGCTCCACTAAAATTACAGGAACAAATTTCCTGCATCAGCATTTGCAATCCTGGGGCCCAGGTATGCCTGTGATCAGAAAATAGGCAGAGATAATTTGTGGCAGGGGAATCAGCATGGCCAAATGCCAGGGCAAAAATGAAGAAAACACTTAGTAATATATAAGAGAGTTTATAATAAAATCCTCTTTACTCTGTAGCATTTGTTTTTAAAAATTAATCTCTTGGAATAATTATTTTGTTAAAAATTTACAAGGTACTGTAATGACGTGAATATGCAACGGTAAAAGTACAGTGGTCAGTGTCTTCTGGGGGTACTGGAGGGAGAGAGCTACACCTTGAATAAAGAAGTTCAGTCATCACAACAGAACATTTTCTTAACTCAGCTGATAGTTGCACAAAAGAGGTGAATCCCACATTCCCTCCAAATCAATGGGTGCTTTTTAATTTAACTCATTAAAGCTGATATCTCATACCAAGAGTAAAAATGTGCTGGATAGTGTTTCTTCCAAAATTGAAGACTGTGATTTTGGTTTAAGTATGACTTCTGTCTCGTGGACCCCAAACAAGGCAAACCACCTTCAAAAAAAAGTGGTGAATCAAAGTGGGGAGACTTTCAGACAAATAATTTGGGGGCTAGAAATGAGCTCAGGTTTTTAAAATTACTTCATAAATGGTATAAAAAAGAAAAAAAACTGAAAAAAACACTTCCAAATATGTGTTAGGGAAAAATATTCCATTGACAGGCAAAGTAAATAGAAAGAGTTTACTTTTCCATATCCAGATTCTAAGGGTCATGTATAATTGTTCTCTGCATTGCACCATGATAATTTACTATAAATTTGAACTGCATCAAAAGGCACAATCAATGAAGACAAATTGTTATACAGTACTGTAGTATCTGGTAAAATAACTAGAAATGAAATAATGCAATTGAAACCCTCTATCCTAAAAAGCCTGTATTACATAAAAAGCAACTTCTGTTAGGCTGTAGCTTGAATCAAAATTCCAGGCTCAATTTCCTTGTGCATTGCAAAATGCTCTGTTTATATCCTTGGACTGTTGCAAAAATGCTGTCATAAAAATATTAATAAACTCCACTTTTAAAATGCTCATCACCCTGTTAAACTGAACCTAATTTTCCCTAAGAATCCATAAAGCATCTCTCATTTCCTAAATTCTATCTTCCTGCCAAACCTTAACTTTTGACCACAGTTTGCTAAGGATGTGCACAAACTGGGTCAGTGTTTCCTTGGTTTTGTTTATTTGTTTGCTTTTTAAATGAAGGGGGGAATAGATTTTCCCCTAAGAGTAGTCTTAAAAGTCAACATGTTAAGGCATTCATCTTAGCATGGTAACTTTCTTGTCCTCTTTGGACAAATGGACTTTAAGCTTGACAGATGAATTTTTTGGGAAGTTTAAAGTGGGAGGATGCAGACAATTTTAAGTATAGCTGTTTAAAATATGTTCCTCACTTTTAAAATTTTTGCATGCAATGAAAGCTATTCAATGTTTACTGTAATTCAGACATTTTTATTTTATATTTCAGATTCTCTTGCCTATGCATCTTGCCAAGGCAATGTGAAAACTTTGCTCTCTGGTGTTTGATGTCATATTTTCTGTGTGGTGATTCTTTGACATTTTGCAGCAAATAACAGTGAGATGACAGTTAGGCTTTAAAGTGAACTACAATCTCTGCTGCCAGAGTTTGAGAGGCATTGTTCCCTTTTGTGTCACATTTTTATTCTGACTTGGTGAACAAATGAACTCTGAGCTTCATATAATTGTGCTAGAAATGCTGAGTATCTAAAATCAAACATAATTTTTTGTCCTTTTTGAAAAACAAAGACTTGAATAGGTTCCATAATTTCTGAATTGGTGTGTTCTCTCAGCTTCATGCACAATGCCCTTAATTCATGCCATTTCTGCCATGTTAGTCATTAACTTTTAACCAAAATAAGGCAACTCTTACACCCTCTCCCCACCAATTAAAAAACAGGATAACTATTTTTTTTCTCCTAAGACAATTATTTGCTCCATGTTTCACATAAAAATTGAGCCATAAGTTGTATTGAAAATGCATGGGCAGAAGGCATGACTTTGGAATCACTTTGAAATAAAATGGGCAGTAATCATTTCCACTATTTGGATATTCAAGTTTTAGAAGAACATTAAAATAAAGTGGGGGTTTTTTAATTACAATTGCTCGAAGTCTAAGAAAAAGTGCCAGGAAATCATATTTTGCCTGGTGATATATCTTTGGACACTGTGGTCCATAAACATCTACATTGCAGTATTGATTATTTACTTATCAAAGTCACAATTATATAGATTGAGTGGTGTTGGTAGCCTGAATACATCAGTGTCCTAGTGTCCTAATTTATTTGTCCTCAATAAACCTGGCTGGTTGCTAGTGCAATGTTTATGTTATCTGTTTCCATTCTGTCTCCCATGAAGTTTCTCCCTGCTTACCCTGCCTTGCGTTTTACGGCAGTGCTGAGGGGACTGCAGCACGCAGGGTCCCATGGCTGGGGAGGGCAGGGACTGGACATTGTCCCTGCTGTGACAGCACTGAGGCATGGACTGGAGGGGCTGGGAGAAGGGGCAGTGGGCCAGGGGCAGGCTGGGGAGGGGCTCTGCTGGTGGTCTCTTTGTGCTCTCAGGGCATTTCATCACTCACTCACCATATTATGCTGAGCTATGGTATATATGCATCTCATATAGACTGAGGTGTGACAAAAACAGCGGCTCAAAACATGCAAATGTAGTCTGGTTTTCCCTCCCATCTTCTCTTGAGTCTTGAGTCCCTCATCTTGAATCTTCTCCTTGGATCTCATTGAAAACTTGTTTGCACAAACTAGCACTGGCCTGAAAATGGGATTTCTGTCCAACAGAATTTCTGTCCTTCACATTGAGGTTATCAACACATTAATATTTCCAGGGACAGTAAATAAATTAAGTGATTGGAAAGCACCAGTGTGCTTGCTGTTGACAACAGTAAGGCATTGTCATATAGAAATATATGACATATATGATGACATTTAAAATAAGACTAAAAATGAAAATTAGAATTAAATTTTAAAACTAAGATTGTAAAGCTATTTATGAAAAGATCAAATTGAGTCTTAAATTCAAGAGAAATAACATTTTTTTGTCATTTGAAATCAAGATAGCCAAAGTATTCTCAAAACTGGAGAACTCTTTTCAGGGAAAAAATTCCAAGTGTTTAACACATTTTGGTTTTGATGAAGCTGCATTCTCTGATGCAAAAACACTGGTATCCTGATAATGGAGAGGTGAGTAATGTGACTGACATCCAGGTACAATCACAAGGTATATGTGATGAAATTCAACCATCTCAAAGCAGGTGTTAAAGGTCTGAAGAAAATCCTGGATCCACAGGAGTTTGAGAGAGTTTTGCCACTGTTTTACCACCCTCCCAAAAGTGGGAGGGTTTCGCCTCTTTAGCAAAACTTCAGCTTTCTCTCCACACTTTATGGGTAAGAAATAAAGAGAAAGTTTCCTCATTTATTTTTCTGGGCTTTGAACAAGACTCAGAATTTGTAAAGTTACCTAATGACAACATACAAGCCTGATATCCCAAATGGGGGACATATACATTTGAGGCACAATGTTGTGAATAATAACCGAGTCACAATTTGGAGCAAAAATTTCATGCCTGATTCCTTGATTCTGTATTTACAAATAGTCACAAATCTTCTACTTGTTGCTGAAATATCAGATATAATGATATTTGAGATCAAAGAGCAGCTCCAAAACCTTATTTTACCAAAGGAATAGAAAAGCTGTCTTCTAACCTCAAGGGAAAAAAACAAGGAGTAAAAAGAAAGTACTCACAAAGACAGAAGTGAACAAGAGAAAGACAAGAGCCTTCTGTACAAAAGTCTGCTTTTGTACAGCTTTTTGACCATTATTTGATGCAATGGTAACAGAGAGTTCTTCCTCTCAGCAGTGCCAGAATCTCCTGGTACCTAAAGTTAATGAAAACACAATTCAAAAGACAGTCCTGAGGTCAAAATTTGTTATATGTTTTTTTTTCTCTTTAGCACTGCCAGTTGCTGCACAAAGGTTTCCCAGAAGTCATTAGTATTTCAGCATTCAATTTTTACAAGACAAAATAGAGTAAAAGTTCACAGACAAATTCTGCCTATAGCTTATGGTCAGTTGAAATACAGCTTTTATTAACATGAAATTGATTGAGTTGTGTTACTAATACCTAGGGCCAGGCAAAATACTTTTGAAAATTAATTTATTAAAAAAATGTGATTACATTATTCCAATTCTTTACAAATCCAGAGTTTTCCTGAAAACACTGAAATATTAAAAAAAGATTCCTAAATAATACTAGTATATCTGATTGGTGAACAAGTGATGGAAGGACTTTTGATGAAAGGTGGGAGTACCTTGGATTTTATTCATGTATCAAGAGGTGAACATGACTTTGATATTGCTACCTTGGAGATCTTCACCATGCAAACATGGTCCTTTTTTTCTCTTTTAAATGCCTCATAAATTGTGCAAGCAAATTATTCAAAGACAATAAACTCTTTTTGTGCCAGGGGAATCTAAGGGAAGATAATTTTAAAATTATATTTGTATTGAATATGTGATGATCCTCCTCAAATCTTCCAACAGAAAAATTCAGAGCTCCCAAGACAGGCAACTGGGAACAGAACACAGTTAGACACTAAATGCATTAAAGAAAACCCCCAAATGAACAAAATACCCCTCCAAACCCATATCCTCTTTTTAATTCACAGTCCTCAGAATATAATTCCTTTTAACTGCCTAAAAGCAACTGTTGTTGTAAGATCTCCTTTCAGGTTAAGGACCAGATCTCCAAAAAATGACCGTGCTTAATTTTTTAGTTTTTAGACAGACAAACAAGTAATAATCAATATTCATGTGGGTCAAGGCCATTTCACTCCCCCCCTTCCTCTCCAGCACACCCTGCAAATATTTTGTTTTCATTGCTGAAGTGTTTTTCACATAATTTTTTGTTGTCTACAAAGTGTTCAGTATGATTTGCCTTGAGAGTTAATTTACCTGAATTTGAGTAAGAAGTTCAAAGGATGAACCTTGACTAAGCAATTCAAAGCAGATAAGAATATTTATTTATGAGTCACTTCTGTTCATAGAAAGAGATGAAGGCCTTGAAGGAAAGCTTGTTCTAAACTCTCAGTTATAGATCTTCTGCAGTGGAAGAAGACGATATTTGCTGAATTTTTTCCCACTGTCTATTCAAGTGATATTTCCAGTATTACAGAAGCATTAAGTCCATGGCCATCTCCCAGGTAGGGTTAATGGGAGCAGCAGCACTGATCCCAAGAGGCCAAGCAAAGGTAGTGGGACACTTTCTGCGCACAACCAGTTGAAGAACTGTTCACCGTGGGTGACACAACCGTTGGCTCTGGCCTTCTACATCATAGTAGCCTTCTGCCCCTCTCCCCTTTTAACCAGCACAGCCTGTTCAGCTCATTAAATGCTGTGGACCTTTGAAGATCTCTCTGCAAAGCCACCTGAAACACCTGACCAAAGCCTGACTCTTGCCGGGTGAGTTCTGATTTCCAGTGGTTCCAGAAACAACTTCTCCATCATCAGCTTCTTATCAGGCTCTTTTACCTGTATAAAGTCTTCCAGAAATGGCACCACTTTATTATTCACTCATAATTTCAGGAAAAAAGAAACTGAATTTCATTTTTGTTGAAGAAATTCACTGTACTAATTTCAAGATACATCAAAAGATGTCTGTGGAATGGAAAATGCAGCAGTGGGTTTCCAAATTTTGTATTCTGGTCACCAGTTGTTGGTGATTCCATGTTTCTATGACAAAAATAGTAAATATAGATTTGAGAAGGTTAAAGACATTTTACTTTTGAGCTTCATTCTACCTAACTGCACCAAACCCATGCCTAAAAAGGCAGATGTGGCAAATCTCAAGAACAGAGATTTGATTGACACAGATTGAATTCAGAATTTTATATTACAGAGTGACCAGTAAAATACAAATTTTTTGACTTGTTCCTTATGAACTTTTCTTTGTAGCAGTGTGATTGGAAAAAATTCTAACAAAGCTATTTAACTGTTTAAAACAACACCTAATATAAGAAGTGTCATTTTTCTTCTACGCATCATCACCCTTGTAACGGTGCTGAATTTTATATTTAGTTTTAACTAATAAAGTTTTAGTGCTCGGTACACAAAACTGAAATAAAGCTGTAGTATTGTACTGTATAAAAGTGTGTAATAGAATGGGGGGATTTATTCTTCCAGTGAAGTACAAGAGGTGGTACTTCCCAAAGCTATAGCAGGAGCTGTAAATTTTAAGAAGCTGTGGTCAGTTTAATGGTAGAAAAAGCTTCACTGATTGGACTCCTTAATAATTTAGGTTAAAAGGGCCTTCTGGAGGTTGCTTCTGTCAGCTTCTCAAAGCAAGGTCAGCTGCAGAGTCAGACCAAGTTTTTCAGGGCAATAGTTAAACAATTTTTGAATGCCGCATGTTTCAGTCTTCCCGCATCTCCATTTTTGGACATAGTTGGATGCTGAGTTAGGTGAAAGTGTGGTTTGATCCAGTGCATCTGTCCTTGCATTCTTATTCAAAGAGGTTCCATTTCCTTGGTGTTCTTAATGCAGCAGTGCTTTCCTAGGAGCCAAGGAATGGTACCTGGCTTTGCTTGCAAGCGCCTTTTTCTTTTTAAAACCAGCAGAGCAAGGAGGTTGTGCAGACTGCCTGCTCTCAGGGGGAGTCCTATCTGCAAGTCATCTTTACACACAGACTTTGTGACAGGAAGCTAAAAAGCTGAAGCACAACCTTGATTGTTATGGGGGAAGTGTCTGTAAATGGGCTGAGGCAGTGAATTGGGAAGCATGTAAGAAGCATACTCCTCTGCGCAAGCTATAATTAATATAATTTTAGTTTATTTTTTTAGTTTAGTTTTTGTTTTAGTTTTCAAATAATTTTGAACATGGAAAAGGAAGAGAAGTAGTGTGAAAAGAAAACATATTTAAAATCATATATTCCTACACACTTTATAGAAATAAGGTAGTTCAGCCACAATGACTCAGGGTTTCAGACCCAGCATTAATTGTACATAATCAGGTGTTGCTTCTGATACTGCATGAGAAAACCTCCAGACATGGCATTCCACTCACAATCAAACAGAAATACTTACAGGTATCAATGATAGCTCAGCAGCTGATAGACACAGGAATGTGATATATCTGCCATGAGACCTGCTACCCCCATGAAGGCGAAAGCTGACAGACTTTTGTATCACTCATATTCAGGAGTCTGTGAATGTAAGAACTGCTTATCAGGCAGTGCATGTCAAGAACACTCTGAGAAGATTGGGTAATTCTTTCTGGAAGGAAGATATAGAGACTGAGAGACAGCAGAGGATGACATGAGCACTAATATAAACATTGTATTGAAAGATTTTTAAATTCAGAATCTCCTATACAGAACTCATACGCTTGAATTTCTTTCAATTCTGATTCAGCAATGAGCTGCATGAAGTAAGAAGAGGGAATGATATATTAAACTTTGATGTATAACACTGTAATTCTATCAGTCTTAAACTCATGGCTGAGCAGTGTTTGTAGCTGGAATTCCTCATCCTTGTTTGGGAATTTTCATCAGAAACTGGAATGTTAACATCCCTACCTCTGCAGGCTTTTTATGATTGGATGAGAGTGGACTCTCCTCTATAAAAAGAAAGATATTAAAAGGGGTACCTGGAGTGGTTTGAAAGATGTAACATTTTGATAGATGGATTTCAATGTGAGAGAAGTGCTTCCTAGTAGTTGAAGGGTACGCATATGAAGAAATAGGATTTTAATTTTTGTTTAACAGTAAAAGAGCTTCAACCTGTGTGCATTCTGAAACTGATGGGGAAAATACTAGGTTGAATGGTCTAGGAAGAATTCCTACCAAATGAGTTTTACAGAATGTGGTGTCCAGAGATTGGATCCTCAATACCTGAGTTACCTAAAGTCAAACTCAACCTCCCTCTCAAATCTGAAAACCTCTAGGAAGCAGGCTGGAAGACTTTCCATCTCTAATTGCCTTGAGTTTTGTACACCTAATCTCCATCTTCCAGAGCCACAGAGCCCAAAAGCAAGCAGAGGCTCTTTCACGCTTACCTTGACTCTGCACAACACAAAAGGCCCTTTGGAAGAAGACACTGTACAGTACTATATATCCTAAGGCACCCAGGAGCTGCTAAAGCAGTAAAATGTCAACTTTTAAAATTCAAGAGGAGATTTCTCTTCAGGCCACCGCTATCTCCATAGTAACAGTAATTCAGCAAAACACATTTTCATAAACTAAAGTGTATCTTGTGGCAGAATTCTTTACTTTCAAGCTCCCTCTAACTATATTTTTTAGAGGGATCAGAATAATCAAAGTGAGTACTTTCAGCATTCCTTAAAATCACAGGCATTTCCCTCAACTGAAAGGGACATAGTGAGGACAGAGCTAAGGGAATGATGTGTTCTTCTACTTGTTAAGATATACTTTGTGTTTGACACATCTGTATTTATTTTAGGCAAAGATGTAGCAGTCTTGATGGCTTTTCCTCTCCTTCATCCCAGAGATAAAGATTCTTTAACTGAAATTTTACCAGCAGAAGAACACTGATTAAACAGACAGCATTACCAGAATCTAAACCAGAGGTCCACATTTGAGCTGTAACCACTTAGCTAGGAACAGTTTATTTTGGATTTAGCACTGTAGAGTAAGTATTTTAGGCTTTCAGCTGACCTAGGAGATCTTTGCATGTATAAAGTGACCTATAAGGGCATTGCTGAATCTGTTCTGAAAGAAACAAAATAAATTACTTGTTTAGAAGTCAATCTGGCACAGTGTGAAAAGTGAATTACAAACTGTTCGGGCTTTGTGATTTATTGTCATGACAGGATATATATATATACATATATTTTTTTTTAATTTCCATATTTATTTAATGGTAATTATACAGAAAAAAAATATTCTTAGCATCGCCTTTACATCATCCTGAACAGGGCATCTCTCATACATGAGAGCAAGAAAAAGATGCCATAGTATGCAGGTATCTTTATTTCCTACTGGAAACAGTGGCAGTAAACACAATTAAACACAATTAAAGAAGAAATTTAAAAAAAGATAAGTTTCCAAAAATGCCACATCTACTTGAAAAGCAAAAAAAGGAGAAAGGACCATCTCATTGACTAATTACTAAATTCAGCTAAAACAGCATCTTATGTAACACAACTGAAGAAACTAGAAAAATCCCAGATGTACATGCAGTGTTTAATTACATGGTAACTCCAGTAGCTTCATTAACACAGCTGTGTCAATACTGGGGGGAAGTTGGGAGAAGTGTCTTTTGGCAATGACAGTCTTTTGGAAAACTCTGAAAATCTTTTAATAGTTAGATGGAAATCATATGCTAGGTTTAAAAAAGGTGAAGCGATATTTTAAAATAATTCCTCTTTAAATACACAAAACATCTTGAAAACACTACAACATCATATATAGAGGTATGAAAAGTGGTTATTTAGATTTTTGAAGGAACTGTGGCATAAATTTATCCATAGTTAAAATTGTTATGGTTTAATGCATTTCTATTTTCTGGGATTGAATTTGAGATCAGAGATGGTAAAATGAGACAAAGTCTTGGGTTTGGAAGTATGCAAGCATGTTCATTCCTTTTATCTGTAAAGCCACTCCTCTCTTCCCCTCCAAAATAAAATATGTGTCAGAAATGGGAGCAAACTCTGTCTGCCTGAATATTTGTCTGTGTCTGATTTAATCACTACCTGCTGCTGCCATGGACAAAGAGTAAAATGTAAATAAGAAAGCCTATCTATAAATAAAAATTATCAATGTTGTGGTTAATCCTACTTAAGAGAGCGTGAACATGCATTCTGTGCTCTATGCCCTTTATATATCATATATCATATAATATATAATATCATATATATCATATATATATATATAAAATATCATATATAGCATATATCATAAAAGCAAGGGGAATCCATGTCAGACTGGTTTCCAATGGATGTACTGCCCAGCATAGTAGAGGCAACATCCAGGGGTTTTGGCTTCTTCTCAACAAATCTCTCAGGAATTAACTGGATTGCAAGGCCAAAACCAGAGCACTCTAGGAAGAGCCCTGCAAGTTTCCTGAGTCCTCTTTCTTCTCCATGTCAGGAGATAAAAAGGTTGCAATTCTTTGATAATCTTTGCCCAAATATCCTAAGCGACTGTAAACTGCAAGTTTACAAGAGGTGTATTACATTCCTCATCAATAGGAACAATGCACTCTTTTGGCAAAGACCTTTCTCCATATTCATTTTGACTAAGTGGATAAAGGTAGTCAGCTCCAATTACTCAGCTTTCAGAGTTTATGGTTTTTTATGATTACCTGAGTTTCAAGTGTTTGAAAGGGCTGGACAGAATATATCTAACTTGAGAAAAACTTGTTAGATTCCAGGAAGGTCAGACTTGTTTAAAGCATCTCTTTCTTCTTTCTTTCAGGTTTGAGAAAATGTAAATGATACAAATCATAGGGAAAAGAAACCACAACAAAATACACCAACAAAGCCCAAATTTACAAGATTCTGTAATACTCTGAAGGGAGGAGATTGGCTTGGACATCTGAGAGACACATCTTAATACCATTTCTACTCTGTCATCATGGACATTATTTCACGGACAGTAAAGGCTAGAGATGACTCAAGGGGTAACATCTTTAACTGGAGAAATGGCAGGATTAGATTAGCGATTAGGAGAAAATAATTTACTGTGATGGTGATAAGGCACTGGAACAGGCTGCCCAGAGAGGCTCCCCTATCCCTGCAAGTGTTCACAGCCAGGCTGGATGGGCCTTGGAGCAACCTGGTCTAGCTAGAAGTTGTCCCTGACCACAGCAGAGGGGTTGGAACAGGATCACCTTTCATATTCCTTCCAACCCAAACTATTCTATCATTCTGTGATTTTGCAACTGACTTGTTATTCTTTGGGCCATGGTAACCCTGTTTCATCCTGATCAAAATGAATGATCTCAGTTACCTGATGCCCAATGAACATGGGCTCCCAACGAACATGGATGGGCAGAACACAGATGTGCACGCTGCAACTCAAACCACAGTCCAAACAAAGCCTGGAAGGAGCAGTGTCTATCACAGCCCTACTTTCACTAGGCTGGGAATAAAACAGAGTAAAAACAAAAATGGCAATTTTCAGTAAAACATGGTAGATTATGAATTCTGATGGAAACTGATAAAACTGAAGAAAGTCAAAGAATCCTTAGAAAAGTGTGGGATTCAAAATACTTTATTCTCTGCTTTACCCTGTTGATTAAGTGGAACTGGTCCTACTACTAGGGGCTGGAAATTTCATCAGCTCTTTTTAATTTTTTCATGCACTGTACATTGAGCCCAAGCACCTGCCCATTATTCCAGTATAACTCCAAAGAGAAAATGTCTAGAAGACAGGAGTTTCAGCAGTGCTGCCATGTTAGATCTCTTCCTTTTCTGCCCACAGACTTCAGCTATGACAGCTTTAAGGTCTGCATATGAAAGTCAGCACACAGTATTTAGAGAGTGGTCATTTATACTTATAGTCTCCCACTGTCCTCACTTGTTAAGAGCCTGCACCTGCAAACAAAACATTTCTTTGGACCTTCATTTTTACCTTGTCCTTTCAAAGTACAGAGGGGGAATAAAGCCTCTAATTTTAAGAGTCAGTAATTGCCCAGACAGAAAAGAAACATTAAAAACTAAATAATAAAATTTAAACCTATTACAATGAGTGTTCCAGATATAGACATCACTTTATTCATTTTTATTTCTCAGTTGGTTTCCATTTCCAATGTTGATCACTAGAAACACTCAGATTAGGGTTTCCATTAATGCATTGGTGGCAAATAATGGCACTGCAATTAAATACTTCCAACATATTAAATAACTATTAAAATTACTTATGTAATTATTTTGTCTATTCATAGATGACAGTAAGTAATGTCATAACATTTTCCTTAAAAACAGAAAGCATTGTTAATGCATAAGAATACTATGTTAGGAACAACAGTCATTATTTTAATTATCTTAATTATAGAAATTGAAATCTCAGAGTTATTCCTTGGAAAATTTTTCTTTGTTTATATTATGTAATGCTTTCAGAATAGCCAGTATTTGCAGCGCAAATTGATCTAAAAAAATACCATAATTCTACTTGCATGATGTATTTCAACACTGTCCCGCTTCTAACAGGAATAAAAAAAATTTCTTCTCTTTGTTGAGGATCACTTGAGAATGTCATTTTAAGTGATCACCATTCATTCCCTCCTCCTAGAGTAAAAATGTAGCCCATCTCACTAGAGAATAAAGAAATTAGTGTCTAGGATAAAAACAAGGCAACACTTAGGCCTTTCATTTCCTATCTTGAAGAAATAAGGAAATATTATACTGAAAACAAGAATATTTCATTTTCCAGCAAGAAGTGTGACATAAGCCTGAACCTTTTTTGGTGGGACAGACATTAATGACCTCCATGGAAGCAAATAGAGATTCAGGGTGTTGTTTTTAGAAGACAAAAGGGAAAGGCATTGGTTAAAGAGATAACAAGGTAATTCACTAGTCATAGTTATTTACTAAAATACTTCACAGGAGCTTAAAATGCATAAAACAGGGACTCATCAGATTTAAGTAGGTTGTTTGTTTTAAAGCAATAATTAATTAGCCTTCACTAGAAAGATATTTGAAGGGCTTGTAACCCCAAATCATGCTTTGTTCAGCATGTAAACTACAAGAAGTATCCCTGATTTCAGCTGCAGCCCATTTCTCAAATGCTTGTCTCTCTTTGAAGTACCTGCAGCTGGAGATGAAGCAGCTCTCAAATGAGAGAAACAGGATGTTTGAAAACAAATAGTCTTTATTCGCAGTTTTTTTAGTATCTCAGGCAGCAGAAGTCACTCAGTTGTAAGCAGATTTAAAAGACATTTTAAAAAACTAATAAAATTAGGCATTTATGGTAATTTAAAGGCAAGAAGTACTATGAGAAATATGAAAACTCCAAAGTGATTTTTACCCTCTTCTTTGTCTTTTTCAGAATCATTCTCACTGCAAGTTTCCTAGCTGGTAGGTGTTAATATACACCCTTTCCTAAAATCTACATTTGCAACCTGAATTACATTTACCTCTTTTTAGTGGAGGATGAGAAGAGGAAATGAACATAGCATTTTTGGGTATAATAAGACTAAAAAGAGAAATAAGAAGTCATAGGCTTAAAAATAAGAAGGGGGGAAAAAGCTACTAATCTTTTCCCAAATTACTCAAATGCTTAGGACTCAAATTTTTTACTGTATCACATTTTGTCTATAAAAATATCTGCTTGCTTCCAGTAAGAATACTAAAGGGCAGATCCCTCAATACTGTGAGGAAAAGTGACAGCAGAATTGGAATGACTGCTCATTTTGCTTTGTATTACCTATTGTACACATTTTCCTGTTAGCTGTAATGGGAAGTCACAGGTGTGGCAGACGTGTAATGGGATGTGGAGGGATGTCCCCACATGATGTTTCTGCAGTTCCAGGAGTGAGACCTGAACACAGCCTGTGCAGCTTACCAGTCCCTTCCCTGTGGGCGACTGTGAACCACTTTTCCAATGTTACATTGCTAGTGCACATGTGAGCAGAGCTCATCGAGCAGCAGTCCACTGTTCTGAACTGTATTTAGATCAAGATGGGAGTTATCCTTCTCTCTTTCTACGTATCCTACATATATGTGATTATACCAAATACCTGTTTATTTATCCATTTGTCTCACTTTTATTAGCAGTGGTTTAATTCCATCACTGCTCACGTGCACAGTTGAGACAAAGTTAAGACTCAGAGGTATATTTTATTAGCAGAACTGCAGAGGCTATAGCAGGCAAGCCACCTATGGCTATTAAAGCTGGCCCCACTACTAGAAGAGTTGAGGACTCCAGATTACACCATTATGGTGATTTTAAAGCAATATTTTCTCATTATAGAGGGCAGCCTAAAACGGGGGGGGCAGCAACAAAACACCTTGTCAGCAGCCCTAAAGTTTAGCTTGCAAGGGCTTCAGTTGGGAATGAACTCAATGGGAGAGCAGTCAATATTCGAAGGCATCATATTGTTAATGGAAGTAAAAGTCTTGGGGATGAGCAGAGAGGTAATGGGAGGCACAACGTGCTGACTCTTTAATATCAGCTTTTGCAATGTGACATGCAGCTTGTTCTAAAAAACAGCTTTAAAGTCTTAGAAGGAAAGAAGAAAGGAAGGAAGAAATTTAAAGTCTTAGAAGGACAGTGCACAGAAGAGTTCTGCAGAAACAGTCTTTTTCATTTCTGAATATAAGTGATGACTTTGGGAGACAATAAAGGCAGAAATGATCTGAAAGAGTTTGGTTTCATACATATCAGGCTGAGTTGTCAATTTCAGACTAAGTGTGGAAATGATCATAAAATCTTGTAGGTGGACATTGGCTGGACTAAAAATAAGCAGATAACCTCACAGAAATAAGAGGCAGATAATATCTGGCTGCATGAAGTATCACGAGTTTATTCATATACTCTTTTAGCAGACAACGAACTCTCCTATGCTGCACACCTTCTATTTCCAGCATAAATCTATATTTATTTGTAGCTAAACAAAAGGACTGAATTCTCTGTTGCATGCCATATGTGTTTGGATGGCTGCTTCATAATTTTCCCAAGCTTCAGATCTGAAGTCCAGGTTTAAGACAGGTTGTCCATACTGGTGTTCTTAGGAGACTGTTTTTAAAATCAGCCTTCCAAGAACAAATCAGTATATAGTATTCTCCACAAACAAACCACCTCTTTGCCACACTGAGTGACACCCTGGGGTAGATGGGCCAAGTCCTGTGTGAACCTGTGGTCCTTACTATCCTCTCCAGTGCAATCGGGATGTCCCTCCGAGGAACCCTCTGCCTCTTGCATCACAGTGGGGTTTGACCTGTGTCCTGACTGGCTCTTCAGCTCTTGACAGGACTTTCCAGACTGGCATAGGACCAGAGGTAAATCCCAGCCTTCATCTGAGGATGGCCCAGCCTTTCTGCTGCAGGATGGTAGCTATCCATGAGGAAGTTTCTATGGCCTATGTTGCAGCCAGCCCAAACCCCTAGGCTGGATCCTTACTTAGGGTTGCCCCAGGGACATATGCCAACTCCTCTGAAATTATGGTCCTTCCTCTACCACAAAAGCATCCATTCCCTAGCAAAATAAACTGCAGCAATTCGTTGTTTTCTTCAGTGGGTGTGTTGTGGTTTAAAACCAACTGGAAATTAAGCTCCAAGCAACCACTTCCCTTCCCCCCACCCCTTCAAGGGAGAAAGGGTGAGATTATGGCAGAGATTATGGGTTCAGAAAAAAAAAATACCAGCAATAAAACAAGGAAAACAAGCAATAAAAGCAGCAATACTAATAACAAGTATATGAACATGAGTGATAATATGTCAAAAATGCTCATGGAAGTCTGACCAACTGACCAATATTACCATGCCCAGTGACCTGTGTCTTCCTGAGACAAAGGAGAAAAATGTCACTGCTGACAGTGCTTTTTGCCCAGAACCTGAGGCAATGACGGACAAGCCCTCTGAGATGGAGTGCTCTGTCCACATGGCCTGCTCTGCACTGATCACTCCTCGCCCCATCCTGGCACACCACCATCTCTGTTCACCACTTTGCTACCTTGGAAAAAGGAACAAAATGTCTGTGCTGCTGTGCTGTGTCCTTTTTTTCCTCCCCCAAAGCCATGGGTCCTAGTGCTGATGTGTGTGGTACAGAATAACAAACCTGGATGCACACATGGCTCCAGGCTCCCCTACCCTCACGGCAGCTGCGAGAAAATGGACCCTGTCTTGGCCAAAACCAGGACAGGGTGACATTGAGTGAATCAGTCCTAGCATTGCTCACCATGCATCCACAGCTGCTCCCCAGTGCTGCAACAGGCTGTGGGGAATGTGCAGAAGCTCTTTGTTAGTAGTCAAGACAATGTCAGGAAACAATGAGGTCACTCATGTGTCTAAATAACAGCACATCACTTCTCTCACATTGCTTTTCCCTCACTTCTCAAATAATAATTGTGCTAGCTATTTTTGAGTGTCTGTATCTAGTCTCCTAAGGTCAAGGGCCTTGGGAATAGTTGACATGAAGGCAGTTATAAATTTTTAAACAAAAACCTTAAATATTTTTGAATTACAACCAGTTTTCTGAGTTGGCTGAACAAAGTTTCCACAGCACAAGAGAATACGTGCTGTTCATCTATATTCATTTAAAATGGATTTATGGTATGTTATCCTTGTCACAATGGCTCCCATTTATAATGGCTCTCTCTGCTCATGCTACTCACCAAAATATTTATGTAGTAGATCATTGTCTTCCATTCAAGGACTTTGTATTTGGAACAGAAAATAAAAATAGTTATAAATAATTGGACTTGTGGAGATGACTTACAGCTCCACATAATGTATTGTGGCAACTCATTTTGTTTTGAGAACAAAAAAATAAACATCAAGGTTTGCTTTTCAGAGACATTTGGCAGAAAATAACCCTTCATTCCCAAAACAATGGAGAGTTATGATTTTAATTTAGTTCTGTTTTACTTCTGTTTCAAAGCAGATCTCCATAAAATAGAGTATTCCTAAAATATATTGAATGTTTTCAATTGGAAATCTATGCTGGAATATTGGAAAAGTCTACATCCTATATATGCAGACTAAGTTCTCACATCTGCACATCTCAGAAACCTCATCCAAGGTTCTCTCAGAAGTTGAATTCCACTTTGAACAAAAGGGCCAAAATCAAACCTCACTTCTGAACAGGTTCTTTAGATATCTCAGACAGCATCACGCTTCCTAACCCTCCTCAAGTGCTGCTTGTTGGCTTCCCATCAGCATTGTGTAATGCTCTCACAGTGTCTGCTGCTTTGCCTACTTTTCTGACAGTTTTCCTTCTGCAGTTTTTTCTTTCTATTCTCAGCCTCTCTTTATAAAGCCAGTCCTCAAAGTAAAACATACGTCTCACATGCTTTCTAACTCTGTCCTAATGTTCTCCTACAGACTCTGTGTAAATTCATGTCCAACGACATATCAAGCTTCCCGTAGCAAGCAGGGTAATATCTAAACTTAGTGGTCTATGGGGTTTTATTGTTGTTGTTTTTAAATGCTGTACAGCAATACAGTAAGCCAGAAAGCTGACTTAAAGTCTGGGCAAAGGTTGGTGATGGTGCTATCTTTGAGGAAGCAATTCAAAGAGAGAGAGCACTGTCCCTTTAAATGAGCTGACAATTTATTAATATAACCTAATAATCCCCTGTAGACTTGAGAGAGCTATGCTGATATAGATTGTATGAATTTGGTCTAAAAAATAAAATTTTTTGTACATTTTTCAAACGACAAAATCGTTTAGGGGTTCTTTGTTCACACTGTACTTGCAGTAGCAGATAAACAGATCTTCTTTCAGGGTTTCCATCTTTCTACATGCTTCTCCTGTGAGTTTGTCCCAGCTGAAATCACACTTGGTGGTTCAGCAACATGAAATACATCCAAATACATCCCTTCTGGCAGAGGAAGCTCTTGCAATACTTTGCTGCAGCACAGGTAATTACCCAGGAGATGCAGGCAGAGGCTTCTCTGGCTCCTTGCTGAATTCATTGTTTCATCATCTACACAGCTCACATTTAATTATTTCCATTTTGCTACCAAAGAATTGAGAAGCAGTTTTTGAGGAGTTGCTGGTTAATCAGCATGCAAGGATTGCCTGCCTCCTGCACTTTATTAGTTTTGCAGACTGAGTTTATAGCAGGATCATTAGTGCAATACTGGATTACATAAAATCTAGACACTTATGGACTTTTGAGGTGCTTCACCTGTGGAAAAAAAGCTTTCATAATTACTTCATCAAGCTTTAGTTGTCTGTCTAGCCCAGATAAACTTGTGGCAATATGTCCTCTAAAATGGGCAGTTGGAACAAAGTGTCTGTTGAACTCTTTATGACAAGTATTTCTTAATAAAGTGTAAGCACATTTCTACTGCCTGCCAAGACCACAGTAAGACGTTGTTGTGTGGGAAGAACAGATGAATTTTGATTTTTTTTAAATTGGGACATTATGATCATTTTGTTTTTAGATTGTAATTCGTATGTTGTCTGAAATTAGGTGTTAATTGAGGTTAGATTTTCAATACTCACAGCTACTTAAAATGATAATTAGTTAATTTTTGCATGTGGTAAATGTGTAAGATGGGTAAAAGGTGCCCAAGTTTCACTGATTCTTTATCTAAGGGAATCTTACAAGAGCAGTGAGCATGGTGTAAGGAACTAAGGATGTTTTGGTGATTGGCTAAATAAAACCTTTTTATCTCAGAGGAGTCCCCAAAAAGTGACTTTTGAAGCTTTCCATTACCATTTATAGTTTTAGCACTGACATTCTTTCATTCACCTCAGTGACACTGGGATCTTAAAGGTGAATTTGATATTCTTTTCTTAAACATAGTCCACATTCCTAGGTGGAATCAAAGTTGTATTAAATCAACCTGTTTGCCTGAACTTGGTACATACCACAAAGCACACTATGAAATACTGGCTTACTGCAGAATGTTTTATCCAAACATATTGATCCAGCTGGGGAGATCACATTAAAGAACATGGTTTACCACATTTCTGCTCTTCTAGCTTTGGCAGTTAGTGCATTGATTTCAGCACCTTTTTATTTTGAATGCCATCAGTCATTAAAAAAAAAACCAAGCAAGTTTTTGTTTGGCCTGATTAAAATCAGGGTCACTCAGAAGTGATTTCTGAGCATCTGTATTATACCAGGGGCAAATAAAGATATTTATCCCTAAGTAATACCTAGCCTACCTAGAGTAGGACTTGGCTGATTGATTGATTGATTGATTGATTGACTGATTGATTGACACTTCTTCCTCACTCCTTAAGAAGTGAAGGTTTTCAGAATGCTGAAGAGAGAAGAAAATGAAAGAGCTGTCTGGAATGTGGTTACAACTATGATTATCAATATGTATGATAAACTTATTTTCCTGATACTTTAACAAGATTTATTTATTTATTTATTTAAATAACAGGAATTTATTATCAAGTTTGACTCGTTTAAAACCAGTAAAATACTAAAACCCCAAACTCATAACCCATGCTTATAAATTTAATTATTTGAGGAATTTCAATATACAGTCATATTAAAAGCAGAATTTCAGTTTATAATACAAAATATTTATGTTTTCTTATTAACAAGAGAGAAATACATCTTAATATTATCAAACATCAAATGTAGTAAAAGTCTTTCAATTTTTATTCAAAAGTAAAGAAAGAAACAAAACTGTAGTGATGCATCCTCCCCACTCCAAGCTGCACTATGATCTCAGAAAAGCTCATTAGGCCTCAGCCTTGATGAACAGCACCTGGGCTGAGCTCCTCTTGAGCTTATCAGAAATGGTGTCTGTTCCCAGGAACTGGTGCTGTCTAATAAGCTCCTGGTTTGGGTGGGGTTTTTTTTGTTTTGTTTTGTTTTTCTTTTTTAATGGACAGCCTTGGAGACTATTTTTTGCCTGAATAACAACGCAAGCAGGATAAGGTTTTTGGTCTCAAACTTTCAAAAGAAGTTGCTGGCCTGAAGTGTGTTCAGGATGAAACACTGTTATGACTAAAGCCCAGTCTCTTGCAAACCTATTAACAGAGGTCCAAAGTGAGACCCTTTGAGCTCTCCTGGAGGGCAGTGGCAGGACCAGCCAAGCCCCTCTGAGTGGGGCCCCCAAAGCCAGCAGCTCTCAGGTTTCCTGGATTCAGAGACTGCCAAAAAGCCACAGATCCTGGTCTGACAGCCTCATTCCTCAAGGCTCTACCCACTCCCTGCTGTGAAGTTGCAAATACATCTGAAATAAGTATTTCTCTGCCTTTGAGGGGAACTTTTCACAGGTACTTTGTACAGACTCTTTATACCTCTGTGCATGAAAGTGTTCATATGCTATGGTGAATGTACTAGGAATGGCTGCTCTCCTATACTCTTAATTACTTCAGACTCATAAGTAAGTTAGGTCTGCAAGTAAGTAACTCTTGTGGTGGTGTTGTAAATCCTATATGAATCTGTTGCTAAATTGTTAAACATAAGTGATGAGTTATAAATGGAGTAAATAAAATGCTGATAAGTTAAGGTGCTGCTAAATTGACGTTAAGTGCTGGTGGGCCTTTATTTCAGCTTGGATGGAATGACTCTGGATTTTTGTTTGCTTTTCTTCAGTGTGCCTTAACCCTCTAGTAAGAGAGTGAACCTCCAATGAGTTTTCTTGTGCTGTTGCTTTTATATTAGACCTGTTTTTACTGATACTTTTGCTAGTGATTCTTTAAGAGATTTTAAAACACTCATTCACGACATAAACAAATCTTCCTTAGCTTTTGAAAAGCTAAAAGCAAAGCTGAGAAGTTCTTCAGACAGCTTTTTCATGTAATAAGTAATATTGGCTATGTCTGGCTTTAGAATTATTTTTTTTCTTGGTATGTTACTGGGTACTGCGGATTGAAGCAGTATATTGCCTGCAAGGAGAGAAAACAAAGAAACAAACAAAAACAAACAACTCACAAAACTAACAAGAAAAACCAAACCAGAAATTCCATGACTTCTCTTATCTTCAAGAAACTATTCACAACAGAATGAGGTTGTCCTCCACAATATTTTCTTGGGATTTTTTTCCTCTTCCATGAAATTTTTTACAGGCTTTTCTACACCTACAGATTTAAACTTTTCAAAATCAGAGCCTGGGACTTACACAAAGCAATTACAAAACTTGTAAAACACAAGCTGGCTGACAGATCTTCTTCAAGCAGAGACACCAGCAGATCAGAGAGAATTCCTTTTTCCCTGCATTGAAATGACCACAGGAAAAAGTTCCATAAAATCACTAGAGGCAGGAACCATCACCTGACACAAGGTTTCCAGACTTACTAGAGTGTACATCTTGAATTGTGATACAGCAGAAAAGTCAATAATCTTCTGTCTGACCTGTGATTAAATTGAAGCTGTAGAAGGTAGATTGTAGATTTGTGGTGTAATCTGTAGAGAAAAGGAGAAAAAGGCTGAAAATAGTAAGAAAGTTGAGAAAGGAAATAGGGCAATAGGAGAATTTAAGAAGTAAGTGCTATTGCTTTAGAACATCACTAAAATATTAAATCTGCCATCCACAAAGGGGAAAAAAAAGCTCATAATAACTGGGCAAGACACTACACACTTTCAATTTGCCTCTCCAGTCACATCCCTCCTATCCTTTCAGAAGTGAAAAAGAGCCACAGCATGCTTCAGGGTTTTTGAAGGCATATTAATAACACTTACTACTCAGTAACTAAATAATCCTTCCTGTGCAGATGTGATTTTAGGCCTAATTTTCACATTTAAATGTGAAGACAAATGTTGCCTTCAGTTGCCAGACAAGATCCCACAGAAAACAAATATTTGACTTTGTCTAAAACTCTTTGAGGAAAACAGACTCTACCAAAGCACAATACTGTAATTGTAATAATTGCACCTTTAATACAGTCATAAAGGATATTTTATTATTTGCTGAAAAGAAGTTTTAATTTTTATTATTTGCAAAACAAGCCAGAGGAGAATGGATTAAGTGGTATAGTCCAAAAGCCAAGATGACATAACAGGGTCTTAGTAAGGTCTCCTTGATGGTCCCTGATGTTCCTTCTGGAGAAGCATCTCTCATTGACCCCTCAGGGAATTTGATAATTCTAAATTAAATTCTGTTGGATGCTTTAGGGTTGCCAATATGCAACCTCCTTATGCAAATAGCCTCCTTACCAAGCTTCCCAGTACGTTACTTTCTTGGTTTTACCACTGAACTTCAGCCTTACAATTCTCTCATTCCCCTTTAATGCTTCACCTTGCCCACAAAGATTGTAATATTTGTAGATCACATTTGTGGCAGCTTCTGTTCCAGCTATTTTTTATTATAATTTTTCTATATTTTGTTGGGGTTTTTTTAATTTATTACACAGAAACCTACTGCATCCCTACTTCTCTAGTTAAACTGCCCCATATAGTGGCCTAAGCAAAAAAAAGGCAAAGTCATGCAGAGCTCTTAGAAAATTGTTGGTCTAACCAATGGAGGTTGTACTAGTTGTCTGCTACATGGCCAGACAATGAGAATTCATTTTAACTTGAGTGGTGAGGAAAGTATTAACAGAGGGTCTTCCTGGATGAAGCATTTGTCCTGTCTGAAATGGGACGCAGTACAGCTTTAGAACCTCTGCAGGTTCTCCGCCAGATTTGTGTTAATTTGTTGCACTTGTAATTTAGAGAAATTTCAGGACTCTTGAAAACCAATGTTTTGCTTACTTCTGCCAGGTGGATTGTCTGTGAATTTGAGTTGTGCAGAACAGAATTAGGTGGTGTTAAAGTGCCCAGCTGTAAGCTATGAAATGCTGCGTGCTGTGCTGGTAGGATCTTCTGCTAAAATAGAGACAAATAGAAGCTTCAATCCTTTGAAACCCAGGCCTTCTGTGTGTATGGTGCTGCTACACATCTTTCATATTCCACTCTTTATTTAGTGTAGATCCAGCTGTTTTATTTCACAACAAAATAAATTCTTATAATGCAGTCTGCCTCTATATTGCTTCTAAATCTAACTTGGTATCTCATTCAGCTTTATTCATAAAACTAATAAAGACTTTTCTATTGCCACAGAAACACAGTCCTAAACATTTCCCTGAAAATTCTGTTTTAAAGTAGTCAACAAACTCCTTTACTATTCTTTAATGGACAATAAGATGCTATTATATATATATATATATATATATATATATATATATATATATATAATTTTTTTTTTAGAATTATGAATTAACATTATATTAGTCTAATGATGTCTTCTGATTGTTAGGAAGATGTAAGATGGGAAATGGCAGAATTAAATTTGGCTGACAGACCTTGGTGCATGTGTTCCCAGATGCTTTGTAATTACATGCATAGCTGATACTTTGCCCACAGTATCTCTGCCTTAGCCAGGGGTGCTAGGGGATGCAAGGTCCAAAGTCAGTCTCATCCTTCCAGACACTTCATTTCTGCCTGTTCTCTGATTCTTCTTAAAACTGACTGTCTTGTCCTCTGCAGTTCCAGCTATCCTCCCTCCCTTCCCACCTTCATAGCAGCTTTATTTCTCCTTCCTGCATTACAGAATTATTGCCAGGTTGTTGGCACATGTTCCTGACCTATTTCAGTCTACAGCTGTCAGAGCTGCCTATTTCTTATCAGCTGCAGATGCTAGAGTCAATTTAGACTTTACATTATGCATTATAAATGTGTAGATATATGAAAATCTACATCTTTCAGGACAGAAATCTTTCCAATGCTTATAATTTACCTATGATTTCCTGCTTAAGAACAGCAAAAGAAATAGAAAACAAATACTGTTTCTTTCCAAAATATGAAGGCCTTGATGAAAAGCCTCTAGAGCTATGTACTGGAACACAACAGTTATCAAATTTTGCTTGATTTTACTTAAAATTGACCAAATAACAAGTTGTTCTTGTAATGTTATTCACAGAAACAACTGATTAGTTTTATCTGAAGTATTTCTTAAAAAGTACAATAACTCAGCTTGAAGTGACAGGGTGAGAGTTTGGCAAAATCAGGAGTATCTAACAGTAGAAAGAATAGCCTCATAACAAGTTATAGCAACTCTGCAACTTGTATTATATTTTCTTATAATCATATATATGCTGAGTGCACCCCAAGTGTTCTGAAAACATGGAAGGATAACAAAAACATTCAAACATCCAAAATTTAGCGGCAATCGTTGAAAATCTTTAGTTGTTGAAAAATAGTAAAATATGTAAAAAAATATATATTGGAGACCACTCTCAGAACTGTTTAAAATTCTCTCTGCCATTCAGTTATTTATCAGTGTTGGTTTTGTTATTGTTGTTATGAACATGCTGGGAAAAAATTCCAAACTAATCTTGCCATGGAGTGATTATTGCTTTATACTCATAACATTTGGAAAGCCTGTCATGCAAAGTATTGAATGCAGACGTGAATGATGATAGTTTTGTGGGTTTTTTCCCCAGCATGAATGAGAGACCATAAATCTGGTCAGTCATATATTTGTGCCATGCACATTTTTTAATTATATGAAAAATAACTGTAACTTAAATCATAAGGTAGTGTTAGTGATTCACTTCAGCTGATAGACACAGCTCTTACAACACTGCAGCAATAACAATTTAAATGCATATTGCTCTGCTCATGAGTCTGCTCCAAAAGCAGTAGGCAGTGGAAAAGAACTGAATAAATGAACACTGAGAAAAGAAACAATTTAATTTTTTTTTTTAACTTAACTGTTGCTATGAGCTCCCCAGGCAGCATATTTGACAGTATGCACTGAGAAGTAAAAGAATTTACAACAGCTCAGACCTGAGCACCTAATCAATAGGACAGCAAACAAGTCCAAGGTAGCTGACTGCAGTACATACCACCCACCTGTGTGTGTGATATACAATCTAAATTTAGTACAGCATATTGCAGTCAGTTGGCTACTACACTCTTTTGCCCTACATAATCACTCAGCTGTTGCTGTGTGTTCTCTGTTTATTGGTATAGTCCATTTTAATTGGATTTCTTTTCAGTTTTCGTGCAAGCTGATGAGAGAAAATATTTCCAGCAGTGGAAAAGGAGAATTAGTCATACACCCTCCCACTCCCCCTTGCAGGTGTCCCTGAGGACAGAGGTGGGCTGGGGATCATCTGGGGTCGTGCAAGAAAAGTTCATCTGATTTCCTCTGGAGTTGCATGAGTAGTATAGTGGCATGAAGGAAACCAACCAGCTTCAGATCTTCACGATAAGGTACCTCAGGCAACTGAAGAAATACCATGTCTGTGCCTTGTATGGAAGATATAATGAATGCATACTCCTCACTTTTTTCCATCCTAAACTTTTCTATAGATTTAAGATGCACCAATAGATTCTTTTACAAGACCTGAGTAAAGCTGAGGTGAGATGATGCACATAATCCTGCAGCTATCAATGGTGTTAATGGTAAATCCTGCAGCTATCAATGTTGTTACGTGTGAGCCAAGTTGAATGAAGGTTTTGGCTCTGCTGCTGCAGAGGCAGTCATCTGTATAACCAGAGATGGTTTCAAATATCAAAATGGAAACCTTTTTATCATACCCAAAAAACACTGTCAGTTTATCAAGCTAAGGAACACCCCCTGACACTTCTGGTTCTAGTTGCAGGTCCTTGTCTGGCTTTTGTGATAGAACCGTATCTCCCACTAAGATGCCACCACTTTCATCACCATGCTTTACTTCACCTAAACAGCAAGTCCAGTCTTCCTGCATCCAAAATATTCAGCTTTTGAGCTTGTACTGCTCATCTATTGCTCCCAACCTCCCTCTTGTTTAGCTGCTGATGCAGCAGCTATTCCAAACCCCAGTCTACTAAGTGGGCAGTTTGAATCTGGTCACAGAGTCATTTCACTTTAATCTTTAGCCCTGAAAATATAAGTCAATCACACTTCTTTGGTGGGAACAAAATCAGACCTCATTTCCTTTTTCTAAATTCTTAATATTAGACCTAATATTTCAATGTCTTAAACCTATGGTCTTAGATTTCATGCATTTTTAGCTAAATATTCCCAAAAGCACTTATTTCCATCTGTGTGTGAAATTAATATCCAAAGCACAAGGAACAATATAGCTGAGCCAATCTCTTAGTTACAATGGAGTTAATCACAATAAATGAAGAAATTATTTACAGTAAAAGGTGCATCTAAGAAAAAGAATTGAGAGTGTATATGTTAACAAATAATAAAACACAAGTCAGAAGTACCACAGGAAACCAAATATATTAAAACAGCTCATTTACAGTCCCCCATCTCCACTCCAATTAAGATAAATTATCACTAAATAACTCCATAACAAATATTTTCTAAAATTAATGTTTGGGATGGTTAACAGAAGTTTGGATAAAGTTTATATGGACAATTCTAAAATTTAACAGATCTAGTTGAAATAAAGGTTCTCTGAACAGCAATAACATGCTTTAACTTTAGAAAGTAGCTGTTTTTTTTATTAATGACTTTTAATGACCAGTTCTCAGAGCCTCTTATCTTGACTGTGGTAGGCATTTTTCTGTTGCATCATTTTTTTCATAAGAAATTTAAATTACTTAAAAATATCCATTTCTAATGAGGAAAACAAAGTCATCAATTTATTTATTGATCTCTTCTAACTAAACAGGTATTTGTATAACACAATCCAACACAGCTGTCGAATTATAAGTGTTTACTATTATACAGCAATTATTCAAACAAGATTAGATAGAAAAGTATTCTGTTGAAAATGATTTATTGTTCCTGCCTGCAAGGCATAAAGACACACATGTGTGCAATATGCATGGCTTTGTGCCTTACAGGCAGGATCAGTGCTGCTCAGCCTGAGCAAGAAGCTGTCACAACAGCAGGATCACCTGGAAGGCGAGAGAAAGGGTCTCTTGTGCATCATAGTTTTTGTCCAGATTTGGGCAGAGAAGCCTGACAATTCTTAGGATACAATGATTCATGTGCTAGCTTGGAGATGGGCTACAAATACTCATGACCTCTGACACCCTGCAGAGATTTTCTGAATAGTAGGACTGCACACGGCTTTTTGGACGTACTGTTTAGGATTGTTATCTCAAATAGCTGCTTTGTTGCTCTTCCCCCTCCAAATAGGAAACCAGAAGACATTTCACATGGCTGCTATATTTTGAAATTGAGAGCAAAACCAGTGTAAACTTGGGGTTGAAGGCAGAAAACATCTTATTGTTGTAATCTTCTAGCAGTGTAGTCTCTCTTTCATACCTGGTCCTAAATCTTATTTCAAGAGACCTGTATAATTTAACATTTTGATACAAGAAAAACAGACCCAAAAGCACTTTCTGTTACAATGTTCTGTCATAGCCTTCTGTTAGTGAGATGGAAGAGAAATTCAAGATCTTTCATTAGCTTCTCACCCTGTTCTTTCTAGTAGTCTGATCTACAATAATTTAAATAGGATGATATTCAGATACTTGGCACAAGGTGAGTGTGTGGCCATTCATACTGTTATCCAAACAACTGTGCATATGAGAGATATCTTAGGGAGGAGATAAAGAGTTCACTGTGGAAGATGGGTTTTTGCTAATTCCTTCTTGGTGATGCCACAATAGAGCAAAGAGACTGCATTTGTCTCAGCACAGATTGCAAAGTCTCACTGTGTCTTGACAATACCAAGTTGAAGATAGTTGTAATGCAATATAAAAATAATGCTCATGTGCTTGGTATTGCAAATCTCCTTAGAAATCATCTGACAAAAAAATGAGCAAAACTATGACAGGCCTGAAGGGAAAAAAAGTTTATATGGTTGACATTTAGTTTAAATGAAATCAGAGAAAGAAAAGAAGTCAAGCAAAAATTCAATACATTTCTCACAGATTGAGACTACATTTTGAGATCAATACTAAGCATGGATGATAATAAACCATCTGGCCACCTGCAATTAACAAACAGTTTTAACAGTTGACACATCCATGACTTTTCTTTACTAAAGCCCATAACAGTAACTGAGGCCACACCTCAAGATTTCTGTGCTTTCTTTGCAAGGTTACAAAATGCACCTCTATTATTCTCCTTTTAGATAAAGAATGAATCAGAACAACTCAAATGCCTAAGCCTTATGAGGTGGGATAAAATACTAGAAAAACTTGGAGGAAAATTCAGATCCCCTATGTAACATGTAATGAAGTCTTAACCTTTGTGTTTTCTGAAGGTGCTGGAAAATAGCATTTTATCTACCCATCTACTTCTATGCAGTTCTCTAACTTAAGACAAATGTTTATTTACACCTCCCCAGTAAGCATCCAGTTAAAAACCATAGCTGGGGTTTGGAAATCTGAGCAGCTTCTGTATCAGGACAATGACATAAGAACTTTCACGTTTGCTCTCTGTTTCTAGAATGGCTTAATAGAGTTTGAAACAAGGCTCAAATGTGAGCATCAGATCTATATTTATGGGCACACTGGATGGATTTTCATAAACTATACCCTACCAAAAATTCTTTAAAAAATAGCTATGTTAATCCTTAATATGTGTCATGATATATAATAAGTAAGATGAAAACTCGTAATATCTATTGAAAGACAGTGTACGTAAACAGCAAAAAAAATTACATGAGAAAATAACTTGAGAGGAAAATTCCATATTTTCTTTCCCTTATTCTCTTTTGCACATTTTCTTATTTCTGCATTTCTCTTTGATCTAGATTATTTGACTTCAGAATGTTTTTAAGGTTATTATATTAAACTTGATGTTTAAAAGCAGAAAACCTTCACACATTATTGTAAATTAATGCTGAAGTATAACAGATATTATATTCCTTATATACCATTTCAATTGCAGTGACATATTTTTTTAATCTAGTTATTTTATTTTACATATAAAGAGGGAGGTGTGGAAGAACTTTGATCACTGTCCCAAGTTAAAAGGCAGGATGCAGAATAACACATATATGTTGCAATATTTTGTCTTTTTCTCTTTGCTGAAAGCAATCTCCTTTGCTCTTTGCTGAAAGCAAATCTTTATTTTTGTAATACTACAGACAGCCTTCATACACCTGAACCTACCAAAAGAATAGGCCCTGCTGTCAGTCACCCAGATCAGCTTTTTCCCTCTAGGTGCCTCATTCATCTCTAACAGTTTTCATCTCTTTTGAGGCATGTTGAGTGTTACTGCACCAGTCTGATTTAGGCTATAAAGTGCCTGGGGCAGCGATTGCTAGAATTCGTGTAGCTTGACCTAAAGGGCTTTGGCACATTGGGACCTCAACCTAGCTACAGTTTTCAGGGTGATTATTGTTACCATTCAATAATCACAGTTATATTTTTTCCTTAGTTGCTACGGAGGGAGTTTGGCATTTCCCAGTGCCTCTCCTGTAGAGAAAATATTAACTTGTCTTGCCTGGTTATTTCACTTCCTGTTTCCATGTTGCACCTCCGCAAGTTAATGGAGGTCAGAATTGCTTATGAAGCCAAAGTGAAGAGGAATCCCTGCAGAGGGGTGTGGTGGTAGTTTGGGATATCAGAGTGAACAGCTGAGAGATGTTTATGGCAATCACTTAAAAGTTTCTGAACACTACAAGGAATGAATGGGCAGTAGGTGAATGGTAATACTGTGGCTCGCCTAAACTCAATCTTCTCTCCTTTCCCTTTTCAGCATAACCACTCCTAAGAGGCCTGGAAAACTGTTCATATCCCAGTTTCTCTATGTAAGCAGGTCTAGCTCTAGGCAAGCAATACATAACATTGTGTTCTGTAATACAGTTATCTGTACTAGAATGCTTGGATCCTTATAGTGTATCTTGAATTTCACTCAGTACAAAGAAAAAGGGTTAATTTGCATGTCAGACTTCCTTCAGCAGGGAAATATTTGTGCTGCATCTTTAACAAATACAGACCATTTCTGAATGAAATGGGATAAACTCAGCTGTAGCTTTTATTGTGTTTAAGGGTTGATTATTCCCGGAAAAGTTCCGTGAATCTGTTTAGGTGTGGTATAAAGGTATAACATCCTGTACTCATGTGAGCATCGGTCTTCGTTAAAAAGAACAAAACAATCCAAGCCTCTCACAAGTCCTGTGGGAAGACTGGACCAAAGACATTTCACTTAAAATCCAAGAGAATTTAACAAAGATTTCTAAATGGTATTGCTTATTGATGACTTCAAGTTAGTTCTTAAGAATTTTGAAGATCTGGCTTACATGCTTCTGAGTTGTGATTATTTGTCTATTTGTCAAACTTGCATCCTTGATAAATTAAAATTTCTGGGCCTGGTCCTATTACAGGCAATGGGAAGTATCAATTTTCCCTTCTACTGTATGCCTGCACGCAAATTAGGTCACGATGCCTTGCTTCTGATTAATGCTAAAAAATTAAAGGGTGATCACTGTGGGTAAGGTGAATACCAAAACCATATTAATGCTGGAAGTAACCCATGTCTGTCCAACGCTGCAATCTAACAGGAGGGGTAGGCAGAGCCTTTGGAAATCTTTCAGGTGTATTTGCAAAACACTTACTGATATCAGTAGTGGTGGAGGAGGAGTGTTCACAAAACCCAGTAAACCTTCATGCTAGTATCTCCTAATATACATCTATTTTCTTCTCAAAATATCAACAAATTCCTCTATAATATATCAGTTTCTTGAGGTTTTTGCTTAAAGCACTCACCTCTGTTCTTGAAGGGATTGGACTTTTAACACTTGCCAGTTTTATTTAAAACAAGTATTTTTATACTTATTATTAGATATGGCTTACAGTCTGTTTAAAATAACTGCTTCAGTTTTTTTATATGCATTCTTATCCTTTTCCTTCATATATTTAAGGATGCATTAATGATTTGATTTAGTCCCATATCCCTAGTTATTTAACCTAATCAAAGTCTGTACTTATATGCATTTGGAATCACTGTATTAATAAGGGAGGCAATGAAGCACATCTGCCTGTCTGAGGGTGAGACTGAAAAACTAAACTGTTTATATTCATTCTTCATTAGACATAGAATTAAATATTTTAGTCCTTTTTTGTCCTTCACTCGTCCTTTTGTCTTTTCCAACACATGGGCCACCTTGCTGACTCATCTGTGTAGCTACCATTTACTGCTGTGTATTCTGTTCCTAATTGCCACTTCCCAAACTTCAATAATAATGTGTAATGAGCAAAGAATAACTTCATTAATTTAGATTAACCAAAGTCCAGATCAATTAGAAGACTGTAACAAGACTGTAAGACTCTCTTGTTCTTCCATCACCCATGACTAGCATTGAAAACAGAAAAGACCACACTGCTGTTTTCAAGGCAAGGGTGGTCTTTTATGGCTTATATAACTCCTTGAATTGAGTGATCATTTTTGTGCACACTTTGCAGTAACCTCACTTCACCACCCACCCTGTTACTCTTCTCTAGGGCTAGCATGTTAATAATTCCCTTCTCCCTGAGAACAAATCTCTTGCCACTTAACTTCAGATGCTCTCTGGGTGAATGTTACAGCAAAACCAGTGAAGGGGCCTGCTGAAGAGAAGTGTTGCTGTGTTCCAGAAAGGAGCTTTACTCCCTACATTTCACATATTTTGTAAATGGCAGAAAGGACAGTTAAGGATTTATGTAAATATGATTTGAAATCTCCAGGAAGGGAGATAGGCAAGTTGGAAAGGAAAATCAATGTAAATCTGATGGTAGTTACTGATAAAGCAATTCTACCTGAATTTTGAATTTTTGGCTGCACAGAGTCCACTAGCCTGTTGTATGATGCTACCTGGGAAAAACTTCTTGCTCAAAATGCAAGGCAGAGCAAGTCAGAAAAGTTTGCATGAGTGGAATGAGGAAGAAGATCAAGGCAGGTTTGTTTTTTTTTAAATTTACTTCTAACAAAAATGATATGGTTACACAGTAGCTGGAGATGTATCTGGCCGATCAGGTTTCAGATACTAGCATAAACTGTGAGTCTTGCTACAACAAAGTCCAGATGTACGGATTCCAGTCCTACTGTGCCTCCTCATGTCTCTGGGCTGTATTCAGAACAGGAGACTTAATGATCCCTTTGAGAGATGGGTATGCTACTTTTTCAGAGACTTTTATGAGCCCAAGCTCCTTTTCAGCTACAAATAATCAAATCATGATGCATTTAGTAATAAATTGAATGTTCTACATCTGTTCAGTTTTTAAATAGTTGGTAAATATTGCAAATAAATTATTATTTTTAATGTAGGTAGACGTAAACAGGTTGACATAAAAAATGGCGAAATAATGTATGCCATTCACAATGCAATACAAATTTAACAGCAGAAACCCACATAAAATTGTTGTGGCTGATAAATAGATTCTAATGATTACGTCTATGGAAAACATGTCCCTAATATGATCCCACTATTTGGGGTCTAAGCACTTTGGAAGGGGTATCATCAGTCTAGCTCCAGGACTTAGGGAGCAATACGAACCTGATCCATGTTTTCTTAAATGCAGCAACATGAACCTCTGCAGAACCATGCAGTACATTGTGTCCATGAGACCATGCTGCACTAGTGCATGTTTGACTATATTTGCAAAATTCTCCCTGCAAAGATGGCTGGCTAGCACAGCACTCAGGGATATAGTCGGCATTCCCAGCTGGGATACATCCATGCTCACACTGCACTTATCTGGGACTGTCCATTTAAAAACCTGGGTGCCCAGTCCCAGAGAGAAACTACAGAAAATTAATAATTGATAAATTACATCACTACATTGGGCAGGGAGCTATTTTCTTGTCCATTAAAATCTATGACTAGATTTTTCAAGCTGTATTTGTAGAAATACTGACTGTAATTTTCTAAACATTAGTTTGTTCAGCTCTTTATTTCCTTCTCTGTATTTTTAATTTTTCCTCTCCAATCTTTTAACTTAACTGACTTTTAAAATGTATGCAGTCTTGTATGTTCCTTAATGAAAAACACTGTGTTTAAATCAATGTAGTAATGCTTCCTCCTCCACCAAAGTAAACTTGCCAATTTCTTTGGCTCTAAAATTCTCCTTTCATTAAGTCTGCATTTTGTATCAACTGGAAAGTTTTGATCTCACTTAAAGTACCGTCATTAATTTCCTTTAACAGAAGACCATTGCTGGTAAAATCAATGTTTAAGCCCTCATAAATGTGTTGCATCATAATATTTTATTGCATCTACATATGCAATATTTTGTGGGATTTGTCCTAGAGGAAAGATATTAAGTATTCAGTGAGTATATGGAGTCTGAAGTTTGATAGGCAGCCCTATTCCTTGCTCTCAGTGAATACTTGAACATTGTTGCAAGCCACAAACAATTTTGGAGAGCTTGTCGTAGAAGCATTACATGCTTTATCTTGACCCCAACTCATTTACTTTTTTTACATACTGCAGCACTAAGGATATTTTGGACCTGTTTGTAGAAACCTGGGGAATAAATTCACTGTCTGTGAAGCCTGAAGGTCTGGGTGAACAAATCATAAATTAGATACTAGACAGAAAGCTACTAGATCATAGAGTTGTAGAATGCCCTGACATTCATCCTGACGAGGATCACTGAGTCCAACTCCCCTCCACAGGACATGCCAAGGATCACACCATGTGCCCGAGAGCATTGTCCAAACACATCTTGAACTCCATCAGGATGGTGCTATGACCATTTCCCTGTTTAGCCTGTCCCAGGGCCCAGCCATTCTCTGGGTGAAAAACCTTTTGCTAATATTCAATATTTCCCTAATTTATTCCACTGACTCATCTTCATGCCATTCTTTGAATCCTGTCGCTGGTCATCACAGAGAAGACATCAGTGCCTGCCCTCCACTTCCTCTCATGAGGAAGCTGTATGCTGTGATGAGTTCTCCCCTCAGTCTCCTCTTCAAGCTGAACAAACCAAACTGATTTCAGATTCTCCTCACATGACCTCCTCTAGAGCATTCACTGTCTTGGTGAAGGAATATGGAAGTAAAGAAAGAAAAGGAATGAAAACAGATCTTTTGGAATATGAATAAAGTACAGTACGGTATTTCTGAATGTCGATTTAAAATTTCACAGTCAACAGAAAGAAACCCGATAAAAGTCTATTGTTATATACAGAAACAAAACTCCTTAAAGACATAGGATGGCTAAGGGTAAGCACATGTATAAGTAGTTTGCTAAGCAATTGTAATTTTTGAAAAAAAGGAGCTTTACTCCTTGCAGTTAATGTTGGGTTTGGAGGATGGGGGGGAGGGGGGTGTGGTTTTTAATTTATTGTAATTTTTTAATATTATTACTTCTACTATTGTTATTAAGAGTTATGGAAGCATCAGTATCACATCCCTGAGCCCAAGGCCTATATAGTTGTTCACTAGATCAAGACAAAACTCAAGTGTAAAGACTGTAACAATGTTGGCATTCAAGAGCTGGCAGCACTTTACACCCATTTTGCATGGATAGGAACAAAAAAAAAAGCAACAGACATTTGGGTCATTTGTGTTTCGTAATGTCTCTTCATCTATGCTTTAATATTAAGAAGTTGCATTAGGAAAATGGCAAGTTTGTTAATGCAAGAAGAAAGACAATTAGTTTGAAAAAAATATCAGCCCTTTAAAATTATTATAGAGTGGAAATTATATGTGCATTATCAAAGATTAGCAGAATATTCCTAAGAACAGGAATAGTCTAAGTGCAAGTTCAGAATAGGAAATAGGTATAGAAACATTTCCTGTGGGTGGCTGTGCTAAAATGAACTAAAATATTATTGTCTAAACTTTTTTGCATTCAGTAATTTGCCACTATTGTTGCCAGCAATTTACTAAGTGCATGGAGGGGGAAGAATTAAAAAAGAAGATTTAATTAAGGAATTCCTTAGAAACACAACAAGCCTCAGACACCTCATACTTAAAATGTGCAAGTTAATAGGAGACTTGCAGCTTTCAAATTCATAATTATGTCCCACAGCTAATAGTTTGGCACAATTATGCCTCCTAGCAGTGTTCTGTTACCAAGAGAGATCTTGGAAAAGTCAGGAAAATCAGAAGGGCTTACTTGCCAAGTAACAATGGCTCAAATCTTAAAATAAGCAAACAAACAAACAAAACCAGTTTGAAATAACTTTCACTGCAAAAGTCCTTGTTCATTTTTCTGGCCATTTTTTTCTGGAACTAGGGGATTGCAGAAAAGAAGAGATTGATGGTGAGGAAGATTTAAACATCCCAGAAGAGGTTGGACAAGAAGGTAGCTTCTTTAAAAAAATTCTTGCTTTGTTTCTCAGACACTTGCAAGAAAAAATATTATTAAAGAAATCCCCAAGAGCTGAGGCATTGCTAAAAAAAGATTTTATCCAGCCCTCTGGAAACCATTTGTTTCAACATTCAAATCTCAGGCCTGTTTGTTGCTTACAGTACTTTGCATGAATATTGACACTACGAAAGTTTATCATTAAAGTTATTCTCAGAGGGATAGAGAAATCTCTCTTTCCAAAGGCTCACTTCACACATTTTGGTGCACAAGCCTGGCATGGTTGCAGTGCACATGCTCCAGCCTCAGACACTCGCAGGCAGTGTCTTAGTCAATGGCATTAGTAAACAAAGTGTCATTTCAGGCAGACTAAGATTAAAACTAAAATAATATGAGTTGTTCCTGCTAGGAATTATCTCCAATGGCCATTTTAGGCTCAGCCTTTTGAATTTCTAGCAGATAAATATTTTTCAGGATATGTTGAGACCTATTAAGACAACTGTTTTATGTAACTCAGTGCAACTAAACTGCCTTGCCCAACAGCATGTACAGTTGTCATTGAAATAAAAAATCAAAACTGCTTCTCATATAATGCTGTAAAGGCATTACTAAAGTCATAGTTGAAGTCTGATTGCCTTAGTTTATTAGTTGTTGAGACTTATTTAACACTGATGAAGAGGAATGAAGAAAATCAGGAGAAAGAATATAGAGACCCTGTTTAGAAAATTCAAATTTCCATCCAAATACATACACAAAAAAATGAAAAAGAAAGTTCACTGTGGTTTACTGAAGAATTCATAGGAAGAAGTACTAGTACAACAAAATTTTCAAGATAACACATTCATCTCAATATTTGGGATATTTCAGAAAAATAAAATCAGTGGTGTTGAGAAGAGACATGTTGTGGTAATTAAACTTCCCAGGATAACAGGAAGATCATGAAGTAACTTGATGGATTAAGCTAATACTCCATCTAGTACAGGATTTGTTTTCTGAAATTGGCATCAGCTTGACATTTTCTGCTATCCATCCTTCTCATTTTCTGCTATCCATCCTTCTCACTCCAATACCAAATTATGGATATTGGAGGTCACATTCCTTCTTGTTTCCTAATACATATTATTTGAAATTTTAACCTGATGAAACCATCTGCTATCCTCAATCTCCTGTGGTGAAAAGTTCCCAAAGTTTACCACCCATTGTGTAAAGTATTTTTAAATATTTCAGACTGTTTCCAATACCATTCAAAGTCCCCAGGTGTCTGTATTGTGGGAATTGGTGAACCGTGGATCTGCATTCTGCTTACCATCACCTGCATGATTTGCTTGGTCATGCCTTCCCTCAGTCTTCTCTGCTCCAAATTAAGTAGTCAAAATTTTCTAATCTTTTTTTTCCAACACACCTTCTGTATGCCTGGGATTATTTCCATGTTTTCTAGTACCTCTTACATCTCTCTTGAGGTGCAGAGATCAGAATTGCACAGACTCAGGGTGTAACTGTATGACAGAGGGGCAGCATCTTTGTTTTCCCAGCACTCTCAATCTTCTATTTTCTATAATGGAGATATAGAATATAATTTACTGTAATTTTGCTGCACAATTAGAGAAAATAATTGTCAACTTGTCTCATAAGCTGCAGCTGAATTATCTTCTTAAGTACCTAAACTTCTTAATTCAAAACCAAAAATGGCATATCCAAGGAAACTCCACACATCAGATTTAAAACAGTTCTCTGGGGGTCTAAACTATTTTTTCTCTTCGTGCTGCTTGAATAAATAGGTTTTGTACAAAGTGTGAGAATAAAGAAGATAAAATTTTAAAAAAATCTTCCAGAGCCTAGAGGCAGGCTGTGGCTTAGCTTTGTAGCCAATCACAGGTTCTGCTGGCAGTAGCCATGCTGGAACGATGGCCAGGGGCTGTTCCACACACTCCTTACACGACGGCTTTCGGACATGAAATCACACGCTGCCGGCTCGAAACGTCTCTTACAACACATTCACCCTCAAATCAAATAAAGTCACAAGCCAACAGACAATGATACCAATCTTTTGCCTGTAGGAATGTGTTGCAGCTATGCTTTTTCAATGGGTGAACACACAGCCAGATAACTACCTCATTCTGAATGGAGAATAAAAGGAAAAACAGATGAAAAAAGAAGGAAAAAATAAAAGGGAAAAAAAAAAGGGGGAGACAGGGGAAGAGAGGGAACGGAGCCTTTTATGTGATTATCATATTTTGGCAAACTTTCCTGGAAATGTGAGTGAAGAACCATTCTTCATCTCAGTACTAGCCAGGTGAAAATGCCATTGCTGTGCTCAAGCAGAGACTCGTTTCCTCGTTTCTTCAAGGCGAGCAGAAAAAGAAAAACAGACAGAATTAGGATTTACCTGATTCATTCCAGCCATGCGGGGAGAAAAGCTGTGCTGCTGTTACCCTCTGATATGAAGCAACTTTGGGCTTTCCCCTCATGGATATTCTAGAGGCATTTGTGCTTCTCCAAGACCCAAGATGTTCTAGGATGGAGGGCAGAGGGAGGAATAGGGTTGCTCTGTCCCCACAGCCCCACTGCAAGACATAAACCATCTGTGAAGCATTTATCCATTTCCAAATGTGTGGAAAAACTGAAAACATACTGGTAACTATTTTCTCATCCTTGTTATGCAGCCTAGTTAAAAGGAAGGTGTATATCTAATTGATCTTACTGGAGCAGAGATGACACAGATAAAGTTGTTTGTTTCTAGGTGTGCCAACACTCTCAGTGCGTTAATATTTTAATCTCTAATTTTCATAAGAGAATGATGTGCAGCATGCTGCCTCATCTCCCACAGACTCAAATCCTCTCCTACATTGATGCTCTGCCTTCATGCCCTGCCCAAAAATTAGTATTTCTCTTAATACAGTAGCATGAATCACTATTGATAAATAGAGCTAACAATGTGAAATTCACAAAAGGCAGAAGCAATGAGTTTTATTTTACTAGTGACCTAAGGACCTTTTTCATCACCCAGGGAAGACAGATGTAAAAGTAGTGCTGAGCATAAGAAAGACAAATAAAAAGGAAATGTGAGGAAATCCAAATATTAGTACTATCAGCACGCCTCATTATTTCAAAATGGGGGAAAAAAGCATATTAATTTCCTGAAATTCTCTCCTCATTTGTTGCCTCATAAGTTGTACTGCTGCATTGTGCTAATTACCCATATGGCTATGGTAACAGTAAAGTTTCCTTACGAGCACCTTCAGTCCGATCAGAATGCATCTTCTCAAAAAAATAATTTGATTTCAGTAATGTGTTCCATTCTATAATTATATGTTTACTTACAGTAACTTGGGTAAATGAGGGTGATTTCTAACAAAATAATGATACTTGCATTTTTTGAATATCAACGAAATAATAAAAAAAAAGAAGTTTAGAATCCAGATAGTAATTAAAAGTCTAATTATTCTCTACACTAGATAGTTTCCTGACAGTATATTGTCTGTGATTAATAGGGGCATAAATAAGGACATTAGCTGGTTTTAAAACCAAATCTTTTCTTTATCTGTGGTGGTGCATCCTCCCCCCCTTCTTCTCGAGCTGCATGATGATCTCAGAAATGCTCTTTAGGCCTCAGCCTTGATGAACAGCACCTGGGCTAAGCTCCTCCTGAGCTTATCAGAAACGCTGTCTGCTCCCAGGAACTTGTGCTGTCTAACAAGCTCCTGCTTTTTAATGAACAGCCTTGGAAACTTACTTTTCCTGCCTGCATAACAACCCAAGCGGAACAACATTTTTGCTATTGAACTTTAAAAGAAAGTTATTGACCTAAATTGTGGCCAGGATGGAAAACTACTGTGACTAAAGGCAACTTTTTATACTGCTATTGAAATAAACACAGGCAGGAGACCTTTCTCCTTTTTAATGCCTTTATTAAAAGTGATCAGCTCACATGGGGGAGAACCAACAGATCCACGCTCAGAGCGCAGCTGCTCCCAGGAGTGACTCAAAGGAGAAGGAAAAGCGCAGCTTTGTCCCCTGGTCTGTGGGCAGAGCTGAAGCTTCCATCCCCAAAAGAGCATCAGAAAATCCCTTGTTCCTTTGGTGTGACCTTCAGGGTCCTTCCTCTAGCCGAGGTCCTCCGTGGCTAGGGTGAGGGGCAAAAACGGTCTCAGCATCTCTGCCGGCTCTGGACTTAGTTCCTCACTTCCGGACATAACTTTGACTCTTAATTCTGTGTTGGCTCATTGTTTTTTGAGTCTTTTTGGTAAGTTTGGTGGGGTGGCTTTCCCGTGGCATGCTGGCTCCGAGGTCATTTGCATGCCCTCCGATGTCCCCTCCTTTCACTGTCCAAGAATGGTCATCCACCCAGCAGCAGGCAAGGTGGTACTGACAAAAAGGGGAATTCTCAACAATAGGGAGTTAACGACTGACTCTTAACAGGTGAAGTTAACAAAAAACCAGCTCAACTTGTAACTCCACAACCTTTTAAAAAATGGGTAACCTTTTTTACTCATAACACCTATTGCATTGGGTCTGCATGGCCAGGGGGACCTCTGCATCCCTGTGGTGTTCCACGGGCTGCAGGGCACAGCAGCTGCACCATGGTCGGCACCCCAGGCTGCAGAGCAACTCCGGTTGTAGCAGCCTGTGGCAACAGTGATGAGATCGTGTCCAGGGAGGCCACAGCTGAGAGCAGGAGAAACAGATGAGACAAGTCTCTTCCTTGTTTAGCACGAGAGTCCATTTTATTTCCCCCCCACACCCCGTGCTGGGGAAGGAGAGAGCAGAAGGCAGAGGCCCAGGAGCCTGGGCAGAGCCCCAGAGAGCCGAGAGCAGAGGGAGGAAACAGAGACCTGGGGTTTTATCAGGAGTAACATGGGAGGAGTCTTAAACTCAGATTACAGCCTCCTCAGAACATGAAGGCCCCACACTCCGGTACCTGGAGCACCTCCTCTCCCTCCTTCACCCCTGGCCTGGGTGTCTGCAGAGTTGTTCCTCTCCCACATTCTCAGCCTGCTCTTCTCTGGCCACAATTACATCTGTGCTACAACTTTATTTTTACCTTCTTAAATACGTTATCACAGAGGTATTACCAACCTTTCTGACAGGCCTGGGTTTGACCAGCAGCCATCTCTCTTGGGCCCTGCTGGCATTGGCTCTGCTGGGCATGGAGGAAGTTTCCAGCAATTTCTCACAGAAGGTGCCCCTGTAGCCTCTCAGCTATCAAAACCAGGCTGTGCAAGCCAAATATATCCATAAACAGCAGTCCCGAGTGAGACCCTTTGAGCTCTCCTGATCCACAGCAGGCTGCAACCAACTATATATATTTTCCATAGAATCTTTTGTTAAATTGTTGCTCTTAAACGTTTAGGCCTAAACCACTGGTCGATTCTGGGGCTAAGTTTGGCAAGGGGGGGGTCCCCTCTGAATCTTGTGGTTCTAAGGGAGGTTCTTCCTTTTTTCCTTTAACCCTTACCATTTCCCATCCTTACCCTTTTCTATGCCCAGCATTCACATTGGTAATTTCTGACAGATTTTAGTTTCAGTCTGATTGTTCTTAGGTTTTAGTTTGATTTTTTCCTTTGTGTGCATTTAGTAGAGAGAACCTTGCCAACCAACTTTATATTAAACATGCTTATGCTAGTACCTTTACCAGCGACTCTTTAAGTGATCTTAAAACACTCATTTCAGGTAGTGTCCAACCATATATGTTTCCAAAGAGAGTTTCATTCAAGTGTCATTCAATGAACACCGTTCAAAATGACAGGAAATACAAGACATAGATCTAAACTCTGGACTTTTATAAAATAGAACAGAAAAAGGCAAGCGAAAATCACTGCTAAATATTTTTAAAGCCCGTATTTAATGTTTGAGAAAACTATTTCTTCAACTTGCATCTGGTATTTTTCCAGCCCCCTGGAAAAATTTTGGTTTGAGAGGAAGTGAGTTTTTTGGGATGCTGTGGTCAAGCCAATGGGTGCTGAGATTTGAATATTGGCACCTGGTGTGCCCACTGGAGACATGGATACGCCTCTGAGAACACAGGGGTTAAAAGTGGAGCCTCCCAGGAAGTGGCTCTCTGGGGTTCCAGTGAGGAAACAGGTCAGACCTCTCCCTTGTCCAGCTGCTGCCGGCTGGGCAGGGGAGGGGAAGCCATGCGGCCGCGTGAGGTAGGCCGGGGCTTTGGACAGAGATGGGAGGTGAAGAGGCCCTTGAGGACGGAAGGGTGGAGGAGCACCAAGAGGCATCGGGCAGCCACACCCCTCTGGAGAGAGAGGGAGAGCCAGGTGTCTGTGCCTGTGCCACCTTGAAATTTGATAGCAGCCGGCTGAGAAGGAGAAGGGGGGGGGGGGGGGGGGGTGCGGTGAGAAGGTGCCCACAGGGCAGCCTGGGAGCTCTGGACAGGCAGAGATTGAGATTTTTAACCCTTTTCTTGCATCATGGAAACCTTACAAATGCTAATCCTCCTGGAGCTGAATGAGGAGAGAGGTAAGAGATGAGATAAGAGGAAGGAAGAGAGAAGTGGAGAACAGTCTTAGGTGGGAGGAGATGATGGAGTGTCTTTTGGCTGGACTTTTCTTGTATAGCCATGGACAGAACCATTTTTTTCCCCCTGTGACACAGAGACTGCATTTATGGGGGAGGCAATGGCTCTGAGCCAAGGGAGTGCAGTGATGTTATGTGAAAGAGTGCATGAACAGAGGCGACGGATGAGGAGGGTGGTGGTTGGTGCCCTTGATCTGCAGTGGAGAAGATCTCTGTTCTTGAGACCATGCGGCCCCAGGGGGGGAAATCTGGGGGGGACAGGTGTCCCAAAAGTGAGAGACTGTGCTCTTTCTGGAACTGGACAAAGCACCCTTAAAAGGAAAACCCTAGAAGCAGCTCTGGTCCATGTGCGGTGGTGAGAGCACTGGGCGTGGAAGGAAGATGTCACAATGGCAAATGATCTCCGGGCAGTGCCACATGTGACAGGAAGCACAAGAGGTCTCAACTGTGTTTCCAGGGGAAGCCTATGGCACAAGGGGGACTCCTCACTCCTTCATGAACTGAGAATTGATTATCTAAAGGGTGCTGATGAACTGAGAGTCGGTGATTTGAGGGATGCATGTATTGGAAATTTGGTGGGGGGAGGAGGAAATGTTTTTGGAAGGTTTTAATTCTTTCTGTGTGTTTCTTTTTACATATAGTTGTAGGTTAGTTAATAAAGTTTTCTCTATTTCTAAGTGGGGGCCTGTTTTGCTTATTCTTGGTCACATCTCACAGCAGACACCAGGGAGAGTGTATTTTCATGGGGGTACTGGCATTGCGCCAGCGTCAAACCATGACACCCCCTAGCACTAATTTGGGCTAATCAACGTCACTGTGGGCCTCGTCTCAAAACTGTCCTTTGGTTCCCTATCCTCAGGGCAGGTATCAGTTTTTCCAGAGAACTACAGGAAGGAGAACTGTGGGGTCACCTTGCTTTATTAATTCTACTTGTTATATATGCTTGCTCTTTGGGCATCTTTGTTTAGCATATATGTGCTCTCTTGAGTGCTTTTTTATGGGCAGAAAAAGCCATGTCACCACTTTTTCAGACCCGTGGTAAATTATTCTCTTGTGAATGAAACTGTAGAGTATTTTCATAATTTAAATATTGTGTCTTAAGATTTCTATATATCTTCTAGACTAATTAATAATTAAATTTTCACAACAAGGAATTCCATGCAGTTCCTGTGACTACTTGCCTTGTTTTCCATGCATAATTTCTACCTCACATTACTTCTGAAGTTCTAGAGAAACAACAGAATAAGTATCTTCAGCTTTCAGATATGCTCCTTTGAAATCCTTCAAAGTTTTAACAAGATGCACTTAAATGTGTTTACAGCCAAAACTGCAATTAGGAATTAATTTTCTAACTTATTTTTCAGATTTCATATGTCTGAATTTCTTTCCCCTGGGGAAGGGAAAAAACCCACACAAAACCAACAAAACACCGATAATTGTATTAATTTTAAGGAATTTAATAACATAGATAAGGATAATTGCTCAGTTTTTTAACATGCAATTAAGATGGGGATAGATGAAGAAATACACTCACATATGCTTGTGCTCCCAAAAGATAGAACATTTATGTTATTTTAAAATTGATATAGGAAAACAATAGAAAGAATCTTTTGCCTTGGAGGATGAACTAGACAGAGCTTCTGAGGATGTAACCATACCACCAAACAAACCTACCCCCATTAAGGTTTGTTCAAGAAACATTAAGGAACAAGGAAAGATAACAGTAGCAGGAAAGCATTCATAGGCTATGATGTCTGTATATACATCTTCTGAATCTTGCAAAGCTAGGTGCAATTTGCAGATCCAGGAAATGTGACTCTTGACACAGATTGTATTATTAAGAATGCAGAAGGAGGGTTTTGGAGCATTACAGAAATCCAGGGCAATGAAAATACACATAAAGTATTAGCATGAAAGAGTCTGAAGGCAGAAACAGAATTCAGGCACCAAGGTAGGCATTCAGAGCTTGACACATTGGCAGAATGGGTCTGTATAACAGTTCATATATAACCCAGTTCAGTATAACATGAGAAGAAAACAGCAGCAGCTAAATCAGCAAGACATGTACAATGCCTTGAAGGTTAGAAGAAAAACATGGCATTTTCTGTGAAAAGGAGGTACCTGAAACACAGCAGTGAATTAAAGGGAGAGGCATTTATCAACACGACCGGTAAGAAAGAATTTAGACAAATGGGAATGTGTATGGACAGGAAAAGAATTTATGGCACAAGTTTTAGGTTCCATTAATTAATTAATGGACTATTGGATTTAGAAGTTGCTCGTGACAAATATATTTAAGATCAAGTGACTGAAGCATACTCAGGACAGTGATTTCAAAGGCTTTTTGGACTAAGATCTATTGAGGTGCAATGTAGTGCAAGGAAAAACACAAACTGTGGACTGAAAAGTTCTGAAAGATTTAAGAATCCTCACCACATTCATTTTAATCCATGACAAAATTTTCATCCCTCTTCTCACCTTCAGTTTTAAATGATTCAGCACATGCAGACTGATTTTATAGCATTTAATTGCACTCTCCAGGGATGGGATACAATACCAAATACAAGGTTTTCTCTGTGCTGGTTGTTTTCTTGTTACTTCTGGCCCTTAGGAAGAAATGTGGACAAAGGAACCCTAACCATAGGATCCATGCTGTAGACTAGGAGTCAAAGATCCCTCAGCAGCTGGGCAAATTTACTGTACCAGCCCTCAGGGCTTGGCAAGGAAGTCTGATTGACCCCTGATCCTGCTGAGAGCCATTGCATCATGATATCTGCCCTCACCCCTGGCACCTGTGCAGTCCATTGGCTTTGGCACAGCTTTCATTCCATTTATTTTGGGAACAGGCATCACACTGGGGTAAGAAATTCATTCAGATGCATTTGCATCCATGATTGATTTCTTAATAAAAGGTTGAATTAAAAAAGAAATTTTTACTATTAAAAAAGTTAATTTAAAAAAACCAAACACATACACTCCTCTTTGTTACCTGTTTCAAAACAGACCAGAAGCCTGCACCATCCCTCTGTCATTTCTCAACCAAACACTGGGGTGGCCCTGCAGTTGTAACCCAGCAGCACAAACAAGTTTCCCTTTGAGTGTGATCTGAGGAAGCTGCAGGCTATTCTTGCTCTAAGAAACCACAAAGACTTCCACCTTTAAATCCAGTTCACAGGAAATTTAGATGTAGACACTGAGTCAGCATTGGTGTGGTGTCTCAAAGTTGCTGTTTCAGATACAAACACTGACATCAGGAACTCTCTGTTTTAGAAGGAATCAAGTTTAACATGTTTTTTTAGAGCAAGTTTTTTGCTTTATACTCACAGATTGATCACTGAAAATAATGCCTGGACAGATGCTGAGGACTCCATTTACAAAAGACACTGAAATTTAAGGACAAGAGCAGCCACTGTAAACAATTTCTCCTGATACTCTCAAAGATCAGTATTAGAATACAGAAAACCATTAGCTTGCCTAACATCTCCCTTATTTAATTTAATTTACCGCCATGGCTTCCCCAGGGCTCCCACTGCCTGGTTTCCTCTGACTGCTTTTAAAGAGATAGCATGCATCTCTCTAGCTGTTCCTGTACAGCCACCTGTGTCACTGTTGAGGTGTTACATTTTCAGATGCTCTCCACCACAACCCTGATTTGGGAGAATATCTGATTGTCAGTTCAGTTTTTGCAACCATTCTTTATATATTCACTTGCCTCAATTTTTGTTTTGATTAAAAACTTTCTCAGCTTGAATCAGGAGATTGGTAAATTGCACTGAACTGGCTAAGCAGGGGATAAACCCACTTAACCAGGACTGTTGTTCAGTGTCCCAAAGTAGACTAACTCAAAATCAATTTAGGCAGATAACTAAAATGTTTCAATGAAGCAGAGCCCAGATAAGGATACATATTAATCGTTCTAATTTAAGGCTAAATTTTTAGGTGGTTGTTAAATGCTTTATTTTGTCAAAGTACAAACACAAAGATTATTATATTTGCCTCCATGAAAGAACTGAAATCTACAATTCCCTAATTAACCCTTTGCTAGTTTTCTTTTGTGCATCAGACCCAAGAAACTCTTTGCTTGCCGCACGTTTATGATGTGATCTGTATCGTATACATGTACTGTCTGTGGAAAAGATACTGTAATGTTATGAAGAAATAAATGGGGTTTTTGAAATTACAGGTGACAAAAGATATGGGAAGAGGTGTGAAGGACATATACTGCTGAGGGAAAAAACCAAGCTCCTCAGTGGAATACTATTTGTTATGGAGAGTGTATAACAGCAAACTGTAATCAGTAAAATAAATGGAGCAATTAAAAAATTCATCTTTGAGGTAATGCATAATTTTGTGACATTACTGGTATCCTAATATATCAACATATTTCTAATTGCATGTTACATGTCTCAATTTGAAGAAGAAAAAGGAAGAGAAAAAGACTTCTTTGTATAAAGGTAAATTGTGTAATGTCTCTGCCACTTAAGATTCAGGTACTAGATGGTAGACACTCATGGTTCTCCCCTTGTAATGTGAAGTAGTGTGACTAAGGAAACTGTGTGACTAGCGGCTCGTGCCATTCTGAGAAGATCCACTTATTTTGGAGCAGGAACATCTCGGGTTTTTTATCCAGTTTACATGATATCACCATGGACATGACATGAATATTGTTTATAGCACTTACACATTTTCATATAACTGTAAAGTTATTGATTAAAGATGGAATACTTTAGTTCTTGAGATAAAAATGATAAATCTGATCTGCTGTAAGTAACAGGACTTTTTTTTAAGAAAAAAAGGAAAACATGGATGTAAGTCATTCTCATGGATTTATAGTTGTTGCCTACAATCTAAAGAGAACCTGTGAGAAGAGCATTCTGTTACCCATCTATTTAAATTTGTTTCCCAAACACTGGAAGAGTGATATTTCACCATCTGCCACTGAGTAGCTCACATCAAAGCCTCGTTCATCATCCTTAGCCTGTTACATTGCAAGAATTTATAGAGCAACAGCATCAGCAGAAACCAGAATTCCTTTTAAAACACAGGGGAAATGTCATATATCTTCAGTAAATCATACTTTTCATAGAAAGAACTTTGATTAAATGTGACATTGCTGTTTAAGAGATGATCCAAATTTTGGGTCTGGTCAATATGGCCAGCAGATGGTTTCCAGTGATTCCACTGGGTTTTCAGCAAGTGGCTGCCAGGAGACCCTCCACAGTGGAATTGTACCAGAGTACTGCATTCAGCTTTCACTAAAGTTCTTTACCCACTCAATGCCCTTCAACTACTACATGAAAAATACCTAACAGTGTCATCTGCAAATGCTAGAAATCAATAAATTAGGTCACAGACTGCCTGAAACGGTCTTTTGTTCGCAAAGTGCAAGCTTGACTCCGCAGCACTTTGCTTTGCTGCCAGCTGTATGGGTGAAGATAGTTTGGATGAGCTCCAAGCAATAGGCTAAAAGCTGCAACATGCTTTCAGTGACTGAGTAGGAAAACACAACAGCCACAGGCCCATAATTGCTTTCTTTTATCAGGTATCAGCTGGTAAGGCGCCTTCTCAGTCCAGCAACCCGCTTTGCAAGGGATCTTCTGCATCATACTTTGTGTGATAATTTTTCCAGATTTTCAGCTCATATTTCAATGCAATATATGAATATGAAATCACTGAGATACAAGACATCTTTTGACAAATATAATATTGACAATACATTTTTCTTGGCAGTACTCATGATACATTTAACTTATCTCTGTAGGTGAGTAATAATAAACACAAAGATAATATTTTTATGATTTTGATTACCTGTTGTTTTTTATTTTTTCCTAATATACCTGTTTATGTGAAAGCTGAGAATTTGAGGTATTGGACTTTAATGAAAAATAACAGCCTCAATCTATCATGAGCCTGATTTTTAATTTTAAATGTGATCTGAGTGAGAACTATGCTGATCTCCATCTTGTACCTGAGATGATCCCCACTGAACTCTGCAGAGCTGTAGTCAGTCAGTCAATGTACGACACAGCATTTCAGTGAACCTCTACGAACAGGTATTGTAGCCCAGGCAAAGCAATCTTAAGGTACTGACATAGGTGTGCTTCTAGGTTGAGAGCTAGAAATGACAGGGAGATCATCTTAGAGTTCCTTGTTTAAGGTGTTAAGGTGTAAAATGTTTTACTCTTGTTAAAACAACCAGTGAGAAAGGATAGGCACTAAAAAGCCTTTGCAAACCTGGACCTCAGTGCCTTTTAGCAATGCTGTTTGAAATGGATGGAAAGGGGTGGAAAAGACTACAACATGAAGCAGAGTCTCAGGTGGTTTAAATGATCAATGCTAAACTACTATCAATTCATTTACACTGAAAGAAAATCTGATTCTTTGAACATGAACTGAATGTTTCATTAAACAGAGTAATAAAGAAAGAGCCACTGAAGGGGGAATTAGAAAAACCCCCAATATATCTTGTTGACATGTAGCGCACATTTCATTTTGAAAAAAACACATGTTAGAGTATTGGTTGCCCTCATAAAATGTTTCTAAATCAAATATATATACATACACTAAAAATCTGTCATTTTTGAGAGTATGAGTCTTTATCTTTTTGTATTCTGTATGAGATGCTTAAAATTTAAAAGTACTTCTCAAAGAAACATAAAAAGGTACTTTTTATCTATAGAAAGCTTCAAATAGCTTCAAAAACCTGGTGAAACAGTAAACTATTATTTGTCACTCAATAAACATGTTAAGAAAACAGTAGAAATTATATTGGATCAGGAAGCAGTCATTATGTCTATGAAAAGAAAAAAAAACACACCAACACAACCATCACAGAATCTTATTCCATTGTTTCCTCTTTTCTGTACGAAAATAACAGCCTCAATTCTACCACACAACTGGATATATATTTTCTGTTTTTTCAAATGTAATGAATTTAAATAACCATTTTGTTAGCCTGAGTTAACACCTAAAAACCTATTTCAATGAGAGCCCTATGATTAAATTGTAAATGAGTTGTTGAACAGTCCACAACAACTGTCAGGGAAAGGGTGATCTTCAGTAATTACTTTTTTATTCCCTATAAGACCATATGTGTGGAGCTTCTGGTCTAGAGGGAATATAACATCCTGCAGACTCCACCAATTTTAAAATGAGCTAAGTTTTAGTAGATAATTCAGCAGGCATGCTGTAGAAGTGAGATTTGCCTGCAAATTATTTTGTGAATTCATATTTTTTTTGTCATAACATTTTCATGAACAATGATGTGCTAATATCACAGATCTCTTTCATCCACCGTCCCTTACACTAGCACTGCCCTGGTTTTACAAAGAAGTTGTAGATTTTCTCATAGAGATGATGGGGACTTGATTTAAAAGCTACTAAATTCAACAAGACTATTAACTGAGCTCACAGGATTACACCAGGAACTGAATGTCCTACCCCAAATTGGGGTAGGGACATTATGATTTTGAGATATGTTTCATGTACATATATATATATATATATATATATATATATATATATACACATATACACACACACACACACACATATGCTCACACTTATATATAAAATTTTGCTAAATCACCATGTAAATAAGAAAGTTCCTAGACTATCTTTAGCATTTATTTATCAGCCATATATCCCAATGAGCTAGATCCATAGACGTTTTGAAAAAGGCTGAGTTCTTTGCCTTTGTTGGATTAACTGTCCCTGTAATGTGAGATGAAATTCCATCCTAACTTAACAAGAATTATGAGTTAAAACTCAGGTCCAAAATTAAGTATAAATCAAGCTGATAGACAAAGTCATAGATAACTCCCACAAGAATTGCAGTTTTCTGACATAAGTAAGTCTAAATTTTTGTTAGTAAACCTGAGAACTGTCCTGAAAGACATATTAGGCTCATCTCTAACTTTTATGTTGTTGACTATCACTTGTGTTCAGCTGTTTCTCTCTCTCTAAAATATATATCAGCTTTGAATAGGTGAGTGAAACTCACTCATAGTCATAAAAAAGAAAAAGAAGTTATTTATGTTCCTCTTGAAGTCTGCTCTAAGGGCAAGAATATTTTTTTTCTTTGTGTTGCAGGCTCAGGCACAACAACCTTCTCAGCTTCACTAATTAATCTTGCCCCAGTTGCTGACTGCACAGGTGATGAGACTCTCCACTTGTCGCCTAAGAAATACAGTTTCTGTAATAGAGAAAGGTTTCTCCCTGTGAGAGACTTAAAACCTCTATTAAAAGGTTAAAAAAGTTCTGGAGGCCTTGCCCATATAATTGAAGAATATTGTAACTTTGAAGTTCTGAATTATAAACTACTAAAAGTTGTTTGGTTTGGGTTTTTATTGGTGTTTTTGTTGTTTTGGGGGTGTGTTTTTTTTTTTTTTTTGGTCAAGTTTCCATTTCAAACCAAAGTAACAACAGCCTCTTGATAAATCATTTTCTTGCACATGCCAGACAGTCATTTACCTGTAGTATTTGGGTTTTCAGTTTGCAAACTGACCAGTTTCCTAGAAGAAGAAAACTACATTCTTGTTAACTAATTAAAATGCTTGCATTACTAGATAATTGTTATTTTTCCCATAGCAACCAGAGGGAATGCTCTTTTTGGGAGAATACTGTAAGAATTATTTGCTGCTCTTACGGCGAAAAGAGAATACGTGAGGATTCACACACATCCAGGTGAGTTGATAATGGAGGTGAAATAAGCCTTTGTGACATTTTGCCAGTCTTGATAGGATGTTTTCATTCATCTTCCACCTACCCTGTTCATTAGGAATTGATTTCCAGCAGGCACTACTTGAGAAAGCAGTCTGTATTGCCTCCAGCTGGAGTGAGGAGAATAGCTGGTGTTTGTTACAAGCAGACCATAAGGTCAGCATGTTTATTCCCTCGGCCGCTCGCCTTGATCAGAGACAGCAGCACGTCTGCCTGAGCCCCTGAAGAGCTGTCACTGACAGGGCTGTGCTGCCTGGTGACAGCTGGCTATGACACTGACCACAGCTGCAACCCTCAAATGCCTGCTTCTTCCTCCCACTTCTAGCTGGCCCCCCTCCTACCTCCCATGTCATTTTCCATGTTTGCTCCAGATTGCTGCCTCTTTGTTTCTACCACCCTGGGGCAGGGGCCTGAGGGTTCTGGAACATCTACTGGACTGCCTGGCTTGGCTCTCTGCCTTGGCTTTCTGCTTCACCACTGCTTGGCAACTGTTTTTTGCTAGCTGGACTCCTGCATGCTCAGTCAGAGTCAAACCAGAAGGAAGTAGGAGCAGTTGTCAGTTAGATTTTGAACTCTGTGAGTTTGAAAACAGATTTTTTGAGAACAATTAGGATAATGTGAGGATAATTGAGGAAACTTAGTTGGAACCAGAGGACGAAGCTCAAGTTTGTCAAGAGCAGCTCTGTGACTGATATGAATGCATCTACTGTGCAGAAGACCTGAAATTTGCTTGGATGTTTATGAAGACATCATGCTGCTGCCTATCCTAACAGATTCAGCAGGGTATGGGCTGTTCTTGTGCCCTGGAGAAAAGAACAGAACACAGCTGTGCTCCTGCAGCTGAGCTTTTTATCCCTTCCTGCTACAGCCCCAAGGACATGGTGGCCTTGTATATTCAGCTGGCTGGGAGAAATGCCTGGGTCACACTTGGGGCCCAGAAAATTCCTTGGCATCGCCAAAACTATGGCAGGGCTCATGTCTATTGGGTGCAGAATCCACAGTCACATATCAGACATGAGTGTATAGTCCTGACCATATTTAGTATATTAATAGGTGTGTAGTCAGTAATTTAGGAATAGGTGCCCTGACATTGTGACCTTGGGGTAAGGCTTGGAAATTTCTTGGAATACTAAAGTTTGGAAGTGTGTTAAATTTACTTTTTTTTTCCCTGTTCCTGTGCCACAGGACAGACCATTCCTGAACCTGGCAAATTTGCTCTCAGAAACAAGACCTTGTCATCCTTCTAAAAGGCACAGAAAGTAGAATCTCAAGATTTCCTTCCATATCATAATTTCTAAACTCTTAACCATTCTTGTTGCCTTCCTTGTTTAAGTGATAGAAATCCTTCTCAAGTTGCAACACTAAAATTTGTCTGCAGCAGTCCAGCTGAAATCTTAACAAGTCTGAGTAGAGAACAATTATTATGAGTGGTTTTTAGATACTACACTCCTATTTATGCATTCAAGTAGATTTCTTGCCTTTCTCACAAGTATAATAATATTGATTCCTATTTAGCTTCCTGTTCAGTCCCTTAGATCTTTCTCTGCAGAGCTGACACCCCACCAGTTAATCCCTGACCTGTTTTTTGCCTGGCATAATATTATTTTCCAGGTAAGGTGTCTCCCTCTTGACCATATTTAGTAGTATATAGATTTTTTCAAACCAAATTATCAAGATAATTTTGAATTCTATTTTTTTTTTAATCCAGAGAAGTTCTTAAAAATGTACCCAAAAAATGGTTCTCAATGAATCATTGCTAAAATCAAGAGATACTGAGTGTGAAACTACATGAAAGGTTGGGTTTGTTAAATGTTTACCATCATTAACGCAGATAATAAAAAGCAGGTGATTGAAGCACCACTTTTGAGCTGATCCTACCCAAATATTCATACAGAACACATTTTCTTAATTGCTTAAAATAACATCACATGCTGTTCTCCTGTCCATGAGCCCTTATATTCTGCTTTCAGTTCAAATTAGATCTGTTCAATATGGTTTGTGCAATAATCCATGTTGTTTTCTATTAATTTCCCTATTCTTTCCGGTATTTCTAAATTGTCAGTTGGATTGTTTGTTCCAAAACTTTTGGATGCTATTAAAATTAAAAGTATTTATATGCAATATTCCCCAGCTCCTCCTTTGCTTATGCTGTTTTCCTTGTGGGCAGAAGGATACCAAATAAACAATTGTATTTTCTAGCACAGAATAAGACTAATCACTTGAAATGCTCATCAAGTATAAGAATTAATTTAAATTAAATGAAAATCTAATGGGTGAATCATCTAACCCTGTTCAGTTGGGACTAAACACAGACAAAAGTTGAAGTAAAAACAAACAAGGGTGGGTTTTTCTTTGTCTTCAGAAAGTTCCCAAATATGGAACAGAAATCAAAACTGTGCCTTCTGCATGTGACTGACATAGATGGTTTACAAGAGAGTGATGTGATGTAAACCAAACTCTATTTTGCTTTGGCAAAAGCAATAATTCAAAGTATCTTGAGAAATTACCTAACTTTCATGACTTCAAATTAAGTGATGAAATAATATGAAATAAACAGTCAAAAGATGCAAAAACAGGAATTAAAAATTGGGTTAGATTTTCCAGACACACAGGAGAATACATTGAAGGTACAGGCGTTTTAGAATTGACAACACCACATTTGAAAAGTTACATAAAATCAAAAGCAAGCAGAAGCTGTAGGAAGAGGTTCTCATCCTGTTACTCTAGAAGGGAGAATTAAATGTGCTATTTAGAAAATAATAATGTTCTTAATGAAAAGCATGAGTTTAAGATTCTATGGAGAAAATAGCAATAAACCTGACAGAATAATGCCCCTCTGGCTTACAAAGTGCACCCAAAGGGACACTGACCAAACTAACTGAAATTAAGGTAGCCATTAAACACTTTTTTCAGTCTTATGTGTTATTCCCAGATAAACAGAGCTCATATCAATGACATCAACTGCAAATTAAAGGTTTGGGGTTGTGTTGAATTGCATTTTTTTAAATTCTCCTGTTGACCCCTATTTATTTTAGATTCCAGGAAGGGCAAATCTCCAGGGCTAGATGGATAGCAGATCCATTTCATTAGGGCAGTTAAAGGTAATTGCTCTGTTTCTGATTTTCATTTAAAAATTAAATTTAAAAAATACTATTAAACCCACATTATGACATTTACATATTTTGTATAAAAATATCTGACCTACTGATGAGAGTTATCTGTACTATCTCTTGCAGTGACAGAAAAATATCAGAAAAGTAACATGTCCAATTATCCAAGAATTCCCTGGGCCTAAATTCATTATAGAAGTATTTTTAATTTAAAAACCACAGATTAAATAAAAAAGTATTGCCTAATACAAAAAAAAAAAAAAAAAAGGGAAAAGAACAATGCCAAATCAAAAAAACCAGAACAATTCTGTATTTAAAATTAATTTTAAATAAAACCAAGATGGGATTATGCTGTGGTCATTGGTGTATTTTCCCTATGTCAGCCTGGCCCTGACTGCAGGGGAGAAGCGGCATCGTCTGTGGCTCACTCTCGTACCCAACCTGCTCTCTATGACTAAGCTTGAGAAGGAATCAGGCAGCTGCTTTCAGAAACCCTGTGTGTTCACCTGCTTGGCCAAGAGCTGAACCTCAAAGCAGCCTTCTCTTTTCACCTTGCAGGATTTTAATCCTTTCACCAGACAGCCAAGAGAAGTTTGAAATGAAGAGAACAGGAGAGTAGTCATGATTAGTTCTTCAAACTTCTTTTTCCTTCTGACTGAAATCACTTCAGCCTTTTCAAGGCTGACATTCAGTGTTCAGTAGCTTCTTTTTCACTCCATTTAAGAGAGAAGGGGAAACAACCTACCACGTATTTTTCTGGGGCATGTATGGCTTTGTAACACATTTCCACTAAGGGTCTTAGAACATGAGAACAGAAGAGACCTTTGTGAAAATTCCAAGGCTCAGTTTTCTGAAAGATGAAGAACATCATTTCTGCACAGAATTTCTGCTCTCACATGTATTAGTTTCCAGGAATAAGGACCTTGAATAAAAACCTAAGAAGAAGCAGAGAGAGTAGAAAGATGTAAGCAGGTAGTTACAATTGTGCTGCTGCCACCCATACAGGCTGGAGTAGATTTGTTTGTTAAAATGCTGGAAGTGAGTCGTGGTGCATGGGCAACATTAATCCCAGAACCAGCACCATGTAAGAAAATTCTCTCTTGAAATATAGAGGATTGAGATTAATATTTTCAAGTTGTACCATAGTGCTGATTTTGGGTTTCTGATAAGACCTCAGAATACTCTGCCTTGATTTATTTGGGTGAATTTACTCATTTCACTTAGAAGAGGAATCAGAATGCTCCTAAATCTGGTTGTTCCTCATACCAGGGGTATTGGGTCTGGCTGAGATCGAGATAATTTTCCCCTCCACAGCCTGCACAGTGTTGTGCTTTGCAGTGGCAGTTGCACAGGTGTTGGTAACACTCCAGTGTTTTGGGTACTGCTGAGAAGTGCTGGCACAGCACCAGCTGTCTCTCCAACATGCCACTCCTGTCAAGGGCCTGGGAGTGGGTCACAGCTAGGACACGTGACCTGAACTGACCAAAGGGGTACTCTATGACTCCTGCTTGGATTTGAAGGCTAAGGAAGGGAGGAGAAAGGGGTGGCATTCATTATTTAGAATGTCTGCTTTCCACTACATCTATTGAGGACCTTTTTCCTGGGCAGTAGGCAGACATTACTTGCTGATGGGAAATAGAGAAAAAATCTTTGGTATTTTTCCTTTGCTTGTGTGTGTGCAGCCTTTTACTTTTGCTTTAGTACACCGCCTTAACTCAGTTTACAAGTTGTTCTACATCTGATTTTCTCTCCCTATTCAGCTGAGAAGGGGAGCTAATAGAGCAGCTTTGTGGACTTGAGGGGCTTGGCAGGTAGCTCGGTGTCCAGACAAGGTTAACCCCCCTCAGCAGGAGACAGTCCTTTTTCTTAAATATCCATGGCTGAGAATATGCCTGAAATGCACCAGATAAAAATTTTGGCAGCTCTCATGTCTTTGTACCCCAAAACACCTTTCCTCCATCTCCAGGGCAAATGGCAAATGAGCAGCACAGATGAGAAAGGTCAAGTTCTCTTCTTGCTACATCATGTGAATCTGACTGTAACACCAAACGAGGAGATGGAGATCACGCTTGCTGAAGCTACATGTTTCCTAGAACATACTGATGTTCGTTAAATGAGAAGGCTAATCTGCTCAGCAGATCTCTGAATACTACTTTATAAACTGAACTGAGCAGAGACTGATGATAAAAATAGTGTCGTATGTAGGCTTCTGTAAGGAGAATTATTTATATATAAAGTTATTATTTTTGCACTTTGTTGGAAATGGATTTCCTGCTCTGACAATGAAATGTAAATGGACTTCTGTATATTCTTTATGGTTTAGAAATGTGTTAGTATAATTGCTTCGGCTCATGCACTTAAAATGTTTATATAGATTGAATTGAACTCCTGTTTCATTAAAATATTTTGTTAAAAAAATCTGCAGCTAATATTAATTTTCTAAAGCACTAAATTGCCATTTAGAAAAAGATAGTTAAAGAAGGTTAAAAAAGTGTTTTTAGCCTGCTTCAAAATCACACCCTTAATTGACTAAGAAGACAGCATTTTAAAAATGTATCACCAGGTAGCCCAAGTTTATGTTATAGTTATGAAATTTTATGGGTGTAACTATAGTTAGAATTTTGTCTCTCATTTCCTTGTCTGCCATGCATGTGTTTTGCATTTCTGTTAGCCTGGATTACAAGCACAGACTTCTGAGTTTCATATTCTAATTTGTTGATTTAGTAAAAAAATTTGGTGCTCACATTGCAAGACAATTTTCCTCTTAATTCTCTTTCCAATAGAATATCTCAAAGAAGAAAATACTTCTGTTGTTCTAAATTCCATTAAGGGCTAAATTTATCCAAATAGTTAACCAAAACTGACCTTATGTTTCCATTCAATGTTTAAACACACTCTTAGAGTTTTTTATACTTATGATTCACTTTCTCTCTTAATTGTACATCTTAGACTTCTCCACATTGTCATTCTTTCTTCAATATTGAAATTTAAAGGAAAGGTTAGCACAACTTTATTAACTAGTGATTTCATGAGGGAAAAAACCCAACAGACCTCACTGTATAAACACTGTTGTAATGCCTATCAGTAGCAATTTAGCATTTTAAAAATCCTATTGGAACAATCCTTAAGAGAAATCAGGGGAATTTGAGTATCTTCCAGTCAGTTTTTCACAAGGGCATTAACTGCTCTCAAGAACACACACGGTTTGTTGCATTTTCATCTGACCACCTTTAAGGGTATGTTGCCTTCATATAATCCACATCCCATTATGGGTTTGAAGCCAAAATAATTTTCTCTGAATTTGAAAAAAATCCTACCCAAAGCACCATCAACAAACCCCCCCATCTGACACCCTTCTTTCTTTTTCTTCTTCCAGGGGAATCCTCCTCCAGGTACTTGCCTCATCCATTTTTATGCAATTTTGTTTCCATTTTGTGTGGTTGCCCCCATGCTCTCTTGTTTCCCCTCCTAATTGCCCAGCCCCTGCAGGTATTAGCTACCATTGTCCGGGGTTGGCAAGGAGCTGAGCTGAGTGCATTCATGTTGTCTTTGCAGTATATACAAAAAGAAGCTTATCCTTTTGGCTTCCAAATTAGTCTTTATTTTCTTGTTCTTTCAAACCATTTTTTTCAAATAAGTTGCTGGCAGATTCTTTTATTTTCCATTTGGCTCTTAGTTGGCACATACTTATTTTTAGTAGATGAGTTTAGTTTTGCACTCAAAACCTAGGAATATTCAAAGTCAACCAGATCTGGTGTGGAACTCTTTTCCAAAAAAATCCTGTTGGGTTTTATTTCCCTTCCCAAAAATTTTCCTCTCATCTATCAGCAGGATAGAAGCTGGACTCTGTCAGACTCAGTTGTTAGTGATGAATAGGAAAAAATGATGGGAAGACAGGAAGAGAAATAATTCTCCACAGAAATCATAATAAAGAGTTTGACTGGCTTGAAAATCTGGCAGTTAAGGCAGGTGCCAAGCATATGTACCACAAATTCATGCTGGTAACCATCAGCTTGAATTTGCTGGGACAAGGCTCCATATTGTGCACGAGATACAACTACTCATCAGATACCAGTACCCATCACACCACATAGAAGTACCCATCCCTGGACTAGCTGTAATTCAAACACTTCCAGATAATTTGTTGTGGGAAAAGGTAAATACTTGAAAACTCAAGACAAATAAATGGAATTTACTGGATCAAGAAGCACAAGAAATGTAATGTACAGAACTGAGCAAAGAAACTGTACAGAAACTGAACACAGTTTCCTCTTGTCCTGAAATTCCAGAGTGAACTGGAATATAACCAAACTCTTCACTTTTGTGCCCAGTCACAGGTCTTGAGGAAATGACATGAAGCTGAGTCAGGAGAGGTTTAGGATAGATGTCAGGAAAAGGTTCTTCACCCTGAGGGCTGAGCACTGGAACAGCTCCCCAGGGAAGTGCTCACAGCGCAGCCTGACAGAGCTGAAGAGGTGTTTGGACAACACACTCAGGTACGTGATGTGATCCTTGGGGTGTCCCGTGCACAGCCAGAAGCTGGATTCTATGATCCTTGTGGGTCCCTTCCAACAAATCATATTCTATGATTCTGTGATTTTATAACATCTCTACATTTTTAGGGAGTGGTTGCAAGCAGCCATGTAGTCTCTTTTTCCTTACAAATGCCTTTGCTAGGTGAACCTGGGGTTTTCACACATTTATGGTGGCACAAAGATGTTGTGATGTAATGCTATCTCGTTATAGCAGACAAGCCTCTAAAGGACATATCCCTGCTGGAAAGGAAGCTTTGCAATCTGGTCTTAAGATTCATCTAGGAATGTAATGAAACACAGTGGTCATCACTTTGCTGGCTTTTTATAGCTGATTAAGTTGGAACAAGCAAATGAATAGTACATTTTTTGTGTGTTTTAAAACTAATTGATAATACACTAAGTACAAATATCATCAAGGATATAAATTCAATAGAGAAATAAGAGAAAAGGAAACACATTCTGCAGAGAAATTATTAATTTCATTCTCTTGGTACAAGACAAATAAATGAAGAATCTTGGAGCATATGTTAGATTTGTACTATCCTGATTTTTCTGATTATTAAAATACTTGAATGTTCAAATGTATGAAATTTTGTTTAACTTTTATCAGGCTGATATGTACTTGGAGCAAAGCTGTTGTGTCACTTCAGGGAAACAAGCAGTCTTCTAAAAATAAAAATATTGATTCTATTCTCTGAGTTATTTTAATTTGGTGTGTATGTGTGTATTAAAAATACTTCTCACTTGTCAGAAGCTTAGGCTTTGAAATATGATATTAGAAGCATCAATATTAACTTCTCTACTAATTCTCCTGTTCAAGGAGAGAAAGGCCTTTCTACCAATCTCCTTTCACATTTCTGATTTTTAATGATGCATTAGATCAGCTTCTGTTTTGCTGAAACTTTTATTCTATCATACAAGAATCAGTTGCAACTCCTTTTTGTTCAGTACAGTACCTACAGAAATACAAGGTTTGCAAGGGAGGATTAGACACTGCTGTATTCAGCACTGAGATATTAAAAATTTTGGCCCCTGTCTGCTCAGGGGAATTTGCCACCCCAGATTTGACATCCCATCTGTTTCTTGGAGAGCCATGTGGGATTGTAGAAACACACAAGCCAACAAGATGGCTGCAGAATCAGGTGGCGCTGGTCCACAGGAAATTGAAGAAGAGACACTCATGGATTTTTTCGTCCAAAATGTACTGTTTCTCATATTAGACTGGATAGAAAAATACTTCTCTTACAATCATGAACTTCTGCTTGGACTGAAGTGTCTGAGCCAATCTTAATTGGTCTTTTATCCCAGAAAAAGGAGAAAGAATAGTGGCTGTTGACCTCCTTTCCTCAAGCACAAGTTTAAAGATTCATTAAGTAGAGACACACTGAGAATGCTTCAAAACCACGATGACCTGAAGGTCATCTGAATGTGGGATACTTAGATATACATCCCTTCCTCAGTGAACACAGAAATATATTGACAAAAAGGAGAAACAGAAGAGATGAAACCTATCCATTCCACAACTTCTCAGCAAGGGAAACTTCCTGAGGAGTGAAGTTTCTTTGTTCAGGTCTCAGCTCCCTGCTGGGCAAAGGGTAGTCCCTGAGTGACAAGCTCTGGTGTCCTTGCTCTCAGCTCTCCTCTGGTCTGCAGCGGGGTTGGTTCGATGGGCCTGGGGATCCCAGTGCTGGGGCTGGCTGCCAGGATCCACCTCAGGTGGAACTGCATGGAAAGTCCATACACTCAGGGCAGGCTGAGATGATCAAGCCTACATATGATAAAAGCTTGAAAATGTTGCTTTGTGAAACGTGGCTATGAAATAAGCATTGCTGCTGGCCGTTTGTGCTGAGTTTTTGTGTTAATTCTCAAAGGCAAAAGTGCAGTTGTTGGAGAAATTGCTGATGAAAAATGAGTCATTTATGCTTCAGTGGCAGTAGTGTGAGATCTAGAAACTGAGCTCCTATGATACCTGATGTTGCATTTAGGGATTAAAAATGATGTTTAGACTCTCAAACCCTGATTTTATTTAAGTTTGGAGGTTTTTTAAATGAGAGTATAAATCACTTGATGTAGGTTAAGAGTGAGATTTTCAAAAGTGCCCTGCACTGACTTGGAAAAATCCCAATAAATATCACATCAAGCAACACACAGCGTAGAGTCATTGACTTTTCTGAAAATTCCCTGTCTTCAGCAAATTTTCAGAGCACTGATTTTGCTAACACTCTTCATTTCTGTGCTAACAATCACACCTGGAAGATAAGTAAAAATTCCTCCCTTTTTGTTATGTGAATTTTGCATATTTAAATATGCTCTTTCTTCCAGTTTTCATGTAGCTGAAGTCAGACTCAGGAAGTTCTCATCACATAAAACGTTAAAAATTACTACTTACCCAATGACCATTAGAATGAGAATATATATCATTAATTATGGAAATCCATCTGCCTTCATGGTCCTGAGCTGTTACACTTATCATTGTTGCCAAAAAGGGGTGAAAGTAAAGATTCTCATAGGAACAGTGGACCAGGTTTTGGAATTATAAATTAAAAAATCCAATAAAAATCAGAGAAGCTGACAACACTGGGAATATAAACTGGAGATATTAATTCAGTTAGGAGAATGCAGGTCATTATGGATCTTCTTCCAGTCAAGAAATAAACAGTATTTACTGGTGTTTTTCTAATTGAGAAGGAGATCTGCAATCTTGAAGAGGTTAAAAGGTAAAGCCTATCATGATAAGGGGGTAGAAATTACTGCATTTCCTCCACTCAAGTCTTTTAGGCTCTTGTTTGTGGGATGAGAGGATGAAAAATAAATCAATGCATGTTTCATTATGATATTGAAATTGGTAAATAAGTTCTTCCCAAAAATAGATTGATAAACCCTGGGAATGGAGTCTGCAGGACAGAAAACATGCTGCCTGCAGCAGCTCAGTGAAACATCATGGAGTTCAGTACAAATAAGGTGGCTAAATCTAATCCATGAGCTGGAGCCAGATGGAGCCAGTTCAGGCTGCACAAAGGGTGAGTCTAAGGAAATGCACTGACCATCACAGGCCAAACCATTCAATTTTTAAAAGCAACACATGAGAACAAAAAAACCCAGCACATACAAATGGGCTGAGAATTTTTTCATAGTCTTAGAGACTGGACAGTTTCCAATTGTTTCTGCTGGGGTAGGACTTTCTCCATTGCCCCTTGGGTATAGAAGTTACTTCAGCTTGCCTAGGTACTACTACTCTTGGATACATTGCACTATTTATAGTATATTCTACAATTACATATTTTCATTTCATCTAGAGTTTTTTCAGCCACTAGAAAATCTCCTCAGATCTGAAAGAGAGGCTACTTTTAACACATTATTTGCCAGAGCTTAGACAACTCTGAAAAAGGTTTTAGGGCCATTCAGAATAAGATGGAACCTCTTTTTCCTAGGGTTGTGTAGAAACCAAGACTACCTAACAAACCTAACAAATATCCTAACAAAAAGATGACTTGAGTCCCCAGCTGCAGGAGAATTTTTGCCACCAACAGTCCACTTGACAAGTTTGTACCAGTATGGAACTTCTATTACAAAAAAAGGGGATTGAAAATAATTCTTTATTGTGGCCCCAAATCGTGAGTATTTCCAACCAGTCTCAGAACATCAGCTTAGAAAAATGAGCAGTGAGTGGTTTTGGGTGATCAAGTTCACAATTTTTAAATTTTTGTGCTGGCCATGTTGCATTCTAGCACTTCACAGACAAAAGGGTTTATACACATTTCTCCTTTCACATACACATGACAATGCATTCAGGAGCTGCACTGTAGCAAAGTGAGGGTTTTTTCCCTGATAGTCCTGAAGTCAGCTTAACTTGAACTGTGGAAACTCTCCAACTTGAATTCACAGTTTATTTCCATTATATTTTGTGGCCTTGGATTTTATTCAGTCCCTGGCTGAATTAGTCCCTTTTATAAAATAAATCACTTTTGGTTATTTGTTTAAATAAGTGCAGAGCCACTTGAGCCCACAGAATGCATGGAAGTTATTTTTTCCCAAATCTCCCTGAAGAAGATGACTCAGAAGATAAGCAAATTCTACAAGCCTGCATGTCTGAAGGTGCCTAGCAGGGGCCTTTGTATTAGCAGAATTAACTTCTGCACAGGACCAAAGAAAGGTCCAAGCCGCAGGACTGGGATGTTCGATGAGATGCCCATCCACCTGCCCTGTCATGTTCCTGACTAGATTACTACTAGGTATTGCTTTCTAAAATTCTAATAATACCACCAAGGCAATTGATGAAGTTCTTAAATTACTTTTTTTAAAATAGCAAATTGCTTTTTCAGGTAGATGGAAATTATTAATTTTCTTTTAAATTCAAAACCTGCTCAGGTGAGCATGCTGCAGCTTCTCTGTGATTCATTTTTTTCTGCAGGACTGAAGACCAGAAGATAAGTAGGAGGTATAGTGAGGAGAGACCTAACAGCAAAACAGCACAAAGACAAAACATAATTACAAGAGCTTGATCTTGAAGCCACAGAAATCAATTGCCTGTAGCATCTTGCCTGTCAATCTACTTCTAGTGCCAAAGCTGTGCTGTGTAGGTATGCCACACACACGAAATTTGACACTTCTGAAATCAAAACCTTCAGGATCCACCTATTTTATTTGTACATAAGACCCTTGTTGGTCTCTCATAGCATTCCAGTGCAGGCTTTTGATTTTTTTAACAGCTTTGTTTTGAAATTTTAAGAGACCTTCAAATTGGACCTCTGTAAAATGAACTGAGTATTACTACTCTAATTCCCTGTAATGGCCAGATGACAGTTGAATATCCACTTGACAATAACACAGAACAGAACTCATTTTGTTTCTCTGTGCAATTTATTTGGTTTTCAAAGTCATTAAAATGTATCTGATAATAAAAGATGTATTCTCTATTGTAGATGCAATCATATTGTTTGACATTAATACAAGCCTGTTTGAAAACAGCCGTTTCCATAGGAACAGTTTTTCCAAATAAATTTTACATGGGAAAGTATGTCATAAATAATTGGCTCTGCCCTGAGGGAACTGCTAAGCACCCAAAGAAAATGCATGGGTAGAGAAAGGACAAGAAAAAGCTATGAGAAATGCATGTAATGATGGTAAATTTGGAGAAGTACGTATTTTTTTCTATCTGGAATTCTTTTCAAATTTAAAAATAAGAATGTCCCTTGGTTTTGTAACACTGCTGATATAGGGTAGGAGTTCATATTTTACCTTTTGGGATCTTAGTTGCATTCAAGTCACACTCTGTGAAAATCTCCCTAAGTTGTACTGCAGGTATACCTTGAGTTTAGTTTATCCATTTATATTGCACACTGCCTGTTTAACTAAGAAGAGTTTGCACATGATTGCAGTATATTTTTAGAATGTAAATTTTAAAATGTGAAAATAATTTGTAGCATCTTACAGAAAGGATAAACATTGCATTATAGCATCTTCTCAGATTACAATATCTCAGGAAACGCATGCACTTGCATGCAATAAATAACTACGCTCCCTGGAGAACACAATATAATGGATATTTTCACTGTCTAAAACTTTCCTAGGGAGGAAAATACAGTTTTTTCTTTTTAAACCAAGGAGACATCAGTGGACAATTACCAAAGCTAGAGAAATGCAGGTGTTTGGTAATACCTGTAATATAAGAAGGGCCTCCCACTCAGCAAGCAGGTGTTAGCTGCTGCTCAAGGGTAGGGACAGAAAAAAAGAGCCTCAGGCACGTGTTTCAAGTGATTCTTCAGGTGATTCTTCAAGTGATTCTTCTGTGACTTACGTTACTTAAATTTACTTGTATGAATGAAGTTAGGTGATATTTCTTCTCTTCAGTAACAGGCTTGAGAAGTCTTACCTGAGTCATAGTTTCCAAACTGTAAGAAGACTCTGGGCATGTGTTTAATTGTTTGCTTTGAATTATATTTTAGTTCTCATTTGTTTTTGACAGTTAATTATAAGCTTGGTCTGGAAGCCTCAGCAGTGATGGCCAAAACAAAGAACTGCCAGCTTGACTAAAGGCTCTGGAGAGGCTCCAGATCCAGCTAACTTCTGTGGCACATGATTTAATTTCCTGAGCTTTTGTCCTCTGCCTTGACTTCGAGGTGGACAATTCAAGAGTATCTCTTTGGAAAGATGTGCATCTTGCAGAAAATCCTGTCTGGAGAAAAGAGCATCTCCATTAAATGCTAAATGATTAAATTAAAGCTGAGTTTTCTGTTTCTCAGTAATGAGCTAAATTAGGTAACAAATAATTGAGAAGAAGATTAAACAGGAACAAAAAAATACCATTCACCACAATATCCTTCAGGCCTCACTGACAGGGAAATGACTTATATAGTGCTACCACTTACAATAGTGGGCCAACTGGCTGTGCTGTCTGACTAGGTAAAAGAAATTGTCAGCTCAGTTAAAATATACAACTAGAGCATAAAGAGTCTTAAGTGATCTGTTACATCTTCCTGATTTATATTTTTTAATATCAATGAGTAATGACATAAGAAAATGACATGAATTATGGAGGATCTCCTGTACTTATGCAACTCAGGCCTCCAATTATGTTCTTTTTCATTTGGAAAGTCAGCGCATTTGGTTAGACAAAGCTCTAAAACAGTTCTATCCCGTACAAGGCTGAATTGTGCTATCCAGTAAAGAACTTGTCTCCAAGTTTCTCTTTCAGTGGCTTTTTACACTGGACTTGTACAAGTCCAGATGAATTTCATTTGACTTGCAGTGATTTACACCACACAATAATTGGTTTTGTATCTGCCATAATTGTCAACACCTTTTGGTGGAAAAATACCCGGACAAAGGCCAGCACAGACTTGAGATATAGGACACAGGATGTGTGACCATACCCTTGGACCCTCAATGGAGCGTGTAACACAATCAATTATTGTTGAACTCAGAATGGAATTTGCATTGGTTAAAACACACCTTTAATTTCTTGCAATCTCACCCCTTCACTGTGACATTAAAAAAATAGTCAGGGTTTTTGTTTTTTTTTTTTTGCAAACATTGAATTTTTTGCAAGCCTACATACAAACAGAATAAAAACTTAATTAAATGCCATGGCTGGTTTTATTTGTACCAGGGACATACAACACTGTCTCCAAAGAACACTAGAATGCACATAAGAGTCCATGCGTGGTTTTCTGGAACTGCGCTATGGTTCTTTCTTACATATATTTAATTTCCAAGAGAAGGATTAATTTTAAGGGGTTAATATCTGCCTATGGACATGCCATCATCACGGTAGATCTCATCAAGATATATGTGGTTTGTGTAGCGCTTTCATAGGTAGTGATAAAACACATGGTCTACACAAAATAAGGCAGAAAGATGGTGCTTACTGCTATGGGTATCCACATTTTAGCACTGTAGAATCAGATTCCCTCTAGAACCATGCTGGCCTGTGAAAGCAAGGAGATGTCTTGGTACCAGATGATCATAATGAACAGAAGAAGCAGCACTATCACCTGTAATCTGGTATAACACAGCACAAACAGAGCACAAACTCTTATGGAGATTCTATTATAATCTTTCCAGATGATGGGTTGGGAAATTGCTATCTCATCAGCAGTTCTGGAGAAAGTGTAACAGAGATGGAATTTAAAGCAGACAATTTGGTTCTGTCCCAAAACACAGAATTGCTGATAGGAAACAATAACAGTTACTAAAAAATGCTACTTGAATGAGAACAATAACATTTCCTCTGCAGGAAATTGTTTTAGGAGTGGAAAATACCTAAGTAGTAAATGACAAAACCCAAAAGCGCGTAAAATGTTGTTTCTGACAGGGGAACATTCCATAATCAAGGCAGACAGCATTCTCATAGTTGCTAATGAACCAGTGTATTGTATGCACACCTAATGAAGGTGCAGACCTGAATTTCCTCTTTTTGAAACAAAACTTATAAAATAAGCTGTATAGTCTTTGTTTCTATTTGCCTTTTTCTTGATTTCCCTCTTCAAAACATTTTTCTTTTTTCTCTGGAGTCATAACACTTTCACATCCAGAATGGATCCTGCTACTCCCAAATATGATTAATTAATTCTGTCACTTAAACAATAACTGCAATATTCAGAAAAAGCAAGACATCCTGCTTCTCCCATTTAACTGTTCCTGTCCCACTTAAAACCCATGAGTCACACTCTTTCCGTCCCTCAGAAATATGATGATTAAATAATAACAGTCATGCTTTAGGGTTTTCTTTTCATTTGCCTTCTGGCTCCTTGGACTCACTTCACACAAGAAGCCTTTTTTCTCCATAACCACAAAAGTTAAAAACTTCAGAAAAAATTGAAAAATAGATTTACCATTAGATCCCGATTCCAGGAGCTGAGACTGTGTGAACTATTTTGAAGATGTAAAATTGCAAGAAAACCACAAGTCTGGGCAACACTGCAACTCCTCCATGAGGATGCTTTCATTTTATGGTTAGTTTCCTCACTGTGGGGCTTAGAGTGTGGAACGGGGAATGGCAGAGAAAACCTTCCTCCTCTCATGGCTGGGAAACAGTAAAAGGTGCCAGGTAGATCTGAGTCCTTGCCCTCTCATTTCTGCATTCATGGATGACAAGAATTGTTCCCAGGGTACCTGTTGCTCAAAGGTGGTGAAGGTGAAGGCTTCAGGGAGATGGAAGGAGTGGTGACATTTTAAAATGTGAGGGGAAATGGATCTCAGGTTTCTTGTCCCTGGAGAAGAGAGGCAAGAGGAAAGGGGCAATCTAATGTGAACGCTCTGCATCTTGACCACCCCAGGGACCAGCAAAGTCCCATAGCAGCCTTGTGCCCCGCAGTTACGCAGCAGCCCTCAGACATGGTCTAGAACCAGCTGAACAAAAGCCTCTTCTGCTGCAGCTCATGAGGTCCAGCAGGCTCTTTCAGTAAGAATGTGGTTTTAAAGCCTATGTCTAAAAAAGGGACTCAGGAGGATTTTTTTTTTTTTTTGTTCTTTTAAAAGAATGAGAAATCCAATTCATTTCCCATGGCATACTGCTAAAAAGGAAGACTATCCATAAAAAATATGACCTAAACTTTGTTTGCATTTTAAAATAAAGCAGCTAGGCTGAAAGCATACAAAGCAGGAAGGCTGAGAGCATAATTTTTGGATTTTCTGTAACAATACCTTACTCAATTGACCAGTGCTAATACTGTATTATAGAGGTGGATATATTGTATAATAGGTGAAAATATAGAGCTGCACTTACACTTTTCCTATTTCCTGATAGACTAAGTTATCTCATGATCTTGTTTGCATTCAAGGGTAAAGTTGAGCTTCTTCTCAGTGAGACAGGACAGGCTGCATGTTCTTCATAGCTATTAAATTCTTTTTGGCTGGAAACTTCAATTACACACTATAACTTCAACAACTATACAGAAATATTCTCTAGTTTAATTTTGCCTGCCAAACATCCAGATGTTTATATTTTAACACCATTTAACAGCTTTTTTGTTTTTCCATAATATTATAATTAGGCACATTCTTGAATTCCTTTTTATCACTGTGGCATGTGTAAGAAAAAGGAAAAATAGTGAGCATGTTTTTGATGGTACTGTAACTTTCTAGTGATACTACAGGGAATAAACCAACTGCAGAAAGATATAAAACCAGAAACTGAAGAAAGGTAATCTGGTACCCTAATCTCTGTCTAGATTGGAGACCAGTGAATTTGAGAATGAAGAATAAATTCACCTAAAGAAGTGGTTTCAGAACATTACACCTTTTTGTGAATTTGAGGCAGTTCTTGCCCTTCCAGAACGGGAAGTGGAATGTGTCAAAAGAAAAGGATGAGAACATATCTTCTGTTCGGACTCCTTCTAATAGAATAATTTGTCTTTTTTTTTAATTTCAAAATAATATTTCGTTTTAAAGTCAAATACTTTAATATTATGTTTTAAGGCCTTACATGATCATGAACTGAAACAGTTGGTGGTTCTAGTTACGAGCTTTCATTTCCATATGAGCTTTTCCAAACTATTTTTTCAAATTAAAATTATGTGAAGATAGGTGGGGATTTGACCAACAAGCCAAAAAAAAACTGTTGCTTTCTCACATCTAGCCATAAGTCAATAAAAGTATTTCCAATGGTATTTTTAATATCTTTTATTTGTAAATTTGTTTATGAACTGTTCTAGGGGTTAAAGACATGAGAGTAGGCTATTTACTCAAGGGTCTGTGGTCCGGTCCCAGCTGGATGGAAAGTAAGGAGGGGCTGGTTTTGCCCCACACCTGGCCCCCATTATAAGGTGAACCTTTTTCCAGACTTCTATAAAGATTCAGAGATTTGTTCCTTCCCAGATCAACTTCTTATACTGTTCCATCTTCAGTAATTTTTAATTAAATTTTTAATTTGTCAAAATTAAGTGACAATATAGTGAATATCCCAATTAAAAAAAATATTTAAGGTGAGATCATACAGTAAAGGAAATCACATCGACATTTTATTTGCCTCTGTTCCCTGGGGACTGGAGACAGCTGCAGGATCTCAAATGGTTTTGACTTTCAACGAAATTGACAACTGCCCTTGATGTACTAAAAAGCAGGGGAGCAGGTGGCAATGCAATGGCCCTGGATGGTTTTACAAGGCATGCTAGTGTGACTGGTTCACGATCCTAATTCTCTAGGTCAGCACCAAGGAGGACAAGTGGCTTCTCTCCATCGCCGCCAGGCTGTCATCACATTATAGCCTAAGTGGTGGAAGGAGGTCAACAGCTAATAAATCTTGTGAGCAGACCCACCACTTTCAGATTGCAGTCCCTTTAGAGATCCCTGCTGTCTTTTTCCCTTTTCTTATTTTACCCCAGTGAACCTTCACATCCTTAGAAGCATTTAGCTTTTCCTGGCCTCTGACAAATCAAAAATACTAAGCTTTGGGTAGGGAGTTTCTACTGCCAGATTTTGATTTTTCATATGAGCTCTGAGATAAAGGTTCAGACTAAAGACAGAGCCGTGCAATTACATGAACTTTCTGAAGGGCATTTTTCCTCTGTAGCTGTGATTAAATTATTGAAATGTTACTACATTAAGGAAAAGATGTCATTTAGCAGTCTGTGTGCTTTAGAGCTAGTTGTAAAAGAGCTGAACTACAGATTATGTTGTTGTATTGATGGATATTTTCATTTTATCAGATTCCCCAATAACTCTGCTGAGATTCAGCAGAAAAGCAGCCTGTGACCATCACTTTATCCATTTTTCTCCTGTGCAAAAGAAATTATGAGGCAAATGCAAATAAGAGGTTCCAATGGGATAATTAGGACAGGAGTATTTGAGAAATACGAATCCTGAGTTTTTTACGTCTTGAAGTATTTCCTAGCAATGTTTTATCTTTAATAGTTGCTCAGGTCTCGTGCTGTCTTGCTTGAGTGTTGCAATTTCACTTTGCTATTTGCACTGCAGAGACAGTATGAGGCCATTTCCTGTTCCAGAGCACAGGCAGAGACCCTGGGACAGCTGGGCTGAGTGGTGACAGCACAAGCAGCCACTGCTTTTCCCTGTAATGTGTGTTACTAAGTGACATTCACGTATTGTAGGTACAGTATTGCTGCCTTTCAGAGACTGGTGATGACAGGACAGGACAGGATAGGACAGGACATTTGTGTTTCTGACACAGCCTTGCAAGAAAGACATATCTGAGTGTCTGGAGACAAGATTGCTGCATTGGCTAGGGCAATGTCATGTACTACATACAAACACTGTGAGCTGATTTTAAAAGCCATGGTCATTACAGAAAGGAAATGTATTGAATGTATATTATTCATTATAGTTTTCTAAATCCCATACTTTCCTATATTTCTTATTATTCTTGGAGCAGAGAGCCTTTATTATTTGTTGTAGCTTGGTAAGGTTATACTTGCTTTCAGAATAAACATGCTTCTTAGCCAAAAATGAAAATATCTCAGACTCAACTTCTGATGGTCTCAGGCAGCAGCTGTAGTTGGCATGAGGCAGACTGTGGGCAGAGAGGAGAGGAGAGCACAGTGCCTGTGTCATTGATCAGCCCAGGTCAGCCCAACTGTGGAAACGCTGCATTTCTCACAATGGCAGATTAACAAAGGCAGTCAGAAGCTCTGGTGATGTTATGTCTACAAAAAATAAATAAAGCAGGTGAAAGTTAACAATTATTCCATTTACTACTCTAATGGAAGAAAAAACTCTTCTCCACCCAATGTGACATACTTTTTTGGCCCATTTCTTAAAAATACATTGGAAAACATTTAAGCCAAATACTTCTATAATATTTTTGAGGCTTCCTCCACTTTATCATCATAGGAAAAAACATCTGAGTCTTCAAGGCCCAGTCAAAGATCTCCCACCAAGACCCTTGGAGCTGACCCCATTATGTTTTCCACTATGTACTAGAAGGAACAGCTTTCAGGACGCTGACAGAATTTCAGCTGTTAAAAGGATTGAAATGAGTCGACTCCCTGGGTTCTGAAAGTCAGAAACCTGATCAGAGTCTGCTCTGATTCTGTGTTTCCTGCCATCCTGGCAGAGCAATGTCCGGGCAAGCTGGTCCCTGCTGCTCAAGAAGCGCAGATTTAGCTTATCAGGGGTAGCCTCTGCCATAGCAGACTAGTCCAGCATGATTTCAGCTGTGGAGATCAGCTGAGCAAAACAATAATATGTGAAAGTGAAGGCATCTTTATGAGGAATAAATGTTTCTCCTCCCATTCCAGCTTGGGAAGTGCAAATTGCTGCACTTAAGAAATCTTAAGCAGTATCAGCTGCAGTATGGGAGGTTGTGAGGCTGTGTGGTTCTTTTCTGTGAATCCTCTTTTCCCCAGTTAAACATTCAGGAGGCAGAAACTTCCTAGGCTGCTTTGTCACTGGTATCTGACCCATTTATACAGGACTGTGGAGGATGCAAACAGCAAAAATTAAGGGCCCCAGGGATGCCTTCAGTATCTGTGTTGGTCACCCTCATCCTACAGCCATCAGCTGAAAAGTGGCCAGTTAGGAGGCAGAGAAGCTGCTTTATCTAGAGTTTGGCAAAGGAGGCCTGAAGAACATCAGAGGGACATGGAGAGGGAGGAGCAGAGTAAAATCAGTGGCACTTCACAGCATAAGTTATGAAGGTAGTCTTTCACACTAATTATGCTACATCTGAAGGCCAGCAGGACTTGCTGGTGTTCTTGGAGATCAGTTCACCTCTCCTTTACCCCAGGTTTTTGGTATTTTTTTCAAAAAAACCCTTGTTCAGAGTTACAGGGTTATTACAACTTCCTGCTGCAACAAATCTCAAGTGGGTGCTGCAAGGTCAAGGCAGAAGAGCCCCTAGAGAGGCAGGCATGGGGGAGGAGAAGCAAGGATAGAAGGAGACCAGAGTGAACAGTCTCTAACCTAACATATGCCTTGACATTTCAAGTTCCATCAGTTTGTCTGTATGCAAGGTAGTGAAGTTTATAGGTGTGCAGTGACCATTTGGTGGGTGATAGATTATGACAATATTACCAATTCCCTTGCTGAAAAGCCATATGGGGAAAAGAGAAGTAAATGTTTTTGTTTTCCAGGTAGAGATTCTCTTTATTATGTTGTTCTTTAATGGAACTTATAATTAAATATTAGGAAATTTTATGCTAACCTTGTCTATATACTCTGTACAGCCTGTGTAATTCCTTGCTAAAGTTTTTGGCAAATTCGCTGCTGGTTTATAAATCCCTAACTCCTGGATGAAATCTGCCTTAGCTTGAAGAAGATGGTGAAAGAAACAAAGGCTGTAACTTCAGAAGCTGTAGGCAGAACACAGTGCAAAGACTGCCTTGGGATATTGCAGATGAAGAACAAGCAATGACAACAGCAACTGTCAATACTACCAGCCTCAGGGACTCCAAAATGAGTGTGTCTGCTGCTTAAGTAGGATTGTCGTTGCCTAGGACAAGGATTAGCTGAGCTCTCTAGAGACAGAAAGACTGACTTCAGATGCTTCCAACCAGTTTGGCTGTTTGAGGCCCTGTGTTCAGCCCAGCCCCATTGCTTTCAGCATTCCCAGGCTGCAGCAGCTCTTACCTGATTCAGTAAGCCTGTGCATGTGTGATGCTTGCATAAGTGCTTTTTTGAATCCCAAGTCAGGTCTATCAGAATATACCCGGTGTACCTCTGGACTCATGAGCATAACCCCAGATAAAGAGTTGAATGCACAAATGGTCTTACTTGCATTACATGTAGGCATAGGTGGATGACAGGTAACACTGCTCTGTATGAATATGAGTCTCTCAGAAGCTATCCTGGTGCTCTTGGATAGTCTCTGATTTTTTTTACTTGGAACTACATATCACCAAATACTAAGAATTCTTAAAAAAATGTGCTGATTAAATGACAATTGACTGCAGAGGCAACTGAAATCATCCTCAGTACCCTTTCTATTCTGCTGCATGCTTTATAAAATGCTCCCATGGCATGGTTCAGACCCTGGAGGGATGTGATGGATATGACAAGTAGCTCCTTGTGAACAATGGTTCAGGTAGAGTCAAGAGCTCTGAATCTATTGCCTTTCAGGGTCACTGAGCTGCAGGTTGTATGGAAAACACCTTGTTCATTGTACCTCAGGAATTATAATAGGAATGTACAGAGGTGGAAAAGTTATATACAAATCAAACAGATAGAGTGTCTAATTATTAAACCTCTTGCTGAGCAGAAAAAAAAAAGAACATCAGAGATTGGAAGTTCTTTTTGCTACTAAAAGCATATGGCTCTTTGAATCACTGCTGGCAGAGGCAGCATCAGAAAACCTGTAGATAGAAAGAAGAACAAAAAACTACAAACAAAAAAAGAAGAGTCTGTGTTTTCTTTGATTTATGTGCTTCATGGTCCGTAGAGGACACAGCCCTATCTCCAGAACCATCAGCCATATTTCTTAATTCCCATCCCATTTAGCAGGATAAGGAAGAGTCAGTCAAAAGTGAGCAGGGGAAAATGATAATCAGAACATATCTTTAGCCATGAACAGGGCATGGTTTACCACCAAGGATCACTGGCACCTTTATAAGGGGTATCATTCTCTGCAGAGTGACTGATGGAGTGCATTTACTGGCCTGAGGCAGGGCTGAACACTTACCATCAGTACTGTTCAGGTCGCAGTGCTGGGCTCCAGCAGCTGTTCTGCATTTTTCTGCCAGAATCATAGGAAGGTAGTTGGCCATCTCCACTCTTGTGTTGTGAGAGGATGTTTCATCTTTTTAATTGATTAAGTTTCAGTTTGCCATGCTTAATTTTAGGAAGCTAAATAACATGCCTAACAGTCTCCATATAATTGGAGTCTCTGGGTCACTTTTTGGGGTGCCTCAAAACCGAATGACCTCTGGTAATATCTATCCTGCCCTACTGATGACAGAAGAAGAGTAGTGTGAATATTCTCAATGTAAAAACTTTATTTTAGATCCCTTATGGTAGAATTCCTGCTCTGTTCTACTTTGGGACACCATCCTGTCAAAAGTTTCTCTGATAGAGAGAACAGTTTGCTCCTGCTTGCTCTTTCTTACTCTTAAAAGTGTCGTTCCTCTGTCTGGAGTCCTGCACTCTCAAGGACAGTAGAAAAGTTGCAATATCACTTTGAAGAAAGATGTATTCTCCATCCAAAGTCAAAAAGATCTTCGATCATAATTATTATTATGGCCATTCAGAAAATCTCTGCTACACCCGTGTTTTGACACACCACACAGGAAGGTTTACAGCCCGTTCTTGCCTTGTTCCCAAGGAAAGGTGCTGAACCCAGGGTGCTGTTTCACCAAGTCAGCTGTAACGCAGTAAGAGCATCTCAGCTTAGTTAAAGCAACCTCATCTCACAGGCCAAATGGCTTGAGGCACAACACAGACAATCATTTGCAAGTATTTTTTATACAACATTATGAACAACACAAGAAAAAAATCTTTATTGGATTGTTTTTTTTCTTCTAGTGTGACATATTTTTATTTGAAAAGCATTAAAATATTCCCATTGCAATATTCTGAGAGCAGGCAATGCAATTAATGTTGTAGCTATGCCTCCAAACAGGTAAGAAAAAGCTTATTTTATAGAACAGTGTAAATATATATTGTGAGCAAGGTAAAATTATATCAGTATATTTTTGGGGGGAATTCAATACTAATCCCATCTGGACTTGATGTTTTACTGAAATGAGATCATCAATTACTGTCTGTATTTCCTCATGAGGTAATGTTTTATTTAAATTGTTTCTGATTTCTTCTGACAGTTTAGACAAATGTAATTTTCATAAAAAGAACTTTAACTGCTTTCAGCTTTTTTCCTCAGTATATAATTTCTAATAGACTTTTGAGGCATTCTCTAGTCTCTATTGATGATTTTCTATTTTTATTTCTATCTGATGTGGATGAGTGCATAATATGGTACCTCAAACCTTTACTTTGTTAAGCTGTGATTAAACTTAGTATTAACTACCTAGGTTAATAGTAACAAATTTAAGAAGTCTTTTTAGATACTTCTATATATCTGTGCATTTATCTCTGCCCAAATTCCCCCTTCACTTCTCTGCTAAGGAAAACAAATTACTGCTTTGTTTCCCAAGTCTAGAAGTAAAGGATGGCTCTATCAGTTATCATCACCAAACTCCTCAAAGCTTGGCTTGTTAGCAAAGTAAGTTGAACATCCCCTTGGAGTCACTTTCACTGATACCCAAGCTTGGATAGTGCCCACAAGCCCTGTGGTGCCTTCCAAGGAGCAAAGATTTCTGTGCTGGAGGTAGAAAAATCATCATCATCATCATCATCATCATCATCATCATCATCACAAAATTTGTTTCCTAATGAGAAGAAGTGATTGAAATTCAGGAATTTCTATGCTGAAGGCCACATAAAGGAAGACCCAGGACAAGTGAGGTTAACATTGTTTTCCTGTCGGCATCAAAATATCACTTCAACAGCAAATTTCATCACAGTGTCAGAATAAGATACCTATGAGTGAATGCAAGAAACTGTCTTCCAATAGCTTATATATTCCAGTAAAGGCCAGAATTCAGGACTATTGAAGGCATATTTATCATGCATTTTGGTACACAGCTGAAAGCACTATCCCAACATTCTGCAGCAGAGTTGAATAAAACTTCACTGGAGAGAACTCTGGAATGATAGGAACTAAGGAAAAATGATAGAATTATATGAATAAAAAACCTGGTATCATCTATGAACTTCTGATACAGAAGAAAGAAGACAAGTACAAAAAAAAAAAAAAAAGGAAGGTAGTTGAAATAAAAGCAACATAGACCGACGATACAGATAATCTCCCTTATGATCAAATGGATTCTGGCACCCATTGAATCTTTTAGTTACAATGAAAGTCACTTCATGAAGCTTCAACACCCTGATTCACAGTGGGATAGACATTGATCTTTAACAATTTTCTTAGATGCTAGCTGGAACGAGGGCTGCAACATACTCTAATGGCATGCCCTCTACAGTTTCCAAAATTTGCTGCCCTTCACATACATGTGTATCACTTGTACTCAAAATCTCCATTTCATAAAATAACTTTGGTGATGCAGTTGCTCTTCTGATCCACTTCTTCTGATCTGCATATTTATCAAAAGTCATGAATAAAAACTACACCAATCAGTTCTTCTCAGTCTAGGAGGAAAACAAAAACACAAATTACTATCTCTGAAATTGCTAGGCAGAGACCAGTGTCACTTTTTTGGCCATTTCTGGTTTTCTGCACGTGGCAGCTCTGTAATTGTAGGATAGAAACACTTGGTAAAGAAGCAGAATAGATATTGATTTTTGCCTAGTACTGCCTGTCCATCACTCATTCACACAGCTACCAAATTACCAAACAGTTCTCTGCATCCTGGCTTGCCTCATGAGTTCTCCACCAGACAGCCTAGGGATAGACTTTTATTCACTGTTGCCTGAATAAACTGAAGATATTTATTGTTGTTTTTGAGGCTTGAAAGAGATTGTTTAGAGGACCATCAGAGTAATGATGTTACTGCCAGGACAGCTCCAGATCTCAAAAGTCAAATTTATCACAACTGAGGTATTCCTCAGCAGTAAGGTGCTTGGAGGAGGTGATGAAGAATGTAGATGGATATAAACCTTGTGGAACCATAAAGGGGAGAAATGTTTGGCACCTGGCACCAAGGGCTGGCCAGGATTGAGTGCTGGTGTGGGTAGCCAAGCCCAGAGCCCTCTGAAGCTGATGTGTGAGTGGAGCTGGATCTGGGCAGATCTCGAGGACTTCCAGGACAGGCCTTGCAGGTATCCCACAAGTGTTCAGAGCACTGTCATGTTGAACCAGTACAACTCTGCATACATTTTCCCCAGGAGATCAAATAATCTCAAAATCAGCATAATGTATCAGGTCTTAGGATTTTGTTCCAGACCTGCTTAACTCTATCAAATGCTAATGGAGATAGCTTTTATTAAACATGACGGCCACTGCAATAATACTACCTTTGCCCCCACCTCTCCCCTTCCACTCTGAAAGATTTGGAAAGTTCCATTCAGCAGGTCACAGGAGAGGTTAGGAAATGAGGAATGAAGTGAGCATTAAGGACTGATCCCCTAAGAGCCGCTGCCATATCTAAGAGGAGATGTTTCCTGGTTTAGAGATCTTCTGCACGTTCTACATTTGTTTTCTAATTTGGACTTAATTGTAACCAATATCAAAATTGACTTTTTAGTGACAAATTGAATTACAGTGTAACAAATCTGTCACTGAAACTGTCTTGCTCTATCCTTGCTCTCTTCTTGTTTTGTCAACCAACATTTTGTTGGTGAAGTACACATGCAAAAATTTATAAACACAATAAGCACATTTAAATACTCACAGATGTCAGAAAACATTGAAACTAGTTCCCGTGCTGGCTCAGCAAACCAGATATGTTTAAATACCCACAGATGTCAGTGTGTTACAACAAGTCCTCATGCTATATCAGCAAATAAAACTAAGAGAGTTGCTTTGACGTGAAAGTTTCCGTATAATTAGTGCCTCTGTCATGCTTCCAATAACTCCTCAAGCAGGAAAGCCACCACACACATAAGCTCCTTTTATTGATCCACTACTGACTTCTCTCTTAACTTGTGCACTATGACTGTATCTCTTTCTCAGATATGTTTGGACCAAAATGGATATTGACTTATTAAAGAAGGTTTCTAAATTAACTCCAAACATTCTTCCAATGATAATTATCATTACTGTTATATGCTATCCATCTAGTGCATTTATTCAATTTGCCAGTAGAGTGACTTACCTCAGGGGCTTGAGGAGTAAACAATTAGCAATGCCCAATTGGTTAATTCAGATGTGATTTTAACAAGCTAAAGTTAAGGTGACAGAAAAATACACAGATTTACTTAAAATGGGTTTATGGATGTTGTGATAGTTGTGAGAGCACATAGACAGCATATACAAAAGAGGAAATTCCATGTCTTTCAGTACATGTCTGAATGGAGCCATCAAGAAATCATGAGTGAATTTATAGTGTATGTGGACAGGGAGGGCAAAGTCACAAGAAGTGCACTAGATGTTAATTGGAAGTTAAATTAATTGTACCTTTTATCCCAGGAAATGCAAAGACATGGCCCTTAGGGACACAGTTCAGTGATGGATTTGGCAGACCTGGATTACCAGCTGGACTTGATGATATTTAAAGTCTTTTCCAACCTAAATTATTCTGATTTTATGAAATGTACATAGGCATGTTGTTTAGCTTTTCTGCAATGTAAATAAAATTAATAAATTATAAGATTGATGTTTTACACATTAATTTCCAAATTTCAAAAAAATGTTATCCATCTGAGGATTATCAACATCTTGAATGAACAAATCAAACCAATATATTCTACTACCAAGCAGAGCTTCAGTGGTTTCCTAATGAATATGTAATTTCTACATTAACATTTTTATTAGGCATAAGTCATCATTTTTTCATATCCATAAACACAGTGGACCATGCATGAAATTACTGCTTTTCAAGAGAGTAAGTTGTGTTTCCTGTTGTAGAGACTTGTAAACTATTGCTAAACTGCTGTGTGGTTTCCATTAACAAGGTTCTTTGGGATAGCTTTTCTCTTCTGTTGCTCAGAAACATGTTGCATTGACAGAACCACAGTTTTTTATAATTAATATGTTTAACTAATAAAATTACACTAATAGTGTAATCTAGCCTGGAGGAACTATGATGCTCCAGTTCAACAGTTTGCTTCCTTCTTAAGAAATCTGGAAAAAATTGGAATATTGTCTCCCACAATACGTGGAAGCTTAAAATTTCTTCCTGAGACTTTGAATACTTTACAGAGCAGTTTGTCAGAATGAAACGGATGTATTTGTTTAGTTTTAGTAAATTTTTTTTAATAGTTCTGTGCAATTCATGTGCTGAAAATAAATTTACTGCATTTGAATGAGTCAAAAGAAGAAAGTATTTGCAGCCACATGAACAGCTTGGTTGCAAGTTGTCTTCTGTGATAGGTTGGAGTCCAAAGTTAGGCTAAATATTACTTCTGAGTTAAGTATTTTCATTTACTCAGGATTCAACAAATCCTCCGTTAACAGGGACAGTAACTTAGCAAGGTAGATTGTCATCTGAAACACAGATAATAAGCTCTGGAAGACTGATCATGGTTGTTGAAGGTGACCTAAAGAAATCTGAAAATTATCTGCATGAAAAGATACACCCACAAACTGGACCTGCAAAACCAGACTTTACTATCAATATTGACTGAAGAGTAGCATTTTTTATTATGTTGTGCCTGTAATAATAGATTATAATACTTAATTTCCAAGGATGGTCAATTGAGCCTATGAAGACACACTAGGATAATTTCCTCTGCTTGGCCTTAGACAGGTACCTATTAGCTTATTTGGGCTTCCTTGTGAGTCACCCGATTGCTCAGGAAGGATGTACAGAAAAGCAGTTCAAGAAATTATAGATTTTGGCAGAAAGTAAAGGAATCCAACAAAAACCTCAAACATTTTTGACTGGATGTTATCCTTGTAAATGCCCTAGGTAACATGCAGGCATTGTGGTATTCTGAATGAACCAGAGACAGGCTCCTGATCTGTAAATAATCAGCCAATATCCACCATCAGAGAACATTGCATTTCACAAGTGGGAAAGACTCACAAATCAAAATAGCGAGAAAACCTGAAGGGGTAAAAGCTGAATTCAAAATCAAAAAGGATCCCTGGAAAAGCAAATATTTGCTTGAATATTTCACCTTTTTTTTTGTTTATAACACAGTTTTTTCATGATAGTAAATACATATGACTGAGAAATAGCCGCTAACTAGAACACAAAATTGCTCCCATAATGAGGGTATTGTCCAACTCCTTAGATTATATCACCACACTAAGTAAATAATGCTTAAGTCTGGCTTATGAAACCCATAGGACACAGCGAATGAATCATGGCAAATCTCAATTTTGGAATTATAATAAAAAACTTGAAAAGCCCTAACCTATTTTACATGTTTTTATTTTTAAGGATGCTGGTGCTAGAGCCACCAGTGTTCACTATTTCTACAGTATAATACAAAAAGCCTTCTAGGTGTTGAAAAATATTTATAGTATGAAATTTTAGTATTTTAAAAAGTGAAGTACATAGCCATGACAGATATTTTAATTTTTTGATTATTTTTCTTTTCTTTTTTTTTTTTTTTTTTTTTTTTTACTGTGGCCAAAGTAAAATTGTATCATATTATCTATATTTTGTGTAGGTTTTTGACATGTAGTTCCCAGGACTCTGTGCAAACATAGATTGCATAACGAGACTATTTAGCTAGAGGGTTATACTGTTATACTGCACTCCCCAGACATTTTTAACATTTAATATGATAATTTTATTGTATTTTTTTACAGTTCTGTGTGTGTGTATCTGTGCTTGCATTTATTTCCTGGTTTTAATAATGTTAAAAGAGATTCTCCTATTTCTCATAACATTTTTGGTGGAAGGGTCAAAAAAATTACTTTTACTAATTTTGAAAAGTTTCCCACCAAAGATCCATAAGCAACCAAGTGGGCTTGGAACTACATACCAACAGCTCAGAGTGCAAGGCCATCTGAAAAGGTTGTTAGAAATCCCTTCAGACAGCAAAACTGACATAGGTTAACAAAGTGTGCATAGCAGTTATGATTTAAGTCTTTCCCCAAGATGCATTATTGATTTTTTGACTGGAAGTACTAATAAAATGCACAATGCCTGGTTTGCCTACCTTTATTCCACTGACAATAGTGTTGTTCTCCAGAGTAATGGCTTGTGAGCACATTGGCAAGCACAGTAAATATCCATAACTGTCAGATCACTTCATGCCATCAGCAGGCACTGGAGGTAATTAATATTTAATCATTCATTAGGAATACACAGAGCCAAAAAAGACTTGCTTTAAAAGTATTGGCACAAACCTTATGGAAAGCTGTTTGGCTCTATGGAAAACAGCTTACAAATCTAGTAAAGTTGCAGGGGTGCCATTATAGAACATTTTATATGTACACATCCTGTTAGGAGCATCTAGTCTGCTGCAAAAGAAGCCATCACACTAATAAAACCAAAGATCTATGGGACTGATTATGGAGCATATCCCAGAAAGGAAACAAACCTCAATTTGAAGCTTGTACTGGCTGCTACCAGAATTTATCCTTCACTGTTTAAGTTTACAGTTTCAGTCTTTATAAACTGGTATCTACACATGGGATGTAATATATTTATAACTTCCCATTTTTACACACCAGAAGCCAAGTCCATTCAAAACACAATAAACAGAGATCTGCACATCTTGGTGGGCTGCCAGTGACTGCGTTGCTACACATAAGAACATTGAAGGATAGGTTTTCTCCAAACATACAATCCCTTTGGTGAAATTTCTGCAAGTGTCCTTGCAGAAGATCTCTGATGCTGGAAGCCCACTGAGAGCATTATGAAAAATTTCCCACAACCCACACACCTGAGACTGCCAGGGTGCATATGTGAAAATTGCATCAGTCAAGGAATTGCCATGGCAAAACAGTAAGATTCCAAGCATGGACTGCCTCTGTGACCATGCCTTTAGGAAGGGAGCATGCAGAAAGATTCTGACTTGGACCAGAGATGTGGACTGCAGCTGTGTTGCATGCTTATGTCCGTGCAGAGTGGAAATGCAAGCTCATATACACAAGAGAGCACACACACATGCTTACTTTGAAAACAGAGCCATTGACTATGCCTATTCCATATTTCTATCATATTTGTATTTTGAAACTGGCTTGACCTTTACTCTATGATTGTCAATGATATTATATTTGGCTTCTCAATGCTAGGAGCCCAGTGCAGAACTGTGCCTTTGTGCTTTACTATCAGCATTGTGGTAAATCAACACTGACACTTAAAGGGCATAGGGATGCATGTATGTGGGAGGTCAGATTCATAATTTTTTCAGAGTGCTTTTCCAGGCTGGGAAAAGTCATACTTAGTTTTAATTTTCTGGAGTAAAGAATAAATTAAAATTTGGGTTCAAAATTATTTGAGTTCCTAAAATGAGAGATGGAATTTCTGTATGGTGACTGTGTGATTACAGGTGATAAAGTGGTTTTCAGCTGAAATGTTACTGTCATTGCTATTAAGAACGTCTCCATGAACACTGTTTATCATTGCCTAGAGAATGGACCCAGTCTAAGTCTGTGCATCCATTTTACTTAGTCCCAAGGCAAGTGAAATTTGAAGCCTAGCACCTATTTCAGGAGTGGATGAATCACTTAAGGGTTCATGCCTGACTGTGTTCCCACTGCAACCTCTCAATCTCATTAAATGTAAGATGTAACAGAGTTTGAACTTTGCAGAATAGAGTATGGGCAAATCAGTCAGAGAATACCCTGATGTTTCCCTTTTGCTTTTATTTCACTGTAGCTCCTATTTAAAGTCAGTTTTCATGATGCAAATTGTGGTCAGGAATTTGACATCACACTCAGTAGACTACAGAATCCTAATGAGAAAGCTGACTCCCTACCTTAGTGTGCTGCCCATATGGGGGAAGAAGGTGTCACAGCAGGAAGTAATCTAAGCCTTTTTTAAAATCTTGCATTTTCTGAAGCTGTAAAATGTCAAACAACTTGTTCTCTTCTTCTACTGAGTCTTGTCTGGCTTTTATCTTTGAGTTAAGAGAGTAAATCACTTTTGCTCACTAACTGCTTTCAGGCATCATGCAGTTGCACAGTCTCCAAAGTTACCTAAGCCACTCTCTCTTTGCACCTGGATGGCTCCTAATTTCTTTTCACATATTTGTGTATTAAAATTGAAACTGATTTACCACTTCCTTCTCAGAAATGTTGCATTCCTGTGGTCACCAAAAGCTGGTTTCCACTTGCATCTTTTTTCTTTCTCATATCCCCCAGGTCCATTCTGTGATGTAAATGAAGTTCATTACTAAATGAATAGCAAGTAGTTATTTAGCTACATGATTCTCACTGAGATCCTCCACCTGGAGCTGGAAAACAGTATACACTGGAGCTTATGTAAGGGTCCAGCTGTGAGGGGTAGTCATCGTGCAAGAAAACTAACTGCAGAACCAGAACTACAGCCAGACTTTCTTAGAAAAACAGATTTTGAAGGCAGGAAGAGGAAAGGAGCAGGGCAGAACAGGTGTACTTTTATTAGAAAAATATTCCCATAAAAAGGCTCTGAAATTACTTTAATTCATATGAGTGTTGCACATGTCACTCAAACTTGTAGGCTTTCAGGGAATAAATGCCAGCAGCTAGACACAGTGCAAAGAAAATACAAAATTACTTTTTCTACTCTGAGTAAGGTTACTTTTAACTCCTAACCTTACTTAATATTATGGCAACTTGTCCAAAACCATCTGTCGTGTATTTCTATTTGCTTCTGTGTAGAGATATTACTTTTAGTTAGTAATTAGTAAGTACTGCAGCATATGCAGCTGAACATACTAATGACACTCTGCAATCAAATTTGACTTACACAGGGAGCATGAGAATGCGTCTTCTGGACTAAATATGGACTAAATATGATCTACATAAAGATATGGACTAAAGCACAGTTGTTTAACAGAGTTAAAAAACTGTGTTAAACTGTTTCACAGTGAAGTCAGTTATTCCTCCATCTGCACCTCACACCTTTCTAGTTTGGTGCTATTTAATCTGGTAAAGGGAGGTTGTAGTTTAGCTCCCAGTGCCAGGCAACACGCTGACCTCTCATTGTGATGAATAGAAGTACCAACTCAGTCATGAGGACTCAGGAAGTCCTCATGAAGCTCTAATGAGGAGCTGAGGTTGTTTAGCCTGGAAAACAGGAGACTGAAAGCAGAACTTATCACTCCACGACTATCAGAAAGGAGGTTTTAGTCAGTGGGTGTTGGTCTCTTCTGCTGGGTACCAAGTGACAGGATAAGAGGAAATGTCCTTAAGTCACACCTGGGGAGATTTAGATTGAATATTAGGAAGAATTTCTTTATGGAAAGGATTGTGAAGCACTGGAACAATCTGCCCAGGGGAGATGTGAAGTCACCATCCCTGGAAATGCTCAGAAAATGTGTGGATATGGCACTAGAGAACATGGTTGAATGGTGAACATGGTGCTAAACTGATGGTTGGACTTGACCATCTTGAAGGTCTTTTTCAACCTTAACACCTCTCCAAAAACAGCTGTAATTAGTGGCCCTTTAGTGGGTTTCTCTGCCATCCTCATCGCATTCTACTTTTGTTTCTGCTAAATTTCTCTCCATAGATTCCTTTTGCTCACCAAAAATTAGCTTTTTTTTTTTCCTCCACAGCAGATTATAGATTAAAGCTCCTTCACCAGTTTTGTACTATTTTCAATGGATATTTTTCCTTAGGAAAGCAAATTAATCCTCCAAAATCATGGCATTTTGTGCAAAATGTAGTGCACAAAATACTAAGATTTTGGAGGATTAATTTTCAAAACATAGCCGCCCAATCACTTACAAAATGGAAAGTTACCAGAGATCTTCAGAGGATGCCAAGTGACTAAAAGTGCTCTTCACACGGGGGTCCTATGATCTCTGGGGCAGGCTACTAAAAAGGAACCACTGTGCAAAAAATTCAGGGAGTGAAAGAGGAAGCTTAAGAGAAGTCTTCCAATTTACAGCCAAGAAATATTTGCTCTTCAAAGACATTTCTTAGCAATTTTTATCACATAAGCTCCAGGATCTCAGAAAGTGCACAAAACTTTTAACAAATAAATTCAACATGAAATGTACTAGTTAATCTTTTTTTACTCCCTCTTTTGTAGTCAGTATAATTGGGTAAAAAAAAACTTAGCAGACCTAAAATATAGTTGAAGATCATAGAGTTCACACAATTTTCTTTAAAAAAATATGTTGAATTACGTGGGTTTTTTCCAAATAGCTTACACTTATGAGTGCATTTATGAAAACAAGACAGTTCTACCTCATTTTCAATATTAGTTTATTTAAAATAAGAAGTTGGCAAAATTCTAGTCTAAACATTCTAGTCATGTTTAGGAAAGATAACTTAGAAATAATTGTATGTATTTTTCTCCTTCTCTCCTGCAACACACGTTAAAAAACTTTCTATTCAAGGCACAGAAATATTGTCTTTAATTACTGACACCAGTATTATCTGCTCAGACAGAGGGAATTTGGTGATTAGAGATCAAGGCATATATATTTCTCCTAATTTCCCATCAAAATATAGAAAAAAAAATCCAGTTCTGGGATCATTACTCTTATGCTGAAATATTCTGAATCCTGAGTGTAGTGATTAATGGTTGAGAAATCTGCAAACCAAAAAGCTGCACTGGATGGAGCCAAAAGGCATTTCACTCCCAGAAGGCAATTAATGGATGGCAAGAATGCTGTTAGTTTGTAAGGTAAGGTTTAACTGGTAGTGATGTCACAGAGCTGGGTAAATGGTAGAACTGCATTAATGGTCCCCAGACCCCAGATCTCAGCGCTGATTAAACCTGAGTCACAGACTAATGAAGAGGCATTTTTACTTTCTGTCTGTGCCATAAATAACTATACATCATTAAAGCCAGCTAATAAGGAGTCAGAAGATGTTGCCTTACCAGTACAAACACATTTTAGAGATATTTAGAGATTTTTTTTCCTCAAATGGCACATTAAAAAATCACACAGAGTAACTACACAAGGCTGTCACCAGTGTTTCTTCTGGGAAACTATCATGAACACTGCAAAGAACAAAGTTCTTCAAACACAGAAGTTTAGCAGAACATATGTTCTTTTAGTAAATGGCACACTTTTAAGTAGGTAGAAAACTCAACAGTTAACATGACCTTTGACTAAAAAGAACCTTTCAAGTTTAGCTGGGTTTCTTTTTTTTTTTTTTTTTTGGCAAATTGGTGAAGAGGTGATTACAGTGCACCCTATTGGACACATTATTCTTAGGTTATACTTAGTTATAAGCCATAGATATCCTTTTCGCTCATAGGAAAAGCTGCTGGGTTTTAAACTATTTCCATACAAGAATTAGCCTCAAAAATTCCTGAGGTTTAGAATAAGGATTTGCACTAAAACCCCCCTGCAAAGGCTTTACTACTCCACTACTGCAATATTTGTTGTGGCTATGAACAAAACAAGTCTAGCAAACTGCAGAACAGATACTTAGCTAGTTGCATTCACTCTACTTTTATCTATGTAAGGTTTTGAAGCTAATACAGATTCTGGGAAAAGCTTCATTATTTATCTCAAACTATTTTAAATAATTTTAAATATTCCTAATTACTTACAGATTCAGTGAAAAGGCACAACTATGGTTAAAAAAACACCGTAGTGATTAATTAAGCAAGAATATAAATTTTCATTGGTTTATAAGTAGCCACTACATATTTTCCATAAATATTCACAAACATAAGTGCGATTAATTGTTGCAGCGTGATGCAATACCCTCTTTCAGCTATCCCAGTCCCTCAGGTGTGCCAATACCTTCTCCCTTCCCCTGCCCCTGCCTCCTGCTGGGAGCTGTCCGTCAGTCTCTGTAGGCCAGCAAGGCCATCGTGTGATTGGCAAAAGTTCAAAAGATGCTTCTCAGCCCTGGAGTCATTGGCCTAGCCAAGTGTCACTTGTCCCCTGAGCCCCCACCCTTCCCACCTGGTTGGTGGCACACCTGCCCCTTCCCCTACCCCTTTCCCCGGGCTTAAAATGACATGGGGACCATGCGGTCGGTATTCTGTTGGAGCTGTTACAAGATTCAGAGATCTGTGACCCTGGAATAAAACTCTGGATTACACCCTCCGGCAGAATCCGTCTCCTTTTCCTCTTCACCATCGCCTGAAGCCTTTCCATTAGAGATAAACCTGAGTTCCTGCTTGCCGGGACTTGTTCCAAGTGCCAACTGCAACATACAGCTAGCCAGGGGTGTCTCTGAGGTGAAAACACCACAGTTGACGCCTCCGGTCAAGCAGCAAGGGCCAGATGAGCCCAGGTGCGTTCCATCCAGTAATACTGGTATCATATTCCAATAATTAATAGAGTTTTATTTGCAGGCAAGCAACTCAAACAAAAAAGTTGAATTCCATGATAATTGTGAATTTAATTCCATAATTTATTATTAATAGAATTTTTGCTTTGCTTATATGTAAATAAATATTATTTTAATATCTTTAATCTCAGAAGGGAAGACTTCTAAAACACAACTGTACTTTTTTAATGTATTTTATATTTAGTGCAATTTTTCCTAATTTAGTACTCCTAAGCAAATATCCTTAAAAGAGCCAAAGTGAACTTGTTGATATAGCAAAGAAATGTACTATCATTACTTTTAGGCAGAGGCTTATTCCTGAACAGTTTTTCCATGGAGATTAGACCAAAACCACTGAGACTGTATCTGTCAGTCATTGTGACTCTTGGAGCAGGCAGGGGCAGAAGAAGGAGAGTTTCCCTGATTAAGCTGTTTATAAAATACAGGTGAGAGACTGGTTATTGAGGTGGTCACTGGAGAAATCAGAGGGTGTAATTTATGGAGAATTTTATGAGAATAAACCACAAATTGGTCAGGACAGAGTCTCTGACATAAAGTATAGCTTGAGGAGTAGCAGACACACAGTACCTTGCAGGACTGACACGCATCTAGACTGCATCCTGGTATCAGACTGGGAGCAGGGACAGAGAAATTACACTTTTTACGTGATTTGTGCCCATCAGCCACTTTGAATAAGTTGCTTCCATCAAACTAAGTACTGCGCCAGAAGTGTTTATCTCCACAAGCAGTATGGATGTTTGCTGTGCTCCTCGTGTGGCCAGCCTACTCATACCCCAGGAACAAGTCTCCATGGAGCACCCACAAACCTGTCAGACAAAAAAGGAATATCTGCCTGCTGAGGACACAATATCTGCCTTCTGTGTACAGAGCCTGGCCCTCCTGGGTGTCATTAGCCTTCACACCAAGCTACTCTAAGGAGAGGAGGATTTCCAGTATTTTTTGTCATTTGATGGGTGTATATTGACATGCCAATAATGAATGCCAAGAAGGCATTCCAAAACATGCACATCCTCTATAATTCAGAGCTGTTTACCTTAAACTTTTACAGAGGGAATGGGTACAATTGATGAATAGGAGACCAAGTTTGCATGCTACCTGACATAAGAATTAGATGTCTGCTGGGAAAACTGTCTTTAAGACAAGGAGATGAAAGTCTTCAAGTTATCTTCCTAAAAAAGGCAATTGGAATTTACATCACAAAAAGAGAAGATTGTAAGGAGACACAAAATAAAGGATGAGGAAAGAAATTAGGAAAGGACAGTTTCTCCGAGTTTCAAACAGGCTTTTAGAATAAAGTCAAAATAGCTTGATATTTTTTATTTCTGAAAAAAGTCATGTTTCTTTTATGCTGTAAAAAAAGTTAATGTTATTAAATCTCCATATTTCTATCACACAAAATTTGGTGAGAGCTCTGATACCTGACACAGACTTCTAGTTCTTTCTAGAAACTGCTCTAGAATTATTATTACAGTTCTAATAGCTGCATTCCAGCTTCCACAGTGCTTATGAAATGCTCTTGGTATCAGAACTTGGTTTACACCATTATCTAGATTGTAAAAACATGTTGGAATTGGAAGGCTGTTTTAATAGGTCACTTTACTTGACCTATCAGATAAGAGCAAAAAACTGCCAAGGCAAGATCACAGCTGTTTCTAAATGAAAAAAACCTGAAACCTAGGAAGATAATGAAACTTATTTTCACAATATCTTCTGCTTTGGTAGCAAAGCCAGTAAACAGTCCTCTGACAAGGCGCTACCAAAAGTTGTAGAAAAACGCCAAATTCTTGCTTGAACAATGTGTCAGAGAACTTTAACTAAATGAGCAATATTTTCCCTCCCATATAAAAATTGGTTTCATATGTATTGAAGAGATTGGCATAGTTCTGACACCACACATAGGGATCTGTCTCAGACCAGAAGAGATCAGAAATTCTTCTTGTAAAAGGGAAGAGCCAAAGGCAGTGCTATATCCCAGCACTGTATGCACTGTTAGTATTAGAACATACTGTCCACTAAAGTGTCCTGTAATACTTGAAAGACCAAAGATCCTTGACCAAAGAAATTTTTATCATTCACTGTTGTCCATAAGAACCTCTCAGGTGAAAAAATTCTACTCCCACTGGGTCAAAATTTGCCTGCAAGAACTGAGCATTGTACTTTGCATAGTATCAGTCAGCAGCTTTGTTTTATGATGAGGAAGAGCATCAGAATAACTGGAAAGGGTCATAACTAACAACTCAACTGAGGCAGGCAGAATTGTGAGGGCACAATCATTAGACACACGAAGCAAAAAAAATAGCCCAACATTAGTAGCAATTTACTGAACACACTATTCTGGAAAACCCCTAAGATTACTGCTGCTAGTTATACTATGACATTACCCGGCTCATTTCAATATGCACAAAGCAAGACACATATCACTTGTCACTTGCTTTTTCTTCCCAACAAAAAAAAAGGATAACAAATCTCCTGAAGGAACAGGTGGAATTGATGATGCAAGCCACTGCTTATGAAAAAGGGTCACATTGCAAATGAGAAGGTCACAGAAAACAATTTGAAACATGGAATGCAATTTTATGGTTACTGAATTTATATTATTTATAAATTAGCACAGCAACCTGTTGCATCTGGGATGATATCCAAAAATAATTCAAACAGAAACAGGCCTTGTGGATGAAAGCAAAAAGAACAAAAACTAAGTATAAAGCAGAAAATTATTTTAAAAAGGTCAAAGTATGTGTTGGTGTGTGTATAGCAAACAATATACAAAGTTTTGTAATTTCCCTGTAAATACAAAACATTGCACACTTCATCTATATCCATACTAAATATCTGCTCATTTCATTATAATTTTGGCAGTGTTGTTGTGTTGTACTAAAAGGAAAAATCAATACATTGTGCATAGCATTTTCTTATCTGTTGGGAGCAGAAGCATGCTGTTTGTGGAGATGTAGAATCTGTTCCTGCCAGCTAAAAAATGTTACATGCTGCAAATGTAGGGTTAAGCCATTTTATAAAAACTGGCAGTTCCTCCCTCTATTTGTGCTATAGAAGACAGATCACATTTAACAAACTTTGTTCTCATTATGGACTATTGCTGGAGCTGAGATAATGGGTTTCCCTTTCTTTCAAAGTTTGTGATACAGAGTGACAGCATTAAAAAAATAGCTTTGGTGATGATGAATTCCATGATTTTCCAGGTTGTTTTAAGTTCAGAATCAAGTTTTTCCTTTTGTGCTAAACCTGAAAGTCTGTAGGTACTTCACAGTCTCAGGTGATCAAGTTTGGTCAGTTCTGGATAGCACAGTGATAGCAGATTATGTGTGACTTTCCTCTATGGAGCAAAAAAGGGCCAGATGGAGTTTTCTAGAATTTCAGCCAATCTTGCCCTATTTCCAAAAAGCACCTGACAACAGCAAATCGAATTTAACACTGGTGGTGAAAGTCAGTGGGCTTATTAATTGTGACTGATGTTCAAGAAAAAAATGTGTAGACAAATGCCAACAGATTTAATTGAATAACACTGACTCCTGGACCAGGTTTTTGCTGGTGGAATTTTTTTTTGCTGCTTAAAAAACTGGAATATGGCAGGCTTTTTGAAACAACTGAAAACTAAAAGTTAGTGTAGAATGCAATCAGATACGTTAGAAGTTTTTCATTCTAGTTTCTGATCTGGATAGAAAATGAGAATTATATTAAGATTGGAGGATATGCATATATTGCAGAAAATGGTAGGTAATATCAGTGCTGTTTCTGCTGACTTTTGTCTTTCATTCCTTCCCATGACAAGATACTTGTGAACTCTGGTTGATAATTGCAAGGCTGGTACAGAATAGACTGAAAAGAATGTGCTTGAAAATATTCTTTCCATTCCATGAAAAAAGAAAGCTATTTTGGATTACTCATATCAACAGTTACATTTTCATCTTGTATTTGTGCCAGCAATCTGACCAGTGACACTCAGCTATTGGTAACAATCAATGCTGTTATAGACTCACAGAATTTTCTTTTCATTTTGTTTCATTTTGTTTTTTCTTTCTCAAATAAAACAAACCAAGAAATGCCCAGCTGCTTGTTTACTGAAGGAAGCCAGTCTTCAGTGGGATGTATCTAGAAGACAGTGTTATGATAGGAGAGCCCTGAAAAACGCAGATATTATCACTTAGGCAGCTTGGAAAATGCCTATGCTTTTGGAGACCAACAGCTGCCATGCGAGGGTCCAGCTGCCTTCTACTCATACTCTGAAGCTATTACATGAGACATTATATTTCAAAGATGTGGGTTCCAATATCACATCCCACATGCTCAAATTGGTTCCATAGAGCTTGGGAAAGGAAATAAAAATGAGCATAAAAGTTTCCTTGCAGCCCAACTCCCTGAGCTGTAAGCATCAGCAGAGAGATGCTACCTGGCTGTTATCCAGCTTCTTATAGCTCTTCCTAGCTATCAGACCTTCCTGAGATGCAAGATACAAAAAAAAAAAAAAAAAAAAAAAAAAAAAAAAGACAAAAAAAGAAAAGGCTGAGTGCCTACTCTAACACAGCTAGAAAGAAACCCCCTTCTTCTTAGTCCTTCTCTTTTGTTTTCCGGAAATGAGAGGAGTTACTGACCCCTTTCCCCAGTCAACTACAAAAGAAAGTGAGTATCACTTGTTCTCTCATTTTTGAAGTGGAGCAAATCTGGCTAGAAGAGGAAAACATGATCCTGGGGACAGAACTTTTTCACCCCTGCAAGGTGCGATCCCTGTGCTTTCAGGAAGACCTGTTGGCAGCTTCCTTCATCAACACTTGCCCTGGCATTTTAAAACTCCTTTCATCCCTCTGCTTTCCCCAAACAACTTCTTTTTGGTGAGTCTTCCCATGTCTACTGGTTTCACCCAACTACAGCTTGAAGGTAAGAGAGTTTTTCAGACAGAAGCATAAAATACAACAGGGAATTAGGGGAGACTGAATTTTCCTTCTAGCTTTGACTGATGGGTGAGAGGTTTTCCTGAGCTAGTAGAAGAGAATAGGAAAAGAAAAAATTGAAATTTTACAATACCAATATTTGGAGACATTGCACACTGTAAAACACTGATTTCAAAACAAACTGTCTATCTTCAGCCAGGCAAACTAGGATGAGTAACTGAAACTCCCCGAACTCTTCAACTCACTGATTTTAGGCCTACTGAGCCACAAGACTGTATTTCTTTTCATCCAAGTTCTCCAGCAATAATATCTGAACTATAGCATTCAGTCTTAATGAAACACTTTATCTTGTATTATAGAGCTTGTTTCCTCATTAAGGCCATTTCTTCCTGGTGCTGGTACCCACATAAACCTAACAAACTCATTTACATAAAGATGTGATGCTGCTATTCTCTCCCATCTACTTCTATCCAGAAAAAAAAAATATCCTCACTGTGATAATTTTAGAGCTGTTTAAATGCCAAAGGAGAATAATCCATCAGTTAAGTCATCATTCTTACTGCCTATTAACAAAAGCTATCAGAAAAGGCTGGTTTTAGTGAAACAAGAGCAGCTGGAAAGACAAGAAATGACAGCTAGGGGCACAGCTGGATAGTCTGTTTTCATTGATTCTACCTGCGTGGTCTACTGGGAAAGTTGTTAAACTTGTTGGGAAAGTTGCCACAAAATATTGAGAAAAGGAGGAGGATTTAAAAGTGCTCCTGTTTTCGTTTTGTGAGACTTCCCTTTACTACAACAAGGAACAATACATAGAATTGGCATGATATTGGTCTGGAAAGAGACAACAATTGGCTGTGGCAACTTTTGAAAGGAAAGGTCCTAAAGACAGTATAAATTATATTTTTGACACTTAACTAGATCAGCATCCTGTGTCAACTATAAGACTTGATTGTTCTCAAAATACATATTGAGGTTAATAACCCAAGCTATTATTCTTGTTCTAGACTGAAAAAAACATCTTGCAAAAAGCATACATTGTACATTACATGTAGACAACACTGCACAGGTAAATGATGCAGGTGATAGAGTACAGACCTTTAGTAACAAATGTGAGGGAGGATGGGAAGTGATGTCAACAGAAGCAAAGATCCCAGAGAAATTTCAAAGAGTCAGTAGGTAAATAAATGTAACTGAAAAGAGAGATTATAGGTTTCTCTGGATCTGTTTCTTGGACCGGAATCCCAGCTTTCAAGTCATAAATCCTACATGCACATGGAAGGAGCTTGGTCTCTTAAGAGGGCAGACGAAAAAGTCTTTGAGCTGCCTAGCAAGATCAATAGAGCTATTTAACTCATAATACTAAATTCAAGATTATTTAAATTTATTTTTCTTTTCTGGAACTTAATACCTGAGTCAGAGTCACTTCTGTCCCACTGGATGTCAGAGCATTCTCCTGACAGAAGGTAGTTCTCCATTTAAAAAAAATGTGTAGGAATATTTTATTCAGAAAGGATGTCGTAGAGGTTAATACTTCAACACTTAGTGTTTTAACATTCAGCTGGCTGGGAGACTTGATCTTCCCAGCTTAACATGCTGACTGTCACTCTCTCCTATCTAGCACACTCAAAATACAGCTGTCTAAGGCTGGGCTGAGCCTTTCTCTCATCTTTTCAATGCTGAGATTCTGAACAGACATCATTGTAAGAGCTACAGGCACACAAAGCAGGCAGCCTTCTGGAATCCTTTCTTCTTGTCTGTTTTCACAGCACAATTTTTCTTCTAAAACTAGTGAATGTTTCAACTGGACAGCTGAGAGAAACTCTTGGTAGGTACACAAGCCTGTCAGTGCTTTAGGTAAAGACTGTCTCCACTCAGAAAGATTTGGGCAAGTTCTGCACTGGGTTGCAAGGTAGTAATATATGGTCATCATTGAAATATCTGTGCTAATGTTTCCAGATTTGGACCCTGTCTGTAAAATAACCAAGTTTTTAGCTGATCTAGTGAAATAAAGGCAGAGTGCATCCATCCTATGCACATCTGGATAAGATTAACTTTAGTTAGCTGTTTTTCTAAACAGCTACCTTGGAGCAATAACATGGAGAACTAACAGGTTTGCAATGAAATATTTCTGTGGGCTGAGCCCTGTTTGATATAGTGACCCATTTTTAAGTATAACCTACTTTCACTATTTATTGATAAGTTTTATTCTCATTTTTCATATAGATAAATAAGCACTATAATAATGTAATGGATTCTAAAATGCAAGCCCAGTTTCTAGATACAAAAAGAAATAAGGATCATATTTATTGTATACTTAAGAGACCTGTCCTTGAAATTTCTGATTGATGGCTCTCTTTATCAGTTATTCTGAAGAAAATATGAAATGGGAAAGTAATAGATATAGAATTACAGTTTTAGATTAGAAATTAATGACAAGAGAATTATGAGCATGTCCAAAATGCTGGTAAACACTGGTGAGTTCCTTAAACAGTTGTTTTTAGCAGTGAGATGTTGGTAATAATGCATCAAGTCCAATTGCATTCAAAAATTGTGACTCCAGGAAGGATAGAGCAGAAGGCAGTTTCCACGATCTGAGTGCCCAGTAACAAAGATGTTCTCTGGATTTGCAGATGATGCATGCAGCAGTTGACTGGACAAAGATATAAACTGGTTTTTTGGAGCAGATAACACACTGAGCTGCTAGATAAGGAATATCAAGCACAGGGAGGCAGAGTGCCCCAAACCTAGCTCCCAGTTTCTGAGATGTGCAGGTACTTTTGCATAATCTTGAATTGCTTCAAGAACCTGCATGAAAGATAGGTGTAATGATGCATTTTCTCCCCTACTTAATTAGGAAAATTTATATGCAAATGAAACTGAAAAATTGGCTAAAATTGAAGGAAAGAGGAGGGTAAAAAAATTTCTGAGCAGGAAAATGACATTTTCGATGTAGCAGGGGACTCTGCTAGGCAGTAAATGTATATGACAAGCGCTTAAAATGCGCTATGTTGCTCCTGACCATTGGCTGTCTGAAGATGAGGCTACAGCTTCACACACTCCAGTGTTCCTCATCTCAGAGTCTGCTGTTTAAGCTGTTTTCTTCTTTTATGAAAATATCTATTGACAGGCTGAACCTTCAGGCATTTATTACCCCGTGTTCTTGTGAGCTACCTCAGTAGACCAGTCCTTCTGTCTACAATCTCACGTTGTCTTCCCATGGTGTGTGTGACAGGGAGCCCTGTGACTCTGATGCCGCAAGACTGTGGTGTTTGGGGTGGACAATCCACCTTGGCAGGCACAGCAAAAGCCAGGTTATCTGTAATGCAGGTATTCAAGAATCTGCTTTTATACTTTAGTGTGTCTAAAGGTGGACAGACACTTTGCTTGCATATGCTTCTAGGAGCTGGGGATGCAAAGCAGGTCTGGACTTGAGGCAGACTCAAATTTATGTTTATAAAGCAAAGCAAACAGGGCTGAAAAAAGATTGATTGTCCCTCTCCTGAAGTCAATGTTTCCTCATTATCACAAAGATCTAGATATGGCAGGATGTCTGACAGTCCAGACAAGGTATCTTACTTTGATGCTAAACCTTTCAGTGAATACAAAAATTTTTAACCTCTCTTTTTGGTCTAAATTTTTCTAATGCTCAATGACCCTGCAATTATGGTTGGTCACTAAATTATGGTCTCCAACAAAATACTGAAGTCCTGGAATTTTTTTATCATCTCATGGGTTTCACATTATGATCAATATTATTTAAAATCAGATTGATTAAGTTCCTCCACCTGTGTGCTCCAAATGATTGACTGCAGTGTGAAAGTGTCAGTACTCACAAGAGAAACAAAATCGCAGAGAGGAGCTTCTAGCAGATGTCACTTCAAGAAGAGCCACCAATCTCCAAAACAATAGGAAATAGATTATTTCCTGAGCCAGCCAAATACACAACACATTGATTAAAGAGACATTATCTAGTACAACAATCGATACTCACTGGGAAATAAGTACAATATTAAGACTAACTTCAATTTCCCTTCTGTAGAAAATTAAATCTTTAAGACCTTAATATAAACAGGTGAATGGCAGATGAAAGCAGTAAAACATTTCACAGGACTGTTTAAGATCACTTTTTCTTCAAGGATTATTTCGTTTTTAGCACTGTGCTTCCCTTAGCATCACTGTTAACTCTTGTCTAAGAATCCCACTGTTTTCCCTGTAGAGCTTTCTGTGCCAATCCAGCCATTCACTCTTGGCTGGCTGGGATCATGTTTTCCAATGTGTAATTTCTGTTCCTTTTTTTTTCTCTGGTACCTTTATTCTAGTTGACTTTTATTAAGGATTAGTTAAGACTAATATGCCACTTTAACTAACACACTGGCCTAGTCATTTTTTAGTCTCTGGGATGCTTAATTGTTTGATTTTAGGTTTTATTTATGGTTGAATTTTTTTTTTTTTTTTTTTAGACACAAAATGGTTAGGGGAAATACCAGAACAGCTTCCACTACAAACACAAACTGTTAGCACAAGTGTTTTTGCACTTTTGTGAGCCTTCTGTTTCAAATAATTCCCCAGAAAAACCAAGGATCATGGAGATGATGAATCAAACTATGCAGAATAAATTTTTAGGATAAGCAGAGTTGAAAAGTATCAGGTATATGTGCTGAGCAGGGGCAATTTTCCTTTAGAGTGTTTGAAGTTATTTCCATGTCTAACCATCCTTATTAAGCAGAAAAGGAAACTCTATAGGCACTGAAGTCATCAGGACTTTTGCATGTGTAACTGCTGATACCCAAAAAAAAAAAAGAACATCTTTAAATTTTGTGCTGTTTTGTAAATAGTTAGAGGGCAAATGCAACCATGTGTAGATGATCTAAGTGCATTATGTGGCAGCATAGATGTGAAAAACCTTCCTAGAACTCTTCATTGATTGAACTTTTGTTAGCTCATTCAAAAGATGATATGTTCTCATGTTTTAAACAACACTAAAGGACGCATACAGACACACACACATAAATGTGTATATATGTGTATAACACAGATTGGCAGTTGTTTGGAGCAACAGACTGCCACGGGCATAAGGATATGCATAACTCCTGCCAGAGCGCTGGAAGCCAGGCCTGGCTGCTGCTGCTGGAGCCAAAGGCAAAGCAGGGGCATGTGGGACAGTGCCTGCTGCTGCAGGACTGTGGCTACAGCCAAGTCCATTCTGACTTCCCTCAGCTCGCATCTGGTCCCCTGTGCTACACCCCTCCTGTAGCAGGAGGCAGAGCCAGGGACCTCAGTAAAGCCTGGTGGTGCTCCTTGGCACAGCTCCATATGTCCCCTTAAGCATCTGGCAGCTCCATCAGAGTCTGTTACCTCAGTGCCTATAGCTCCTGGATTGCCTTGCAGATTCAGCTGGACTGTCATGGCCCTAAAATCTCTCCACAATTTTATTTCTCTGGTGAGCTGTGACACTTTCAAATTATAGTCAGTCATTTGGAGCACACAGATGGAAGGAAATTTAACCAAATTTATTTTCAGGAATACAGACCATAAAGGCACTCTCCATTAGGAAGGAAGTTTTAGAGCTTCAAGCTCTCATTTTTTAATAAGTGGCACCACAACCTAGTGACAAGCCATTGAAAATAATATCTCAGGTCTCTCCTTCCTTCCTGACTCTTCTTCCTAAGGCAGGATTTGCCCAGTCACAGTCCAAACAAGAAGCTTCATTTGAGGGAGGTGAAGACTCAACTTGCCTACATTTCAGAGAAGTCTTGCAACATCACTGAATTCCAATTGTCCCCAAATACATTTTGGTATTAAAGGCAAATGATGGCCAGTGACAAAACTGATTGTATTTTTTGAATAAGCCATTCCCAAAATCAAAGCACAGAGCAGAACAAACATCTGTGTTTTATTTCTATTAGAAGTCCCTCTATTTAACACATGAGATCTGCTTGATGAAGCATGTCCTATACAAATAGTTTGGGAATTATATTTTAGGGGATTTGACTTCTTGGAAATAGCTTTTCTGAATGAGCATAAGAAATTCAAATCAGGTAACAGATCAGCTTCACAGCTGAGACCTGCCTTCTCATGCTTGATAGATTTCTGTGACTTCAGCTATACTGTGTTATGCAGTTTCCCTTGGCATCCTTTCTTCTCCAGAGTAAAACCTTGTCCTTTCAGCACAAATCACCAGCTACAAGGTGGGGGAAGCCTTGGGAAAGCCTGGCCACTGTAGTGCTCTACAGGACATTTGCCCCTTTCCTGAAGATGCAAAACAAGACAGGGAGGGAAGAAGAAGCAGACAGAAGAGCTGAGTTTAAAAACTTGACAGAAAGTACTGCAGGTGCTGCCACGGGTTTTAGAAGAGGTTTCCCTATCCCTTCCATGCACCAGCAGTTGCACTGACTGTCGTATTGCTGTGTTCTCTACAAGCAACATGAAGAAAACAAACAGGGAACAAAACTTAGAGGTGTTGCTGAGGAGGGTGAACAGAGGTTTTGCCCAAAGCCAGGAAAGGCAGAGCGAGGATTATATCTGGACTGGCTGGAATAAGGAGCCATGAGGTATATACAGGGGAGGTACAGTAAGGCAGCCTGGGTGTCAGTTCCACAGTTTAGGCTGCCCATGCAGCCCAAAAAAAGTATGGTGAGCCTTCCTTGGGGGAGGAGCTGCTAAGAGGAAAAGTGAGAAAAATTAATAATTTCCATCTAGATGGTGTTGGAAGCAAGTGGATACCTCAGAGGAAGGTTTGGGAGCTCACAGGAACAATCAAATACATACTTACAGGCTTTATATCCAGAAAAAAAGAAGTTTTTAATGTTTGGTTTGTCCAGGTGCTCTTTGTTTTTCTCTCAAAGAGCAGCTCCTTACTTCTCCTCCCTTTGTTCCCTGTACTCCCTATAGCCCTGTGGTTTGCTGTCCCTCTAGGCACTGGCTAAGCCTCAAAGGCAGGCAATCTCATGCAAAAAAAAAAAAAAAAAGTAAATGAAAAGAACAACAGATAAAGGCCAAGGGCTTTTAAATGAGTTATTTTTCATGATGTTTTTCTGTCATGTGTAATAAAGTCAGCTGCATTCCTTGTCACCTGGATGCATTCCAGGGAAATGCAAATTGTCGCTACAAATAGAATAACTGGGCAAGAAAATTTTCTTTTTAGGCCTCTTCCTCTTGGGATGCTTCATTCAGTTATTTCTTGATGTGTTCACTTTCAGGTAGATGTATAAAAAATCACATTGCTCATCGCAGTATGTTATAAAGAATTGAGATGACATGGGAGAACCACTTGGAAACTGTGCTTCTAAAACACTATCAGATACTTTATTATAGCTGGTGGATTTGAACTCAGAAGCTGAGGGACAGCATTTGTTGGGCTGGGACACAGAGCAGGCTTGGCCCTTCCAGATAAGACAATACACTCAGGTCCAATTTCTGACTCTGGTCCGTCCTTGCATGTGATTCTGAGCAAGGCACTGCTTGTCATGAGCACTCTTTTCATAATCCCTGCTTTTGTGAGCAAACAGAAGCTGAGAGATAATCTACTTGCAGCCACATATAGGACTTAGGTCTGTGGGTCTTCAGATCTATGGGGGCCCTCTTGACATTGTCATAGCACAATATAATAAATCACATGGAGCAGATAATAGTAATTAATCTAACAACTGAGCAAGTTAGCATTGCACCTATTGGGCAAAGCTCTGGGTTTATGAATTTGAATTGAAAATGTGCTTTCTTATGCAGCTGAGAAGCTGGATTCTTGAAGTTCTGTCTGTGCTTCAGATGAAAATTTTTTCCTGTCTGTGCTTACTCTGCATTTTGCTGTGACCACTTATTGCTGTTTTCTGAGGCATTTCTGAGGTTTTCTGTAGTTTGTACCAGCCCAAGTCATGGAAAATTATGCTTGTTCAGTGTCCATAACCACAGAACAGCAGAACAAAAGAGAACACCTGTCATTACAAAGCTTACAGCTTGAGAGCACAGAGGGGTACAGGCACCATCTAGGGCAGTCCACAGTCAGTATGGGTCATCAAGGTAGGCAATGACCTCTATTCACTTCATCTCTGGGAAAGCTGTCTGACAGCATCCACTTCAAAATGAGTTGCTGGTGTCAAAGGATGGATGCCAAGACCAGACTCTTTAGTTGCCCTCCCCTGCCTAGAAACTTACCCCTTCAAGAAGCCAGGAAGAAGATTTTTTGAGGAGTTTTCTTCTGTGCTCTTTTTATTTCAAATGCTCTCATATACCACTCAGCCTCAACTAAAGCATGAGTGTTCTTGCAAATGTTAGCAAGATCACTGTTTCATAGCACAGCCCCTTTACTACTTTTGCCATTCTAGACTTAATCTCTTGTGAAATCAAGAAACCCAGAAACCCTCAAGGCACAGTGGACAAATGCTTGAAGATCCAAATGCTTGTGAGTCACTTGAGTGAGTTGCTGGGTTGACTCTCTGGAGGGAACCCTGACATTTTCCACAAATCAGGTGTGAGAATTGGGAGAGGTGTGTGCCTGCTATGAAAGCCCAGGCCAAGGACTGTTTTTTAGCATGAAATATATTAAGCTAATAGCAGCAACAGTGTTTCCTCTTTACGATTTCCTTTTTCAACTTGCACCATGCAAAACACAGAAGCTAATATAATCATCCCTGCCCTGCTTTAACCCTTTATTTAATGCTCATGGGAAGAACAGCAGTCAGGTTACAGACTGTCTAGACCCTCTGCCAAGCTACAAGGACAATTCAAGTCAGATTCACTGAAGAATCATCTTAGGAATGAACAAGGAAACAAAGGCCGCATCATTTTTAATCAGCTGTACAAGGAAGCCACTGTACTGGAATTTTTAAGCTACAAAACTAGCTATTTTCTGGAACTTAATGACATTGAGATATGCAACTTGTACAAACAAGTCTGATAGGTTTAAGAATAATAGCACCGGAAAAATTAGAGGATTGCAGATCATTAAATGTTTTGGTAAATTTTGGTTTATGTAATGAACCAAATAAGCCTTTGATGTAATAGGCTATGATAAAGACAGCAATCAAACATGAGAGAGAAAAATGAATATGTATAAATGTGGTAGACAAAAATTAAATACATATGAAGAAAAATATCAGAATTTGTTTGATAACATATTTGAATGGCTAATTATCCTGACAATCAATTTTTTCCCATTATTTAAAGTTTAATCTCACCAATGTCGACTTTCAACCATAAACTGTTGAATTTTGCTATTAGATAAAATGCAGTTTGGGGTTTTTTTTTCTGGTCGTTTTGAATAACAGTATTGCATGAAAGCCTCTGTCAGAGAATTACCTGAGATGCAGACTTCCCTGACAGAGTGACAGAGATGTTATTAAAAGCAAGGATCTTCATTTTAAGCTTGACATAAATGATTTTGTAAACTGTCAGGGAAGACAACTAATAACTCTGAAAGGTCCTTCAGAAGGGCAACAGTGATGAAATCAAACCCTGTGGAAACCTTGTTAAGGAGAACAAGCTCCTATGGATCTAGATAGGGGGTTAATTATGCTTCAGACCTGATCCTGCTGCACATCCTCCTCAGCAGGAGCCAATGCCCTGGATGCAGCCAGAGACAGCAGACTCTCACTAGCTAGCTGTCAATCTGAAGTTCCTGAAGCTCCTGTGATAGGGACACTGTCCCTGTGCTTTGTCTGTGTGGTTGTTTTGGGATAGCCCAAGCTCTAGGGGGCCACAGGCACATCAAGGCAAGCATCAGTTCAGACCTGGAGACAGGCCAGTAGGAGGCCAATCAGGAGACATTTGATGGTTGTTCATCTTTGAATGTATTTAAAATATGGAGACTTTGCAGTCTCAGATGAAACAAACAGGTCATCGATGCCATCAACAGTTCACCATGACTTGTGGTCTTGTTTCTGTTTCAGTTTCCCAGAGACAACTGTACATTAGTTTCTTCAGCAAGGCTTAAAAGAAAGGCATTTCCCAGGGGAAGTAAAAGGAGAAGAAAAAAAAAGGTTGATATTCCATCTCTGTCATTATTTGTCATTTATTCATGCCAAGTTGAACAGGTTAATCCTCACAGAGCAAACGGCACCTGATGGGAGAGGACTGGAGGTGGATCATCTCTCACAGGCTCAGGCTGGGCTCCAGTGCCAGCACTCCACAACAGTGCAGGCTATAACTGCACCCCAGAGAGCAAAGTGAATCACATTTTACACCACCTTGAGTGTGTTACTGATCTTTGTCCATCCCCCTCTGTTCCCAGGTTGTTGCTGAATTAATTAATCTATGTAAAAACGATATCAAGCAATAAACAGATCTGAAGTGATAGCCTAAGGAGACATCCTGTACACTCCTGTGTATCCTCTGCTTCCACCATCTATTAAAATGGAAAATATCTCTTCCTTCCAGCAACTTCAACACTGAATAGTTATAGTTCCAACTGAATGGGGACCAACATTTTTCTATAATGGATCATAAAGAAGATATGGATTGAATTTACAACTAGAATGCGACTCATCCTTCATTTTTGTCAAAAGATCTGTGCAGCAGAAAATGTATTTTCCTAATTTATATTAAATCCATGATTAACAACAAGTCTGAGGCACAATGACAAATAGGGTTTCAATTGCTTAACTACTACATTCACAGAAAATGCCATTTATGTGCAGGACCAGTGGTGCAGCTGTCAAACTCTGAGAGTCACTTACATGCAAATGGCACTTGTGCTTCAAAGCCTGAACATCCATTTGGCATTTGCTGCTCCATAAAGTAGTTCAGCATAACTTAGATAGCTGCTCTCAAGGTATACTAAGGTATAATTTCTCAGACCATTAACATCTTGTGGACCTGGAAGAATACTATTTTAAGTCTTCTCATGGTTTACATAAGGCTTACTTATGTTTTAGTTAAGTCTAAACTCAGCTTACTAGTTCAGTTTAGGTTAACAGTTACTCCCTATTCTTCTACACAGAAAAAATACCATTATTTCCTTTCCATTCTCTCACTGTGAATCTCAAGTCCAATAGCCAAGCAATAATAAAGACACTCTGAAGTAGTCAGTGATAAATCTGCATAGCAGAAATACATGATGAGGACATAGATGTTATTTCTTTAATTTGGCATGTTTAATACTGGATACTGCAGAAGATAAAGCTGTATGGCTCAGAACATAAAGTCATGAAGCCTTAATGCTCTTAGTCTTGTTAAGATTAATTAATTCGTGTCAGACTGTTTTTATTACCATCATGGCTCAGGAATGGTACTCCCCAATTCAGTGCCTCCACTGAGACTCTCCCCTTCCTGCCCTTCCTGCTCTGGCAGGATGGAGTTGAGAACTGAAGGCCCAAAAGGTGAAAAGCATGGGCTGAGATAAAAACAGTTTATTGGACGCCGCAGTGAGACAAGAAAACGAACAGTAACAGGAGAAAACATTAATAACAGAAGGTATAAGGCAAAGGAACAGTTTATGGAAAGCCAAATACTGACTGCTCTTCCACACGGTCCTTTCTCCCCCTTACTCCCCGCTTCCTCCTGGAACTGAGAGGTGGTATCAAATAACGCCTGGCCCTTAGCCATGCCTGCTCAAAACAGGTTATACTCACATGTCTTGTAAGTAAAAGTGACAAATTCCTCAAGAGCGTGAAAACAAAATTCACAGTGAAGGTTCTTGTTATAGCTTTTTTTTATGCCTGTGTGGTTTCCCAGACTTAGTAAATGAGAGCAGAAAATATCCAAAATTTTCAAACCTAAAACTACAAAAAAGAAAAAAAAAAAACCCTCACATGCTTAGAAAATATGGCTTATGAACCATTTCCCACCAGTAAAAGCACCAAAGCCATAAAATCTGACTACAGTTAGGGTCAAAGTTGAGGATTCACTGTGCTACAATGAAGATAGTTAAAATTAAATCATTAGGAGGTCAAATATTTCAGAAAAAAAAAATGCAACTGAAGTTTCACCATCCTTAAATTAACGCAAACCGAGACTAAGTTCTGTGCTCTTTTAAGGCCAACTGTATTTTAGATGCTGTTTTTAGATTGTTCAGGGAAGAGAATTTTTTAATTGGTGTCAATTTGATACCTGCACAAGTAACAAGAAATACTTACAATTTAAGAATACAGTATATAATTTATAGTAGCCCTTGTAGATCACATAATATCATAATCAATTATATCATATCATGTCTTACATTCATTCCATAAAGTCTCCCGATCTTCAAAGCATCCTAAAGCAAGGTTTTTAAGTTTGATCTTAGCTTGCCAGGGAATTAGGACTCATCTGATAAATTGCCACTAATTTGCCCACTTGCTTTTAGTTTTTGAGCTAAGGCTCCAAGCAATTAATTAGTTATGAGGCAACATCAGCACCTGCATGGATTTGCAAAAATATTCCAGATCAAAATAGGTATCTGAAAAGACAACATTGAAAATGCTAGGATTTGATTAGGTGTCTGTGGAAAAAAAACCAAAACAAAACAACCCAACAAAAATGAGGAAAAAAAGAGTACATGACTTAAAAATACAGGTAAAAGGTACAGGCCACTAACGGCAAGGATATAGGAGAGAAGACTGATGCAACAAAAAGGGAGGAGAGCAGGTCTATTGTGCAATATTCCTCTGTGTGCAAGCTTAGAGAGGTTGTGTTTTCAAAATGAATTCAATAAACATGGGCAGTATAATTTCAATCAGCAGTGTTTCTAAGTGAATACATTTATGTAATTGTATGAAAGCAAGAAATAGAAAGCAGAAAGCCTAGGAATCAAAAAAAGTAACAGAGTTACAGTGCGATTGAAGTGAAACAGAAAATGACAGTAGCAACAGAAATGTGTTATTTCATTTTCTGCTTTAGTGAAACACAAAAAATATGTTGAAAGAAAAAAAGCTTTTATAGAGAGATGTGACATCTAGTAATATGGTATGTATTAATTAATACTTTGATGTATGGCAATGGGTACACTATATGAGCAAAGAAATTGTAGTTCCATTAGTTTAATATTCATATTAAATAAAATTATGAAGACTATATAAAAGTAAAAGCATGTTCTGTAATGATGACAAAGATCTCTTATCAGTAGGCCATGTAAATTGTGCTGAAAATTATAGTTGTAGATGAAAAACTAAAGATTTATGCAAAGTACCAGATACCACCACTTCTGGCGAAATTGAAGGATGTGAGAATGAACTCCCTAAGAATGTGAGAACAACCATTTTTGTCCCTTCATATTTTTTCATCATATTAAGTAAGATTATAGAAAATTATTGTGTTTATAACTTCTCCTGTGCTAATCAAGATAGACTATAGAGATTTCAATCAAGTTGTAGTTCAACATTTCTCTTCTAAATTGATGCATTTCTGTTTAATTTCTATCATAACTTACCATGAGGATGTCCTGTCACCTTTCTATTTTAGAAAAAATGAAGTGATCTTTTTCACCTTTTGGCATTTACACAGAATCACAGAATGGTTGAGGGTGGAAGGTGCTTCTGGAGGTCACTTTATCCAAATCCCTCTCACCTCAGACAGGGCCATCCAGAGCCATGTGCCCAGAACCATGCCGAGGTGAATTCTTAATATCTGACTCCACAACCTCCCTGGGCAGCCTGTGCCAGGACATCCTCATCCTCACAGTGAAAAAACTGTCCTGATATTCAAGGGGAATCTCCTGTGTTTCAGTGTGCGCCCATTGCCTCTTTTCCCATGGAGGGCACAATTTGAAATAGCCTGGTTCCATCTGCCTTACACCTTCCCTTCACATAATGATAAGATCCCTCTGAGCCTTCTCTTCTCCTGGTTGGAGCTTTTTTCCTTTGGAAGGATGATCCAGTCCCTTAAACATTTAAGCGGCCTTTTGCTGGACTCTCTCCAGTATTTCCTGTTCTAGGGAAGTCAGAGCTGAGGATTTCCATGTGTCACTGACTATGTTTGGTGCCCTAATCTTGGCCTACCCAGCTGCTCACTCACTTCCCCTCCCCAGGAGCACAGGAAGGGGAAATAGGATGAGAATCTTGTGAGTTGAATAAAGTCAGGGGTGCTGCTTATCAGCCACTATCAGGAGGAAAACAGGTTCAACATGGAGAAAACATTTAAAGTAATTAAAAATTGAAATGGATTTGGGTAGTGAGAAACAAAAAGTAAAACATTTAAACAGCAGATTTCCTCTCCTCCTCTGCCTATCCATCGTTTTATGTCTTTAATGTTTTCCCAGGGGCACCACTGGCTTGGCTGATGGGCTCAGATTTGCCTGTGTTGGCTGTCAGGGCTGTGTCCTGCATGGGACCTCTTCCCTCAGAGCCCACCCTGCTTTTAGCACTTCAGCCCAGCCCCGCTGTACACCTGCCATGGCCTTGTGCCTGTGTCCATGTTCTCATCTCAACTTCTCTGCCCTCGTGCCTGGTGGGCAACAGGGATGTCTCCTGCTGAGTTCCAGAGGCTGGGGCACCCAGCCAGAGATAGAAAGATTTCTCTGCACACTTTCTGGTTGCAACTCCTATCAACTGAAGGGCAGTTTTAAAATATTTTCTTGGGTCTATGTCATTTATGGAAGCTTAACCCTTACCAAGAAATTACAGATTACACCCTCTAATGAGCTTTGGTTCACTCGGGCCTAGGGAGCTCTCATTTTCATTGTAATAGGGATATTCCAAAGTACAACCTCAGGATATGACCCTGCACTTTTGTTCTTCATTCAAAATTCCCCGTAGACTATTTTAATTTTATTAACTCTAACAAAGAATTTTTTGGTCCCTCTGTTGATAAACTGAGAGGAGAATCTTGAAAAGTGCCTTTCATTTACTTACCCATTTCATCTGAAAAGCATAGTGCAGACTTGGATGACTCAGGCTAATATTAGATTAAACTTTCGATTTTCTTTGCTTCATTTTTTTCTCTATCTCTTGCATTTAAAAAAATAATAAGTGAAACATAACCAATCAGAAAACTCCATCTATTCCTGAATCTGATAGACAAAGAATTGGATAAAAAAGTGAAAATGAAATCAGAATTATTTGAAATGTCATGGATTTAAAAATAAAAAAACACTGGGATGATTCCCACTCTGGATCAAAAGTCAAAGCAAACTAGCTTTTTAGTGGATCTAACTGTGATACTTTGACTGCTCTTTGTAGGACTGAAAGGTATAGCAAAGAACTATTTCATATCAGCTCTGTTATGTATAATCCTCTTTTTCTTTTTCTTTTTTTTTCATTCTTCTTCCTTTGATTGATTCTGCAGCACCAAGGGTAAGAGTCATGCCTCAAAACCCCTGAAATTCTAAGTGTTGGAGAGTCCTTCCTGTTGGATGAGCACAGTAACTAAAGAGCTCACAGTATGGCAGTGGAGCATAAGACCCAGAAGTATGTGGTGATAAAAGCAACTACAGTCTAGGGCGCTGTGGCATCAAAGAGACAAATCAAGAGCCCTGAATTAGATGCCTGTAGCCTTGTGATTAAAGCAGGCTTACAGAGCACAGCAAGCATGGAAGCTTAATCTCTTGTATTGGTTGGGGAAATTTAACCCAGGTCTCCCACTGGCTGAGAGAACATTTTAATTTTTTTTTTTTTATGCTCAGTTCCGTGAAGGAAGTGTTCCAGTCTTCTGGATGCAGAGAGGCACCTGCAGGATGCCTTGAGAGAGATGTCAAATTCTAGGGATAAGAGTGGAAAATGAGGCAGTGAAGTCTGCTTTCCATGAAGATTTTTTTACTTTGGTTCCTAATTCTAGGTGGTTGCCTGCTAAACTTGGAATGTAAAGGTTTTTAGTATGACACGCCTGCCTCATCCATTGCATTGCACTGGGGTCTGTGTCTCCAGCATCTGCATGGGCAACCTGAAGGCAGAGAGCGAAGATGGGAGGAGAAGGAAAAGGCAAGCAGGAATTAAAAACTGTCTGATGCAACTCTGATCTTCCATGCATGTCTGTCCTTGCCACTACATCTAGTTCTTAGCCCTATTCTTTCCAAACTGAAAGAAAAATCAGCCTTATGATTAAAAACCAGCCAAAGAAAGGGATCTAAATGTGCCCTGGGAGACTGCCAGCACTGCATAGGCTGTACTCCATTCACAAAGGAGGATTCGCTTATCTCCCTCTTCTTGCCTCTGTCCCGTGCTTCCTAAAATGTTCACCACAAAGAGAACAGGGAGCAAAATGAGTGATGTCCAGAAACTGCAGGGATTGGTTCCATAATCATACTGTTCTTTTATCCAGTTACAGTTTCATGTGAAATGCACTTCCATTTCCAGGAAGCAGAGTTTGGGCTATATTTCAGTCAATTTCAAAAATATTGCTCTCCCTTTTCAAGCACAGCTTTAAATTTTATCACTTTGTCCTGAAATCACTGCTAAACACAAATGTTTAGGGTCATCCAATCTGCTTTTCTAGCACACATACTTTGCCAGCTTTTTTGCATTAACCACTGCCTAAATGTAGGTTTTATTCCTTAGAAGGAAATGAAAATTTACACACACACCCGCCTACTCTTCCATCTGCCTTTCCCTTGTAATTAGCTTTTTTGCTTGGCTACTTTCCTGGGAAATGGAAGATGTATTTAAAGCATCTCTGAAATCTTGAGAGAAATCCTCTAATTGTAAATTCACAGCCCAAAGTGGTGATGCTGCCACCTCCTCCAGGGACAGCGGATGCACAGAGTTGTGTCTGTCTGTGTACGGGGGTTTGTGTGGCAGCAGTCCACATGGGTGTTTGCCCTGAGAAGCTGCTAGAAGCTTCCCCTGTGTCCAGCAGAGCCAATGCCAGCCAGTTCAAGATGGACCTGCTGATGGCCAAGGCTCATCAGCAGCACTGGAAGCTCATCAGCAGCACTGGAAGCACCTCTGGGAAAACAGAGTTAAGAATGGAGATGAAAACCCCTGCAAAATATCAGCCAGAGAACATATGGGTGAGAATATACAAGAGAAAAAGTCCTGCAGACACCGAGGTCAGTGAAAAAGGAGGGGGAGGAGAAGCTTCAGGAGCTGGAGCAGAGATTCCCCTGCAGGCCAAGGTGAGGCAGGCTGTCCCTCTGCAGCCCAGAGAGGTCCACTCTAGAACAGATATCCACTGGCAGCCCACAGAGGACCCCACACTGGAACATGTGGATGCCCAAAGAAGACTCTGACCCTGTGGGAAGCCTGTGGGAGCAGGCTCCTGGCTGGACCTGTGGACCTCTGGAGAGTGGAGCCCATGGTGGAGCAGGTGTTCTGGCAGGACTTGTGACTCCATTGGGGAAATCACACTGGAGCAGTCTGTTTCTGAAAGACTGCACACCATTTAAGGGACACATCCTTGAGCAGTTTGTGGAGAGCTGTGCTCCATGGGAAGGACGCACATTGGAAAAAATCACGGACAGTGACCACATGCTCACATCATGACCCCTGTGGCAGGGACTCAGCGGTGGAGCAGGGGAAGAGCGTGAGGAGTCCTCTGCCTGAGGAGAGAGTAGCTCAAACAATGTGGGATGAAGTGAGCACAATGCCCATCACCATTCTGCTGCACTGCTGAGCAGGGAGGAGGTGGGGAACCCAGAAGTTAAATTGAGCCCAGGAGGAAGGGAGGGGTTGGGGGAAGGCGTTTTTATGGTTTGGTTTTATTTTCATTGCCCTACTCTGATGTGTTTGGTAACAAATTAAACCAAGTCCCCCAAGTCGAGTCTGTTTTGCCCACGATGGTAGTTGGTGAGTGATCTCTCACTGTCCTTCTCTCAAAGCACGACCCACCCTTTTGTTATATTTCCTCTCCCCCCTCCCCCCGAGGAGGGGAGTGGGCGCATGGCATCCAGCCAAGGTCAACACACCACAGCCTGTCAGAGCAGACCCTAAGCTGATAAATTTTTTATGATTCTGAAGGCTGAAGTTTTGGATTTAAGCATATAGATCTCATTAAAGTCCTACCTAAAGCAGCTTAATCTTTTGGGATCTCGAACAGAGGGCACTAAATACGCAAACCATGTAGCTGACATTTGTCTTGGGAGTAAGTGCAGAGAAAAGCATAAGAGAAAGGAAGCTTGAAATAATGCCAGCTACCTGCTTTGAACATTAAGATAAAGGAAATGAAAGCATCACTTTTTGAGCTTTTATATTTTATTTAAAAGTTTTTAAATTATTGGAGTAAAAAAATAAAGATAGGAGTTAAAAAAAGGGGGGGAAAGTAAATGCATATGTATGCCCAGAGTCTAAATCAGAAGTGCCTATTAACTGCTGTCTACAGCTTGTGGAGTTAGTACGTTTAAAAGACAGCCAGATGCACAACTGCACTGAATTAAATATGCTTGTAGAGATATAAATACAGATGCATTTGTCAGGATTTGCACCTTCTTATTCACCTGTTACTTCAATTACTTTTGACTGTTGCCTGTTTAGATACAGGACAGGGCTGTTTGCTCTAAGTGTTATATTACCTGTCAGCCAGTATCATTATGGTGCTCTGAATGATGAAAGAGTCCATGGAATACTATAAAGGAAAAGTAATAATGAATATGGAAGGTCAGTATAAGCCACTCCGCTTCCCATGAGCTTCCCAGCAGCTAAGAACCACCACGTTCATTAAGCCTCTGGGTTATAAGTTCCCTGTTTCTTCAAAGTAAACACAGTAATTACCAAGCACATATTTCTGCCCCAGTCATGCCTCAGCCAAGGCTAACGGGTAAGGCTGGAGTGAACTCATTCACTTCACAAAGTCTGTTTCTGGACCCCCCAGAGAATATCCTCCCAGTTCACTTGCAGTGGTGATCAGAGAACCACCCTTTTAGGTTCAAACCATTTGGACAGCACATAGCCAGAAGAAATCAAGAACTGGGGAAAGCCAGCATACTGCCACAGTGAACAGGTGTTTGTTTGATAAAAAATGTCAGTCACACCAAAATAAAATCAGAGCCAAAGAGGGAAACATGGATAAAGGTAATGGAGTAGAAAATAATACCACAGTTATAATAGTGCTTTTGTACTCAGGTGGAATATTGTGTCCACTTTTGTACTATAATAGCATGAAAGGTTCATGGGCAGGAAAATGGTATGCTGAGAAAAAGATTTCTGTATAAGAAGTAAGTAATTTTAGAAAAGTGTCATTTTAGGTAAGAGTCGAATTACATGGGCACATTGCAAATAGGACTGAACAGCTTGTTTTTCTTTACCCTACCTGGAGAACAGCTCTGGAATTTTCTGCATTGTCTGAAGGCTCTGCACTGAGAGGAAATACTTGCTTATTAACTCCTCGTTAAAAATGGCATCATGCTCAAGATGTTTATAAGCCTCAAAGTACCTGTTGATATGGCTAATGAGAAACACCGTTGTTGCTGAACATAGTTTCACCAAAAAAAACCCCAAATAAACCCCTTCACTTCATTGGCCAGGGAAGAAAACAGGGACTAACAAGCAGAAGCCAGAGAGAAACTCCCTTAACCATGCATGGACAAAAACTAGAATTCAATTTTTACAACTCTGAGGGAGAGTTTACTAACCTGTATAGAGCAGTGCTCTAAGTTCCTACATAAAGATGATCTGTGTTGTAAAGGGCTTTCTATTTAAAGAAAGTACATCAGCAGATAATGAGCCTTCAAGATATCAGAATACCCCTTAAACTCCCGGATCTAATGCACAATTAGGGTGCAGCAGTGCTTGCGGAATGGCCTTACCCTACTAACAGGATGGAAAAAGCTCTGGTTCTAGAATGAGGAAATTATATTCTGATCAGTTCCTTTTGCACTGCCAGTGTTTGCACTGGCTTCAGGTCAATAGTATTTGTAGAACTACATTTATCTAAAAGGGATTTAGAGAAAGCTGGGTTTTTTTTTAAATATTGCTGTTTTGTCAGATCTGCCAAGTCTCAGCTTGGGGAATTAACCAGGCAATTTGGCATAAGGAAGCACGTGGACCAAGATGTGCCTAAAACTTTCCTCCCAAAAGTTGCCAAGCCAGCATTGCAAATGCTAATGGGTTTTTTTGCAGATGCTCAATAGTTGCAAAAGGCATAAAAGAAAATGACATCTGGTCATTTTTCAAAAGGCGCATTTCTTATAAATAAAAAAGTATAATATCTCTTTTTTTTTCTTTCTCAATTGTCTTCTTACAATGTCATGCGTCGAAGATTTTTAATTATGATTAGTTTGGGGGGCCAAGTTGCTTTTCTGAGCACATAAAAACTAGCAAACTCTTTAGCAACAGCTTAAGCTTAAAACTGAAGTAATTTTAGAGCTGTAATACATGTTCTGGTTTATGTTTAGAAAAAAAAATTTCAGTGCAAAGTAATATTCCACATTCCAGAGATCAAAGTACTTAAGACATTTTTTAAGCTCGACATTTCATTGCTAGGGACTGAAATCTCTTCATTGTTCATTGCTTTTGTTCTTTGAAATTCTGAGCAAAGTAATTCCTAAAAGATCATAGAATTATAGAATGGCTTGTGTTAGAAGGTACCATAAATGGTCATCTTGTCCAGCCAAGCGAAAGTACTATCCCTTCATACAGTCCTGGAGTAGTCCTTAATGACACCTCTGACTTCATTCCCACAAGAGTGCTGATTCTCCCCAGGGCAATGTTCTGGGTAGTCCCAAAGTTAAGTATTTAGATATGTCTATGGCAGGATTTGCTTGCCCATCAGATGGCTCTTTTCTACATACAGACCCATTTACTACTGTGGAGACAAGGATTCTGTACGTATTCTCATGGTTTTGGAGTGAACTTCTCAACAGTTTTCTCCTGAAAAGAGACAGCGAGCAACTCTTACACAAAGAGAACATCTTTGTAAAAGAATAGGTCTTTGGAGAAACTTAATAATTAGCGTGTTAAAAGTACTGATGCTTTCTCTTTTATTTCTTATTCTCCCCTCTGCTCAGTTTTTATTATCTTTGGGGAGAAGTGTGTTAGTTATGAAATTGTCACTTTTGAAACCTTAGGGGTTTCTTTTGCTATCTAAAATTTTTATGACTCAATAACTCCTTGAACTTCCTTTCTAGTTACCTTCAAAGATTTTTTACCAGGAATGAGCTGAATATAAGGTTTGGAACTTGCCAGTATTTTCTTTGTTTCTGCATGAAGGACGAGATTCTAAGCAATTCAATTTGTTGTCATTTGCTGGTTACATGCTTTTCTCTGTTGTAACTTTTCTCAATTCTCTCTGTGTTTGCAGAAAGAAATGTGTACGTGTTTTATTGTCACCCTATGTTTGGATGGATTTTCTTCCTTTTCACCTTTTAAAAACAGATTGGCCAAATTAATTTTTTTCAATTTTTTCTCAGCATGTGAATGAGACTAAAACTCTAAATTGTTTTTCATTTATATTAACATCTTATTTTCTCTCTCAGTAATTTTATTAATTACTATATTTACTGCAGAGTGTGTTTCAGTCTCCGAAACTAATCTCCTGTATTTTCATTTGCTTTGTACTTCATTCCACATGCTGTTCTGGTAGCCTCTTCATTGTTTCAGAATAAGTCAGAAGTTTCTCACAACAGTATAAATCCCATAAAGACTTCCATTGCTTGATGAAGGCTGATTATCAGAGCTCAGTAATCTGCACGTCAGGCTCTTAAGACTTTTATTGGCTCATTGAAATGTTATGGCAAACCAGAAATCTCTCTAGAAGCTTTATAAATGGCAGATTCATTCTTTAAATGATCCATTTGTCTTCCAGTAAGAATATAAGGCTATACAGAGTGTCTCTTCTGAGCTGGGCACTGATTTTTCTTAGTTATGGTTATGTTTTGTTATGATTTGGTAAATGAGATGAGGCTTATTTCTCCTACTTTCCTTGAAAGTGGGAAACATATTTTTTTTCTCTTCATAGTCCCCATCATTTAATGTTATCATTTTAACAACTGAGTGAATGCATTCACTTTTTCATTAGTTCTCTATGTAAGGTTGCACAGTGAAGTGTATCTTAGGAACATGGAAAGATAGGAATGGAAGCTGGTTGGGCTAAATTGTTCTTTCAATCCCACATCCTGCTTCTCAGAGCACACAGATTTTAAGGAATCTTCCTTAAGGAACTAAAGTGCAAGAATATTGGACAACCGTAAAAAACCTTGCCCACAGTGAGAAGTCTGTCTACATTAGTGAATTTTAGTCTGCGACTAGAAACACAATGATTTTATAAATTACTATATTTACTGCAGAAAGAGTGGCAAAGTTATTTGGGGCCACTCTGCAATCTGAGAGATGTCTGAACCATCACAGAAATGAGTCTGCTCTCCTTTCCTACATATGTACTTTAATGGTGCCAACATTGAGGTAAACCTTAAAGCTCAGTCTCAATGAGTTCACCTACTAAATTTTGCAATTTACCCCATTTAAAGTTATATTGGTTGACTATCAGCTTCATTGAAGACTTGTTTATTCTGCAACTACAACAAAATTAGGAAAAACAGTAAAGAAAAAGATGAGCATTTTTTTCATATGGCGTTCTGTATCTTGTCATATCTTTTTAAGTTCATTTCTTTCCCAAGTGAGACAATCTCAGTTTTGGCAATCTGTCATCACAGAAATTGTGATGACATAGTAATTTTCATCACCTATTTCTGCATTTTCTTTATCTCTTTTCCAAAGAGATTGACCAAGCTTGAGCACATATTGTCGCTGAGGACACATCATTTGCATTAATAATACTTTCAGAAAGACAATCTGTCCCATCCTTTTACATTGTAATGTCTTATTTGTTGCTTTGTCAAGTTTTTTGAATACTGCTGTACAGAACTTAACTCCACAACATTTACCATAAATTAGGAAGGCAGAATCCATTTGATCTGTTCAAGCAGGTGCTTTGGATCTGTATATAGACAATACAGTATTTAATCTGTCAGGATGTTGCTCATTTGACTCTCTGGCATTCCCTGCCCCTTTCACTTACTTTAGGATTTATCTTTTTTAAAAAATTTATTTGCTTGTTCTCCTCCATTTCAGAAGCCTGCTCCATATCATTAATACTAAAACTACTCTATTTCCAGACTGCATGTTAAAGGAAATAGTCAACATGAACAGAGTTGCCTAAGAAATTTCTGATTCAACATTGCCCACAACAAACTTATTTTGAATTTAATTTGTGTGGTGTAGTGTGAAAATCTGATGCTATCCAGACATCCAGCAGCGTGCCAGACCATGTCAAACTAGTAAAGCACTTGTATACTCAGAGGGATAGCCCTCTTTGCATTATCTGGTCATATGCAAAGACACAGGTGACAGTGCCAGCTAAAGTGTCTGCTTTTTGTGTCACTGGTAAATGTATTCCTAACTCACTGAAAGGTACTCCTGACTCAGACAGGACAACACATAGGTGTTTTTTTTTTCCTGTTCAGCGTCTGTTATGGTGTATCTTCTGTGATTCATGTGCTGCAAAATTTTAGAGCTGCTATCAGAATGGTTCTTTCTCCTCAAATAGTTTTTGAGTTTTCCTTGTTTTTTTGAAAGCAATCCATTTTTATTAAAAAATTATTCTCATTAGAAAACAAAATAAAAAGAAACAAAAATCTTCCTTTGCTTCTGAAAAGAAAAAAATTGTGTGTGTGTATGAATAGATGATAGTGTGCATGTATAAAATATTTGCCATTTGCCTTATTCCTATTGATTTTTGTTTAAATGAAAGAACTATTTTTTTTTTCTGGTAGAGACAATTGATGTTAAAGTTTTTTGCTATACACCATGGAATGTTGTTAACAAAACCTGACAACATTCAGAGGTTCTAGAAAATGTATTGTTGCCATTCTTGGGTGTCTGAGGTTAGATTATTTCCACATCTTGTTAACTATCCATCCTCAGGATAGTTCTGTTGTTAGCTTTGACATCTCACTCTTGTAACTGCAATTCTGAATCAACATCTTACCCCTTTTGGATGTTGGTTTGACATACAGGATGATTTCTGCAGCCCAACCCAGAAGTTAGTCTTCAGTCATGTGTGTTTTTGGATGCTTTAAATTAGCATCTGATTTTGACATCCATATTTGCAAAAGGAGAAAAAAGTGTTAATAGCTCATGGAATAAATTCTCCCTTTGGACTGAGGAGATTTTATTAAATATAATGTTAGTCATGCAGTAAATTTACAATTCCAAATTCCATAAAGGGAATAGTAAATTTTATATAGCAGATTGAATGAAATAAGAATGATGTCTACACTGATAAATAATCCTAATTAGTTTTCTATTGCCACCTTCAAACATCCTAGAAATGGCCTAGACTGTGTAAACATTTTCTTCACTTTAATTCCCAAGAGACACACATTGAATTTTTTGATGCTGAGGTTGGTGTAGATCATCCAGTCTTGCAGTCTTGGACATAGAGCTCTGACATGCTGATAGAACCTTGATTCACCCTACAAAACCATAAGCTGGTTAATGGTTTTCAACCAAAAAAAACTATAGCTTCTTAGAGAGCTTCCAAGATCTAGATTTCCTTTTTTTTTCTCTGCCAAGGTTTCAGGATTAAAATAAAATCAACCTTTAAAATGAACAAGTAATGGTGACAAGAAATTTGTCTTATATTGAGAACTGGCATTTAGAAGAGAAAAGTCAGGGTTTACTTTCACTTTAGGTTAAATAATTTAACATTTTTTCTTCTTTTTTTTTTCATTGTCTTCCTTTTAAGAACTACTGAAAAAAGAACAAAATAAGACCCCAAGATGAGAGAAGAATGATTGATAGATACCAGAACTCCTAGTCCCTTCTTCTCTGTTAATTTTAAGAGCTGAGGAAGAGAAGGGAGATCTTGTACTTGTACTTTTGTGATGACATTTCAGAACCAGCTTCATGGGTGCTTCTCGGTTCCATTTTGCCACAAGTTCAACCAGCAATCAGAGCAGTGTTGCTGGTGCTCCAAGCTATCAGATGCTACAGATATCACATAATAAGTATCCTTTTGTTGACTATGTTAATTAAATATAGCTATAGACAGATAGGAAGAATACAATCTCTTTTAATCTCAGTTTTAAGGATAACCAAGTGTTAAATGTGAAAACTCATATGATTTTTTTCAGTCAGAATTAAAATTCAAGTGAAAAAATTAACCTATCTGCCTCTACACTCCACAGGGATTTTTATTATTCAGATTTATTCATTAGAAGGCTTGCTATTCATGTTTGTTGTATTTGCTTTCATTAAATGTTTGGCACTATATATCTTCCTATTGCATTGCTAACTAAAAAATGAAAGATCTTGGTGCTGTGATATAAAATTCATATATCCCGACCAATGTAAATGGTATATTCTTTCAATAAAAAATAAAGGGAGTAAACAACAGCAGGCAAATATAAATTTTAAAAAGAAAAAAATACTGAAGATTTCTCTGGTCACTGAAGTGTAAATTTCTTCGTACGGTAAGACATATGCTGTTCCTACATCATGATTTGTATTTTGAAATGCAAAAATTATTTTCTTTTTCATTCATTAAACACATTGACAAAACCCACAGATGATTCAAAGAGATATAAATGTATTCTTCTTGTTTCACAGGCAACAGAATAAATGCAGTTCCCACTATGATGCAAAACCCAACTACTCAATGCTTCTATGAACCCAGTAAAAATAATGGAAAGCAGTTGTTAGTGAAAAGGAGTCCTCCAGCTGCTGTTCCTTCACTATGAAACTTGTTCTCAAAAAATCACTTGAATTGTTGGTGTTCTTTTCATTTGGACAAATTTCTGCCTGGCAGGGTGACTCTGCTCTACCAAGGTCACAGCTTTCTCCTGGGCTGGCTGCAGTGCTCTGTCAATCCATGTGCTCAGGTGACCCCTCTTTTGGCTGGGGTTAATCCTTAACTAAATACCTGGGCTCAGACTTGCAGGTTTTAGGTCTGGCTGCTGTATAGCATACATAGGGCTCCACATCTCCTTTCCAGCCAGCTCTACATCTCCTTTCTTGCAAGGCTGGATGCTGGTCTGAGTAAGTAACAGGTGTCCCTCTGCAAAGTCTTGAATAATTGAATTTTCAAATCTCCTTTAATGGCCCCATGTGCTGTCCCCAACACTTTGGGCTCAGCACAGCCACCTTCATCAAGAGTCCCATTTTTTTCTTCAGCAAGGGAAGGCAAGATTTGCTGGAAGCAATACGGACACAAAGCTCAAGTTCCCAGGAGCAACCCATCAGCCATTTCTAGGGTCACTTGGTGGCAGTCATAGCTGCAACCTCTGTCTTATCATGTCTCATCCTTGACTTCAAGGACCAGAGACACTGACACAAAACAATAAATTATAATAATCTAATTTATGTGACAGTGATACCTCTGGTGACACCTGACTCACTCAGCCCGGGATGTTCAGCAATTTCTGTAGATATCTAACCCTGCATCATCACATCCTTCTCCTCTCAGATTTTTTCCTACCCTCCATAGCCTCAGTGTCATGCTGTCAGTGTAACTACATCTCCCCAATCAATCACAGATGAGGCTTGAACTCCAGTCGGTGCACTTAAATAACAACTCCTGGTCAGCAAATACAAGTGTTTTAAAGTGCTGTTCAGGAAGAAGTGATGTATCAAGGTGAAGCTGCTTAGTCCTCATTAACTTCTCAGCAATCTAGGAGTTTGTGGTCATAGAGCTTAGGTCAAACCCTTTCTAAACAGCTTGGTAAAAATACAGTCATGTGTGGAGCAGTCAGCTCCCAGGTGTAGCCCCGACAGCCCTGCAGCCAGGCCACTGCTTGGCCAGGCAGGCCTGGCAGAGTTAGTGCTTGCCCTGCACCTCATCTTCATACACTGGGCTCCAAACAGCTCTAAATTGGGTGTGAGTCTGTCTTTGGTACTCATATTTTCCTAACCCTTTGCTCTGTGCTTTCTTTATGACTGCTTCCTCACTGGTGAGAGGTATGTAAGGGCAGGGCTGTACATAGACTTTAAACTGCTTTTCCAGGGATGGAAAAGCATCCAGGGTGGCAGTAATGAATCAAGCAGCATTAATGAAGAGCAGTGAAGTGGCAGTCAGCCCCCCTCCCCTCACCCAACCCAGAGCAGGCATTAATGATAAGAGGACTCTGCGCCCCTCTCCTCCACTCACAGAGAGCTCATGTCACAGGAAGCATCAGACAGGGCTCCCCAGGGCACTCTGCTCAGCTTCAGTCCTTCTGACATGTACCCAGCAGATCAAAGGTCAGAGCAAAATCAAATCTCTGTCAGTTACTCCCTAAGCAAATATTCACAGCACCTATTTTTGTTCAATAACATGAGTGCAGCAAAGCCAGCTAAAATGAGGACCTGCCTTTAAAATGTTAAAAAAAAAATAAGAAGAACAAAATAATTTTAAATTCAATAATGATAACTGTTTGTCTCCTCAAAATGAAATTTTTAGTGCATTTATATGGTTAAGTGAAAAGAAACAATCCCTGGATTGTCTAAGCATTTTTGTAAGAGTGGTCAGATATTTAGGAAAATTCATTCAGGTTACTTTGTCGATCTTTTTTTTCCTACTTTAAAGGCCTGAGGGAAACTCTCATACTAGTGATTACAGCAATTGCAGTCTGCTATGCAAGAGACGTTTATTCTAGTCACAGACTGAGCTATTATTTTCTAGAAAATTTTACACATGAAAATATGAGGTTGCTTAAATTCCAGGATAACCTAAGTAAAACTGTTCATCTGAATTATTTAAATTATTGCCAGCTTTTGGACAAAGAACTCATAAACAGAAGTCCAGACTGAGGAAGAAACTCACACACAGGCCATGGCCATTTTGCTGTGGAGCTGATGCAAATCAGGGCCCAGGATATTTCCTGAGAGGAGGGGAACAAATTTCCACCATAGAGTATCCAATGGTGTTGAGGTGTCTCAGACCTGGAGCCAGGAGAAGGTTTTGCTGCTGGAGCCTATGCCTAGCATGAGCATTAATTCCTGAAGAACACAAATATTTCCTTTGAATTCATTGATCAGGTGTCACCAGAGAACATGATGTTGGTCTCAAAGGCTTGTATTGTAGCTCAAATTCAGTCAGTTATACTGGTGTTCTTGGCAAAGTGTGCAATTACTGATATTTATCTGTACTCTATAGAACAAACTACATAATTTTCAGAAAATCACTGCAGTTTGTAAAAGTATATTCATTAGTATAGTCCAGATTTGAATGACAGACCACATCTGTAAATTTGATACTTTCCTACTAATTAAAATCTTTCTTCAAATATCATCTAAAGGTTTTATATGAAGGGAGAGGGTTATTATATCCCAGCAGGGAGGATATACTGGACCTGCCAAGACACTCATAGAGAATCTCTATATATTAATACTGTATGTATGCTTGGTCTGTGCTTTTTACCAGAGATAATCAGGAAGAAGGTGGTGAGGTGAATAAGATTAAGATTCCCAGAGGGCCAGGAAGGAGCAAGGAGAGAGGACTCCTGGCAGTCAGTGCAAAATGCAAATTGCTACTAGAAAATACAAAGTCTAAGCAAAGAAAGGGAAAATTAGATACCAATGTCTGATGTGAGAAAAAAAAAAAAAAAAGAAGATGCCTTAGGGTCTTCTATTCAGCATAACAGAAACACAAGAAAAGGTGGTAACACAACTCAGAAGCATACAGGAGGGCAGGTACCCAAGCACAGGAGCCTAAGAGGAGAAGATGGAAGACAAAATAAAAAATTGAACAAGATGGAAACTGAAGACCAAAAAAAACCAAAAAAACCCAATGAAAAACCAACAAAACCAAACCAAACCAAACCAAACCAAAACAAAACAAAAACAAAAACAAAACAAAACAGAACTCTATGAATCATAGAGGAGAAGGTAGAAAGTAAAAATAACGGAGACAAATGGCCAATCAGTAGCAGCAGAATCATGAATCACCAGAACTTTAAACCACTGCAGTACCAAATCTGTCAGGTGGTTGCACAGTGAGTGGGCATCTCTATAAAAGTACTGGCAGGAGATCAGTATGCCAAAGGAGCCAGGTTCATCTTTTACATGACTGTAGTGAACTTGCTGGATTTGTGCTTGGATTGAAATGTGCCCCAGGAGATGAGTTACTCAGGAGACTTCTGATCAATAAGCAAAAGGGTGGATAATTGATATGGCAGTTAATAAATGGGAATTTTATGGTAATAACAATGATTTCTAGCTAATTAAATCATCTGTATGGCAGCAAATCAAGAGCAGCAGATGACTGTAGCAAACCACAATGGATTATCTTAGAATGAAATATAAGAAAATAATATTCCTTTCAAATTCTATTAGCCACAAACAATTAAAATGACCCCAGATAGAAAATGGACACAGATGTTTAAAAGAAATTAAATGGCAAAGTAATTAAAAGCAAGTGGATGTAGCAGTAGTCAGCTTATCAAAAGTGACAGATAGGACAAATGATCTAATATGAAATTTGAATGGTTCACAAGAAAGGAGAAGTGGGAAGGGCAAGGGGTGTGGGTCCCAGCATCCCAGCAGATACATCCCAGGCCCTACAGGCTCCTCTGCCAAGAGCTATGGCAAACATAAATTTGTTACCACAGCCATCACCTGTGGTGATGCTACCCAGGTGAGTGTGCCAAGTGCCTTTGGGGAATCCCTGGCACTATTTGCAGTATTTGGCACAGAAGGATTGCCAGGGCAGGTGGTGGGGCTGGCAAGGGCCTGGGGTCATTTTGCAGCTCCCTCTGCAATGCTGCCATCCAGCCCGGGTGCTGGGTGCCATGCAGGGCCACCACTGGTAACCTGAAATTGTTTCTGGAAAGCTGGGATAAACACTGGTCTCCTCCCTCCCCACTTCACTGAATAAAGCTACTATTAGGGCAGCTTTAACAAACTGTTGCTCTCAGTTAGTGCTTTTACTAAGAAAATTTTGTGAGATCCTCTACTCTCCCAGATTAGTGAGCAGTGAGCACATATGGATAAATTCTTATGTAAATCGTGTGTGGCCCCAGTGCAGTTCCCATGGTACCAGTTTCCAGGCTCTGAGGGCAGTGGATGCTCAAACATTACCCCAGCATCACCATGTTGACCACCAAATCATATCCTCAACTGACACATCCACTGCATTAAAATGTATAGGCTTAAAGAACAACTTGAGAGGATTTTTCCCATTGTTAAGTAATAAAATTTTGCTGTTTCTGGCTCCCTGTAAAATGTGCCAAGTCACCAGCTCACTGACAAGTGTGATAGAAGCTTTCATTGCTCTAGTTAGTACCATTCCTCTGTGAGATGGAAAGCCATTCCTCACTCTCTTCATCCCACTGATTGCAGAAGGATATTAAAAGGCTGTCAGCAGCACATGCCAGTGCTAAAATACCTCAAGGTAAGGACACTAATGAGGTTTGGATGTTTAAAATTACCTTTGCCTCACTCAGAGCAGAGGTTTGCTGAAAGTTTTGCTATCACTTCAATCAGGACAGTACCCTCCCCATATATGCCAGTGTGAGTATCAAACCTATATTTTTATCATTCTCAGAGAAATTCAAATAATGGAAGGACTGGGTGACAGAGGGAGAGCTATTCCTTTTCTTCTGACTGATATGTGAACTGAATTGTGACAGATTCATAAAATGAAATAAATGATTTAAAACTACCTGCAATGTTTTATACCAAATTAAATAGTCATATCAATCCTTTTTGAGATGACAGAGAAAGCAGGGTTGAGGCTTGGGTGGGACAAGGAGGGTGGAGGAGAGAAAAACACATAAATATATACTGTTGGTTTGATCCAATGAGTTTTTTTGAGCTAGCAAGCAAACTGAAACATTTCTTTGCATTTTCTTCTGTGTTTTTCTTCCACAACATGGCTTGAAATTAACAACCCCATGGTAAAATGTATAGTACTATTTTTTATAAATGGAGGGCCTACAATTTTTTCGTGAAAATCAGAAATGTCTTTAATTCTGGACATTTTTCTGAGGCAAATATTTTTTTGAGAGGCAAAATTGTTGATTCACATTTTTTGTTTCTGTCTAGTACTTCCCAGCGAACACTTTTTTATTTCTTTTGGCTTTTTTCATCATCTGAACGCAGAAATAAGCTCCTACCAGCTGAGGAAGCACAGACCATCTCAGTGGCAGGTTGCAGGGCTTTCTGCATTCAGAGCATTCTGCTCCTGTTGGACTCTGCCTCTGCTTTTGTGTTTGCCATGTGTGTGCTCTGCTCCCAGCCGTGGCATTTTTGGCTTCAGACAGTCAGATATTGTGGTGCAGAGCCACATACCTCCAGAGATTCACATTTTTACCTAAAAAAAAACAGGAAAGGAGTGCAGTAAAATGGTGGATGCCAAGCAGTGGGGTCCAATTGCCCTACAGCCCTGTCTCTGAGAGGTGGGTGACGTATCCTGGTTTAGGGAGCCTCAACACAGGCTGTGAGTAATAGAACATATTCATAAAGATAATTTTTTAAAGAGCTTTCTCCACAGCCCCTGCATTTCAGCTTTTCCTTCTGACCAGTTGTGCAATCCCTTCCTACCGTGGACAGCTCTCAGTGATGCTCATTCCCTCACTGCTCCACAGGAAACCTTCCCTTCCCCCCAGTGTAACTGGGCACTGCCTGTGTGGAGAGCTGCTTTGATGGAAAGCAATATACAAGCAGCACTACCTGGAAGAAATAAAGGCAAATAAACTTCTCACAGCAGCAATGAAGGAACCTTTTACTAAAATCTGAAGAAAGCTTCAGCAAAGACATATCAAAGGATGGGTCTGTCCTTGCTGTAATGGCACACTCTATTTCACAAAGGCAGCAAAGAAACAAAGCTGACAAGCTGAATATTTCTGTGGTATCTTTAGGAGCTCCAAGGCTGATGGCACATTTTGATTTCAGATCCCTAGAAAGCATATGGACTTGCTGCCAATTGATTTTGGAATGATAAAGGGAGAAGAATCATGCAGTTTATGTGCTTGCAATTAATTGAATATCAGACCTGCTGGGACAAAAATCAGAAGCATCAGTGTGGGGTGCTCTAATATATTAAGAGTCAAACCGAAAAAAAACTATTTTTGAAACTTTTAACCCTCAGATGTGGGATTCAAACTTTCCCAGTGGTAGCTGGACATTGCTCCCATTGAAGTGAGTAGAAATAATCTTGTTGCATAACGCAGTTCTGAGAAAGCAGCCCCAGAGCTGCTTTTGTAATAAATACAAGCAAATTTGAAGTAATTTTTAAAAATTGATCCCTTTTAATTTAATAGGAAATGATGACCCATTTGGAAACAACCTAAAGAGTCTCCAGTATATAAACAACTCTGCAGGGCTTCCTTTAAAATTTCATAAGCAAGACTGTCATTTTATTTAATTAAATCCTACCATACTCTTTTGCACTTCCATAAAGCACTATAAGAAACTCCAGACTCCAGACTCCAACTGAGAATAATTTCATTTCCTCAGATAAACTCTGACTTTTCCAAATTTCCTTTGAAAATTTAAGAAACACAGACACCATTAACACTTACAGAAGGCTATCAACACTCTTAGAAAGGGATTCACACAAATCTAGTGTTAGGCACAGTCATAAGGGTCTCCAAATCATACAGCTTTTCCTTCCTAATGTGACAGACACCCTGCAGCAGCTATTAATGGGAAAGAACGATTAAAAACCTTTTATTTTCTTTGTTATGAAATCCCTTCTTGTAACACCCACTGAATTTACAAGTATTTGAATATTGCATAATGAAGAATCCTCATAGTTTCAACTCCATTTTTTTTCAATTAGTGTTCTGTTTGTAGGACTGATGGGTACAACAAAGAAAGGACTAAAACTAATTATTAATAAATGGGCTCTCATTATTTGGTCTACTGGAATCCTTTTGACTGCTTATTTTTAAAATGTAAAATTCAATTTTTCCATGTGAAGTGATTAAAGGATGATTTCACAAACTTAATATCAGAAGAAAAAATAGAAATACTAAACTAGAAACATCCAGAAAACTACAGAATTTTCTTATTGATTTGTATTACACTTTTACCTGGTGGATTCAGCCAAGTTCCCAGTGTATGCTGTTCCAAAGCAAGAACACCAGCTCAAACTCATCTGGTCTTAGTGGAAAAGATGGTTGAAGACAGGTCTTGCAAATCAAGTGCAGAAATTTGACCAAGTGTGTCAATCACAGCAGATTACCATTGTTGTGACAAATACATCACAAGGAATTATGAGTTTGGATTCAAGGGTCTTCCCAGACTATTTGGTTTCCATTTTTGCTTTAATGAGCCTCTTTGGTGTTGAGACTTCCTCCCCCTACCCTTTCCTCTGCTCTTCAGTCTCAAATTATGTCTTTGCTTTTTTTTTCATATTTTTTTCTGCTTCTGCCTCCTATGCTGTTGCAGGGTTTGACACCTATCTATCAAGGGTGAGTGTCTTTCACTCATCAGTGACACAGAAGGTTTCTCTTTGGATGCCATTGTTAAGTAGGAGTCTAGCTTAATTATAACAACTTCCTAAAGTATAAATGCATTAACAGCAAGTTCCTCAACAGAAACCTGAAGACATGAATGCAGCAGCTAACAGACATAAAGGGTTTAAAACCAACTCCCATCGAGTTCCTGTATGCTGTGCACACACACACTCTAGTAAAATAACAGTAACGACAACAAAAGCAGCTTGGCTGAACATACAATTTTCTCATTTAGGATTTAGAGCTCAGTCACTGAATTAATGGTGCTGATGTAAAAAGTGAAATTTCAGAGGAAGGATCTTGATAGGACTTATAGCCATGCTTACAGGTTGTGTATTCATGAAGCATCAGGGATTTAAATATTTGTGAAATTATTTGTGAGGCTGAGATCTTATTATGAAAGTTCATGATTATCAAGATATTTATAGATGGTAAAATTCAGTTTAGTAATTTGATATACTACTTCTGTTAGTAATAAAGAATTATGATTGGTTTTGGAAAGCTACTTAAGTCTTAATGTGACTTTAAATCCTTGGCAAAACATTGAAATACCACATGATATTCCTTGTTGAATTCAAGCTGGTTCTAAATCTCCAGTCTGCTGGTGGGACTATTCCAGGGAGAAATTGCAGACCATCTCTCTTTTATGAAATATTAAGCTCAAAATACTCCACTTTCAAAGAATCACTGTTGAAAACTCTCTTACTGGTTAACCACCTACACTATTAGATCCTACTATATGAAAGCTTTTAAGTACAGGCTGGTTTTCTATGGGGCTTCAATATATGCTGGAAGCTGATCATATGGTTATGTCATTTCTTATAGAAGGAAGTCTTCTTGTATAAGAATTTATAAAAGGACAAAAGAGATACAGATGCAACTTTCTCAATGGTGGTTTTCTTATTTTGTCAATAGTATAAATATGTCCTCATTGGACTGGTGATTAGCAGGCCAGCGCTGCAAAAGTGGAATGTGAGCAAACCAGCTTTACTGCCTGAAGCGGTATGCCCATCTTTCTGTAGATAATTTATATAATTTTGGTATGAAATGTGGTCACCAAACCAGTGAAAATGTTAAGTACCTGTTTGGTATTTGCAGAAGCCAAGTATGGGCTATCGATGGCAGTTGACATTATGCATCAGTGCTGTCCATATTGCTGCATGTTTAATGCCACCCTCTAGATGTGCATGCACTTGCCTGCATCAGCAGCAATTATCTTTGCACACTTGTCACCTATGGGCAAGATCTCAGAAAACTGAACGGGGAAAATGAAGGAGCCTATACTCTTTCAACACAAACTCAAAAGCTAGGTTAAAATACTAGAACAAACAAATAAAAGCTATTTTGAAGGAGCTGCAAGGTAATAAAGTGGAGAAAAAATAGTTACTGTGATTTTTTCAAGATGAATTGGAGTGCAAGAAGACACAGTCGTTTTGGCAAAGTAGATGTCCTGTTTGAAAGCTGAGAAGGCATATGTGACACACGTGAACTTAGTAAGGCTTTTGACATCACCTGCATGACAGTCCTGGAAATGAATTGATCAGATATTATCCAGATGCATCGCACGTGTTAACGTGTGGTTGAACTATTCTGCTTATTAAATAGGAAGCTATGTATCTCTGTCAAAGTGTCAGGACATTTCTCTTGGGACTCCACAACTGATGTATGCTGTTTTGGCATGCTTCTTTTCTTTGAGTAATATTTTTATGCGACATCAGCTTACAATGAGGGAAGAAATATAAATTTCCTTTTGGAGAATTGAGTCTGACTTTAAAACTGTCTTTATAAAGTAAAGATATTTTTTCAAACCAACAAGGCAAAAAGACAAAATGCTTCATGTAGGAAATAGAAACATGTAGAAATACTCAACAGGGAAATATAGCATGGCAGCACAACTTCACAAAAGACTGTGGCTGTGATATTGAACTTTCAAAGGGGAATAATTAAAGAATATGAAACTGTCACAGAAGAAACCAGATATTGTTCTTGCATATATTAATGTTCAGTGTCTTACAGGAGAAAGAAGAAGGTATTATTTTATGTTACAGCTTAAGGTATAGTCTGATGTCTAGTTCTGAATATTACACTTCTGGCAAGAGGCAGTCGAATCAAAGATATTCTAGGGGAGAGACACAGACAGGCATTACATAAGGCTTCATAATTTCAAGGAAAAACAGAAGAAGTTTTTTGGATTAGTTTATTTTAAAAAGAAGAAGGATCAAAGCAGACCATTAGGTAAGGTCATCAATCATCAGACATAAAGAAAAGAGTTTAGGTGTTTTTTCATTTTTCCATTTTGTATACTAGATAAAGTCCTAATTTTCAGTAGAGACATCTTTTCTTTCTCTTCTGGAGGGCAAGGAAAGGGCTGCACCAAAACAGGAATTGTGGGATCACCTGAACTGGATATTTTCCTGAGTTCAAAGCACTGATCAGGAACAGCACACATTTACTTAATTTTTTGTAAGAGGGATGGACTAGCTGACTTTTCACAGTTCATTACAATTATAGTTTACAATTACATATTTCAAATTTAAGAATTTTAACCCTGACTCATCTCTTTTTTTCCTCCCCTCCTCTTTAGTCTTATTTCCTAGTGAAATGAGGTTCATGAGACCATGCTCCCTGTTTGACACCTACCTGTCTTTGGTAACATCCATTCTCAATGACTTCTTGAACTCTCTTGACCACTTCAAAACTACTTGGAAAGCGGAGAAGAAATCAGTACCTGGACAGAAGACAGAGATGAGAGCCAGGGAGAGCTCAGGTGCTGGTTGCTTCACAGTTTTTGTGTTTGCCACTCAACCAGTTGCCATGAGTGTGGTCCCTGGGCACCTCTAGCATGGCCCCCTTGGCCTGGTGATGCAATCACAGAGGGCAGGGAGATGGAAAAGAGCAAGAGAAGTCAGGTCACTGTAGGCTGAAGGATGAAATTGCCACAGGTCATGTCCAAGCAGACAAGTTTTAGGGTTTCATACCATTCTTCCCACCCAAAACCCACAAATTTTCTGATCTGGCCCAAGAGGCTGGTGTCAGGCTCCTCGCCTGCTGGAGAGGCAGATGCTCAGGGCAACAAGCATGGAAAGGCTGAAACACTGCAGTCCACAAAGTGGTAAAGATTTCCATTCTCTGGCCCACTTTAGCAAATACCTAGTTCAGCTGGCAAGAAATTCATTTGTGTTTGCAAAGCAGGATCTTTACAGAAAATTACAAATACTTTTTCTCAGAATTCAAACACATTAGCAGAGCTGGATTCCTGATTTTGTGACAATTATGAGAATATTGCATCTGTGCTACAGGAGACCACACAGCTAAACGGAACAACAGAATGGCAGAGGAAAACAACTGCATGCATAGAAACAGGCCAATTATTATGGCAGAAAATTGTTTAGAGAAACACTGTCTCAGCAGCTTAAACAATCACTTGGGAGCAAGTAGCTTTGCTTGATGTGATATGTAATTCTTCTCAGTCCAAAATGACACAGACATTGATTTGAAAAGCAATTACAGCTGGAATCAACAGTTTGTCTGAATTTAGGGGCAGAAAATTATGGCATAAGCCAAATTAGTGATTGTGATTCTACTCCTGAACACAAAGAAGAAAAAAGGAAGGTAAATAATTGTGACAGAAAATGGACCCAAAACAGCATTTAACTATATTCTTGAGACTGTTGGAATTGCATAACCAGAAAAGTCTGGATTTGGGAAGTGTAAATATCTAGTTTCTTGAATATCCAGTTTCTTGTTTTTCTATGAGTAAAAACATAGAAAAAGCTGAAAGATATTAAAATATTTTTGGAAAGTCTGGAAAAAACAGTCACTGTCTTGAAACCTGGCTAAATAAATTCTGAAATAGAGGCTAGGAATGGACACAGAGTGTCAACAGTAATAAAGGATAAGATAAATACAGGAAAGGTGGGAAGGAATTTGTAAACAGACAGAAAGTGATAAAAAAATAACAAAATAATTTAATATAGGAGACATAGATAGCCTGAAGAGAGTAAGTGAATCCCAGGAAGTAGTTGAGAATAACAGATGCAGTTAGAGAGGATGAGGGCATAGAAAAAAAGAAAATGAATCATTTTAAGCACAGATTTTTGCCTCATATTACATGGAGAAATGTCTTAACTCCTTTTCTTAGGAACAAGATCAAAGTCTTATTACAGTTTGAGGCACCAACTGAAAAGATGCCATAACAAACCTAATCTAGAAAAGAACACGCCACCACACCTTGTCCTATTTGAATCTTCTGTGTTATTTTATTTCAAGCAAACTAATGTATATAATTTGTATTTGGGTCTGCATGGAAACTAGTATAATCTGTGAAATTTTAGGAACTAAAGTATTTATATTCCATCCCATATTTTGTAAAAAAATTAATTTACTGTTTTACTTGCTCTAAGTACACTGAAATATTTTGCCAGGGTGTCTCAGGAAAAGAAAATTTCCCTGATAAACACTTTGAAGAAAAAGCGGTACTACAAGGAATTTTATTGTTTACGTATTCAAGGGCTTGTGTACATAACTTGGTGGGGAGAATTTTTTCAATATAAATACTAAATTTTCAACATATTATTTAAGTCCACCTCTTAACACACCTCTCTAATCTTGTATTCTGACAAATATCAACTTCTAATCTAAAAAAAAACCAAAACCAAAACACAAAAAACAATCACCCACACAATTAAACATATCTACTGCATTTGCTATTTTCTTATTAACACAAAATAACTGAAACATATTTAAACACATCATATGATTCTGTAAACATAGAAAGTTACATGGGTGTTTAACATGACTATCAGCTCACAGAACTCCTTCACAGCCAAATTAAATTAATGGAAGTACTCTAATTGATCTTAATTCACTTTGAAATATGTCTTACTAATAGATGTTAAATATATGATCTATTTTAAATTTCCATTCCCATGATAGGGCTAAAAGCTTGATTCTGTATTTCCTGATTGAGGACTCTTATGCATAAACTTGACTACTAAATATGCTGGGGCTGGGATGCTCTGGAGAAAAATTTAACCACAAAAAGTTGCTATCAAAGACAGTATGAGTATAAAAGCATGAAAGAACAAAAACCCAAACAAGCAGATTAAAGGCTAGAGAGCAGATTGCTCAACAAGTTATCAAGATATTTTAAAGTGTACAATTCATAGTAGCCTTGTTTTCAGAAATTAAGAAAGACATCAGTGTTCTCAAATTTCTTTAAATTTCTATTTTTTTTTTTTTTTTTTGGTGATAGCCTGTGTGCTTGAGACTAGACCTTTTTACTAGCTGTTATTTCTATGATTCTCAAGAAATTCAACCAATGTAATTATATTATCATAATTTTGACAGTTTTCATTTACCAGAGGGCCTCCATGAGGGATTTCCTACATCATAAAATATATATGAGTAGCATTAAATAAAACAGATTCCAGTATTAAATCTCTAAAAAAGGTTCTAAATCACTGTATTAAGCAGATGTTTCTAACTGAAAGGTATAAATAGCAACAAAATTAGATTTAGCAGAAAACTAGTTATTATAGTAAGAAAATGCTTTATGTGACAGCAGAACTATCAATTTTCTTAAAAAAACCACTTGGATCTTTATAGGTAGATCTTTAGATCACCAGGCACCAAAGTGTTCTTTCAGTTTTGTATCCAAAAATGCATTATCACAGTGGAATGAAAATATTTCAGTTTTCTTACCAATCCAAACGTTTGAAGAAAATTGTTTTAGACTAAATTAAACATGCTTGGAAACTCAAAAATAGAAGTCTCAGTTTAAGACATCTGTTTACAGTATGAATAGAAATCTAGGCAAATTTAGTCTTAAAAATGAAATGAAAAATCATCATGTTTCACTTTTTAAATGTAGAAACAAATAGTTCCATTCTAGTTGATACAAACATTTATTTACATCTGTTTGACTTAAAATGCACTTTCAGGAGAGCAAACCATTGAAATAAAAAAAATCACCTAGAATTCCCATTGTGGGAATGAAAACTTTTACATAGACAAGCTTTTAATTTTAAGTATTCATGAATCTCTTCAAGGGCTTCCAGATAATGGTTAAGGGTTGACATACTTGGATATTTTCTCAACTCAGTGACTTTTTTTCTGCTCAGAAGTCCCTACTTATTTTAAAACAACTGAAGTATAATTTCACTGAACAAGCCTCATGCAAATATTTGCATGCAATGTTTTCAAACAAATCGAGTGTAATGTCTATAATTAAATTCAATGCAGAGTAAATTGGAGACAAAAATCGATAAGTGACTCTGAAACCTCATCACTTATTGATTCATGAGTCATTTATCTCCTTCTGCAATCCACATCAAAAGCAATTATCAGTTAATGAAATCACAGAGATGCAAATCAGAAATAGGAAAAATTATTAACTGTGCCCCAAATCTCCACAAATTAACTTAGTCAGAAAAAATGTGATCTTGTTGTGACTAGCTCTGGTTAGGAATTGTTTGATTAGATATTTCGTGGGTTTTTTTCCTGTAAAACGAAAACAAAACCCCTAAAACAAAAACAAAACCAACAACCAGCAACCAAAGCTTCCTCCCTCTACCCAGTCAGTGATTTTCTGGCCGATGCAGTGGAGCTGTACGACTGACAAAATGCATCCAGGCACAGCTGCTGGATGGAGCTGCTCCATTACCTCTGGGCTTCTCCCTGTGAGAGTGCAGGTAAAGGTGGAGCAGAGGCAGGTCAGCAGGCTGCAACCTGAACCTGCCTTTGCTGTCTTTGTGTGGAATAGGAGCATTTCCTGAGGGCTTGAACCTGGTTAGAAACCGCTAGTGCCAGTGGTGGGAGGTGCAGGTGGCAGTCCTTGGCCGCCCTGGTGGCCGCCGGACCCAAGCCAATTTGTGTCAGGGCTGGCTCTGGCTGCAGAAATGCAGCTGCGTGCTCCTCTTTGAAGTTTGCTCATCCAGTGTGAACCACGGGGCTAAGCCTCTTGCTCTAAGAGACAGAATTGAAAGAGACTGAATGATAGGCGATAAAATGTCATCTGAAATATAAAAGCAGTGTGTCTGGGGTGGGGTGGGGGGGGGGGGGGGGGGGGAAATAGTGAAACCATTTTTTCCGCAGAAGGAATGTAATGACTTTTCCATTTCTGTACATGTGATGCGGTCCTGAGACCATTAGTGGAAAGCAAAGACATTTGTGGTCCCAGACAGAATTCCTGACGTGCAGTGAGAGGTGGATGCTTTTTGCTGCTCTTATGGTGGGTTGCAGACTCCTCACACAGTACCTCACTTCCATGGCTGAGCTCCTGAGGTTAGATCTGCCTGGGAAATAGCTGAGAATGTCCACCCAGTGCTTGTTGCCCTTCTTGGTCAGGATAGCAGCTCTGTGAGCTCAGGACTATTCTCAGCACAGCATCCAAAGCCATTTGTTGTTGTGACTTAATCCCAGCCAGTCACCAAGTGCCACACAGGCACTCATTCACCCATCCTCCACCAGTGGAACTGGGGAATAAATGGGAAGAGTAGAAGAAAACTTGTATATTGGTGCAAAGACAGTTTGACAAGGAAAGCAAAAGCCCTGCAAACAAACAAAACAAAACAAGGGATTCTTTCACTGCCTCCCATGGGCAGGTAGGTGTTCAGGGCCCCATTACATGCAATAGTGACTTGGAAAGACAAACACCATCACTCCAAATATCCATCCCTTCCTCCTTCTTCCCCCTACTTTATATCCTGGGCATGATGGCATTCAGTCTGGGATATCCCTTTGGTCAGTTTGGGTCACCTGTCCCGGCTGCATCTCCTCCCAGCCTCCCATGCACCCCCAGCCTCCTCACTGCTGTGCCTGTAGGAAAAGAAGAAAACACCTTGGGAATAACAAAAAAAACCCACATCCCTATATCATCAATATTTTATTCAGGATAAATCTGAGGCACAGCTCCATACTAGCCACTGGGACAAAAATTAACTTTACCCTGAACCAAAACTAGCGCATATGTGTACTTATAGAGGTGTATATACTATGTATACTGTATAAGTACCATATAATGTACAGAGTGTTCCAGTTAAGGTCAATATTATTTAGCTGGTAATGACTGTGCTTCAAAACTTGTGTCTTTTGCAGACACAATCACATCAAGGCAAGCAACCAACTGCACATTTGAAAATAATTATTTTAGTCATAGTATTTACACATATTTTCAAAGCTTTGGGGCATGTAATATTGAGTTGTTACTGCAAGTGTAAAAATACCCCAGCAAACCTTCAACATGATGAAACTTTTAAGTGTTTTTAAGCTTGGAAATAAAACATTTTTTGTGCGTCGTTGCATGCCTTCTGAACCAGAATGAGGAAACTTAACCCTGACATTTAAAACATAGCCTTTGGATATTCCAAGTATATGCATGACAAGAATAGAAAAGAAATAAAAAGATCGTAGAAATCTGGACCTTCATTCTACCTCACTATCCTGTTTGAACACACACAACTCATGGGCTCTTTTTTCTTTCACATTTAAATGCCACATGACTACTTTTTTCTAAAATACATATCAAAACACACCATGTAACTAATCAGTTTTAACTACTGCCTGTTATACAATAGCGTGAGTTATTATTAGTAGTACAAATTAAGAAGCATTAACCTAAATTGCAATCCTTTTGAAAATCACGGCATCAAAATTAGAATTTTAGTTCTGGTGGCATAAGCCATGAAGAGGGTAAGGTAGATTTAACTTGCATCAAAAGCTAATTTTGTACTTTACTGGCAGGTGTGTATGGCAAATATATTACGGTGAAGAAAATTATCAAGGAAAAGAGAAGCTTTAGGTGGGAGACAGAAATTTGAGGGTTTATGTTTGCAATGATCCTGAAGCATAAATAGAGCTGGACTAGTTAAAGACAAGATTAGTTCTACATACACCTCCACAAAGGTAGCACTTCTGAAAAATAGACACATCTTGTATAGTTACCCACTGTCTACATCCAGCCTGACGTGCATTCCTCAGGCATTGCCTTCCCAGCTGTTTGCAGCACAGGGCAGGAGCAGCATACAGAAAAGGGAGCCTTCAGGGCACTCAGTATGGAAATGTTAATGAAAATGCATCCACACTTTAAACATTTGCAAATGCTTTTAGAGATTGGAGCATAGCATTCCAAGGCCATCTACACTAGGCAGGTCCCAGGTGCTTCTGTAGCATCTTATGACACTGTGCCTTGAATTGGGGATTGTGTTTATAGAAGACATAGCTGAGGGTGCCATAGGTACCAAAGCATGAACAAAGTACATCCTCATGATGGAGAAATGCAGCTCTCATTTACAGAGATTTTATCTCTGTATGACCCCTGCATAGATTAAGATTTTATCTCTGTAAGACCCCTGCATTGTATACACCAGCTTTTAAACAACAGAAAAATACAGCCTTGAATTGGGGATTGTGTTTATAGAAGACATAGCTGAGGGTGCCATAGGTACCAAAGCATGAACAAAGTACATCCTCATGATGGAGAAATGCAGCTCTCATTTACAGAGATTTTATCTCTGTATGACCCCTGCATAGATTAAGATTTTATCTCTGTAAGACCCCTGCATTGTATACACCAGCTTTTAAACAACAGAAAAATACAGTTAATGCACTAAGGGTCTATTTTGTGCCTGAGAGCAAAGAGAAGGTGTGAGTGTATATCCACAGGACAATTTCATGGCATTTTCAGTGGCAGCTTGCTACAGTTAAATGAAGGAAAATGGCAAATTATGTAGATGAGCTTCAGTATCAGCTCCAGGATAAACCTGGTTAATCTATCCTGGCTACGGGATCCTTAGCCCTAAGTCAAGGTAATAATGCAAATAGTACTTGAGAGGATTCAACACATCACCCAGGGTGCAGATAAGCGAGGAGTGAAATTGTTACATTTGTGTTAATCTGGACTAACTCCAGTGGAACTGACAGAAAATCAGCCAAATATTTAATGCCTTATGCATCTAAATTAGGCCAGGTGCTGTGTGTGATTGCATTTCTGCATGTGGCATTTTCAGAACACAGAGATTACTATAATCATCAGTGCTTCAAGACAAGGAGGTTATGTGTCCAAAACAAAAAAACAAATATGGGCAATCAATGATGTTTTTGTTCAACTATTTTTTCTTTTCTTTTTTTTTCTTTTTATTTAAATCTGAAAGATTATTTTTTATTCAGACTTGACGAGGTTTCTGCCAGGTTTTGACTACTCTGCTCCTATTGACAAACACTTTACTGTCAACCATGACAAAAGTTTGTCTTTAAGAGGTGTACTCTGATCTAGTTTGGAAAAAGTCCTAAAACATTTGCTTATTTTGCCATGCATGGAATGCTATTGTCACTAACAGACCTCATGGGACTGCAAAACATGTCATTATTACAGTATTGAAACTGTCTGACCTGACTATGTGCTGAAGTGACAGACTCAAGCATTTCTAAAACCCTTAAGCCCCATGACGTTACAGAACAGAGACATTATCCCTTCCTCCTACCCCCATTCCTGACAGAAACTTTTGGTTTTTAAATTTTAAAGCTGGAATTTAATAAATAAGAATATAAGAGGAAGTAAATCAAGCTCTTTCCCCCCCCCGCCTCTATTATACTTTGGCATTATAAAATATAGTAAAAATTCTCGAATATGAAAAGTGTTTTGCACATTCACACAAGAAATACTTGCTTTGTTTTTGAGCTCATAATAATAATATCTAAGTAAGTCCTCCTTGACTTTAAAAAAATATATTAGACATCTGTGGCTGTCCATCATACAGATTTGGTCAGGCACATTGCTGATCTGCCTCTGTTACTACTCTATCTTTTTGATATAAACTGACTGGTAAGGATTTCACAATATTTGGTTTCCAAGGCAAAATGTATCTCTGGTTAAGGAAGCAGTTGCCCTTCTCCTAGGTTCCTTTTTCCTTTTCCACCCACTCTGAGCCAACAGCTTCTTCAGAGAGGTGTTAGGTTTAACTGACAATCCATCAGGGACAGCAGCATATTTCTTGTGCAAGTCAGCAGTTTTTGCTCAGTTTCTGACATGTTTTCCATCCTTCTCTGTATGCATCAGTATCTAATGTAAGTACACTTTTCCGATCTATGTGCTGTAAATTGTGACATATATAAATGGTTCTGTCTTTTAATGCCCTTATGCACATTTTTCATTTAAAAATAAACCTTTATGAGCATACCTTTGATTACAGAATCCCAGAAATAATTTGAAGGAATGTTGCTCACTTTGTTAATTCTAAGAAATATTCTGTTCCAATCTTTAAAAATATGATTCTAGAAAAACACTCTGAAATGAACACTTTAGAATGGAGAGTTAATTGATGCACGAAATAGGATCCCTATTACCTAATGGTAAAACCTAATCCAGGCTACTCATCCAGGTTTCTCTCTAAACACCCGTCACTTTTTATAGACTGAAGAAGCAGCCTAGAAAATCATGTTAGATCAAGCTAATTCTTGGATTGCAAGATTAAAGGAAGATGAATTGCACTAAAAGGGACTTGCATGCATAACATTAGTCACAAACAGAGACCCATGGGAATAATCCTGTGTCATTGTTAATTACACAAACAAGGTTTCTCAGCAGAGTCCATTGGGCTGAATATTCAACAAGCCTGTGTGTTCAGTGAAACTCTGATGATTTGCCTTGCATGTGCTGCAGTTAAATCTGATTCATCGAAAGACTTGGACCAGTGACTGAGCTAAGTTTTGAAAGTAGCTTTGGGCAAGGTGCTGGAGTCTCTGAGGTCAGGTGTTTAGGTACTGCTTTGAACTGGGGCTGTACGCAGACTTGAAACAGTTTGACTTGACTATGAAACAGTTTGTCTCTACTTACTGTAGCATCTTAAAATTGGAAATCAACAAAACAAGCAGGTTCAGTGATCAAATAATTGATTAAAAAGTTTTACACTCTGAAATAGTAAGTATGATATAACTCCTAAAAGAAAAAGCAGGGATTATCTCCAGATAAATTGAGATTTATTACTCTTCCTGAAAAAACCCAAAAACCCACCACCAAAAAACCCTCAAAAATCCCAAACTCAAAAACTCAAATAAACCATAGTGTAGTGAAATGGCTGAAATTGTGTTAACTGAGGATGAGGCAATCAAGATACCACAGCTAAGGAGACATGAAAATCAACACCAGCAGAAATATGGAGATGGACCAGGGAGGATGGCCTATGGACACCAGCAATCTAAAGGCCTTTACAGGCACATTAAAAGCATTTAAGAGGAAGAATTGAAGAGGTAGATGATGAATCGCTGACTGTTTCAAATTCATTGCCTGGCAAGTTATTGTGTGCCAAGGCATTTCTCTCACAATTTATGACACTCTATTGAGAAAAGAGATGGAGTTGAACATGGGAGTGTGCTTCAAATACACAACTAATTGCTTAGAATGGCTCTAGGCTCAGTGTTTTCAGGTGGAGTGAGTGCAGAATCTGCCATTTTGTCAATATTTTATTTTAATTTTCAAAAGACAAGATGAATATTTAATTCTTCCAAAAGTTACCACTTCCAAAAATATTTACATACATTTTCGTAACCCACCACATAACACTGCAAACAGCCAGAAACTGGCAACCTGACACTCTGATCATTAACACAAAAATAAAATTAATAGTTGTCCCAGAGCATCCAGCAATTATCTTTTCCTTTTCTTCTGTTAATGGGTTTGTATCCCTTTTATGTTTGCTGTGGGTGGGTAGCTTTAGATTCACTCAGCTATCCAGAGTCCTTTCCCCTCGAATTCCTCAAAAAACTTGAAAAATTAAACCAAACTAAATAAGGGAGTCCACAGAGATTTTTAAAATTGAAAATAGGGAGTTTTGGATGATTTTTTTTTAGAATAGATTTCAAGCAAGATTATTATTGTCTCCACTTAGCACTATGGAAAAAAATAGAAAATATAAAATGACAAGCTTACAATTAAAAAATGTGAAACCTCTTCTCTCTTCTCTTCTCTTCTCTTCTCTTCTCTTCTCTTCTCTTCTCTTCTCTTCTCTTCTCTTCTCTTCTCTTCTCTTCTCTTCTCTTCTCTTCTCTTCTCTTCTCTTCTCTTCTCTTCTCTTCTCTTCTCTTCTCTTCTCTTCTCTTCTCTTCTCTTCTCTTCTCTTCTCTTCTCTTCTCTTCTCTTCTCTCTCTCCTCTCCTCTCCTCTCCTCTCCTCTCCTCTCCTCTCCTCTCCTCTCCTCTCCTCTCCTCTCCTCTCCTCTCCTCTCCTCTCCTCTCCTCTCCTCTCCTCTCCTCTCCTCTCCTCTCCTCTCCTCTCCTCTCCTCTCCTCTCCTCTCCTCTCCTCTCCTCTCCTCTCCTCTCCTCTTCCTCTCCTCTTCTCTTCCTCTTTCTTGTCTTTTCCCCTTCCCTCCTTTACCTCCCCTCCTCCCCTCTTCTCACTTCACATATTTTAGGGGACAGGAAAAAGGAGGCATCATAATTTCATTGGTTCTCTTTGTCTGTTACAGACCTTTTCTCTACAATTAAACTTCAAGTAAATCTGATTTTAATCCTACACCATTAAGATACAGCCCTAACCAAAACTCTGAATCAAAACAACTTCAGATGTTGTTTTGATTCAGAGTCACATTTGGCCTCTTGTTTTTTTAATGAGATCAACCAAATTCCTCAAGCACATGAAAATACCAAATTTGGATGAAGTTTTTTGGGTTTTTACCCAGCCTCTTCTATAATTACTAGCACCACAAAGCTAGTAAAAGTACTCACATCTATCAAGTAAAATACCTGCTCTTTTAGAGGCCTCCCTACTCATTTTTCTCTTGGCATGATATGGTACTATTAGATAAAAATATTATGAATAAGACAATGAAAAAATAGCATTTTGTAGCACCAAAATCTTCTCCTCTATAATTAACTTTCCTCAGAATAAAACTCCAGTTACAGAGTGGCAGAAAAACAGAATATATCAAAATTGAAGAGAAAAATCCCCTAAAATATAATTTGATTCATCTTGAGGTAGACTCTATTTTTTTTCTCTATTCTGTAGTAAAAGCAAGCTCTTTAGTAACAGAAGCCCTTTTAAAAAGGCATTCTAAGACTGTCATATGAGAATGAATTTAATGTTAAAAAATAATTAGAACAACTTAATTACCTGTAGCATATCAGCTGTCAGAACTGTTGTTGGTATGCCTAACCCCAATTAGTAATAAATTATGATTGATTAATGAACCCATAGAGGTTTACACACAGGCTGTGTAAAGTGTATTTAAAAAAGAAAATAAGGTGCCTGTACTTTTACAGACTAGTTAACCTCTCAGAGATGCAGCTTTCATTTTGATGTCTTCAGAGGTCAAAGGACATCCCAGCTGATTTTCCAGTAGAGCTTTTCATTTAGACAACCAACAAGAAGAAAAGAGTAGGGAAAATTTACTAGAATCTGGTAGTTAATAAACCTTGCATAAATATATTCTCATTAGATTGAAAGTTATCTTATTGCCAAATCACCTTGACATAATTAACCTTGGATAACATTCCAAATTATTTTAGTCTTTGGAGTTTGGGGGGCTTTTTCCTGTTTTGGTTTTTTTTTTTCCTTTGGAGATATATTTTTGAGACGTGCATTTTTTCATAGGTTCAAAAGTATAAATTACATGGTTCTTATGTTGGACATCAAGCCACTGACATAAGTAAACTGTGCTGCACTGGCTTTTGCCCCAGCTTTCATTCTTCAAGGCCAGGAAAGGATTCAGGAGGATAGTGTCTGAGGGGGTCAGACTATCCCAAAATGAAGTTAAGCAGCAGCAAAAGAGGGGATAAAGTAGGCAGCAGAAATGAACAGAGGCACTATTACAGATCTGTTGGAACTGAAAATGCCAATGTTTTTCAACAAGACACCAATGGCCCAGTGGAGTAAAGGAAACAGTCTGCTAGATTCAGTTTGAGGATTTACAGACAATTTTGAATGTTTTTTCACATGTAAGTCTAGGAGCCTATATTTTCAGTTGATCTAAAGAATGAATAAATAAAGCAGGGATCTTATCATTACCTGTAAGCAGGAGCACTGTACATGTAAGATGGAAGAGATGGCGGGATACTTAGAATTTAACATCATTTTCCCTAAGGTCATAGTCTTCAGTACTGGCTGAGGACATCTTTTATTGCTTTACATTATTACTAACTCTTGGTGGCAAACAGATCATCAAACCAATTTTTAAATCATCCTGTAAATAAAGGAAGACAAGCCCTAACATTGCACAAGTTAGCTTCCTTGAGGTAATAAGTTTTGCACTATTACATAAAACATATTGCAACTGCAGTACAAGTAAAAAATCAGAGCAGTGAAAACATGACTCATTACTCTGAATATTCACGACTTCATGCTTCTTATAAGTCTATCTGCTTAAAAATCTTGGCAAAAAAAGTCTATGTGGAAAGTAATGTTAAAACAATGCGAAGGAAGAGTCAAATCCATATGGTCCACTTTTATTCATCCATCAGCCTTTTCATTATCCCATCACATAGGATAACAATTCATTATCTCCATATGATATCACAATTTTTTTCTTGGTTCTCTGAAACTGGGTGATTTTCATCTTTCACCAGTGATTTGAAATTTCTATACAATTTTGCTTACAATTGCTTCCATGGGCAGCTTCCATGCCAGCCTTAAATGAGAGGTACTGTGATTAGTATTTTTTCCTTCATATAGAAATATTTTTAAATGCCTTGGTGGTGGAAAAATATTAATTTCCTGATGTCAATATATTTTAATATATAAATCCAAGACTAAATAGAAAATTGCAAAAGGTGTCTATGAGTGTCATCATTCACACTGTTACTGCTGAGGTCTTCCTCATTTGTATTAGTGCTTTGTCAAAGCTATTTTCTTGATCATTTTTTGACCCTTGATGGATTATTAATGACAACACATTTTATCACCATATTTCTGTGAGTTATTTTAGAGTGTTTTAGGCTTTGAGAATGCCATCTATTAGAACCTGAGATTGACTATTTCCATATTTTCAAGTGACTTAGGCAAGTTTGGAAAACTGATGATAGTTGACTAATAGTTTAGGAAATTTTTGACAGCACAGTTCATAAATACACAAAGCTGCTGAAATATACCTAGTGTCAGAAGAGAAAATTTGAAGTACAAGGTGTTTTTTTTTTTACTTTATTGTGGTTGTAAAAGAAATTTCTGCAATTTTAATAAATACATCATAGCACAAAGTAAATAAAGCAAGTTTGTTTCTTTAATGAAAAAATCAGGCTGCATAAGAGGATATTACATTGATATATAGCTGTTAAAATGCAGATAGGAAACCATGGACACACATCAACAATCAATCAATAAATCTTAAGTTAGACATATTCTTAGGGCCTGATTTATTTTACTAAATTAAGCAAGATTTCAAGTACAGAAAAACAGCCATTGCCTGTTGCCTTTTATTTGGCTACAAAGTGGTCACATTTACACAACACACAGCAAAGATGGTCATTAACTTTTTGTAGTACAAGAGAGACAAGTCTTTGTTTGGCTGATTTCTTACAGAACAGCTTAATAAACTCCAGCTTCTGTCCTTCAGAATTGACATTTATTCATTTTTAGGATGAAGAGTAAAAATGAGGCTAAAAAACAACTTCTTAGCCATGTATCTAAATTAGCACTTTTGCAATGCAAAAGCTATTAATGCAAATATTATGCATAACACATACAATGTTAACAGGGTAAAACTGTGGACATATGTGGAAAATAAATACGGCCAAATTTTGACTCCAGTTAATCTCATACAGTCCCATTAAATTTAATAGTTCTCTGGGGGTATAAGTGATGGCAGGGTCTACATTGTTGTCAAAGTCCTTGTCAGAGCTCCTCTGCTGGTGGGGAGTGAAGTAGCGAATGTCTTGAGGTTAGTTTCCTGCTCTTGGTGAAAACTCCGTGGAACAATTCTATGGAGTAACACCTGTCTGGAAAAACAAATCCTACAGATCATTTTTAATAGTTTAATAATTTTTAATATTTTAATCTTTTTAATAACTTTAAATTAAAGCTCCTTGCACATGGTTAAGCACCTTGTATCACTCTGTCCTCAGCCCTGCAGATTGGAGAAGGTTCCATTGGCGGTTCCACATTGAGGCTCAGGCATAATCACTATTTGCAGATCATGTTGAAATTACATTTTAAAAAACAGTTGTTTCTCTTTGTTAGAGCAGTTTCCACTAAGAGAACTGCATCTCAATAAAGTACATAAAATTATCACTATCTTGTGAGATTTGGAAATGTTTCTCAAGCCTAAAGCCTGGAGAGTCAAATATTTCAGTGTGGAGGAGACATGGATATTTATGGCACCTTCCACCACTCCCTGATCTACACGGGCAGAAGTTCACATGTGTGAGCCACAGCAATACTCCAGCAGGCCTTTTCCATATCCTCTACAAGCAGAGGCAAGATAAAGCAGGGCTGGCCCACAGATGAGGCATAGACTGTGCTGAATTGTCACAAAATATTTGCACATGATTGGTGTCAAGGGCTCTAGGCTGAAAATTTTTGTCATTAGCATCTGTAATTAACTTTAGCAGTGAAGATATTATGGTGTATAGTTGCACAGGCAGAAAGGTATACCTCCCCACCTTCAGCAATTACAGTCATTTACATTTGGGTGCAGCAGGTTTGCCTAATGTTCCCTTCATACCTTTATTGGTGGTCTGGGCAGCTGCATTGGTTCTGGTTTCTGGCTGGTAATTCTGGGTGACATCTGATCCAGATGGAGTCAGCCCTCCCTGTCAGCTTGAAAAATGACAAGAGAGAGTAGAGACTCCGTGTTGTCATTCAAGGAAATACTTGGCATCTGCTCTTGTTCATGCTTCCATTTCTGTTTGGTACTTGTATGCCCATCAGTTTCTGCAAAATGTCAATGTTTTGTCTTTTGGAACAATTTGGTGCTGATGCCCCATTACGTATCTGACTTCTTAATCTGTGTGTTTATCATACATGGTTATGCATTTAGCACACATGGTATGATGTACCATCAATGCCCCACATAGGGACAGCGGGGTGTTGAGGTGGGTAGTGCAGTTATCATAGTTTATCAATTGAATTTTGTCAGTTACACTTTAACTGATCCTTTCAGATCACTGAAGTTCATGACTCAGTTCTCTCTCTCCAGGCTGAATTAAAGAAAAACTGAAAATGTAATGTCCTTTATCAAATATAAAAATACCTGACATTTGATGTCTGTTCCAAAATCCATTGATTTTCAAACTCTAGTCTCTCAGAAGCTCAGAGGATTACATTTCCCTGACATATTTTGAGTAGAGCAGCTGACAATTTAAACCTCTGTTTACTCAGAAACTTATGTGTCTTTATTTTCTGCTGCTCTAATAGATATACATTTCTTCTCATATTCTGTCATTCAGGTTTTTTTATTTTTTATCTTTTCAAGACCAAAATATTCAAACATATTTGACATGTCAACAAGAAGAAAAGCAGTTTCTCTGAAACTTGCTGCCATTCTGGAATTCTCTGTGGACAATTTTTCTATCTTGGTATGCCTCTTAATTTCTCAGTTCTTTGCATGTAAATAGGGCTTAAGCATCTTTCCTCCTTCACACTGTACCTTGCTTATTTAAAATCTCAGAGTCAATGGGTACATTTTAGGGGTTTGTACAGTCCATGGCACAAGACAATATGGCATAGGCTGTGACCTCTAGGTAGTCTTATGATACAGGACTAAGTAATAAATAAAATTTATACTGTTTGTTAGAAACTATTCTAGATTTTCATTACTGTAAAGCTCAGGAGGCCAATACAAAACTGGAGAGTGCTGCAAAGCAATATGCCAGAGGAAAAAGGATGTTATGGCAAAGCTGCTACACCTTTGAGAGAGGAGCCTCTGAGCGTGTGAGTTTTTCCATTTTGAGAGGGGAGACACTTTTAGCTGTGCTGTCATTATGATTCCTATTTGAGGCCATGGAATACTGGAATGACTAATTAAAAATATATATATATGCATATTCTTAAACAAATTTACAGACAATTATTTTTTTACATTAATCCCAAGTTCCTTTGCATGTCTGTAAGGTTCTTGTGGAGAGACCATCCAGTCGTGGAATCAGGCTGCAAATATTGGTACTTTTTTCAGGGAAGTCCAATCACCACCACGAATGGATTTCACTCATTTTTAAAAATGTATTTTTATTTTTATTACCTTTTTCTTTTCGGCAGGGAAGAGCAATTTATGCATGTATGTGACAAATTGCATGCTGTACTGAAAAGCAGCCCACTGAGAGATTTGGTATCACAGTGGAAAAAGCAGAGAAGAGAGATCTATGACACAGAGACTGAAAGACTGTGTAATTGAAAGTAAGATGAAAAATGCAAAGAAAGGCAAATAATGCATATTTGGAATACAGCCATAAAGCTCATCTGGAAATGGGGGGGAGAAACAGAAAATCAAGGAATAAGATCTAGTTGAGTCTTACAAGTTCAGGTATGCTTAGACCCTGGGGATCCTGAGCACCAAAAAAGAAGCAGGAGTGAAAGGAAGGAAAGTATTCAGTAACTGTTTGCTTGTCTAGCTGTCTAAGGACCTGGTATGTCAATATGAAGAGAAATGTTGCAGAGGCAGGGAAAGCCCTGCTCCTCTACCCTTTTCCAAAAACTTTGGGATGGATCCTGCAGCTGCAGGGGCAGGAGTCAGCAGAGCAGCATGGGCTCACTCTTCTCCAGCAAAACAATGTGATATAAAGCAATGCAAAGGGGGAAATAAAACTACTATTTACAACTATCTAACAAACTGCTCCCCAAATGATATTTCTCTCATACAGATGTAAATAGAATGCTGACTTATTTTATGCTGCACTGAAGAAGGCGATGCAAACAATCCCATGCAATAGCTAACTCTAAGTTGAAACACTCTATACCATAAATTCTGTCCCTTTTTACTGCAGTGCTGATGCTGACCACAACATTTTCCAGGGTTCTGTTTGTATTAAGGATCCCCTCTGGATTTCACTGAATTATGTGGTTAACACAGCTTTGAGAGCACCATTACTTGAATGCTTGGAGGCATCAGTTAATTTTTGAAGTCTGTCATAGGGGTAAAATAGAACACTAAATAATAACAGGAATATTCTCTTTGATTTTGAGAAGGTATTTTTTCCCTTCTCTGATACAATCTTCTCTGATATAATCTGTATTCCTCTTTTTTGTTAACCATATAAATGACTTAGCTGAGGCTAAGTCTCATAAAATTGCTTTAATATTCACAGTAAAATATCTGATGGCATATCATCTCCCTTTTCAGCAGTTCCATGGCTACCAGTGCTGAGAAAACTTTGCCTATCAGTACCAGGACATGGTCCTGAAAGGCTGAATCTGAAGAGCTCTGAGCATCTTCATCTCCTGGGAGCACCCATAGGCTTCACAGGAGATTTTGTTGTGTTTATATCTTTGGAATCAGGGTCTTCCTCTGCACACAGAATTCCATTGAAGTCAGTGTGAGCTATTCCCTGGCTCTGAAAGCCCATCTCTTCACTTACCTGGCAGTAAAGTGTAAGGTGCCACCCTGAAGTCTGTGGGTTACATGAGCTTGGGTGGACAGTAGTAGAAATGTGGGTAGAAGTGGCATTCCTAGGACCATTAGCAATGTGCAATAATAATTCTTCTTAAAAGCAGATTTCCAGTGTTTGTGTACTTGTGCAAGGTCAGATGTACGATAGTGAAGGAAAAATAAGTTTTGATACTATGGACAAACTACTCTAAAGTGCTGTAACTTCTTCAATATGTCTGATAAGGGTTCTGGTTGTTTGCTTCCAGCTCTGATGTACTTAGATTAGGGCATGTCTCTTATTTGGCAATGGTGTGTGACATTGTTTATGATAATCTCTTATGATAAAACTTCTTAACTACAGCAACTTCCAGGATTGTATTGAGTTCCCAGAGAAATTTACTGCCTTCAAAGAAGCTTTGCTGAGATGTTCATCTGATAAAAGATGTATCTTTTACACTCCCACCCCCATGTGAGCATCTTTGTCACTATAACAATGGAATATAAAAGTGACTGTACAATCTGTAATCAGTGTAATTTATTAATGTGACAAAAACCAATGCTGATTTATAGCTCTTGAGTATCTGAAATTTTTCTTTAGTACAAATATTATAGAGCTTTTAATTAACTGTAATAACTCTACCGTTGCTTCACCTCTTTCATTTCCTTTGGCATCTGTCCTCCTCCTTCTCTCCTGTGGAAAGCAAACACACATATCAAGAAATAAAAATGGTAATTTTTAGACATGGGGCAGAGACTTGGGTGTCACAGAGCTCTGACACTTCCAGTAGAAGTTCTCCTGTAGTTGTTTGCTTCCTTTCTTTTGAAAGAACAGATAAACAGGGTTTATTTTGTGTGTGTGTGTATGTTTGTGTCAGAACAACATAGAACAGCATTTACGTTAAGATATGAGAAAAAGTTAAAGAATGAAGAACATCCCAGACTTCTAGTAGACGAGGGTGCAACTATCAGTATTTCCCAAAAAGTAAGTTTGAGGTAATCAGATAAATAACATTTTAATATTTTCTGTAAGTGCAACATAAGCAAATACTTCCGTATGAATACTCACCCCACATGCTATCTCTGATAATGAAACAAAAAGATTATTTTTTAAAGGCTCTTCCCAAGTGCAGACCTTGTGACTCAGTAATTTGGTGTTTTATCAAATCTTGTGTTTATTCAAAAGTGAAACAGATTATGATGTAGTTCTGTGACATCTTACTGTCTTTTATAGAGACTGAACTTGATCTGCAGGTGTAATATCCCTCACATCCATGACTCTGTGAAAGACCAAACAGGAAATTGCTAATAGAAAGTTTGAAGGAGAGCAGTGCACATATAAATGAAATTACTGGACAATTGAGGCTGAATAAATACATTGAACTTCTTTTGGAAAAAAATAGGTAAAGAAATTATTATATAACAAATACTACCCTACATTATATGCAGAAATGCAAGGCAATTTGGCTTTAAATGCACATATTTATATATTAACCCAAAGCTAATAATACTTTTATGTTTTTGACAAAGTCTTTCAGGGGTGGTCAAATCCATATTTCACCACAATTTCATCTTTTGGTCACTTGATCCTAAGCCCTGTCTAGATAGCTTCAGCCTTTAGTCACATTTGCCACGTTCAGGTTCTCCTTGGTGGCTGAAAGGATGAGCAAGAGGCAGTGTCCCTGCAGGCTGCTGACTGGGTACACACCTGAAGACACCTCCAAAAGTGCTTTTGAGGCAGTGGTAGGAAGCAATGCATGGTGAAGTGATGGCAGATTATTTTACAAATACAGGCAGGGGCTGTCTATCCAAGGACTCACATGCTTGCAAGGGAAAATTCAAGAGTGAGCTAACAGATTTTACTCTAATGATGTTGTTTTCTTTGCATGAAAATTTTGCTTGAAAATCTTGCTTGTCACAATTTTCTCATTAAGTATTTCATTTCAATGGTATTAATATAAGTTTGATTTATCAGTGGTTATGTATTGCTAAAGAATTTCCAAGTGCTCTATTTCTTTGCTTAGGAAGGGTTTTTCTTCTGAAAATTGATTTTCGCTGGTTTTAAAATAGCACTGGAAACAGTGTTTTTATAATATTGAAAGTATCATTTAAGCAGATCTATAAATTTTTATTGTATTCAAGGATACATGAGAATATTAGTTGCATATAATGAAACGTGTTTCTCCCATGGGTTAGGTAGAAATAAAACTGGATTGCTTAAAAAATTAATTAGACCAGAAAATAGAAAGAATGAAACAATTCCAAGAGATGTGGGTAAATAATTGAAGTACATAGTGGGAATGATTTTCTTTCTATGAGGAAAATGTAGATGTAATAGTCTCTGGAGAAAATTAATTGTGTTTCATTTAATTGATTTTAATATTGATAGAAAGATTTAATTGAAAAGCTTCAAAAGAAAAAAAAAAAGCCAGCTGAAGGAAGATTGTGTAGAAAGAAAATAAAGTGTTTCAAACAAACATGAAACTTTCCTTTTAAAAGACTATTAAAACCTGCAATAATCACATGCTCTTCACGTTTTGTTTAAATCTCTTTTCAAGGAGCTTGAAAATCTAAAATACTGCTCTAAAAATGAAGAATATTTTCATTTATTCAGGAACTTCATTCTATTCAGCTTGGTTTTGCAGATTTTTTTTCTTTTTTATGTATGAAAGTACTATGAAGGTGATGCAAAAGAATGATCAAATCAAAAGAGAAAACAGAAAAATGGTTCTTTTAGGTATACCGAATTGTATACAATTGTATATTGTAACAAATGCCTATAAAAGATGCATATTGCTACAGGAAAGAGAGTATTGTTTATTATGCCTGCCATTTTTGCATCATCAGAGGGCCTCTGCCCCTTAAATTGTATTATCTGCAACATTTGAACCTCGATCAGTCATGTCCAGAAATTGCTTTGGTATACAAGTTGGAAAGATAATTTTCTACTGCTTTTTATTAATCCTTGAATGATATCCCGTTACTTGTTATCATTCCATCAGAACAAATCCTTCATCTATTATTGATGCCAATATAACGTCTACCCTTTGTACATTTCTTCTCCAGAATGTGAAAGAATATGTGCCTAGCCCTAATTGTTAGGTAATGACTAGGGAATAAGAGTGCTGCCAGAATGGTGCAATAATGCTCTGGTTGAGGACACAGGAATAAGGACTGTGGCACTTGGTTTCAGACAATTACGAACCTGAGAAGTAAATTTACTGCTAGCAGATATTCGTGCTAATCCATCTGAAAGTCCCTTCATGAGTTGGAGTTTTAAATGTATTCCTTCATCTATTTTTACTGGAGTGCTTCAAATAAGCCAGTGATTTCTTTTGGGCACTTGATTTTTTAAACTTGTCCAGATGACAGGCAGATATTAACCATATTATTTTTGTAGGGAAGAAAATAATAACACAATAAAATTACTTTTACCAAAAAGGTCTAATTGATTACACAATGTTTTCTGTCTTAGCATTACTTATCTACTACCTTTTATTTAATTTTTTGGGGGGGAAATGTGAGACTAACACATATGAAATCAAATACTTCAAAAAACTACTATGTCTAAAAAACATTTTTCTGAGAAAGATACAGCACAGCTAGAATAACTCTGTGGCAATAACTGTGCTCACTTAACAATGGGACTCAGTGGTCTTAAAGGTTTTTTTCCACCTAAATTTTTCTATGATTGTACATCTTGACATGGTCAAATATTCAGTTGCTGATTCTAACATAAAGAATGCTTGGTGACACTGTGGATTGTTCCATTATTATTAAAAATGTAGGGAACATTTTTCTCTGCAGCAAGGCAGTTTACTTTATTCTCTGCATTATTTTACAAGGATATGGATCTCTCATCACTAAGAATTCTTCTTTACAGGTGATTTAACTGCATACTTAAATCTACCCTCTTTGTGCAAAGAAATTGGAAGTACTTCTACATATCACAGAACAAATACTTAAATTCACCAGTCAGCTTTTGTTTAGTTCCTGCCCAGGCATATCTTGCTTTTAAATTGATTTTGTTAAATAAGAGACTAGAATTGACTACACATTTCAAGATAATTCTATCCCAGAGTGAATTTCAGCTTGGAATGCTCATAAATTAATGCAAAACTGGTTAAGTGACATCACAGGCTATGGGATTTTCATATCATTCATGCAAAATGAAAGAAAGTATGCACCAATGTGAAATGATGGTTGTAACATAAAACTCTGTTCCACATATCTGAGTTAGATGAAAATACACTTTTTTTTCTCCCAAAATGAAAGTAGTTTATCCAAAGAAAAGCATAAACCATAAGCAACAATTTAAAAAGTGCTGTATTTTTCTGCAGCCACTGAGGGAATGTCAACACCCAATGAACTTGTTGCTTCTTTTACATTTCTGTGGTTACTACAAGTGAATATACAAGTGAAGGATAAGATTAAATACATTTTGTTACTGATGGGAAAAGATACTGGAATTTTTGCCAAAATGAAATACAAAATAAAGTAAAAAATGAATATATAAACCCAAACCAAACGATGATCTTTAATTTAGTGATGCTCTGTGAATCAGTGGTGATGTCATAAAGGCATTATGCAGCCTGTAATGTGCTGGAATCTTAACCTCTATCACCATCCACTTTGTAGAGGATTTGGTGGATGGAGAATGAATGGAAAAAATTAATTACAAAACAATAGTCTTAATAGTCCCAGATTAAAAGACTCGTTCCTCAAGACAATTGGCCTGCTATTCTCTTCCTAACTTACCACTTCGACTACTATTCAACCTCCAAACAATTCAAGACAGTGATATTTGAACACAGTTTGAGTTGCTCCTACAAATACAGCTTCAAAGGAAATCTAATGGTGATATCCAAACAAGCAGCATGAATACAGCTTGAAAACTTGATGTTCAGAGAAAGAAATAGTATGGTGCATTTGGCCAAATTAAAACACTGGAAATATTGCATTTACAGTAGGAATTTGAGATAGAACTGATACTTCAGAAGTCTCTAACCAGATCAAAGTTTTCTAAACCAAGCAGGATTTAATTATTTTTAATCAACTGGAGAATGACTGCACTTGCTTTTTATGAGTGGGTTTCTTATGTTATTACCCTGCAGGGAGGGATGGGTTAAAAGTCGAAGACTTGCAAGTAGGATTGTAAATATGTTCAAGTGACCTTGTAGCTGGGAATAAACTTTGATAAACAGATATGGTCAGCCGGCTGGTGATCCTCTAGTAGGAATTGAGATTTTGGTGCCTGCATTTTCAACTCTGCCATGGTGTATCTTTGGGGATCCCATGGTTAACACAATAATGGCAATAAATTCACGCTCTGTGAAGAGGTTGCCTCTCTCTGCTGACTTACAAACACCCCTGACATAGTTTTATGCCTTTATTTTCATTTTCATAAAGCACTAGCATAAATACAGTAGATTACAGAAGGACATTGAAATTTAGGGGTTTTTTCAACACAAAAATTCCATTTTTGGGGAAAAGATGTTTTTTGCTGGAGGAAGCTACGACCCATGACTTTATTTGATTAGAATAGACTATGTCAGCTTATACATAATTTCCATCATTGGTCTATCTAAAGTGCTGGGTTTAGACTGAGATGCAGATGGTGTATTTTGAGAGATAGGTCTATTCACTTTAGGTTTAATTGTAAAATTTTTATCTCTTAGGAATCTGTGATGTGCAGCCTTTGCTTTAGCCCACAGCACAAATGCAAAAGAAATATGTTTAGCTCTGCATAATGCCCAGTTAACCCATACTGACCTGGAAAATGTAATGTTCCAAAGCAAACATTCATGTTTAGACTAGCAATACGTGTGCATTGGGAACATTGGTATGGATAGCACGAATCTTACTCCAAGAAAATATCTTGAAATTGGAGAGATTTTACCTGTATGTATTTAGTAACAAACAAAAACCATAATTGTCAGGATCCTCTTATAAAAGCCCAATCTGCTCTGTTTCTGTACTTTCAAGGACCAGATGAGAATGAATCCAACATTCAGCTACACAGTATTTAGAAAGTAGTCAGGGATGTCAAAATTGATTCAATCAGGTGTAATAGAAGAGAAGAATTGCAGAAAATTAAATGATTGGCCAAACAATCAAGTCTGCTTAGCCAGTTTTCATGATGTAGACTGAATAAAAAAAAAAATCATTCTACACTGGAAAGGGACAAAATCTTAAAAAGGTATGCCACTGAACTAAATCTGTGGTGTACTGCTGCATTCTCATGAGCTGTAGCTGCCAGAAATCTACATTGTAAGTACGTATGCATGGACAAGTATGTAAAAACGATGTTTATTTGCCATTTCTGTATTGTGCAGCATTAAATAGGCAATGTTTTAATAGTCTATAGCAATGTTTAATTAAATAGTCAGTGTATTCAGTTGCTCCATTTGAAAGGCTAAATAACAATTGAAACAAATGTTCTCTATTTGTTTTAACATCTGTTTGCTTTTTCAAAGAGTATAAAAATAGACAAGGAAAAATGCTTTTATATATAGAGTCCTGTTATGAATATGACTGCTGAAATAGTCCCATCAAGGTGTTAATATTGCACCTATTACAACTAAAACACTATTAGTGCTTTGGAAAAATTTCCTCCTTCTGAATATGTTGGGAAAATCTACACAAGACTGAAAGGTTTAATGGAGCCTTGTCAGGGATACACCAATTTTTCTTTTAGAGGTTTGTGGAGATGAATAAGGAAAAAAAAAGAAAATAAAAAAATCCATAAGGGTTTTATTGAAATGAACAGAAATATTCCTCACTGGATTCAAGCTGGACTATATGCTTCAATCTCTGAAGGTTATCTAAGGCAGACTTGGCCCATGACTCATGTTTGATGGAAGACTAGGAAGCAATTCAGAATTTACCACTGAACTAAATAAAAGAAGCTATACATTATGCATCTAGGACCCAAAAAGGGAGCAAGAAGATGTTAGACATCAAAGGGGAAAAAGAATCCAGTTATCTAATCATCTAAAAGATGAATCTATGTCTTGCATGTCAAGCAAGTTAGAGAGATGTCACTAAAGTAGCTCAGAAGTGCATTTTTGCTTTATTCTCATGTGACATTGCCTGAAATATTACTGAAGTGTGAAATATTAATAAAGTTGCCTTCATGATGTCCATTTTAGACAAGATTGCAAGGGAAGGATAGAAAGCATCATCCTAGTGTTTCTAATCAGGAATTTAGGAGTGGCTATTTTACATTTTACATCTTCCTTTAGCCCAGCAAAAGGTTCTGTGTGGGTTTCTTTGGTTTTTGGCTTGAGAAGAGTCCCCAGTGAACTGATTGCTCTGCACAAGCAGAACTAGTTAGATTAAACACAGTCTGGGGCCAGAATATGTGTGTGTATTCTGCAAAACTGAAGAAAGAGCTGTGGCAGACTGGATTTCTTTGCAGCAAGGGCATCTCTGTGGCCCCTGCCTCTGCCTGTGCTGACATTTGTGGCTGGGAGATGTTTAACATAGGGACATGGGGTCAGGCTAACCACAAATGACTGAGGTTAGAAGGACTGCAGGCTTTACCCCCTTTCAAGATAATTTTCTGGCTCTGTATCTTGAAGACCTTGAAAACTATCTTTTAAGACTCTATACTGAGCCTAAAACAAGGATGCTGAAGCAAAGTGTTTTCACAGGGTTTCAAGATTAATTTCGTTAAGCTTAATTAAAGTTCTAAAACATCAAAGTAAACCTGGCATCTGGACCCCTGCAGAGCAAGCAGAAATGCCAGACTAATAATACTCTTCTGATCACTTTCAGTACTTTCAGAACATTTCTGGGTTTTTTCAGTCTACTTCTATCCCACACCCAGTGAAAAATCACCAGAAATGCCTTTAGATAAGTCTTCTGTATTCAGATGATGTTGTTTACCTCTGTTCTTCAAATATTTCTCAGACATTACAATTGGTATCACTCTAATTATCATTCCCTCTAAAAAGTTTTCCAAAGCACCATTTCATATATGGTAAATTGAAGGAACAAGTAGATTTTCAGGTGTTCCAGCCAAAAACTTTATTATCCCTGCATGGGAATTTTCTATGAATCTAAATATTTCACTCTAGTCCTGAACAATGTATCTCTCTTGCCCTTAATTGGTGCAGTTCTCTGAAAGATTTCTGTACACATTATCATACAAATTCATTAAATTTCAGGTTTGTGGCTTAGAGACAGAGAAAAAAATAGGCTAACAAAGAGTGAAGCCAAGAAAAAAAGTCCCACAGGGCAGCAATTTGGAAAGATTGCTAAATGGCCTCATTATCCGCTATAGCTGTAGCTAACCAGACAATTGGATGCAACTTCCATGGTGGCTTAAAACCATGAGAAAAGATTTGGCTGGTAATGGGGATGGAGATTTTGCACACCAATTTCAGGCCTATAGAAATAGTAATGCTGTTGGTCATCAGAAGGGAGCTTGTAGCATCCAGAAAGGAAAAAGTGTTCCAAAAATAGGGAAAAGTGAGGCAAGGCATCATTTTCTTCTAAGGGAGAGGTGGATGCAATAGTCCTGAGAGGGAAGAAGCCCAGCCTAAAGTCAGCCACTGGCCCATCCAATGGGGAATTATTTTCTACCTTTGAGAGCAGCCAGCTTAGGAAAAGACAGGATAAGCTTCACTCAAAGCACCATTTCACCAAAAGGCTCATTCAAGGGTCAGAGAAGAGCAGGGGTCTGAGCCCCTTTGTCAGAGTAATTATCAGTACAGATTCCATTCCTGAAGGACTTTGTCCCAGGTGTGGACAAAGAATCCCTGGCAGTGTTGAGCCATGAAGATGGAGGAGGTTTGCATTAATATGTCTCATGCCCTTCAGCAATCTGTCTTCAGATTTTTGTCTCTTGTTTCAGGACATCTGTAGCTTGAGAAATGCCACCTGTTCTGCACAGGACAGATCCTATTTTCTCTCTCTACTGGGACAATTCTAAGAGTTTGGAACAGTGATTTCTGCCTAACTTTTAGCTCCCAAAGGTTTTTTAAATTTGCAGGTTTTTTCATTCTTTCTTTACTATCCAGGTCTGTTTAGTAAGAAGAGCTACTGCAAACAGATGGATCACAAAAGCTTATGTGCCTTCTAATGAAACCAATCCTTCTAATTTACTTTTCCCTACAGAATGCTTTTATGTTTTCCTCATTTCTTTAGAGGGCAACTCTCAAAATCATCTGTTTGACCATGTTCCCATGATAGTATTTGTGATATAATAAGACATAAACATAAAGAAAGATTGCTATGCTTAGTTTAAAAGTCAGACAGGTTTCACAGGTGTTGCTGAAGAGCCTTCAATTATGTAGAAGTGACACAATAGCATCACAATTACTGTTACCTTGGATGAATATTCATTAATGGATTAGATTTGTAGTAGTACTGAGTGAAGTTCTAAAGGTCTAGAGTTAAGTTTTGATGCAGAGAAGTATTCAAATGTTTGGATGCTTATCTGCAGCAAATAACTTTCATTGAGGCATAAATATGAAAGACCTGAAATCAGTGCAAGTTTGACCTCTAACACAAAGAGCTAGGTTTAAGTCACTGACTAATTAAAAAAATTGGCTGTAAAACATAGGAAAATAAATTCCTTAAAGAAATCTCTGTGGAGCACACTACACCAGTTTTGAGGCCTTCATGGTGCTGCTGTTCGAAGCTCTGTTTGCACATTTCAAGCATAATGAAAACCAGCCTTTGCCTACACCAGACTAACTTTAAACTATTTAATTTATTTAGTAAAGCATGGCAACTGAACATTAGCCAAAGGTTTTTAACTTCAGTCTTTGATATCAGACATATTCCTTTGATTTTGCCCAGATTTTTTCCAGAAGATCTTGAACCTTCTTTATTTCCCCTGGATTTTAAAGTGGCACAAACATCTTCTAATTTTTTTTTAATAAAATAATTTATTTTGTCAGACAGGAATCGATTCTTCTTCAAAAAGCTGTGGAACAATTAAAAAAACCCACTAATTATCTCAGTTCTGCAGCTTAGGAAAGGAGGAAGTTTAGAATTATCTCCTACCTTTAAGTGACTAACATCTAAAAAATTTAGATCTTCAGTCTCAAGATTACCATCTGAAATCTCTTCTCTGGTGGCTTTATGTCAGATTAGACATGTAAAGAGGAAGTCACTGCTAAAAGGAGTGCATTAAACTTACCAAACACACAGTGAATGAAAGGGAAACTGGTTAGGGCTTTTTTGAATTGTCAATACTAAAGTGCATTCATTCTTGTGAGAATAAGATTTTTCAGTCCTTTAATCCATTGGAAAAAAAAACCAAAACCAAAACCAAAACCAAAAACAAAAACCAACCAAACCTAAAATACAAGGCTTTTGTTCATGCACAGAGGGACAAATAAAAATTTGTGCAAATTTCTGGGGATAGAATCTGAATTTTCTTCCAGTACAGGAATGTCACAGTTGTTTCACCTCAGTCAAAGGAACAGTTCTGAACTGACATGCAAGAAAAGCAAGATGAGGATCTCATCCATGAAGAAAGATGCATTTTCAGCCTTGGGAGCTGCAATAGGAACTGACAGCAATTTTCTGAGACGAAAAGAGATAAACTCATTGAACTTTCTGTCAAGGCTCCACTGTTTCAGCATTTACACATAGAATTTTGTTATTCATTGGAAAAATATGAGATGCCCTAAAATGAAAAAATGGCATCTCCCTAAAGAAAATGTAATATACAACACATGATCATAAACAGGAGAAAAATTATCAGTGTTTTTTGCTGTTTTGATGAGATGCTAGACTGACACAAAATTTCTGAAGTCTGTGCATCACAAGTCCAGTGAGGAAATGGAATCTTATGTCCCCTGAAGATCCTGTGCTCTTTGTAGAAATCCTTCAGTTATGGAGGGGAAGCATTTGTGCCACCCTTATGAATCTCAACCTAAATAAACTTCCTTATGATTTCCAGCCTGCATAATATTCTTTCTACTAAATGCCCCTTCAAACAAGAACCATGACCTTTTCATATCATGCCTTGACTTTATAGCTATATATTTCATCTGAAAAATTTATTTTAGTTTCTTGGATACAGCAACACTGTGATTGTTACACTTACAGTGTTATGCTTTTTTTTTTAACATTAGGATTAAGAACTTCTCTGCTATCCCACTTTTTCATGCCAGTGTCTCCTAAGCATAGCTACTCTTTCTCACTGTTCTTTACATTTCACCATATTTCCACACCCTGTCTTGAGAATTGCATGTGTTCTGGGAGAGCCTAGTAAATTCTGAGATTGTCTTGAGGGATGTGAAAGGGCCCCTCTCCTCCAGGGCTGAGGGAGAAATTTCACAGCTTGCATTTCTCTGTTGCAGTCACTGGAGTCACTGTGACCGGGCTCAGTTGGAAAGTGTCTGACTTTTCAGAAGGTATCAGAGTCTCACTACACCCTATCAGAGAAGACAGCAGAGGGGTGACACCTGAGGACTAACTTTTTTTTTCCTTACATGCATTGAAGAGGGGTGCAGAAAATATTAGTGATGTACAGGCCATTCCAAGCAAGCAGTTAGAAGCAATGAAAGAAAGGGGTAGAGGAAATAGAGGCTCTTAATGATTTCAGTTGAGAGGGAAATAAGTGAAAACTAAAACTGATGTGAAAATACCATCTCAGTCAGAAAGTAAGATAGAAAGTTCTTTGCATGTAATCTTAAAGAGTTATAGTCCAATGTTTGGTTCCATCATGCTTTTCATTTATAAACCATTTTCTTTGGCCCCAGAAAGTTCATGAGCTATTTTTAAGAAAAAAATTAGAAAAAGAAGCCCAAGTCAGTGAGCTTAAATTTACTGTTGAGGAGACTACAGTTTTACTGGAACATTTGTTTTTCTTTTTCAGATGCAAACCAAAGATTAAAAGCCACTGGCTCAGTGGTATTTTTTTGAGTCAGAACTGTGGGCATATGGTTGTGCTGCTTAGGACTGCAGCATTACCTTGAGAGGAAGCTGAGTAAATTTCTCCATTTCAGTTGTATCATATGGCCTCACATCTCAAATTCTGCACCCTGAACACTGCATTTCATAAGGAAGAGTGCTGGTGAAGAGTTCCTTAGGCCTTCAACCAGAAGATATAGAAATGTTTGTTCTTTCAGAGAAGAGGAAAGTCAAGGCAAATCACAAGGGAGAAGTTAGTGTTGTAGGATTTTGTGGGGTTATTTTGTGTTTTCCTGAACTATTTATATGGTAGGTGAAGATAATCTTTGGCTGAAATCTCTGAATAAGGAGTAAAAAATGCCAAAAAGTGATTTGAGAGGTTTTTAATGTTTTGGGGTTTTTGTTTTAGTTTTGTTTGTTTGTTTGTTTGTGGGTTTTTTTTTTTTTTTGTCATGGGTTTTGTTTGTTAAGAAGTAACAGGAATCAAGGCTATATAAATGAAAATATTTTCTAAATTGAAGTATACATAAGTGGGTGAACTCACAGAAGAAATCTAGAATTCTGTATCTGTATTTCTAATTTTATCTGTCTTGGGTCCCTTCTGATTTTTGTGCCCCTGGAGATAGAGCAAAAGGGAATTGTCTTTCAACCCTGTGGTCCTGAATATTTATCACAACAAGTTAAAGTTCCAGTGTATTTTTCAGTAACAACACTTTATGCATTCTACACATAGCCTTGTTTTCCTATTGAAAGAGAAGTCCCACTTCTTTTTTCTGAAGAAAATATCTGATTATATAACATTTATTCATTAATATTATGTACACAGTGCCTGTTGATATTTAAAGCAATCAAATCTTCAGGGAAAAGTCCCTCTTATCTGTTGGTGCAACTACACCTAAGACAGCCATACAAAGTGCTTCTTTTGCAGGCAGAATTCTGATAAAAATCTCAGTTTTGACAAAGTAGTGAGGAATATGGGGTGTTTCTAGAGCCCAGCTCCTAGCTGAAATACCCTCTGCTGAATATCAAGAAGATGGGTCTTCTTTGTCTTACTGCAAGACACTTTCAAGAAAGGCAGGGGAGTAGGAAGAGGGTGGTTTCATGTTCCACAAGCTTTGCTTTCTTTCCCATTCAAAGTAAAATGGAGACCTTAAAAATCATGGAACCAGCACCAAACTAACTCCAGGACCAAGATATTACAGCTGGAGAGTAGTCAATGACTTCTAGGACAGAGAATATGAATATGGCTCTCCTATATTTTGTTATTTCCAAGTTATAGGTAAGAATGCAGTTCCTGTCCCCTCTCACTGCAGAAAATCTGCTGGGATCTCAGGAACTCAAGGAAACCTCTATTGAAAAAAATTAGTTTCAGTGTCACATAAAATATTTAATTAAAGGGAAAAATAAAAGCTGATTTCTTTCAAATTAGTCTCAAGAGACCCTCAGCATGTTAAAAAAGCAAAACAGAGCAAAACAAAACCCAAAGAAACAACTAAACTACAAAAAACCACATAACCTAAGAACACAGGTAATAGTAGGAAATTGCTTGGAAAGACTGTGTTTGATGCAGGCTCACAATAAGGAGACACTATTTCTAGAGTAGTTGTTTAGGTTTCTAAGTTCTCTGCCACATCCCTTCTTATTCAGCAGAGAACACAAAATATGGTACAGTTGTACATACACAAATCCAGTTTCTGGGTCCTGACAAAAAGGAAGGGATCCGACACCAAGGACACAGAGTGACTCTAAAAAGAAGTCAAGGCAATTCTCTTTTCACTTCAGGGAGCAGCTTGTCAAAGCACAGCTCTGGGGTGAGCTCATAACACCAACCACCACCCTACACTTCATACTGCTGGACTCTTGTCGGGATCTCTAGCTTATCAGAGTGACCCCAGGAAAAGTTCTAAAGTCTCTTTTCCCAGCCCGGCGCTTGAAGAAGGAGTCTGGACTCTTAATGTCTCAGTCTCAAGGTTGTTTATTGTATTTTATCTATAAAAGATTTTCTCCTGCCCTGCCAAGGTTCATCTAGCAGGACAGTTGCAGGCACACTGCTTGCCCCCAGGGCAGTGTTGCGTCTTTATACCAAAAACTACGTATACAATGTTTACAATTACTTCCCAATACCTATCACCTATGTTAGATAGTGAGCTTCTACTCTAAACCAAGCTAAAAGTGCCAACATCACAGCAGAAGATGGAGGCCAAGAAGAAGAAGGAGAAAGGCTGGACACACCCAGTTCCCTCCATCTTCCCTCCTAAACCCCCATAACACAAACCCCAAATTCCACTTTTCCACCCCGTGATAACTTAACTATTATTCTACTTAAACTGTTGTGGCTTGCTGATCTTCATATAAGGTTGGTAATTTGCTTCATGGGTCATAATCCAAACCACAGGTGTTTTGGGCTCTGTGCTAGGGCTTCTGAGCCCCCTGGCAGGGGTCCTGGCCATCCTGGACTGCCAGAGGGATGTCCTGGGTTCCCACAGACTCTAGCAAGGGACTGAAGGGCAAATTTTTCAGAGGACCTAGATTACTGAGATCTCAAAGTGCTTTTAAAAAGCAATGGCAGAGAGACTTTTGAGTTACTTAAGTCTTTTATAAACCCCAGCTCTGCACCTGATGCTCTTTAAATACATGAACGCAACGCCTTATACACACATAGATGTGTCCTAATATGTATTTTAATGTAGAGCAATGAAAAAAGGAATATAAAGTAATAGCAAGCCTCCAACCTAGAGGTTAATTATTCATTTTTGTTCAAGAGAGAAAAAAACAATAACGAGCTTTCATATTTGAATATTTTCCACTGTGCTTCTGTATCCTCAGCCTGACACTGCTAGGAAATGCTTATGTAAGTACATTAAATTTTAATGGTAATTGAACACTATTTTTCCTTGGTTACATGTTTTAAATTAATATCTAATTTCACTGGAGGCTAGGCAAAAATATCTCTTCATTTACCTTGGGGCACTCAGGCTAAGAGGTAGGGCACGCCAAACAGTCGATAGGACAAATTTTCAGGAGTGGAGTCTAGTGTCTTAAACAGAGTCCATTACAGGTGCAATACAAGATATTTCTTACAGATAAATACAACTTTCAACACAGAATCAAATAATGAGAAGAAGATTTTGAGAATATCATGTATGTTTTCTTTATTTTTAAGGTTTTCATTTCCAAACACAGTAATATGCTTTCACAGCTGTTATTCCTGACTTAGAAAGTAGAAACATCATTAAAAATTCCTGAAAAAGTAATGCCAGATTAACCCTTGGGATCACTTCCACCTAGATGAAGATCCTGAACACAATCTCATTAAAACTCCATGTGTACTTTGTGTGTTTGCATGCAAGAGCCACACAAGATACATATTGAAACACAGCTATTTTGGTACTTTTACTGGACACAACTGCAAGGAAGAAATGGGGAAAGACTAGGACAATTTTGGGAAAGAAACCCCTGTAAGCTTCTTGCAGAGGGGTTCTTTGTTCTTTTCCACATGAACAAAGTCATGGATGGCCAGCACTTCACACCCTCTCTCCTACACACTCTGCCATTGTAACTGATAGAAGAATTCAGTCAATTGCTTTTTGAACATTAAACATAATGAACTGTGTTTTCATGCTTTGGATTGGAGTTTTTTTCTTTCTGCTGACACTTAAGATCCATGGATGTTAGATAATAGAGCTAGGATAATCTCTCAGGCAATTTACTCTGTCTACCTGCACTACTAAAATTTGGTTTTCATAATTTCCTACACAACCCCCATTAATTTATTCATTAGATTACATTTAAGGATACTGATTCTGTACCTTCCTTCGTGTGACTTAATTATGATGTATTATTTATAATGCTGCTTCATGATGTGTGGCACAGTACAATCCCAGCAGGAGCACAGCACTGCCACAGAAAGCCCTAACAAACCCAGCAGGTGCCGCCGCTGCCTCAGCACAGCAGGGGAAATGTGGGGTGCCCACATGCTGTGCTGGTTTGAACCTACTCCTGTCCCAGGCTGTGAAATTTATCTGCACACAGCTTTGTAGCTTCAGACAACAGCTTGATCAGCCAGCCCTGACATTATTTCATTTGGGTTTTTTTTCCACATCTGCATTATTTTCATTATCCAATTGTCTCTTTTAATCCTGGGTTAAAACACAGGGCATGGACCAAAACCAACACCTACTGATAGGCCACGTCCCAGGTGCACACAAATCTGAGGAATGTGTCAAGATGTGGAGTGATAGACATTCCCCTGATCAGGGCCTGGGAATCCTCCATTGGATCCAAAACTGTCTGTCTCCAGAGAGGTGTTCTGAAGTCCAGCCTGCCTCCCTCCTCAGATCTTGGGTGTCAGCCTGTAGCTGGCTTTTATTTGGCCAAGGTGCTTCTCCAGACCTGGGATCCCTTTTCTGACACCAAGCCCTATGTCATGCTCATGGTAAAGCACCAAGACTAAATGTATGTTTTTTATAGCTATGTTTTAGACCCTATTGATTCCTTGGTGATAAGAGTAAAATTCAGGGAATTCCCCTCTTACCAAATTATCTGAATTCCCCTGCATATATGTCACTATCACATTTTTCCACTTATTATGCCTGTGAAAGTAAGGTTAAAATTCCTTTCTTTAGCTCTTTACACAGCAGTAATAAGTCCTATCACAGGGAAAATATGATGGACTGCTGGCAAAGCCAGATGCCTTCTTAACTTTTGAGATTATCTACTCAGGAATCAGTTTGAGAGATGTGTGGAGGCTTGTTGAAGATCTAAGTCATCTGTTTCAAACTCAAGCAGCCCTAAGGTAGGCTTAAGATTGTCTGTTTTGGAGAGCAAAGAAATAGGGAAAACAACAAAATGTAACAGCAGGTAGGAAGGAGGCAGGGAATACACAAAACTGTACTTGGATCCAGATCTAGGATAGCTTTATCACTGAGGACAAATTTCAGATTAAGGTCTCCGTTCTTCAGAGGAGTTACTTTTGCCAACTGAATCTAAGAATTTGTGCCTTCAAGCAATGTTTTGCATGAGTTGTGTACCACTGATGAATCCAATGTTGATAACACTAAAACTGTCTAAAAACCTCATAGCCATTATGACACTTGTCTGTGTTTACATTAGCATAAACTTGTTCGCAATTATCTTACAGAATTTCTTATTACCTTACAGAATCAACAACCTCAAATGTGACTTTAATTACCTTTTCCCCATGCTTTAACTAAGGAAATATAAAAGTAATAAGATTAGATGATGATTCCTTGTTTCTGACACCTCCCTCTGGCATTTCTTACCTTTTTATAAGTGTTTTCCAGGTTTAACTAGTAATTATTCTAAATGTTTAAGAGTTTCGAAATGCCTGGGCTCAGCATTCCCTCAATTTATTAGCTCATCCAGACCTCACAAGGTGTATAGTTTATAAGCATTTAAATAATTAAAGTTTGAACCTGCGGGGCTTTTCTTGCTGATTTTTGAAAAGAAGGATAATTTACTGAGAAATCAACTTTAATTGCATTATCTTAAATGGAAAAATGATTTGTCAATGTGCATTACCAGATTTTATTTGGCAACAAAAATTCTTTCAGTGAAAAGATTGTGTTGACTGATTTAACTATGCATACTGCAACAAAGATTAATAACTTCAGAAGCAGATAAAATAATCATCTAACATTATTGACACAAGAGCTTTCATGCTCTGTTGATATTAAAGGGGCAAATGTAAACTCAGCAGCCTCAGCTACCATTGTTTTGTGATATTTTTGTCAGACAGAATTGCACTATTATTTTGGCATCACCTACATCAACCTAGAAACTCAGGTAATTAGACTTCGAATGTGTTTCCCTGAAGTCTCAGCTGAAAATCTAATCCTGTGGGGTTTTGTGAAAGCCCATTACATTTTTAAACTTCATTTCTGTGTTTAGCTAATGTCATCATGCCCATGAGAAACCGTAAACTGGGGTCTCTCTAGAGTCCATTGTACGAAATGCAGTTTTTGGTCCACCCTATTGCTGAAAGGGAAGAGTTGGATAATAATCATATGTCTTAGCACACATCAGCTCCTGGAAAATTAATAGCAAAAGTGTTTTTCCTGGTACTCTGTCACTTCAGTGGAGGAGAGACCAAGTATTGTCTTATCATGTTTTAAGAAGATATAAAATCAGAAAAATACGCACTTTTGAAATGTCTATGCTGGGCATTAGAGGGGAACATGAAAAAAAAGCCACCCCACCCTCAAAAAAGCCTCAAAAACTAAATAAAACCCTCCTCAAACTGGAAACAGACCAAAGCTGGAAGAAACTAAGAGAATATTAAAGTAAATTGGTTTAAACAGACATGCACAATCCTGTGCTTCTTTATGTACGCCATATGCAGGAAATTGCCACAAGCTACTCCCCGCTCTTATTCTCTGAGATGTCTAACTGCAAAAAAAATAACCCAAGCTACACTACTGTCATTGTTTGCACTCTGATTCATGTCAGCCAACAGCATGGCCATCTTTACAGGTCTTAACCATTGGTTCTCCCACTGGCTTGAAGTATTTTATTGTCTTTCATGAAATTATCCAAGTGTAAGTATATGGAATATCATAGAATGGAATCACAGAATCATAGAATATTTGGAGTTGGAAGGATCCTTAAAGATTATTTAGTTCCAACTCCCCTGCCATGGGCATGAACACCTTTCACTAGATGAGGTTTTTCAGAGCCCCATCCAGCCCCCTCTTGAGCACTTTCAGGGGCAATGAGTTCACACCCTGCCTGGGCAACCTGTTCCAGTGCCTTGCCTGGAGCAAGTAAGAATTTCACAGTAAAGAATTTCTTTCTAATACCTAGTAAAGAATTTCTTTCTAATACCTAATCTAAATCTGCCTTCTTTCAGCTTTAGGCCATTGCCCCTTCTCCTGCCACTACATGATGTTCTACAAAGTCCCTTTCCAGCTCTCATGTAGGTCCCCTTTAGGTACTGGGAGGCTGCAGTAAGACCTCCCTGGATCCTTGTTGTTCTTCTCCAGGCTGAACAACCCCTGCTTTCTCAGTCTGCCTCATACAAGAGGTGCTCCAGTCCTCTGATCAGCTTAGTAGTTCTTCTCTGGACTTGTTCCAACAGGTCAAAGTCTTTCTTGTGTATCTTGAACACTAGTGTAAGCTTCAAACTAACCCAAATATTTAGAGTATGACTGGCAAGTTCAGTTCTATAAAGAATATATTTTCCCACTTAAAAAATTCAGTTTCGGTCTTAATGATGCCAGGATGGGTTTTACACTAACCCAGGAGAAGCCAAAATGTCACGTTTAAATTAGCAGGGATCATCATGTCAATCTAGCATCTTCCTTTTTTAATTTTTTCTTTTATCCCTCTTCCAAGGATATTAAAAAGAAAGAGGAAATTTATGAAGATAAAAGCCAAGAAATCTGTGGATTAAATAGTAAGCTGTCCCAGAAGAGTACTTTTGTATCATAATGGGATTGCAGTTACGAAAAACACTATCTTTCCTCACTAATGTTTCTGAACTTCTACTTTAGGAGTAAATCACTTTTGCCTCCAGAGAATCTGTTTTAAACTGCATACAAATTATTCACTTAAGTGCTTATGCTAGAGGATAATTCTTCTTAAGCTTGAAAAATGCCTGAAAATTATATTATGAAGTGGGTTTTGTTGACATAGATAGTTGGAAATTTTGTAGCTGTAGAATATACTGACAGATGTGATTCTGTACAAACACTTCATATGAAATCACATCTGGCACAAATCATATCTCAATCACATCAGGGCACTCATGTCCTGGCAGTGATACAAACATAAGGGTACTGTAAGTGGTCTTGCCAGTGCTTTTGAAAATGTTGCAAACATAAACATTACATGAGGGGACTTACATACTATCATTAAAGTGCTAACAGTTGTGGAGGTACTTTTATCAGAATCTTATTAAGTTGGTTTTATTTAATCAAAAATTTTTGTCGCCGGAATAGAAAATCTCAAGAAAGAGTCAAGAGGTCTGATTATTTATTTGTTTCAAATGCATTGGGAGCAAAAATTTTAGAAAAAGTGACTGACAAAATTCAAAAGTGATACATTTTGTTTTGTCCAAGAGATTAATGCAGGAAGCTGACCTGCTAATGTTGCATAAATCTTAATGCTTGAAATATGGCATGAGACTTTTCTAGAAACCCACATGTCACTATTCATGTAGAGTCAATTGTACTCTGCCCATGACACATAGGCCCTATATTCAAGCCAAGATTTGGTGTGTTCTGGAGGTCAAGTAACCCTCTGTCTAAGTCCCAGAGTCATCATTGAGTGATTTGGGTTGGAAAGAACTTTAAAGAGCACCTATCTCTTAACCCCTTTCCGTGGACAGGGACACCTTCCAGTAGACCAGACTGCCCTGAGCCCCATCCAGCCTTGTCTTTCCAGGGATGGGGTATCCACAATTTATCTAGACAACTTGCTCCAGCATCTCATCACCCGCATAAGAATTTCTTCCTAATACCTAACCAAAATTTACCCTTCTTCAACTTTAACCCATTCCCCCTTGTCCTGTCACCATGTGTCCTTGTCCAAAGGCCCCTTCCAGCTCCCTTGTAGGACCCCTTTAGGTACTGGAAGGCAGCAGTAAGGTCTCCTTGGACCCTGCTCTTCTCCGGGCTGAGCAACCTCAATTCTCTCAGCCTGTCTCCATAGGAGAGGGTCTCTGCTGGGTCCAATGCTTTGTCTGTTTATGCACAAACTGACAGGTGGTGATTTCATACTCTCTCATGTGCTTGCAAGCAAAAGCCTGATATTAGATGGCAGTCTACTCAGTGCAAAATTTTGGATTACCTTTCAGGACAACCCTGCTCGATCTGCTAAATTCATTGAGAGCTGAACTGATCAGCTCTGGCAGTCCAGACTAACACACTGAGACCAAGTTTCTGTATTTTAGACTTTGTTACACTTAGAGAACAACATCTGAAACATTGGTTGACATTAAAAAATTGGATGAAAAGTTAGAATTAATTAATCTTTTTAAGCTGATGTTAATCTACAGATCTAAACACCTTCATTTTTTGATCCAGTCTGTATTTTTTAGATGGAAAAAGTAAAGATGTCTTACTTGCTAGTGCAGCTCAGGAAAGAAACTGTAGAGGTAGACTTTTAGTGCAACATATTTTCACCGTTTCCCTCACATTTTTATATGCATTAGGAAGAGTCAGACCTTACTGAGAGCCCGTTTCTCAGTGCTTTTGTTGCACTCGTTTGTGAAGGGGGAAAATTCCAGTTCAATATATTATACTGGATGTGTCACTTATTTAAATTAGTATCTCCTGCATTCCACACAAAACATATAGCACTGTTCCCTAAAACCAGAAGGCGCTAAACATCTTGAAATATGAAACTCATGATAAAAAGAAAGAAGTAAATAATTCACTTTGGCTATTCGGTTCCTTTGGCTATGGTTAGTGTTTCAAACTTTTATTTGGGTTTCAGGCAAATACTCAAGAACCTATGTTTTTCCTAAAGGTTTGAGCAGCTAGCCCAGGACACGAACTTATACTGCCTGATAAAAATCTCATTAAATAAATTCCAGAGTTATTATTATTTTTTATTTCAAGGAAAGAACAATATGACTTTAATGATGTTTATTATCACACCAGCTAGATGCAGCCGATCATGAAATTCAGTCCTCCACTAGTTCATTTAAACATATAGCTTTGATTCAGCCTGTAAAAGAGCCCCGAAACAATTTCATATTCAGTATAAATTGCCAACTGCCAAAACTTGGAGCAATACAGAGTATATAGAAGAAGACAAGCTGAAAAAGGGCACAGTATATGAGTAGCTTAATCCATAACCCCTGGTTCATTTGCCAAACTACATAATTTTAATCTTCATCACATAGTTTTCCACTACCTTTATGCAGTATATCCTATAACCTTCAGAATCTGGGTGGTAATGAGGAAGACATAGGAATTTTATAAGTTCAGGGCTTTCAGGCAGCATATTTTCTGGAAATATTTCTGTGTTGTGAAAATTTCCATTTCAGCAACTCATAAAAACTTCTGCTTTCCTCCCAAATCTCTCTGGGGAGCGAAAATAAAAAATCCAGATGATATGGTATGAAGTCCTCTTTCCTTTCCCTATCAAATGCATTGTTATCTTATAAAAATTTTTAATACTTTTAGGGGAATAAAGCAATAATTTGTTTAGGTTTGCAATATAAGGAAAGAGGGCAGAATTATCCATATATCAAAATTGTAACAATAACCATGAATTTTCTTTCTGCATGTTACTTTGTCTGCCATGGGCACAAGAGCATTTGATGCGGAAATACAAAGGAAAAAGGAGTCTCTAGAAAAAAAAGACCTTGCATGCACTTCTTCCAGCTGCCTCCCCCTCTTTGAAGCAGAGTTAGAGATTTTGCATAGGAGCATGTGGGCTTGAGGAGCTCATATTGACATTTCATGCTACCAGCCATGTTTGGCTCTTAGTTATGCCCAGTTGAAATCTGTGGAGGCTTACAAGGTGCTGTTTACTTCAGACGTAAATACTGATCTCAGAGCAGCAGTGGAAGTAACAAAGCACTTGAAATAACTCTGCAGTTGAGCAATGACAGGCAAAGAACAGGTGATGAACATTATCTTGACAACTCTGCCAATACTAGAGCCAAGATCTTTTTGACAGTACCTCTTTATGAGACTCCTCCTGAGTTTTGAAGAACAAGTCTCATTGTCATTTACACCTCTGCAGCTGCCTCGAAGCCAGAAACCTGAAACTGTCTTTGCTCAATATTTAATCTCAACCTCACAGCAGTGCCAGGGGTTATACTCTCCTTGGTTGCAAATGAGCTGGTCTGCTGAGGAGTCACAGGAGCAGAAGCACTTTGTAGCAGCACCTCGCCACCCCCTCATATGAGGCTAAACACATCATCAGCTTTTCCCCCCAAGAACTTCTTTTCAAGGCCAAAATCTGTCCTCCTGTATACCTCTTCATCCAGTGAAGGCAAGTAGAACAGAATTAAGTCCTCAATATACATAGCAACTGACTCAAAAAGAAGTTGTCAACTCTGTTTTAGCAGATGGAGTTAAAACTCTTCAGCCAGCAGAGTCATCAGCTGGCTCAGCTAATAAGGAAAGGTGATGGGCTCTGAGTGCTAATGAAGTCATTCAGAGCACATTGGGAAATGGCAGCAAGCTAGGCTGGTACTGTTTAGAATGAACCATGGGCCCCAGGCAGCACATTTTCCAACTGGAGATAGAAGCAATAAGTATTAAATTGCTACAACAGAATTATAAGGTAGTTAAGACACACAGTTATCATTAAAGTAGTCTTTTTGTCTTTTGCCTTTAGAAAAATCCTAAGAAAAGGCGTCTAATAGAAGATCCCTAATCAGTGTTAAGGGCTCAGTCTTGTACTTTGTGGTTCAAAACACTTCAAGTGAAATCAGCTCTATCCTGGTATGAGTGCAGATGCACAGAGAGAAGGAGGAGTTTACATTTTTAAGTACCACATTTTAAACTAAACTAACTGTTTTCGACTGGTTCCCGTATCTAATGTAATAGTCAGTCCCCTAGGTTTTGTGATTAATTTCTTCAGAATTTATCCTACAGATTTAAAGTGGCTGAATTTAATTTTTACACTACCATAGGAGACACTATATTTCTGAACAAATACTAGTGAGAGCATTCACTTTTCAAATTAAATTATATAAGTAGGTAGAGCTTGAAACAATAAGCAAACACAGTCTTGTCAATATAAGAACATAGTCAGACAAAAAAAATTATAGGTGTATATCATGTCCTGGACTTTTTTACTTTCTCAAATGTATATACTGCTGTAATAGGTTTAATGTTTAAAGTTAATAACTTCACTTTTAACAATCAATCGGGGAGGTAATTAAATATCACATAAGGCACAACATGCCTAAACTAGGGTGTTTGAGAAATTAAATTTAATTCATTTTAAATTTTTAATTATTTTTTCTTCTATATTTTCCTACAGTGGTTTCATTGGAAAAAACATGAACAGAGAAAGAGCCAATCAAAAAATAAAAGGCCTTTTTTTTGGCAGAAAAATAACTGACAAGCTATTTGAATTTCAAGTCCTAATATCAGAACCTTTTGTCCAAATTATTCTCTTGGTTTGGTTGGGCTTTGTTTCTTTGTTTATCTGTAATTTTTTTATGTAGATTTTGAATAGAGTCAAAAATCAGATTATTTCTAGTTACAGAAATGGATTATTTTAAATTACTTTGTAGCACCAGTTCTGTGAACTCTACTGATTAATAGCAAAGCACAAAATCACATCAATAATTCTTTAAAGAACCATCAATAAATGTTGTAAAAGTGTAAACCTGTTTACCAAGTCAGACTTTCTAAAATATTTCTGAAAGACTTTATCTGTGGTGCAAATCACACCAAATGCTGAGACAATGTATCTCACAGAATCCCTGGAAACACTGAACAGAAAAGTATGCATAGCACATTTTTCTTAGAAAGGAACAGCCCTTACTCCTGGGGAAAAGTTAATGGTTTTGTTTTCTTTTGCTCAGAAGCTTGTCTAGCTTAGAAGGTTGCTGCTTGAAGGTGTGGTTTGGCAATAGTTTACAAGGTTTGTTTTAGCCTGTGTTTTCTGAGTAGCCCAGGAACTCCACAGCTTCAGGTATGAAAAAATTTCCTGTCTCTAATCACAAAGGGACTGCCAGAGGTAAAAACCTTAGAAAGCTGAGCAGTGCACGAAAAAACAGCAGAGGATGTAAGGAGAGAAGTGAATAAAGGTATGTATAAAGCCTAAATTGAGATAATTGGGTTATTTTGTTACCAAAATTAAGGATGAGAGAAGATTGTAGGAAAAATCAAGGGCACAGGAATAATTTAAGCTTAAAAATACTGTTCAACCAATGGCCACCAAAGGCCTATGAATACAGTGAGTCTGGGAACTTTCTCAATATTGGAACAGTCCTGTTTGAACCCATCTGCCTTCAAGTAGCTTTTCTGTGTGCATGGGGGACAAGAGAGTAGCTTTGCAATTTTAAGATAACACTTGAGCAGATTGTGAAAGAAATTATTTAGTTTAGTTGCATGCAGGAGCAAGATGTTGGTCAGGATGGTAGAGCATCCCTTAAGCTCCAAGCTTCTAATAAGATGCCCAACATATCTGTATATTTTATACACACATGTAAATCAAAGATTTTAAGAGACATGCAGCTTAATTTATTCATGATATTCCTTCATGGCCATATGTATTCTGTTTTACTGGGGATTATTAAAATAGTGTATTTCTCTTTCTATGTCTAAATTATCTCTACCCATCCTCTGGCTAATGGGGCTAAAGCCATCCACAGCTTTTTCTCTTGAACTCTGCTAATGTTGTTTACATGTGACCTGATGAGTATATTGCAACCCACTAGTGACCATTTGTCCCTTCTAACTGAAAGGAGGACTTAATTTTAAATGAGTAGTCCATCCCATTCATAGACAATTAATCATATGCACAATTCTTAATGCATTTCTTTTCCACATTGCCAGGCTAGGCAAAAAATGCTTGCACTTGCACATAACTTACAAGAGGATTTGTAGTCAGCTGCTGAAAATATCCTACACTTGTAATTAAAGTGCTGTTAATTACTCTGTCATTTTCACATGTTCTATTTTGCTCCCCCCAAAAGAGGCTGGCAGGTTTTTCTGTGCTGCACAACCCAGCACAATCATCCTGCTCATTAAGTGTGACATTAATGTAAGAGTGATCAGAGTGATCCAGTGGATGGTCCCAGTTATAATGGAGAGCAGCTCCTCCTGATTCACTCTGACTTCTTATTAAAACTAGGAACAAAATCTGGCTTTTTTGCTGAACACTGGGATGGTTCTATGCCTTACCTTCTCTTCAGCACAAGTAGCTTAATTTAAAAACATGCTCTGTAACAGCAATCAGTTCCATTCCCTCAGAGGGGATTACAGGCTAATCTTCTGCAAATGTTCACTGAAATTCTACCCTTCACTCTCAGGGGACAAAATTATGGCACAATTAATGCAAGAGGGAATTTTGCCATAGAGTTCAGCGGAGCAGGGCCTTCTAGCTTCATTTTAACCTACTCACAGTACTGCTGTAAAGTCTCGTCAGTAATTTTAGAAATGGATCACATTGAGCTGTGAGGATAACTGGTACAATCTGACTTTTTAGAGCATGAGTATTATATTGGCAAGATCTACAAGAAGACATATTCTGCAAGCAAACCTAGGGGGAAATTCAACGCCCCATGAATAGAAGAAATTACAGAGACCATTGGGATTTCTTGGTGGTTGTTGATACTGTGACTGCACAAATGTTTAGGACAATAGAATAGACTTCCCAGAGATGTAGCTTCTACTTTGTGCATTTCCTTACACAGAGCTTTCCACAAGCTCATGAGCAGTTTTAGGATCTCACTACTATATCAAATATAGAAGCTCCAAATTTTGTTTGGTGTTTTTTGGTTTTGTATTTATTTTTTTTTTATTTTATTTTTTCTGTCCATCTCAATTTCAAGTCCACACACATAATAAAAATTACCAGGTATGATCCTTGGGAAACCAAGTTGCAGAACACTTGTAAAACATTCATTTTAATTCTAATTATCTAGTTAAAACTCTGGAACTTCAGAAAACCATTCAGACAATAAAGGTAAACCATATATTCTAATTAATAAAAAAGAAATGCATTTCAAAATGCATGAAAGGAAAAACAAGATAGATTTATTTCACTACAGGTTCAAAAATAGAAAATATTGTGAACCTTATCTGAGCACTTTAATGATTTTAGAATTGTGCAAATTGACAAGGAAACAACAGAGATTAAAGTCTGTTACAGGCCTAGGTCATAATCAATTTTAAAATTCTTTTTGCCTCTCTAAATTCAGTTCAGACAATCAACTGCCCTGTCCCCAAGGGAATCAACAACTCCACTGAAATATGAAGTTGGGGGGGATAAGGATTCACTGAGGAATAGATTTTTACCAATGAAACAGAATAGAAAGTGATTCTCGACTTTGAAAAAAGTGAATCAGGAAAGTGGTTTTTTTTGCTGGCTGTCCTTCCATTTTTCTTTTGTTACCCTAAGGTTGTATTTTCTGGATACAATCAATAGCAAGGCTGGTGCATTGCCTGGAGATACAGTGAGGGGTATAATCCTTCTGAGGCTTCTGAGATATGCAGAGACTGTGGAGCTCCACAGCATTAACAGCTCCACAGCTTCATGGCCTCATCTCTTCCTGACCACAAAGGAAATGAAAAGGAAATTACAGAGTGCACGGGCTGCAGTTATAACTATTCTTTGCAAAGAATAAAGTCCATTGTCTCCTCCATTCCAACTACACACCAGTTTAAAAACTGGGGAGGAAAAGGCCCTTGGTTAAAAGAAATACCATGGTCAAATCTTCTGGAGCAGAACTTGCGATGAGTACAGAAACAGTTATCTGGATAAGGATGGCTGATTAGTAATCACAGGGCAATATGAGTCTAAATTTTCCATTTCAGTTATACCTGTGTACCATATCTGGGATTCAAGCATGTTCCTTCTCCATTGGAACATTCTCATTAAGTCCTGGGTACCTGAAGCTTTAGAGTTGACCCCAAACGTTAATTCCTGTGACCCTGATAGATGTGTTGTATTTTAGCCTCACCTATATTATTAAGCCTGGTAGTAGCATCATGAGATTGAAGCGGGATAAAATGTTTTGGTTTTAGAAAATTGGGTTTTTGGAAAAAAACCTCCTCCCATATAGAAAAGTTCAGTGGAAAAAATGTCAAAAAATGTCTTTCATTACTTATTATACCCTTGCTTGATCAGGAAAGCTACATTGTTTTTTTTCAAGAAATCAAAATTACATTTTAAAATGGGTTTAAATGCCTCAAGAATCTTCACAAGACCAGAGACACTGCAGATGTACCTCCTGTTTGCCAAGCTTGACAAGTGTGCTTTCCCAGCTCTATGGCTCCCTGCACCATATCATCCCCTGCTGCTTCCCAAAAGTGGCAGGGATGTGCTGTTATGAGTGGAGACAATGACAAATGGGTCCTTTGTTTTATTTTACTGTCATTCTTGCAGTTCTCAGGTCTGAAAAAAATGAAAAGTAGAGACAGTAATGAGACCTAATGCCAGTGCTCTTCAAAAGACAACGCATTTCTACAAAATCCATAGTGTGTCCAGCTAAGCAGGTAGAGAGCTCTTCTAAATTCTTTATAAATTCCCCCCTTTTTTTTTTGTCAGTAACTGTATAAGTTTTACCACTTTCTTGTTCATCACTTATAAATCTTCAAAAATATTTGGTCAAAAGGAAATGTCCCTGTGGTTCCTAAATGGGTATAGCATGTCAGAGAATGAGAGAGACCAAAGACAAAATAACGAAAATGAAGAAAAAAATTCTACAGAATAACATGGAAAAATGCATTCCAATGTACCACTGGGTCTGATTCTTCTAAAGAGTTAATGACTCCACTGCTTAACAAAGCTATGTCCAGAGGTGCTTCAGGATTTCGAAATGCAAACAGCAATATGGGAGGATATACTTCTTTTCTAATAATCTGAAAAATAACTGAGCACTAGTTATTTAAGTATTTGAAAAGCTGGATCATGTTGCTTGGGTTTTGAATGATAAACTATAATACCAGAGAAATTTTGTTTTCCACAATGTATGCTTAAGAGAAAAGGAGGGAGAATACAGGAAAATAAAGAAGTTAGAGGTTTTTTTCTAACCTGCAAATGCATTCCAGTCTGGGGAAATAATTCTTTTGTAGGTATTAGATCAAAAATAGCATGTAAGCAAAGAAATGGAAAGAATATTTGCTGAAAGAATAAATCATAGACCATCAAATATAATTTTTGTTAACAGACGGGAAGAGAGGTTTTTATTTGTTATTTGTTATTCTTTCTTAAAGACAAGAAAATTTTAAATTAAGGGAATATTTTAGAACAGTATCCCATTCCTCTGGGGTAAATACAGTACATTGCTTAGCAACCTTTTATGATTGAAAGACCAAAATATCTTAATGTATAAAATACTACTGTGAGAAATGGTCAGCCAACAGCCAAGTGGCTGGATGACTTGAATGATTCATTAGATTAAGATTTATTAAGAGGCTTTCTCTTTGCAATTCCAACTGCAAAATCAGTAATGGAGCACAGCAATCATATAGGGATCATAGAGGCAAATAAGCAATGATAGTTTTCTCTGAAAAGAGGAGGAATCAGCACTACTGTGCTCAAGGGCTTTATGTACATTAGATCAGAAGAAATTGCTGTGTAGCTATTATGTGATGGGGTTACTAACTGCAGCTGAAGCAGCCCTTGCAAGAATTACTGATGGAGATGGAGTACAAGGGAGCTCTCTCTCCTTCACTCTCACTTTCACCTGTAAGGACTAGAACCATCTCAAGGCTGCACAGGCCCAGGCTTGGATGTGATCAGCTTCACTGGCTGTTGAAAACAGAGCCTTTCTATCTTCATTAACAGACAGTGTTCAGAAGAACAAAGGAAGTGGAAAAAAGAAAGGAAAATCAACTTGTGGACTTCTTGCCTGCTGGATGGATACCAAGAAACCCGACAGGTATGGAGCAGGAAGAAATCTTGTTTCCCTTGCAAGGTATTTGGGGCTAAGAGTAGACTTAACACTTGCATAGATGGATAATTTTTCACCAGGACAAGCTAGGTACTCGTGCATGTAAAAATATATTTTTCTGTATACTTTGAAACATACTTTCATTTGAATGTTGAATTCTGTATTTGAGCTAATTTGCTCTATACAACAGACATTCATGTTTTTTGCCTTTCTGGAAGACAGTGACCAAAGTCCTGGAGCCTGAGTGTTAAAGATATGAGTGAATATACAGACCTAAGCACTAATCAATGTGCTAAAACAGTACCAGACAAAGGAGAGCTCTGCCACACACCAAATAACACAAACAAGCTCTCAGTAGCCACTGTGAGACACTTACCACAGAAGTGGATCTGGCATTTCATATTTTTCTTCCTTTGGAAATTGCCACCCACAGAGTTAGGCTGGTTGTGTGGCCTTATGTCCTGGACCTCCAGGAGCTTTCTGTAGTTACTTGCCCTCCTCTCTGTAGTAGGGAGTAGTTACTCCCTACTCTTCTTAGAAAGGCCGGAGGAACCCTCATGGAATACACTAAGTTGTTTCACAAATTCTTATTGCATTTTTAAATAGATTTCTTTCACAGGATAAAACAATTAGGGAAAGATTCACCCGTAAAACATTCAGACATTGCAATAGTACTTAGGTTGGATTTTTTGGTAATGGAAAAATTCTACTTAGAGCTCATTAATTTCTAGCAAGCCCAATGATCGTGTGGCTGTTGGAAATTCCCCTTAGTGACATTTCTGCCTGACCAGGCCGGACACTTCCTTGAGAATTTGCTAGTTTAATTATACTCTGTATAATTGCCTAAGGACAAAAATGATGTTTCCAGATTTGTGTTTAGGGCTGAAGTATGCTAATCATGGGATAGATGTGAACAGCACAGTACAAAGACTGAAAGGACAGTTAGGGGTTTAATTTACTTTCACAATAGCCTCCGCTGAAAACATTGTTTCTCCATCCATGCTAACCTCCACAGGGATGTCTCTGCAGGCAGCAGAAGCAAAACCAAGGATTAAAGCAATCATTCATCCTCTTTATTTTCCTTCTGAGACAGTTGAAAAGGCAGAATCTGATGTTGAATTATAAAGACTGTTTATGAGTAGATAGAGCAGATGAGTTACAAGACACTTTTGAGTTTGGTAACATTTTTAATTAATTTTTGGTATCTGTTTTTAGAGGTTTTGCTGATGTCAATGAGAGGCAATCTGGCCATAGCGCAGGATGAGCTTCCAGGGAAGCACCAAGTTTGAAGGAAGAAGCAGAGTGTTTCACTCCTTGTTTTTGACTGTGAGCCCACATCACCTTGAGTTCAGCTCAAGTGCAGATCCTATTCTTCATATATTCACAGCATGCACAATTTTATTGTATAGCAAGCACCCATTACCTGAAATGTGTTCATTGGTACCTATTCTTCCTTATATATCAAGGTGCAGTTTCTTTGCTCCTGTGGATTTTAAATACTTTAAAATCCAACAATAAGATACTTTTTCAGTCCTTCACATCTTCTTCCACATCTACCTTCACATTATGCTTTCTTTAAACAAAGTCTTAAGAATAAACACAGAAGAAAATATATTCAAGAAAATAATATCTAAATTGTTTGCTACATAAGAACCTAATGTTTTCAAAACCAAAATGTATCAGACACAATTAGCATCCCATATTGAAAGATTTTCTAAATTACCTTATTATTATTACTACTCCCTAAATTACTAGAAAATATAACTTACCATATGTGTTGAGAAATCAGCAGGATTTTCTCTTGATTTTAATGTGTCTTCTAGAAGGTTTCAGTTTAACAGCAGACCAATCCTTTTTCCCCTGGTATTTTTCTTAAATTCATTTTCATTTTTGACATCAAAAGCAAGTGTCCAGACTTGTGAAATGATAAGTGACACTGCTCCTGAACTAGAGGGAGTATAGCAACAAAACAAACACAACTAATAACTTTTGGATTAACATTTGATGTAAACCTAGATCAAAGATGATTTTGGTGACTTGAAATACATTGGATGAACCTTGAAAAATATAGCATACTTCTTAAAGACTCCCTGGCACTATTTCACTTTCAAATAGAATTTGGAGAGTAGGAAGGCCTTATCACAGAATATAAAGATGCTCGTTAAATCTCTAACAGTGAGTGAAGAAGGAGGTAGAACAGAGGCATCACACATCAGCTTCTTTGCAGACACTGAGCCAGGTTAAGATGGTAACATGGTAAATCCTGATTTGCTCTGCTGATGGTCAGGTGTCTCTGAGAAAGGTGACAATCCTCCTCTCCCTCTCCTCTTTTTCCAAGAAGAAAAGAATTCCTCATTGGTCAGTTGGTTTGAAATTTAGCCACCTTATTTTCTGCATACATTTCCACATTTCTTTCATAAGATAGCCAGAAGGGTATTGCTGCATAAAGCTGGAGGGGTAATAGAAAAATAAGCACTAAATGAAGGATCTTCATAAGAGAGGTTCTAAGTGGCAGAGATGGCAGAGCTGAGTTTGCCAGTGAGAGTGCCAGAGTACCTTATTCAGAGGGGAAATGTAGAAATCTCTTAATAAATGATTCTTTCAATATGTGCATGTGCATATATTATGTATAGATGATATAGATATAGATATTTATATACATAATATAAGCAATTTACTGGGGAAGTGTTTCTGTATTTATTTTCCAGTTTTTAATTTCATTTTTTCTGTTCTTTATCTATTAAGTGAGTGCAGGAGATATACAGAGCAAGAACGGAGAAGTAACAGACCTATTGTCTTGCTCAGAGACACCTACAAGTCATAATAGGTTCTCAGAAGAATGAACTCCAAATTCTTAACTGTCATTTTGCTCTAATGAAACCTGTGACCCTCCTGTCAGTCTCCACAAGTGAAATCTTATATCATGAAAAATAATATAATAAAATCTACTCTGAAAAGGTAAATATCAAGTGTGAGAAAATAGGTGACTGTGTTTAATCATGTAGGATACAGTCACAATTCCTCTGTTCTCCCAAATGCTTTTATATGTTTGTAAACATATGAAGCACATGAATCAGACTATTCATATATGGTGTTCCACTTAATAAAAAAATGGCACCAGCTGGCCTTGCACTATTCCACATATGCATGCCTTCTTATGGCCTTTTGCTTTCATATCAAATAATTTACAACTACAGATGATGCAAGTTGCCCAGCACTCCTTCTAAGAACTACATGCTTTTGATAAGCAAATAGATGCATGGTGTAGACAATTGCATCTGAAATTTTCTGCAGATTCAATATATTTACCTTCCTTTTTTGTTCTTTTTTTTTTTTGCTTGATAAAACTGAGTCAGAAAACAGCAGCTTGAGCAAAAAAAAGCAAACAAAAATTTAAAAAAATCTATGCTTCCTCATTCTTGCTCATTTACCAATTCTCCTTCACACGACTGATTCCTCGTGGGTTTAACAACATTTCTGGGGCCTCGACCTCTGAAGTCAAATGGGAAGACTTCTGCTTCCTTAGTGATGCCTTAATTAGGTTTTGTAAGAGACGTATTAATGCAACCAGAATTCCCTTGCAAAATTTATATTGCTAGTTATAACCACAAAGTAAAATCAACGTGAGAAAAGAAGTCTGACTGCAAAATATTGGCTTGGATTTCTCAAGGATCACACCTTTAAAGACAAAAGCTCTTTCATTATCTATTTACCAAATTTGATTACAATATTTTAAAGAAAACATTATTTGTTACAGATTAGCAAAAAAACCCCCAAAAACCAAAAAACAAGAAACAACAAAAAACAAACAAACAAACAAAAAAATCCAAATAACTTTCTAAATCCAGCATGAAACAGAAGTAAAAGGTTTTAAATGGTCAAGTTTCACAAATAAGTCATGTTATAACTTTGAAGATAAGTGTACACAGTAAGCAGTACAAAGAAAACTTGAAGGACCCAGTATTATAGCAAGTCCACAAATGTAGATGAGAACACCCTCTAAGGCTAGAAGTCTATAGGTTATTACAACAAGCACTGTGCCAAAACAAAATCAAAATCACAGAGAGCTAAGGAAAAGCAGGAAAGAGACAATTATTTCACATGCATTATGAACACCTGAGTAGTAGGTTATCTTTTCCTTGTATCTGTTTTTCTTTTTTTCTTTTTTTAATACCTTGATGGGATTAAGATTGAATGCCTGAAAAAAATAATATTTAAACCAAGTATGTCTCCTTCCTGTATTTCATGATGAGATGTTGAAGGGCATCATGAAATTTGCAAACACACACTGTCAGTGCAGGAGAGGGATTTTCTGTTTCTAAAACATAGATTTTTATTGACATAAAACAACAGAAGAAATGTGAGAATACTTGAATAGTCTTAAGAAAAAAAGAACCCGATAGGCAGTTTTCAGAGCTAGGGAACAGATCCACAAGTGTTCACAGGTCAGCTTTTTTCTGTCTTTAATGTAACTACCTTAATTTTTCTAATTTCCATCTAGCTGAGACATGTCTTGTGGACTTAACTGGGGTCAAACCATGGTGTTACACATGGATCATTTCCAACAGGAATCTTTACACTGGCATCCCCTTCATAAATCTTGCCCTGGTTAAACACAGCTACTCCCTTCATCCAAACACTCTACACCAAGCAATTTTCCTCTCCCTCCTCAGACTCTGACTACCAAAAGAACTTAAAAATAAATATTCACCTGGTTTTCACAATAAAGGATCAAGTCAGATGATTAGCTGGCCTAAAGAGTGCATTCAGCTGTGATGAGTGGTAACTCTACCATGAAAAACAACTAATACATATTAAATTAGTTTCATCTAAAAGCTCAGGACACAAAGTTATGTACTGTATTTGCTGGACTTTTAGCAAAGTGGAAAAGACTGCAGGTTAACTTTTAATGTGTACATAAAATGAAAATTTTCTTGGCCTTTGTGCTGCTTTTATTACACCCACATGGCAAATCAAGTTATGCTGATGCACTCACCAACTAACGTTTAACTTCTCATAAAAATAACAATCTCCCCTACAGACATGAAAAGAGAACAGTTAGCAAAAAATGTGCATGACTTGTATCTGATTACTAAGTTGTTCATTCCTAGGTGTTCAAAATAGAAGAGTCTAGCAGTAGCTTAAATCATTTGAGTAAATGGCTTTGAAAGTTGGTCTTGAAGTCTGTCAAATTACACAACCACAGCATGAAGCTCAAAGTTTTAAATCTACATGGAAACTTAAAAATGAGGACAAGCATCAGTAGAGACAGAAAGATAGATGAAAAAAGGGATCAGAATTTTAAGCCTGTACTGTGCCATCTTAACTGAATACACAGGTGTGTATTCAGCTTAATTTAAATTGCCTAGAAGCGCTTTCCATATACAAGTGCATCTTTTCTCAAATTTTAATAATACATGAATATATTAATTAGTAACACTCCATGCTGCAAAAATGAGATGTAAGCAGACAAAGAACTACTAGTAAAGCATAAAAGTTCTTTCCTACTACTTGAAGGAGCAATTTTCCATCACTGGTAATTATACATTTTTTTCAAAGGACCAAACTAGGCTTGGTATTCCTTCCAATATTACTGCTTTTGGTGGTGTGCTGAGTCTCTGCACACACTGTGACTTCTTTGGCATTTCCAAGACCTTGACTTTGAGAAGGTAAGGTACCATCTGCCACATTTAGACTAGGTGATTTTTGCAGGTCCCTTCCAACTGAAAAAAATTAAACTATTCTGTTCTGTTCTATTTAGCACCTCCAGTATCCACTTGGAAAGCTTTGTCTGAGACTGCTCATGGGGGAGAGTCAGCTGCACTGTCCCTCAGGCTGCATTCATTTTAGCAACAGCTTAAGCTGTAGAATAGCCAATTCACAGCCCAGCAAGGAGAGCTACCCCAGGGAGTAGGCTGCAAAGAGCTTATTAGGCAGGCATGTCACATGTGTGACATTCACTAGTCCCAGGATAGCTTATTCCCCACTGATACCCAGCAAAGAGAACAGAATCTGACTGCAGGCTCTGCAGAGGCCACTGCATGATGGCAAATGTCACTTCACAGAATTGAGACATGGTATTTTTCTAGCCCATTAGACAGTACAATCCTTTGTACTTATTTTCATTAGCAAATCCTGATAAATCTGTGCATTAAAGAGAAATGTGTAGAAAGTGAAAGCCCTAAGGAGGGAAGGTGAAATGCTTGTTTCACTATCTGTTCTAGGAACAAAGTGTTCAGATAACAAATCACTAGAATCACAGAAATGTTTTTGTTAAGTTTCCTGGTTTTTCAGAATAAGATAGTAAATATGCTCAACATCATTTTAATCAAACAGAAACAGTTTTTTTTTTCCTTTCCTTTCAGCAATTAATCAAAGTCTAGCTGAAGACAACTTGACCCCAAAAAAGCAGTGTAAAAAACTCCCCACCACTCTGGAGAAGTCATGCTTAAAGAAGCAAACCCAGTTTTCAGAATCATAAGCTTCTTTGTTTAGGTTTGTTTTGCCTTGGTGAAATCTCGAGAAACATATTTTTTCCCTGTAAATAAAAAACAATTCTTTTACATGTCCTGATTTCATTATAATGTGATCCTTATCACCATCTGAGCAAAACAGAAGGATTAAAAAACAAAAAAGCCCACTTTGGAAAAAAAATGTGCAGACAATAAAGATGAGAGTAAGCTCTGTAAGCAATTCTAAATTTCTCTGCTATCTGAAGTGGCAGATCAAGACTTTTCTGTAGGTGAAACTTTTTTATACTGAAAGTGAAATATTGCCCTTCCAGCCCATTCAGATCCCAGCTGTAGCCTTTAGGAAAATTCATTTTTCAACTATAACATCTCTTACTATTTTATTTTCTCTTTATCTTTATTAAGACTTCTGTCAAGAGTTTTGAAGAGTCACAATTGAAACTAAAATTTTCTCTCATCAAAATATTTTCATATCCAGCTGCAAAAATCAGGGTTCCTCTGCACTTGTCAATGAGAAACCTGCTGGGTGTGCTTATCCTAATGCATCGAAAGTTGGGTTGGTTTGTTTGTTTGCTTGCTTGTTTGAAGCATGGTAACATGGAAGTCAGAAAGACACTCTGGGGCTTTAAAGGAGATGGTCTGTTATCAAGAATTGAGATGGGAAATGTAACCTGATGGAAACCCCTCTGCTGCAGCAGTGCTGAGTTGTACTCACCAGCATAGAATAAAAAGGCTTTCTACTTTTAAAAAGTCCAAGGTGAGAAGTTACCCAAGAATAAAGGCTAGTGAAAATTCTGCAAAAAACAAAATTTGGCATAGAAGATTAAGTTTAATGCTTTATTTCTGTTCCTGGGGTAAAATAAACAGTGATTTGTATGAGGTGTGATTTACATACCAGTGTGTTAATACACTGGACATTAAAGAGTAAAGCCATGGAATTCACACTGCTTGAGGTATTCCTGGGTTACCCAAAGCAAGATATTTAGTGCATGACAGACATGATTTATCACTCAAGTACTTTTGCATTTCTGTCCATGTATTATAGCAAAGTAGTACACAGTAGAAAACAAGTGAAATGGCCATGAGTTAGTACTTAAGGGAATTATACTGCGAGACAGAACAGAAAAACTTTTAATAGCATAATTGTGAGAGATGAATAGCTAAGAGAAATGCTCTGGCTAAAATGTATAATGATGTGAGGCAGTGGAGATAAGGTTATGTGTCTGGGCACACCTACTTAATACATCCTATAGGACATTCACTCCCATTTGAATCAGTTAACTATGTTGGAGAGAGAGCTTTGATTTAGAATATGGACTAGGGGGTCTAAAATACATTTGAGAACAACCCTAAAGCTCTACCCATCTATGCTCTGAAGAGGAAGATTGTGGCTCTGCACTCCTCTGCCAGCAAGTTGTTGGCATAACTGCACTGAGGGGAATAGCCAGTGCTGCAACGCTGATGTAGTGCAGAGCTGTACCAACACAAGGAACTACAGCCATAAATGTGCTAAATGCTTTTTAATTGCTCCTAATGAAGGCTGAAATGGCTTTGCATTTAATTTCCATTTATGAAAATGTTTAAAAGGATTCAGGTCATGGGGAAAGAATACAATGTCATTTTTTAATGCCAAATCTATTTAAGCGTTTTTGCCTAAAGGCAAGCTTATCATATTCTCATCTATAAAAGCTTCAACCACCACACAAAGCACACACTTCTGCATTTGTTAATATATCAGGATGGCCTCTGAAAACAAGATTTCATGTCCCTATACACCACTGAACAAGCATTATGGAAAAGTTAGCTTTTATGAAGACTTTTTTTTAATAATGTCATGCTTTATATGCTTAGAACAAGGCACAAAGACTTTCATTCCTTCTCCACTTCCCCTAGCTATAAAACTCATCCATGTGGTGTCCCACCCTTAAGGGGTAGGGAGTCCCATAGTTTTCAAATTGCAGTTTGTCTGCTGTTTTTATGTTCAGAAGTACTCTTTGTTTGTCTGGAAATGGCCAAAAGATAATAAGTTGTCTAATTATGGATGCAATACATTTACAAGTTCCCTGCCTTTTTTCAATGTCTCATACATCTTACATAAAGCACTCATTAAACACACCCAGACCAAAGGTAATTTATTTATTGATATTAGGTAGTTGGAGGAAGCTAAGTGATTAAAGGTTGAATCTTACAGAAGTACCTCAATAGAAATTTAAATAGATAGCTTTAGAATTGAGGGCTGGGGTTTTCAGCGTTTTGGTTTTTAGGTTTTTTCTCCCCTATATGGATGAAAAAACTTGTGCACAGAAGCTCTTTCTTGGAAACAAATACAAAAATCACTTCATTACGGGAAGAAAAAAGGCCTGACACATACTTGAAAGGTATCCACTTGGAGCCTGATCTTGACTCTCTTTATATTTAAAAAAAATGTACTTTTTCTCTTTTTCTGTTTAATGGCCCTTCTTTTGAAGGATACCCAGCAAGATGATAGCATTATTCTCAGGATACTATTTAAGAGTAAGTATGATGCTTGTATTTCTTACAGATAAATTCTCTTCTCCAGACTATTTAACTGATTCCCAGATATTCCCTGGTATCATGGTGTGCTGTAGCTAATGTCAGATCTAGCTGTATCTAATCTGTAATCTCATAAAATAACACAAAACCCATTTGTTTTCCACACTCAGTAGTTTGTTCAACTTCCAGGAACAAACTACTGACCTAGGTATTCCTCTGCTCTGCCCCGAACACTGGCATTTCTTCCAGTATTAGGGAAGTCTGTGAGGAACACTGAGGATTTAGTCTGGTCTGATCTAGTGGAAGGTATCTCTGCCCATGGCAGATGGGTTGGAACTAGATGATCTTTAAGTTCATTTTCAACCCAAACCATTAAATATTCTATGATTTAGGAGCATCCTTTTTATAATCCCCACTCCTACAGTTAATACTTGAATAATTCAGTAACCATAATGAGTTAAGCCCTTTTAGTACCTAAGTTTATCTTCTGTCAGCAAAGTATTCATGCTATATTTGAAACACCAGGGTGGGTATGCATACTCTGTTCCTGTCTTTACTGAAATTTCCTCTGCATATATTCTCTCTGCTTTTTCTCTAAATAGTGGTAACAGCACAATGATTTGTGGTGCTTTCCCTCCTGCACTGCACCAGTCTGCCAGTAGCTGACCTCAGCCAGGGGCAAATGGACTTTCATAGAAGTCCTAGAATCACAAAAAATTGTGAACAATCACATCCATGGTGAAAAGGGGAACCCGCTATAACCATGTGCCTCTGTGTAAGCAACAGATTTGGGGTTCAAAAATAACCATCTGTACTTTAAACACGAGTGGTCATGCAGATTACACAACAAAATTGTTGAAAAGGGTGCAGAAATATGTGAATTCTCCTTAGGATAATCTTATTCATAAAATCAAATGTAATTTAAATAATATTAAAAACAAAGGTAGGGAGGGGATCTCCTGGGTCAGATTCTCAGAGCTGACCACAGTGAGGTTTGTGCAATTCTCCTTTCCCAGGAGGACGGTCATGGCTATACAGGATGTCAAGCCCAAAAGCCTGTGGTAAATTACAATTAAAGAAAACAAAGCATGGGTTTGAGTGAATGGCTTCTGGGAAAAACTCATTTTATCCTGGAGTTCATAACCTACACTACTCTTGGGTTTTGGAGTTTCTTTTTTTTTCCTTTCCTCTTTCAACACACTTCCTGGAGTCTAAATATAATTTTTTTTTCTTTTGTGGATCTGTCTTTTAAACCAAAGCAATTACATTACACAATCCTTTGAACAGATCTTCTTTGCTGTCAGCTGGTAAAATGTAAGTCCCCTACAAGAGATAACACAGTAATGTCTTCCTCATCACAACAGGCTACAGGCAAAATACAGACAAGCAGTTCTCTTGCTGTCTTAGGTATACCAGGCTTACCAGAATCACTAAGTCAAGTAAATAATAAGAAATATGCTGTAACAGTCTTTATCTGTGCACATGTGTATAATAAAATCAATAGTGCCTGGAAGAAAAGTCTTTCTTGTTGGAAAAACAATGATTGCTTATATACAAAGCACAGAAGAAGATGACTTCCAGTTAAGATAATCATATTGATGCATATAATGTCTAATTTTCTTAGTGTAAAATTAGAGGAAAAGAAAGAAGAAGGGGATGGTTTTTTCCTATTTAATTGCCTAATGAAGTCCCTGAAAGTAATAGAGATTGGACTATCTAATTGATTTAAAATGAAGGCTCTGTTTTCTTAAGAGATTATTTACTGTTTGCTTCTTGTGCCTCCTTCAGGACAATCACTGTGATGAAGAGTTTGTCTGTGCTGAGGTATGTCTTTTTGAGTCTCATGTTTGTATCCTTCAATTCCAATGACTTGCCAGGCTGTTGGTCAGACATTTTCAATTTAGAGTGAGAAACTTCAGATGAAATGCACAAGCAGCATTGAAGCATCTATTTCACAAAGAACAAAAAGGTTTAAAAAAACCCAAAACAACAAACCAGAGGAAAAGGAAAAAAGAAAAGGAAAAGTAAACGGAAACTTTTCTCTGTTGAAGTCCATGGTGGTTTCTATATATACATAAATATGCTATATTTAAAAAAAATCTAAATAAAGCTAATAAATTCTCAATAGATGAGTGCCATCCTAAAACAGATCATAGAATTCTCTGTTGTTATGACAATAATTCTGATGACTTTAGTCACATGACCTGTGAAAGCCATAAACTTCAGGTTTAGAAATTACTTTGTAACTCAAATTATTAGGAAATTGTTTTTGTCTCAGTTTTTCCCACAGTTTGTTGGGAAGTATTAGGATGTATCTGATCAGTAGCCCAGACACAAGGAATCAGAAATGTAATCTGGAGAGAATATCTCTGGCAAAGTACTGACCTACAGCAGAGGGAGGGAAGCAGGTAGTGGAGAAGGTAACTTCATTCATAAGAAGTGACTAGAATATTTTTTTACAAGGGAGATTTTGAAAAAGATTGAAATTATCTGCAGAAGGCATAGAAAACTGCTTTGACCAATATGAAAGATATTACGAGCTGACTACTGAAATGTTGAAATCTACTGAAAGGAAAGAAAAAGCATTTGAGCTAAGGTATCAATATCTCAAAACTGTGTGAGAAAAATTAAATCCCACACCATTAAATTAAATCCCATGCCTAAGAAAGAGTGAGAGAAGATGCAAGGAACTCTTCAAGCAGTATTCAGAGAGATTTACTTGAAGACTTGCCTGAGTTTAGTTATGTCTCCCCAGGTGTACAGCACAGGGAGCCAGAAGAGAAGATAACTCTATTCATGCCCTCTTGCTCAGCCAAACAAGAAGCTGCTGAGGGACGCATATGACTTAGAGAAGTGAAAATGGCTTTATCAAACATCTTCTGAAGATTAACTCTCAGCTTTCTGCATTTGAGCAGTTGCTTCCTAAAGCAGCCTGAGCAGGACAGCAGAGAGTGATGCAGGGTCCTGGGGATGCTGGGAGGTCCAGAGGCCAAGTTGTCCCCAGGTCAAGCATCATGGGCCAAACAACCCCACCAGCTGCTGCTGCGTGGTGTGGGGCACTGAGTGCTCGGCAGTCTCAGGCACCCTTCAGCACAGCAGTGCCCACATGTGCAGGGCAGCCTGCAGCTGGTTAAACCACTCCATTGGGTGGCAAAGAACACAAGAAAAACGCCCTCAAAAAAATCCATTTCTGAGTGAGCTGTACCTGAGAGCAGAATATTGCTTCTTGTCAGTGGCTGAAAGGCACTGATGAACTCTCCTGTCAGCAATGACACTGTGGTCTTTTTGAAGATGTCCTGTACCTTTGGAGGAGGAGCAATTTATTTTACAGGTGCAGTTTTCCAATGAAAATATGCACTTTATAGACCTGATACAAGAAAATTATGTAATCAGCTAGGAATAAGTGACCTCAATTTAATATTTATTTGCATAAGAAAAAAAATCTATAATTTTTTTCAAATTTATCAAGCAGAAAAAACTATTAATGTGGTATTCCCAAGAGGGGCATCCACCATGAGTTGTCTCTAGAGTATTTTGCTTTATGCATTCATAGCAGTAGAAATCAAAGTAGAAATACATAGCAGTATGCCAAATCCAAACTACTATCTGTTATTTGCATTCTGCATGTAATGTGGATGAGTCACTACACAAGGTATTACATCACTACATTTCCAATATGTCAGCTACGTGTTTGCATGGAACTGTTTATTCTGATAGCAGGATAATAATCTGAACTGTTTAGTCTGAGAGCAGGAAATTCATTTTTCTTCAGTACTGACCCTTTTTTGTAATTACAGAAGTAGTCCAGAAATCAGAGAAGTTAATTTCAGACTCATTTACCCATTGAATTTCAATTTTCATGTGTTTCCCACCTACCTGTGCACCCGCCTTCCCCAGCACAGAATGTCATTAAGGGCCACCCCTGAGATCTCATTTTTCACATCTATTTTTCCCTGTCTGGGTGGGAGTGAACATCATTCCTTCCATTCACAGAGCTTTGTATGGGACAAGTCACTTCAGGCTTTTTGTCACTTAACTTCATCCACTGCCCGAGCTTCAAAATTTCTCACACAGCCTAATTGGGCTGACAGTGTGCTCTCAGGGGCTTTTCCAACCAGAGCACACTTTCAGTCTCATCTGTCTTGCAGGACTCCTTGAAGAGCTGAAAAACAGCTATCGTAATAAAAATCCTGAACTCTAATGAAATTTCTTTTCTTTTTTTTTTCAGGGAAGACATTTCTTGAGAGTAAGATTTGTTGAAAACACGACAGGTTTTTAGCTTAAAGCTACTTTTGGGGTTTGCCTTTTGCCTCATGCTAGTTTTCTCTGGAAAGTCATTGCAACAGTGATAACACTGTGTCTGCACCTGTACTATGCTGTTCGTAGGTGGATCTGATCAACAAAAGTCAGACACCTTTATTTTTCAGCACAGCAGCAATCCTACAAAGTTGAATAACCAACACAGGGATGAATTTCCTGGATACTGCTTACCTTTTTCAAAGTAACAGATTAATGCATATGTCTGAAACATTTTCTAACTTTCTAACCCTTCTGGGAGTTGGAAGAGCTTCAGCCTGCTTCATGGGCCTTGAAATGCTCTACAAAGCAGTTGCCTGAGTTTTTATCACAGTTTCTTTTCACTTGCATCTTGCATCCTTCTTTTCACTTGGAGCATCAGTCCTTTGTAGTGTTTGTATGTCACTACTCTTTTTTCTTGAAACATTTGTCTCCTATCTCAAAAGCTGCAGGCTCTCCTTGCTTGGCAAAGGCCCTGATTGCTGGACAAGAAGAAAAAAGACTCTTCTGACCCCCGCGCAAAAATTTTTTTTAAAGGACTTGGACACAGATTCTGTACAGCAGGTCAGACAGCTATCCTGGCAACCATGAGACATCAAAGCTCTGTTGCCACTTATCAAAGATGTGTCTTTATTGCTGACCCAGTTCCAGGATACATCAAATTAACTGTGCATTAGCTGTAAATGAGCAGTGATGGTGACATGCTTTAAGGGTTGGTGAAGAAAGGTTGGTGAAGAAAGTTTGGTGACACCTTACCTGTTTTTGAAGGGTTCTTGGTGCTGGCACTGTTCCTTGGTGGAACTGTCTCAGCTCCCTTCTCTCCACTACTCTCTCCCTGACTCCCCTCTACAGGCTCTGTTGGACTTTACAGACCCTCACTCAGCCCACCCAGGGGCTTCAGAATTGCCTCACCTCCCACAACCTCCAGCTTTCTGCAGAACAATAATTGCTTCAATCCAGTTTGTGTTACCACTCACTTCAATGCATATCACACATCTTTCATTAGAACCACTGTCTTCACATTTCTTTGGCTGCCATCTTATCAGTCTTTGTTTTGTAAGTCTAGGATGAAAATGGAGATAGTTCATATTTTCAATTTTATCCTATATTTTTCACCAAAACATTGAGATTCTCAATATATGTTAATGAAGATTTTAAATTATTTTCACTACAGCAATATAGTTTTGTTCTATAACAATATTCATCTTTTCATTTATTATATTTTTTCAGTAAAATTGTCACAGCTGCGCTTGGGGTGAAAATATTAATTAAAGAGATTATCTACTGAAAAGATCCAAAGTTTTCCTCTATGAACTTTTGCTTGAAGAAAACTAAGTTTTAGCTCACTTTTAGTCAGTTACAAAATAGCAAAATAGCTGTTGCAATTAACAGTTTGTCTTTCTAAATTCATTAGAATTCAACATTATTCTATCTTATGTCACCACTTTCCCTCAAGTTTAGATGTTTTAACATTGGCAATAAACACAACATATGCAAGGGGCAATATGTATGTATATTGTACAGTCATCAAAGATTTAAAGCACCACAAGGAAAGCTGAGTCCATTGCTTTCCAGGGAGTTCTTTATCTGCAATGAATAAATAAATGTTTGATCAACAAGATCTTCCTTCCTGTTTTCTGTTTCTGTCACAGAAAGATATAACTTGCAATCCAGACACCCAGCTGAAAGGTTTAATAAGAGTGTTTCCAATTTTAGCATTAGGATATAAAGCTGTAAGTTGCATCCCCTATCTGATTTAAATGAAAATTAAAAGTTCAGCCTCTTTCCATTCAAGGCGATCAAGCCTCCCTATATAACAGTGCTAATTAGAGCCAGATGTATTCTTTTAGATAAACAAACTTTTGAAATGCATTTAACGTGCACTTAGTTCTGATTGATTTTTTTCCTTGTGAAATGGTGAGAGTTTAAATTGTTTCAAAATTCTTTACCCCTATGAATATATTTCTAGATAACTGTTCATGGAATAGTCCTCAATCTTTTAAAGTATGTGGCTATGCCTTTCTCTTTTGCAAAATTCATATGTGTAGGGGGCAGATAATTTTTTCTCCAAATATCTATTTTTCTCCTACTGGCTATTCTTTCTTTTTAAAGAAAAATAAATGAAAATTTTGTGTTCATAATCATGAAGCATATAGTAAATTAAAATCTAATTTTTAACTGAATGGAATTTTAATGTCACTGCGAATAACATAATTATTTGCTCTTAACTTTAAGTAATATATTTACATATATATGTTCATAAAATATTTTCAGGCCACAGATCAAAATGAATTAAAAACAGGGAGGTTTCTGCTCCTACTGGAAAATAAACATAGAATCAATATTGTAGCAAAACCTAATGTGCCCTAGAATTTTACTCTGGTATGATTTTGTGTAAAGGCTTTAGATGCATCATCTTGCATTACTTGTAGCCTGCTTTTGTTACAGGTAGAAACTTGTTCTCATGAATATATTTACAGGAGCACAATGAGAAGCATTAAGTAAGCAACCTTGACAAAATATGTAATCTTGTCTTTGAAAGACCATGGGATGTGAGAAGGATAACAGCAGGTATTTCAAATCTAGCCAGTAAGGTACCAGCCCACATCCTTTTGCCATCCTACTGCTCTGATGTCTGGTCTCTGCCCCTTCTGCCTTTGCTCCCTGGGCACTGTGCCCCAGACTGGAAATCACGTGTTTTGGTCCAGAGAGGGAATGAGGAATTTACATACAAAAGAAGCAATCAAAGAGGGAAATGCCTCAAAATGCCTTTTTGTTCACTGAAAAAAAAACCAAACCAAACAAAAAAACCAAAATAGTCTAGTTGAATAGGCCTCAATCTCTTTCTTCGTTACTGGAAAGAGTAATCACAAATTTAGACAGAAGATGAGTTCCCAAGAGAGCAGGATACAAGACTTTCTGGCTGTCATTTCCAAGCTCTGGGAGATGTGGAGCTGACTTGACCAACTGAATAAGTTGGTTATCTGGGTAAATTCAATCCAGCTTTGACAAAGCCGACAATATCCCACTGGAGGCAGCCTCTGTTGCAGTGCTGTGCTTCCCTCATGAGATGGATGAAGTGCCCAGAGTTTTCAGCTCACACCTCCATGGCAAAACACCTAAAAATTCACAATCCCCTTTTCCCCCTTCATCCCTTCTTCCTCTGCTGCCCTGGCTCCCAGCACCTTGTTCCCACAGGATGGTCCTGGCAACCTGGTGCACCTCCAATCCAAGAAGGCAGCACAAACAGCTGTCTTACATCTCCATGGCCATTGGGGTCCCATATTTGTAGGCAACAACTGACTGTCCAAGAGGGAAGGGGAGCAGCTCAAGGGAAAAGAGACAAGACCTAAAACCTTGTTTGATTGGAAGATTCATCAAAATTAATCTAGTTTGGCATGTTTTTTTACAACTTGGCCCTTCAAAATTAAATTTTCCTAGGTGATTTTTTTCCCTCAATTTGTTCTACTTTGTGGCACTGTGTTTTTGAAGGATAAGTCAGCTGGAAAACCTCAAAAAATAGCTTCCCAAAGAGAGCCTGGGTGACCTAACTCCTTGCAACTTAGATGCAACTGAGTGAACTCAGTCAGAAAGGTGTTCTCTAAGTATCACAATACTATACAATACACATACAGACAAGTGGAAAACTGTCATCACTGTTGATGTGCTTGATGGATATTCTGGGGGAAAAAAGGGGTATTTTTTAAAGGTTTTCTGTATATTCATCATTGTACTTACTGATCATTTGTGAAAAGAGCAAACCACTGTTGACATTCATCCACAGAGAAAAGTTTAAATTTTATACACCACTGCACCCATTATAGCTCAAGCAAAGTTCATGCTCTCAAGGTCACTCTTCTTTGCAATTCAGACAACAAAATTTACTTTTTGTCTTGCTCTTCAGTCTTTGGGGATTTTTTGAACAGAGCTCAAAATTAGTGCGGTGAATGCGGTTACAGGAATGAATTAAGACAGAAATTTGCTCTTTCCTTTCCTCAAGAAAAAAGATGCAGAGATGGGAAAGATTAAATGAAAGAGCTAAAGTAGATGAATCTGACAAAATAATTAAAAAAATGGATATTTGCAATACTAGCTCTTTTCCCTTACCATGAACCCCAATTTAAACCTCTTAATACTTTTAGCAAAAACAACACTGCTATATCATTTAGAGGCCTACTGATTATAAAATAATAGATACATTTTCAAAAGCAGTAACTGTTATGTTGCCTTTTAAATGTAGACCCTGATTTTCAAGACACAGCACAAAATGCTACAAAAATTTTGTTAATTATAAGGCATTTTCTATAGTAAGGTTTTTTTCTCTATGGTATTTTTTTCTCAGCTGTATTCTTCTTATTTTTGCTAGTGCATAAGTTATGTCTACCAGAAGAATTATAATATGAAGGTTCACCCTCTTGTAAATAAAGGTGATTTATGAGGGAAAATTAAGGCACAAAATAGGCAGACTTGCTTAAAGAAATTTGTAGTAGCTGACAAATGCAAAACTACTGGAAAAGCAAAGAAAACATAACAATTGCTCAAGATACTACAGCTAGATGCAAAATGAAATCCAGTAAATTACTGTTTAAAACTAGATTTTTTGAAAATTAGTTTACTAAAGCATATTGATTAGACTGAGTAATAGTGTCTTAGCTGAAAAAAGCACAACCATGATAAAGCATTGGGGAACTTAATGCAGAGAAAAGTCATGCTTTGTGATATTCAAAGTTCACCAGTAGGTATCTTTTTTCAACTCCGCAGCTTTTGTGATACTGCCTCCTGTGAGCCTTTGATGTGTTAATTGGTGTTTTGTACCAAATGTGGTTTAAAAGGATTCTAAAGTTTCATCATCCTGCATTTAACATCTGCACAGAGGTTGTCCACCTGACCAATTACATCTCCAGCTGACTTTCTAATCAAAAGGCACTGGGCTGGAGTTTGTTTTCTCGACCAGCAGACACACTTGTACCTGGGGAGGAACTCTCTCGGAGCATTCCTGGGACTTTAACTCATGATCCAGAATACACGGAGTAGTTAGTAGTCCTAGGGGCCACTAACAGGCAGTGCAATAGATCAGAATATCTTCCAGTTATATAACCTCATGTTATAGGGTTTCAGGACAATGAATAGGAGAAATAGAGAGTCAATTAGTTTGCCATACTGAATGTTTGAATTTTTCTCTAGAAAAGTCAAAGCAGAATTCAAAGCAGAAGAATTTCTGGGAAGGGCTTTTTTGACACAGCCTGACAGGACCCTTCAGTACTTACCATGGTTTCCCCAGGGGAACACAAAAATCCACCATGAATTTCAAGTCTTCTTAGCAAAAAGGGATTTCAAGCTAGTTAAAGGAACTACCTGGAAATGACAGTTATGTAACTCAAGTGAAAATTATAAATAAAAGAAATCATGGTTGATCTCATGAAAATAATTAGTTTCTACTTTGCAATAGATCAGCACTGACTGCAGAGAACAAAAGAATAGGGTAGAAAATATGTTCCTAGAAAGAAAGGAAAAGGGGAAAAATACATTTTTAACAATATGGGATTAAATAGAGCACAATATAAAAAGAGAAAGTTTCAACAGAATTAATAAAATAGGTTTAACCACACGTTTTCTCCTCACAGAAATCAAAAACTGAAGGCATTAATAAAACTATAGTAGGATCAAAAGATTTTCATTTATCTTTATATTTTATTTATATTTCATTAACAAATATTGTACTAGTCTTTTATAGAATCAAATAAGAATAGAGATATTGTGGACATAAATCTTTGTCTCCTTGGCTGAGCTTTCCACCAACTTCTTTATTTCAGATAACCTTTAATACCTGATTATACAGAGAATTCTTTTAAAAGCAAAACATCTCTTAAAATCTCTTCTTAAAAACAGTTATTTTGTGATTAGCAATTGTTAAAGAGTTATGCTGATTTTGACACTTTCATAGACTTACTGTCAAAAATGTCTCCAACTGGACTTTCAATGAGGGCTTCATTTTAGAATATTCCAACATTATACCTGAGATTAAAAAAAAAAAAGGATTTTGATTAGAGATTTATAACTTCAGTAAAAATATCCTGTAATGTTTTCAGAACTGAAAAATATGCAAAAATATATTTTTCTTCTTTTTAATTGAATTCTTAATTTTGACAGTTTGCAAACAGTAACAATGGAATTTCTCTTACCTCACATATTTATGAGATTTCTTGTTATTAATTCTTTTCAATGTTAAGAAAAGAATTACAGGATCCTTTTGAAGTTACTTCATCCAAGGTGAAAACTGAAAAAAAAATAGAAAAGGCTGAATTTCTTCTTCTCTAAGAAAAGGGAGATCAAATTTTCATTCCATTCTGTCAATTTGTTAAGAGAAGGGTAATGTAAAGGAGAGCATAGATGGTCTTTGAAAAATAAAGTTTTTGTCAGTATTTTAATTTTTTACATGATATCTACTTTCAAAATTATCCAAAACACCAGACCAAAACAGCCCTAAAAGACAAAATTTTTTTAACAGTAAAAATAAAAGAAAAAATGAGCTTGGATCCTCTTTGGTAATTTGACAAGCTAAAATACTGAAGCTTAAAATGATTTAAATGATTTTTCACTCAACATGTAAAGTTTCTTTTGAAGGGCATAAGATTCTGATTTTGAGAACCAAAACTCAAAATACTTCCAATCTCTTGCTAATACCTTGTGCCCAAGACAACATTTACAGCTGCAGAATCAGTTCCCAGAGCCCCAAGGCGCTGTCAGCCCTGGGCACCTCAGCAGGAATGGGAAGCACAGGGAGAAGTCTCCCTTTCAGGCATCTCATGATGGTGGTCTCACCCTCACTTCTTTGTCCCCACACTGACTATAGAATTTGGCTTGGGCTCTTTGTCCTGCGGTTAGCCCAGGAACAGAGCATTCCTACTTGTTTGTACAGATGGGAAATAAAAGTGGGATCTCAGTGGTCTTTGGCTTGCAAGAACCCAGATCAGGGCAAGGCTACTCCAGCAGTTATGCCGGCATTGACCCCGGCTACACCATCAACTTCCATGTTTTGCTTCATCTTCCAAATCCCACTCAGTGTCTGATTACCGGGGAGAAAAATATAGACTGATTCAACTGAGTCATCAAGTTGCAAGTAAGAACAGAGTCTTTTTGACATTTGCTTGGTGTTTCTTTCTTAAGACCTCTATATCATCTTTGAAGTGTACTTTGGGTCTCTGCTTTCAGTCCTTCGTGTCCTTATTTAAATTTTGAAGACAAAAGTGCTGATCTATTACAGGAGCTGCTCAACACCTTCTACTTCCTATAACACTTCATATGCTGAACTTTCATGCTGAACTTTTCATTCCTGGTATATGTCTTAAGCTGTATTTTTGTTTTGTTTTCTTTTTAAATTAATTTAACCAAAATTAAGTTTTTGTTTCTAAGAGTATATGTAAGGAAAAAACACACATTATTTTGTCCATACAGAATGAAAAAAACAAACAAACAAACAAACCAACCAACAACCAAATACTAAGCAAAACATTCAAACAATATAGAAAAATAAAACAGGCACCTGATGCACCTGAAGGCTGTGCTGACATTCAGCAGGACCTGGATAGGGACTGGAGAGGGGAATGCAAACAAACATGATGTGGTCCAACAAAGGCAAGTGCAGGGTCCTGCACGTGGGGAGGAAAACCCCGAGTGCCAGCACAGACTGGGGACTGACAGGCTGGAGAGAGCTCTGTGGAGAAGGACCTGGGGTTCCTGGTGGATGACAAGTTGTCCATGAGCCAGCAGTGCCCTTGTGGCCAGGAGGGCCAATGGTGTCCTGGGGAGCATCGGGAAGAGTGGCCAGCAGGATGAGGGAGATGATTCAGCCCTGATAAGGTCACCTCTGGAATACTGTGTCCAGTTCTGGGCTCCTCAGCACAAGAAAGACAAGGAGCTACTGGAAAGGGTCCAGTATAGGCCACAAAGACAATGTGGGGTCTGGAGCATCTCTTATGAGGAGAGACTGAGGGAGCTGGGCCTGTTCAGTCTGGAGAAGAGGAGACTGAGAGGGAATCTCATTAATGCATATATAAATGTCTCAAAGATGGGTTCCAAGAGGGTGGTACCAGACTCTTTTGAGTGGTGCCCTGTGACAGGATAAAGAGCAATGTCCATAACTAAAACACAAGAAGTTTTGCCTCAAAATGAGGCAGAACTTTACACTGAGGGCAGCAGAGCACCGGAACAGACTGCCCAGATCATGGAGTCTCCATCTCGGGAGACATTCTAGACCCACAGAGGCATGTTCCTGTGTAACCTGCTCGAGGTGACCCTGCCTTGGCAGGGAAGATAGACTTGGAAAACCAGGAAAATGCCCCAAGATGTGAGGCAGGAGGCTGCTTGGTAAGTGAAGAGGTTAGGCCAGACCAGGCAGGTCCATACCCCCTGCTTCCCTGCCTGAGGCTGGTGCAGTGAGCTGTGTTTCCTGCCAGAGTGGTGCCTAGGAAGAAGTCAGGTCAGTGTTTCAGGTCTCTTGCTGGATTTAAGGATCACATGGGCAAGGAGAAGCTTACTGAGCCTACAAGCAGCATGTGGGCTGGCAGGGATGGAGGAAAGGTGAAAGCGGTTTTCTCTAGCAGAAACCACTTCTCCTGGACAGAGGCTCACTTCTCCCAGCGGGTAACCCCTGCAGATCAAAAAGCTTCCAGCTTGTGCAGAGCAGGAGGAGAAGCAGCACCTTCCCACACACATTTTGGCAGGACCCGAGTTTGCCTGCCTTGGAATGTGGCACAGACAAGTCTTTCAACATGCAGGAGTGTTGAGTACCGCTACCCTGGGGAAGGCCTATCAGGGGAGTACACTCCTCCTAAAAGTAGAGGTATGGTTTCATTGGAATTTATGGGATTTTTTTTTTTTAAGGAATGCAACACAGAATTTACATACAGTTGGTCTGACTGGGAACTACCATGCATAAATAAAAAGTAAGAGGATAAAAATTCGGGACTGCAAAGGAAAATTCTGAAAATTTAGAAGCAGTCCTAGCAAAGGCAGCCTGTACATTCTTAATGCAGCTGCTTTAAGTGCGCCAGTTCTTTGATCTAAGCAGCATCACACCCAGACACGGCAATGTTATCGATAAGGTCCATTCAGTTCTCCCAGGGCAAGAATACCAACCCCAGGATCTCTAAGAAAAGGACAATGCTGAAGTACAGTGAATTCTCCACTTCAACACAGAGAACACAATTTATCATTTTGCAGTGGATTCAACTGGCAGGATGAAAAATCCTACTGTGCATGCCTTAAAGGAGCAGTTACTGACAGAGAGAGAAGATGCCACTGCTTCCCCAGAAAGCAAGAAAATTGCAGTCTCTGTTCCCTTCTTCCCAGCCAGGAACAGTAGGGCACTCTGACTCCATGGTGCTAATTAAAGATCAGATGTATTTTCAGACTTTGGGGATTCCTTCAGTACCTGGATCAGTCATTCACTGTGATCTTTGTTGGAATTTCTTTTTTTTTTTTTTGGCTCTTTGATTCAAATATTTGAGTGGTGTAAATTGGTACCGATCCCTAGGGGCTTAGTTCTTAAAGATAAAAGAAAAGCACCTTTTAAAAGTACTGCTTTGTCAGTCTGATGGTGAAAAGATGACTAGGAATGTCTACTGCTTGCAGTACACAACTGGTTGCCCTAGTAATACAGTAAAACTGAGTTGAAGGAACCCTGTATAGGGCAAGTATTATCACTAGAGAAGTGGAAAGATAACCCTGGCAGAAAGGTTTATAGCAACAAGGTTGAAAATGGACATTGAAAAAACAATTCATGCACTCTTTTGCTGCTCTTCAATTATGATTGAACAAACACAACTCTGGCATTTTACAGTGGGCTTGCTGAGCAAACTTACTTTACTCCTAGCAAGAGTTATATGATCAGATAAAGCTACTGTCAGCGTAGAAGGGAGTGCAGCATGGATGAGTTAATCTCAGTACCTATAGCATCCAAAACTGGAATCCCTTTTCCTTGTCATGGTGCAACTGCTGTCATTACCAGTTCTGTAACAGCATGTTTCCCTCTGTTACTCATGAAAACACACTGTGAATAATTTTAAAAAAGAAAAATTTTTATGGTGCAATTTCTGTTATAATCCATTTTTAGCTATTTATGTTATTTGAGGGCACAGTCAGTGATATATTTTTCTTCTGGTGTAAGCTTTGTAATTTGCTATATATTTTCTACATGTGCCTAGGCAGTCAGGACTAGCAGTTTTAGACATACATATACATGTACAAATCCAGAGAGGACTGGTAAACCAGCATATTGAGATTTAGAAGACTGAAAAGTCTACCTTCTATGACATTTAGTGTTGCAGATTTACCAGATTTTCCAGAAAACCTTTAGGAAATGGGCATTCAATGGGAAATGCATAGTCTAAATGGCTATCCTAAGATTTAATTTATCAATTTACAATATGCCAAACTTTTTTTCTTTGTCCTCACATTTCACTGTTCATAGACTTGTCCTACCTGACTCTCACATGCCTTTTACTCCTTCTTCAAAGGCTCCCAAACATCCTTGTTTCATTTTGAGGGGCTTTTTGGTTGGTTTCTTGGTTTGGTTTGGTTTGGTCATCTTTTTAATTGAAAAGAAAAGTTTCTATCTCCACTTGAAGTTCTTTACCTAAAGCAGGTCTCCTTGTGTGCTCTGGCACTGTGTCCATCAGGAGTTTTCCCTGCTCTCTTTGCAGTCCAAGTCTCTCCCCTGGAGTGTTTCTCACAGAGCCAAGCAGTCAGCTCTTTCAGCAGCAGAGTAATGTGCCTATCCAGCCAAGAACTTTTGGAGAAGAAAATCTTCCTCTGATCCATTCCAGTGATGGGAAAAAGAAGAGCATGGTCAATTGTTGTGTTAAGGTCCAAATACTGAGCAAAGAATTCAAACAGACAATTAACTGGGGGCACGGTGCAGGAAAGGGGTGTGGGTGTGTGGGGGTGTGTGTGTGTAGAGAGGTGCTATGACTTTATTAACAGTATTAATGTTCTCAAGAGGTGGAGTGCTGCAGACTAACAGCTTACTCAGCAATTTCATGAAATGCATTTTTTCTTACCTTAGATCAAAGAAAGCCCCCATTTCAAACCAGTGCCTGATATACCTTGTGCTGGAGTAAACTAATGGGTATTATATAACCTATTCCAAAAATAAAACAAAATTTTGCTAATGTCATGTGTATTTTGTTTTCCTTTTCCTATAGTGTCTCAAGGGAATTGAAACTAGTCAAAAAAAAAAAAAAAAAAACAAAAAAAACCAAACAATTACATACAAATAGTGCTGACAGAGTTGCAAACACACAGTACATTTATATTCCTAGGGTACCACTGGGGAGGTTTTCCTCATTTAGAGATGTTCTAGAAAGGGCTTAAACCAAAGCAGTACTGAGATCCTTTCTATAATCACAGTCATATGTTGTATCAATTGTTCTATTGAAATCAATGCTTTATTATATAATACTTATGCCATTATGCATTAATCTGACAATGATTTTCCTAATTTTCCTAGTCACAGGTGGTAGAGTCCCAGAGTTCCAGCTGCTGTTTCTGTGTGTCTTTTACAGTTGCCCTTCATTTTCCTTGCTCTCCCTTCAGTTTTGTGATGTTTATCTTTCTTGGCCCTGACAGACCACATGGAAGGAGAATGTTGCCCTTTTTGGCAGTGTTGTAGCTGCGGGAGCACAGAGGACCTGGAAAAGCAGGTTTGAGCCGTGCAAGTGTCTTCATATCTTAAGCATGTGTGCTCACAGTTTCATCAAAAGAAATCTGTGACATGACTTTTCTTTTGAAAAAGACTGATAATCAAAATTTGTATTGAAGAACAAATATTGCAGCTTTTGGGCTGTCTTGTGCCTTGGATCATGGCATACTCTTACTATGTCACACACTTCCAGCCAGAACCCCTGACTAGAAGCAGTGGTTTCTTCACCACAGACAGATCCAAAGTGAAGTACATGTTCATTTAATACATAAATTCCCTTCTGTCCTGTGCAGAATGAATCAGCACATTTCCACATGTCTTCCTAATAGAGAAGCTCATATTAGGAACCAATAATAAAGTACATCTGGGAAGATTTAGCCACCACATGCCTTAGCATAATTTGAATAAATATCATTGAACTGTGTGCATGTTGGAATTAATGAAAACTATGCTTTCATTAAATAAAATCATTACTTCTCAGTTATCCTATTTTAATAATAAATTCCCATCTAGCCATAAAGTTTATTTCATAAAAGATCTATTTAAGTAGGTAAAATTGTTGTGCTTATATTGTTAGTTAACCAATTTCTACATAAAAAATGAGGGATGTAATTCACATGCAGTGCCTGAAATACATTATTACAGACTTATTCAGAAAATAAAAACTCACTTTGTCAATAGAAATATTTCCAAAAACAAATTCAAGTAAAAATTACCAAAGAAAACCTTCTTTAACATACTATTACCTTGGCTTTTTTTGGAAAGATTAACTCCTACACATTCCATTTTATAGCAATATAGTTACGCACAGGAAAATGTATCACCTATTTTAACTTTAGTTATCATGAAATTTTTGCTCTAAGGAGTAGGTAAGAGTCTTAAAATATCCTGTTTTAAAATTATGTTCACTTTCTGCTATTATCCTAGAAATAATATCATATCAAACCTCTTTTTCAAGTATCCATTAGAGTAAGAATGTCAAGTGAGTCATTCTTTTAACATAATGGCAAGATGTGGTTATTTTTATTTGTTGAAATTGTAATTATTTGCATATACAACCCTACACTACTAGTTCAGGAAAAATTACTTAAGATGTGATGTTGATGTTAGACAGACTGCTTAAATACAGCAATATTTTAGAATCATAGATTAGTTTTGTTTGGAAGGAACCTTAAAGATCCTCTAGTTCCAACACCACGGCCATGGGCTGAGGTAGGTAGAAGGTAGAAGGAAGACTAGACCACCAAAATCTCATCCAGCCTGATGCTGGACACTTCCAGGAATGAGGCATCCAGAGTTTCTCTGGGCAAACAACTCCAGTATCTCAACATCCCCATAGTAAATATGTCTACTCTGATATCTAATATCTAATATAAGCCTACTCTCTTCTGGTTTAAAGACATTCCCCCTTGTCCTATTACTATCTATTCTTGTCAGAATTCTCTCTTACAGGCTCCTTTTAAGTGCTGGAAGGCTGACATGGGGTCTCCCCAAAGCCTTCTCTTCTCCAGGCTGAGCAACCACAACTCCCTCAGCCTGTCTTCACACAGAGGCACTTCAGCCCTCAGATGATTTTCTTGGCTCTCCTCTGCACTTGCAGAGGAGATCCATGTCCTTCCTACAGTGGGGGCCCAAGAACTAAACATGTTACTGCTGGTGGGGAAGAAAGAGTAGAGCAGAGAGGCGGAATCACCTCCTTTGACCTGCTGGCCTTGCTGCTTTTGACGCAGCCCAGGATTTGGTTGGCTTTCTGTGCTGTAAGTGTACATTGTCCAGTGATGTTGAGGTTCTTGTCTACCAAGACTGTCAAGTTCTTCTGGATAAGGCTGCTCACAGCCCCTTCTCTTCCATGCCTGTGTTTGTGCTTGGGATTGCCCCAGCCCAAATGCAGCAACCTTACGCTTGGCCTTGTTGAACTTCATGAGTTTTGCACAGGCCCGCTTCTCAAGCCTTCCAAGTGCCCTGGAAGTGATAAAAAACACTTGTGGATGTGACACTTGACGACATGGTTTAGTGGTGAACAGGATGGTGGTGTTGGGTTGATGGTTGAACTTGATGATCTTAAAGATCTTTTCCAACTTTATCGATTCTGCGATTCTTTGTCATAGAATACTGTGGGACAGTGTCAGATGCCTTGCACAAGTCCAAAGACAGCTATTAGAGTAGAATCATCCAGTTAGTCAGAACAATGTACTGTAGGTGATGAAAATGTTCTTCTAATTGTGTAGTATTTGTGACACTAAAAAGAAATTATATTGCTCACGGCACTGTGCACAGTAATTTCAGTTTACAGGTGGTTCTGTTTTATGAGTGAGGTGATGGCTTCTCAACGGACCCAATGGACACCCTGAGAGGTACCAGTAAAGATCATTTCTATTTGTTCTCAGTTGTTCTAAAAATTGCTAATTAATTAATAATTCAGAGGTAAGATTAAAGTGATAACAATACTGTAGCTGCTGACAGTCATAAAAGCAGAACAGCAAAACCACTCTCCCAAATAATTAAATTAATGTCTTAGCAGAATGTACTACTGTAAGTGATCTAATAAATAACTGCATGATAGAGACTGGTTTTCCAATGTTTTAATTGAAGTAAAAAATACTAACATAAATTTTAATTATACCAAACATTCTTAGTAATTTTTTCATGGGGGCTAGGGCATAGTGCATGCAAATACACATCCTCCAGGATCTGTTCTGTCTCCTTCTTTTTAGAAGACTTTTCTTTTTTATAGAAATAAAAGGCACAAAACCTCCTCGACATGCATTTGTTTGTGAGTTTTAGATACCTGTAGTCTACTTGAAAAAGAAAACTGACAGCAATCATTTTCCTGCATTGTAGGTAGTATGTCAAGCACGGCACATTGACTCCCAGTGTTTCTCATTCTATTTGAGAATTAGTGAAGGGTGGCTTAGTGCCACCTAGGAACTGATACATTATTAGATATGTATGCAAGATAGGCTGCAGTTTCTTAGATCAGCCGTTGCAGTCAAGATTTTAGTGCAGGATATAAGAATATCATTGGGATAGTTTAGGAAAAGAAGATCGATATATTAAAAGCATGTCCAGATAAAAAAATTTACTTTGTTTCACAATACATAATTTTAGCAAACTTTATGTAAATGTAGTAAAATGCCCAGTCATATTAAAAATAAAAGGGACAAAAAGAGATTAATTTACTCTTGCACTCTATTTATTTATTTATTAGACTGTCAATCCCTGCCTTGCTTCCCAGTGTTCATACAAAGGGAGTTGCCTTTTCTCTTCCTGCCTATTTTTCTTCTGCCTTGAAGAAGTGCTGTGCAAGGGAATTCACTGGTGGCATCATTAGCACAATAGCATCATGCAGCAGCTGCTTTCACCTCCAAAGCACTTGGCAAGCATTAGTTTAATTGATCTTTTGCATGAATCAAGATAAAAGAGTATTTTATCAGCATTGTCTGAACATAACCAAGACTTCCTTTTTTTTGATAAGCTATTACTGAATATTACTGAGATTTTTCTGCTCACAAAGCCTTTCCTAGATTGCATATATAAGGATAGCTTTCAAAGACGTAATCAGAATATTAAAATCTTAACTATTGATTATGATCTGCATTGATTTTAATGGATATGTTCCTGACAGTGTGGTTTTCACAGCTTTGGCATTTATTCTCTCTATTTATTTATATTCAAGGCTTTATTCTTTGGACAACTGAGGTAGCATTGCAAATTGGTTTTGAAGATTTTGCTGTTAGTAGTCATGTCCTAGTTTCAGTTAAGAGCATACAGTCTAACCTAAAGTTTCTGGTACTGCTGAGATATCAAATTCACTCTAGTGTGTGTATTGCCCAGGTGAATACATATGTGAGTTTCAGCGACTCAGGGAGAGACACTTGCTAATCTTTCTCAGCTCCACATGAAACACCATGACATCTGTTCCCATCTTTATGAACCCCCAGTAAAAATGATGCCTTTACAAATGGAGGGCAGAAACACCCATGATTAAACAAAAAAACCCACCACATATTACCACAATGAGGATTAAAAAGCAGTTGATATCTACAAAATGTGTTTTGAGATTTCTTTCTTATTTCCTAATCAAGGATATACATTTTCCTACTTCGTCTTTCAAGGGGAATCATGGTTGCTACGACATTGCTATTACTGTTTGTGTTACTGTAGAATTTCCAGGATTGAGATTTCAGACTACAAAGGTTCACCATATAAAAATACAATGAAGTAAAGCTCCCTATCTGAAATAATTTACCACACCGGAAAAACCAGGTAGATGTACCAAACAGATAGAGGCATAACAAGATAGGAATTTTTTAGCACACCACTGTAAACAATGGTCACACATATGTCATATTTTCAAAGAATTATTAGCTCTAGAAATTGATGTGATTAATGGGGTTCAGAGCAATATCATTCTTTCCATTAATTTGCTCTTTCATATTCTCATTAAATTCATATTTATCAATTAACTGAATATTTAGTTCTCCATTCAGTCCTCTGGGGTCTAAGGAAATGAACTGCTGAGGAATTTTACTGAGATGTATCCGCATGCATTTCCAACACTGACTTAATTTCTGATATTGAATTTCTTACTTCCCTAAATTGCAGATACAGATGGGAAATGACTGTGTGGGACCGACAGGAAAATTCCAGTACATTGAAAACCAGGCATCCCAAATATGAATATAAAAGATAAATATGGATGAAAAATAAAAATTACTGGCACCACTGCCTAAAATTCATTGTTACTTCTGAACATCAGCAGACTACCTACCTGTTTGGATGCTATTGCCTAGTATGTGGAGACATTAAGTTCTCACTAGATCATTTTCCTATTTTTAAGTTTAACTTTTTTATAGTCTATTTAACAGACATAGGCAAAATCAAGATTGGTGAGCTGGTTTCATATGCTATCAATTGCATTTTCTTGTGTGAGCTCTCTAAAAGTGATATAAAGAAACAATGCACAATCTCTGATTGAGACTCTGAAATGTATTATTATTTAGATTGAGCTTTTTGTTATGTAAATTGCATGTTACTGCATTTCAAGATGAGAAGCAATTGTGGACAGTGAAATGAAGAGGAAATAAATTAAAAATGGACAGCAAAGGAATTTTATTTATTTGACTGAAGGCTGAAAATGCACAAAAGCAGATAGGTACAAGGATAGGACAAGCCTGACATCTCAGATAAACACAGATTGATATTACAAAAATGTAAAAATAAAACAAGTAGAAACATTTAACGCTGTGATCAAATAACATATTTAAGAGTTTGGCACCTTTTTTCCCTGTTCTTTAAATCAGACAAGTCTTTCTTGTTTTAGTTAATGAGACAGTGATAGGAAGTTTCTTCAGGTTTCCTTCATTATTTCAACTGGTTCTGACCCATTTGCTCACTATAATGTCATCTAAGACTTAACAACTTGGTAATTGCTGACTTTCTTGGTTACCTAAGAACAAATTGCTGCTTTAATTTGAACAGCATTCATTTATACTCATAAATAATGACCAGTATTGCTGAATTAGTTATTCTAATTGTTCTATTTATGTAGAATGTAATAGACCTCAGCCTTTAAAAAAACCCACTTTTATAGTGTTTTACTAGCTTTCCTTGTCTCCTCAGCCCAGGTGTGTGTGAGAAATCCAGTGTGAAATGCTAAGTCTTTCTGGCCTTTGGTAAGATATTCAGCGGAGCATTGGACACCACACTGTTCCACATGAGAGATGTGCAGGGAGAAAATTACAGATAGAAGCAAAATAGGAATCTTTCAGCTTAAGGCCTGATGGCCATTTTCCTAAGCTGCCCCTACTAGAAAACTTACCTCTTAAATATTTACAGTGCAATAATGATTATCTCTTTCCTGACAGCACAGGTGAAATCTATCAAGCTGTTTGTTCTGTTACTACTCTAGGCCCTACAGCTCTTATCATAGAGAGCCTATGGAGGAAACTCAGCTCCCTCAATGGCACAAAATTAACATAAGCTTTTTTTCTCCTGTGTATTCAAGTCTGCTTCTTGCAAGCATAACATGTATGTTTATATTCTTTGCAAGGGAAATACCGTCAGGCCTGAATAATTGACCTGAAGTTACTAGTTCTCGCTTTTGTCTTCGATGTTCAGTTCAAATCCCATTACTCTAGCCAGCGCCAGCGGGCATATGAGAATGCAGTACGGCAAGTTGACCCACTTTTTTCACTGTAAAATCCTCACTGTTTCTCCATGAGATTTCAAACCACCCCAAATGGAGTTGCAGCCTTTGGAACTGCAAGGAAGAAGTGGAACAAGCTGGTTTACTGTAGTAATCACTGTTTTTACATTACCATACTCTTACAGTTAACTATTGCAGGAGGCAATCTGGTAGGAAAGCTCCCTAGAAAATTTGATCTAGTTACTAAATGCAATACTGGCATATTTGTGTGGATATATATTGAAATGAACTTCATTTACAGAACAAGACTAGGAGACCTAGAAACCATTCCAGGCCCTAAAGGCCTCTGAATTACTGGCTTTAGTGAGGACGTGATGCACAGACAATCTTGACAAAATAAAATGACATGTAACTGGTTTGTGCTTGTTCTACAGCTTTTTACACCACCAAAAAATTCAGAAAGCAGGATGTATTTCATTGTCCAGACCTCTTCTGTAATGTGTACCTTTCCCAAACCTTCCAGATCCACACCTTACCCTGCACTATGTTGTTACCAGTTTCCTGAAAGAATTGGCCTTGCTGATGAACTTCTGACATAGACCTGTGTTTTCATATAAAGCCAGCTCTCTTCACATGTCTGGAATTTTGTGACATTTTTTCAATTGAATATTGACTGCACCCTCTGTTTGCCTTTTGCTTTCACCTTCTTTCAACCCTTCCACTGAAAGATGACACCTTTCAGCAAAGTTACTTCCTGAAGTGAATATAAGCTTTACCACAATCCAGCATAAAGATTAAATTCAATTTTACCTTGTTTTTCCAGGACTATGAAGCATGGCATCTAAGTGAACATCTGTTGTCCAAATACAACAAGCACAACTCTACAGGAAAAAAAAGCCTATAAAATTCTAAGTAAATTCAGTCCTGAAAGAAAACAAACAAAAAAACCCCAACAATTTTATACTCCTTCCTGCAGAGTGTCAGCTGCCCAGGAATAATTGTCACAGTGCAGTTACTTTATAAGTCTTAGCAGTCAGTGTGAGCATAATGCAATTGAAATCAGTGGAGCTCTGCTCAGATGCATCAGCTGAGGATGTAACTATCAACTGGAATATTAAAATTCACAAACACTCTCTGTTACTGAGTATGCCGCTCTGCAGTTTTGCTAAAACATAGAAGAAAGATTGGAAAATATGTAAATAAATTTCAAATAATGCAGCTTTAGGTTTAAGTGTATGGAAATAAAATTAGAAACATTCTAGCATAAAATCTCTGCACTTAAAAACAACAACAACAACAAAAGAGGAAGTCTTTCTTCATTGACAATTAAATATTTCTGATAGGATTTTACTATCCTGAGGAAGTTAGCATGTGATAGGGTGCAGGCAACATTTCAACATGACTATACATACATACTTGAAGTTTAAAAATTATAGACAGACAAAAGGTTTCTAAATTAAATAGAATTGTTTTGGTTTTGTTCTTATTTCATATCCCTCACTGAAATATCCAAGTGTTTCTCAGCTGCACATGGAGCAACATAACTGGCATCAGTACAGTGCTATCTATATCCACATACTCTCCAAGGGGTGACCAGTGTGCATTAAAGCATTTTATCTTGTTTTGTTATCAAATGCTGATGCTTTCTGAGATATTTGCTGAAGTATTATGAAGCTCAAACATATATTCAACCCTACAGCACAAGAAGCTTCTTGGTGAAACATTTAAGAGCTTTGGCATCCAAACTGGTCCCTCTCTAGAAAGTACCTGGGAAAGGGCTGAAGTAAGAAATGGCCTGATTTCATTCATAGATGGCATATCTAAGCCTCTAGACCATATCAAAAAGCATTAGTTATTTATTGTAGATTGAAAGGCTCATTTCCTTCCTGATTCCCTCTACAGTTTTCTTTCAGATTGATGAAACAGTCCCAGATGAGGCCTTCTCACTTGCATTGATAATGATGGTTTGCAACTCAGCCAATACACTTTGGAGAGATCAGAACTGAAGCATCCAAGAGTATCTTCAAGGAAGTATAAAATACCAGGTTTATTACAGGATTGAGATATACAATATTAAATTAAAGTTTTTTTTTAAGTTGAAACTTCTTTCTTTGAGGAACAATTAACTTACATTTCCTGCCTTTATTCCCTGTCTAGCATGGCAACTGTCACACATTTCTGAAATCTTTAGTAGCTATTGCAGGTAGAAATTTTCCTTTTTCTAGCACTATGCCTGACCCTGTTAGACTCATGGCCCCTGATCAAGCCTTTCTTCCACTCCACTGTTCATTAAGCCCAATGCAGAAGTATACAATGTAGCATTTAGTGTAGGTGTAAAAATTCAGTTTAATCCAAATAACACTTCTCATTTGTTGAGTTTATCTCCCATATTTCTTGCAGCTCTGATAGCCCTTACCCTTTACTCTAATATTTTATGGGCTTGAACCTTATACTCTTTTGTTCTTTACTCCTTTTCATGTGCCTTTTTAAAATTTGTGTCTCAGGAAAAATTAGTAGTAATGATCAATGGCTGGGTTGTTTTGAAAAACTCTGCTACCTGCAAGTAACCAGATGTGGTATTTCAATAGGGCATTCATTAAGCCAACATGAGTCAATTTAATAAAAAAAGAAATTTTAGGTATATACTGAGAGAAATTGGCAGATCCAAGTGCTCTCTGGACAGAAGGACATTCTTTTTTCTGTGTATTGTTATGCATTAACAAGGAAATTAAAGCTGATGGGTTTGAAAGTCTTAGGATCCAGAACAGTAATGAAGAGAGAAAAACTGTAATACAAACTTCTTTGTAGTCATCTGCCAAGTTTGACAGAATTTTGAGGTTTGATCCTCAAATACATGCAAAATGAAGCCTGCGTAACAAGAGACAAACTGAATTTTGTCTACCCTTGGTATGCTCATGGCCAGGAATTTTTTCCAATGGATAGCTAGAAAGCTTTTGGCTTTTACTTTGGACATAGGTGAATACTCCCAGCCTCATTATTAGAAACACTGTTCCTGCTCTATTTAAAATGTACATAGAGGTAAAATAGTGCCTCCCTGTACCCCAGACTTCTTTAGCTTATATGTGATCAGAAAGATGGTTTTACCCAAAAGCTATTTTGAACATAGTAAGTAAACTTTATACTCACTGTAGTTTTCCTGAGATAAGTATTTTCCCTTAAGTTTTATGTGGTTATGTTTCCATAATAGATTTCTTTAGAATGGTTCAAAGCCCTATTTAAAATATGCATAAAAATGAGTACCCAAGGCAATATGTATTGAGTAATGAGTACCAAATAATAATGAGTACCAAAGGTAATATACTATATTATCTACTATGAGAGTGGAAAAAAATAAGAATCAATGGGCCTTAAGTGCATAGGCTTAAGCTTCAGCATTTCATCTTCTATTTTGTTTTTCCTTACAGTACCTCAGAAACATATATATGACATGGAAGTCATAGTTCTAAATGCCTTGAATGTCAAAATAGTCACTACTCAAAATTAATGATCATTGGGGTTTAGTTTTGTTGGGTTTTTTTATGATATGCATTCCCAAGTCCCTATTAAAAAAAAAAAAAAAAAAACCAAAAAAAAAAAAACCAAGAAAACAAAAAGCCCCACCCCCCAAAAAAGAAACAACAAACAACAAAACCAAACCTCAAATGAACAAAAAAACCCAAACAAATCTCTGATGTTTATCAGAGTAAAAATAAGGCTTTTTTAGTAAAATAGCTCTGTTTAATACTAGAATTACTGTTCTGCAGTAAAATCTAAGAACAAAGTTAGAAAGGTTAGAATTGCTTCTAGACTCCCAAGCCATAAGAAGCTCTGGCCTTGCTGAACCAGACTCCTGCCTCTGCCTGAGGAGACCAAGGACATCTCTGAGATGCCTGGCACTGGATCTGCCTCTGCAGTACCCAGGGTCTTGGGACACAGGGGCTGCTCTTTCTCAAACAGCACTACCAGAGACTGGCAGTGCTCCATCCTGGGGAAGATGGCTCAGGAATTTCAAGGAGAGTTAGATAATTAAATCCCTGGAGGCTCCTTTCCCCTGGAGAAGAGTAAGGAAATAAAAGATGGTTATTTCCACCCTATGTATTAAAAAAAAAAAAAAAAAAAAAAAAGCCCAATGGTTACTTAACACTCTCTGACGCTTGGAACAAATTGATTGTCCTTCTAAAACACCATACACACATATCTATAAAGTGTCCGTATTTCCAGAGGATAGAGAACTATCACAGACCTTGGTAGATTATCTTCACAACAATAGAGAAAGAAAAGGATATCAGCACACAAAGGACACTTTGAGATTTGTTTTTTTTAGGAAGAACGTGCATCTGAAGGATCACAGGCTTCACTCGTTCACCTTGTCATCAGGGATCAGCAGTGGTCTGGTCTGCTCCCTGGAGAGAGCACTGAGAGGGGTCCCAGCTGCCTGGTGGGCACCAGCAGATGACACCTACCCCGTTTTTATGACCTCTGGCCCTTCCACAGCTGGCTGAGCTGGCTGAGCTGGCTGAGCTGAATGACTTGGCTGAAATGGCCTGGAGGGACCCCACCCTTCTCTGGGGTTATACTTGGGTGTCACTGAGGAACCTGTTTCAGCTGGCATGTGCTACTCCTTCAAGAATGTTTTGGTCACACTTCCAAGCTCTTGCATGCAAATTCCAGGAACTCATTTTAATGAGAATTTCACTCCCAGGTGAAGCAAATATTGCAAGGAATTTGAGACCCTAGGCATAGGCTTATAGCTCTTCTAGTGCAGTCCTGCCCTGCAGACACTGTAAATGCATTAGCAATGTACATTTTACCAAACTTTGCCTGGAGGTTCTTAATGAGATCCAAGAACATATAAATTGGATTAATCTAAACTCATATTTATTTGAACTTCAGGGCACATAAATCCATAATATAGGCAAACCAAAGAAGAAAAAGGGAAAAAAAAAGAACCTAAACAAACTAACTACTACTTCTAATGGGGGGAAAAATATCTATGAACACTTTAATATGAACTGAAAGGATTTATAAAATTGCAAAGGAGCAGAGTTGTTCTTTTGTCTTCAGTCCTAGCAGCCTAAGCCTCATACCATTAATAACAGAAAAATAACTTTATCTGCTTTTTCGGGGGGTTATTTAATGTGAGAATGCCCACAAGAAAGAGCAGAGGCCAAACAGCTTTGGTATTAATTCAGTTTTAATGGGGATTGTTATGTAGCATTATTCTCTGTGCACATCAATGTTCCTGTTTCTCTCCACTCCTTTCCTTAGTGTGAAAGTTGTCTCTTCTCACTAATTAAATTTCATTACCTCCCACTGAAGAGAACAGAGAGATTACTGGCTGACTGCCTTTGACACAGTTAATCAATCCCTGGAGAACAAATAATGACCCTATTTTTGTTTCTTTTTTAACTTGCAACCTTTTTTTCTATCCTGAGACACAATTTCCCCAGTAATTTGAATGTATGTCCATCTTCAGTTTCAGGACCCTAATGATAAGTAATTCTGTGGCAATGTAAGTAATCAATAAGAGGATAGTTATTCATCTCATCTTTAGTAAAAATATTAAACTTGCAATGTCATTTTGCCCTTAAAGCTCTCTTTATTATTATTCATGGAAAACACTGGAATCTTGCTATCTGGGAGCACCACTAGCACTGTATTCACCCAGTCTTATCTACAAAATTATTTACATAGAAGCTGGACATCAGTTACAAGGTTTCCATTGCTTGTGTCTCATGTTTTTAATTATAATCCATTTACAGCAGAGATCCACTGATTTAAGAGTAGTGACACCACGCGTGAATTCTACTGTAATTTTCAATTTATGAAAAATATAACTGGATGTTAAGGACACTTGCTATCAAGTGATGAATCTGACCAATTCAGAAAGACCAATGGAAAGAAGTAAGTAAACCTCCTAAAAAAAGTAGCCCCTTCTACTTTTCATATATGTGTATGATTAATTGTAGGGCACACATACATTAGTTTTTTTCTCATTCAGATAAAGCACAATTTCTACCTTCAGACAAGGGATGGTAAGACTAAATTTCTTAATTAAGTTGCATTTCAGGTGCTGTGTAAAGTGTGATACCCCTCACTCAGTGAATCTAGATGACAACTCTCAAGCATCAATACAGAGAACATTTGCATACGTGCAAATACATGTGGGTCAGTTTTAGCCTCTAACATAATTTCTTTCTGTCCCTATCAATTTCCAAACTGAAAACTTTAAAAAAATTCAGTTTTTCTGCTGACTGCATGAGTCCACATCCTTCTGGGAAAGCTTTGTGAGACTCAATTACATTAATGTCAGCTCGTATTATATGTAAGTATTTAACAACCCACTGTCACGAGCTACCCAAGTGCCTAAGTCCCTAGAGTGTACACTTTGTCATGATAGCACTGAGAGAATGGTCTGTGTGTCTTTCTTGATCTGTAAACCCACTGTTGTACCACTCTTTCAGACTTGCCTCTTTTTTTAGAGCAGCTCTTCCTCTCTGGTCCCCTTTCTTAGCTAGGACATATATACTTTGTACATAAGCTATCAGCTCTGTTGTGGGAATCAGTGTGTTCAAATGGATGGACTCTTTCTTTTTATTATTTTAATGATTGCTTAATGGATTAAATAACTACCTGCTGGTTTATTGAAGTCTCAGTTTTGCAGATCTCTCCATGGTTTAATGAGGAAAGTATCAGCATATTTTTATTTCCAGAGCTGTCTAAATCCTCTTCTTACCATGACAGGTGTTACCCACACAGTATGAGCCACTCTCCAATTAACCATAAGACAGCTATGTAACCTACTAATTAGAAGTGGCAAATATTAATTTAGAGCGTTTCAAATGAAGAAACACTCACTTTCAAAACTAGGCAAATTTCCTAAAATAAGAAGCAAAACCTAAGATTCAAGCAAATCCATGACAAAAGGGTATATGAAAAAAGTTAACTTTTTTTTATAAACTAATATAAAGAGGTTAATGAAATGAGCTGTGTATATTGCTCCTGCTATTTCAAATACCACCTTGCTCATATTATGGGAAGAGTTAGAAGGAAGATGTGAATACATTATCTCATATCTACAATTATCTAGAACACAAGCTTGTCCAGAAGTAAGGTTTTGGTTTTAGGACTCTTTCACAGACATTCTGAATGAATACAGACAAGTTTCATAGTTTGTGTCTTTAGCTCTTTTATCTTTGTCATCTGAACATTGATATTAGAAAACAAAACAAGCTTCCCTATCTCACAGGATATTGAAAGCATAAAGACAGTTTAATGTTAAAGACCTTAGCTAAGAGTTACACAGGTATTGCCTTGATGAACTAGGTCTGAGTATTCTTTCTCCCAAGAAAATGACAGGGTTGTGGATTTTTTGTCCTCATAAATGAAACCTCCCTATAAACCCTATAAAATATTAATGTGATCTGTCAATACAGAGCACTTTCCTAAAGTAGATGGTAACCTTATAAAAAATGAGAACACACGATACTTTCAGGAAAAAATATTTCAAATTCTTTGGAAAGTCCAATTAATTATAACTTAAAGTAGAACAACCCTCAGAATCTTTTTATAAATGTTGTTTTCCTAATGTCTGAAGTAAAAATGTGAAACAACCCTCCACTTCTCTGCTTAGGTCAGAAGCAAAATTCTGATGAATTTATGCAGGTCAGAGCTTTTGCTTTAGTTTTTTGCTCATTATTACCACTATCATATCTACATATTACCATTATCATATCTACTGTCCTACACCATTACTTCTTTCAGATCAGTTGCCGTAGTTGTCATTTAATATTCCTGTGAAATTGCTATTGATATTCATTACACATGGATTGGAAAGGGAAGGATCCATTTTATACAATGACTAAATGATACAAGTTAATCAAGTAAATCTGAGTAAAACTGGACTGTTTATGTCCTCTTGCTGCTGTCAGTCATATTTGCAGGTGGAAAAAATGATCCATTCTTTCCTTGCCTAGAGCAGCATATGAGCAGTTCATGGCAACTGTAATCAAAATTGGTGTTTAATGATGCTTGAAAATTATTGCATTTTGTTTTAAAGTCTCATTCTGTTCTAGCACCATCAGCCTATTTTTCACTTTTGTGAGATTTCTGGGATATGAAGAAAATATAATAATATGTAATATACAGCACATATGTCCGTATGTAATATTCAGATCATGAGTTCCAGAAAAAGCAAGAAATCATATGAAAAATTAAAAATAAAAAGTTAAATCCATAAAAATACCATTTAAGTTCATATTTGAAGGAATTGCAGAATTTAGAGTTTCTGGGGTCTGTTTTATTTTTACTAGAATGTACTATAAAATAACTGGTGCAAATCTCTTTGAGTTTGTCGCTTACTACACGCAAAGGATAAAACCCTGAGGCAAACAAAAATACAGCACAGTTCCATGATCTCTGCTCACAAAAAAGATCCATTGAATTCATAAGAGCTGTTTGCTTGGAGAGGAGCTGGAAAAGCACTACCCTGGCCTATGATAGCTCCTGTTTTCAAACTCAAATTATGTCACATCTGCAGAAGAGAAAGGAAACACTGCAGAGCTGATGGCTATAGGCATCTTAGGGTTACCTATTTCCTGCTTTAGGCTTGTGTAATTCAGCACATTACAGTTTGTGTATATAGACTTGAATCCTTTTAGAACACAAGGAAGGGACTCAGTTGACCTTACTTCAAACATCTAAATGCAGATGTCAGCATCAGAGCCGGTTGTCTAGACTCTGGAATTCTGGCAGAAAACATAGGCAATTTTAAGATACAAATCAACTTCGGGTAGAACCTGAGTTAGATAACATCCATCACACTATGCTTTTTTATTATCAGACATTATAAATGTAATATGCTTTTTTATTATCAGTCATCATAAAATAGTGGAGACCCCTGTTTCAGAGACAGACTAAGGCATTATAGTTTGGTCAGTTAAATCTGCTCCTCCAGGGGCTGATTTTTTACAATAACCGGTCACAATTTAAAACTGAAATCCCTCAGAAAAAGAAGGAAAAAACCTATTTAGCCTACTGAACAGTAAACACTTGGGTTTCTGACTCTTCTTACTGCATTTCTCAACCTACAGAGGGCAAGGATTCATCTAAAGACTACAGTGTTAGACTTCATAAGCCCTGTATGTGACAGCAGTGAGTACTAGAAGTGTCAGCACTAATTATAGCTGGTTTACTTTGTTGTACTGGGGACTCAAACATGGCACTGAGCTCCTGGGGCTGCTCTGCAAGCGCTTGCCTAGAGAGCAGCTGCCTCACAGCACCTGCATAGCAGCTGGGCTGGGAATCCCTCTGCTCCAGATAGTGAACAGCTAATGGTGTATGTGCAAGGCAGCAGCAGCTGTGCTGAGCAGAGCTGGAACAACTTGGTTTTGATTCCCACTTTTAACAGGAAAAATCCCACTCTTTTCCCCATACTAGGGGTGACACCCCTATAGGTGTCATTTCTTTCAGCTTACAAATTCACTGCTCTTGGTGTGTGCAGACTTCTTTGTAATTAGAAAAAAAATAGCCTGAAATGACTTAAAACATGTTCTTATATACAAAATGACACGTGTTAAACGTGGAATCACATGAGGTTATCTCAGGCCTTTCACTTCATATCATGTTATGTCTGCAGCGATGTAATATTTTGAGCTACTATACAGAATGATTTGATAAAATATGGCACACACCATGTCTGAGCAATAAAATTGGAAAGGAAGGGTTTTGAAATCGAACTATAGCTGTTTTAGCAAGTGACTGGTCCACATCAATTTGTATCATGCAAGTACTGAAGGCTGTATATAAACTTTTTCTGATTTTCCTCTCTCTTGCTTTAAAAGGTGACTGCTACTTGCCCACACACTGCCTGTCTACAAATTTTTGTCAAAATCATCTGAAAGTGTTGAAATATATCTCTCAAATTGCCACTGGGCAAGTAATATCTATTTACGGTTGTTTGTAGTCAGATCATTTTTCCTGCTGAAAGAGAGCAGCTCAATCCCTTTGGCTCCAAGATGCTGTCTAGTAAACTGTTCTGTTACAGTTTTTTCTACACAAATTATATTTAAGAGATTAAGGGTCTACTCCTTTAGTCTAGATCACATTTCTGTTTCTCAATTAATCCCAAGGAGAAGACTAAGAAATGGTAAATTCAGTATGGACGCAGTCCGTGCAAGAACTTGAGACTTTGTTCCTAGTAAGTCTGGCCTCCAGTTATTTAGACTGGTGTTTCACCCTGTCTAAAGCTATAATTTGAATTGATAAGACAGTTTTTAACAGGCTAAAATAGTATCATCATATATTATGTTCAAATATGTGCCCCAAAGCTAGCAGTTGGCCCAAAAAGTTTACCTTCTTTTCTGTATCACAAATTTGTCTTAAAGAAAAAAAAAAAGTGCAACTTCCAGAAACCATGGTAACAGCAAAAATATTCCCTAAGTGGATGTTCAAGTAGCACAAGCCATTGTAGCCGTGATGAGTGCTGCAATGGCTTTGACTAGCAGGGGCCCCAGTCCCTGTTATTGCAGGGGTTAATGCAGGATTGCAGCAGCACCCTCTGCTATAATGGCAGCCTTTCACATTCTCACATTATATGACCTCAGCTTCACATAAAGACAGATGAGAAGAAGAAAGACTAAAATTATAAGGAAACCATAATACATTAGATATCTTTGAAGATTTCCCAGCATTAGAAAATCTAATTTGCTATTATCTATGATTTTGAAGCTCTTCTAAAATAGAAGAGCTGTGCACTTAACTCTCTGGAGGTCCTGTGAAAATCCACCCACTAAGTAGTTACCCTAGTTTCAGTTTAACAACATACTATAACATCTTTTTTCACTGAGAGGTATTTTTCAGCATAAATAAAGGTAATGATATGGAATCCACAGCCTCTCACATTATAATGCACCAAGCATTATACACACTGCTCTTTAATCCTTACCAGAGCCCTAGAGCCAACAACAACTTCTGTGAGCACAGGGAAGCACAGTGTCCCAGGTGGCCATACCCTGAGGGCTTTTCTGTTCCTTGTCATAGAATTAGACTCAGAAACACTGCAAAATTCCAGGGCAGTGCAATGTATGATGTAAGACAGTTGACTGTCTCAGGGGCTTGATTTGAGGTAGCTACTCCAGGTCTCAGGTAAAGATTTCAAATTTATTATGGATCGATAACTGAAGAAACACAAAACTCAGTCCACAAATAAAATAGCTTCTGTCTCTTCCCAGCTGCAGTTCCATTCCATGATAAAACAAAGCTTGTGAAAGGAACAGTCCCTTTACATCTTTTCTGAAGAATGGGATATTTTTGACCAAGTTTAATATAGGTTACTATGAAAGGTACTGTTCTATCTGTGCCTGTCTAAAGCATGGAAGGTTTTAATGTTAAAAGACTCAACCTTTTTATTATAAGAACAACTTATGTGGAAAATGCACAATATGTCCAAGGGTCACCATCAGTGTGTGTGGGGAAACCTGAGGATTTTTAATTCTAGTAGTATCAATTATCTTATAGGGGTTATTACATTCTTTACAGAATTGGATGTGCTTAAAACTGATTTGGCATGCCTCTGCACAGGTAGATCTCTCCCTGTGCAGTACAACATTTTAAAATTCAAGGAGAAAACCTTCCCAGGACTTTGTAGCAGGATATCTGTCAACAATTGTGCTGCCTGTCAACAGCCTCTGCTATGGGAGTTATTTAATGTAACTCCTTTATCTGCTGAAGAGAACAGCTTCAACATGGGGACCAGCCCATTTTTTATGCCTTGTGTGAGGCCCATTCAATGACTGGAAAATATTTACTGGATGTGTACCTAGCAATGAGATCCATGTAGAAATTGTTTAGTTGGACTTTTCTGGAAGTTTGGAGCGCCTGTTCAGTACCTTCGTGCAGGCATAACTAGATTGTGTGCTCATGTAATGACTGTAGGTTTCTGAGGCTTACAGGGTGGAGAATCAGGCAGGTTATTCAGGACTACACAACAGGGGAAGGGGAGTTTAAGGAGCTTAAATATGAATCTAGATCCCAAGTAGGTCCTGGGAAGCACTCTGTTTACCACCTCTGCCTCCAGCAGAAAGGCCCATGGCCAGTAGGAGGCAACAGAAGAGAAAGTAAATGGCTGCAACAGCATTTTATAAATTTCTTGCAGGTCTTTGCAAAGACAAAGTTATTGTTGTACTGTGAAGGCAAACTGTTATACCAGCCTATAAAAACTGGGATTTTTTTGGTAGTGGGATAAAGAATATGACAAGTGTTTTCTCATCATCTCTGAGAAGAGGAACAAATGGTAAAAACATAGCACTCATCCAGTGTTGTTACATATGTCTAATAAAGAAAAGCTTGTAAAATGAATGCTAAAACATTATAAACGCTATAAAATATACAATAGTAGGAACAATGATGGCTACAGTAAAAAATAAAATTGTTTGACAACAAAGGTGAATCTTCATACCAAATTTTCTAACAATTATAAGAAAAGAATTTTTGTTCCCAGCAGAACTTCAACCAGAGACTTTTTTTTCATGTTGTTTTCAAAGATTATACCTTTTGTAGTCCCTATACCTGACATCTGATAATTTTTTTGTGTATGGTTATGATTTCAAAGTTAATGCTCAAATGAGAAATTCTTGGAATTGTGATTTCATAGAAGTTCATTTTGAACAAGTTCTCTATGTGCTATGTGTAGAGCAGCAACAGAAGCGATTATTTAAAAATACAATTAAATTTTATTTACCCTTAAATATCTGGAGGGCTTATGTGTACGGTCAGAGATGAATCATCTGATCAGTTCATGAGAAAGGATTAAACGAATTTATGTTACTTTTAACTTTTAAATCATATTGTGCCACGAGTGTATTTATTATGAAATTTTCTGCATCACTTGCACTGTCTTCTCATGTACATGCTTACAGTTTGCTAGTTAGGGAACTAACAAATCTTCCAAATCTCAGATGAATTACTCTTTTTAAAACCTAATATCTGGGGGGCAAGAGTGTTGCTGTTATGCTAGACTGAATTTACATCTTTAAGGGTAGAAAAGAGAATGAACAAGTTTAATTGCCTGAAGCACCTAATCTTGGGGTAGAAAACATTAATTGGTTTCAAAGTCAGTCATATCCTACATGATCAGAAGGACCGAGCAACAGGAAATCTATCTGCAGATCTTAGCTTCCAGACTAATTCCCATTACTATTAAATAGAGCAGATTCTATTTTTAGACATTTAAAGGTGTTTTATTAACCCATATAATCAAATCAGTGTTTGAAAATTCTTATAAAAATTGTGGCTGCCCATGGTCAAGAGTGTCTCAAATTTTTAAAATTTGAGATATATGGTAGGATATAACCTTCAAGAAACAATGATACAATTCCTTACAAATGGCAATTTAATGACAGAAATATGAAGTGATTGACTCTTCAATTTGAACTGGGTTGGGCTTCAATCCTGTAAGACACTTACAAAAGTAAGAAATCTCATTGAATCTGCATTTTGGAGTAAGGCCATGTGGTAAAAAACACCCATCGAGACAATTATATTCCTTTTGTCCTGAACCTTTCAACTCCCTTTCTCAAAAATGAATAATTAAAAAAAATTTTTTTATTAAGTTGTAATTTGACTGATACAGCATTTCCATAATGATGGAACCATGAGAAAACATTTTTATCTAATAGAAAAGGAATTGAAAGCCATAATGAAAATTTTGGTGGAATAATTCACATACAAAGGATGATCTCAATAAAGTACATTAATAAATTACAGTATCATCCCAAAGGGCCTACTATGGTATTTTTAACTTTATTCTGGAAGGACAGAAAACATGCATACTTTCAAATAATATCACAAAATTGCTAAACAATGTTGCTTATTTGTGTTAAGCACAAGTTATTACTTGCTGTAAAAATTGAAATATTTCTTTGTGAAAGATTTTGGGTTTAGCTTACACATTATTCCATTCAGATAAATACATGTTGAGTTATGTTTCAGCAAATAAATTTTTTGCAAACATAACTTCAGAAATTCTCTTATAGTTTGCTCTGTCCATCCTATAGCCTGTTGCTATACATATATTTTGAAATTTTTGAGCCTCGTGTACTCCCTAATATATAAAAGAAATAGAGGGTGACTTTGTAAGCTGTGACAAGAGAGAGTTTATTTCCTGTTTGTTTCACTCTAACCTTCATTAATCTTTACATGAATCTTTACATTTGTTTCAGACATGGGATGCTCTGTGAAAATCCAGTTCAGAATGTTTGAATATCAATGACTGGAAAAAAACATGATGGTCTAACTTTTGCATATAAAGCTATTGCGGTGTATTTATTACGGTGTAGCTTTTGCTTCTGGGAGATTATCCAGTTAGCTAAATCCCTGATAAATATTTATTTTCATGCAAATCTTCTTTATATTTGCAAATCCTGACTACACAAAATTTATTATATGGCATCTCTGCAGCGTTTGGGACACAAAAATCTCTGCATGGAAGTCTTCTGTTTCATGACCCACAGCTGCTGTTCCCTGCAGGCTGGCACTATAGAAGGTGCTCTTTGGTTTGCCAAGAGCTATCAGCAGCCTTGGGGAGAAGAACTGCACACACACTTGTCCCAGAAAGGACTTGGAAGTGCCTATCAGAAATGCCCTTGGCATGGGAACGCCCTCTCATTTGTTGCTAATTTTACCTCAGTCAGATGAATGCTGCTGCCAGTGAAGCTCCCAGACCTCCTTCAGCACCCAGCTTGGCACCTTGAGCCTGTGCTGAGGACACCGGTATGGATCCTGGTCTTCTGGGCATTGAAAACTTCTGGATGCAAAGACTATCACTGGTGTGCTGCTTCTTAAAGCAAAACTGAAATTGGGAAAGAGAATGCCATGACAGAGTTTCAGTGAGCTTACAAGGCATGGGATCTTTTGTGCTACTTAAGAGTAGGGTAATTTCTGAAATGTGAGAAGGAAAAATCAAGCTGGGACTCTCAAAAAGATTTCTTTTCAAATGTCTCTTGGCTTTTTCAACTTCTTCCTTGAATTCAAGCTGAGAAGAGTAAAAATTTAAAAATTGTCAAACACTACATCAAGCTGTTACGACTAATAGACATAGCAGAAAACTTTTTAATAATAATACTTTGAATAAAACCTTCTTGGCAGAAAGCAAGCAATCAGTATGGTTTAAGAACTTTCCATGAGAAAGATTTTCCGATGAAATAATGCTCTTACAAACAAGCAAGTTTCCCAAGGAAATGTTTTGTTTTGAAAGAATAAAAAAGCATTATTATCATTTTGAAAAATGGAAATGTCTGCATCCAACCATATATGTAGCCCTTCTAGTATCCTATGACCCTGTGTGTCATTGGCAGAAAACTTGACAAATGTAGAATTACATGCCACATTAGGCTTTTTCTCTGTGGGTTTTTTTGGTTTTGGGGTGTTTGGTTTTTTGAGGTTTTTTGGGGTTTTTTTTTGGTGGGGTTTTTTTGGGGGGGTTGTTGTTGTTGTTGTTTTGGGGTGTGTGGTTTTGTTTGTTTGGTTTTTGGGGTTTTGTTTTTATTTTTTCAGCCTGACAAAATATGAAAAACATTTAAAATTTTGATTTTTTTCCTGTTAAAAGTCTTATAGACAGATACAACTGTCTGACTGAAAATGGTAAATTTCATGATCATTATTTTTAATGGAAATCTTTAGTTGTCTATTTTCATTTTTTATGGCTTAATACAATCTATTAAAACTATGTTGACATTCTATATTCATTTTATTCTAATTTTTTGTTTCCATTTTACCTTTGCCCAGAAAAAGAAAAACCAAGGAGGGAGGAATGAAATGCTATATTTAATGAAAAACAAATTACAGACAAACCCTTAAATGTGCTTTCCAAAATGTGAATAAAAATATGAAAATTACAGTAAGACCTTTGCTTTTTGATGATTATGGGATGTTGCAAAAAACCTACTACTTTCAACAAGGATGATGGAGAAGTGAGGAAAAAATTAATATGTCAATCTTTTGCTGTTTCCCCACGTCCACCATGATTAGGAGTAAAACTCTAATGCCATTTAGACAATGTCAGCTACACTGACAATTACATTCCTGTGTTCTGAAATGTCTAAGAACTGCTTTCCTACCCCAGAGTTATTTCCAAAAAGACAGACCATCCATTGGCTCATGTGGGGTCACACATGCCTCTCACACAGGTTTGCCAGCACACCTTCTTTCTCCACAAGGAAATACTTGAAATACCTCAACATCACAGTGAGGCTTCTTTATAAAATTCAGTGAAAACCTCAGCCTTTCACCATTTCCAAAGGATTGCTTTGCTACTATTCAGCAAACATTTTAGGAATAGGAAACAATCCTGCCTTAGCACAAGATTTACTGAAGAAATTAGTATCTCAACAAATATCACAATGTGAGGGCATTTTGAATTTTGTCATCTGGAGTAAGTAACAAATGTGAACTTGGCAGTTGCCGTCTGGTTAATTCAATTGCAATCAATAATGAAATGATGAGTCAAAGCATGAAGAGGAAGAAACCTGTGAGCATCTTGACTAATGAAAGTCTGAACACAAATGACATCAGCCATGACCATAGTTAAGTCGTAAAATCTGCAGACTCAATAAAGAGGATGTAATTTGGCTGGGTAACAATCAACAAAAAAAACCCTATTTTTAAAAAGAAAGCATAATAATCTCATTTCATTGCTTTTCTCAATAGAAATGAAGCATGGAGGAGAAAAATACCTGCACAGTTTAGATCAATTTTGGCAAATAATATAGAATCTCATTAAATATTCTTTGGAAGATTTATTAAAGTTGTTTTGGACACAAATGCCCAAGACAAAATAAAAATGTGATTTCCACACATGAACAATATGTGCATTGTACTTTAATAGAAAATTTGTTGCTTGGGTGTTGACAGAACATTTTTAAATTCAAGTTCTACCTAGAGTGGTGCCTGCTGTGCCCTCAATAATGTATTTGAAGTAGATCCTTGTTACCCACTTTAGGGTACTCTAGTCCAAATACATGCAACTGCTAAGATGATGGTGGCACTTTAATTGTTGTTTATAGTAACTGCTCTGTTTCCCTGCTTTGAACTAAGCATCATCATGTTTCCTCTCTTAAATTCCTATATTTTCTATCAACAGTGAGCAGGAAAGTATTGTTCTGACCACAAGGGTAGCAAGTTTGTTATGAATTGGTCAAGGGACTAAACACTGAACAGTAATGAGCAGCCTGAGCTGTCTGTGAATGCTCCATATTGTTTATAAAGATGTTGAACAGAATTGACTGCCGCTTGCAGCATCGCCCATGGGAGCAGCACCGTGAAGAGTGCTAGATCTGAGGGTTTCTGCTAATGATCACACAGAGCTCTTCAAATGTACAGGTGACAGCGAAGGAAAACCTCACCGGATCTGAAGAAAGAGCAGTAACAGTTGCAGTCACGTTTCTCTGCTTCTTCCACCCCCTTCTCTCTGCCCAAACCTGCATCGAGTGAACACAGATTCCCACCCTCATCCAGTGCCTGGGAGCACAGCAGGGGCCAGACGCTACTTGCACCAAGGTCACTGTGACCCTGGGACAGGTCCAACCGGGGAGGCAGCCCTGTCATGGCTTCTTCAGCTCTGCACCACCGAGGCACCTCCAGGCAAGGTCAGGCACAGGCACCCCCACACATTGTGTACGCACCTGGCAGAAGGACTGTGATAATATTTGAAAAGGGGATGGAATACAGCTGAGCTCTTGCCTCACATTCTGGCTTTCCACTGTGTGTTAATCTGTGGGCATCCTTTGGCAATCGCTAGAAGTTGGTTTCAGAGAGGAATCCAGCATAAGCCATTGCCGTGTCATTTACTGTAAACCCACAATATTTTGACATTGCCTGCTAAACTATTTATTAAGAGCTCATTAATTTACTTTTTTTCTCTAGCAAGAATGGCTTAATTCTTTATGCCTGTGAACTGCAGCCTGGCACAACAACAAGGCCTGAAATTCTGTTTGATTATCTCTGCTAACAAACAAAATGAGCACAGTTTTCTAAAAGACTTTTTCAGCTTGGAAATTGAAATTGGCTGCTGGCTGAATTTGGTCTGAGAATATTTGGCATTTCTGCAAAGATTCAATACTCTCAACCTGAATTTTTGAAGTTTTATGAATTGTGTGTTATGTCTGCCGGTTCAGATAACAGTTCATTCCAGTATTAAAATTATTTTCTTGTCCTTTTATTTGTCCCCTGACTGTTATAGTCTTTGCATCTTTTTCACTTGAGAACTTCCACATAAACGAAGAGCTTTCAGCTGGATTATTGATCAAATATTTTTAGACTTACCCTTTCTTACAATATAAACTTAGGCACAAAATCTATGCTTGATGATGACAATCTCAAACTGCCATCTCTGTGCATAAATCTAAATCTAGACTCTAGCTGGACAGCAATAATCTAGGCAACTAAGAGTGACTCTGAACTTACACAGACTAACATAGCTTAAAAGTTTAAATGTGTTTTGTAATATTGCCAGTATCTATCTTGGTCAAAGGTCAAAATATTGACCCACCAGTGAGACAACACCATCTTTGGAAAATATTTATGCAAATTTTGTCTTCAATGTAGAGAGCATATTGAAGATTTTTCATGGAGAAAATCAACATCCCCTTTGATTTTGTCAAAACCTCACTGATGGTTCTGAGCCCCTTAATTCACACACCCTAACACACACACACATACACACAGACACAGACACACACACACACACGTGTGATGGTGGTCACAGGGGTTTTCCGGTGAGGGAAGAGACAAGAATGTTGACTCCATGTTCAGAAGGCTTGATTTATTATTTTATGATATATATTACATTAAAACTATGCTAAAAAGAATAGAAGGAAAAGTTTCATCTCAGAAGGCTAGCTAAGCTAAGAATAGAAAGGGAAAGAATGATAACAAAAGCAGCTGCCTCAGACTCTCTGTCCGAGTCAGCTCTGCTGTGATTGGCCATTAGTTACAAACAAGCAGACGAGACCAATCACAGATCCACCTGTTGCATTCCACAGCAGCAGATAACCATTGTTTACATTTTGTTTCTGAGGCCTCTCAGCTTCTCAGAAGGGAAAAAATCCTAAGGATATTAATGAAAAGATGTCTGCGACACACACGCACACCCCTTTGGTTAGAAGTACTGTATATCACAATTGGTTTAATCCTACATGAGCAGAACCATGGACCTTCTGCATGTCAGGTAAAATTTCCAAAATGGTTGTGCTTTGGGTGCATAAATGTACCTTGAATTTCCTGATATAGATTCAAAGTTCTTCTGCAGACCTCTCAGTGCTATAGCCATGCTCCCCAAGAGCTTCCACCCCATCCCTAAACCTACAGGTCACTGACCCATGCACTCTGCTCCACTTCTGTGTGTGTGTAGTCACTCAGGCCATTTCTCCCAGAAAGTCCTCAGTGGGGTGCACAACAAAAAATGAATAACTCTGACCCTCCCAGCGCAACAGAGGAGTTCAGCAGGGTACACAGTCCTGATTTGGGTCTTGGTAGTAATGCAGGAAATGCAATAATGCTTGATCAATGCAGATCAAACAGATAGGGACTTGCTTTAAATTCCTTCTCTGTTTAGTCATTTTTTCAGTAGCTCTGCATCAAGAAAAAAAAAAAAAAAAAAGAAAAAAGGGGGGAAAAAATTGTTTAACCCTCAGGCTAGAAATCTTAGTACACAACAAATACTATTTTAGAAAGACTTGTCTTGCTGGCAGTTCACCCAGGAGAAAGCTAAATTGAAATACACTTTAAAACTCAATTCATAGCAGTTTGGTCACTTAATAAATAATTTCTTAGATATTGTAGACTTTTTTACTGGTGCAATATTTTATATTCAGCACATTTGAGAAGACCAAAAGTCAAAGAAACTTGACTAAACAATTATCACCATGCATCTCCTTGCCTTTATCTGGTTGTGATAAACATGAGGCCACATCTTCATCACCCAGACTGCAGGGAGCTTATTGACACCAACAGGCAGAGCACAACAGGTCTGCTGAGGTCACTGAGATGCCCCCAGATGTCAATAGCAGCAGGCCCAGCTCCAACTCCTTAGCTTGCATTGCCTCAGGACAAAACCCTTCCAAACACCAACAGGGCAAGAAAATGAGAAAATCCAACCATCATGGAGAACCATAAATTTTATGGAAACTTTTCCCTCCTGCTTGTTACTTTCAATAATCCCTGTTTGTCCAGGAAATTGAAAGACACCATTGAAATTCAAGACAGCATGTAACTGGTGGTGATACCCATGCACTGAATTGAGAAGCTATATGATAAAATTAACTAATCTTTGACCACAACTCCACCTAACCCACCTCTCCATGGATTGTCTTGATGTTCCAAATCTCAGAGCAGCTTTGCAGAGCTGTAGCGTCATAATATATTAAATAATGAGAAATAAAAATTTTGAAAAGCAGCCCACAAAGACATTTTAATTTTTTCTACCCAGATGCAACAGGTGCTCACCTGAAATTATGCAGCCCAGATATCTGGAATGGACAGCATGCTGGAGATAGTTCAGTCTCTGACATTTTTACAGCCGATGAAAGAGAGAGAAGGCTATGCTTAGTAAAAAAATTAAAAACTATTCCTATCAGAGCTCCCTATCAGATAGTGAATTAACTACAAGAAAATGTGTAAAACATTTTTGTGTGTATCTAAATATATGCACACATATAAATACACATACAGAAATACAGTGACCCCTGCTCAGGAATGCGCTGCTCTTTTGCAGGACACCAGGCACACTTCTGGGATATCTGCCAGAGCACACTTTGTTTAAATATTTTCCCAAGGGAAAGGCTTGACCTGTGGCTGCAGGCTGGAAGCTGAGGAGATTCCCTGCACTGCTGTCTGCCAGGACACTGGTGGCAGAGGCTGAAGGCCCAGGCATTGTGCCACAAACAAATGCATCCCTTCTCACAGACCATGTGAAGCAGCACAATTTCAGCCCCTGGGGGCCTGAGAGCAGCTCCTGAACAGGCAGTGGCTGCTGCTGTGGGCTACCTGTGAGCACATTTTTGTAGACCCATGGGGCTCATATGTGTGCCCTGCTCACCCAAATTGATTTTATATTTTATGCTTTTTATTTTGGTGATTTGAGGAGGGTGTGTGCTGTTGTTTCTCTCAGAGTCAGCTCTGGGACTTTGCAGTGCACATGCCTTCAGTCTGGTGCAGAGTAACTCCATGGAAAGGGAGGGACCCTGCTACCATTCCTGTATAAGCAACAGATGGTTATGATTCGGGAAAAAACTATTTGCAGCATTACCAAATGCATACCCATGACACAGCCTGAATTTAAAAATCTGTTTGTTATTTGGAGTAATTGAATGAAGATTCATTGGAAGCCTGTTTCAAACTATGAGACACTTGCAAACACTCCCTTCCAATTCCTGCTTGCAGTTTCTCCTTTGTAGCTGCTCTGTTCTTCACATTGAGCTATCCATCACCACAGTCATACAAGATTCTTTTCATCTCCGTGTGGATGGGCACTGGACCACAAACAGCTTTGAAGATAGTTGTATGAACATTCTCAGAGGGATTCTGCATGCAAAAAATACCTTTTTTTCTGCAGTGTATACATTGCTATCCCTTCAGGGAAAAGTCCCAAAGAAAAAATTTTCCTCCAGGAACATGTGGAAGGTGCAAATAAAAGGGGTCAGAAAGACCACTAGAGTGTATTTTATGTTCAACATTTGAATTAGGTAATTATTTGCAGTGTTACCTTATTTTCAATATTTGCATCATCATGAAAACTTTTCTCAGATTTTAGACAGTCCTTTTTTTAAGACACCTCTTCATTGAAAGCCATACCAAATCCAGCCTTCCAGCATGTCATTTTCTGTTCTTCAAAGTGTCTATTTTAGGCTGCCCGGCCAAACTCTGAGTCTTATCTGAAATAGTATTTCTATGAAGATAAGAATTCTGTGATTCCATGGGTTTTTCCAAAGAAACCCTTCCAAAAAGCTACCACAAATTTCATAAGAGGAACTTTTTCACATTTTCATTTGTTCTGCAGAGCTTTTAAATCTCTAAATAGATAGAATTTTTTCTGTCCCGTGTCTATCCTCCTCTTAAATTGACAAATTAAAGCATAAGTTGCTCTTTAATGATTCAACCTCTGCAGAGGTTGAATTTTGTGGTCTGTGAGTGAAGAGAATATTGTATTATACCTGTTAATTCTTTTTCTGCACTCAGTTTCTGGGAACCTGCATTCAATCAGCCTTTTTCCAGAGGGACATGTAGTGGTGACTAATTTTACATGATTTCCTACTGCAGTGTGTATCTGCTGTTTCATTTCCTCCTTGCTAATGCCTGCAAATACGGCTCTCTTTATCTGCAGCTCTCTGGGAACACTTGTGAAATTCAGCTTCTGAAAAGGATTTGTGGCATAATATCTCAGCTGGAGATATTGTAAGATAATACTTTTTCTATAGCAACAGGGAAGAAATTAGCCCATATATCCTGTGGGATATTGTGAAAGCAGTTGAGAGGGACAAACTAATTACACTATCTCCTCAGCAGAAAACAGACAGATTAAGAGAGCTACATCAGTTAAAAATTGTCTAGAAAGATTACACATGATTTTATCCATCTTGTAAATACAATGTCTTCTGTTAAACTGATAAACCTAAAATCAGCATGTTTAGACTATAAATTAGGAGAGGACAGGGATGGAATTTTTAAAAGGCATATAAATAATTTGGCCACAATAAATATTTATTGTGTTTGGAAATCACTTATAGTCTTCTTGGAAATATCCAACCTAAATTATAAGCACTTCTGCCCAGGATGTAACATTCAGTAGATTGAATTTGAGAGTCTTCCATTCTGATGTATTCCCAATTTGAGAGTCTTCCATTCTGATGTATTCCCAATCACTAGAAGTTAGCAAGTGCTCAACAGAGTTATTTAAAAGGCAAGTACTGGAAGCCTACTGTTGAGTAAGTATTGGCACTTGTTGGATTTTAGATTTATTTTCACTCTATATAGCTGCTTTTTTACTCCCTCTGTAAATATATGTGTTTGCATAGATAGATTGATAGATACAGATGTTAGGAACATATTAAACTTATGTACATATAAATTTCAAGTGTCTCTCTGTTGCTTACCCAGAAGATTTACTTCCTAGAGAAGTTTTTAACTTGAAGTGAGTCATTGCATGATCTTGTAAACTCGTTGGTTTCTTCTTGGTTGAACACATGCAAACCACTTTTTATATAAAAGCATCTAATCAGAAGGAATGGACATGTTTTCATTACCGTCTACATGCCTGGTGCTACTTTAAAAATACTGCTATTAAATTCAGCAGAACCCCAGAATTACTATGTATGAAACTCAAAATACCAGTGGAAAAAATCGGGGTGCTCCAAGTTATTTCATGAGCTTCTTGTCCAGATTTCTTCTGGGATCTCAGAGTATTTTAGCTTCTGAGAGATGCAGAGAGGTCAGTTAGCCCACTTTCAAGTTAGAGCCAGCTCAGAGCAGCTCTCACAGGTTCTTTGGGCCATGGGTAGACAAGAAGTTCTTTCCCAGTCAAGATCCATTCAGGCTACCTTCACAGTTCTCATATTAAAACATAGGAGTACTTTTTTATCTTCTCTTTAGCTCAAATAAACACTCTTAAGCATTAAAACTGAATGATAGGTTAAATAATAAACTTTTCCAAGATAACACAAGAAGCTTCAATACAATATAGTCAAAATGAAACAAATCTTAATAATTTAGAAATGTTACTTCACTTTAAATGCCTTAAAGAGATGAAACTCCTTAAAGATAGACCATAATTATGTTTAATAACTCGGTAGTGAATCGGAAAGCTTGATGTCTGCACTCCTCATTTTCAGGCTGTGGTATTATTGCTCCTTTCAGTTCTTCAGGCTAGCCCTCTCTTGTACCTGCAATTTTTCCTCTTACCTGTCTTGGAAGAATCAATGTCCTTTTCTCTTCTGTGTTAATAGTCTCTTCCATGTTAATAGTCTCTTCCAACAGTTTATTCCTATGGACATGAACTTCAGGGATCTTTATATGAACAAGAAAAATTGTCTTCTTCAAAGGGAAGAAGACAAGCAATGACACAAAAGGTGTCACCATAAGCCACAGTGTCAATTGCATACCAGTGCATAGTGGTGTCTTGTGGCAGTGGGAGATCTGGTGAGACAGATCTGCCCAGGTGTAAGAAATATACTCACATTTTCTGGAAAAACTCAGAAATGGTGGAAAGTGTTAGTGTCACAAATTCTGTTAGGCAAAGATCAGTCCCAGCAAAAGGAGTGAGAAGTAAAGGAAGGCATTATCCAGGGTATTAAAAGTGAGGCCAAGCGCTACAGAAATTAGGAACAGAGACATGATGAGATCAGGGCAATACAGTGGTAAAATTACCTTTCAAGCTTGCCACATGATATGATGTCTTTCTTTAGATGTCTTTCTTTATATTTTTTTTATTCTGTTCGCTTTCTTTCCATTCTTTTCCACCATTTGCTTTAAAACTAAATGTGTTTAAAAAATTATTGATACAACTATCAAAAACTACAGAAAATCAACCCAGTTATTTATCCAATACATGGTTATTATAGGTACTTCCTTCCCAGAACAGAAAACTTATTCCTCCTTTTCAATATCTCTTATGGGCTTAATCTGCCCTAAAGTAGAAATAGCAGTTTCTATTTCTTCCTTTTGTTCCACGAAAAGACTGGATCTTCAAAACAGACAGCTACTTCCTGATAACAGGAACTGTGTCAACAGTCCAAGACAGCTGGGACAAATGGAAACTGTTTTAGGGGAGCAATTATCAACTAAGAGCAGAAGCTGTATTTAGGGCCAGAAGCAGAATTGCCTGCAGCTGGCTCGTGGATTTCAGGTCATGTTAAATATACTCAGCTTGGGTAGCCTCTGTAACAGCTTGAACCTTTTTGTTGTGCTTCAGTTGTCTTGTTCATGAGATACAGGGAAAAGGAGCACAAGGCCAAGTTCACAGTGGCCATTTCTAGACTATCTTGCAACAGCATCCCTGGCAAGATTGTAAATGTCAAATTCTACTGGGCACTCTCAGCTTGCCCCAGTGACAGTACTTGAGGAAAAAGCTCACAGTACCTGGGCTTCAGAGAGCCCCTCAATGTCACCATCACTCACCAGCTGAGCCAGCCACTTTGATAGAATTATCACAGAATCATGGAATGGTTTGGGCTGGAAGGGACTTAAAGGTCAGCTAGCTCCAACCCCCTTGCCATGGAGAGATGGCTTCCACAGGACCAGATTGCCGAGAGTCCCACCCAGCTGCTTTGGAACACTTACAGGTTGGGACATCCCCAGATTCTCTGTGCAACCTCTTCCAATGCCTCACCACCTCACAGTAAAGAATTTCTTCTTACATTCCCCTTTGTGGAGTATTTCTGGTCTGCTCATAAAATAGCCCACAAATCCATATTTTTCATCTGTGCCAACGCTGCTTGGGGCATTTTTCTGCCAAAGATTAAGCTATATTGGTGTAGCCCATGTGCACGAAGAGCTTGTGCAGGAATAGCAATAGACATGAGGAGTGTGCACACAAATTTCAACCCAGCCACTGGCAGGCTCCACCTCAGGTTGAAGCCCATTCTCCAAGCAAAATATCCTCTTTGTAGTTTGTACTTCACAACACAGTAATCCCACAGTGTGGCCTTTCCACAGATATGAATTACATGGGAATGATTTCTCAACTTGCTAAAAGCTCCAGACAAACAGGCTATAGGAAATGGGAAAATATGAGAAGTCTTGTGCCAGAAGGAACTGCAATGATCCCTGTTCACTGGAAGTATGGATCATTTTGAAAATATTGAGAAAAGATGCTTTATGTCAGAGGAAAGGCAGCTGCCAAATGCTGTGGCAGTCTTTGTTCATGTGTCCTCACAGCTCACTCTCAGCTGAGCAGCTGAATGCTGCATTTGTTCCCAGCTCAGTGCACTGGCACAGCCCATTTTTCCCCATGACCCAGTTCCTGCATACCTGAGGGAAAGATGTTGGCTGGTGAAGTTGATAGTGTTTGTGTGAAGCCCTCTGGGATTGGGAAGGGGCTGTGCTGTGGTGCCTTGAACATACAGCAAGGGAGTATGGTGCAGGTCTGCATCCTGTTCAGGTCTGAGACTTGGCAGACTTGGGCAAGCAGGGGTGAGCTTTTGGCAGTGGGGTGGATGGTCCTCACTGTCCTGTAAATCAGAAAATTCCAGGAGGGCAAGAATCCTTCTCAAAACATCTCTGCTACCTATAAGGGATCTAGCCCAGAGGTACTGGTTAGTATCTTCCCTGAACAGTGGAAAATTATCTATGTCACTTCACTGATTGAATCTTCAAATATTCCAGATTCTTAATAACTGACTAATGAGGTTAAAACTGCAGAAAAAGCTTGATTTCTTTACATTTAAGCAGGTCCTGCTGAGAAAACATTCCCTTTGGCACACAGGCACCAGCTGCTCTGACAAGAAACAGCCATGGGAGAATCTGGTTTTGAGGATACCAGTTTGTTAGATTAATTTCCCCCTCTGTGGCACTCAACATGCCTCAAAATACTGCTGGAAGAAGTGCATTTTGTTCAAGTGTCTGCTTTGGAATTTTTACTTTTCTTCCTTGGTGCTTCTTGCATAACTGCTGCTGTCCAATTAACTCTGAGCATTCCTGCAGGCCCAGCACTGCCTGTCCCGCATCACCCTGTGGATGTGCACCATGTTGCAAGGAGTTTTCAGCTACAGAAGAGGCAGAAAGCTGTTTTCTGCTTCTGGCCTTTACCCCTAACTACTTGAATGCATCCATTCCTTCTGACCCCTCTGTACTGTAAGCCTGTACTCTCCTGGGGCTATCCTGGCACAGGAACCTTGTGTATCACTGCCCTGAAGCAAGACTCCTTTGGCAGTGCCTGCAATGCTGCTTTTCCCTGGGCGCCGCTTTAAAACACAGCTGTGTGATGAGGGCTAAGAGAAAAGGGAGCAGCATATGCAGCACTCTAATGTAGGCATCAATAATACAGTGAGTTCCCAAATTGCAGAGAAAAAGCCAATTTTCACCAAGAAAGCTGTGAGTGTCAGGCTTTTGGCAATTGTTTTGGGGAATTTTTTGCTGGAACTTGCTGCACTTTCTCCTGTATACCCTATGAAAAATTGTCACAAGTAAGGCTATCATCTTCTCTGAACAAGGATCATTCCAAGTTTAAAAAAGAGATAGTTATTTGCTTCTCTTGAATCAATGGGCACATTGCAAAATTACTTATGAAGGGGAAATATTATGAGAGTCAAGCAGGTGCTCAAAATTGTTATATTCTGTTACTCCTAATTAATACAAAGTGGCATAAAAATATGGACACATTTATGTGATCATCTTTCTTTGTCAACTACTTTTAATAATTATTTGCACAGCAAAAGAGAAATAAACAGAGAAAACAATTTCCTAGAACATATTTTGTCATAATTTTAGATTGCTATTTAAACTGAGCAACAGATGAGTGTCTTTAGACAATGCACATTTATTCAAAGTTAACCAACCTGAAATCCAATACACAGCTAGATACAAAGTCTCTGCGCAAAAATTGGATGACAAATATCAGGGATACTGGTTTAAATTTGTACATTATGGTGTCCTAAGGGGCAAACTCTGCCTGGATACCCCAGAATTTAGAAGAAAAGAAGCCTTTTCCTCTGCATTACCACTGATATTTTTCTTGACCCAACACTGAACTTCAACATCTTTCATTTCTCACCAAAAAATATAGGAATGGCATATCTGAACAAGATGTTCTATAAGATTTAGCCATGGCATGGCACTGTTCCTTAGCATAAGCAAAATAAAAATTGCTTGTTCTGTTTGGATAAATTCCAAAGCCATTCATGTCATTAAGTCTTTTGAGCCAATTATTCTTTTGAAGTTCAATTAGCTATATTCTGACCTTTCTGCAAATATAATTTGGTTAGGGAAAAATGTACAGCACCTTGATTGAATGAACGATCAAAAACTTCCCAGTGTTTTATGGTGACAATAAAAAACCGAAAATAAGTACTTAGAGGACTACTTGTCTACAGATTTGCAGAGAGGAAATTGAAAAAATCAAATACATATTGTATTTATGTTCATGCCACCCACCCAAAGACCAATTTCTGTGCTATATTCATGGTTTCCACTCTGGAATCCTTCAGTTATGATCAGCTCTTAGGGCACTGTTCTTGAGACTATCAGAGTGAAAATTTAGATATGTAGCCACTTTCTTATAAGCCTTCTCCGCCTTTTTTATATCTGTTTGGATGTGAAATTGCCTCCATGCAGATGAAAACCCAGCCTACCAGATCTAATGCTCCTGCGTAAGCATCATCATATGTGATTAGAAGCTCTGAAAATCCATGGAGATTCCAAGGTCAAAGCCACAGAAGTAAGTTACTGAGTTCCATATAAATCTGTAGAAAAAATACCATATCAAGGAATTTGTTCTAAGTTGCTAATTTAAGCTTTCTCTTTTCATCTCCTGTTTTGTTGTCCTATCAGCCTTCATTCCTTACAGCATTGCTCTGCTTAAATTTTATACAAGTTTGGAGTAGTGTGATGTCTTTCACTGGATTTACCTATTAAAAAAATGCTTTTATTCATGTCTGCTCCCACTTACAGCTGCATAACTCTCTTCTGAAATGAAGCTTCAAATAGGGCCATATTCATTACCAAAATTCACCAAAACTTCCTGGGAGTTGTTACCATACAATTTTTGCTCAATCTTTATGGACTTATATATATATATATATATATATATATATATATATATATATCCCAATTACAGCATTTTTCTACTTTGCTTGGGTTAATGTGAAAAATTAATTGTCGTTGTTTAATGTTTACAAAGACAAAAAAAAAAAAGAAAATGCTGTGAAACAGCACCTCAGGAAGCTGAAAGCAATTTGGCATTTTCCCATATGATTATGCTAATCATCTGATTTTCTTTTCTTTCATATTTTTCTCATCCTCATAAATATTCCCTCTCTCCTGTTCCACATTCTGAAGAGTAAAAGTATCCTAAGCCAAAAAGCCAAACTTTTCATGTGAAAGCTGGTACCAAGCAATCAAATGAAAAGTACTTAATTTTGCTAAACTTTCTACTGATTAATAACTCTATGACTTAGCTGGATTTTGATACCTGAAGCCATTGCTCCATCTGGCAGACCAGTTTTCAGCTTTTTCTCCTTTAAAAGTGGATTTCCAAGCATCAATTCTGCTATCTATCTTTCCAGATCATTTTTGTTAACATCTGCTTAGCCATCCTGCTATATTTTTTGCATGCATTTTACCTATGCTGCTGTAATAAATATAAATACATATACAAAAAGTGCTAAACATATCTTAAGTGATTTTGCAACCATGTCAACACAAAAATTCAAATAAAAGAGCTCTAAGAAGTACTTGTAGCCTATTAACATGGTTACAAGAAAACCACCAGTTCAAGAACACTACAGATTTCACAGTTTCATCAGTGCAATTATGAATTTTATTTTGTATTTTTAGTTTGCATTTATAAGATATAAATATGCAGCTTCTTTTCTCCTCCAACATTATCTGTCTTTTCAAACCAAGTAAGTGTTTTCAGTACTGATAAAAGAATTCCCAGCTAAACAAATCTAGTAGGTATTGTGTGTAGAGCTATCACAGAAATTTTATTTACTAACACTTGCTCCATCATGATAGGATAGGTAGCAAAATACCTCTGTCATGTCACACAAAAGTTTAGAGATTAGGTATGAGCAAGAATTCCAATAAAGTTGCACCAGAAACAAACTTTTTCTTTTACATCTAAAGAAATAATCATCAGAGTGTGGTTTCTAAATGGAAATGTCTTTTTCTTTCCTTGATGACATTACAACTGGCTTGTATCACTACTGAACAGTACCTTCCTCTATAATCTAAGTGTAATCTTCCCCATTACTCCCTGAGCATTACAGCTTTGCTCATTTCTGTATGCAGCAGCATTCATTATCTCTTCTTTTATGCCTTATCCAATTTCTCAATTGATCCTAATAGCTATAAAATTTGTCCTCACAACTTGGTCCTGAAATAATAAAAATGTATAAAACTTTTAGATATACAGTTTCATTTTATGGCTAAATTGGGTCCATTCTGGGGGGTTTTTATGCCCAGAGTTAACATTTAAAGCTCTATTTTCTTGTTTCTTGGTGTGGTGTTTCTCAGGTTTTGCATTGCTATGAGTAACAGATGCAACTTGCTCTTTTAAACTGAGTCAAACTGGAATGCTTGAAAACACGCTTATCTTTGGGGTTCACTTGAGTTTTGCATCAAGAAAAGAGGTAAATATTTTCAAAACCAGTATAACATTCAGTTCTAATACACTGTGATATGCTTTTGCACAACAGTTTAAAAGAGACAGGGTACCCTTTTCATTACCCCCATGCAGGACTGAGAGGTCCACAAGTCTCTTCTGAAAAGAGCAAAGCAAGACCCCTTTGCTTATTTTTCTGGGAAAGGAGGGAGCAGAGTGTGGCAGCCATAGTTGCATAGCTCTTCTGGGGCATGAGAGCAGGGCTGGCTTTGGTTGCTGCAAGGGCAAGAGTTTGCTTCCAAATATTTGGTTACCTTGATGTGACATCTTGGAGACAGACCTTCTTCCTCATGACCATTCCTGGGTCAATGCCACCATTGTCTTTGTGCCAGGCCAGCAAGGAAAACAAGATTAAGGCTTTCCAGAGAAGGAAATCAAAGCATTTACAAACATCCTTTGCTAGGTGACTATAAAAACAACTGGATGGAAGGGAAACTAAATTTTAGGCAAATCAATTATTCAGGGAAATCCTAAGTTTTCATCAGGAAAATGTCACTGATATACTTGAGAGGATAAGCTTCGCTATGCCTTGTGCTTCCAGATGAGAAAGCCATCTGTCTGCATCCACAGGGCCACCAGTGAGGAATACAAAGGAGGCCCACTTCAAGAAAGATTAAATCTCTTCCTACACTTTGTGCATTTTAAAACTGGTGCTTCAATTTAAAGTGCATTTTAAAATAATTATAATCCAGTGAATTTTGGGCAGAGCTGCAGGGCATCTCTGTGAGAGACGTGCTCTGTACTAGGAACCAGCAGCTCTTTATTAGGGCTCTTGAGATTGGCTCCTGTTTCACCCTTGCTTGATGCCCACTTAGGGAAAGGCACAACCCTCCAAGGGTAGGTATGGTCCTTTCCAGCAGCAGAGCAAAGATCAGAGAACTTCAGTCAGGCAAAATGGTAGCTTGAAAATATACCAACCCACAGGCTCAGACAAAACCAAACCTTGTTTACTGCATAATTATCTTTCCTTTTCCTGCTCCTCAGAGCTGTCTTGTGTATTATCAGCTCTAACAATTCCATACTAGCCAGGCTCAGGCTTGTTTGAATAATGGCTTCTATTCTACTCAAATTCCCCATCTGCAGATAAAACTAAGAAACCCAGTTAAGCTATGCAGGAGGCTGGGAGAGAAGGGGAAATAAAGCAGCAGAACTCATCCAGCCTTAGAAAATCTTGGCTATCTCAGTTTTAGTGACTTGTAACTGAGAGAACCCTAAAGAGATTATTTTAAAAAATTATATTTTCAAGGCCACTTTATCTTTCAGGGAGCCTGAGACCTGACATCTGAACAATAGCAATGAACCAGTGCCCCCAAGCACACACTGGTGTTTAAAATTGCATCTGTGTGTCTGACTATTTACTTCAGATTTCCCAATCTGTTGTGGCAGGAAACTGGAATAGGTGTGGGGCATAGGTATGTGGCAAAGGCCCCGATTAGAAATAGATGGTGACAGGCAGAAAGCTTAAAGCAGAGTGGAATACATTCTTTCCTGAAACCACCATGTAATTACTTATTTCTGCTGACACTGAGAATTTTCTGTAATGAAGATATCAAGTACCTGAGGAAAAAATGGTCAGCTTTGAGTCTACAGTAAATGACCAATATCTTTTGCCAAGGGAAATAATTTCTTATTTTAAAATGTAGCCTTTAGCATGTCCCTAGTTTTTCCTCCACTTCATTATAATGTGTATGCTCACTCTTGCCATTGTCCAGTCCTCTAATGTAGTGTCAGATCCTACCCCAAATATTGATGTTTCTGCCATCTCATATTTCTTATAAGACTCCAAAATGATATTACTGTCAAGGGGAAATATAGCTTAGTGTCTGGCAAGTGTCTCTTGGAGGAAAAAAAATGCAGGTATGTGTATATATTCCCACTTGCAGGGCTTCACCCAAAGCTGGCAAAGTTGGGAGGAAGAGGAGGATATTGGTGTTGTCTGTGTTGCTGTGTGTGCTCTGTGTGTCTGCCTGTGTCAATCCATGTGTGTGTGTCACACACCTGCACCAGAGTGCTTGCTCCTACTGGGTCAGTCTTGCCACTGGTTGGACCTCAGGCATGGACCTGCAGCAACCTCACCTCTGTCAGAAGACCATCAAATTCAACCCTGCTTGCCTCAACTAACTCTTTTTATGCTGACAAATTGCAAACATTTGAATGAAAACTTTCACACATTACTGAATCAACTGAGTAACATTATTAACAATATAAATATTTGCATGGAAAGATCGTTGTGCTTGTGTTTAATGAAGTACCATCAAAATCAATATTATTTTTACACAGTCACTTTATATTTTAAAATATAGTCATGGAGAAGAGGCTCACAAAGCAATGAAGCAAAGCCAGTGGTCCAAATTGGTAAGAGGCAGAATTTGAGTTTAAAAGAACAATCAAGTGTGACTGAGCATGTGGTTGTTTAAGAAAGCAAACAGACTCTGCACAATGTTGTGGATTTTATGTAATTAACATAAAAAGATTTCTGACACTATGAGGATCATTGGACAAGATTAGTTCCTACAACAGGTCAGCCAAAAAAAGAAATATTAAATACTCTGCTGGGGTTCATCAGAGTAAATATACAAAATAATACAGTGTGTGCTCTAGAGCATACATACAGTGTGTGGCATTGCAGTAAGGCCTTAAAACACTCCCTCTGTGGTATTCTGATACTTTATCTTTTGAGGAAAAAAAAAAGACATAATTGCTTTCTGTTTTTTCACATTATGACTCATAATTTTCTTCATTCCACTTTCTTCCACTCCTCACCAGCTGTCTGTGAGATAACGGAGGTCGCATCCTCATCTTGTGGAAAATGATGCCACTTCGCTATTGTCTGTGCTAACACTTCACAAGTGTGACTGGGGTCCCTGTGTACTCTCAGCTCTATTCTGCACCCAGATGATCTTGCTTCTTCCTAAAAGATTTCTTCATACCTGCTGTGGTTCCCTGGTTTCTAATCAGATGGTCTAGAGTAGAGGAGGGACGACACAGTTTTAGCATGATCCCATTACAAATCTTTTCATACTCTTTGCTCACACACTTACAGTTCAAACATCCACTGATGGGTGAAAGCCTTCCCTCTGTCACTTTTAGCTAAATCCTTTCTACCTCCAAGTGCTTCTGTTTTTTCTTACTGCGACTTCCACTCTTTCCAGCAACTGCTTGACTAATGCATTTTTGTCCAACATAGTTATTTGGACATAAACAGTGCTTCTCTTCTTTTCAAGACAAATATCAGGTGAGCTGCTTCTCTGGGGAAGAAATCCTCCAAGAGCTTTAATGCTCTCCTTCACCACCTACTGTGCATGCAGTGTTGTGAGTGCACACATGTCAAGCAATGCCCTCTTTGTCTCCACTCATGTGTCTCTTCCCAAGTGCTTCAAGTGTCTCAACGTGCACCACTCCCCCCACTGCTTCCTGCAGGCTCCAGCACTGACCTGTGTGCCTTCCTCCCCCAGGTCTCCCTCGGCAGTTTTCTGCATTCTCTGTCATCCTGTCTGCCTTTCTTCAGTGTCCATCCCTTTGCTCAGAAGATGCTACCGGCTTAATTCCAGAGCTCCCAAGTGCTGAAACCATGGGATTATGCCCCTCACAATTTAGGAGCACTATTACCTTTTTTGGAGACTTTGTTGCTGTTTCTCCCCCTAACAGCAAGACTGCAATTCTCCTTCTGACAGCAAAATTAAAGTCTTCCTAGGATTTAATTTATTTCACAATTTGCCTAGTAATGAATTGTAAGTACACACATCCTCTGCAGACTGCTGTGTTTCTCAGACTGCATTGTTGCAGGTTCATAGTTTGCCTGCTCTTCCAGAGTTAATTGAAAGCTGTCGTGTCCTTTAGTGCTAGCCATTGTCAGGAATAAGGACACGGAATTTTTTCCACTCCACTGGCAGCCGCAGCTTGCAGATACAGTATGAAGCTCTGATTAAACCACATTTCTGCAGTTTAAGCACTGCTGATTGTTTCAGTTGTTATATCTTTTTGCTCAAGCTATTTCCATAGTTCATTTTATGTCTAGTACCAGGTGTAATTCAGTAACCATTAGGAAAGGAGGCCTGACAGCATTCTGCCTCATTAGGTGCCTGGAGCAGTGGCAGTCCCTGGCAGGCCTGCCCATGCCAGCTGCAGGAGCCCAGGGAGCCCCACACTGCTCCTTCCACAGTGCCAGCGCAGCAGCTCATGCAGACACCCAATCACCTGAACTGGGGAACAGACCTAGTTGAGAAGCAACCTTGCCAGAGAAAATAGTTAATTTCCAGCTGAATTAGTACCCTGCACTTGTTTGGGTTTTTGGGTTTTTTTCATTTGTTTTGTTGGGTTTTTTTGTTGTTTTTTTTTTTGTCTCCACAGCCCTCTAACATCTGTGCTAGCAAAGTGCCAGTACAGCAAAGTGACAAGCAACCATGGGAGAGACCTGCTTTAAAAAGGATTTCCTCCAAAGAAATTCTCATAGGATTGCAACCTGAGGGCTGGATTCTGCCTGGCCTGAAATACAATAAAGTGCTAGAGACAGCTGCCATTGCACAGCTTTCTGCTACGGCCACAGGAAAGGGGTTGGTGGGGTGCTCTAATGGACCATGACTTAAATATTGCCTTGAATTTGAGGAGGGAGGCAGAATTGGGGGCATCCACTGGAGCACACCTGCCAAGATTTTTGTGGCTGCAGTTAAGCTTGCTAGCAGATCCTTAGGACTACACAATTTAAAGGTCTTATTTCCAGCATGTGGCATATAGCTCTTACCCAGTGTCTCAGAAACCTTAGGGAAATTGTTTTGGTAAATTCACCTATTTCATGGGACTTCTATATGGAACAGCATGACCAGGGTTTGTATTCATTGTGAAAGACCAGGTGCAATATTTTACAAATAGGTATTCAAACACAAAGCTATTTCATGTTTTTATCTGTGAATATGGTGTATTTTAACTTTCAGAAACTTTAACTGAGAAAGGTACAGTTGTTGAAAAAGAAATTAATCACTCTGGCTGAACTTTAACACCCATTCAACATCTAATTAGTTGAATTAGAGCCACTTTGCAAGAGAGTCAATCAATTCTCTAGCTTTAGCTGCCCCAATGGTTCTGAAATTTGATGATGTTATCATTACTTCAGAGAAGACACTCAGTTAGCATTTTAATAAGTACATTTTTCCCTGGCATTTTACCTCTCTACCAGGAACTATAATAAGTTAAAATATTATCAGCAAAATACAGACTCTCCTGGGCCAGAACTGTGTCCACATCTGAAAACTTTCCTGGTAGAAAAATTCTTATTACTTTCACATAGATCAAGAGAATTATCATCAACCGAATATCACGATGGGAAGACTGAGAAGGTAATTAAGAGGACAGACTCTGAACTGCAGTAATACCTTTGCAGGAAAAGCTCAAAATGAATTATTAAAATTGTCTATTCACATATGAATACGTGGTGAGATGAAAGTGCCTCCAGAAGTTTTAAGCTAGCCTTTAAATACAAACCAGATGAATACTATGCTACCAACCTCCTCCAAGTCAAGCAAATACGTTTGATGTTTCACAGGAGCACTGTCAAGTGAAAGCTGAAGATTTTGGTTGAAATTTAAAGCATACCTGATAAAAGGATATATATACACATATGGAAAGTCTAGATTGGCCCAAATTCTTGACTATTCACACTATTTCTTTTAGGAAGAGAAAAAGGGGCTCTTGTAGCTCTAAAATTGCTTGGTCTGACTTCTAGTCTTTTTGTTTTGCTGAAGAAGTTATGTGGGCTACTGAACCCTTCCTTCTGCCTTAGGGCAGCAATAAAATGTTCAGGAGGTAACATCCTTCAAGTATCTGTATGAGTTTGTGTTTGAAGAATAGCTCACAATGCAGGCCACTTCTAGTAGGAACCCAGACAAAGGGTAATGTCTCTCTCACCTCTGAGGCTTTGGATTAGCAGTTTGGCTTCCCAAGGAGGGGAAGATCTGAGTCTCCTAAGGTATCTTGTGGAAAAGCAGTAGGGTGGGTGGAGAGAATGTTAACTCTGCCTCCCAGAACCTGTCTGTCCAGTCCCTCTTAGGTATATCAGTGGCCTGCCAGCATGAGTTCACTTTGTGTCATTCTTTTTTAAAATATTATCCTGGTTTTTTGTGCTTTCTGGACTATATATTCCTGCATAGATGGCATGGACCAAAATCTCTTGAAAGCTTCTCCACAATATTTTTAAACCCTTCTAGTACACAGCCACCATGGACAAATCCACTTTTAAAAAAGAAAGTTTCATAAAAACAGAATGAATGAAAACAAAGGTTTATAATAAAATTTTTACATGTACCATGGGCCAGCCATGGTGTCAGCTTTCATTCCTGTTGTAGAAACCCAGCTGTTGTGCCAGACAGACCTCATTTGTTGAGTGCTGCAGTGCTCCGCCTTCTTTTTTGTGCTTTGTTTCAATTCCTTTCTTATGTGATAGCTTTGCATAAATGATCCCACCACATTTGTTTCAAACATATCCTCTCTCTGAAGCTTCATTTTCCAGATAGATCTCACTAAAATACTGAGCTCTTGGAGAACAAAACAAGCCAGCATTTCTGAAACATGGTAAATTATCGGAGATCACTAACTCTTGCACCTCCAGAACATCCCCATATGCTTTAACAGTTGCTGCTTTAAATGTTTAGGTAGATATAACAAGAGAAGGGTGAGGATAAATGAGGAAAATGGAAATGTGCTGAGCCACCTCTGAAACATCACAGTGGCAGGGGGCACCAGTTTTGATCTCAGTCATTGCCTGCAAAGGAACAAATCTGGGCTCGTGTTGATGCGCAGACATCAACAGTTGCTGTCAGCAGAATTACTGCAGGATTCCTTCTCTGGGTTACAAAACCAGGAACCTCAAGAGAATGAAATGCAGTGGAAAATGAGCTAAAAGATTCACATGGAAATTTGCTAAAAGATTTGAGTGAGAGGAAAAAGAAAAATTAGGTCATGCAGCCAGCAGGGAAATTATGTGGAGAACAGAGGGGCCAAAGAAGGGCAGAGATTGTAGCTTTTATCACTCTTCAGAAAGTAATGGCATTCTGGTATTCTCAGAATTACCACATCATTAGCATTTACCTGCTTAATTAAGGTACTAACTTATTTATATCTTTGCTTATGGATCTTGGGAGAGCTACTATTTCCTCAGATGTAATGACCAAATCTTATTCAGATGCCATTGCCACTTCCATTCATGGAAATTATGGACCATGCCTTTGATATAGTTAGCCTTACAACATCCCTATGCAGGAGACATGAAAGTACTATTTCTCTTTTTATTTTTAAAATATAATATAGCAAAATTTCCTGCTGAGTTTTCAGGCGTTTTAGGTTTACAACTAGTAATTTTGGCATGCAATGATGCTAGCAATCTCTTACAGAACAGATGTTTGAATCCAGGACCCTGAATTTTTAGGTAACTCCCCTAACTGCCCAGCCATGATGGTTTTTTATGCTGCTTATGCAAAAGCTCACAAATCCCAGTAAGGTGTGACATGGTTGGTTTTTAACATTTCTTATGCTAATCAGCTGCATTCCCCTCTTCTTTCTATGTGTCCTCCCAGTACCACAATCTACCAGATACTTCCTATCAAATAAGCCAGCCCTCTGAGAATCCCAAGAGACAAACATTAAGAAAAGGAGATGAGGCCATGAAAAGGAGAGACATCTCTCACTACACAATCAGCTCTTCAGTCAGAGCTCCATGCAAGATTGTGCATTTAGATCTAATCCTCTACACGGACCTTTTGCTTCCTCTCCCTGAAAATGCTCTGGTATCAGGACAGTGACCCTGCACATGTAAAAGTAAAGTCCTGGCTTATATGGATTGAAACTTCGTGGTAAAAATGATCTCTGGGGAGGAACAAGGACAACAAGCCATAGACATGGTTCAGCAGAAAATCTAATTCTCCATGTTAAGCATCTTTAGGAATTGTGCCTCACTCAGCTTAATGGATTTGTCCTTCACATTCATGGGACACAGGTTTTTAAAAGAAAAATGGAAGACAACGAATGTAAAAAGAATATGCAGGGTTCTGGAACAGCTAATCTGTTTTCTCTCTCAGTGTATGTATGAGACTTAGAAGAAAACATGACTTGACATGAGTTAATTTCCTTTCCATTCTCTTCCTGTTAAAGATTGCAAAATAGTGAATTATAGAGCAGCATATTCATAGCAGATTAAAAAAAAATCATGCAGAGAATAATAAGTGTGTTGAATAGTTTACTATTTTAAAAGATTTAGATATAACCCTGGAGGTAATATTTGTACTTGAAGGTATGAACAAAAGCAATTAAGGTAACTCCTTTTTTACATTCCAGCCCTTTAGGATATTTATATGCCATGGCAACCAAGCAGAAGTCAATGGACCAGATCTAAAGTTTGCAAAAATCAACGGGGAAGTTAATAGGACCAACTCACTTAAAGCTTGCTGGACACCTGACCCAGGATCTGCAATAAAAGTACCATATTTCCTTCCCTTTGTTTATTTGCAAGCATTTTAGCTTTGCTTTCTGCAGTTGTCCTGTTATCCTTAGCTGGTCCACGTCTGTCTCCTTCTGGGAGGAGATGGTGGTGAGTGTGGCCCCAGGCTTTGTTGAATGCAGCCCACTCCAAAGCTGAGACTGGCAGCTGCAGCAGTAGTGCCCTAGGGAGGACCGTGCACCCTCCAGGATAGGCTATATTATTTGTATAATCTTTAAATGAAGTTTTCCCAAGTGAGAGGTGTAGCCTGAGCCTCCCTGAAAGTGGATGGATTGCTCAGTTCCCCAGCCAGGCTGCAGAATGGGGACTTTCTCAGTATTTTTTTTTTTAATATGACATTTTAAGCCACCTGGATAGGCTAAAAAACCTCATTCCATTGACATTCCCCAGATCACCCCCTCTCCATACCCCAAATACCAGATAGCTACACTTTGCTTTTGTTTAAAACTGTTTCAGATCCCTCTATCAGGCGCTTGACACACTCGTTAAGATTTCAAAGAGCTTGTAGCCCCCGCCCAAACTTTGCAACTGATTGCCTATGTAAGCACAGGTCTGAATGGACTTCATTCTGTAATGTGCAAGCCAATATATACCTAGCACAATACATTGCAACACAGCCTGCAAGAAAGAGGAAGCTTTATTTCATCAGTGTGACTTTTGGAGACTCACAGACACCAGAAATTAGTGTTATAAACTTGTCAGCAGGTGATGTGTGGCTGCAGAATTATTCCAGCATTACCCCTTGTGTCCTCTGGATGAAACATTAAAGAAGAATGGAAGTTAACTATGCATGAGATGCACTAAAACTATATGCTTAAATAACACCCATCCACTCATTTTTCCTATTACATTTCAGGTCACTATTTTCTTCCTGAGTATTTTATTTAAATGCTTGCACTGCGAGTCTTCTGAGCAGCTTTTTAAATCCTTGTAACTGGACCAAAACATGGAAAGGGCAGCTATTTTAAGATTACATGGACAATCACCAGATGCAAAATATGACAAATAACAGAGAGCATTTCCCTTCTTGACTTGGTTCAAATCTCCTAGCAGGGGGATTCCATAATGATCTCCCTTCTCATGCCCCCCACAATAAGTCCATGACCTTACACTATTTTACCCTGGAGTGTCTGAGCCACATGCTCAATTCACTGAAACAAGTGGAAAATTGCTCTTTTTTTAGAGCACACAGGAAAAAATTTAGGTGAGCACATACCAAGGGATAGATGAAATAATTCTGCCCAATTTTTATTGTTTATCACATTTCCACACAAAATAAACATACAGTTTTGTCCACTGGAAAAAACCTATTTAATTAATTGAGTAAAGGTTAATAATTCTATTGATTTAGCTGAAATATGCAGCAAAATGCAAACTAATGCAGGTTCCTGGGTTTGAGATATTTTCCCTTTAGAAATATTAAATATGGTTTCTATGTTTTCATGTTTTCAACTTTCATTAAAATTATTGTGAATAAGATATCATTATAAAAATAAACAAAAAAAAAGCAGATCAAACCAGGTAGGATATCTTCTCAATTTGAGGAGACATTTGCAAATATATAGATCTTCAGTGAGAAAATTAACCCTAGAAATAAAAAATAAAAGCAGTGAATGCAATTGTGTTAATCATCTTTATAATTTTGAGAATTGTGTTGTCAATATCAGGTCCAACATTGTCTGAAATAAGGCACTTCTCTGAAGCTTCTCTGAAAATCAGTAGTTTCCAGGTAGGAGGGAAAATGGTCTTCAAATTAACATGTATAGTCTCTGCAGCTTATAAGGCATGAATCTGATGCTTTGTGGCACAAATCTCTTCAGCATTTTCTGTGAATAATTTCCTTCTCAATAACAGTGCAACAATATACCACAGTTCATATTTGCTGTAATTTAGGATTACTAAATTACAGCAAATATGAATCTAAGTACAATCCTAACTTAATAGGATTCAATGTAAAAATCAGAATTAAGCAAAGCTTTAAAGGTCAATTAAAGCTGATGACTGTCTCATATGTCTTCCTAGCGCAAACTTAAAACACATAAATGATATTTAGAGTCATGCTGAATGCCCTGGTCCTTTAGGTTGAGTGTGAAGGGCAAATTTTCCTTGCCAGGGCAGGATCAAGAGATTTTCAGTGTAAATGAGCATCCATTTAAAAACCTTTCTTAGCTGGACAACCACACATCTGATTGCCAGTCAACAGAATCTGTCAAGAACCTTTCCATAAGGAGTGATAGCCACACACTAAAGATACAGTACAAAACTGATAACAATGCATAGATCAGTCCTGGACCAATTGTTTGGAGCTATGTGTGGGTCTAGTGTTACTCTGAAAAGGATAAAACATGATATGGAAAAATAGGAATGATGGTAGTAGCTTGGTTTTTAGCAGAAGTACTGATCTGGTCTGATCTGAAATTAGTACAGAAAATCCATTTTTCAGTTTTCTGCTTTATTAAAAGTCTTTCAAAAACAAATTTCATCTTGCAGCTGGAGGTAAGGGGGAAATTGCTTCTGCAGCTATGCTGCCTTTTGTGCCCAGGGGCAGAATTTTCATATCTCTCTAACACCCATACATCATGGGAGAGATTCTTACCTGGTATAATTGACATAAATCTATAATGTTCCCCTGAGGATGAGCACAGCAGCTCTTTTTCTGCACATTACTGCTTCCTGTGCTATTACAGATCACTGTAGCTAATGTTATTTGACTGACTTTGATTCAATCTGCCCAGTACCAGTATTAATGACAATACACATTGAAACATCTTTATAAACATTTCCCAAAGTTTGTCTCCAGAAACAAAATGTTGGTTGGTCTCATATTAATTAGACATTATCCCCAAGAATGTTAGATGGATTAAAACAGCTTTCAACCTTCGTAATAGAGCCTATCAAATGCAAACACAAGTTTGCTTCTCTATAAACAAACTGCCATCCTGTTTTATGATGATACCTACATGTACTGTGGGAACAAATGACAACAACATAAGTTGCATTGCTATCTCCTCACAGCTGTCAGGAGCTCATTTCTGAAGGGATCCAAATGCCAACTGAGCAGATTTGCTGGAAATAGTAGAAAAGCACAACAAAGGAAAAAAGAAATTCACTCAGAGTTTGGCTACTGGGAAGAAAATCCTACTTATCATTAGTACAATTTTTTTCTCCATTATTATTCTATCCAAGAAAGTGTCAAATTTTCCCATAGGAAATTTGACTCCATTTTCCTTAACCAGGGCCTGTTGTCATTTACAAATTAATATAAACTACTGTCAGCAGAGTCTACCGTTAATAATATATATTATTAATATTATAGAACACGCATTCAAAGAAAATTATGATTTATGGGACATGTCAAAAGGCTTTTGCTATATTCACAATTATCAAAGCCAACAGTTTTTTATCAATATTTTCTTACCCTTTGTGTCTCTCAACATTTAACGGTGGAAAATTTTTCTAAAAAATCTTGGAGGGATGTGTGCTCTGTGTGTGTCTCTGGGCATTTTTTGTATCCACAGGTGTTAGGAGAGGTTTATTTGGGAAGGACTGCAGATTGGGGTATTTGAATAGAAGTTAAGCTATCTGAAGCAAATTGTGGAGTTTTTGTAGTTTGGAAGCAGAAGCTCAAGAAGCTACAACAACTGCCCACAGAAATGAAAATAGGACTGTAAGAAGAAATATATGTATTAAAAAATTAATTCTTTTTTATCTTTCACAATTCTGGGGCATAACACCTTCATTCTGCTATGAGTTTGATATCACAAAAATTCTGTCCTAAGTTGTAGCCCTGTAAGTAATAGGGCAAGTTGCTGTTTCATGATGTAGTGCTGAATAGTTCTGTATTGGTCTATCAGAAACTGACAAGCAGATTTTTAAACCTGAGTTCTCAAAATAAAGCAAAATGTCTTTGACGTGCCTCTAGATACCATTGTATTTTGTCAAAGTCATCAGCCTAAATTCACCCTTATAATAAGTCAGCTCACCTCATCAGCATTGTAAGAGAATGAGCCTAGCTTAGTGGAGTTGAGGTCAGGATAATATTTGGTTCTTGTTGTATGTGGTACAGCATAAAACTGCAATTTTTCAAATATGTTTTATTCCTACTTAGCAAATAACTTTACTGTTTCAGAAGTGGGACCTTTATGTCATAAACTTATGCATTTTTGGACCAATTAAATGAAATTCTGCTTATTTGCTTAAGTCATGCACCTGTAACTTGACTGATTAGAAAGAGTTACATCCCCAGATATATTTGACTTTGATGTTTATATGTAGAAGAAATATTCCAAGAAAGTGGTGATACAAAATAGAATATGCTGATTTCTTCTAATTTACTTGGTTGCAAAATAACCCCAGCATTCCCCCTGAACACAGATCTGCAGGTTTCTCATTGGTGTATTTCTACTGGTGCTTTAGTTCAGAAAAAGGTGCACATCTCCCAGAATTCTCCCAGCTAACACGTTTTAATTTGAGTAATTTTAGAGGGCAGACCTGGATTCCATTTGGGTGAGCTAAGCCAGAAAGCCTATCCTGGGAGAGCACATCAGGAGCACCAACCAGGACTGAGCTTCAGTCCAGGAGCTCAAAATATAATGTGCACATTAACATAATGTGCAAATTCCAAGTCTTTGTAGTGTGGATATCATGAGAATAGCTTTTGATCACATTAATAATGTAATAAAAGTAACTATCTAGGCAAGGAAATCACCATACCAAATATTTAATGATTTTTTTATATTTCCATGAGCAACAATACTTTGAAGAATAGTTTCCTGAGGTTCATCATCCCTAGCAATATCAGTAGAGAGAGAGCATGAATAATTTTTTTTTTGATACATGCCAACAGAATAATGAAAAACTTCTCATAATGCAGTGAAGGTATGAGATATTGTCTGATTTCAGGGCTAGAAATGTTCACCTTCAGAAGATGAAACACATTTTTTGCATCTGCCAGATTGCCCCAACACCCGTGGGAAACACAGGTTCTGTCTGTCTGTCTGTCAAAGGAAGCATTCCAATGGCAGTACAGCCTGCAGGAAATTGTCCTTTTCAGTACAGTCAGGCCTAAGCAACGTAGAGCAATGCTCCTGTGCTACTGCCCTTGACAACAACCTCAGCTCTTCCTTCAAGACTCCTGCAGGAGTGTGAATTGTCTCTCTGCAGGAGTGTGAATTGTCTCCCTGGAGTTTTCCATACGACTCCTATGACCAATCTCATGATAGTGGATATTGAGCACCATTCAGCCTTCCCGACCAGTCTCAGCAGAGTCTCATCCAGCCTTGATGGCACCTCTCACACAGCACATTGACAGGCTCCAGAGTGACAGAGGTTACACACAACTCTAAACCACAGTGGAGGCTGCTGCAACAGAAGAACAACCAGTTGTGCCAGGTGAATGATGACAGTAATGTTTTTCTCAAGCATTTTTGTGACTAACGTGCCTCTGCTGCTGAAAAGTTACTAGAGCTTAGATAGCTAAGAAACATCATTTTGAAAGAGATCATTGTGCTATCTGCCTTGATGTGGAATTGCAGGAATTGGATGGACTCTTGCACCCAGAAGTATTCATACCCAGGACCTTGTTTTAATCTAGAAAGAAACTCTGCTACTAAAATTCTGAATTTGCCCCTATCTCTCACTAACGCTCAGCTAACACATGAAATTTACAAAGCAGTTGCAGTATTTTGAATAAGAAATTCAACGAGAGTGAGAAATTATTGCAAAATACAGCTGCTGCCTTTCCTTTCCAGAGATAGTGTATGCTAATGTGTTTAATCTCAAAGTCTGACAAGGAAATGGGGAAGGAAGAGGATGTAGTAGCCTGTTGAAATGTAAATGTTAATAACGAATGCTCTTTCAGTGTAGCAATTTTCATTCATTTTTTCAAATAATTAAAAATACTACATTTCTACAGCCTGATTGCTAACTTTTCTTAAATGGTTCCTTAACACTTCATTAAGAATATTCTATTGTTTAACACTTCATTGTATGTAATAGGCTTCAGCCATCACTCTGTATTTCTTTCCACAAGCCAACTTAACTTTTGGGCCCAAAGCACAGGTTTCAGGGGCTGTTTAGAAGATACCATCCAATCCTAACCTGTTTTTAAAATGAGAACAAATGGGTTTTAGAAATTCCATATCAGCTCTAAAAATAAAAAACCTACCTACCATATTCACAGAATACAGCTAACACAAGAACAAAGGAGTAGATGCAATGTCTGACACAATATAAATTAATTTTAAGCAAAACCAGTTAGTAAATCTTATTCCTTATGAATGTCTCTGTGCTGTTCTTTTCTTACAGATTTTTAAACAAGCGACTCCAACTTAACATATTTCTGACTTTAATAATGATATAGAAAACTATTCCCTGAGTCCTTTCTAACAAACTGTTTATTAAACTTAATTTTGTGCGTTATGTAGTGCATCTCACCTGTTATTTGGGGAATTCCAGAGGAATGGCGAGGAATGGTATGAAGTAGAAGTTCATTATGAGATTTCTGTAACTTAATTTGAGCTATTTAGAATCTAGTGGTGTATCATACATAAAGGAATGAAGCAGAAAAGTGAGATTCAGAGATTCATTGAACTTGTGCTGACGCTATTTCAGCCCTGGTATTCTGGTATTTCATGCTCAAAGCTGTTCTTTACTTCATTTTATTCCAAAATTATGATTATGTAATAAAATCCAGCATTCTGTGACCAGAATTAAAAGTGAGGTAAGTACTACTTAAATTAAAAAATAAAGGCATTTAAGGATAAAATGATCAAGAAATCCAGGCCAAGTACTTTTATTTATTCTAACTTGAATGGTCTTTCCTCATGTGAATAAATTCATTGACTCCATAATTTACAGCGATATATCCAATCTCTCTCCATGCACACACTGTGGACACTTCAACCTCACAAAACAATGCATTTAGTAAATGAAAGGGTCTCTGGTGGCTGTAAACAAAAGGATCTCTGACTTTGACAGTTTGATAAGAGAACACCCCTTCTAGTCCTCTAGGTGAGCATTTGAGCATTTTCATCTGCCCTCAAAATGCAAGAAAAATATTCTTCAAATGATGTACCTATGCAAACGCTGTCATTTACTTGATAAGACAGCAGTTAAGCATGTTTTTGTAGAGTTCTAACCCCAGAAGTTGATCAACCTTCATGTAGGGTTATAAACCTACCACCTGGTGTACTGTACTTACCATCAATAAAAGTTTTGTTTTCTGGTCAAAGCATATCAGCACTGGATTTCTGTTAACTGAAGAAAAATAGAATTCCACAGGAAACTGTTATTTTCTGATTCCAGTTTTTGCTACTGATAATGTCTCAATAGCCATTATACTGCCAAAAGGCGATACAAATACAAAATTACAAGGAGTTTGGAAATTTTAGTAGTGAGGTTTAGAAGTAAAAGTATCACTATTTCAGGAGCTTCTAAAATAGTTTAGCTGATATAAAATATTGACCTTATTTTTGCAGTTCCTTGTCAAATTCAGGGATATATTGGTTTAATATAGCTTTGTCAAATCAATTCTCTCTCTAGTAGGATGTAACAAAGTATTTTTATTTAATTTGGATAGATGTTGAGCCATAATATCAAGTAACATTACATTTATTTGCTACATTAGCTGAAATGTTTTGCTCAAGAGTATCTCGGCACAGTAACCTCAAGGAAGTCAAATCTCCATGGCAGAAAGAGACAATTTTTTTAGATTTACTATGAACTGATTTTCAGAAAATTATAACCATGCAAAAGTTAACCGTGCTAAAGTTAAAACCATAAACCAGTTAAAGACAGGTCTTAAAACCTTAATTTGGTGATCTTTAACATAAATAAAAAAGAAATAATATTTCTAATACAAGTTAACAATACTTACCTATCTAGGAATCTTACTTCATCAATTTTTCTGAAACAGTTTTAATACACCAAGAGAAATAGAAATAAGAAAATACAATGTGTGTATGTACTTATAAAATCCCTTCCTTTAAAGTTTTTCAACTTTTTCCAGCTGTCTGCCTGTTCACAAGTCTTTGTCTGTGGGAATTTCACAGAGAATCAAATGCCCCTTCTCGGAGACTTGGAAGAAGTCTCATATACTTGCTTTGGGAACCTGTGAGAGAAAAAAAAATCACAAAATAAAACCAGAGGATAAATAGAGCCTTTCTGAATATAGGTAATCACTACTAACAAAATGAGGCCTCTATACCCAGTTTTTTGCTGTCTCCACCTGATGTCTACTGCAAGTAGATTTCAGAGCCTTTGCTCTGGTACGATGATGCCACAAGGCAGCAACCCCTGCCAAAGGAACTGAGCATAGGGGCCATTGGGTATTTTAAAATAGTACATGGGACGTTCAGGTCCAGAAGACAGACGGTTCATATGGGGCTGGTTTGTGGATGGGTGAGCCAAAGGAAGAAGCAGAAGCTGTCAAAGGGTCTGAGAGGGGTGGAGGATGCCAGCTGTTGTACAGTAGACAACTTCAGAGTGCCTAAGTGACAAATGGACATAGTCTTTAATTCTGCCATGATCTCAAGAGCAGAGGATGCTTTACTAAACACCAGTGGTTACAGGGCAAGTTCTGCAGCTGAAGTGACAACAGGCTTTGTTTTGGCCATGAGAGATATTGCATCTCCCATTCTCTGAGAAGGATTGTCACTGCTTATGATATTAACTCCTGACATCTACAGGAAATCTCATAATTCATAACTTTTCTTGACAAAAATGACCTTATTCTTGCAGTTGAGCCAAAAGAAGTAAACAAACATGAAAACTGTTTTTACTTGAGACATCTCATCCCTTATGTTGTCTGAAATGGTAAAAATTAGAAAGTGCCCAGCATGTAATAATGAAGATTGGCTTAGAAGGGTACTGAAATGAGGAGAATTAAGATGCATATCCTTGGTGCTCTCTGAGCAGCTTTGCTCTGGGATTCTGCTGGTGTTTTGCCTTGACTGAACTTTAAGTATTGCCTTAGTGGGCAAGCATGTGTTCTGCCTCATTTCAGGCACAAAATAATACATTTAAAGGTTTTATCCCTGAGATGTTCCCTTACTTTATCAAAATTACACTGTGGTTTTACTGCAACCCATTTTTACAAAGGTAAAACAGCCTCTGATTTCTCATCTTTGTCTTCATATTGGCTGCTTTTATTAGTATTGGGTTTTTGCCTTGGAATCAAGGAAAATAAAACAGCAATTGACATTGGAGAATGACCTCTGAGCTAGCTACATCCTACAGCAGCAAAACAATGTAACTGTGTGCGTCTTAAACGCCCTTATTCCCATTATTGTCTGGTGCACTTCCCATGTCATTTACTATTCGATTTTTTATATTCATAAGATCAATTTGTTTGAGTTAGTTATTGCAGAAGCCCCAGATTTTAAATGCAATGTTTTCCAGATCACCTGCTTGGTGACCATTTATGCTTGCTCTCTATGAAGGCTTTGAAATTACTTCTGTTTCCATTAATTTCATCTTGCATCCTTCTGCTACAGTTCATTGTTTCTACTAAACAATGTGTTTCTAACATATTCCCTTTCAGCATTGCTGTAAGACATGTCAGGAAAGTTCTTTGTTACATTTGACTCCTTGGCTCCCATTCCATTTTGCCTTTCAACACTGCTTGTGTCCTGAAAATAAAAGAAGGTCTTTTCCATTGGTACCACATAAACCTTTTCCATGTTGCCTCCAAGGCGTGAAGCATGCCTTCTCATTCCATTTTCTCTTCTTTTGGTCTCTGCACATTCAGGGTCCGCTCTTCCCATCACTGTAGCTGCATTTCACAAGTTCTGGGGGGAAAAAGCTTTAAAGCACATACTTAATGTATAAGTATAAACATTTGTATATGTCTTAAATAAAACCAAGACCGCTTTATGGTGGAACTGCTTTCAGAAAAATTTAGCATGTTGAAAGCCTTGTCCTATTGTTTTTAATGTGTTCAAGAGTTTTGTAAGGGACTAGTAGGACCTTCAAAACAGAGCACATTGCCCGGTGTAAGAAAACACCCAAAGCCACCAGTATCTAAGAAAACTCATACACTGTCCACAGAGAGTCTGCCCAGGCTGCCAGAGTCTGTCTGGAAACACCAATACACAATGAAGCAGACAACATGGAGATACTCTGAGGTTCAGAGAGGACATCCCATTAGCCATGCTCCAACATCCTGCTATCTGAATCACCCTAGGCTGCCCATTTCAGTCCATGGCCTAGTTTTCCAACTCATTTTCTCAATCTTTTCTCAAAACAATTAGAGTTCAGGATTCTTGTGAGACAGTTTCGTGGTGACTGTCCTGGGTATCTCCCAGTTTAAATGGCAATTTTGCACAGAGTGACAGCCAGGGTAAGATCTCCAGCTTTTTCCCCTGCCTGGCTCTCACATGGGTTTTTCTCTGCCAGCCTGCTGGCCCAGCAGGTGCTACTGCTGCCAAGCATTGCCCCTGCCAGAGACTGGCCAAATGTATGGAAGGCACATGCCAGACTGGCATGCATGGTCTGTCCCACTCTCATTGGGATGTATGGCTCCTGCTGTATCAATAAAAACTGATTTATACAATTGCAGATGGTTCTGCTCAGTAATGATCCAGTCAACCACAGAGAGAATGGGAGAAACTCATCAAAAGTAATTGAGCTTTTGCTCTTAAGCCTCTCACATCCACGTGCAAGTCCTTCTCTCTATCTTTCCAAAGAAACTGCTGAACACATAAAGCCTGCTAATGCTGTGCTAATATGGGCATATAACCGAGGTCCTCCTGATAAGACTAGTAATGATCAGACTGTCTGAGGTGAACCAGCTCTCTACTACTTAAATGCTGAATGTATTCTAAGAAACTAGGGAAGCAATTTAGCCTCTCATTATAGATGTCCAACTCATTTTAGCAGTAACAGCTGCTTTAGTTTATAAGTTAAATTGTTAACTTCTAAATTCCTTTGCAAATTTGTGAGTTTATCAGAACAGGTTTTAAACTTCTGCTTCCTTACACAATAAAGTGTTAGCTGCATGCTAAGATTTCACATGATCTGAAGAGGAAAATAAACTGAGTGAACATTCCCTGCTGGCTCTATCCCAGTTTTGCTCATCTGGATGCTTTTGACAAGCTGGAGACTTGTCACAAATATAGTCTAGTTCCCACAAGAACACAGGAAAACAGGTCTCTTCCTGGGCTGTTATGGTAAACTGTCACAAAACTCACATTCAACCTGAAGAAACTCAAAATTCTGGAGTTAAAATATTTGTCATAGTCCTTTTTACATGCAGTTATCACTAAGGATGCAAGTGAAGAATGTCACCTCTTGAAGCATGGATGGACATGTTAGATACAGGAGGCATAGCACAGCCACAACACTGCAGAATCTTCTCTCTCTTTCAGACTTGGATTTAACAAGACATTAAGATGACTCTAACTTACCACAAAAACCATGTGGGCACTCACAGCTCTTTGGGTCATGCCCATCTATATCTATTCCTTTCCATCCTTCTATCTTTGAAGTTTTTGTAGTCTTTAAAGACTTTAAAGTCTAAATACACCATCTGCCTTCTCACCTTTTATCTTTGAATAACTTTCACATTTTTGAGTCTCCCTTTGCTTTATCTCTTCTCCTTATGATTGCTCTTCCCAAGTGCTGTCCAAATCTGTGTGCTTTCTGTGGGGTTTGGCCTGAACTCCCTATTGATGTTCCTTTTTGTCATGCTATTAGCACTGGTTGAAGAGCTCTACCAAGGCATTAGAAATACCTCCTGATCAGCTTTTGAGTCTCCATGCACATGCATTTCAGTGTAATGTTTATCATTAAGGTTTTAACCTGCTTTGTTGTTCATTTCACTTGGTTTTCCCCAGCATAAACTAAAATCAGCAAAACAAGAGGTGAAGAGGGCTGAGGAGGAATGTTTCTCATGCCACTGGATTTTGCTTCTCATGAGAACCCACACAACAACATTGTTGAAGCCTGCAGGTGTGGGGGTATGAGACCAATGGTACCAACATAAAAGTAAAGGAATGCAAGTGAAAACTGCCTGTGTGTCTCCAGGCAGCTCAAGTGAAAGGCTGTAGAGCTGCAAATATTGACCTGCAATATTACACATCCTGAAGCACTAAGACAGCTCAAGCATCATCCAACTTCCTTTTCTGTTTACCTACTTCACCCTACATGTGATTTCACAGTCATCTGCCATACCATCCCTGTACCTCTTTTCAGTCAGAGAAGTCTCATTAGTCCATCTGCATGCAAAGTCTGTCTGGTGTCTGTGATCATCACTCTTTTCAATGCTATTTTTGATTCTACTACAATCTTCTGACAGCCTTGCATTAGAATTATAGTCAATTTTCAAGTCATGCTCTGTAAAAGTATTATAGAGTGGCCTGGTGATGTTTTCTGTTTCATTTTTCCTTAGCTAAATAATTCCTACCATTGACTATGTTTTTTCACTGAAACAGAGTAATGCAATAACCTCCTTGTTTTTATAACCCCTGAAACTTGTTCACAGTGAGCAGATTCAGCCAAATAGTTGTAATATACTTTTGAATCTTTATGTTTTTAATATTTTCTAATAAATTATGCTGACTGAAGTTGAATCACCACATGAGCCGTGAGCACTCTGAAGGTCAAAAATCTATATGTATGCAGACATGCAAAAAGTCAAAGAACATTCATACAAATTATTTTGATAAAGGACATTTTACATAGGTTGAGAGATATATCCACAGTTCTGCAGTCAATTTGATCTGTTAGGGGAAAGGACTTGTGATGTTTTTAAATTCCTAACACTCAATTTTCTTTAATCAAGTTCCTAAGACATAGGCTTCTCAACCAAAATACCTAGAAGTGTTGTTGTCACATTTCATACAACCAATCTTACATGCAATTTGCTCAGACACAATCATGAAAAATATTTTTAAGTGAATATTCATTTACTGAAACATTTTTTTTGTATCACTGAAGAACTAAGTAGAGGAAGTGGAATGATGTTGCTGCTTGTACATAAAGTGAATCAACACAGCCCATTCGTGACATGTGAATGCCGTTGGTTCTCTTGGGCTACCATTTCTGATATGGAAGCTAGAGAACTATGGAAAAAATTAATCCATTCCTCCTTGGATGTGGAGAATCACAGCATTAGCAACATCAACCCAGTACTAGGGAATTTTACTTACCAAAAGCTATTGGGGACCTGATCCTAAGGCCTGGCTCCCAGGCACTTCAGGGATTTGAATCTGCTTCTCAATGCAGTGTGAAACTCATTTGCATATAAATTCCCATTGTAGCAAAATGTTTTATGCTTCCCATGCAGCTGAGATGGAGCAGAATGGGTCACTAAGAAGAAAGAAAAATATTTCAATCTTTTGGAGACTTTGGGGTGACCCCTATCACCTCCTCCCTTGTCTCACTCATACCAGTGTCTTGGAGGCCAATGTGCCCCTTAGCCTGAGGGTTGGTTTCTCATGGCAAGCTGCAGCACAGTGAGTGGGAATGGAGCACCTTTTGTTTAGCACGCCAGCTGTTTGCCTGCTTAAATATAATCTGCCTAACTAATTACCTGCTTTTCTCAATTTTGAGCTTAAATTTATTTTAAACTTCTTCGCAATGTAAAACCCAGACAGGTAATTCAGTTCCTCAGACTTGTAAAAAACTCATCTCTAATTATATAAAATTAATGCAGGCAGGGCAGAAACCTTAAACCTCTAATTTGTTGAAAAATGCAATTCATTGAATATGTGAATTCAGGCAAACGTAACGAATGTTTTTTTGTCAGTAGAAAAACAGCTGTTCCTCAAGTTGGAATGCTTTGTCTAGACTTATTTTAATAACATACTTTTTTTTTTTTTTTTGTTTCCAACTTTTCAGAGCCTGGGTGGGCAAAACCACCTTCTATAGATGCATTCTTTTCCAATAACTATGAGAGATGGGCTCACTGCAATTCTCTGTTTAGATGACTCCCTCAGGTGGCTTATACTAGTTGGCATGAAAATGGCTATGCCTGTTCTTCAGAGACAAAACTGAAAAAAAATCACGAAGTCCTTTGGGAAAAAAAAAAAAAAAATTCAGTCAAGTTAATATGCAGCAAATGGGAATTATCCAGAGGATATCACAGAAAATATGAGACAGGACTTCATCAGGGGTACAAAACAACCTCTATATTCACCCTGAAAAAATCACAGCCTAGTTTAGCTCTTAGAGGAACTGATTGCTGAAAAAAAACCACAGAGGTTGTTGAATTTCCATCCCTGGAGCTATTAAACCCTCAACTGAATTAAGGCCCACTCAACCAGACCCAAGGCTGAAGATAGCTGTGTTGTGAGTCCAGGGCAGGATGAAATGACTGCCCAAGATCCCAAACCCAAACCAACCACAGCTATTCCATGAATGTGCTTCTCGGAATCAGTCTACACTACTGTAGAAAGGAGAAGGAACAATTTGTACAGAGGAAAACTCTTCCCTCTCACAGTCAGGTCTTTTAAGATACACTTGGGCAAAGTTACCTTCATGAGTGAGCACTATTTCAGGTCAGGATTAAATTGTGCTTGCTGTTTTAAATGGCATACCAAGGAAGAACATCAGCTCTGAGACTGTCTCTGGCTGAGAAACATCTGTCCTTTTCCTAAGCAAAGCATTGTCCCTCTTCTTCCTTGTCACTGTCCCTCTCCTTCCCTGTCAAACAACTTTCTCTTGAACACAAAAGGGGAAACTGCAATAAAAAAAAAGAGCATTCCAATTTGAAAGTACCTAGGAACCTTCAAAAACCAGGGAAAGGTCTAGAAGACTGCACAATATGCCTGTTTGCTTGTTCACTTTCAGCATGTGTTACAAAGTTAATGGAGATTTCAAGCCTGATTTTTATAAGGGTAACCAAGTTTAAATACAGAAACACTAGCAGGAGAAGAGAAATAAGCAATTAGCCTTGCAGTGGTCATAATGCGTTTTTCACTGATTTCAGTTATGGATATCTATACATATGGATGTGTATCAGAGATTGGGGAGTTGGGATGAATGTGTGCATTCCATATAACTTCTGTTACTGGACCATGTTGTTCACCACTAAGCCTGAAATCTTAATTCAACCTCTTCCTGATATTTACACATTAATCTTCAATATACATGACAGTATACTGTTTCCTGAGGAATCATACCTCACTCAACGCACCACATGCCTCTCTCTCCCAGGAAATATTTGCTGCCTTTTATGAAGTGCTGTAAAATGAATGTATATAGTACAAAATGTAAAGTATAAAAATATAAAATCACGTAGGGAAAGATAACTGACTCAACAGCTTTGCAGTCCAGTACTTAACTTAGTCATAAACAAGCAATTAATTCACAGATGCTATGACTGTACATGTGAAAAACTGTCCCCAAGAGAAACTGTGAACAATGACCATAGGGTATCTTCAAATCCAGCCATAAAGACTTGATAACCATGAAGCAGCTTTAAACTGTCCCAGCAGAGAAGAGAGTTACACCTGGGTTTTCAGCAGACTGAAGTACTGATATATGTCATAAAAACAGGACATAAATGTCTCTAAAATCTAGGCTTTCTGGTCTTGTAAAGGCAGCATTACATTTTGGATTCAGCATGCTTGATTTGGCCCGAGATAAAAATGCTTCATACCTCTTTATATCAGGCTAGAAATTTTACTTTTTATCTTTGCTCAGCTGTAAATTGTGGATCAAATTCTCATCTTACACATGAAAGTAGAAATGCATATCCAAGAGCAGAATTTTTCCATTTAATATCAAAGTAATGTGTACTTCTGGTAGAGCACTATTTTAGATTCTGACATGGAAACGTACATTAACAATTCACAGCAAAATTTAAAGGAAGCAAAATTGACTCTTCTCCATTTTTTTCAAAATGAGACCCAAGTACTGAATCTAATCAAAATATACAAATTTAGAAGAACACTGACTTGTAAACAAAATATTTATTTTATGTCAGTCATTCCTGATTTGGATTCAGTGTGAATTCTTGTTATAATTATGTACCTTTTTTAATGCAAGTCATGCTGCAGAGAAGCAATGGAAATAGACCAAGGAATCAGTGTTAATAAACAGCAAATTTTTGTTTAGAATTTCTTTTTCCTATTTTAAAAGCCCAGAAGAAAAGGCACTATACTGTATGTGTCTAACACTGACAGCCAGATAGCCAGAGTCAATGATTGTTGGCAAGAACACACTGTGAGAAAGAACGGGATGCACCTGGAAAAGGAGCCATACAGATGTAGAGAAACACTTTTCTGGGAAAAATGTTCTTGTTCTAGCTCCTGGAGATAAGCACAACACAGCAAAAGCACATGAATGAGGCTGAGAAGTGGTCATGGACTTCTGACCAAGGACTGACTCAGTAGCATGGATCAATATTTCCAGAGACCTTGAAGCATTCCGACTCTTTTCCTGAAAGGTTGACAAGAACAAACTGCACATGAATAATAATTTGTATAGGAAGCATGAAACAGCTCCAGCGGGGGGAAACTTATCTCTGAAAAGACGCCCTCAGGAAGCTTGGGCACTGCCTCAAGCACCCTAAAAACAACAGCAGGATCAACACTGGAGCTAGAACTGGTGACCTCTATCTTTCATTCTTTCTTTCTTTGTCTCCACCTCTCTCTTCTCTTTCACTCTACCCCTTAAGCAAAATTCATCCAAGTGTGTTTATACTAAAAGATGAGGAACTTATATCAATTTCCATGCCAAGGGTATAATTCATAAATAAAACAATTCTAAGTTTTTGAGGATCCTGTGACTGTTGCCATTCGTTGTTGACCATAGACATCTACCAATCTTGGGCATTCAATTCCCCTTAGGGTGGGACACCACACCAACAAAACAATTTTTAATACAAACAGCAAAAGTCTCAAAAAGCTTAGAAATCAATAAAATATAGTGATTTTAAGGCATGCTAACTTTCTCCAGGTGCCAAGTGTATTTCAGTCTGTTCTGCATCCGAGTTTCTTTAACAATTCAAGAAGATTTTGATGCCTAGGGCCACCAAAGGAAATTGTTGACCATCACACTGTTACACCAAGGTTAGACAACATAATTTTTTACTCTTTTATACCTTCTGGCTTTCTAAAATCAAATACCTGACTTGAAAATTAGATAAATGTAGTTTTTTCCTCTCAACTAATCAACTGCACAAACAGAAATTCTAGGAAAATAAAATTATTAAAGCCTGTAATAAGCCCTGCCAGTGAGGAAAGCCATGCAACAGCTTTCATTTCTGTATCACATCTGCATTTGCTAAGATTTTACTATGCAGAAGCTCCTTGTGCTATTTTTCCATTGTTATTTGATGCTATCAATGCATTCATAATCAAAATTCAAATTAGCTCATCAAATCAAATTTGATTTATTAACCCAAAATTTCCAGAACTGATCATCACTCTCTGACAGAATCTGATAAAGACATTAGCACATGCATTTAAACAAAGGTATGGCATGTATGTTTTAGATATGGTAAGGAGGCATTATTAGTGCTAACCCAGCTTCCTCCACAGGTGAAGATGTAACTCCAGCAGCCTCCTCGGGGCTCTCAGACATCACTGCTTCCAGACACAGGAATAATTGCCCTATGGAAGTGATCCTTGGAGTGAGTGACAGAGCTGACCTGCAGATCACATTCACTTGGAGCTACCCTGCTTTATTGAAGCCTATTTCAGGAGCAAGAAGCTGCAGCCAGGGTACGTCTGAATGAGAGAATCATCTAATTCAAACCACACAGTCCACTAAGGAGACATGTTGTTATGCAAAATGCTACAGAAAGCCAGGGTATTCTGCATTTCACAGGCTCGGAGGAGAAAAAAAAAATCAGATGGATCTTTCTAAAAAAATCTTTTATTAACATACATTCAGACTGAAAAAGCAGTCATATCCAGCAGAGCATGTATGTTCTATCCTAAATGTATCTTAAGCTCAGTGAGGCTGAGGGGCCTGAGCACTCAAAAGTAAAAGCCATTGCCTACAAATTTTTCTTTAAAAAATCCGGATGGTAGAAATCTGTTACAAATGCAGTAGCAGGGGCACACACCTGGACCAGATGGAACATCAAATATTCACTCAAAGGTCGCTGTGGACATCCTTTTTGGAACAAAACATTCATAGTATCTTGGAAATTACTGGATGTGACAGATGTTCGGTTGCCATAGAAAATCAAATCCTCTTTACCAAGGTGATTAAATACATCTGTGAGTAGCTGGTTTTATTGAAAATGTCTGTCTTAAAATCAATGAAGCTTATTTTTCTATATTCTTTGTTTGGCGCGACCAGATTATTCATGCTTTTTAATGTAAAATAGTTTTATAATTTTCCTGGCAGAACACGCTTCCTGAAAACAACCTGTTCAAGTCCTATCAAAATACTGAGAAAAAAGTTGTCAATATTGACTAGAGACCCAAGTTTAGGAATTACTTGTAAAGATTCTGATAATATTTTCCTTATATATATTGTAATATCATACCTTTTCCTGTCTTGATAGCAGCTGGATCTCACAAAAAGCACATAGGTATTCAAAAAAGTACCGTAAAAAAACCACCTGGAGTGTTGAATCAAGCACCCAAGACATAACTTACTGGAATTAACAACTGCATAACATTGGAAATGTGATTTTTCCTTGTGTTGTGTTGTTCTAACCCTTACACAAAAATTCTCAAATTAATGTCAAAGACTCATTTTCCAACAGAGATTCTAACATAGTGTGTTAGTTGTAACTACATGAAAAGCAAAATTCTGCTCTATACAGAGATTAAGTTTATAAAGAAAAGTTAATTTTAATTTGCTTTTGTGAAGCACATCAAGATTTGTACATTACTGTTAACTAATTCTAACATTGTTCAGACTGCGTGCCTGTGATGCTGGGATCAGAGCAATCCTTATCCCAAATATGTATCACAGGGTTGCCACAAAATCTATAGGTTTGGGACATATGGTATTGGCAAACTGAGGGGTAACAGAGTTTGCAATTTGTGAACAAATTTTCTTAGCCTGTAAAATGTGAAAATATATCAATATCTCTGGAGCCTGGAGAATAACTCATTCTTTAGTAACTAAATTAACTGAAATAAAACCAGTTTGTTCTCCATGGCAGAGATCAGAGACCAAAGCGCACAGGAGCAGACGAGAAACCAGGGGGCGCACAGCACTCCCTACTGGAAGAATTTCCCTGGAAATGCTCCTGACTGTTGTAAGATGCCCCCACATGTTTTAGCAAGAGAGATAAACATCCCTTTTATAAATAACCCTTTTTATTAGAACATTATAGGATAAATTGCTGTACAAGTGTAGGTTTTGCTTGCATATCTGGGCAAATTTCCTTATTGCTTAGTAGTGAAACCTAAACAGAATCTACTTTGGTTAATGACTCTCATATTTTCATCTGTTCCTGTTATCTTTACTGCTGCTCATCTGGAAAAATGAATGACAGATATGTCAGTAAGCAGCCTGAGACACTTTAGCCAAGCCTTGAGGTTTCCAAGAACTCTATTTTCTTGAAGTCTCATCTCAACAATATTCAGTAAAGCTCCTTAAAAACTTCCTCATGAAGGGCTATCTCAATTTCTCACATTTCTACTTTAAAAGAAAACTGTCTTACATTTAAGCAGTTTTCAAAGGGTGTCTGTGATTCAGGCAATCAAGTCACACTTTGAAAGAAACTGTCTCTCTGAGTGCCTTTAGTCATGTCTGAAAGGAAGATTTAGATTTCTAACTCACTTAAGCTTTTCTAAAAAACATGTCAGTCATCCATCTGAAATTAATTTACTCTATGCTTTCTAACTCTCTAGGCATTCGTTCCAAGATGTCATCACTCTGTTGGTAGTTTTAAAATAGCTACATGTACAAATTTTCTGAGTAGTTCCAGTTTTGCAATGAGTGATTTGTCAGTGCTTCTTTTCAGTATTTCCCTTTCCATGGCTAAAACATCAACAAGACTAGAAAGAATTCAGTTTGTTTGGTTTTTCGGGTTTTTAAACATGCATTTACACCACAAAATATTTTGTACTGTGTGCTTTATTTCCTTTACTTTCATGCCTAATAATGAAGTGGGAGATGCTGAGGTTCAAGGACCACCTTGCAGTTTTTCTTCAGGAGCAGGGAGAGGGGTGAAGCTCCACGGAAGCCCTTTCTGTGTGTGCCCCAGGATCAGTGCAAAGTCTAATATTGCCAACAGAAGCAACAACATCATTAGTCCTCCCCTTGTGGGTGATGATGGAAAAGAAAAACATGCTGCAGTCCACTCAACACCAGTGTCTTTATTTTGAAACCTGTTGGCACTTCTTTAGCAAGTCGGGAGCAGGATGTGCTGCTGGGGTGTGCAGGCTCATTCCTAGCAGGGGTTTGGCACAGTCCACTGGCAGGCATTGGTGAAACATTTCACTCTGCTTTTCAACCTCCATCAGTAGCAAATACGCCCTAGCATGGCCTCAGCTGGGACCTTTCTCCTTTTATTCACAAAATTATTCTCTACCATGCATTCACATTGATTTACTGGTGTAAAGCAATAGTTTAAAGGGACTCCCCATTTTAGGCTTTACCATGCAGACCTGAATAGCTTCAGGACCAGTTTCTTTCCCAACAAGAAGTAAGGCCATTGGGAGCCAGGTCTTTGTTCTCCCTCCAAAACAGGCTGGGCTTAAACAGTGAGGCTGTTGCTAAAGATGTAACAAGTACAGAAATAACTGAGTTGCCATCTTAAGGTTACCTGAAATATTTCTCCAGTAAATAGCAGTTCTTTCATGAATACTGTGACCATAAAGATGCTGTTCAAAATATTTGAAAGCTGATGCAAAACATCAAATTGTATGCAGTTATCCATATTTAGGAAAATTTCTGTACTGCTCAGTTGTTTAATCTTGCGGCAATCTCACTGCACTTGCAGCTCATTCTGACAAGCCACATTTAAGAGTCTGAGACTGACTCGTGCAAAGCTCCATTTCTTTTAAAGAAACAAAGAAAAATTACTTCATGTGTATCTTGGATATTCTTTAAATCACAGTGTCAGTCTTTTCATTCTTATCACCCAGTACACAGATGCTCTTCTACTTTTCATCTCCATCTTATCTTAGAAAGCACCTGAGGACATGTTGAAGACCTGTCTGTCCACCAGAAGAATTTTCATGGTTTGTAGAGATGATAGAATGTAAAGGTTTGGGGATGAGAGAAAGAAAGTTCTCTCATCCTAGCTCATTCAAATCTGAACAGATAACTCCTTTTGGCAAAAAGTTTTTGAGACTGTCATACAAACAATTCTGTCATTGCATTTTTTACACAGTGATGGGAAATGAGACAAAATGGTGATTACCTGTAATGTTTCACTCTATGATACACTAACAGCTTTTCAATTCTCATTAAACTGCTCTGTATTTAGATTACAAATATATAATAACTTTTACCATTAAGATTATGATATAATTTTAATTTAATTAGCCTCCACACTCCACATACAAACATGCACATAAACTACTTTAGAAAATGTTTCATAGAATTAATATTGCACCTTCTGCTTAGACTCTGAAGTAGGTAGTTTTGAACTAGATATGACAGACTGAGAGACAAAGACATAGAATGGGAATTCCTTGGAAAAAAATGCATTATCCACTTCTGACAAGCCTTTTGTCATCAGTTAAAAACCCACATGCCATACAGATGTCACCACTGCCAGAGTGACAACATAACTGAAAATTGAGTATAAAATGCAAGTGGTCTGGGGGCAGCACTGGAGGGGGTGTGAGATCTCTTCAGACCACAGTGATGTCTCACCCACTGGCGCCAGCAGGCCTTTCCTTCTTGTGACAGATCACATTCACAAATGGAAGGAACTCAGCTGAGCCTGACTCATCCATGTACTTGAAGCAGTGCCTTTGCCTTTTACTATGTCAGCTTAGGTTGGAAGGATTGAGGTCCAAGGAGTGCCTGGAAGAACACAAGGATTCTGCTGTTGTGTCTGATCCATGATGATGATGGGTCCTGATCCCAAATGTGTTGGCCCCCTTATCACCCATCCCTGCTAGAGCACAGGCAGTCAGTTTCCTTGCATCTCTTTTCAGTGGCTGCTCAAACTTACTTTGAATTTTTCACACTTTCTTGTTCTCTGAATCACTTAGCTTATTTTCACTTTAGTTTCCTTCAGCATCTTTGTGAATCTTCTGCAAATTCTTTCCATCCTTTCTTCCCCATGAGCACTTTCCTAGCTGATTTGCATTTCTATGTCTCTTTTCTTTCCTCTTTTCTTGTCATCCAACAATTCTTCCCTGTTGCCTTGTTGCCTTTCCTATTTTCCTGGTTTCTGTTCTCCTTACCTTTGAAGGCATGCCTCCCTGCTGATATAAACCATTCTGTTATAGTGAGCTCTCCATTACTTGCCATCCTCAGCTGTTAAAGTCATTCCTGCTCCACTGGCAGCACAATGACTCTCTTTTCCAAATACTGTCAGTTATATTTTACATCATGGAAGCTTTGCACACAACCAGCCGGAGATGTGTGACCACAGCACCGCAGTGCAGACCACAGGCATGCCCTGAGCCTCCCTCCAAATGCTCCCCAAGTCTTGGCTGGCCAAGGTTAGCCTGCAAGAGCAGAGCTGCAGATCTGGCATCCCATGTGTCCCTACCCACGACTCAGGGGCCTCCTCCTCTGAAACATCCTCACTCCTGAGCGCACCTCTCCAAAACTCAGGAGCACTGAGTTAATGTTGCTCACTGCTCTCAGCAGCAGAATGTGCTGAGGGTGACTACTGAAATCAGATATGCAGAAAAGTAAGGTCAAAAAAACAAACTGCACATTTAAGCTTCTTTCCACCCCTTTGAAAATAGAAATAATTGTCCTGGCAGTGGACATCAACTAATCCCTGCAGGCCACAGCTGGAGAATGGCCAAGTTACTGCACCAAGGAAAGGAGGACTGCAAAGGTTGCAAAAGCCTAAATAAGCCTGAAAAAAATATAATGAGAAATTTTGCTGTTGCAGGAAAAACTTCTTGTTGTAATAATAATAGTTACAAATGGGAATTTGAAAGAATTCTGAGAATACCTTCATGATAACCTATGGGAGGAAAAAAATCATCCTATAAAAAACTGATGGAGAAACCTTGGAATGAAAATGAATGAGCTGGAGATTTATGGAAGTACTCTGTCTAATTTATAAAGTACTCTTTTAATTTATTTTTTCTTTTTCTTTTGGCATTCCAGTCACACGTTTTCTGTCTGAATGAACAACCAATTCTTAAGATCTACCAATGATAGTGTTCCTAAGACATCCTAGAAATTAGGTAATAAACAAACAGATTTCAATAAATATTAATATCTTACTCTTCACTTCAAAGCTAATGTAATTCCACTTATTCTGGTAATAAGCTTTTTTTCCCTTATTATCTCAAATGTCAAAAAATAATTCATTGACCATGGACTACTATGGCACTGAAGATTAATTATTAAGTTCAGGGGTCACAGGTTTTATCTATGCACTAGAAAACTAGGGACAGTTTATAATTTATTTTAACATTTAAAAATGCAGTATTTTTCTGAACATGCTGCAGATCTAATCAATCTTTGATAAAGTCTTCAAAGAATCAGAGGAGAATGTATAGAATGTTTCAGTACTGCAAAAGCAAGTCAGTTTTCTCAGATGATGAGATCCTTGAAACTCCCTGAAAGATTAATATGGTACTTTAACATAAGTTAGCTCTAAACGAAGTCTTCCACCTCCATTATGTGCCAAGCCTGGCAGCTGTGCCAGACTTTGTGTTTTAAACCCAGCTGTCTCTGTCTTAATGTAAGTTCTGTTCAAAGAGATATTAATCAGACTGGCTAGACTGTTGGGACTTAATGTTTCAGTACCTACTTTTTTATGTAGGCTTATAAACTTTATATTGAGATATAAATTAAGACTATTTGCTTCTTCGACTCCTTGCCTGAGGGTACCTTTTATTCTAAGCTATCTGATGAGCTATACAAATGATGCATGCAAGAATGCCATCAGCTTTGATATGATGTTTATTTCTTCCTGTTAATGAAAGGATTTCCATTTTTTATGCATATTTCTTCTGGTTTAAGAAAATGCCATCTCTGTATTGCTTTAAAATTCACTATGATGGAAAGACTTTTTATTAAAACAATATTTTTCTCCAGTTTCAAGATTGGCACTTGCATCCTCTCACTCTGACAGTTTACATTATTTTTCTGCATAATAGGATTGAAGCAGTGGAAGATTAACAGGAGGCAATCTAATTTAATGGTTGCAATTATAGTTGATGAAGAAATGTGTTAATCAGGAAAAATATAACTCTGATGACTTCCTATGAGGGAAAAAAAAAAAACAGAAAAGAAGGAAAAATGTAGATGAGAAATCTGTGCTGGGTGAGCCTTCTCATCTGTATATCCACTTTTGTTCTAGAATCATATTTTAATATAGATATTCTTGCATAAAATTGCATTCTGTAGTACATAGGCTGTGTCAGCCCAATGGCTCAGCCAGCAGAAAATGTTGAGGAGTTATTCCAATGTCTTCACTAACACCTAAATAGGTACTGATAGAAAAAAAACCCAAACACTTTGCTTACTAAATCATCCATGTAGGCAGGACTCCTGCCTGCACAACAGAAATGAACTATGGGACTGCTTCTCCATTTTAGCTGCTTTTTTATCCTACAAGTGTGTGTAAGTATATAACAACTAGAGAAATCTGCCAGGGTATTGTTGACCACTACAAACCACAATCTGCCTGATGCTCTAAAATGTAAAGTAGCATGCAACAGGGTGTTGCAACCTCACCAATCAGCCACTCAAAAAGGCTTCAGGAAACTCCTGATTCTCTTATTTCCTTAGGATTGCTTGATGCATTTTCATAGAAAATATGTATGGCATTATTTAGTTATTATGACATGGCAAAAAATTACAGAAATACAGCAATTTAATAAAATAGGATTTTACACACAGGGAACACACTTCCTCATTTTTATGTCTTATTTCAGGGAATGAGAGAGAAGGGACTGATCCAAAGAGTGACCTTTCCTTCCTAGATATCCTGAGTATCCCCAGCCATAAGTATCACTCATCCAAACACCCGACACAGTGGCCCAGGTACTGGTTCTGCATCCCCTATCATGGGGCAGGATAGGTCTCAATTCCTGCAGCATTCCTGCAGGTACCTCAGTGGACCTCTGCCTGCTGAACCAGCAGCTGCTGGCCTCATGTAGGGCAGCAACCTTCTTTTCACAGGGCTGTGAATATGAGGTGATTCTCAACTATAAAGCAAAATCCACTACTTCAGATCAGACTTCCCCCCCAGGACCTCCCACTCCCATCCCAATAAAACAACCCCAAAGAAACCAAACCAAACTAATAAACAAACAAAAAACTACAACACAAACCTCCATTCTGCATTCAGACATTTTTGTACAAATTCATCCTGGAAAAAAAAAATGCATCTCTGTCTCAGGCGAAATTTCAGTGAGTGACATTAAGAAACAGAGAGGAACATAAACACTACATAAAATGAACACTGAGCACTTTACACAAATATTTGCAGTAGAACTGCATATTTTTGAGGATTGATTTTATGACTATAAAAAACATATTCTCCATGTGTTATGCCTAGTCTGATGACTACTTTCAGTGATGTATAACTCTACCAAATTCTTCCACCAGCTAAAGGCTCTCAACCTTTGCAAGCAGGAAGAGCATCCCTTCCCAGCACCAATCCCAGTTTCAGGAGCAATGTAATGCTCTGTGGGTCTCCTCCTGTTGTCATCCTGTGGACTACAGGGTTAAGCAGGGACATGCAGTAAGCATGAAAGCATTGCTGTGGAATGGTCTCCTCCCTCTGCCATCCATGTGGAGTGATGAGCCCCTAGGGTTGGAGCCCATAGGAGAAAGGTGCCAAAAGAAGGACAAAATGGGCCCAAACCATTGCTCCTGTGAAGGAATTAATCCACCCTACCTTTCTTTAGCACTATAGCTTAGAAATAACAAATAACATTGCCCCTCAGCAGCAGAGGCCTGAGGACCATAGTTAACATCTACCAGCACTTTGTGCTGAGACTATGTACCTTTTTGGCAAAACACAAGAAGCATATTATCATTTTTATTATCATCATCATTGTCATCATCATCATTATCTTTTGAAGAACGTGGAATTAATGGACTTAATGCTATGAACAGTAAATAACTACTGATTTTAAAGACTCAGACTACCCTCTGAGGCAGAACTTTGCTTCTTTATTACTTGTATTACAACAGAAAGATTTCTGTCATCTGAAAAAGCTGAACAAGGACTTGTGACCAACCACATATTACAAAGGGTCTGCAGTGAAATGTTCATAGATATAAGATTTATATTCAATGATTTAGTCATTATTTTGTGAACAGTTCTGAATAGCAAATATCTTTGTATGCTTCATGGTCCATTCACAAACAAACAAGTTAAATGCAGTGGATAATACATTCATGGCAGATAACTCCTGGAACTCTCATGCTACATGGTTTTAAACCTGATCATTCAACTGTTTCGCAGGAGGGAAATCCTTGTGCATAAACAAGTAAGACTTCAAGAGGTGTGATCTTGCATTATCAGCACAATGCAAGATTTTTTTCTGATTTGAAGCACTTCAGCTCTTCCAGAAGGCTCAATCTTCCAAACTCAAGAATTTCTGTAAGCAGCAAGTTATCTCATTACTTTTAGTATAGGGCTATTTTCATGACCTAGAAGAAAAACAATACTACCTAATTTCTAAACTTGGGCACAGATATACATAATAAAGTAGATTCTGAGGCAAGCTTTGCTCTGGTCTTTGGGTTTTGAAACAAGTACAACCATTAGCCTATTCTGGCAGATGCAACATGCACATATGATTTATTATCATTCATGGGCAATCCTTCATGCTCCTATCTGTCCTCCTCCCTTGACATCCTCTCATTTTGAAATGTTCTCCCTCTTCTGCTCTTGAATCAGCCTTCTGCCTTTGCTTAATATTTTTTATGAGCTAAATCCTAATTGTTAAAATTGACTCTTAGAGCAGTTAATGCCATGGGTCTTTAGTGTTTGAAACATTTGTTGTGCCTTCAGGATATCTCATGGAAAAGCAGACTGCAAACCAACTGTAATATAGCTGCCATTTTCCCCTGTACTCCTAGGAAAGTTATAATTGTCCTTTCCAATTGGTCTGGAAATGAAACCTGAATACTAATTTATTAGAGTTATAGTTCTATATTCATTTAGGATGCACCATAAATAGCAAGGAAATTCATTCAAAAAATACTTATGATTTCAAGCTGAGTTAGGAAACTGACATTTAAGAAAATATGGGCTGTACACGCCTCATATTTCATCTATGGATGATGTTTAGTTTAATATAGAAAAATAAGTCAACAGACTTGCTTTTCCAAGCAACTTTATGTTTGGGAATTCTTTATTTTTTATCAAAAAAAGGGAGAGAAAATACTCTATTTTGAAGAAGGAAAAAAAAAGGTAACAAATTGGTTACAGAAATCAAGGTACACCTCTTACATCTTCCAGATCCATAGAGTAAAAAAACTCTTGGATGTAGATTGCATACTGAAAGATAGTCGCAATGATAATATGAATAATGACATACAAAAAAAAAAAAAAAAAGAAAAGAAAGAAATGGAAATGAAAGAAATGAATAGGGAATATAAATGTAAGAAGTGACTTGGAACTTTAAAATGAGCTCACTGGAAACAGAAATGGAAAAACCATTGGACTGGAACATTGAATGACAGGGATGGAAGAGGAAAGTGTGGAAGAAACCTTGGTGTGCACACAACTGAAGGGCTTTCAGAAACACTTAAACAGGAGGATATTAGCTGGCTCAATTCAGGAATTATTTTGAGTTACTAAAGAGAACAGAAGGGCTGATTATAAAAAGGTTCAGCTTCGTGGATAATATTTAAGTGTTTTCCAGTACTGCAATACACAGCAGGAAAATCTATTGCTATTATGTTAAACACTGCATAATAATATGAAACTTTTCAAGGAAACTTTTCAACAGCTAATGTCTCTGGCAAGGGAAGGGGATAGGGGCAGGGAAAAAAGCCTGTTCAAGAAGAGAAAGAACTGGGTACCTTCCCAAGATGTGAGTTGTGAAATTAGAAGTCATCAAAAACCAATAGTTTGCAGTTGCGATTTTCAGGGATGTGACAGAGATAGGGAGTGAACAAAATCTGGCGGTTTTTGTTTGGTTTTTTTTTTTTTTTTTCAATAGCACCAAGTCCAAATCAGCTTCTTACAGCTTGTTGGAGAATTAGAACCAAACCTGCTGTTTCTACCTCAGAGGACTCTGACAGAGCTCCTTCTGATTTCTGTGTCTTCCCCATTGGAGCAAGGCTAAAATACAGCAGGACATTTCCAACTTGGCTTCCTCTTCCTCTGATCCCACCCTCTTTTTTCAGCTATTTCTCTGGTCCCCTGAAATACCAGGACTCATGGATCTAGGCCATGATCTGGGGTCAGATGAGAACCACCAAACAGAAATAAGTAGCAAATAAAATTGGTTGAACCAAATCCAGTTACATTTTAAGATTTTTTCTGTGCATCCAAAGAGGAAGATGCAGCAAAGAGCCAGAAAGAGAAAGGAGTTATTGTGTTTGGGTATTATTTCACTGGCATTCACAGAGTGGGATTAATAAAGATATTAAAATAAAGATATTTTATGCCATGTTTACTGTTACAAATTTAATTGATTTAATTTATAATCTGTTTAAATTTCCTATTCATCAGCATATTGTAAAATTTCTAGGCATTATGTAAAGGAGTACTGCCTCATAGTGGAGTGATCCAAGGAAGAGGGGCTGACAGTCTTTTATACATCTAGTTATTCTGACCACAGGAGTTGTGTTTGGATGAGCATTTAAGGACACTGAAATTTTCCCTCAAGGCTACCTCAGTTATTTTGCACAGGGCTCCATGGTGTAATATGCATCTGTCCCATGCAAACTCCTTTTTGTGTAAATCCAGACATCACATGATTGTCACAATTTATATCCCCTGACACTACTGATTTATGGAAAAGCCATTGAAGGAATGGCCTGACATACTGCCTGGGTATGGCAATCAAAGAAATGTGGGTTTGGCCTGGTGCAGCAAAGAAAAAAGCAGCTATCTGGAAAAGTCATTCTGTCTAGGAAATGAGAATAAACGTTTTAATTGACAGTTTAATTGTCATCAGGGAGGTCCATGCCCTGATTTTGAGTGACTGAAAACATTTTGACATTTTTTCCACTCCAAAATAACAAAAAAAACCCACCAAAAAAAACCCAACCAAATAAACAAAAAATCACTCTCTTCCTGACAGAATCCTAGAGGGATTTTTTTTAATCACTTTATGAAAAAATTTTGATACCCCTGTGGGAAGCACTGAGAAGTGAGGAAAGATTTAATGCTTCATTGCACTTCTGGGTATCTGCAGGAGACATCTCTAAAATTACCTTGACTTATGAGTAGTGCCTTTAAATGTTGTGTTAGTAGCATTCACATCACCAGAGATCAGGAACAATTTCATTCCCACGCCCCATTACAGATGATCAGTACAGAAAAGTCTGAATCCCAGAAAAGAGAAAATGTACTGTCAGTGTCTAAACATCAAGTAGCATCATCCTGGCTCAGACAGCAGCATTAACCCTCTCTTCTCTACCCTTCCAACAGAAGGTTGGCCTCACTTTACTTCTTTACACCTTCCTTTTTCCTTGCTGGCCCTGTGACATCTTTTTTTTCTTTTTCTTTCTTTTTCTACTTTTTCTCCTTTTCTCTTTTTTTTTTTTTTTTTTTTTTTTTTTTGTGGTGTTTTTTTGTTTTGCTTTTGCTTTGGTTTGGGGGTTTGTAGTAGAGTTTTGAAATGTTGAAATGCTGTTATTGACCATTATTGTGTACTCAGGCTGTTTCCAATTTTCTTTTTGTTCATTGGGTCATTCCTTTTTTTCATTTGAAAACTCCTTACAACCCGTTTATTTGTCCTTAAAATAAAAATACAGAGAGCTGTCCAGGTGAGCAAGTACAAAAACCCATTAGTGTGGATGTTGTACATGAAATGGCCATCCCATAAAACTTTTGAAATTTTTGTTTTTCTGTTTGATCTCCTGGCTAATTTACTGTGTATATTTTCTGTTTTACTTCATGGAGTTTATTTTCAGGGCTTGGCTGAAATTGTCATCATGGGCATTTAAAAACCTCAAGTACTAATTAACTTATTAGCAAAGCTGAAGTGGCAAAGCCCTTAGATAATCTCTGTTAAACAATTATTAACACTTAAAAAGCTTTTACAATCTGTAGTAATATGCATGTAAAGAAAAATTAGCTTAAATTTTGTAGGCATTTTTCACAACTCTTTGTTCTAATAAATTGTAAATATTACCTTTCCTGATTTTGTTTTTATGTTTTGGGTTTTTTTCAATCAAGGACACTGAGGTCAATTTAAAATTTTGTTTGGTTCAACTACTCTGAGCTCTGCCTTACTTATAATGTCCATTCTAAAAAGGCTTTAGTCAGGGACTATCTTTTTGATATTAAATACTTTTTGACATGATATGATATGGTATGATATGATTTTTATTATATGTTATATAAGAGCTATATGATAGTAAAATAGTACAGTAATCACTGAATTTCAGTATTTCTGCTATGCTTTCTGATTTGATATGACTTGATAACATTATGTGAAATAGTGAAGAAATAAGCAAAAAAAGCTTAAGAGAACACTTTCATAACCAAAAGTGGGTGTTGTTTTTATTTCATTTTGAGCAAGCTCAGCTTGCTAATTGTTTAAATTATCATAATTATCCTGCCCAAAAGGGTGAAATGGGAAAATCTGAATTGCCCTTTCTTTAAATTAAGATTTTCACTGAAAATGTGCTGTGTGTTTGCACTGATGATGCATAAACATTGCCTCTAATAGATCAAACTACAGGAGATGTTTAAAAGCATTCAGTGTGGGCCTAACTTGTGAACACAGTGAAAGAATTTTCCAATAACTTCAATGCCTCCTGACCTGGGTCACTGCCAAGTGCTTTAGAAACTCTTGCTTTCAGACTTTTTCCTACTAATAATTAATGTTTATTACATCAGTTCTTATACCTCACCAGAAAAACCAGCACTTCTGCTGCCTATTCAACAAAATGCCTTATGCAAATACATTTAAATTCATAATTTATTTGAATATATTTTTAGGATGCTACATCTTAGGAGCTTATTAGATTTGTTTTCCATATAAGCCATTGAATTCCATGACATCCCCAGACTTGAAAGCATGCTTCTGTCTCTTAAATCTGATGAAATGCTACCACCACTAGGCATGATTTCTGTCACATACAATCTGGAGCAATGGACTAACCTGAGTCACTCAGCTCCTCTCTAAGTCTCCCACACCTGAACTGTCTTTTGTAGTAATACCTGAGTTTCAGTGCTCTTGTTTATAAAACTTTCAAAGCTAGAAACTTCTGCTTATTTCAAAGTTGAAGCAAATGCTCAGTTTTACTCTTGTTTAAAAAGAATGTAAAACATATTTCCCAAATAATAAATGTTTCATATTTCCTTTAAAAATTGAAAATCAAAATTAAGTTGTCTGTATGTGGCTGCTGAAAAACATTACATTTTTTCAATTAAAACATTTTTCCAAACTAACAACTTTTTTCTTTAATCTTCCATGGAAACAAAGTTTACTTACTGACCAACTTTCTGAATTCTGAATTCTTCCCAGAGCTCTGCATGTCACAGTTTGAAACAGGTGGGGTAGTGTACAGCAAGAGGGGTCCAGAGAGAAGAGGAGAGAGAATCTCCTGCAATGAGAAGTACATCTGTGTCCTCCCATGTCATACCCAGCATTTATCATCCTACCAGGGGCCTTACTACCACCCAAAATCTCACATCTGATTAAGTACCACAAGTTCCAAAAATTCAGGGCTAAATAGGGCTGGTTCTTCAAGAAAAGTCACAGAAATTTCCAAATATTTTTAATGTACATGTTTCAGAAGGAGGTACAAACATGTGCAGGCTACCTTGAACAGTAGAAGAAAGAGCTTTTTCCAGAAATACTTATGCAGTGGGTTCTTACAGAATTTTTGGGGGCTTTAAAGAAAAAAAAAGGCAAACAAATGAGTTTACTGAATGAGAATTAAAATATCATGTAACAGCTATCATAATCAAGCAGTGACTTAACTGCTTTATTACCAAAGTGCTACTAACTTTGTTCATCCACTTGAAAAATATATTTACCATTTGCTCATATACTAATCATTTGTTTTTTCTCATTAATATTCAGGACCTGAAAAAAACTCTTTTTTCCCTGTTTTTAATGATCCTATAACTGATGATTTTCTTCCAAATTAGACACGTTATTCTAATTTGTGGAATCACATCTACAAATAAAAGGAAAGCATGTTTTTTTTTCAGGCAGAGCCCAAGTTTTTTAAAAAGCCACCAAGTCAAGAAAATGTGGTTGCAGTTTCTCTGTTGCAAAGGACTAGAGCTGTCACAGAGCCCTGTGTCAATGCCCTGCACTTCCTGCCAAGAGGAAGCACAATCCACCGCGCTGCAGTTGGTGCTGCTTTTAACAACCCCAGGTGGAGAGAATTCCTGCCCACCTGATACTTCCAGGCGAAGTTGTGAATTGAAATGTCAGCCTCCCCAGCAAGAAGCACCTCCTGTCAATTCTTATCAAGGTTTGGCAACACAGGCTGAGATTTAGCTTGAAGGCAGGGAGGACATCCTTCTTTCTTCCACACATGCTAAATTCAAGGGTTCATCCTCAAGGAGCCCCTGGAGCCACATGCTGCTGTGAAGGCCACACTCAGTAGTGCACTTTAGGGCACTGAGTTTGCTTCAAAGCCCAATTGAATCTTCACCAGAGCTGGCTGCTGGAGCCCTAAATGGAGTCATTGAAATGCTCTGCTAATATGAATTTAGTTGAATTTTATACTGAAAAAAAACCAACCAACCAAACAAACAAACAAAAAAAAAAAAAAACAACAAAACAAGGAAACTCAGAACAATCATCACAAAATATTTTAATGAGATATTTTCAAAATTCTCTTTATTCCAAGGTCCAGCAGCCACTAGATTCCTAATTCTTCAAATCATTGGGGTTTGAAAAATCTGATACTGTCCTGGGGTCTTTCAGGTGTGAAATAAAACTATTTAGCCCCCCTTGAGAGCTAGAACCCAAAACCCAGCTGCCTGTCCCTGGGATCCTGATCTCCCAGTCATTTTTCTGTGTGGTTTACTGCCTGAAGAGACAATTACTGAATGTGTCATTGATAACCTGTAAACTGAAAGGATTTAGTATAGCTTTAAGACAGAACGCACACTCAAAGCAATGTTCCTCTACCTTCTTTTCCATGCTATGGAAATTTATAATTTGCCAGCATTTCCTAAAAGTTTCTTCCTCAGTTCTCCCTAGTAAGTCACCCTGGGATATGCTCTTTACACCTGGCATATCTTATTATCTGATTCTGTCTCTGGTGATCTTCCATTCTTTTTTTTCTTCCATTCTTAGAAAAGGTAGGAAAAGATCACAGGGGAAAATTCTCACAAACCCTTGGAAGGCTATGTGTGCATGTGTGTGTATGCAAAGTGTCATCCTATATATTCTGAAGGAATCTTGCAAATCTTTGTGGGATACCTCTCTTTCTTGTCTTGATTATTTTTTTCAGATATTACAGGTTATAATCGACCTGTTTACTGGAGCAACTGAATAAGTAAAGCTTTTTTTTGTGCAACTAAACAGGACACCTATGGGACAGAATGCATCTCTTGTTGAGTACATCAAATATTTCCTGTGTTAGTGACAAGGACGAGAAACAATTGCCTGCAAAAAATGTCATGTAGTCCTCAAGTAATAACTAATATATGAACATATTGTAATAACTGAAAATTCTAGGAAGTGGTTTATGATCCAGGAGAAAGATCTTTAAAAGTCTCTACATCTATTACATCTGATACATCTGATACATCTATTTCCTCCTCCCAATTTGTGCTTAACTGCTATTCAAGTTACACGCAAACTGAAAAAGACGGTGCGGTGGTTTGACCCGAAAACGGGATTTCTGGGATGCTGTGGTCAGGGCCAATGAGGGCTCAGATTTTAACATTGGCAACTGGTTTGACCGCTGAAATTTGGGTCCGCCTCTGAGAACACACAGGGGTTAAAAACCAGAGCTGCTCCCCCAAGAAGTTCTTCTTGGGATTTCGTGGAGGGAAGCAGGTCAGACATCCCGTGCCCAGCTGTCCGCTGCTGGGCGGGGGAGGGAAGCCACGCGGTGGTAAGGTAGGCCAGGCCTGGGACAGAGATGAGAGGTAGGCCTGGCCCCAGCCCCGAGGGTGGAAGGGTGGAAGCGAGAGAGACACCAGGAGCCATTGGGAAGCCCCCCCTCCCTTGGGAGACGGAGAGAGCGAGAGAAGAGAGAAAGAGAGCCGGTGCTTAGGACTGGACTGTTCCCTTGAAATTTGATATGGGCTGCCAGCATAGCCCGGCCTGTGGAGAAGGAGGGGGGAAGGATGCACCGAGAAGGAGTCTGGCTGCCTGGAGGAGCTTTTAACCCTTTGTAGACCATGACAACTTTACAGAACATTAACCCTTCCTAGAAGAGAGATAAGAGTAGAGGATGAAGAAGAAAATGGGGGAGTGATGAAGGTCTGGGCCAGAGAGAGTGAGAGATGTCGGAGGAATGGAGAAGATGGAGTGGCATTTTATGCTGTACTCTTGTGTAGCCATGGACAGAGCCATGTTTCCCTGTGATACAGAGACTGAGTCTAGGGAGAGAAATGTCCCAGAGCCAAAGAAGATTCAGTGTGGGTACCCCTCGGCCTCAGGGGGTATATAAAATATGGGGGGGGCAGATGTCCCAAAGTTGAGACTGTGCCTTTTTGGAGTGGGATGAGGCATCCTTAAAATGACGACCGTGGAAGCAGCCCTGGTCCTTGTTTGGGTGGTGAGAGCACCTGGACAAGATGGAAAAGGCCACCACGACACATGGAAAGACTCCCTCTCCTCTTGAGGAACTGAAAGTTGAGCATTCTGAAGGGTGGCGCTGGACCCAGAATTGGGGATTTGGAAGATGTATGGTATTGGGAATTTGGGGGGGAGGAGGAGAGTGTTTTTGTGAGGTTTTCATTTTCCTTGTGTTTTTTTTTTTTCTGTTGTGTGTAGTTTAGTTATTGTTTTGTAGTTTAATTAATAAAGTTTCTGTATTTCTAAGCAGGAGCCTGCTTTGCTTATTCCTGGTCACATCTCACAGCAGACACCAGGGAAAGTGTATTTTCATGGGGGCACTGGCATTGTGCCAGTGTCAAACCATGACAGAAGGCTATCCTGAAAAGGATTTTTATTATGTTCTCCAAAATTTCATAAGTTTCATGATTCTTCTTATTCAAATTGTGAAAAATGCCTAAGCCCTTTTCACGTTCTTCTTTAAAATTGTTCTTCATAAATTGAAAGCCTCAATTCCTCCTGTAAATTCCTTCCTCCCCCTTCTTTGAAATTGCAGGTCTTCAAGTAAAATATTGTTTTTACTTAAAGTGAAATTCTGCTTAGGATTAGCATTAGAAGGCATCTGTGAATTTGTGAAATGCCATTTTTGTAAGAGACAGAGAAAGAATCTTGATATTTTTTGTATTGGAGGAGCATAGAAGCTACAAAAACCAGCCATTGTTGGACAAAGGGTGTTTAGTCTTAGATAAGAGAAGAAAGAAAAAAATTTTTGCTAAGAAAGATATATAGAATACAGAAAAATTAAACTGGATAGGTGGAAAATCTAATAAGTCCAGAGCACTGAAATAACTATTCAAGGACTTTCCTAAAGTTAGAAAAACATGCAAGGGGAAAAATGGATCTGCCTGGGTGGGAAACCTTTAGTGTCCCTTCCCACATTATGATTTATGATGTTTATTTGACATAGTAAATCTAATTTAATCTTACAAACCTTACTATGCCTCTTTCGTTCTATGATATTTGTCACTTTTTGTCTTCTTTCACATTTCAAAGTTCTCAACTATTCCAGTGAGCTGTTGTCTGTTCAGAGGTTCATAATTCACAAAATCTCTTTCTTCCCACCTTCCAGTGTGACAAAAAATGTTTAGAATCTTCTTTTTATGTGTTAGCCTAGCCCATTTTATCTTAGAAGCTGCCACATATATTTGTCTTGGTTGTGCCTGTATTCCACACAAGACTTCCCTTCATTTCTGCTGTGGAAAATTACTTGCATCAAAAACAAAATCCAGCATAACTGAATCACAGAAACTGAGGAAACAGTGTTTGTTGGAAACAACCAAAAAAATTTTGGTTTTGTTTAAAAAGAACAGTTTAAACCATCCATCTATGGGCCTTTGAGCAACTCTCTAGGCTACTTCTAAAGGGTCTGTTAAAGATAATAAAAACAAATAAAGCTACTCATTAACAGTATACTGAACATCCATATACAGGGATGCACAAGGAATGTTTCAGGTGATTTCCAAATTACAGGTCTTTACCTGAGAGTAATATACCTCCAGCTTTCACTTTTTTCACTTTGTTTGTAAATATTAGGGCATAACTTCCAATAGATCTTTAACCATGACAGCCCCTCATCATTTAGCAGAACAGGTACAGTTATGAAGCACCTGCAGCCTGGGGGAACTGGATGAGACCATTCTGGGTCTTGCATGACAAACGCAAACCTGTGGGTTTCTGCTCCCACTCCTACCCCTGAGAGAGGACAAGGATGTCTTGTCCCTGGGAAGTGCCCTGACACCCACTCACCTCCTGGCGAGACAGACGGCTGCATCTCTTGGCTCTCCTAGACAAGACTCCTGATCTTCATATAACTGAAGGTACCTGAGATGGAGGCTTCCTGTGGCAAAAGGAAGATCCAACTTTACAGAAAAACAATGCCAGAAACAGCACCACGAGTCTCTGTGCATGGCTCCAGTCACAGACATAAATGTGCATTTCTGACTGCATATGGACATACTTGGGCAGCCAGAAGACTGAGGTTTTCTGTCCTATTCTCAAGGCTGCTATTAATGGAAAACAAGAACATGAAACAGTCCTGGCTATGAAACATTCAAGAATACACAAAGAAGAAAGATTTTTACACCTCCTTGGTTAAACATTAGTAATTTATATCTTCTGGGACAACAGAGCATTTTAGTTTCCAAAAACCCAAGTTTGAAGTTGAACTGTTAAAGTTTTGGTGGGGTTTTCAAAGACATAACTAACCATTGTAATGGTTCTTGAAGAAAAGAAATTCTTTCTTTGAAACCATATCCTTAAAATAAACTGCTGTCTCCTAGTCACAATTAAGCTTTTTAAGTATGCCAATTAGACTGTATCTTGTTCTTAAGAGATTTTGATTGCACTTCTGAGAAAAGTGATTTGGGAATCAAGTCAATTCTCAGAAGAGGCTCAAGAAGCTTTTAAAATAATTTTTCTGATGCATGAAAGCACAATCTAAATGGATCTGTGTTTTCACATAAGATCTTTTTCCTAATGTATGATGCATTAGGCAATACTATTCATAGTTATAGTTCAAATAATTTTAAGAGGCACCAAGAAGTTTATTTAAAATTGAATTCTTTCTATAGAGCAAACATCACTGTAAAACTTTTTTCACCTTTCAGATGACAGCTTTTAACCGCTGGTACTTCTGCTCTGCATTGCAAACAAGCTTAAGAGCATGTGAATATATTTACGCTGTAAGGGTGAAGATTTTCAAGGGTTATTACCATTTAAAATTTTGCTTTAAGAAGGTAGAGAGGATCAAGATGGAAAGAAGGATTCATGACATCAAGAGCTCAACCTGCCAAGCTGCAAGAGAGCCTGGAGGTTCAGCAGGTATGAAGGCCTCTCACTCCAGACTGTGCTCCACCAAAAGGCAGCTTGGGAGGCAGCACATCACAGGACTACCATTTCCTGGCTGCCAGGACTTCAGGGAACTCTCTGATTTCGTTTTTCACTCAAAACACAAATTGTTTTCTGTGTGTGGAAACTGGTTTTTTCATATGCAGCTTACATACACTACATACAATGTGGAGGGAACTTCACATGAAAAAGGTGGTTTTAATCTCTCTACACTTGTTAAATTTTAAACAGCTGGGAGCACACGGCTTTTTCTTTCTAGGTTCTGTGAATAAAATTCACCAAAGTGAATGAAATACCTGAAATTGAATGCAGAATTATAGTGCAATACAAATATCATGTGTCAAAAGGTAGAAGAAATATTATGGTGACATTGTAATATGTGGTGGTTATAAAGTCCTTATGCAGCTATTGCCCTTTGAACTACAGAAGGTCTCAGAATAATACAACACACACACACACACACACCCAAACCTTCCCCCCTTATAAACTTGGTCTAAAAAACACCTTTCTTTTGAATGATTCTTGCTAATAGTGAACAGTGTCCTTTGGCTCAGCAGTCCCCCTGGCAGTGTGAGCTCACAGGACCCTCAGCTCTCACCATCTCCCATCTCGCTGCCTTCTCACACCCCTGAAACCCCTTCAGCCCTGCAGCCCACATTGCTGCACAGGAGTGGTGGTGTTTGGCCTGCACCTCCATTTTCATCAACTCTCATCCCATCACTCAGAATTTTTTTTTATAATTAGTATCAAAATCAATGCAAAAAGTAGAGTTAGAAAATGTTTTGCATGTCAGCCTTTCCAATGCCAAAGTTTCTGACATAACACAATAGCCCTGAAAATTTAATATTTTATCCTCTGTAGGAGCATTACGGAACTCCCCTGGTAAAACCTAGCTGGCAATTTGGCTGTAATGGAGTCCTGAAGGATTATAGAAGTAGCTGTATTATGCTGCACAAATACTCAATTGCTATTTGCATGAATTTTTTAATTAAACTGTCATTAAGAGTTACAAATAAATCTGAATGTATTACTGTGATCCTACATGGAAGAGACAGAGAAGATGGGAAATAAAAGCTGTCTTGTGCTGAGGATAAATTTCTGAAATAACACATCCAATATCTCAGCCCAAAATAATAAAAAAATGGAACAGGCAAGAGAATGCTACAGCCCAAACATGTGCTCTTATTCAAATCTAGGTTATGTTGGTTCAGTGCAAAAATCTATTAAAAAATAAAGAGCTAGGAGAAACCTACCTGAAACACACACAAAGTATGGGGAAAAAAGGTCACAAAATGGCTGTGATGCCTTAAAAAATATTTATATGGAAGCCTTTCCTCTTTTTCATATACTTCCTAATATGTGTTTTGCACAAATTGATTAGTACAGATAATTTGAAATAATTAAATAAAGTTGAAATAAATATTGGAACTAAATACAGGCATGGCTTTAAAACAATCTTAGTTAGTTGATACAATGGTAAGACATGCACTACTAAGACTCTTAATACATAGCTTCCCATCTGTGTTTTATTTAAGCTGTAATTCCTTTCTTGTTCCAGTAAGGATCTACTCTGTTTCCATCCTGCATGTGCTGGTCCAATTAAAAATACACTGTGTTTATATTTATCTTTGTTACCGCCAATGGGTTGATACTTCAATTCTCTCATCAATTTTCAAATTATCTCTATAAAGAGTGTAATTTTTTTTTTTTTTTACTTTCTTTCTGAGACCACATTGCTTACATTTAATTACACATGCAATTTTACATCATTATTTTGAAACCTGGGCTTTTGGAGGCAGCTTTCCTTTTTTTAGGGTATTTTTATATTATTATAATTCACTTATTTTCCACAGCTCTGACCAACAGCATTTTCTTTGAGGTCAATAAAACCCCAGTATCTGTACAAAGGAGCAAGCTATTTACATGCAAACATGGGCAGCATCCCACCATTTCACAACAGAAAAAGAATCAGTACCTCTGTTAACCTCTTTTCTCAGTTTATTCAAGTAGCATTTCAATTAATTTTGCTTTATTCAGTTAACTCTTTCTTGAGGTAACAGATTTGTCCCTAATAAGGTTCACATGGGTGAGTGTCAATGTGGAGGGATGATGTGTGCAGTATTTATTTTAGCATTGAAGGAAAATTCTGTTTAAAAAATGTGGCTTGTATGAAGTGTTGGTAATGGCAGAAGACAGGACTATTTTTTGACCTCCTGTGAGTTCCACTGTTGTGTGCCAGTTTCTGGGAATTTCATCTCCTTAGGCTTGAATTTCCTTTTCATTGATTTTGGTGTTCTGGTGGAACATAACAGTGCCAGAAGCCTACTAAACAGGTTGTGCCAGCCTGGGGGCTGCAGGAAACATCAGGGCTGGGGCTGGACCCTGCATGGACAGACAGACCTGGCTGTGGGGTTGGGCACCCTGGGCAGCTTCCCTCTCTGGCAGGACGGGGGACAGAGGACATCAGATTTAATCCTAAAAAGTGAATGGCAGCAACTTCAATTATTGCAGTGACCTTTTGCAAACCACAAATATCAAAGGGAGAGCTGTATTTTGTGGGTGAAGTCAGGGCTATTTCAGAGCTGGAAGAGGTGAAGTACCAGCCTATTTTACATAATGTTATAACGCCTTCTGTTTGGGCAAAGGAGCACACCACCATCTGCTACCCTCTTTAAAAGTTACAGCATCTGCTTTCCAGATGTGTTGCCAGTGCATCTGGCAGCAAGGTGAAGCTCACCCAGGCCCCTCAACCAGGAGCAGGTGCTGCCAGAAGCTGTAGTGGGGCCTCAGAGACATGGCAGGGAGAGCAAAGCAGCAACACCTCCCTCCTGTGACTGACAGGAACCAAAAGCTCTTCCTGACAGAGAAACATATCTTTTCTGATCCATGCTACGTGACAGAACACAGTGAGAATCTATTTCCTTTGATATTCTATAAGTTGCTACAACTGTAACCCAATTTGAATCTGTGAATAATATAATTTTCTCCTAAGAGAACTAAGTAAATGTTCATTTTTTAGCCTTTTATTTACAGCATCTCAAGAAAAGCCCTCAGCTTTACCTGCATGAACAGTCACACTAAAATTCTCCAGGCAGTTTGCAGGCATAAGGATTGGTACCTGCATGTAGGACTGGCTCAGTGCTTGCAGGACCCCTTTAACAGCAAGGAAGAAGAAAGGGTTAGGAGATAATTTTTTCACATGAATTCATGTAAATCAGGCAGTTCTGGTGTATTTTGCTGCATTTTGGAGCATTTCAGAGAGTCATAGAATTATTAAAGTTGGAAAAGATCCTCAAGATTATCAAGCCCAACCATCAACCTCTGCAGCACCACCCTGATCACCGTTAGACCCTGTCCTCAAGGACCACACCCACAAGGGTTTTTTGAGCACTTCCAGGATGGTGACTCCACCATTTCCCTGGGCAACCTGCTCTAATGCTTTACAACCTTTTGCATAAAGAATTTTTGCCTAATATCTAATCCAAAACTACCCTGTGCAAATTGATGTAATTTCCTCTTGTACTGTCATCTAAATCCTGTTTTCATTTGACAACAGAATAATTAAGATGCAGACATACACTTATGCAACAATTTTTATTATAAGTTGGCTTTTGTTGTTGCTCCTTTTGGAAAAAAATACAAAAAACATATTCACACATTTTGTATTAGCAAAAATAGCTCTTGTATGGCATGACCTTTGAATACTGTGAAACAATAATTATGAGAGAAAAAAAAAGCCACAATCATTTAATCAGCTGCAGTTTTCTGTATTTCCTTAAATCACACATATGTTTTCACTCCAAATATGAATAAAGATGAGGTGAGTGCTCATTTTATGCACATCATTTCAGCCTTTCTTAATGAGCAGGCTTATTTTCAGTGCAATTTATGATTTCTTTTTCTTTTGAAGTTTTCTACAGGTAAGAAAACAGAACAAAAAGCATCACTTTCCAAAAGTGCTGTGGCACGTTTTAATTGAACAGCTGTATAGCGAACGTGCTGCACATGTTCAGGCAACAGCAACATGTTAATAAATCCCATTAATTCCCTTCCCCTGAGGTCTTTGCTCACTGTTTGACTGATAAAGTTCAAATTTTATTAGTTATGACAGATCAGGCTTTGATTTTCCTCTCTCTGGGGAAATGCCATCCTGTTATTTTAAGGTGAATTGTTCAGTTCAATTTAAAAAAACTGCCTTAAGTTCCCATGACTGTTAATGCAGGGCAGCTTTTTTAGTCAAACAGTTCCTCACTTTTCCTGACAGGAAGGCTATACTGATTATGAAAAAAATGAAGATAGTAGATGTGATCCTCCTAGGGATTCAGTCCACAACACCTGGAACACCCTGCTTCCCTGGCCTTCAAAAACATGCACCACAGAAAGATGAGCAAATAACTTTGTCTTTTCCCTTCTCTTCTTTAACTTTTTCTTTTTTTTTTTTTTTTTTTTTTTTTAGCATGATTCCTCTGCAAATACTTAGCTATCCAGCCACTGCTGTGCAGTTGGGTGCACCTGGGAAGTCCCAGTTTGTGATGTTTTTGCCCTGGATTTGCTTTCCTGTCCTGTCATACATGTGTACCTACAGGTTCACATGAAAAAGCTGAGCCAGAATGTGAAGTGGGAGAATAAAAATCCAACCTTATCTAATCACAGCTTTCTGAAAACCCATTTCTCAAAATAAAGGAGTATAGATTGTTCTTGAAATCCCCAAACTGTGGATTACTAAAAGCTGCTCTGGGACAAAAAAGAGAAATGAGACTATCATTGTATGTGACCATGGGCAGACTCAAAGCTGGAAAATTATGTTCTCTTCGTTTTTAAGACCTGATGAGTTTCAGTCGTCAGTTGCACTGACTAGTGAAAATAATTTTGTGTCCCAGGAAACTTTCAGAATTTTTATTTTCAGCCCCACTACTGCTTTGCTTCACACTTTTAATACTTAATGTAATAGAGCTATAGCATTTTTCCATTAGTAAAATTGATAATTAAACAATTGATCCTATAGAGCACCTTGTAACACCTGATGTTAACTTTCCACAATAAAAAAAAATTGACTGTGCTCATATTTTTTCACAGCTGAGCTGTTTTAAAGGAATTGAGGGTATATTTCTCACCAAGGGATCACTTCATAGAGTTTTAAATGAACTTTATTATTAGCTTTTAAAAAAAATTCACAATTTATATTGACCTTTTTCCCACAGACTGCCATTATTTTTACATGCTCAAAAAATTGCAATAGGTTAGAGGAAGATAGTTTTCTTTTAAAGAAAAATTGCTGCTGTATCTCTGAATTACCTCGAATCTCTGCAAATTGAATAATTTTGTTTTTAAAGATCAATTTTATTGCTAAGATAAGTCTTAATTTTCTGCAGTTCTCTGAAGCATCAGCTCTGATTTTTCAAAGCATATTTATAATGTTTTCTAACTTCTTGATCTTCAGTAAGCGGAATGATATTAGTATTATATTCATCATGAAAAGTAGCATTATAGATTATTTATGGGGTAATTGAAATAAAAATTATAACCAATCTAACGACAAGAATTTGAAATTTAGTGTGGGACCACCACACAGCTCTGTTTCACTGGTGAGTGGTGAGAAATTCCCTTCCACTGAATCATCAGTGGTTCATACATGCCTGAATTATTTCAGAAGTTCACTAAAATGTTAATTATGTTTTTAAAAAGCTCTATCTGCCTTATGAATGTTAAGGGTCTCTCAAAGTGATACATATTCTCTGGGAAGCACAATCAAAGCCAGAAATAAGAAAAATGCTGTCCAAGCCCCATGAATCCTCAAAATTACTCACTTGCCTTCAGAATTAATTCTAAACATGAAAATCCACTACTAGAAAGCTCTTGGAAAAATCACGAGAGATTTGTGCCAGAATTAAACCAAACTGATACCTGTCCTGTGCTGAATGCTCCTGTCAATCATCTACTCAGTTTTTCCTACCCCTAGACATGCTATCAGGAGTGTCACAAAGCTTGCACAAAAATGTCGATTTTTTTTTAAATCAATGCAAGAAAAAAAATTGTAGAATCATTAAGGTTCAAAAACACCTCTAGGATGTTCAAGCCCAACCTAACATTGCAAGGTTCTCAACTGAACCAAGTTCCCTTGGAAGGTATAAATTAATCTTCACCTACAAAAATACCTAAGTAGACCAGATGTAGGTGGTCAGGGCAAGTTTTATTCATCCAGCCTGTCCAGCTCAGCATTCTTCACTAGCCATCAGGGCTGGTAGAGCTCAGGACAGAGCTTTTGTCCACAAATAAGTGCTGCAAGGGGCAGGACCTACAACTTCTGTGTTTTCCACATACGCAGCACTCATTGTGTCTGGCGCTCTCTCAGGAGAGGGACTGTGCAAAGAGGTACCACGTAGCTGAGTACCACAAGCATGCTCATGACCTGAATCCTCTGGTCTTGTGACCTATTCCACTCTCACTGCCCACAAGTGATGGAAAAATATTAGCTTTCATCCCTATCCTGAGTGCTGCTATGAGTACTTAATCATCTCTTAGATTGATATTTTATGTCAGATCTCACATGGGGTTTGCCCCATTTAAAAGAAGGAGACTTACAGAGAATTAGTAAATGGGAGTGGAAAGGTAGTACACCACGTCAGGGCTTGTAGAGCTCGGATGGTGGCATGTCTGAGTGCAGAAAAATCCCATTCTTGCATGACTGAGGAAAATATAATCAGCAAAAGTACTGGAAAAAACCTTGCCTAATTACATATTTACACAATAGAGAGAAATAGCATTGGAGTTTTTCCAGTTTTTTTTGGTTATGTAATACATGTTTAACAAAACTCTCTGATTATAACTGCACATATTTACTCAAGAGATGTAAAAGGCTTCAAAGAAGATCTTTCATGCTCCAGGAAAGATTTTAAAAATATTTTAATCATTTACTATTGCTTAAAAATCTGTTGCCTTTCCGTTTATAAGTATATTAATGGAATGTTATTTAATATACAAATATTATATAATATTTATCATATTAAATAATTTTCAGTTCATATATTTTACATAATATTAATATTATATAATAATGCTCTTTGAGTCTCTTGATTATTGCTTTCAGCCAATAATAGCTTGCAACTGAAGCCTGAGTGAACAGACAAAAATAGACCACAAGGGCTTCAAAATTTTCCTTTCTCCAGGATAGTTATCCAGGATAACTGCAGGATGCAGCCCTATGTCCTGTAGAATCAAAATATCTTCATGTATTAACAGATAAGGGATGTGATGGCTTCTTGGATGACAGAGGTTGTTGTAATGAGAGGTCGCCAAAATAAAAAAAAAATCCAAACAAAAACAGTTAATAATAGATCAGCAGAGGAAAATAGGAAAATTCCATTCTGCTGAAAAACAAAATGACTCACGCTTTTTAAGCTTCCCTTCTAAGTATTGGCAAAAAGGCAAAATCCTGAAATGGACCAATTTTCAAACAGATGTTATTTTGGAAATATGGAAACAACCTTAAAGGAAACGTTTCTGGAATATTTTGCTTTTTTTCTTGTGATTAAATATAATCTTTCTTTCTGTCCATCCCATGGGCTTCCTGCTTCATGCCTCGCACTCTGGACACTCCGCTGCACGGTGCAAAGGACCAGCAGCCTCTCCCTGCCTCCCATATTTCAGCTTCTTTTCTACTCCTTCCCTGCCTGTGTCACAGCACACAAGCAACGCAGGAGCCTCCCAGCCCTTTCTGCTGGACAGCCACAGTGCCCTGGAACTTCACGGCCATTGCTCTTTCACCTGTCCCTTTCTCCTTCCCCAGGGACTCCCCCTGGGCTCAGCCATCACGATGGAGAAGCCAGTGTGTTCTCCTTGATCCTGGCACGCTGGGAAAGCTGCACCCCAGCTTTGAGGTCAGGAGACCACCAACCCAGGAGGAAAGGGGGGGTGTCAGGTAAGACAGAAGTGTCATCACCACCTGGGGTGTCAGGAAGGTTCAGGAAGAAGCAGGCATCCTGCTCTTTGGCCTAATTCCTACAGGAACCAACAAATTTCCACAGGTTGTCTCATTTCTGTGGAGCCAGTATTTTCTGATGGAAGAACTGCTCTATCAAAAATTCCTCTTTTTTTTCCAACCATCTCTAGTCCTGAGAACAATTTAATGAGGTTTTGTAGAAGAATCATGTCCTCACCACATCAAGCATGGACACAAAGCTGCACCACTGAATCATCCGATGCAATGCAAAATAACTCAGCACAGCAGGGCTTTAGAAGAAGCTCAGGGAACAAGTGACTCTACTGCTTGTACCTTCTGTCATGATGAACTCCCAGCCGAACAGCATTTTATTAGTACAAAAACACTCTTTAGTCAACAGGACTTGCACACAATTGACAGGGCTATGCATTAAATCAAAATTTTTCTTCTCCTAGAGCATGTACAATAAAGTAGCGCCTTCACAGTAAGTAATGATAACAATGGTACAAAGGCTTGAGATGATGGGTCTGCATGTCCTCACCAGAGACCAGAGACAAATTATACCCAAGACAGAAGAAAACTCCCTTTTGCAGAAGCCATTAGCAAATCCATTTCTTGTTTTAATAGATGCACCTCCCTCCCACTTTTTGCACTCCCTTTAAATATGTTAAATATCCAAATACATTATCAGGCAGAGAAGGATATTAGTCGAATGCTGGTTTTTCATCTGTGACAAATACATTATGTATAATAGACTCCTCTTAATATTTCATAATAATCTTCATTTAATAATTGATCTGAGTCTAATTTGTAATGCTCATTACTCATATGAATCGAGAATGTTTTTCATCTCACACTATAGATCCAGCACAGGAAAAGACAGGAGCTGCGACTGCTGCTCTCGTTGTGTTAATCAGGAGCCAGAGCCTGGAGAGAAGCACAGGTGCAGGGTGAGAAGCACATCCCTTCCCTGGGAATGCTCAAGGACAGAAATTGCTTTACTGAGTGTGCTCTGACGTATGCTGAGTGCATGTCAGCAGAGTGAAGGGCATGTCCCACGCTATCTGTTCAATTGCGCTGTCACCGCCAGCTCAAGCATGTCTTTCCCTGTGTTGACATGCATGACAAATTGCAGAAAAAGCTCTGACTGCTAATACTTTCTTCCTTCATCCCAGCTTTCAGTGCTGGTGAAATGCAGTTAAGCCTCATGAAAGGGCTGTGCTCATAAATTCTTGTTAGATTTGTAATATTTTGCTATGTGCACTGAGATGATCTGTCACGGAATAACTCTGCTCATATTTTGGAATCCTGCATGTTCAATCTATTGTGACAATCACCACTTAAAAAATCGAAGGATTTTTTTCTTACATTGTAATATTACGACATGCCAACAAATTATTAGTACCTGTGAGGATCTGTTGACTGAACCATAGTTGAATGTAGGCAAATTTTCTTGCTGCAATATGTTTCTGTAGCACAAAATATACCACAGTGTTTGAACCATCAGAGCAGTGTTTGGACACAGCGGGTGAATTATCCAGAGTTAAGAGGCTAGCCCAAGGAAACCAGCAATTAGTCATGTAATGAGCAAATATTGGTGGAGGCATTTTAATTTGTAGAAACTATAAAGCAAAAAATGTGGGAAACTTGTTTCAACAGCTGTGAAGTCATGCTCTCACAGGAGAACTGTGGACCTTTTCAAGCCTAAGGTTGTTTCAACAGATGTCTTGCACTCTACATTACTCAAGCAGTGACAGGTCACAATAACCATGAAAGAAAACCTAGGGTGAGAGGGCATGGTAAAGCCCCGTCTGCAGCAGACAGACAGACAGACAGACAGGAGCATCTAGACACTGCTTGCTGCACCTATGCCCAGCACTGGATGAGACTTCCTCCCTTTTCCATGTCTTTGAAATGCCTCAGACCTCACCTAGAGATAGTTAAGGTGAAGCCTTCCATGAATATAATGGGGTTTACTTCAACAAATTTTATGTGAATCTATGCAAACTTCTTTTTAATTATATTCTATTTTGTGTAAGTTAAGAGGGATTCTTTTTGTCCAAATGGAGTATTTTAAATTTATTTCTTCTTCTGCTACAAGTTCTTTGCAGAAGGAATTATTTCTTCACATGTGAAGGTGAGAGACCTCAGGCCCTGAGTTCCAGAATTTGGAGGGAGGCTCCATTGTATTATCAATACAATAATTTACAAGCATAGAAATTCATCTGTCCTAGACTATATAAAACAAGTACTTTGGTACTCTCCATCCTTCTTTCCAGGGAAAGACTCTGTTAAGAAATGAAGAGGAAAGAAAGATTTGTTGAAACAGAAAACTCTGGTCTACCTCACTCCTTCTCCTTCTCCTCTTCTGTGTCAGAATTGATACAGAAGACCAAAGCCCTTCTAAGCAAACCTGTGGTATTACCCACTCTTTTGGTACATGTATGATAATATGCATGATTTTTTCCAGCACCAAAAACTATCAATCATGACCAACAGTCCTGGTAGTACTTGCATCTTTTAAGACCCTGAGTCATGTTCTCCTCTCAGGGTTTTCATTTTTCTGTGCTGATCACCGGCTTTAACTCAATCCTAGTAATTGTGAATGTGTTGCATATAAAACACACCAAAAATATTGCTATATTTTAAATTGTCTGACACTAACCAGCACTGGCCTCAACTGGGCACATGACCAGCTCATGACGTTGTCATCATCTCTGACTTGGGCACTTGCATTAGGTCTCCCAAACAGCTTAGATAAATCTGAAAATGGGGTTAGGTGTTCACTGGAAGTTAAATGTCAGAGAGGATAGGGATGCTTCACAGGATTTTTGGATGCCCTGCCTCTAAAAGCCTTACACTGATTAGTCTCTTTTGCTTAAGCATGTTCTCAACCCAGGTTATTTGTGTTGCTAATGTAAAAGTTAAAGAGTGAAAAACCTCCAATGTTGAATATGCATAGATGAATCCCACTGTTTCTGTGTGCAGTGCGGAGCATTTCCAGATGGCTTTGATGCATATTAAATGTTTATTATGTTTTCTAAAATTATTTGATTGAGTTTAACAAATTATAACCGAGCATCTGAAAGGAGAGAAAAAACAGATACACAGCCATAACGTTTCAAAAAGCTAAGTAATTGCTTGTAATTGCTATTCAGAGATATTTGTTCTCACGTATGGTAAAATATTTTTGTTGTGTGCTCTCCAACAAGTACTTTGGAAAGCAGCTTCCAGAAGTAGATGTTCTAACTCACTGTTTGAACTCCTGGCAAAAAGAGAATAGGGATGAGGAAGCCCTTAAAAATAAAGCAGGCAAATAAGCCCCTCAGGATAAATGCATTCAAACTGGTTTGCTAAATCTGATCATTTCCCAGTAAGATTGTCTTTATTTATTTTTGTATTTATTTTGGTGCATAGTAAAATATTTCCAATGCACCAAAGTGCTCTATTCAGAATATTAACTGTTCAAGTTAGCTGCTATGGCTTCTTCTTGACTTCAGAGAGAGCCCCAAGAAGCAGAAGGTCCCAGGATTTTTCATTCCTGCATACAGTGACATGCCTTCGTATTGCAGATGCTCCATTGAAGGTAAACTTGCAGAAAGTGGCATGAATATTGGATTAAATCACTTGGGAGCTTGACCTTCATTACAACTCACCATGAGTTATGTTCATGATGCTTACTACCTAAGCTAGTTAGACATCTCTCTAACTCTGGTGAATTCTGGTCAAAGTTAGTCACAAAAGTCTTTTTGCTGGGCTGGATCTGAAGTCTTGCAACATCTACAAATCTGTGCTTAAGTATCTAAGTCACCCGAGAAGAAACTATATTTTAGTCCCTCTACTCCTAATTTCCAAGTGTTGTAATAACTTGTGAAGCCACTGAAAGTGTAGTTAAAGAACAGCAGACAAAACAAATTAAAATTTAATTTGGTTTTCTTCCAGCTCACCAAAACAATCTTCACATAATCATCGAGATTTAATTAAAATTTCTCTTGCACCTCTTAAACTGCTTAAACTGATGTTTGAGGTTATTTTCCACTTTTCACCTCTTGAATATTTTTTTCCCATTTATAGGTGAAATGAAGAAAACCACCTGAAACATCAAGCACAGTTTGAAATGGCATTTATAGCTTTTCCCATAAGGCTTCCAGGATCTTAGTAAATGGTAGGTTTCTCAAGGATCAGATCAGCACACCTCACATTCATGATCATATATTGGAAAAGGTGGTTTTGTAACATACCTGGGGAAACCTCTCCCATGACTTCTGAATTTAAAGACAGCCTATGCAATCTCTTGGAGTCGCAGTTTTGAGCATTTTCAGAAACCAGTGTTGGATTTTCCTCAATGATAAAAAAGCTATCATCAGATTCAAAGCCCTAGAAAGGAGTCTTTGAAAAGCATCAGTGAAGTACAGATGAATATAGACGGGGTAAGAGTACTGAGGCAACAAACAAGAGAATATTAGGCTGTGTCAGAAGACCCCTTTGGAAAGCTCACAGTCAGCACTGCTAGAGAAGTCTTCAGAAATTTACCAGACAGCATTTCACATGGCCAGGAAGAAAAGACAGGTATAGGAGGTGAATTAAAGCTGGTCCATCTGAGCTGTGCTGGGCACTCAAGACCTGCCAATCTCAGCCTCTGTGTTTAGGTGAGGTTACTAATTATTTGTTCCTAACTTCACCTGCACACATGAATATTTTCATAGGTTCCCAAACTAAGAAGATATTCGTTTGTATTTCTCCCCATGACAAATATTCTCTGCTGCTAATTCTCTTATAGATGGAAAGTACTATATTATTTTGACTCTACAAGATGCATTTTCCTTTCTGCTATTTAGCACTCCGGACGGTGCATAGACAGGGGCAGAAGTTGAGGCATTTTTGCTGCCCAGTATGAGAATGGCATGTTACAGTTGGCAGCTCCTTATGACCGCACTGCTGAAGCCTAATTTTCCAAACACCTCAGTCATCCTGGGTATATCCACTGCATTGAAAACACCAACCAACAAACCAACCAAAAAACAACCAAAAAGTGAAAGAAAATGAAGGTGAAAAAGACAGTGAAAGGCAGACTTCTTTTAACAGAATGAAAAGCTAAATTTTCTATTTCTCCAGAATTTTCAATGAAACCAATGCAGGTGGAAGAATCAGTGGAAGAACAGTTTTCCCATTTGTTCTTTTCTCACACAGGGATTTAGATCCCAGCAAGTCCAAGAACTGAAATATATTTTAAGGTGTACTATAAAGGCCTTCCATTTTGAATCATTATTTACACCAAAGCAAAATAAAGCAAACAGGGTAACTAACATTTACCAAATATCAGTTATTCCATATACCTTCCACGGCACAAGGATTTCCTTCCTGTAATTTTTTTCTCTCTTAATAGGTTGCAATTTAGGAAAGTCTTTCAAATGTGAAAATTATCCTGTATAGTTAAATTCTGTAATTTCCCAGTATTTTGGAGAACAAATCAATGTCTAAAGAAAAGAGGTCTGCTTGAGCTCCATGTTCAAAATTATGTCCACTGTAGTGTTTTACTGAATGAAATGTGCATTTGACCCATACCTCTGTCCTAAAGCCATTGGGAAGTAAACACTCACATTACTTAAGTTTTTTCAAATCTCTTATGTCAGAATCCTGACTTAATGTCTCCTAGATAATTTTTTTTTATATTTTTATCTTTTCACAGTTTCTTTAATATTTCCAATGTCATGAAATCAAAAGATCATGGTTTATTCCACACAATGACTCACCAGAGCTATGAAAGCTACCCTATTTCCTCTGAGGTTTTACATGGAATCCAGAACATCTGTCTTGTGCTTTGGTTATTTTTATCATCTTCAGATGTTCCCTGATTCTTTCAGGAAATCCACCTTCAGATTTTTGATGGCATTTTTTTTCTTCCTTGGTATTTTACACAAAATGTATGTCATATTCCTGCACTGTACTATTATGACCTCTTTAAATCTCCTTGCAGTTCAACTTCCTTCTGTCTATTTGCTGATACACTTAATTTGATGTAGCTGTCAAATTTGACCAATGACAAATGTAATAGCCCTTTTAAAATAATCACAGTATCTTAAACACTAATGGTTATAGTACTGCTCAATGCATTAACCTCAGCTCTCTGTATGACAGAGTTTCTAATCTATTATGTGATACTGGATGCTTTGATTCCAGCATAAATCAATAATGTAGCACTATAGCACATGCATTATGGAATTCCACATGTAAGGAAATACCTGTTAGTTTTCTTTTTTTTTTCATCTATATGACAATAGGTTATACTTACTTGTCATGCAATAAAAGCATATTTTTTACTATTTCGGAATGATAGTCCTTTCATAAATATTCATACAGGAATCATTTCAGGCCTTATCGAATCCAATACACTAGATGACCAAAAAGGATTGATATTAGTATCATGTTTGGGGTTTTTTGTGTGGTCAGACCCATATGAGGTGAACATTGCACGTGTCCATGCAAGTATAAGTTTGCATTTCTTCATGACAGCACAACAACCAAAAGTAGGTAGATCAGTGCAGTTCCTGAGTTTGGATAACAGCTGGAGCAGAACATCAGGAGATCAGAAGGTTCTAGAAGGTTCTGGCACACAAGTGCTCAGAGATAGCTCTTAGTTCAGCTATCTCTGCAATGCACAAAACTAAATGCTTGTACCTACTGCAATAAGTTTTTCCATGGATTCCCATCTTCTGCAACTAGTCAGGTGTGTATTGCCAGTAGACCGCATACAGAGATTCATACCTTTTGAAAATAAAGGGGAAGAGGACCAAGAAGAGGGCAGATTTCAGAAAATGTCCAGATTTCAGTACTTTCTTCGGACAAAATTCAAACACTTCCCTTTGGCCTAGAAGAGCTTACTCACAGTGTTACTCTTAACAAATACTTATTTTTGCTAAAGTCAAAATGATCAAGCAATGAAAAGAAAAGGAGCAGACTTTTTTTAAGACACCTTATCTACACTTCCAAAGAACAAGAACAGACAAGCACAGCAATTGGCAGTTCAGGCCAATTATCAGAAAAGCTGACTGCATATAAGTCTAAATAAAAAAGATCAGTTATTTTTTCATTTAGGCTGCAATAATTTCTCTTCAGCATTCATAGGGCTCTGCCACCTCATTCTACTCTCCAGCCCTAAAAATTCTTCACAAAGTACTGAAGTAAATAACGAGCTAATGCAATTGCTGTTGGAAAGTATTTACTTTTTTTGTTAGCCCTAAAGAAAGTGCTGACAGATCATTAGTGCATTTCTCTGTGCCATACCATTAAATTTGTGTCTAATAAATCAGTTAATTTCAATATAATCATGCTTGGAGAAAGAATGGACCATGATGGTCATTGTTAGTCATTTGAGATGTCTTGTTTTCTCAGTCAATAGTTCTCCTTATTGAAAACTTGAATAATAAATTATATCATATTTTTATTTTTTACAATTCTTCATTGAGTGAGCAGTGTCCTTGGGAGGGATACTTTTATTTTGCTCTCCCTTCTCATGTACATCAGCAGTTCCTTATTCAACAGTTCTTAAACAACATAGGAGAATTTGTATTTGATATTCCAAAGCTCATAATCTGGCGTGCAAAACTTCCACAAATAGATTCCCAGAAATAGAATGAGCAGAACCAAGAGAAAGGAGGGAAAAGATATGCCTCCTCCTGCTGTCAAGGATACCAGAAGTCCTGAGGCCTTATCTTTAATGTCTCACACATATCACAGCCCCTAGGGATGGAGTTGAAAGGATGATTTGATGGAGTTGAAATGATTTGGAGGTTAGAAGAACACTAATGAGCTGAGTCTCTGAGCTCTGCCTGTCTGAGTCCACTGACTTTGCACCCTTGCTCATTATCATCATAGCAGTTCTACCTTACACAGTGTCTGCCACTCTTCACTTGAACTGATAACTTACATGGGAATTGCTCAGAAGAGAATAATTGTGAAAACTCAGCATTTTGTCAGTGTTGAGGTAGAAGTCGACACAGCAAGGTCTCAAGTGCAGTAAGACTTTTTACAGCATCTATGTTATTTTCAATCTGCGAGGTACAGGGGTGCAAGGGTGGGGGGGACAGGGAGGACAGGACAGAACTCACTGTACCCACTGCTCAGCTTGCAGGTGAAAGCAATCTCTACAGTGGGGAGAGAAGGGACAGAAAGCCACACCACCAACTCCACTGACAATAGGGAAAAGGAGATCACAGAGAAATGTGGGAAAGTTTGAACAATTTTCCTTATCTACACTAAAATGCATGCTCTAGCAAAGTCTGTCTCCATTTCCCCAACAAAAGCTACGAAAATGAATAGACAGTGTCTTTAAGACACCATGGTTACCATCTCTCTCTGCACTACTCAGGAATATGGGTGGGAGGTAGCAATATTTGACTGTATCCCAGTTAACCTCTTGAAACCGCAGTGAGAGATGGCAAGTAAGAGTAACTGCAGTAAGAATATTCACTAGAAAGATTCCAGAGCATTCTTTGGTCTGCTTAACGCTGCTGAGTTGGTTGAAGAACTCTTTGGAATCTGGTGAAGTAGCTGTCTCCTAACATGCCAATGAAGACATGGCACTGCATTTCCTCTGCTGTTTTGGGGCTTGTATGTGAATTGGCAAGATGCCATTATACTAGGAAATGAGTCTGAGAAATGTGCAGTGATCGAGCTCTCAGCCTGCATGAGTATGCCAAGTCAGGCAGAGCAATAGGTGCTCTCACCATGGTGGCAGGGCATGGCACATGAGAAATGCCACACTATACTGGCAGAATTTTCAAAGATCATAGAGATGTCTCCTGCTGGGCAGTTTAGCTCTACATCCAGCCTGAAGGAAAGATTTGTAATCTAGAACTCTTTCCTGGGATGGGATGAAAGGCTAGCAGGCAGCAGGTGCCCAGGGCTCTCTAAGGGAATTACCTCACAATTTTCTACTTACATTTTGTATTTCATACACCAACAATAAAAGAAAGATATGACAAAGAAATCTCCTTAAGAACCTGGAGAGAAAGGACTTGGTTGATTCGTGGTCCCATTCAGCCTCCATTATGGAAATAAAGTTCTAATAGGAAGATGATTTGAACAGAAGGAAAAGCTGAATTGTATTTCTCCTGTTACCTTGAGAACAATTCACAGGGACTAGACTAACAAAGCTAAAAACTAGTAAAATCATGTGCCTGGTAATCTGTTCTTCTTCTGTGCCAAAGCAATGACTTTTATCTCATCAACCAGTTGTCTCTTGGATGTTCTGTTTTCAAGCAATTACAGAGAGTTTTAGATACAACTTCACGTTGTAAAAATTGTATTGGATGTGTAAATTGAAAGGCTGTTCTCTGCTGAACTATAAAAATAAGGGTAAGCATAAAAGAAAAAGTTGAATAAATGAGATATATATATATATACATTCGATATTGGAAAGGCAAATTAATGCTAAGCAGAATAATAAGGACTGGAATTGGACCAAAGAACAAAAATAAAGAATTATTAGTCAGGCTAGAGATAAATTGCCTGTCTCCCAAAGAAGGCACATGAGGCCAGCAGCAGAAAATGGAAAATGTACCCCAACCACGTTTGTGGATTATTTTTCAATCACAGGACAAAAGTTATATTATCTTATGCAGTTGCCAGTATGTTCTGTGAACCAAGAGTAATACTAAAGAAGAGTTTAGAATATGACAAAATTTATCTGAGAAGAAGGAAACTGAAGTTCATACAACTAAACTTTATGTGAAAATGAAGGACATTTTGATTTCACTGAGGAATTATGATGCATGAGGGAAGATGCAGCTTGACTAGGAACAAGAGAACCTGAGCAATACAGTTCTGACTACTAGAACCACTAAGAAATATTTCCTGACTAAAATATTTCAGAGTTTTGACTAACATAAATCACTAAACTTTTAAAGGTTTCCACATAAATTAAAAAACATGTTCTGACCTATAGAACATCAAAGGATTAAAGGGAATTCTTTCTCCTATATGTCTGAATTCATGCAGTACTAAAATATGCTATTTCTTCATATTTTGTGATATTCAGTATACAGTCAGTAGAGTCTCAGGAAGGATTGCAGACATCCTTCCTTCATACTCCCTATTTCAGAAACTGCTCCTTAAAATCTCCCATCCTAACCATTCAAACAGTTATACAGCAAAACTTGTCTTTCATATAACATTAGATATGTCTTGTATTTCTAATAGTAATGAATCTTTAAGTTCTCCTCAGACACAGAAGAAAGATAAATCTTACAGAATAGCAAGTTTCATGCCCTTTAATAGGAGGGTACTGTATGGGTAAAAAAAATAAATGGTTTACTTAAGTTATTTCAAAGCTGCATCTAAGTCAGTAAAAACCACTAAAAGCGGATCTCACTTGCAGGAAACTTGTAACGATAGAGCTTGGAGTTTGTAAAATACTTGCAGGAATGATTATGACTTATTTAAAACGTCCCTTAAGCACCTTTTCCTTTGCTGTCACATTAGTTAATCTCATGAAGATTCAGTTGTAAATTTTGAGTAATTTCTCAAAAAATATCTACATGTTTGACAGCTTCATCAAGTCACTGCAAGGTTCATAAATTCAATCAAATATATGGTGTATTTCTTGGCTCTGATACACTCTTTGTTTAATTCAATAGAAAGCTTCTCAGGCCTCTTGGGGAAGTGAACCATGGCCTGTAGAACTTCAAGGTACTCCTAAGACAATGCAGGTTGCAATGAAAGCCAGTGAAGCAAGCAAAATTTGTCAAATAAGCCACACAATTTAAGCTTAGCTATTTAAAAATCTGATATAAGTTTCCTTGTACATTACTTTATGATATTGTTACCCTTTTAACAAGAATTATTAGGTGAAAAAAACAACAATTGCAAGTTTTTGCATACTAATAAATTAAAATTCAAGTTCAGATTATGTTGTAAGTGCATATTCAGAAAAACAATAGTGAATTGAATGGACTTCTAGGATATTTGATAAACCAAAGTTTGTTTGTCTGGGGTTCTTTTTAATTTTAGCAGTTATACCTAAGTTTCCTGAGTCCTTAAATTGTCAGTTTTCAGTCCCCATGTGCAATCCAGGCTTCCTCACACAGCTCCCACTCTAAGGCATCATCATCAGTCCAGAATCCTGCAGTTTTCTTCAATATCAGGGAAGCAAAGTTAAAAAGATAAGAGTCATTAACACAGCTTACAGCTGTAAAGTTTTGGCCATTTACTGGCCAAACTCACAGCATCATCTTACTGAAACTATGTCACACAGCAAGTAATAACAACTTCTACATTCCTCTTCCCATTTTATGCCTTTACAGAGAAAACATGCAGTTCGTTGTGAAGAAAACCTGTGTCCAGCATTCATCCTGGCACTGAGTAAAATGGCTCAAACCTCTGTGATGCCTCGATATATGATTCAGACCCTGTATTCTAAGGAGACTGATAGAGGGTGGAAATAAGTGTCAAATCTTAGGTCAATTTTGGAAGCTTAAGCCTGAATTTCCTGACTTCAGTTGTTTTGAAGATAATTATTTGCCTCTTGTAGTTATTATAAATATTTTCATAATATCCACATTTCCTGATTCCACCCTGAAAGAAAGCAGCAAATGCCAACAATTGGGAGAATTGACATTTGCTAACGGAGCAAATGGCTCACCTTTGCATACAGTGCACATGAGCTGGATAAGTGAAGTCTTAAATGCTGATCCAAAGCAAATGCAAACCATGAATTTTCTGATATTTCCTCTTTATTGGAACTTTTTCTCACATATTTCAGCTGTAAGCTTTCTTGCCAATTCAAAACAGCCCTTTTGAAGTGATAGCCCAGTAGGGAAAGTAGAAAGTGTATGGCTTATGGTCTTGTCATGTAGGGTGAGGGTAAAAAAAACAGGAGGGCTGTGAATCAGACTGGAGCTACAGGGAGGAAAAGTGAACATGTGCTTGTCAGAAACAGGAATTTTGTAATATGAACATATGACATGCAATATATACTTAAAGAAAATCCCAGGTTTTCAATGAAACTTCCTTCAGTTCAAAAAGAGCCCTCAGGTTTAACAATCTGTCAGAGCTAATATTATATATGTGACCTTAAATATTCATTGAGTTTGTAGAGATTTCATCTACTTTTGCATTTATCAAGAATTATTCATAATATGGAAGTTTCTGTCATAATTCAGACACTTTAGGCCAAAAAATGTAGACAAAAAAACCAAAGCCCAAAAGAGAAAATGACAGCTACAGTGATGGAATGGGGATAAATGATAGTTTTAAAGAAACTCACTGTACATCTATAATTTTCCCTTTTAACACCTTATCTTTAAGCTATACTTCATTTAAGATGTCGACACAGCTTGATGTGAAGTGCATAATTTATTGAATGCTGAGATTCTTGTGTGATTTATTTTGTTGTTTTGCAAGTCAAGTACAATCTTGCAACTCTGTCTTGCTCTTAAAATACTAAAAAAAACCCTTTGTGTTTACTGAAGCAGTGATCAAAACATGAACATTATAGGCCACATCTAGTTTAAAGCACAAATATGAGTGCCAAATTTGCCTAAAATCAAATCACTCATCCAGAATGCACAGCATCAAAGAGTTTTGATTCAATTTGACAAGGCAGCACAAGGCACTTAATAGGACATTCAACACACCAATACAAATTTGCCTTGCCTGTTGCATCACTCTCTCCTTCCTGCTCCTTATTTTATGAGGTGATAGAGTTGACAAAAAGGAGATTAGAGAGATCTAGATGGAAATCTGTACTTTGAAACTTGGCTTTTTAAATATTATTTATCATTTGTATTACATCAAGATGGATAAAGATACATATTCCTTATTTTCAGAATGCAGTGCCTATATCTCTCTTCAAAACCAATGACTAGAAATTTTTTTATAAGTGATGAAGAAATACATTAAAAGGACGAGCCATGTGACAAAGAAAATTCAGTGATAAACTTTAAAAATAGGTTCAGAAATTGTTTGCAATATTGGGCATACAATTCATACCAAAGATCTATGCACATGAAATTACTTTTCTAGGCTTATTATTGCCAATTGCAGGCTTTATAATTGCAAGCTGTAGTCTTTGCTTTTCATGACTTTTTTTTTTACCCACAAGTGAATCCATAGTAAAATAAGCCTTATCAAATCCTTTTATGCGGAAGTAATATGGAGGACAGGCAAAACCTTTTCTAGAAAGCAGCATTAATATTACTAGGGAATATGTCCTATACCTGGAAGTATATCCACATATTTCTCTCTGTTCATCTCTCTCTCTCTTTCAGATGCCTACGGGTACCCATCTACAAAGATACCTTCACACCACATCTGGCTCAGTTGAAGGACCTATGTCTTACACTTCTCCCTTCTAAGAGCAACAAATATCTGCTCTTCATGCAGCTCTTGTGAGCTATTTGGTACTTTGTGATTGTGTTCTTTTTGATAGCATTACAAGGAGTTTGCCCTTATGGAAAGAAATTAGGTATTAGATAATTATTTTGAAAAAAAATTAGATATCAGATAATCCATTGGAAAGATATTAATGGAAAAGTTCATGGTTTGTTCACATTTTTCTATTTTTGTTTTCCCCCTCAAAGGGCCCTCTCTGTACCAGTTCCCAGGTCTCCCCCATCACCAGCCCAACCTCTGCATCCTGGCACTCCCCAGCCCAGAGCAGGACTGTCCCCACATCACTGCCCCAGGCAGCACCTTTCTCCTTTTCCCCTTTCAACACAAAAAGGCAACCTGAAATAAAAGGTTGGGCTCTTCTGAGTATTTTCTCCCACAACTTTCAACAACTGTAGTGCGATTAAAAGAATGAGCACTTCTGATTAATCAAACTGATAGGTTTATCTCCTCGTTAGAAGAACTGGTTTTCTACCAGCAGAGTCCAATTGAGATGGACAGACAGACACTAATATATTTAAATGCAGGAAAAATTAAACTATAGAAAACAAGTAAAACAATTTACCCAAAATAAAAACCCCTTTGTATCATCTGTCAGTTCTTACCAGTGTGAAACATCACTGGAATTCAAGTATATGTGTTTTGAAAGATAAAAACTAAAGTTTAAAAAAAGGAAAATATGCTCTTCTGTGTTTTGAAAGGTAATTATTCTATGTCCGTATGTGATTGTGTGAAGTATGAAATAACAAAATATTCAGACTCCTCTAATTTAAGCCTGAAAAAAAAGTAGAAGCAAATGGGTTAGCCGCTGTCTTCCTGGTAAAGTCTTCTGGTCTAGTTCAGACCCAGCAATCAATGTGACATTATTACCAGGGACATAACAAGAAGCAGTTTGGACCATGAAAAAGCTCTCTGGTTTTTCAAAACAAATCAGTCTTTTTGGATGTGTGCACAGCCTGCTGCTCTTTAAATCTTCAGAGCACTGGAAACATAGCATTTACCTCCCAAAATCCAGGCAAGTTTGTCCTGAGAAATAGAAGAACTCCTACACAGACAAGATTGGGTTGTCTGTGATTGAGTTTCTTCGTTCAGGCTGAGCAATTGTTGGGTATTCTCAAAGGCTTCACAGAGACACTGACTGCATTTGGCATGCCTGCATTGAGTTGACACAATCATTCATCCTCTTTGCACAGTCTAGAAGAAAAGAAACCACAATAGGTATTGGGATTAAAGAATTCAACTTTGCTGGTCTATTTACACCTGACAAATAGAGTACCTGAAGTATCTGGAATCAGCACATTTCTACCTTAAAAATAAGGAATCCAAAGAGCCTCCAGTGCCACTTTGGCAAGTGTTTCTCCCACTAGGTACTTGAAGTGACAAACTAGATTGAGGTTCAAGGCAAGGTTTGGGCTTCAATACAGCTGACCGTAGCATCCTTCAAAAGCCAACAGAGTTGCACAGCTCACCCTCTGCCCAATTCTCTCTCCAATGAAAAAGAAAAGGATGACAACATGCAGATCCTTACCTCTGAGAAGTAATAATCCTTGCAAATCAGCCAGATAATGCAAAATGACATTGTGGGAAAAAGAACAAAGAAAGAACAGTCAGCCATTAACTTCACTGTACATCAAGGATTATTGACACATAAAATATCAGAAACTAAAATATTCCCAGTTTGAATTGAGCAGCGTCCTAGGACACTACCATGCTCAGTTCCAGAACACTTTCCTTATAACATGTGATTATATGAAGCAGTTTTATTTGTATCTGATTTCAGGATCCTAGAAGTCCCTGAATTTCCAAATGACCCTATGTATCTTTTCTCACAAAACCTTTCATTGTTAAGGAACATTGTGTCAGTCAGCCAGAACTCTATTTGTCAAAGCACTGTGGTTAGTTCAAAATTTTGGCTCTAATACTAAACCATAAGCATTTTTATAGATACACCAAGGATTCTGAATACTTTCAGTTATTCTGAAATTTTGTGGAAAAAGAAGATTGACTGTGGTTCTTAGAGACATGAAAACTTTATTATAACACCTCCATTATTAGCTTTATTCTTTATGCAAATAATATAAAGTAGGGTATGTGTTTATAACACAATATATTTGTCAAATAATACAGCACAAGACATGCACCATTCTGTCAAAAATTCTGCCAAAATGGCAGGTGAGGAGAGAATGTGGAAGCAACATGATGAAAATGGCCAAGTCAGTCAGTACCAAAGAATGAGTTCTTTATTTTGTCCTGTCTTCCTTTTAACCACAGGTTATGCCTTCCTAGAGGCTATATATATATTATATACATGTGTATATATATATATATGCACAATATATATAATGCTACATAATACAGTGCAAGTCTGATCAGTTTCATCTGAACATTTCAAATACTCTATTTTAAATACTGATATCTCATTACTAGCTAGCAAATACTGTTAGGAACAAAACTCAAAACTTTTGTTTCCTGTAGGAGGAAATGAACCCCCCACCAACATCATGTTCTACTCCAATTCATAATCAAGATATAATTAATTAAATTTTTATCATTCCTCTGAATGGAGAAAACAACCTCTAACAATGGTCAACTGAGCTGTAACCATTAATCTTAGGTGATAGGCCATGAAGAAATGACCTGAAAAAGTACTTTAATTAACACCAAGTATTTGTTACAAGTGATAATCATGATCGTTTTAGTATGTGCTGAGCAGAAGATAAGACTGATGAATCTTTTGTGGTTAGAGTATTGATTTGTAATTTATATGAGAGAAAGATATTTAAACAGAAGGAAAAAGGTATCAAACATTCAGATCAAAGGTTATAGTATCTTACAGGTCTCTGAGGACTTTGCTTTTCTTTTGAAGAACATGTTTCTCATGTAATTTATCATTATGTACCCCACAAAATATAAAAATATTGAGCTTTATGATATGGCATCCATTTTTGTATACACTGTGTTGACTTGTTGACTGTCACTCAAAATAAATACTTACAAAGTCCTAAATCGAAACATTTGAGCACTTGTCTTCAGCCCTTTTATAATTTTGTAGATCCAATTTTCAAAATATCAGCATTTGTGAAAATCAAACTCAGAGTTCCCATTCAACAGTGGGTATCCAAGGTGAGTGGATAAAAACTTTAAGACTTGTGCCTCATGAAGAGACTTGTACCCCGTACACCTTCAGAAGTGTCACACGGCAAGGTGCTAAGATAAATGAAAGAGATACTACAAGTTGGCAGGTGACAATTCCCCAGATTTTTTGAAAGATCTGTGCTCTAAAGCTACAGATCTAAATATAATCTAAATTACCATAAAAGATACACCCTTCTTAACTTCCTGCAATGTTGAGCTTTGCCTTCTCCAAAACAGAGAGGCCTTCTGCATCTGAGCTATTGCAGTTTATTGCTCTTAAAAAAAAAAACAAAAACAAAACCCAAAACTTTCCCTGCACCAAGAATCTCTTTTCCTTGAATTTCAAGAGGCATTCAATTACTTTTTCTGCCAATTTCCTATTTCTTCAGCCAATTGAAATGATTTCTCTTCTATGGTGTCATGTTCCACAGAACACTTTGGAGAAAATAAGTTGCCTTTCAGCATATGAAGGAACAGCAAAAAATCCTGCATTTAATCATCTAAGAAAACCACAGAACTAGTAATGAGTGAGCTACACAAGAGATTCTCTCCACAGCTGTTTCTAGAGTAAGCCAAATGAAGTTTTCATGGAGTGGAAGTATTGATTTGCAGTACAAGCTTCCACAAAGCTGGTCTAGTGCAGAGAAGCTGGGAAGCATACAGCCAGATTTACTTCTCTTACTTTGCACTGGACTGTTTCATTTCTCAATAAAACCAAAGGAATTATATGCATAAGAAAGTTTTACTCTGTGGAAGGGGAAAAAAGGGGGGGGGGGGAAGAGCTGAAAGTCTGAAACTTGGCATTTTAGCAACTAATCTAAGAATATTTAAATTATTCCATCAAGCTCTTTTGTTTTGACAAGTGCTTCAAAAAATTATTTGATAGTTCACATTTTTCTAATGTCATCAGTGTAATGTTGTAGAAAGTATATGTGAATTATCTGATGAGCCTAATGTACTGAGTAGAGGGAGTAAATCCAGCTATCTCTGGGGAAATTAGTTTGTTCTAGCATATGCCAGTTCACATTGAACTTGAAAGTGATCTTGTTCCCCGTTGTGCTGCTGCATCACTTATGGACCCTTGTAATGCTTACACAAGTGAAGAAAGAATATTCATTAGAATAAATCTGTGAGCATTTTATGGGGTGATTCTGCTACAATGAATGAGAATTTCTCTGTGGCAAAAAAAAACCCAACAAACAAACAAACGAAAAACAGTGATAGAGTCAATATCTTAATGGGCCTTACATGGCTAAACAAGGATGAAATTAAAAATTTATGCTTCCTCTGTTTGGTAATAGGGCTAAGAAACTTGTGGAGTTTTGCTACACTTGAGCATCAGGCAATGTCACATATTTATGCTTACCTGTGAAATTCCAAGGGCATTAAAATATGGTCATCTTAGCAGCTCCTGGTTTGGATTTCAATGGGAGCTCCAAGAGCTCCAAGTCCTTAGCACTGCAGAAAACACAACCACTTTTATCCAGGCATCTCAATTTTTGTCCAACAGCCAACATTTCAGTTTGAGATTTTTGCCCCTCATTCATGGTCCCATTTGGGATCTGATCTTTTCAACACATTTGCTGTTTTCAAAATAGGTGAGTTCCATCAGGAGCATGGAAGAACAGATAGAGCAATGGATGGCACCTCTGTACAGGAAAGCAAGGATGGAATGTGGCAGACACTTTCCGGGTGCGCGGAACAATAGGAGGAAATCAGATCTGCTAAAGAAAAGAGACAGAGAAAAAAGCTTGGCTGTTTTGGCTGCCTAAGACAGCTATTAGCAGCCAGAAAATTATCAAAGAACCTGAACACCTAGAGCTTATCCTAAGTCAATGCTCTCTTTACAAGCAGCCTCAGGAAGCTGCCACCATTATGGTCCAGTGGGACAGGAACAGAGCATGTGATGTTGTACTTGTGTGCAACGGCACTTCTACAGTGTACTTTGAATAGCTTTCCACCACAGTGCTCTTTCAAATAGCTTATCAGCAGCAGGAAATATTTCCCAAGTTGGACAAACTGCCAAAGGAGGTGAGAGAAGGTGATCTGACAGTACCTGCTTCCTCAGAAATGGTGACCAGCAGCAGACAGACTTGTCCCCCATCTACATGTCTGTTCTTGTGTTTAGGCTTACATTCTACAAGGGGAGTCCATTTCCTCCACTATTCTTGGAAGAACGGAGGACAAATATCCATACATTCTCTTCCAAGGATGTTTTCCCACCTGTGATGTCAGCTGACTTTTACTCTAGATTTAAGCTTCAGAGAACCAAAAATTAAACTAAGTGGGTGAAATGAGGCAAGATCAGAATCTCATGCCCCAAGCTTACACATCAGGGCAGATTCTGCTTTTGGTTTTTGACAAAGTCTGTGGGGACAGTTTAAGTGGATGAGGAGAGCTGCGGCAGCAATTTCAGACAGAGCTCATCAGAGCTGTATTTTTCTGCTAAATCCAGAATCAACACACAGAAGAAATATGTTCAGGCTGAAAAAAGAGTATTTGGCAGGGAGGGTAAAGTGGAGAGTTCAGTTTGCAATTGCCCAGATCCAAAATACTCCATCTATTCTGCAAACAAGCAGCAAATGTAGGGTATCATTGATAAACATCTGAGGTATAAATCACCACTCTAATATATGTGCCTACTGATTAAATTTATGAGATTCACTACTAAGATGCAACTCGTTCCAGGGAAGAAGTTGATTGTTCACCATGTTTGCAATGTACTTACAAAGCCTCCTGGATTGGAAATATCATAATTAGAAAATTGCAGCACACATTTAGAACTAATTACATAAGAAAGCATATCATATTTTACCACACTTACACCATATTTTAGAGAAAATTTTAGACTCTTCATCTTCCACCTTAGAGCTGAGAACTGCGTACTAGATAAGACCTTTTCTGTAGTAAGGTTATAGACATTTTCTTGCTGAAATGTGTGAAATACCTCTTGTGCTTTAATTGACACTTTTTCAAAAACAATTTTCATCCTCCAGCAAGCATCATGCATTCATAAGGTCTGGAAACCTCCTTGCCCTGAAACAAAACTTCAACCATCACAAATCCTCAGTATTGGTTTCTTCATATATGTTTGAACAGCTCTGACTATGTGAGATGTTTTAACAATGTGGCAACACCTGGGGGAGTGACACTGCAGCCTGCAAGAGAAGTAATATCTGGGAAAAGCTTAAGGCAATTCCAATGTCAGCAGCATCAGCAGCAATTCCTGTATGCAACTCAGAGCTGTGGTTGCCTTTTCTTTCCATGCATACAGGGTCATCCTCAGAGAAATGTACAGCATTACCAAAAATGTCACTGCCTTGTGTCAGTTTAATCAGCCAAGTCAATGTGGTTTGTGCATGGGCATGATGATTACATCTTACATTTTCCATTTAGTTACTGAAATCATGCTTACTGGGGAGAAAAAATGGCATGGATTATTCTGCACCAGTATGTGAAAACCATGTGAAAGCCATGATTGATGACACGGCTCCAAGGAATAAGCCTCAATGACATCTGCAGCACAGCTATGAGGTTACTAATAACCACAACCTGTGAATTGAGAAAGAAGCCCTTAAAAATGATTGCTGACAAACACAATGAAAGAGATTTATGGATTGCCTACATGAAGAGTGCCCAATCCTTGTGAAGTGGATGGCTTGTCTCATTCATTATGCTACTGTGACATGAAAATTATATTCTGCTCCTTTCCCTTTTTTTTTTCCCCATTTCCACTGACTGAATATCAGAGACTCCCTTCCAGGGAAAATAAACATGACTTATGTAGCCACTGAACTTTCAGTGATTTGAGCCCTTCATTCCCTTAATGGTTGAGGAAAACAGGATGTCTTTAGCTCCAAACAAAAGAGATATCACCTTATCAACAGTAGATTTTAGCAAGTCTATTATATGGCTGTGAAGTCAAAGTCAGTTTTAAATCCAATTATATGCATTTTACTGCCTTTATTCCTGAAAAGTGCTTACACTAAATCATTGAAGGTTGACATCTCTAGTGTTAAATATACTCAAACATTGCTAAGTTTGCGGTGGTCAGAGTCCTTTCTCAAGTGCAGTGTTATAAAATACAGTCAGGAAGAATCTATAAGACTCTCAGCCACACACAAGGGCAAGGACACAAGGGTTGTTTCTGTATCACATGGTAAAAATATATATATTAAAGATACAAAAGAGACAGTGGGTCAAATAGTTAAAGATGAAGAAGCCTCATTCACAGGCAAAGGTTACTCTCAGAACTACTTGTAACCTGTATGTCAGGGGCCCTTGCAGTGAGCACCAGTTCTGACACTATGATCTCCTGTTTTAACCTGGTGGAAAACCAAAAGCTGAGCTGGAAACAGATATTTTTCTTACACCAGTCAAGGCTTCTCTGAGAGTGTGTCTTCCTATCCAGAGAAGAAAAAAGGAAGATAATGTCTGAATTTGCATATACAGCAATTCCTGAGAACAACTGACACAAAAGGAAAAGGACCTTGTGCTTTTTGAAGAATTTTTGTGTCTTAAGGTCTTGGGCCAAGACAGAAGCTGTATGGAGGGAATAACAGGTAATGCAAAACTGCTGTGCTGCTAATTTATGTCAAACAGGCAATCTTAAAACTACAGACTGCTCCTGGGTCACAGGAGTTATCAAGGCACTCTTTTTAGTCTCTGCTAATATGGGGTTCTGTCAGGTCAATCAAGCTCTCTATCTGCCTGGGGATTTTACACTGCCACCCATTTGTGTAGTGGGATGCACCTGCACTGCTCCACAGCACATTGTGTTACACTGCTGAAGGGTTTGCTTATGGTTCCAGTGAGACAGGAACAGAGCGTGGCCTATAGAGCCATGTAGAACCATGCAGAGCCCATGTGCTGGGACAAAATATGAGAAGGAAACACCTTGATACACACATCTAATCTACAGAACTTTACATGGATTACGCCTGCAAGAATTGCTATCTCTTCCATTTCTAACATTTAAACATGAGCATTTTCCCTCTAAAGAGAACATATGGGAGTTAGTTGTTAATCATCATCCAAGATATATCAAAGGGTTACAGAGAAAGTTCAAATACTTATCTAACCTAGTCACAGAAAAAGAAATATCAGGCTGTAAGTAAGTCAAAAGAGAATTAAATAATTTAATTCCAACACATATCCTAATGAGAAAGATTGTGTATGGGAAATGTGACAAAAGGTATAAAATGAACAGGCAAGCAGCTGGATGATGATGGACTGCATTGTGGAAATATGAGGAAATCAGTGTATCTTGTGGATCATGTGGAAAGATGAGGAAATTACTGTATGTGGTGTGTCATGTGAAAACATAAGTTCCACCCTAGGCTTCATTATCAGAGCCTTCTTGTTGATGTAGGCTGGTTTTGCTGCAGAATCCTACAAGGATGGAGGTCACACAACATCCCCTGGCAGCATGTTCCTGTCCTGGGTTGATCTCAGGATCAAAAAGCTTATCTCTTTGAACCTCTGTTTCAACTTTACACCCATTATCTTTTGTCCTCTCCCCAGGCACCTCTGTGAACAGCCTGGCACCATCTTACCCTACTGATAGAGACTGGGAGGCTGCTGTGAACTCCTCACTAAAATCCTCTCTTCTCCAGGGTAATATGAACTCATATTACCAGGCCTCTGCTCTCAGGGCAAGCAATCTGGATCCCACCATCTTGGTGGGCCTCTGCAGAGCAACTCCAGTTTGCCCCTGTCTCCCTTGTACAAGGGGGCCCCTCAGGAGTCTCACATCCTTCACCCTGCTGGGTGCCCTTCTTGCACAACCCAGTGTGTGCTTGCATGCCCCTGCTGCAGGTAGGGGCTTTGCCCACAGGGTTTTCTGGAGCACACTGCTGGGATGGATATCCACACGAGCTCCAAAGCAGCCTGCTCTGCTGAAAAGCAGAGCGCCACGTGGACTCAATTTCCTTGCCAAGGAAGTTACTAGGAAGCAGGAGAAATTAACCTGAGTGGATTTTCATGTTGCTGCAATCAGATGATTTCTGGTACCTGCAATAACCTGCTTAGAGATAATTGGACAATACAGCATGGCACAAGTGGTACTGTGGTCATCTCCTCTCATGAGGACAGAGAACAAGATGTGACTGTTATAGCTGTAGCTGTGACAGTCTGAAGACATTTAACAGCAGGCTTAGAACAGCTACCTTTGTGTTATAAATGTGAAAGTTCTAGAAGTCAAACTTTATCACCTACTCAGCTTCTTGAACGCCTGTGCTCTCAGCAACAGAGACCTTGAACTCACTCAGAGCTTTATTTTCCATAATGTAAAAACACCCTCACACCCAATATATAGTGCCCAGCACCAAATACATCCTAGACAGAGGCAGATGTAAATGTTGGCTGCTTGCTGATACCAAAACTGTGAGTTACAAGCTTCTGATAGTAGTAACTGTCTCTTTGTCCCACTAAACATTTTATTTAGCCTGAATTATAAATGTCTCTCCTTTTTTTCTCAAAAATATATGCAAAATCCTGTAAGGGATATAAAGTAAAAACTGTGCATGTGTCATGCTGAAATGCAAAATGAGAAGCCTGGCAGTCAATTGTGTAAGGCTACTTTAATAAAGTAATATTACAATATTGAAAAATGGTTACTTATCAAGTCATCTTTAAAGTGGGTAGGGAGGAGGACAAGGGAAAGAAGAGTATGGGCTACAAACCTATGAAACAGTTAAATGAACCAGAAAGACTATCTTGCCAATAAATATGCAGAGCAGATTCTCAAACACCTTTCTGAGATGTATTGCATTTTATTTGAAAGAATATATGAGACACTGCCCGTGTCGTTATCTGAAAGGCATATTCATTAGTATGGTACATTAATGTTAAGTCATTTAGTCTATGTTTGCTTGGAGACAGGGCAATTTTGAATTTAGCACTGTAAAATCAGCCAGGTCTTATGGAGCCCTTCTTTGAAGTTTCTGAAAAATTTTAACTGTTCACATACCTGGAAAACTGTCAGGCTGGGCCAGAGAAGTCAGTTTGGGATGATACCCTCCTTTTCAACATGTCTACTGGCAGATAGTTAGGTGAAAATTATGAGTCACAGATTATATCCTGTGACCATTTTCACAGAGATTTAGAGCCCTTTAGATCTGGATACTGTCTCCAGGCCACCATCTCCAATTACTGCAGAGTTCTATTCCTAAACCTAGATAAACCATGCAATCACAGGGAAAAAAATAAAGGTTTTTTTTCCTCTCCTGGGCTTATCTGCCTTATACAGTACATTACAAACTTTCCAAACTTTATACAGTGTAGAATAATAAAGAAGTAAATAATTGAATGAATAAGTTAAAATGTGCCCTTGTTTTTTGGGAAAACTAGAACAGTAAAAATCTGCAAGACTAAATCTCTTCCATACATAGCAACTGTGGTGGAGTCTCATCTCTTACACTCTGCCTAGGGTAGCACCTGCCTGTTCTTTCAGACCTTGTCTTTGGCACCAGAAATTGATGCTAAATAGTTAATGCAGCAGATGTGAAGAATACTATTTTTCTGAAAGATTCAAAGGTGCCTTTCTTTTCTTTGGAATCCTGTCAAAATTGTTTTGGCCAACCTCAGAGGTTCTCCACCCAGCTCTGTATAAATTTGAGTCTGATAATTTTTCAGCAAATAAAGTCATTAATCATCCCATTGGGTCACTTAGGACAGCAAGGCCTAAGATGATGAGCAGCAAGTAACCCAGGCTGCTGCTCTATGAGTGCAATGGGGAGATGGATAGAGCTGCACAGGCCTCCTACTCTTCCTGACTCTGCCTTGTACAATTCAAAAATAAGGACAGAATCCTGAAATGTGGAATAGTGGGCAGAAATCATGTCTTTTTGGTCATACTTTGAGTCAACAAATTCTGAGTGGCCACACAATCATAAGCAGGGCACAGCAAACTGGGTGATAGGTGGCATACAGGACCTGCCCAGGATCAGAAAGGAAGTCTCCTGGGAATCAGAGCCATATGACAGTTTATAAAAATGTCACTCAGGGTTTCATGCCAGAGCTATGCCAGTGACACCTACAGCACAAAGTAGGTCTCTCAGCCACTTCTCACTTTCTGGGGAGGGATCAGCCACCCCCAGTACTTGGGCAAATAGGGTGTCTTCCCTGGCTATACTTTGAGATCTTGCACATACTGTGTCATGGGAAACCTACAGCCATTGAATCTGTACATCCTGGACACAGGAGCTGAGAAGATGCTGATGAGGGTCTGCATGGAAAGTGCAAGGAAAGAGAAGGCAATGATGGCCACCCCTGACTGGCTCAACCAAGCATAGTAGTGACCACCCCATTTCAGGGAACAAAGAAAAACCATACATACCTTTCCTTGTTTCTGTGCTCAACAGTTCATCCAACAGGGAACATGCTCTCAGGAGTTGGCACAAATCAGGGCTTTAAGGCTGCGCTTTCTGTGCACTAACTCACAGACCTCCCAATGAGGTTATTAATTCCCAAAAGCTTGGTATCCAATCTCTCACCAACCCTGTTCTCCCTTGTCTGGGTTTCACCTTCTGACTGACACTCATTCATAGAAGGGTGTACTGAAATCAATTCCACTTCATGTGTCAGACTGGACAGGTTCAGAAAGGTTCGTTCTCCTGCAAAGACAGTCTCCAGCATGCATCATCCACTCTGTATGCTCCGCTTCCTCTCTTACTCACTTGCCCACACCAGGTGATATACCTGGCACCTTTCCCAACAGTTTGAAAGTTGTGGATTATTGATCTGGCTCTGGCTGAGGCTTGTAATCCACCTTTCCAACAACGTTTGTATTACCTCTGTGTCAGTGTGCACATTTTTTAGCAAACTCAAGCTTATCGTGGCAAGTCCTGTCCCTAAATATAATAGAGTATTTTCTCACAAAAATTCCCTCAAGAAATTCTCTCATTCCCTGTCCTCATCAGCTTTCTGGCTTATTGCTTGAGCCACAGTTTACTTAGAAAGTATCATAGATCACCCCAGCTCTGAAACTATAAATAGAATATAAATGTAAATATATATGTAAAAACATATGTATATATATATCATAATGTACATAAATATATAAACATCCCAATAATCAAATTAAGGAAGACTGACAATGGTTGAATTCTCAGCAAGTCCTCCTTGATGGACACTTTATACATATTGGCCTCCTTCAACTACACAGCAGCAACTGCTCCTGGGCTGCTTTTCATGAAAGTATGGGGTCATAGCTTAACTAACAATTAACAATGATTCATTGTAATTATCCCTCTCAGCAGTCAAGAAGTATATTGGTCATGCGGTCACATTCTTTTGAGGGGAGGGGGAAGACCAGTTTTGTACACCATTTTTCCCAAAAAGACATGAAGCCTGTGTAAATGTTACCTTTGGTTTTATAATTGCTTAAACATGGTTCAAATGGGAAAGGAAGGAAAGGGCTTTTTCCTATTTTCTTATTGTCTTTTCAACCAAAAGTTTGAAACAGTTCTGTTGTGAGGCATCCCTTGAGCCCAGGTACTCTGGCTAGCACAGCAGAACATCTAAGATGCTCCATTTATAAAGTGATTTATCAGCTGTGCTGTGGTGTAGCAATGAACAGGGGATCTACCACTAGAAGCAGCACATTTCTTGAATGCCTCAAGGACCAAAAAGTGTCAAATCCCCATGAAGGTTGACGAGATTTGTTTCATTAGAAATTATTTCACTCCATTGTGATCTGTCATCAGGGAATGGCTTCCACAGCTACAGCAAGCAGCACATACCTAGTGCAGAAGGGGTGAATGATCTTCTGTATTATCATTCATGCTATCATTGTCATACAGAGGACACATTTTTCTCCATTAACCATGCTGTAACTTGCAAAACATCCAGGGCTACATTTTGATTCCTTGTATCTGTTGATAAAATGCAAACCATTTTTCTTTCCCGTGTACGCACCCATGGCTATTTATTACTGCTTCCTGTGCCCATCAGCAACAAAATTCTTGCTGTTTCATCAGTAAGAAAGTCTAAAACAATTTATAGAGCATAACTTCCTCTATGAGAAATGTGAATTATGTGGCCAATAGAGCCTTCAGCTACTTGCATCAGTATTTTTTTCCCAACCAGTCTCAGAGATAGTTATCTACACTTTCATTACCCCAAGATGACATTAATGCCATTCAGTGCTGACTGGTCTGCCTGATAAAGCTAAGCATAAACCCAGGCTGATGCAGAATGTGACTGACAGTTTTCATAAGAAAAGCAAAAGCCAGGAGCACATATCACCTCCCTAGAAAGAACTGCATTTGGCTGCCAGTTAAATATATGAATTTTAAAAATGTTACATTTGATATGCTGTATTAAATTTTACATGATCTCATTATAGTCTATATCACTTTCTCCTCATGTTCCTGAATGTCTTTGACAGCCATCTGTCAAACCACAGGAGCTGATGTCCATTTGCAGAGTAAAACCTTGTACTCATTGGCAATGAGTAGGAAGCAACACTTCCAGGGAAAGCACCTTCATAAGGAAGCAGAGGAAGAAGGGCAGGACAGAGAATCAGGATCTTGCTTTAAATCTGGGTTGCAGAGTAGTGCCTAAGAGCTGCTGTCCCACAGCACACCTTGCCTCTTAATATGCAGAATTCTGAAGCAAAAAATGCTTTTTCATGTTGTAGAGCATGCGGCAAACACAAGGTTAAGCAGTGGATTTATTTGGGAGGTAAGAAGAATACAGAAAATTGAATATAATACTAATACAGTCACCATAGGAGCTGGTGGTTTATTTTGATTAATTCAATTCTCTCAACTTTAATTTGTTCCTACTTATTTTTACTATAGCGGTGCCACAGATTTGTGTATTGACAGACTCAGTCACATCCTAGTCATTGTCATGAAAATTAAGGCTTCAGGGGCTAGGTATAGCTTGGACTTCTGACACCAAATTTGGCTGAGATATTGCCAGTGAATATACAAACAACCAACACATTTTGAAGCCAGGTTATGATCCAAATCAGGAACAACTGCTGCCCAGGACAACTGAAAGAGGCAATATTTTCTGAAACAGGAGGAAAGCTGTTCACTGGTAAAAATTTTTTGCTTCAAAATTGTCATTAACTTTTGACATTTTAAAATGTAAAATAGTGATCTCTAGAAATAGCATTGCTGCTCTCTGTATTGACATTCAGTTTTTGGGAAAAATGTTTAGAAATATCAAAAATTATTCAAAACAAAATGAAATATTTTCTGTTCAATTCCAAATGCATTATTTGAATATTTTTTATTATTTTATTTGCTTAAATTTCTGATAATCCGAAATGTCTTGCCTTGTTCTCTCACCCTCTTCTTTGGAGTCAGCAAATTTGTCACCAAGTTCATTACTTGCCCAGCTTAACTTGACACCACAGAGACATTCAAGGTAATAGAATACTGGCCTAAACTTTTGGTGATAATAAAAGTGAAATGACTATGAAATGCTGGCATTATCTTCAATTTGTCACAAGAGATGAAGGGTCATTCACTCAGAACCAGTTATAAGCTGTCTGCCAATTCAAGCTATTGTACTGTATGGTTTCTACCCCTTTCCCATACTATTTGTTCACTTATTTTGAAATCCTGTGATCTTTTGCAATTTCATTTCTGCTTTCAATTACTTGACTTGTTCATTTTCCTGAGTAGGCACCTGAAATTGCATGGAGTCTGCCTGTATACACTTAAAACTTTTTTTGCTTTTACATTCTTTTTTTCTTTTTATGCATTTTTTTGCTCTGGTTTCATCTGAACTTCTTTGTTTCCTTCAAGTGTTTCCTTAATCCTAACCTGTTCTCATCTGGTTGTCTATTTCTGTACCACTTGTTTGGTTTCACAATTCCCTGAACTTTCTTTCAAATAAAAAAAAAAAAAGGAAGGGGAGGGGGAGGGGGAAGGGGAAAGGGAAAGGGAAAGGAAAGGCACATTTGCTGGTCTTGGGCCCTGTTCCCTTTAATGGCGGATAATTATCTTACCTTCTTTGCACCATCTGTTGTTGCATCCTCTTTCCAAGCAAAATTGTAGTACACTGGCTGCATCATCATGAGCACATCACCAAAGACATCTGCTCAGTGAGCAGAGGTGGTCAGAAGAGCAAATGAGACATGAGGCTGCAGTGGGGAGGGACTACAGAATAGCATTGTTCTGATTTCTGGATATGCTGAGAATTTTTTGATCACACTGGACCTGTCAATGCAGAGACTATCTTTGGAAACCAGCCAGCTGCTGGAACATTTTCCAGGAGCCTATGGGGTCCAGATGCACGCAGGCCTGTGTGGGCTGAGGGAGGATGTAGGCAGCCCCAGGAGGTAAGAAAGGTCCCATCTCAGGTGTCCTGTCTCTTGTGTGCCAGCAGTACACAGACTGCTTCAGATGGCTGTTTTGGCAGCTGACACCATCATAAGCAAAGCACTGACAGAGAAATGTCCATAACAGGACGAGGAAAAAAATTATTGTTCCTGCAGAGGCTAAGTGGACACTACTTGGTGAGGGGAAAGAAATTATTGCTGGCCTTGACCTTCCTTCTGGATAAATCTCCAAACTGCGGTCTCCCACCATCATGAGAGTTATCATGTTTTCCATAATGGGACTACATATATCTTGGCTTACTAGAAACTTTTGCAGCCACTCATAGCTCAGTCACCTTCCAGGTTCAGTTCTCACATACTCCAGTTCTTCTGTCTCCCTGCCTGGACTCTGGAAGCTTCAATGCCTGCTGTCAGCACATTTCAAGAGGCACAAACTTGAAATAAGACAAACTTCTCTTAGCATTTAATTCATCTGGCTGGCATGTGCCAAGGGAGGCATGTCATGTTTACATATCACTTTTTATTATAACATATTACCTGTCATGTGAGATAGTCATAAGTCACGTCCTAGTTTAGAAAGAGACTGAAGTGAGGTAAAGCCATTCTCAAATTTCCAGAACAGCACAGTGGCAATATTCCCACAATGAAAAAGACAAGAACCTGGACTTAAAAAAATAATGGTTTTATATACCATCCAGCTTAATGGAAGCAAATATTCCATTATTTAAGATAACAAGTGCAATAAAAAGCCATACTAACACCATGCAACATTGGCCCCAAAGCCTTGTCAATCATACTAAAGACAAATTGGCTTGCTTAAATTTGTTCTGTTGGAGTTTTTTATCTTTGTAAGAATTGCAGTAATTTCAATATTGCAAATATGTTGTTACATAAAATATTTTCTTAAGGTTCTTATTTAAATTGTTGGGAGCAGAATACAAGGCTTGAACCAGTGACAGCAGTGTCTCTGAAAGGAAGGTGTTGCTTTGGGTGTCACTCTGTGCTGAGCCTCCATCAGAAACATGTATATTCCCAAACTGCCCTGCAGACAGCCCTTAAATCTCTTTCTGTAGGAATGCCGGAGCAAATTGGCACTAACAGCCAGATTCCTTCCTAGAGCAGACAGCAAGGAAGGGCAGGCTGAGGGTTACTACTCTCAGCCAGGACTGAGCAAGCTGACATTCTTGAGATTTCAATTATCAGTTAATTACTGCCCACTTGTGGCAAAATGACAGGGGCTTGGTTGGAAACAACCTGCAGAGAGACAGCAAACACCCAGCTGCAGCTGCACCAGGTCTCTGAAATTTGATGACAACCTGATGCTTTCCCTTGTCTTCCTCTGTCAGGGAAGATGTACTCAGCAAAGCTAGAAGAAAGGTGGATAGCTGGAAGACACCATGCTACATAAAACATGCTTCTGCTGCAGAGACTGAAACAGTTAAATGTTTTGTGCTGTGCCAGTGCATAACAAGGTAAATACAATCCTGCAAAATAGGGAAGCTTACTGCAAAGAATCTCCACAAAATATTACTGTGAAAATCCCAATACAAAAAGTATTTTTGTCTCTTATTTCCAATGTAAGACTGAATTCAGATCCTAAATTGAATAAGTTAATTGTGGGCTAATAGATAATCTGCTAACAAATATTGTTTCACAAATGGTGGATTGATATTTCTTCCAGTCAGCACATAGGGATGAATGATCTATCTCTTTATATATGACTAAAGCTAAAGCAATTTTATCAGCTTAATATTACACAAGTGCTTTAGGATAGTAATACTAGCTTCTCCCTGCAAATCAGGAACTTGAAAGCTCTAAAAGCAAGGCTTGTGAAATATAAAAAATTTTACAGCCTGAAACATTTAACAGTTTTATGAAATGAGCAGCCATTGCAGACTGATATGTTGTTTTAAAACCTGCTTCATGAGATGCTGCTATTTGCAGCAGAGTACATCAAGGACCCTTCAATTCAGAGGCTTGAAGAGGCTATAGCCTGGAAAGCTCCAAGGGCAAGGGCAAGACCAGGGAAGGGAGGGGTATGGCATTATATCGTTCTTAAAATATTGCATCTGTTATACGTAGCTCAGCTCAGCAAGAGCAGCTTTTCCAGAGTAATTGCTATGACTTTTCACAGAGTCAGAGAATATCCTGAGTTGGAAAGGACCCATAAGGATCATCGAGTCCAGCTCCTGGCCTTGCACAGACCCCTCCCCAAGACTCACACCATGTGACCAGGAGCTTGGGCTGACACTTCCCTGGGGAACCTCTTCCAGCACTCTTTACAAGCCATGAATTAGATCTTGTTTTCTTTCTCATCTTACAATAGGGAAATTAGAGCCCAAAAAAAAAAATAGCAAGCCTCTTTTCAAAGGTGTTGAGCATACCTGCTCCAGATAAAGTGAATGGGATCTCTACAAACCAGACCATAAATGGTTAAGTCTGAAGTCATAGCTGCCTGCTGTATTGACAACAGGAAGAGAATCCATACCTCCTGTCCCCAAATTTTTTGCTTTAACCAGCAGTTCTCACACTTGTAATAATAGTTCTTTTTATTTTCCTTGAAAAATGGAAATATTTGGGTTGTTACACTATTTTAATAAAATATGTGGGTCTTCCTTGATCATATGCCTAGTCCTCCTTTGGCAGAAAAAGGGAAATCTTCCCAAAAGTTCTTCAGTGAGAGAGTACACATTTATTAGGGATCATTCCTAAAATCTTAAGCCAGATAACATTACCTTGTGCCCCCATTATATCTGCCTCATCTACTTTTTTGTCTTGTCTGTCAGCAATTAACAGCTAAGCCAAGTGTATTTTCTCCAATTCAGTTCAGAGTAAAATAGGTCTTTAAAAATCTACAGAGGGAACATGCAAGGTGTTAATGTACTACAGTGATAAGTGTAGCACAAATTAATTGGAAGAATGCTTTGCAGCTGTAAGGTTAGTCCTAATCCTTACCTCTGCTTTCTGAGAATTTTGACCAGAAGAGCAAGGATTTGCAAAGTCTCTGTAGCATGAGCTACCCTTGTGGAACCTCTATTGATTTTTATGTGCTGGAACAGCAAGGGAGAGCTAGTTGCTGGAGTGTAAGGCAACAAGGCAACAGTCAGTCACAAAGAACTGTTGTTTAGGGAAAATATAAATTAAAGAACTCTAAGTGAAAATAATGATGAAAAATAATGGAATAGAATATTGGATAGTCAATGTTCTCTAGGAATCACTGGAGCAGGAGGATTCACATGACCTAGCATTTTATAATAAGACAAGGTAAAATATCTGAAAATAATGAGCCATAATAATTGATCCCAGCTGTAATGAAAATATCACTTGATAATGAAAATATCACTTGATATCACTTCTAGTCCTATTTGGCACTGGCCATGATTTGGGAGTGATAAAAAGAAGACATGACATTTAATAGAAAGTGTTGGAGAAATTATGATCTATAGTCAATGCAACATCCCTGGCTTCTGAACCTGAATTTGGTCTCGTGCTTTCAAAGCTCATTGCTGTAGAAGAGATGACATTTAGTGAGTCCATGAGACTGAAACTTGAGGGCTTGAATCTGGACTTGAGGATGAAATGGATCCCAGAGAGAGAGGGAAAGAATCCAATTCATGCCAATGAGAAAAGCTATTGCCAGATTTCAGCTGCCAGAGAACAAGAATGATCATGTCAGAATGAGGAAGGTGCAGAGCCACAGCTAATCTTCAGTGGAAATATTCCATATCTGCTAAAGGAAAACTAAGGACTCTGGTACAAATTTCACAGGATTGAACTGCTTTATGGATGAAAATCTCTGCAACAGAATTTAAGAAATAAAGTATCAATCTTTTCTTTTTCTTTTCTGTGAGAATCTAACTTTCCAGGTGTAGAGACAGAAATTATAGTAATTTGGGTGCAAATGTACCTGGAGAAAATAAAATGAGATATTTTTCCTACCAGGTACTAGCTGAAAAGAAATAAAAACGTAGTTACCTAAAGTAATGAGGCCACTGTAGAAAAAAAGGCTATAGAAAATTAAGTCAATGATGAAGTGACTTAATTCAGTAAGAATGATCTGTGATTAACTTGATCTAAACAAAATGAAACAATAAGGGTAAATCTGTAATTGATATTCTTTAGTGAAAAATAGAAAACTTTAATTAAAGAAGAGGAATGTAAAGTTAACTGTATCAATAAACTATTGAGAGGGCACCTAGAATTTTATTAGGATAGATACTGTTTTAAAAACTGTGCAAAATCTGAATCTTGAACAAAAAGAGATAAAACAGTTTCAGGCCTGCAGACATCAAAATAATGTCAATGAGAACACAAAGAATAAACTTACTAGAAAATTATAAACAGGAAGACTCTATTTTAAAAAGCTGTTTCTAGTAGATGTGTGGATGTGATTGAAATATTTTGCTAGATATTGATAAAGCCTTAACCAGAATTTTGCACAAATCCACAGTTCCTACCACAAACCATTTTCTAACCAGGTAAGCAAAGATAAATTTGGTAAATAATCTTTTGAGGAGAGGCTAGCAAAGCTCAACTTGTTTAATAAATTAAAGACTGAGTGAGGATCCAAGAGCATTTTGCAATATTGTCTGAGAGCAAACCAGAATTAAAAAAAAAAAAAAAGCCCAAACAAAAAAAACAAATTGTCAAAGGAGAAAACATTGTCAATAAATAAATTTACATTAGAAATGTGAAGCCCGTGAACTCATAAGCATAAAAGTGAGAATAGCTTCCCTGTGTGAGTTCAGAGGCATAAAAGTTGAAGTTTATGACAGTGATTATATGATTTCAGTATCAAAAGGTGGGATTTTTTGGATAATATGAAGCAGTGTCCTCTAGCTTGTCCATTCCTGAGTTTCCTGATGTTCCTGATCCTGTGACTGCTTTGCACTGAACTTTATCACTTACTTATCCAGCACGGGACAAACTGAGAAAAAAACCTGCCACTTTAACATACTTCATAACTATCCTATAAATATATTTCTTTGACAAAGTAAGGCCAAGAATTTATCAAGGGTCAGAACAATAGGCATTTCTGAAGATAATGAGCACAGTCAGTGTTGCTGTAGAGAAACAGAGTAGCGGGAAAAGCAATATAAAAAAAAGGTGTTGAAAAAAATATGATTCAATACCAACCTTGCTGCTTAGGTTCACAAGCCAGCTACTAATTGGTCATTATAACAAGTTAGTTCATCGTTATCTTGTGTTTCTTACGTCTTCTTCAGAAGCACCTAGCCTTACTCAATTTCTAGCAAAAGGGCACCAGTTTTAGATTATTCTTTGAAGTAAGAATTTTATATCGTTTCTCCATCATCTTTTTTAAGTGGGACAAGAGATGAGACTCTTCTGCATATTAGTTGGAAAATTACCAAAAGTTAAGGGGTTCTGGTAACTGCAGCAGTTGCACCAGAAGACAATGGAGAAATAGTTAAAAACAAATCAGGCTGAAGCCCAATGTTTCTGGGGGTTTATTGTGGTTTTTTTTTTTTTTTGTTTTAATTTTTTTTCCCCATCATTTGTACCTGTCACTCTCTTGCTCTGGTGCAAAAGCTTAAGTTCCCATGGTGCACAAGTGTAATTATTAGTAGATATGCAAAACATAAAGAAGTGGAGAATGAGAGTGAAATATAAGAAAAAAAAAGAAAAATTTAAAAATCAACAATGAACATCTTTTCCCCTCCACATGCTTCTGGGATTGCAGCAGGAGTACGAGACAAAGTCAATTACTCACCAAACTAAACAATAAAAGGGTAACCTTAACTCAACACCTATGAATAAGAAGTTCATAAATAATGGACAAAGTAATTCAGAACAGTGGGAGTATTAAAAAATTTGAAATCATTTCAGTGTATGTAGCTTCTGCAATAGTCAATACTTCTTTGTATTTTAACATCTTAGAGTGCCAGATGGGTTTCTGCCTTAGTTTTGATACATTTTTCTCCACTTAAATTGAAAGCACAAGTTTTTCCCTTGACTTGATGATATACTCAGGAAAGATATCATATGCTTAACTGAGATACTGCAAACCAACATTTCTTCTTAAAAATAAAGCACAAATCTCAGAATTTTAATTCCAGTTTTCCAGAAACAGTCCATTTAGACCAGATTGAAAAATAAACCAAAACAAAAAGCAAGCATACAGAAAAAAACCAAAAACCCCACAAAACAAATAAAAACAAAACAAAAAACCAAAACAAAAACAAATAAACAAAAACAAACAAAAACCAAACAAACAAAAAACCAAACAAACCCCAACCCTTTCAACCAAATAAACAAAGAAAACCAAAACCACTGACAGCATGGTCTCAGACAGATTTAAAGAAAATACTCTATGTTGAAAAATACTAAAAATAAGTTAGAACTAGAAACTATTGCAGTATGATATGGGCTCATTTTCTGCTGTGTAAAAAATAGATAAAGCATAGTCTGGAAATGATAACTAACTCTAAATTATGTCCTTTTTATGTGTGCAATGAAACAATTCATTATTCATATAAAATGGTGGGACAAAAACCTGTCACTCATGCTGTCTGTGTGACAGCAGAATATATTCTCACAAACAATAGGAAGCATTTTGATTAACAATTCACACAGAAACTTAGAGAAATCTAAATCTGAAACACCTGTGAGCATGATTTCAAAGGCCTTTATTTTTGACGCACCAGAGTATACTGGAAGGTATTCAGGTGGATGCATGTCTTTCTATTTGGATCCAAAAATGTTAAGCATTTCCAAAGGGGTTTTGTTTGTTGTATTTTTTTTTAACGGGGGAACTGTCATATGCCTTACCCTCCCCAGTGTTTCTCATAGCTTAGACTAATCTGTGACTCAAGAAAAGGCTTTAATGCATTTTCATTGTCTTTAATGATACAAGAATTCTTTGTGGCACTTTTTTCTCTTTCTATAAATATCTGCATTCTTTTTTCAAAACTTACCAAGCCAGGAAAAAGTTAGGATAGTAGTCCTATTTGGTTCTCTTCTTCCCTTTAAGTGATATGTTGCTGATGACTCATGGAACCTCAGCCCCACTGATGACCCTTGTCTCTAAGATATCCAGTTGCTTCTTTTCTCCCTGAGATGAGTGCTACTTTTTGAAATATAAAACAGAAGAGAATCATGTGGTGACTGTTGTGGACTATAAAAAATATGCTACAAAGACTCTTCTGAGAGCTGCTTGAGAGCTGTTGCCTTAAATTATTACTTTTACACACCATTGACAGTAGTGTTTAGATTGAAAGAAACTTCAAAGCTCTTAGTTGTTCTGAACAGAAAAATAATTAAAATATGCACTTAAAAATACTATAATAAAATGTCTTGGCTCATTTGGGAATGGTATTATTTGAGGGATAGATTTTTCTGCAAACTTTGTAAAACCCACAACAGATTTGATTTTTCTTTATGTCAAAAAAAAATTCTCCTAAAATTTCTTAAGCCAATAGCTATTGCAAGGAGAATTAGAGATGCAGGCTGTATTTTTCAGATTCCCAAAAGCAATTGGCTAGAGCAAGAAGAAATCTAAATTGTAACTATTAGATAAAAAATAGGAGTGTTGATGAAATTACTGTTACAATGAATGAGATAAAATGGGATAATAATTTTCTATTTTGAGGTTAAAATGCAAGAGAGCAAGAACCTAAAGAAACAAAGCTTAAGCAAAATAAGCAAATCTTAACCAAAAGAATTGTAACATAAATTTCCCATGGATATAACACAGATTTCTATGGGATTCCACTGGGAGTTGAACACAGTAAAGCAAAGGTTACAATCATAACTCAAATGGCAGCTTCTACTGATTAAAGAGGAAAGGCTTGGCTGGTGTTCAATAACCTTGACAAGGACATTTTAGAAGAGGTTGACCCCACTGAATTTTTTGGTATATTTTTCTGTGAAGAATTTAAATGTTGGCACTGCTCCAGAAAATGAAGCTGCACGAAGGCAAGGGACTCTCAGCCATGGACATGCTCAGTGCAGTGATGTCACTGAATCCTACACATGTACCAAAAATTAACAGCATCCTAACTCCAACCCCAGCTGTAGCTGTAGCATGAGCCCTACACAAGGCCCCCAACCTTTGCAGAGCCAAACCATTTCACAATAGTTCTCATTGCAGTTTTTATTCCTGCGACCACGTTCCACCCCCACTCCATCTGCAGCCTTCGGCTCCCTTTTGCAGCACATGACATGCAAATTGCCATTAGTAGTGCTTATAGACTGCAGGACTGATGTTGACTTGTCTTGAGCTGGCTTTAGCTTGTTTAAAACTGCGATAGCAATTGTCTGGCAACTATGTAACTGTTCCCTAAATTGGTTTTGATTTCACTTAATCTTGTGCAACGATGTGGTTAATGGTTATTGTTAATAACAATACCCAGTAGCTGCATTCTGTGGCAGAAATTCTAGAATAAAACAAGCTGTGGGAGAGCACCAACACTGGTAGATATCAGAGGTCCCCTACAGCAAACACAAACCACAGTGGCTGCCACTGGTCACAGCAGGAGTGCAGCCTCGCAAAGCAGGGACAACAGAGACAACTGAAACAGAATTGACAAGCAAGGAGAGGAGAGAGCATATAGATACATATTTGTCATGTCAGGAAATGAGAGATTAATAACCCTTAGGAGACTGCAGCACCAAGAAAGAAGGTGTCACTGCGAACAGATCAAACCCTTTCTGGGCAATGCCTCCAGGGCACCAATGACTCTTGATATCCTCATTCCCTTCTGGAAGAACCCTGAAGCTGTGACATGGTGACTCAGAGAAGGAGTAACCATAACAATAGTGAAACAACCAGGCAGGTGAGAGGAAATTTGGCCTTTGCGGGTTTTGAGGGTTTTTTAATTAATATTTTAACTGTGTTGTTAATAAGGTGGGTTTCTTTGGGGTTTTTTTTCCTGTGTTCCTTTGGACTATGAGTGTTCTTCTTATTATTGTGTCTGGGCTAATACTAACTATTTGTTTTATGTGTCAAGAATTTAATGAGACTAATAATAAATTATTCTGTCTATATGTCAGTTGCATTCCCTGTTTGCCCATAACAGGGTTTTAAGAGCAATATGAATAGGTGTATAGATCAGTTTTGTGATACAATGAAATTTTACTGTGGAATTAATCTTTTTTAAATGGCAGTGTAGGGATCTGCAACAAGGCTGATGTCCTTAGAGTAAGAGCATGATTCATTCAGAAAACACAGACATTGACTTTAGGATAAGATGGATTGCATTAGATACATTACTGACTATATAAACTAGATAAACTCCATTGAGTATTAAGTGACAAGACTAGCTGTAAGTCCTGTACTGCAGATGCTCACATTTAGTTACAAGGATAGAACCCCTGAGACCCCAGTGATCCATGTCCAGGAGCAGGCAAAGTCATACTTGCATGGGACACTTCATCTGGCTGATAGAGGGGAAAAAAATCAGCAATAGCTGCATAGAGGAGATAAAGCAATGAGTGGTGAAGTTTGCCTGAAGACTTTTGCTGTTGGGATATTCCTGGATTGCCCCTGTAGCAATAAGTTGAGGTGCTGTTAACCCCTATATTAGTTACTATTGGAAGAAGACACAAAATTTTCCATGGGCTGGGCCATATGTATTTATGGCAAATTTTAAGCTCAGCCATTCCTCTCTTCTGAACAAAACAAAATTCAAGAGTGAAGTCTGGAAATTATTTGTGGAAACAAATTTTAAGAAGACAAAAATATACATCATGTTTGAACATTAACTTTTTAGTCAGCCCTCCTGAAGACTGTAGGAGAACTTTTTTGGCATGGGTTTAATAAAACAGAACATTTTGTTCACAAGCATCAGTAGAAATGCATGTGGAATAACAAACCATTCAACTCTTCTTTCATTAAACTTCTGGACACTACCCACAAGATGAAAGTGAACCCTGCTATGATTAAAGACTTGTGACTGTATGTGGATTGCTAATATAACACCTAATGAATTGGTGTCTCTCCCAGTAGCATGCCCCTAACAGACTCCTCACAGAAAATCACTAATAGTATTAAAGAAGGGGCAGGACATTTTTCTGAGCATGGTAAGAGGGATGAGGGCTTTTTACAAATCCACATTTACAGTATGTGATACTGGATGCTCTTAAATCCTGCCAAAATGATAAAATTTAGTTGTCTCAGAATTACATCTATTTTCTCCTTTAGAGAAAGAGGTCTCTGGACACAAATTTTATCAAATAGGAAACAGACTCTGGAAACACACAGAAGATGCACTGGAGTCTATCACTCTGGTTTTTATCCTTGTATTTCCTGACCACAGGACCATACCAAGCCATCTGATTTCATTTCATGAAGTGCAATTTCAAACTTTATCAGCATTGCCCTGCCACTCTCTCTTGTCTCATTACTGTTCCATAGATGAGTTGGCAACACTAATTTATGGAGGTTTTTTTAAACGGCAACTTTGACAAGTTCTAAGTTGTTTATTTTCTTTCATTTTTGGGAGGCATGGAGGAGGGAATATGTGGAGGGAGGAGGGAATATGTTACACCTTCCTGCATTGTTTTATATTTCATTCAGGATGGAATTTAGTGCAGCCAAGCCAACACTTCTCTTTTTTCCCTCTAGGGTCATTTTACCCTGAGTGTTTGACTGCAAATATTTGATAGTACTTTTCTTAGTTAATAATCCACATTAGTTGGTTTTTGTGTTTGGTTTTTTTTGGTTTTTTTTTTCACTTTTGACACCTAGATTCCACTGTAGTGAGCACAGAGGGTATCTATCCTCCTGCTTATCTCTGGTTTGAATATCTCTCACTCCTGCACTGCATGTGTCCTCAACAGTCCTTGATTCTAATCAGTTTCCAGCAGCTCATTTGTCTCTGATTTCAGTGATCATGTCCCAGCTCTTCCCTGCTGCCACTTTCTGAACACACCTTCATGGGTATCTTATTCAGTGAGTACTGTGATGGACTAGTTCTTATTCATTTGCCAAGACGCCTTCTGCTATCTTTGTGCGTAAGCAGAGATAAATTTAAATCATACACAATAACACAGTCAGTGAAAACACAGGAAAGAATCCAATAGAACAAAATGCTAAATAAGGAATCCATAAAAAGATTGGGTTTGTAACAACAGTTTTCATACCCAGGTATGATTATCAAAATAACAGTTATGCAAGATGTTGACTGAATGGGTAAGAAAGATTTTTTTCTATCAGAAAATAGGTCAGAAAAGTATAAAACACAAGAAATCAAAATAATTTTGGTCAGGTTTTCCTTCACCAAGTGATTTTTTAACAAATCAAATACTAGAAAAAAGTTGCCTTCTTCCTTACCCCAAAGTTTAGTAGTGGTAAATTTCCTATTATTGACTTATGAAAAATCCATTTCAGGAGTTTTGGAATCGTTTCAGAAGAAGTTTGATATCTTCAAAAAGGAATAAATAAAAGAAAAATAATCTAATAATTTATAGTGTTCTCTCACTTTTTTTGATTTCCAGTCCAACAAACTCTGATAACATTCTCCAGGATAAAACCCTGGTTTCAAAGAACCATGCCTAATAGAGAAAGCATTCTAGTGAAGTAAAATTAATTTGGAAACAAACTAAAGTTTAACTATTTATTACTCTGTACATATTTCTACCTGCATGGTGGTATCCAAGTGGGCACAAGGCACCAAGGGTACAATACCAGTCTCTATACTTATTTTTTTGCCTTATGAAAATTAGCCTGTTGTTTCATGAGAAGGAGTTCAAAGGCAAACATCTAACTCTACAAGTTAGAGATGAGCCTTGTCTTCTTGGGTAAATTTCATTTTTCCAGTGACATAGGGTTGTCTTTAGTGGTTACACACCCAAATATTCTTCTAGCCAGCAGACTGAAGGCTTCCAGGTACAGTAGTCCTTCTGCAGAATACCAGCACCAAAAGAGAGGACTTGTCACACCATGATGCAGTCCTCAAAGCCTCAAACTTTTCCTCTGCTTTGAGCTTAAGACAATTGCCTAGTAGCAAGACCATATCAGCAGTGAATCAGCAGGAGAGTGTCAGTTTTGTTAAATTACTGTTATAGAGTAAAGCCTAAGATTGCTGTTACCATCCTATATTTTTAAGGTAAGTGATGGGTCTGTTCATATTTTTTTTCTGAAAGTCTGTCTCAAGGGAGAAAGCATTTTTTTAAACCAAAAGGGGATAAAACATCCATTAAAATATTTCAGCTTTTATGCTACTTTTCTTTTTCTTTGTTTCTTTCTTTTGATTAAAAGTTTCAGTGTTTTCAAAAAACAATAAAGTTTCCAGTTTTCACTGCAAATAAGATTTTAAAAAGTGAAATGAGGGGACAAAGGATATTATTTCTAAGAAAAAGTGTTTCTCTACCAGAGTCCAACAAGGAGCTGTTCATTCTGCAGAAAAGCACGCACAATGCCTGTGCTTAACAGAATGGAGTCCTGTTTTCCCTCAGAGAATTGCATTGTGTTGAGTTCTGTCTGTACTCAGTGGTGGCTCCATGCAGCAGCCAGATACCAACCACTGCACTCAAAGGGAGAAAATCAAGGTCATTTTCACTATTATCCTTTCCACCTTGAAGATTTCTCTACAATGGAAAGAGTCCACTGTAGTTAACCCACTGCAAATTATCTTTTAAGAATAAGAGTTTAATTAAAGCACTTAGGAGAACTATCTGAGTTAACCTCTAAATATAGAGTCAAAACCTTGAAATGATATTACTCAGTCCTTAACAGAGGTCACTCTCATCACAGAATGCAAAATAACTAGCAATACACCAGTGAGGTGCTAAGTACTTCCTTCAGTATGGATCTTGAAAGTACTCGGCCTGTGCAAGGTGTGACTCTTTCCCCATAACACATTACACTTGCAGCCTGGGCATTGTGGTGATTGGCTTGGTAATGGCTGCAGAAAGGGAAAAGTAGCTAATTCAACTTGCAAATTCAGAGCTTAATCAGGACAAATTTAAAACACAGAGCTATAGGCCCCTGTTTTGAAAATAATCCTACAACTGGTCCAGGATTTGAGATACCAGACCCAATCTCCATGAGTCAGGCAGTGACTCTGCCTATGGGTAATTATTCCCATGATCCAGGCATGCAGAGATGCCCACAACAGCCTGGATCTTACCCTGCTCTATCTGCATACTGCTGCTCTGCCTAATCCAGAACACATGGACATCAATAAACCCTAATAGAGGTACTCTGCTTTTTCAGTTCATGTTTTCTTCAGAGGTCCCTGCTCCAGCAAATGCATTAATTAGACGCTGATAATGGCAGAGATAGCCAAGCAAATGCTTTGCAGGCTGTGACTTACTTACATCCAAATCTGCTCATGTGCTCACTCTCCATCCCTTGTGGCTTCATATGGACACAAGCTCCAGAGTCAGATGCAGCAGAAGACTTTTGAATTAAGTTTAAATCTGTCTATAGTGATTAGATAACAAAAAATGGGCTCTGAATTTTCAGTGGGGCATTTCTGTGGCACTAGTTATCTTTACACATAATTTTCTATAACTATGTTTACTCTCAGTGAGTAAACTTCCAAATGTTGCTTTACATCACAAACAACATCCATAATCTAATTTCTTGTTGCAGAATAAGCAGCAGAAAATCAATTAATTGTGAGGATAGACAATAAACATTTTCTAACAAATAGGCATTGCAATAACATTTGGAATTCACAGATCTTTCCATGAAGAACCAGAGACTGTCAGCAGTTTGTTGTGCAATCATGAGCCTGATTAAATGAGTCAAACTATTAACTCTTTTGGGTTGTGATTAATTTTGATTTTATTTATTTCTGTTTACAGCAATTAATGACCGGACCTGAAAAGAAAATAATATTTGAGAACAAAAGAAACCTCTTACTAGCCAGTTTATTAAAGTCAGCAATTAAACTGACAAAAGATCAACAGAGTTGTAACAGAGACCTGTAAAAGTCATCGTAATTCACTTCAGTGCCTCTAGGAGGGCTGTAGGTTTTAATCTTACAATCTTACGCTACTTTTCACCCTAAAGCCTGAGACACCCATCTAACATGTCAAAAAGGATTTCTCATCTTTCTCAGAATCCCAAGTTCAATGCATTCACTTCTTATGGAATGAGCTACTGCAGTCTCACAAGCATGCTTTCAGGTACACGAGTGGCTCTGCTGTCATTCCTGTGCTCTGCCACTGCCTTGTTACTCCTGCACACAATGGGTTTAGTATTCTGTCAGATTCAAAACTTGCAGGCTGTTCACTTTCTTCCTTATTTGTTAATTGTGTCTCTTCTAATGACAATACTGTAGGCTGTTTTTTGGTATTTCATAATGTCTGGAACAAAAGCACTGTGTGTACATTAAAAAGAGAAATAACACCTCATTAAAAGGATAAGAAAATCATATTGTGAATTATTATTAAAGCACCAGACAGTAGCAGTACCAGATGATAATGCAATTCTGTCCCATGGGGCTCATTACTTGAAGGTACAGCTGGAAAAGAGATATTACCTGTACAGAGTCACACGTTCACCAGCATTGCTAGTTTGTCCTAGTCTTATACATGTAATCCTGCCCCTGAATGTCTTCAATGCCAGCCTGAGCAAAGCAGTGCTCTGCAGCTCACACAGTCCCTCAGTCCCAAGGCACCAGCAGGACACCATCACTGCTGGAAGGAAAACACAGCTTAAAAACTTTGATTTTTCCACCTTTGCTATTCAAACTAAGGTCAAATGGGAATTGACACCATTTTTCAGTGAAGGAAGCATTTTCCAGGGAGAATGAACTTTCCCAAGGGACTAAAATTACTTACAAGTTCTGCTCAAATTTAGTCTGTAGCCCCATAGCAAATAGAGGGAAGAACATGGAAATAATCAAGAATTTGGATTTCTGTTGCTTTAAAGATCCTAATATTTAAACATGTTTACTAACACAAACATGCATTAAAACTAAGGTAGAGTATAATTTATATGCTATCTAAATAACATTTATTTTGGTTTTCCTCCAGGTCCTATTTTTGTTTACTGGAAAATAAAAAAGAGTAAAAATTTTGTTTCTAATGGTGTGGACAACAAACTATTTAAGTAGACAATTCACTAATCATATGATCAAAATTCACTAATCATATGATCAAGAGCTGTTTCAGGCATCTTATCCAGTGATCTGTGTGAAACACCACAGAAACGTGAAAAGCTGTGAACCAAGTGAAAAAATGACATGCTAAGTTTGTAGCAGTGCTCTGGCAGTGAACTTTTAAGGTGCCAAATAGGAAAAAGGGCAATGTGACAGAGTGAGTGAGCTGGAAGAGAAACAGTGTTACATTCTTGAGTCACACAGGACAAACTCAGTCCTCCGAGACTTTGGACACCTCTTACAAAGGGTTGCACTTCTGCCTGACTGGTGCTCCCATTTAGCTCAAGGACTGTTTCCAAGCAGCCAGCACACCTCTGCAGCAAATCATCAGTGCCCATGCTCCTCCCTGTGCTCGGGAGTCTGCTTGGACTTGGCCAGGCGGAGCTGTCCCTGCGGCTCCTTGCAGCGCTGGCATTACCAGGCGCTGTTCATCCTGCTGCTGCTGAGTCTCACCCAAAGCATTTCACTGCCTATGCCCCCAAACTCTCAGAGATGAGGATGTTTCCTGTATCTGGTATCAGTATGACAACAAGAAACACGAGTATTTTTTCAGTGAGTCAGGAATATTCCCATTCTGTCCACCACTCTTCTAAAAATCACATTTGCACAGCCTGATGCAGAGTTAAAAGGATGTGCACACCTGCTTAGGGATAACTTGCATTCAATGAACAGGACATTTATATAGCATTTAAATACTAACATAAATGCTGTAGCCATATATCAATAAGGACTCAACATTGTAATCATACTTGTTGCTGAAAACAGCTGATAATTTGGAGATGGGAGCCATAAAAATCAGGAATTAATGGTATGTGGTTGAATGTGGTGTTGTTTAGGGAGGAGATGAGTGAAAGAGTTGAAGTGTTTACAGAAGAGAAGATATTAACCTTTGTACAGGAGTCAGAGTAGTGAGAATGTCCAGAGTTATGCCTATGAAAACAAACAATGAAAACATAATTAAAAAGGGGTGTCAGAAGTCCAGGAGAAGGTTTCATAATGGGTGAAGGATGAAGAAAAAGAATAAAGAAGAAACTGGTGGAATGAGCGGATGTCAAAATAGTAGGTGTATCCATATTATAAAAATACTAATAAAAATCCTTTTATTTTATTAATTTTATTTATAGATAGAAATGATTGCTTAGAAGTTATTAGTCATATTTAAATGATTTTTTCTCTGTCCACAAAACTCAGACAGATTTTAGATCACTGTGATATACAAAATTTTTTAATCACAAGGACCTGTTGTACAAACGTGTTTATTAGAGACTTGTTATATGAAATGCTACTACCCCTGTATTGGTGGAATCAGAATTCAGTCTTTGCCAGAGTCTCACTGAAGCTGGCAGGATTATATGTGTTACTAAGTACATTGCACTTCTGTGTTTTGCACTATGATAAACTAGAACATGTCCATAGCTAATCCTGGATTTTTTGTCGGCCTGTACCTGATTTTCCAGTGCAAAACTGGATTGCTTTCTTTTTGTTTAGTTTCATGATTCATAATGGCATTTTGAAGCTAAATTCCTTTTCATACAGTCATATATAATGATAATCACAAAAGCCTCACCTTGGGAATGCTATACCAATGTTTATACCAACATTTTCAATTGCAATGGAGCCTAAGATTAAACTTTGCAAGCTCCCTTATGAAGCTGATACTAAATAATAATTTTAAATAAATATGTTTAGAAAACAAAAAAAAAAAATTAAAAGTGTGTTGTGTTTCCAGACGACTTCAACTAAATGTATACAATGGTCAGATATGTAAGAAGATGGGTGCCATTCACTACCTATGAGACTCATTGATGGAAAAATAAATTAGATTTTTTTTAATGCAGAGAATCACAACAACTTAACTCCTAACCTTCCAATCTATGTTGAAAAACAGAGCAGTCTCTGATAATTGCTTATAACAGGAATGAGAAGTCAATCTGGAAAAATCTGCCATCTGGATGCCACCAGTACAGCCAAGCCAGGCAGCTCTGTTCCCACTTCTTCTCCAGCAAGGAGCAGGAGTGGGGGCATCCATTCACTTGGGCTGGATGGACCTTCCTGCCTCCTTGCACATCTTGAGCCTTCCTGGTGCTTTAGACACAGTGGGCTGCTTTGCCCTGGGTGGTGCAGGCAGGATGAAGAGGTGACCTGCAGCTCACATCAGGGCCAAGGTGCATCTGACATGAGGTGATGAGAATGAGGAAGCCAAAAATCAGCTTCAGAGACACAAAAAAAACGTACAAAATGTGGTGAAAGCAAGTGAGATGAGCCAGTTATTTATACGGCACCTTCAAAATGTCACTGATGACTTTCAGAGGGCTGAATAGCATATTAAAAAAGTAAAGTTTGTGAATATTGGAGGATTGGGAAAAATATTGCTTGTGTAAATTATAACTGTGTAACTAAAACAAGATTCAGTTCAGTGAGGGTTTATCAACAGGTTGCGCTGAAAACTGAGAGAGCAGTGTAATTAGTTTGTCCTGTTAACTCAACCTAAGAAGTGATTTATACTTTTGAAACCAGAGGGGATTTAGTAGAGCCATTAGATGTTATGTCACTATAATTAAGGGATGTTTCTCCTATAAGCCTAATTTTTTTTTTTTTAAATATGAAAATTTTTCCAATCTCTATTCCCCATAGAGGGTAAAAATATCTTTCTTGTATTAAAGTTCCATGACTCCAAACTGAGTTTCAGTACATTTGATAACCTCACTAGTGCTCTGTATTTTAGTGGTAACATATTTAATGCATCCCTTGATGTTATGAAGATGTAAGTCTAAGATGAAGCTCATAGTTTTAAATGGCAATACAGAGTCTCTTTATTAAAGAGATATTTTTCTGGTGATGACACATGCACATAATTTGCTGGTTCTTTCTTTCCTGCCCACCTTCCTTCAAGGATGCACAAGTATGTCTGTTCTACAAATGTTAGATCATTCTCCAAAAAAGGGGGAAAAGAGCAGTAGGCAAGGACAGCTATTTTTCTCATGCAGAGAACTGTATATCCCAGTGTTAACATTCACAAAAAGGGAGTGTGCCAGCAAAAATTAATAACCTACTCATTTCCTTATAGTGTTTGAAAGGACTTAGGTGCATTTCTGACATATCATTTTATTAGAAGGCTTCTTGCAAGAAAATGTTTACATCTTGGGTATTTTGCCCTGCAGGTAAGTAACTTCTAACAGATTAAGTTTATCATTGACAGGGTCATTTCATATTAGGATAGTAGGATATGCTTCTCCTGTTCAGTACTAGCAGAACTTATCATAAATTGTTATTGTGCAGTGCAAAATGTTGTTTTTGTGAAACATACAGATCTAAAGGAGCTATAATCATAACACGCCACAGAGGGAGCTCTCTGCTCTTCCAGAACTGAAGGGTTTTTGTTGTGGATTTATTGGGATTTTTCTTTTGTTTTGGTTTTGGAGGTTGTTTTGTTTTGTTTTGTTTTTTGGTTTTTGGTGGGTTTTTTGGGTTTTTTTTGGTAGGGTGTGTATCGAGGGAAGTACTGGTTGATCACTGAAAGACTGAGACCAATTGGGCCACAGGGATTTTTGGGGGTGAGGAGCTAATGAAAGGAGTCCTTTAGCTCTAAACCTGCTAAAACCTGTAGGCTGGGACAGAAGAAAAATGAGGCCCAACAAAAAAATTCGGCTTCAGATTGGAACATCAAATGAGCTTCTTGCTGCATGGCAGGCTGAGCCAAAGCCCACACAGCTGTGGAAAAACATTCCTACTTTTTCTTGTTCATTCTACTGAGAATAATGAACATGGGAGAGACCTGGCTTCCTGTAGACCAGTCTAGGACTACCAAACTGTAGCATTGCCACCATCTAAAGATTTTTTTACTAACAGTACAATAAACAAATCTCTGAGCTGAGGCTCATTATGACCAATATCTTGTCTCTCTATTTTTTTGTTAATGTCCAAAATTGCTTCAGCAGATCAAACCTCCTCACTTGCTAGACTAATTGTTGGTTGTTAAAATAAGGGCTGCAATTTACTACTTACTATTCAATTCTTAATTTGGCAGTTTATGAAATTTAAGATCACATGAAAGCACATCAAAGATGAAAGGATGTATGTTTAATTGCTTAACAGATTTGCTGCTGTGCAAAGACTGCAGAGCTGCTGTCCAAGAGTGATCCCTTGGGTTTCTTCCCTCTCACTTTCAGAACTGAGAGCTATCGTTACAACACAGCATTCTCCTTCCAAGAGTTTTCTAGACTGGTTTGGGTAAGTGTGGAAATTCATACTTATGAGGCAGATCTAAGAACAAATCAAAGTACGCTTTGAGAGTCTGGCATTCCTGGCTGTGAAATGAATGGCTAATCTTCCACTGACTTTAAATTCAGCTGGAGCAGCTTCAAAAAAGAGACAAAAATGCAATACTTTAATTCTTCAGGAGTGAGATTTGTTACTGCCAGTAGTAGGCATGCATCACATGAGCTCTCCAGCTGATGCTTAACCTGACCTTAGAGATGCACAGGTGTCAGCTGGCAGTCTGTATGACAAAATATCACATACGTTTGTGAAAAGTCACACTGAAGACTAACCCTTCTTCTGTTTTCATAAGCACAGTCTAATTGGATATGATAAATAGCATAAATGTCACTGTCTTCATATTTCTGCAGATAATAAAGTCAAATTCTCATTTGGTATTGTCCTACTTCTAAAATTTTAATGAAGCATTATGATAAGAACCAATTTTCTCTGTTTAATCTAATCTGAACATAACAGACTCAGAACAGCACAATTACTGTGCTACAGCATATATAGAAAATTACTCATTATTACTGAGCTCCAAAGTAGAGAAAGAGAATATTTCCAAAGGCACAAAATGTCTAGGGCTATAATTCCTGTTTGCACTAATAAGAAACTCTCACAGTACCATTAGCAAAGTAATCAGCTTTTCAATATTTAGGGTCACAAAAATGAAATTATAGAAATAAGAAAATAATTTTACATTGTATTTTTTTGTTGTTGTTTACTTATTCTTATTTTCAGATTAATATCTTTACATTTAAGATTTCATATTTAAGATCAAGGGCTGCATCTTGTCAAAGTAACTTTAGTCTGAGAAACAGCAATAACAAAGCATATATATTCACACACTGAATTTATTGATGGATTCCTGCTCTTTGCCAAATTAATTACCAAGCAGTATTTGATCTTTTGTGAGTTGATAAATATACTGGACCAAACATTTATAGACTAAAAGATTCAAGATGAAATGTCGGATATCACGGCTAACAGTTTTGCTGCACACCTCAGTGCCTCAGCCTGCAGGCACAGCATCCTGCCCAGGTCTCAACCCAAAGTTAATGATCCCACTGTCTGTTCTGCTCCATCATTTTTGATCCTCAGTGCCATCTGTTTTTATTATAAGTATGATTGTGGCAAGAAAGGTTTCTGGCATGCCACCGTTTATTCCAAAAAGGTCTTAAGGCAAGGGAGAAACCAGCAGAGAAAACAAACAGCATCCTCACTGAAAAGGAGGGCCTGCAGAGCACTCTCCTAGATCTGATGGCAATCACAGTGAGACCCACTGCCAGTAGCTCATATGCTGTGATAATGACTTCTCCATTACCAGGCAATCTCAGCCTCATGACTCTGCTTAATTCCTCCGTGAATCGTGTCAAGGAGTCAGTACCCCCTCCAGCAGGGAACAAAAACCTGCTATCCACATATTCCAAGATTTGAACACTCTCAAGAAAAAAGATCTCCCTTTTCACACTGTGCATTGTTTCTCTAGGTTCACTCTCTAGTGCTTTGTGTCCAAGTAACAAGATCTTAAGATAATGAGAAGAAGCCTAGAATAAACCATAAATTCTCATAAACACAAACCTTTGCTTGTAGACACTGAAATAAAGGCAAATAGAACAGAGACTTTATAGGGATGCCATCTGAAGGCTTGGCATTTTGCAGCCTCCCAAGATCATGAGAGAACAAAGAAAGCTTCAGCTGTTTTTGTTGAAAGGTATATCCCCACAGGTAAGAGTTGGAGCAAAAACATGATTAATGCAATCTTGCAAATAAAACCATATTTGCTGGGGAGATATAAAATAACAGTTTTCCTTCTGTTCACAGTGAAAATATGTTCTGGTAAGTTTAAACATCCTTAAACACCTAGCTTCTCTCTTGCTCTGCTCCTGGTGTGGTCTCTTTTGTGGATAGTACAGACAGCCAATATACACAGGGCTATAGGATTTAATTTTATGCATCTGAGAGATTGATTCTGGCATCAGCAGTATCCTCTCTCACCCTCTCAAGCATGTAACACCAGGGATATTGCACCAGGGATTATGGTAAGGGAGAAAGCAATGAGAACAACTAAAGGATGTAGCAACAAAGTGAACACTGGGAGAGAAAACAGAAGGAATAAGGGAGAAAAATCAGCTCCAGGAATGTTACTCCTCTATTTCAATATCTTTGCAGTGGGAATAATTCTACATTGGCCAGAGGAGATGCTCAGATAATTCCTCCTTTCGTGCTACCTCATCCTACCACCATCTGAGAGACACCTGCAATCAAACCCTGGCCTGAAGCTGTGCAGCCAGGAGTATCTACTGTGGGCTCTAAGCAGATGGGGCAGAGCTAAAAGCAGCACAGTCAGACACATCCCACCACCCAAAACTCCAGGGCAGCAATAAAGGCAGCAGAGCTAACCAGTACTGCAGGTTAATAAATGTGCGAGAAAAAAGCCACCTCTCCTCACCCCCTCAATTGTTTCCTTCTTTGTGGCAAAATAGACATGTAGTTGACATGGCAGTCCCATGGTATCACTGACACTTTTTCCTGGCCAAGGGCAGTGGAACCATTCCCTCATCCTGTGACAGTGCACAGCCAGTTGGCTGCTCTCAGATACACTGAGACTTCAGTGATGCCACCACCTACATGCAGGGAAAACTTTTCATAACTGCCCCTTGTGTGCCCTTAGCATCTCACTTAACTTTTGGTACATAGCTGCTCAACCCTTCATTTGCCATTCTGGGCACAGTCTGGAGCAGATTCCTTGGAAAACTTTACACATGGAGATGCAGTTATCTGTGAAATTAAGGCGCACCTAAAGCAAACAGCAAGAAATATGCCAATATGGGAATAGACAGACAGCAGGTACACAGTTCACAAATGTGACTGCTAAGAAGGATTTTGGGTGGTCTCTGAAGTCACCTTGGTTGGATTCCACATGGGACTAAGGCTTGCAAACAGACAGTCCAAGAGAATATGTACTGGGGGGAAATTTCATTCAGCTCTCCATCTTTAAATTCAGTGGTTTTCTTTACTATGACAATATCCCATGGAGGTCTTAAATATGTTTGTCACCTAAAAATTTTACCTAAAGAAGGGGAGAATCATCCATACTCAGGAATTTCAACCACTTTTCTCAGCTCATTTTCCCATTTGCTTTCCTTCTCACATTTGCTCATACAGAAAATCTTGCTTTTCTCACACAGAAAATCCACTGCTTCTTTATTCTTCCCATTTCTCAAAGGATTCTGCTTTTTCTATAGTGTTTGGAATAAACAAAAATCACATGGAAGTGTGCCATGTAGTCTTGTTACTATATTTCAACAGATGGTATGCAGCATTGTTCTGAATGCCTGCACAACAAGAAGCTATGTCTATATCCTAGCAGGGCTTTTTTCCTGAGGTCCTGGGAGATGCAGCAAAGCAGCACTTGATGTAATTTTCTTCTATTGTCCCTAGTTCTGCTGTACGCATGTAAAACTAAACAAACAAGATTCTCATTTTGAATGTGTTAATCACACCCACAGTTTGAGAACAATGAAGATTTAGATTAACTTGTATCTGTAGGTGTGCACGTTAGTCTGCATAAAACACACGCACACACACACTTTGCATAGATGTAGGAAAGTCAGGTACCCTTTCTTTCTCTCACTGTGTGCTGTGACTATCTCCAGTGGAAGTTGTAATGAGGGTCACATATCATGATTGTCAGATACAACATAGTAGCAATTACCCAGGCCAGCAGCAATTGTGACCACTCTCTGCACAAGGGAACAATTTCTAGAAGTGGCTCATGAGCTGACAAGATTAAGAGTGACCAAAGCTGATGATTAAAAGTTTTGACTAAATCTGCTATCAGCAGTGCTACAAAACTGTAAAGCTGGGGAGGGAGGTGTCTGCAATTGAATATTCAGACTGAAATGCAGGACCCTTTCCAGTTTCACCTGCAGCACAGCACCAGCCATTTTCAGCGAACACTGGTCTGCAGAACACTTCTGTAGTCAAAAGTAGCTGAGAAAATTAAATTTGTCACAAAACCCTACCCAGTCACAGAAGTATTTGTTCGGGAAGTGGTCAGTAGTTCCTTTCAAAGTGCTTGGATGGTCTATGAGCCATCTAGCTAGGAAACAACAGCAACAACAAAACACTTACTATACATCTCTATGTGTGTGTGTGTGTGTGTGTGTGTGTGTGTGTGTGTGACTGTGTATAATTTGTGATTAACAAACTACAGATTAGCAGGAATAATAAGTATATGATATGAAAATTTCTTAGTCTCAAATATGCCAGCAGCACTGAATACCTTTGAATGAAATATTTTAGGGACATAAATCAATTTAAGGACAGTTCTTAAACACGAAAAGCAGCTACAATGATTTTGATATTCTGTGCTGTATAGAAATAATCAGATTCTTCTTCTGAGGGACATGAAAAGTCCTGCAGATCATTGGTGCTAGATGAGAGGGTGAGGAACACATTCAGTGCAGGCAGCGCAGTGTGCAAGCTGCAGATTGAGCTTGCAGGAGCCTCAGGCAAGAGGCCATGAACTGGACCCTTTGCACCAAAAAAGGGCAGAGGGACCTGTGGGGAAGCCAGGTGACCGAACTGAGAGAGACACAGCAGAAGCTGAGGACTCAGCAGGAAGAGCCCAGACTTTTCATGTGCATAGACTGTGAGGCACTAAACCCAGGGGTTACTTTATTTGGTATCCCTTCCTGGAGGCACTCAGCTTGAGCTGTTCCTGTGTTACTGCATCATGAATAAATTGCTTTAAGAATGCAAGAGAAACCCAGCCAGCACCAAAATCTGATCTGTGTGACTGTGGTAGGTGTATGTAGGGAGCCAAGCAGGGCATCCATGGGCTCACCAGAGCCACCCACTGAGATGGGGCTTCAGTCCCAGCAGTGCAGTCCCTGGTGGTGGGAGGGTGACTACCAGAGTGCCCTCTGAACAGTCAGACAGGAAAGTTTGCTTACACATGACACATTATAAAATAAGGTAGTATAAGAGATGTACCACACAGCCTTGAAAAATGCCAAGGGTCACATGGGCTAGCCCAAGCAATCTGTCCTGCCCTTACACTCTGTGACACTCGGTGCACCTTTTATCTCAGTGTGGATGAAAGGAAAAACACATCACCAAGAGGCAGGAAGAAGAATTTGGAAGGAGAAAAGAATGAAAATGCTGTCTTTCTCCATTTATTTATTATTCCAAGGTTGGTATGAGACCTGATTGAATTCCTGTCTGGGTGTGGATCTTAGTTAATGTGTCAACAGGCATTTGGAATAGCAACTCTCTCCATTCAACCTGCTCAATCTGACTGAAAAAAATTCAGTAAGCTTTGAATAAAAGCAAGACTACCTATAACCAAATGATTGCAAAGATGGAAGGAGTGGATGAGTGCTTTGAGCAACTGAGTCCAGTTTCAGTCATTGATGCTGACATTATTGTATGATGAATCTTAAAATGAGATTTTTTTTTCCTCTCCTTACTTTTCCTTCTAGAATATGGATCCACAGTCTCCACCTTAAGAAATATTTCGTTTTGTCAGCTGCAACTGAATAATGGCTGATTCATCCCAAACAGTTTTATCATAAGTACCTCATATGGGTTAACGAGTTCTTCAGTTTCCAGCAGTGTCCTCTGGGACAGGCATATGAGAGAGAACCACCCTCTCCAGCCCCATTAGAGACATCATCTTACATTCCTAACTAAGCCAAATTCTTTTGACTTCTTGAAGTTAAAGGTGTTTTCCCAAATGTCCTTTCCCACCACTGAGATCCTAGCACACACTCATGCTATTAGCCCCAACACATCTTTAGCCTGTGTCCCGCTGTACCCATTTCTACCCTTGCTGCCCTCAAGATCACACCATGTCAGTGTACAAGATTCTGATATTGCACACCCCACAAATGATTCCTATATGTGTCAGTCAATTTAATTCTCATGCTCCTGTCTTTTATGCCAAGGTCTTTATCAGAAATAGTAAACAAACTTTGTCCAGAGAGTCCTTGAGAAAATTGTCTAGTAACCTCTTTCAGCTTGATCATTTGCCTCACAGCATGACTCATTGTCATCTCTCATTTAGAGAGCTCCTTACCACATCTCAGTTCCTGTAATAATCTCCATCTTCACCGTTTTAGCTGATAATTTCCCATGTGACACTGCATCAGTTGCTTTGCTCAAGGTCAGATAGATTTGATCTACTGCTTTTGTCTACAGAATCACAGCTTTCTTTCTTATCTAGAAACATGAATGAAGATTCTTATCAATCTTTGATTAGACAGGCATCAGCATAGCCTGATACAATGTGCCTCTGACCAAGCCTTACTACATTTTATCCCCCTTTCCATTTATCTGCAGAGTTTTAATTAGTATTTCTTTCAAAGTTTCCTATATAATCCCTGCACGCAAGTGAGGTCAGTAAAGTTCAAAAGCTATAAGAAGATATTTCAAGTCCCCCAGAAGACAATGTGATAATTAAGACAAAGTGATAATATGCGCTTGATGCAGCTTTGGATGGCAGGGGGAGGCAGAAGATTCAAGTAACTTAACCTCTAACCAAAGTTATGCATATTCGCCCTGTCTTTCCTCTACAAAATCAGGGAATGGCATTATCCAGTACAAAGTGGAAAAGCAAGAACAAGTAGAATTAAATTCATAAGCCTTACCTGTACCAGCTCAAATCAGCAGTCCCTCTCCAGCAGGGCTGTCTCCATCAGGATGCCATAACAGGTACCTAGGGAAGAGGACAGAAACAAGAAAAGCTCACTGTTCTGCTTTCCCCCTAGTTACTCCCAGCTCCACAGTTTTGTGGTTCATGGATCATGGAGGAAAAGGCATTATCTGTCAAATAGTCTTACTGTACTGCATTGCTTTCCACAAATCAATGTAAGCTTCTAGCATTCACAATATCTATGAAAACCTTGTTGACTTTGAATTCATTACCAGCTGCTTCTTCTGGATGCCCTGTGGTTCTTTCACCAGGAGAAACACTGAACCATCACACTTCATCACCTTCTCCACTCCACAATACGATTCCTCTGTTTTGCCCCTTAGCTCTGTTTTCTGCAGCTAAGCAGCTGCACCCATGGAGGTATTCCCTGGGCATAAGCCATTGAACACCTTCAAGCACCTTTGCTCCCCTCCTCTGGGCTTTGTCTTGACTTTTCTCTGCCTCCTCAATGTTCATCCTACTTTTGCCCAAAGCAGTTGGGCCATGCCCAGAAGAGGAAGAAAGTTTAAGATCTTTCAGGATGAAGCCAGATCCACACAGAGATTACTCTGGGAGATACTGAAAAGCACCCGAAAGACAGTGCATTCATTGGTCACAGCCAGCATGTCCCACTTTGCTCTGCACTGGTGCAGCCTCGCCTCAAGTCCTGTGTGCAGTTTTGGGCATCACAATATAAAAAAGATATAAAAGCTGTGTTTCCAAAGCAGAGCTGTAAGATGGTGAAGGGCCTTGAGGAGAAGCTGTATGACAACAGCTGAGGCCACTTGGTCCGTTCCACCTGGAGAAGAGGAGACTGAGGAGACACCTTGCTGCAGTTACAACTTTTTCATGAGGGGAAGAGGAGGGACAGATGCTGATCTCTGCTCTGTGGTGCCCAGTGACAGGACCCGAGGGAATGGCCTAAAGTTGTGTCAGGGGAGGTTTAGGTTGGATATTAAGAAAAGGTTCTTCACCCAGTGGTTTGGCACTGGAACAGCTCCCCAGGGAAGCAATCACAGCATCAGCCTGACAGAGCTCAAGAAGTGTTTGGAGAACACTCACAGACACAGTGGGCAGGGCCAGGAGTTAGACTTGGTGAATCTTGTGGATCCCTTTCAACTCAGCTTATTCTGTACTTCTGTGAATTTCCATACTCCTGGTCTTGCCCCTTCAGAAAAATCTAACCATTTAAAACTTTGTGAACCCCAGTTTTAGGTGTCTGCTTCTGGTTCAGCGGGTAACAAACAGAAACCAGCAAATTAGCACTTGGCACTGCCATGATTAAATCGTATTTGAGAGATACCGCCCTCACACCTGCCTGAGGCCATTCGTAATTTCTTTCTAATTTACCTTTAATTTCTGCACAAGATGTTTGCTCACTGAACAGATCTAATTACCCAGTTACAGACAAATTGCCCCTCACACCCTAAATAAAGAAGGTCAAATAGACATGAACAGCCCAGACAGTGGAGCTGTACCAGAGTGGGCCTTCCCAGAAGGGCTGCCCATGCCTGGGGCCCCAGCTCTGCCCAGGCACATGCACCTTCCCAGGGCTCCAACAAGCTCCAGCACAGCCCTGATCAGGCAGCCAACAGTCCTGTCTTTTATTTTATTTGGAGGGAAGCGAGAAGCTAATAGACCGCTGTAGAACTGGTAGAACGGAAAAGAGGGCACACTTGTTTTAATATTTTTATTAAAGAAGAGAATAGCATTACTGACTCTTTAACTTTTCATTCAATGTCACTTATGCTTATTAATTTCTTAGAACCTTAATTTTTACCAAGTAGCTACACAAGCAATTGTTTTCCATTTCAGTCGAAGAAGGACTTGTGATCTTTTTATTGTGAACTCAAAGAAGAAAGTGAACATAAATTTGTTATACCATGTTCACCCAGAGCACAGATGTGATTGAGATTTTCAGCTTCCCCTGACACTGCATGTCTGCTGACATTGCACATGCGATCCCATATAAAAATTGATACAGTACCTGTACATCTTGCAAAGCCTCAGAACTGATAGTCTTTCTTAGTGCACAATGCAGTAAACTTCCACAGTTTTTCAAAACTGCGTTCTTTTTTAAAAAGAGTTTTTGCTGGTCGTGCAGATTTTTTCAGGTTTGTGGTTTTCTCCCACAACCAATATAACAAGAGAACATTGCCCTCTGGTGTCACAAGCTCTGTGCTTGGCAGAGCTTGCCACCTGCACTTTCTTACCCCTTTTCTTCCTTCTCTTTATTCACTGTACTGAGAGTCAGGCTGTAGTTCAAAGGCATAAATCAGCAGAAGGTATGGAAAGGACTGTTTCCTTTTCAATGGGGAATTTTTTGCAGTCATGTAACAATTGCCATGGGTGTGAAAACAATCTGTCTAAAGTACTGAAAGCCAGAATTAGCTCCCTTCAGGGTGGGTGATGCTGTTAAAATCTTAGCTGATTTTTTTTTTTTTTGACCAGTTTATCAACTTATTTATTCATCCTCTTGAATATATTTTTAAGTGAATATTAGAATCAAAGCTATCAGTAGACTGAAGCTGAATTTGGTAGCTTATGCTACCAACTGCTTTACTATCACCAGAGTTTTTCTGAGCATACCTGAGTTCTCCAGCTCTGCACTTGAAAACATCTGAGTTCTGCCTAATTGCTCACAGGTTTGTCCCCAAGCACACTCCAGTATATTAGGACAAAGGAGTGGCAGAAAAGAGCCAAATCAAATGCAAAGAAGCCAAATTATTACTTGGTGTTGGATGACAGTACCAAAAGAGAGAGAAGGAGCATCGTTGTTTAAGTAGTTGGGGAAGGGGCAGGAGGGGGTGCAGTGGGAGTAGCACAAAGTTTAGATTTATCTTCCTAGCCTTGCAGGCTCTGCTGTCAGGTGGTTTGCACAAAGAATAGTAAGGTAAAGTGTCAGATTATTTTTACCTCAACTCTTAAAGCCAAAGATCATTTTTCCACTCAAATATTCCAAGTGTTTAGTAAATGCCAATTTCAAAGAGATGGTTGCCACAGTGAATAGATTTTCCTGCAAGCTAATTAGTCCATACAAAATGTATAGACAGTCATTTTTGCTAAGGAGTCAGTGATGATTCCAACAGATGATCCACTAATTCCATCAGCTACTTGCAGCCACTCTGAAAACCACAAGGGACAGAAGTTTAAGGAACAGCCTTAAAACATAAGGTAGAGACTGACTGCAGGGGTGGCCAGATGGTGCTGCTTGTAATTGGCTGCTTGTTAGACAACTCCCTGGACATTGTCTAATCACTTACCTTTTGCTCTGTGGGATCCTACATCTAGCTTTAGCCTGATAATGGTTGATGTTCTAGGCTCAGCTCTATGTAGGACCCCTCACAGACCATGGAAACATATCCAGGGATTATTTTTTCTCCTCTTTCCCTAGATATTGGAGGGACATGCTCCTCTTAGTGCATTAACCAGAGATAAATAGATAATAAGATGAGAGCAGGCACACTATATGTGGCTTTTTATCTGGACTTTTCCCAGATGCACCAGAGCAGTTTTTGACCCAGGCTCTCCACTAGCTTCCAACCACTGAATTAAATCCTTAATGATAAAATGAACACAGAGATTTTCTTCCCGGCCATTTACAGGACTGCTCACTTTAAATTATTAACCAAAACCCCCCTCATTTTTCTGCTCTTACAAGAAAATATAAATTGCCCTCTTGAAGAATTGAGGCCTGACATTATTTTTGTGCATCTCCTCATTTGCAGTGGCTTTTACAGAGGCCTTTGCTAACAAAAGGTTTGAAAGAGGGGAAGTAGGAGGCTGAGGTCAGATATGATGTTTAATTTAGGAATTAGAGAAAAAAGAAACACTGCAAAACTGAAATTTGAGAGGAACTTCAAGATAGGCTTCACCAAAGAATTTACAGGGGAAAAAAAAACCCAAAACCATTTTCTATTTTAAAAAGAAAATTACATGCAGATAAACAAGCTCTGAAAAATCTCTTGAGGTACTGAAGAGGGAAGCAGGGAGATAACTATATAAGAAAAATTGGTGCTGTAACCAAAATGCAGTCTGCAAGCACTGTTCTATGAAGCTATTTTAAAAAACCAAACTGTAGTAATAAACATGTGGGAAGTATTTTGTTCTGCTTTTAATGTCTTTGACAATGTCTGTCTACACCTCCCTTATTTAGAGACAGCAAAGTTTTTTGGTGGATCTATACCAGACCAAATTAAGGCATTGATCAGGCTGAATTTTACTTTTGCTTGCTATGTTACTTCTTGGCTTGTTCCTTCTATATTACTTCTTGGCTTCTTGACAGTTTGGAGGATTTGGCAGCAATGAGGCTAAAACTTGTGTCAGGCTACAGTGCTTCAATCTGGGTGTGAAATTCAATGACCGTTTGAAATTCAGATTCTGCAGAGTCATGACATAAACAAATGTAGCATTGAAAGACATTCTCCATAGGAAGCTGTTTAGCAGACAGAGAGCAGACTGAAAAAGGTGGAGTGACCTCACCAAAATTGATTGCAAGATTACCCCACCAGGGGCCAGGCATTAACTTTGCCCTTAAGATTTATTTGCAGTAAATCATGTCATGAATGCTCTCTGTGGCTGGTAGGTCCCATTTCTCTGGTTTTTCAAAACAAATATTTACAAAGAAAAAGCAATTTGCACGTAACCTGCCATGTCTGAAAGGTGTTGATTTGTCCTATATGCCAGAGAGCCAATATTTTCCAATGCATCGGTTTGTCTTGCCATCTACTTCTAGACTTATTTTTTAGGATTTTAAATAAATCCATGGAGATTTTTACTTGTCACCCCCAAAAATCTGCTGAACTGCCTTTTTGATTTTGGTGCCATGAGTTCAGACCTATTGCTGCACCTCTGTTGGTGGAGTAGTGGCCTTCAGCAAGTGATTTAAATTCTTGATATATTGCTTTCAAAGGATGCTGTTAGAAAACATGATTGAGACCACACTGACTGGAAAGGTTTCTCCTTAGCTCCTGCATAGATGTCTCCAGAAGCTGCTTAGTCAGCTTTTGCAAACTCCTGAATTTGCAAGTTACTGTTGGCTGAAGAAGGCACTGGAGCCACTGGAAACTGAGGCAAATTGTAGACAAGCTGGCTTTCCCTTCCCTCTCTTCACTTATTTACCAAATTAGAAATTTGCATACAAGCTTGCCTGGGAATAGGCACACTTGATAAAACAGTCTGCAGAAGAGAGCAGTATGCTTCAGGGGCAGGAGCACAATGAGGCTGATCCAGACCTCTGGCCCTGGAGGTGAAATGGAGGATCAGTTCTCCAGACATCTGTCTCAGCTGTCATCCATCTGCTTTTGGACTTCACTCACAGCTGTGGCAAAGCTCTTAGAGGCACACTCTGTCTCTTACACATTGCTCTAGCACCTGGCACAGCAGAGTGCAATCACTTTAAAGGCTTTAAGCAGCACTGCTACAATAATGATTGGTAGGGAAAGTCAGATAATTAATTACTTTCCAGTATACTTTTCACTAGTAGAGCGTTCAATAAAACTATTGACTGGATTAATTTAACTTCAGAGTTGCAGAAGCAGCTTTATGGTTATTTTTTATTTTAGAGTTGATTTTTTTGTTTATCAAGACTTTCTTTATACTAGACTAGGACTGTCTTTGGGGTGCTTGGAAAGGAACTTTAACCTTTTATTTGCATTCAGACCCAGTACAGCCACCCTAACCCAATCCAGCCCTTCTATCTCTGGATGTTGTGTGGTTGTGGCTGTTTGCCCTGGGCGTGACAGCTACTGCTGTCTCTGCTCCTTTTGGAGCTTCTTCTGCACACAGTTGTACTGGGCAGATAAACTCTGTCACTCCCCATGTAAATCCCATTTCCCAAGACCTCTCCTGCCTTTCTGTCAGCTGCTGAAAGAATAAAAGATCATTCCCAAGCCCACTTTAAATTCTCACTGGTCTATTGAAAGCAGAGATGCAAATCTCATCATAAACTGATACAACTCCATTATTTTCAGTGGAACCTATGCCCATGTACACAAGTTTCAGATCCAATGCTTTCTAAAAACATTGAGACCACTTCCTTTGGCTGTGTCTGTGTAATGGTTTCTGTTGTAAGTTACTGTTACCAACACAGACTATTCTTCAGCCTAAAGCTCCTTATTGAACTGGGGCAGCCTCCTACACCCTTAACCAGAGCAGTGATTCCAAGGCTAAGTCTATAAACAGAAATGCTGGGACTGACAGCAGCCTGCCTTTTGGGAAAAATCTGGTTTTTGTCTCTTGTCTTTAGAACAATCCCTCATTTTTTAATGAGTTTGGATTAAAAAAAATGCAGTATTATTTAAGGTTATTATTTTACTGGGAAAAAGACCTAACATGTAATGAAACATTAGATATATTCATCTTAATATTCAATGCCTATTCCAACTATATTTTGGTGTCCTGGTAACATTACTAATGACTTGTCATCATGAAAGAGAGAAAGAGTGAAGCTATTTCACTGGATTCTGAAACAACATGAAATCAAGTGCGTGTTACACCAATTTTGCAAAAACAGACTGCTGGTAGCAATTCTCCCTGTGTTCAGCAAACCATGAAATAACAGTATATCAGATTTCTGGCACTTGAAAAGAGGGAAGCATTCCAAAGACAGTGGCTTTTTGGCAATGTCTAGCAGAAAGGTGGAAGTGCTGAAACATGGAACTTCCTTTCTTCCCCCTCTCCCCATGCTCAGATGTTCACAAAGAATCAGTGTAACAATCCTCCAGAGCATAGCTCAATTGAAACGTGGAAATTAATTGTTGCAGTCACCTCATTACTCGACTGTCAGTGTTAATAGATGTTTAGCACTGCACTAAGAGCACCGGTGGTGTATGATTTTATCACTGCAGCTAAGTGCTTTTTAAGTAAAGGCTCACCACGAGCAGCTGAGCCAGGTGCTGAGCACTGGCAATACAGCTCGGGATGCCCCTGCCCTGCAGCTGGGAAAAGAGAGAGGGATCAGAGCTGCACAGCTCCCTGCTGCTGGGTCTTATGAGCAGCTTAATCCTGGAAAACTTGTCTCACATGAACAGAGCAGGGCAATCACAGGGAGCCATAAAGTCTGTATGCCATAGCGCAAAAGTGATACAACATTCAGAAGGACCTACAGCTTGCAATTTCTTCTAAATTTTCAGAGGACTAATATGAATATAAATAAAGTATCATCATCACTCTGTGGCATCAGCAAGCACAAAGACAACCCTGCACCTGCAGAGCTGTTTGGAGTCAGCACTTCTGAAGAACAGGTCAGTTGGGCTGGAAACACCCACCTCACTACTCCTCTTTCAAAAGTCCAGCATCAAGCATTGCAATACAGAAAGAGGTTTTTTTTCTTTATGCATCATGGTGAAGCATCCTTTCAAAACATTGGTAGCTTCATCCTCAGACTTTTCAACTGTGCCTGCTTTGGAAATAGACTTCTTTGTGAATCCACTCCTGAACTGAGTATCTGTCTAGATGAGGTTGAGGATATGGCCATAGCTGATCAGAGGCCAGATTCCCTGGAAATAAATTCCAGTGAAAGCTGGGAAAGGATTCCTCAGAGTCCATTCTTCATGTGGAAGTATAACTCTGGGGAATAAAGACACATCTGGGGATGTGCTCAGAAAATTCCATCTAATTCTATCCTAATTAAGCAAGATAATTCAAACCCTGACAAGACAAAAGATTAGGCTGTTATTTTTATTATTCTTTTTTTTTTCTATGGGAGAAGGTGCATAGTGAAAATGATCTCGCAAGACAAGACACTGCATTTGCTGCTCATCCTTTTTACTTTCCAAAACTTGTGCAATGCTTCAGAAGCAGAGGCCAGGTTTAGTTAACAGTAAGTAATTTTTATAAAAATTTTATAAAAACTCACTGCCATCAGAGTTTGTCCATACCAGATGAAATATTTTTCTGACCTTTGTTAAAATGACCTTGCTTTAATGGGTGTTAAATTGTCATCCACACATGAAAAGTCTTTTATTTGGGCTTTCCAGTGCTGAAGCTCTGTTTGCCCAAGCTAGTTTCTTTGGTCTGTTTCTACAAATTTTCTTCTGCAAGGTGTCACTTTCTCCCTCTCCTTCTGTGCTTGCAATGCTCGAAACATCAGTTGAAAGGGAATTTTGAGTGTCTGTAATTCACTACAGAAACTTTTCAGGCTGCAAAGGAGACAGATGAGACACTAACACTGACAATATCAATGAAATAAATCCTTCAGCAACAATAAATTGTATCTGTGCTTGTTTATTGAGTTTGGGTTTTTTTTCACCTGTCCAAAGTGATGGAAACTCATCAAGACAATGCTACACAGGTTTGGGAGTATACTTACTAGCTGACAAATTTGTAAAGCCACACAAATCTTGAAGCTTGTATAAGAAAGTAGCCAAGGCGTTGTGTCTTTCTTTCCTACGTCAGTGTGGAAGCCCAGAAGATAAGGAGCTAATGTCTCAAACATAGCTGTGGAACCAACCAAGGATTGTTGATAACAGCAGACAAGGACTGCTGCTAGTAAGACATGGTAGGAAAGAATGAGACGTGGCTGGAAAAGAGGGCCATGCAGAAGGAGGGCAGCACTTGTCCAGGACAAACTTCCTTGTTCTAATTCCTAGAGATGAGCACAATACAGTACAGTGCAAGTGCAGGAATGGGGCTGAGAAGTGGGCATGGACTGCAGGGGGGGGGATCAAAACCACCCAAGACCCCCAAAGCCCTTCTGACTCATTTCTAGAAAGGTCTGAAAGAAAAGACTATGCATAGTAACTAGTTTGCCTAGAAAGATAAACGCGTCTTTCAAGGGGGGAAAACCTGTCTGTAAAGAGGTATCCCAACCAACTCTGGGCAGAGCCCCCAAGACCATGGACATCCCATCAACTGGATCAATCATGGAACCAGAACTGGGAGCTTATTTACTTCCTTCCTTTCTTTTTTATTTCTCTTTCTTCTCTTTCTCTCTTTTTCCCCCTCTCTTTCTCTGTCTTCTCTTTAATTAATATCTTTCTTTTTCTCTGCCCTGTGCTTATATAGTAGATCAGCAACTAATATACCACTTTGAATGCCAAGTAATTTATTAAAAACACTTTGTGAGTGTTTGTGAACCCCCTGAGTTTCGTCGTTCCTTTTGAACATGAGCATTTAGGAACCTTGGATGCTCTTTTTCCACACAACAGGAACAAACAACCTTTGCTCTTGAATTGTATGCCTCATTTCTAATGCTCTCAGATCAGGACTCATGCACCTCTACATTCCTCAGTTATGGTCTGTGCTCTTCATCTCAGTTACTACCCCAGCAGGTAAAGAAGGCTTTTAAAGGAGAAGCTCAATTCTTTCCAAGTAGCCACAATCAGAAAGGCTACCAGAAGATTGCAGTGATGTAGATGGATCTTGGGCTGATACACTTGCAGCAAGTAAAAATTCCAGAAATATTCACATGAGAGGAGGAAGACATGATTTTTATTGCAATCTACTGTGTACTACCTAGACTATTTTCTTCATCCTCAACCAGACTTATTTCTGCACAGGAACATCCTCTTGAACAAAGAATACCCTTTCTCTTGGGCTACATGTAGTGTCCGAAGCCTGGATATTAGATAAGTTTTTGTGAAGATGGTAAGATCACGAATTCACTACTCTATTGTTGAGCCTTGCATCTTCTTGAAAGTGAATTCAGAAAGCTGTCAGGGTTTTATTTCTCTGTGGAGAAGAGAGATGGCACAATGCCTGCAGCCTTTGATGAATGTCAGCAATGTAAAATCCTTTAGTACCTCATGTCTTAAGAGGCTTCATTTGCAGATTTTCGTGCTTTGGGTAAATGCAGCCAGGATTCTGCTATAGGTAAACTTTCACATGACTCAGCTCTACTTCCTGTGGTAAAATATATTCTGACTGCCAGCAGTTCAACTGTTGGAGAACAGAGGAAGAAAGACAGAAAATGGTCTTGATGGGTGTCTGACAGCATAATCTTCCAAAAATCTTGTTTTTCTACTGCAGTCTTGGGCATTGAAATTTGTCTCTAATGTCAAATATGCTGTATCATTCAAAATGGAAAAATGTAACATTAGAAATCACTGGTTAAAGAGTGGTAAAAATTAAATACAACCATATGCTGCCATGTGAACAGTCAGCAGAGACTGCTGACTTTTGACATGTCAAATCCCAAAAGATAGATTGTGTCTTTCAGAGAAGGCAAGGTGTAGGACAATGAGGATTACTAACTGATAAGCAACTGGGACAAATTTGCTCCTTCCCCAGCATCAACAAGAAAGGAGTAATTTATTCTATACTTACCACAAAACATGACTACTGTGGGGAGCAGAGCTCATGTTAACTATTACCTCAGAAACTGGCTCCCCACCGTGCTTTGCTTCTTTGATATAAGGAGTCCCTACAGCATATGTCCTCCACTTGCAAACAGAGAAGTAAAATTCTGTGGATCACAAGCTGCAGAAGTGAAGCAAGGAAATTTAGGCATAGCAGCAGTGAATTTTGGCTGATAGGAAGGGATCTGACTCATAAATTGCCTTTCTGGCTGCTCTTAGTTTATACAACATGATATCATGTCAGTCATATGTCAAGGATCCCTGCAATGGACAGAGAGTTTCCTCTTCAGCATCTCTTTAAGTGCAAATAAAAAAAAAAAAAAGATTACAGCACTGACAGTTGGGGAAGATGTGCTTACCAGAATCTGTTTTAAAATTCAGATTTGCTTTTCAATTCCCTCCTCCTTTATTCTTTGGATTTATTTTTACATCCTTACATCTAAATGCACTTTTCCTGATTCGCTGGAACCACTGATATTTTTCATAATCTCTTGTAAAGAACTCAATTTCAAATATGATATTTTGTTTAGAGGGTTTTTTTTTTTTTTTTGCTTATCAGTCTGGAGGGGAGTTGAGGTTTTTTATGCTATTAGTGACCCCTTAGACATTTTGATGCTTTTACTGTCCTTGAAAAGAAATTCTGAGTAATTCTAAGTACAGTGTATTCCATTTTCACTACATAAAAATTGGTGGTTATTTGCATTCCAGAGGCAACATGTCTACCAAGCTGACTGCAACAAAGATAAATTATCTGGTTTATGCTGCATGAATTGTTTCTTTATATAAATACACACATCTATGGGACTGTCTAACTTCATCATCCTAGTATCAGATAGCTACATAATCAACTTACTGAAATTAAAAATTCATTGAAAAAAACATCCTTTATTTCCTTTACTGTGTCCTGTCTGAATAAAAATAAGCTATAATTACTAAAAATTTCTGTATATAAATTTTCCTAGGGGGTAATTTTCAGTGAACTACACAGCAGTATTACCATTTCATTTAAAAGATGAACAGTTTTGATGAATACTGTTGGTTTTGTAAACACAAACCAGACACTAATAACAAGGGTCTAATAGGCAAAAAATATGAACCCCTAAGGACAGGAACCTTCGGGCAAGGTTATGAAATTACATTACCAGTGAATTTACAGTAAACACTTACTAACTCACCTCAATATTTGTATTTCAGTGAAGCTGTTATGTTTAACAAAAATTCTAGCCCTGCTTTGTGTGACTCCACGAGAGTGAGGATGAGGATGGTGCTGTCAGTGCTGTGCTCCATCACTCCCCAGAGGGCACAGCCGCTCTCCCCTCGGGGCTGCTGTCTGTCTGAGGGGCTCACGGCAGGAGGGCTGTGCTGGGCATGCTGCCCAGACCAGCAATGCTCTCTGCATGGGAAACACAGACAAGAAGGTACTTAAAGCACAGAAGGGTCCTTTTCCAGATGGGACAACACATAGACTTGTACTCTGCACCTGCACGAAGTTCTTAAAGATATCACATTAAAGCTGGGCTGTGGTAATTCATCAATTAAACTTGTTCATTGATCTTTTTTTCTTGATTTTTTCTTTTTTAATTCACCAGCTCTGGGGTGTTGTCACTGTTTGTAACACAGAGCTACCTGTTACACAGTTATAAAGATGTACACATAGCATGCAAATATCTCCATATTCTGGGTAGTCACAGCTTTGTTCCTATTCCTATTGTTTCTGAACCTTTGGTCTTGAGCTACCTGAGGTTTTGACACTGCCTGTGTATACTCAGTGCATTTCTGAACAGAAAACAAGAAATCAGAAGTCATTACAAGCATAATTCCAGTCTGTGCTCTGGAGGAGGCTGGGAAGAAAGGAAATAGCTTAGGCTGTCATTTTGTTTCCACAAGGATAAAGCATAGTTTCAAAACTAGACAAGGATTTCTTATCACTTAAAATATATTTCTGGACACAATGCCAATAAAAATAATGAGAAAAAACAACACAACTTCCTAAACAAACAGAAGATAATATGAAGTTTCTGACATTTCTGGCAGAATTTTCCAGTGTTGTAAGCCATGATAGAATTGAGTTGAACTTTGTGGTACAGATCTATTCTGGTCCTCGGAGTGAGGTTCCAACATGCCAGCACTAAAACAGAGATACAAATTTGTGTCATTTGTGGCAGAGACATCTGCACCCACCAAAAGAAATGCCACTTCTGCAGATCTACTCCCTGCAAAAAGGGTTATGTTTATATTCATGAAAATGTTTTGCCTCCTGAGACCTATTTGGTTCCTTCTTGATTGCACTATTACATTTATTTAAATATTGTTTAAATTCACATCTCATCATCCAAACATAACAAAGCCTACAAGGGAGTTTAAGATGATATAGAGCAAAAAACAATCTTCAATTTTTAATCCTTGTCTTTCCATACTAAACAAAAAGGATGAACATGTCTTCAGCAAGTGAAACATTGCTGTGGCATGATAAATTTCCAGATGGTGCTAGGAATAACTAAATGAGTCCATATCTCTGATGTAACTCCCGTGAAATTAATGGCACTATACCAGGAATTAATTTGCCCTAGATCAGTACAAGTCAAACACAGAGAACTGTAGTAACATCAGTTTTCTGCACTCCATTCATAAAATGTATAAAACACAGAAATTTCTTAATTTACCCAAATTCTTTTTGTAAGTCACTTCATTAGCATATAATTAATTTCATTTATGCATTTTATATAATTTAACAGCAGCATACAATTATATAAAATAATTTCCCTGGAACATAGCATGTTACCTTACTTATTATCATCTGAACCAAGCTATGTAATATTTCCACTTATAATATGGAAAACTAGCCACTGTGGATATTAAGAGATCTGTGGCAGTCTTTTAGTGACTGATTCATTACAGAGGAATAGCATTAGAGGTAGAAAAATAATCTAGAGCTTAGTTAAAATATCTAAATCATAGAGCTGTAGAATGGTTTGGGTTGGAAGGGACTTAAAGATCATCCAGTTCCATAGGCAGGGAGACTTTTGACTAGACCATATTGCTCAAAACCCCACCCAACCTGGCATTTAACACTACCAGGAGTGGAGCATCCATAGCTTCTCTGGGCAACCTGTTGCAGTGCCTCACCACCCTCACAGTAAAGGATTTCTTTCTTGTATCTGATCTAAACCTACTCCCTGCCAGTTCAGAGCCATTTCTCCTTGTCCTGTCTCTACATGCCCTCATAAAAAATTTCCTCTCCAGCTCTTCTGTAACGCCCTTTCAGGTGCCAAAAGGCTTCCATTAGGTCATATTCTCTTCCCTGAATTTCTTATCAATGACAAAGCCTCCAAAATAAACCGTAACATAAGCGATAATAAAGTGAAATATAAACTGGAAGTGATGACCACAAAACAAATTAGGCCCAGGCTGCAAGAAAAAACCGCATGGAGATTGCACCCTAGAAATGCTAGCAAAGACAATACCTTTGGTAATAGTAATTGGGAAAGGACAAGTCACTGTTCTAGGTAATGCTTCTAAAATTCTTTTTCCTGACAATTCAGTGCAGGGTATCTTATTGCTCTCAACAGCTAACAATACTGGAGAAGGCTTAAGCCTATGTTTGGTACGACAACATGCTTTATTTTCCCACCCCCTAGAAAATCCCACTAGGCAGAATTTACAGGAGATTTAGGAAACAAGAAGTCAGTAGCTGAGGTTGAAAAACCACCTCTGTAGTCTCAAAAAAAAACCCAGCAGATGTGCAGCACGAGCATCATGAATTATGTTTTTAGGAAAGTTCAGTCCCTGTCTAACCCTGTTTTCATATGAATCATTGAAAATTTCATACCTTTGTTTAAACATTTTTGAAACTCATGGCTGGAGTTTTTGTAAGGAGCTATTTAGGAAGGGCAAGAGAGACTTCCCTTGTAAGATTCAAGATTTTGAGTCTGCTTGCTGGCTGATGCTACCTCCACATGCACAATGAAGGATACAGCATTTCTGTGATAAAGATAATACAGGTGGTGTTCATCGGACGTACCAGCTACCTGAAAGCTGGGCATCCAGTCTAAGCCCAGTGGCAGCCGGATGACCATACAGGCTCAATAAGGAGAAATTTAGGCTTCCATTACAGTTACTTGAAAGAAAGATGTATTTTCAGAAGCAATTCATTTCAACCTGTCTAAGGTACATGAGTTTCTCTTCTATCTCAAGGTAAGGTACATGAGTAAAGTTTCTCCTCTATCTCAACTTTTCTTAGCTGTACAGGCAGTCTAAATGACTTTCTTACACCAGACACCTATTACAGAGTCTAAATTGGGTAAGAGGAATTGCCCCTTTATCTAGTACAATAGTACTAGTTTGTGGAGAGTTTTCAGTGAAGGAAAATATTTGCACATAATTATTCTCTTCTCACACTGAATGTAGTTTTTATTAGGATAATAACTGGGCAATCCAACCTTGAAGCATCTCCAGTTTTCAGACCTAACATATTTTGGTTTTTTAAGCCCTCTTTCATTTGAGATTTCACAATACAGATGTTATTGCTTGTCTTCACAGGGTACCTAGAGGAAAGATTCACAGTATGCCTGGCTCAATTCACATGTCTTAATGAATTCCCTATGCTCAAGACTTTGAATGAAAATTACAGTAACAAGCGTGAAGGTAAACACCAGTCAGCAAAAAGGCAAGGAATACAAAATACCTGGGAAATTCTATCTGTTATAATAACACCTTAGCCATTATTTGATCTGGAGAAACACCATGCACTGTTTTTTTGAGTCAGTCCAGCAGGTGCCCCCAGATGTAGACACTGAGAGAAAACACCAGGGAACTCAAAGGAAAGCTACTGTTGCAGCTGATTTATCCACAGGGCAAATTTGGAGGTTTTATTCATTCTGACAATAGTTCAGTGCAGATAAGAGAACAAAAGAACCAGACCTGTTCCTTATCCTTCTGAATAATAACATTTCCTACAGGACAGAAAAAAAAAATCCCACACACAGATTATGATCAAGTTTTCCATTTTCATTCAGTTTGTGGTGTTTTGGGGGTCTTTTTAATTTTCAGGTTGACCTAAGTCTTGAAGATACAATATTAAAATAGTGTGAAATAGATTGGCATGGATGGATGGATGGATGGATGGATGGATGGATGGATGGATGGATGGACAGATGAACATAGATGTAAACAATCTATCTGGAAAGAAAGAAATCTGGGACATATTGTCAATACCTATTTTAGAGTAGGTTGCAGGCATTTTTGTGCAGGTCTGAGTTCTTAACTCAAACTTGACCTCTAAATCTTTCTAGGTATGGCCAGTACCAAGATTTAGAAAGCTGTCAGTCCAACACTGTCTGTTATAATACATGTTTTTCAGTCATAGCTGAAGGCATTTTTTACTATGCTTAAATATACAGCTCTCAGGATTGCAAGTGAGGCACTTATTAAAATTAATGGACTTGATATTTGTACACTGGAAAAATAATTGCTTACTTCATGAAGTGCTACAAATGATGAGTGACCTGAATATTATGTTAGTGAACATTCATAACACAGTGGATAATTTTGCAATTACAGATTCCTATGACATTATTAAAGCTAGGTCACTTGTTGCACTAATCTCTTCTGCTATGTCTCCTGGCATAATTACAATAGTTACTAAGTACAGTGCTTTTTAAAGAAATGCACTGGCTGACATTAAATATTTCAACCTTACTTATAATGAGATCATAATTTTCAAACTGCCCTTAGTACTACAGGAAGATTTGATCAACAATGAATCACAGAATTTAAGACATAAGTTACAACTTCAATTTCTTTCCAAGTATTCTTTGTATCTTGTGAAGGTTAACAAAATACTAGTTTGAAAAAAAAATCTGTTTTTCAAGGTAGATGCAATTATACACGTGCAGAAATAAGTATAAGGGAAGAGCAATGTATCATCTCATTCTTTCTGTGTATATGAGGTGAACTGCACCTGTGTCAGCACATTTCTTTGCAAGAAAGAATACTGTTGTGGGTAAAAGAGTCAGTGAACATAATGTGCTATGTCTGGAAGTTCAAATATAAGGTATAGCAAAAAGGTCCCTGCAGGACATTTTTAAGAAAAAATGAATACACAAGAAGAAAGGTTCAATCAGATATCACAATCAGATAAATCAACAGAAAAATAGAGACTGAAGAATCAAATACTCTTTGCAATAGCATGAAGAGGATGCAGCATTTCTTTACAGATATATGAATAGTAGTGTGTGAAGTAGAAATTCTAGGCAGAAAGAGACACCAATGAATTAAAAACCTACAAAGAAATAAGAGAGGAAAACATTGCTATTAAATTTAATAAAAACTCATGCAGGCTAATGATTCACTCCAGATGTATTGAATGGAACTAGGAGACTGCACTGTATCACAGCAAAATGACTGTTAATGTTAGTAAGCACATAATTCGAAGCAATCTGTGTTTCTCAAGCTTTATGAACTCTAAGCTAGCAAGATCCCTTTAGAGGGAAAGATCAATGAGTTTGTCTGCTGAGGTTATATCAGGAATTAAAGAAAATTGCATAGATTCATTCAAGCCGGAAGAGGAAGGGTAAATTATTGTAAGAGTTGCAAGCCTTGTATGTTAAGTAGTCCTAGATATAAATTAAAGGTTTCCAAGAACTTTTTCAAGGATTTTTAAAGATTTTCAACATCATAAAGTTAGGCTTGAGGCTTTGCAGGATAGACTATGAAAACCCATATTGATATAGCTTTTGGCAACCCTTGCTGGACGGACAGAAAACTCAAAACTGTTATTTGAGTATTTCTCACGTGTATTCTGGTCAAAGATTCCTAAAGCAGCCTTCACGTGTCAAACAAATGTGTGGACCTACTTCCTGCAGATGCAGATTTCTACTGTAATAAGCAGAGTTGAACTCTCTGTGGCATTATATCTCGCTCTCCTAGTACATGCTGACTGATTTCCATGGTGTCTTCATTTTAAAAGCATATGAAGAGCCATAGAGGTATATACTGCTTTGTGAGGGGAAATCCATTGAAGTCACACAGGGAAAAAGTGATATTATGGACTATAAAACAAAACTTGAAAATCTGTCCAAAGCAAGGAAGCAATGATTTCATTCAAAGCTAGAAAATTACAATTACATAAAACTGCTGTTACCCCAAAAAGGTCAGCTCCTCTGAGGTAAGAAAACAAGAATGTTTATTAAGAAATGCATTTCCCTGATGAGACCAGATACAGAAATTAAACCAACATTTTGTATAGCATTTAAAGAGAAAATGTAGAACATTAGTGAACACAGCCTTTGCCCTTTCTTTCCTTAAAAATAAAACGAAAAGAAATCCAAAAGCATTTTAAAAAATCCTAAATTCAGTCTCACAGAAAACCAGAGGCATTGTTGTAAAAATCTGCAAAATTTGCCATCAGCCTTTTAAAAGACACTAACATGATGTACAATACCAAAATGCATTAGATGTAACTATTTTCCACTATTTTCTCCTATGTTTACAGAGTGGAGAGGCATTTGAATTGATTCTCTTCTTAAAACCTCAGGAGACAGAAAAGCTTTTAAGGAGGCTTTTTGCACACTTTCGAATATTTGTTTTCATGTCTCCCTGTGCACCAGCTACTGTATATCTGCATTATCTTTTTAGCAGGTTTTTTTTTACCTGACAGCCAACTCAAGACTACTTAGATAATAAGGTAAAGAAAACTGGTTACAAGGATCTAACTTCACACTTGCTCTCCAATCTCGCTTCATATATGTCCAATGTTTTTTCGTATGCATTTGATATTGAGACAAATACGAATTTTGTGTGCATCCTAAGACTTTTCTTAATCCTTCTATATGGCTGGCAAGCTCTTCAAAGAAAGAAGGCCTAACAAACCATCGAGTTATTTGTTTTAATCCTTGGCATCCCATTCCAGGAAACTTTAATACCAGCAGATTTACTGCAGCCCACAATGATCAATGATTCTTCAATTTCGGGACTGCTGTTTTGTTTTTTGGGTTTTCGGTTGTTTTTTTGTTTTTTGGGGTTTTTTTGTCTTGTACTTTTATTACAGATAGCTTTGGCAGCTATATTTGAGTGCTTCTGTTATTTGTTTTATCACACGGAACATAAGAGATCAAGATAATTTCCACCACTTTCTGTTTACTCACTGCCTATATCCAGGCATCTAGCCAAAGTCACATGTACTGTCAGAACTGAAGACTCACACCAAATTGCTTCTGAACTTTGAATTCATCAAGAAAATTGATGCTGTTTTCATAGCATAGAGCTTCCAATGGTGTAGGTTTTTTCCCTGCTTAAAACAGCACTTTCCAAGGAAGTAATTTTCATAAATTATTAGGGGAATATTTGGGGATACTTTTAAACATCTTCAATGAATTTGATATAGCCTGCCAAGGGGACAGTGTAATAATACACATCCATATTGATTCCTACTCTACAGTCCTGACCATGTTTTCCTGGTCTTCAGAGTAAAGAGACATTTTCACTTTTTAGTCAGGTAAAGAGACAAAGGATGTTCAGAGAAGTAGTCCAAATTCATAGCTTATTCTTGGCATGAAACCATACATTCATTCATTACAAGGCCAGAAGAGATTCCAGTGATCTTGCAGTACTGTACAGCGGGACTTGCTGATTTAGTTACTGTTTGAGGCAGAACACATGATGTAAAAAAGTTCTGAACCTCTATTCACACACTACTAGTAAATACATCTGTTTTAACCTGGATGGGACCAGGTGTCAAGATAAAAGAAAAAAAAAAGCTCATTTAGGTTTAACTATTGCAATAGAGTTTTGGGTTCATTTTAGAAGCATGGAGGTTTTCACATATTTGCGGTATTTAGACAATATTCCTGCACTTCAGGGCCAGAACTCAATGAAAGAAAAAAAAAAACCACAAAAAAAACAGTGTTTTCCTCTAAAAAGTGTATTATCCTGATATTTTTAGGGTCTTCATCACGTCCTGAAGCCCTGAAGAACTTCTGGTCTCAGCTGACTTCTAAGTAACTAAGTATGAAGAAACTCAAGACTAGCATGAGAAAAAAAAATCCTATATTTAAATGCCCTTAGTGTTATGAGAGGATTAAAGTGTGACAGAAGATTTGATCTGCATACCATATGACAATGCTTCCCTCCAGAAAATGTCCATAACTAATGCTCTCAGCCTACAGGTTTCACACTGGGGTAGGAAGAGCTCTTCCCGTGTGATGACATTTCATGCCCCATTGGAGCAATGCTGGAGGCACAGTGAGATACTTGATTCATGCATGCTTCAATTCTTGCTGGTGGCAACCAGGAATCAAAGCTTTGTCACCTCTTTTATCCAATTTCTCACCACATAGCTATTCTTTTCCAGGTGGCTTAGATTCAAGCAGTTTGGATGTGAACTAGGTTTGATTCCAGCCACGGGCCAAGGCACATTATCAGAAGGCAGAACACGTGTACTCTGTGAATCACTGATACTGAAGAGAAGGAATTAGCTGTGTCAACAAGTCAATATTTAGACACTCATTTAAAGCAATGACTGTTGATGGACCTAAAAAGTCTGACTTCTAAATTTTAATTTTGAGTGATGGGTTTTGGTAAATTAACATAAAATTAAGGATTTGTAATAGTGGTGTAGTGAAAGGAAAGTCTTAACATTAATGATGTCTGGAGAATTCCTCCAAGCAATTGATAAGAATTACCCACTGACCTTGGAGGAACCACAATTTGGCTCATCACATAGTAACAAGCTTCAACATTTTTTATGGATTTTCAATCCATACTTGCTTCTGCTAACCCTGTTCAACCTAATGTATTGAAGCAGGTTTTAAAATAACATGACTGTAATACTGAGTTCCTGAAGACATTAGTATGTACTGACTGTCAACAGCACAAACTGTCAGCAGGATTTTGCAATTGATATTTTAATAGAGACAGGTTATCATGCAAGAAAATTCCACCCTTTTCTGAACTCAGCTCAGGTAAGCATGCTAAGGTAAGCTAAGTCAGAAAAGGAATATTCTTCTTCTAGGAACATGGTTTTACATGAACAATTTATTACCTTTTTGTTCCTAATTCGGGATTCAACCTGCCTGTGTTTTTAGAGTTGGCTCAGTCCATCAATTCACTCAGACCTTGCAAGGATTCTTTGGCATAGAAATACAGCTTAGCCCTGAGTAAAGCAAGGATATTGGCTTCTAATAGTCTTCAAAATAAAGGCATACAAAACATTTGAGGAAGTGAGAGTTCTAGCTCTAGGGTGCTCAGTACATTGGTAGGCATAAAACCAGACAGCTACAGGAAAGCGAAGCAAAAGAAAGGAATCCTTTGTCACTTAAGTGCTGACAGTTCCTCTCTCTCCCATCCTGCAGTACATTTTCTCACTGAGCAAGCCCACCATCCTAAAATATTCATTCCATGTTTAAAAATAAGACAATTTTCCACATTGATATTTGTTTCTGTGTCACTTAGCAAGTAGTAGGACACAAAGGCCAAATAATCTCTCAGATAAGCGATCAGCAATTTAATTTTCTGGCAAAATCTGTTTATTCAGTTGGCAATTTAGGCTAGACATCTTCTGCCAACTGGTATGAAGGCACAGCTTTCAGGATTTTCTGATACATAAGCAAAGTTTCTGGCAGACTAAAGCAAACTTTTTACTGTTTCTTTATATATCCTGTAACTAATTCAACAAAAATTGTTATCAAATGAAAAGCTCTGAAAGCCACTTACCATATCAGCCTCTGGGCACTGTATAATGGTTTTCTATTATAGGCTGAAATTAAGCATTTATAAAAAAGCAGTAATTTCACAGTTAGTCACCCAGAAATCTGGCCATGTTAAAATGGCATTTTAGAAAATTACAGGTAATATTATTCCTGAATGCAAATTGCTGTAACTTCTGTTTGCCTCATGGGATAGGAAAGCTCAAAGAATTTTGCAGAAGGAAATAGTCACTAAGAGCCATCATGATTAGTCTGACTCTCAGAAATTAAGTTGTGAAATGAGATAAAAGTACAAGTAATTCAATACAAGAACATATGCACCGATAAATAAGAAATAAATGGCTGTTGAGACATTCCAGTATGAACCTATGGTTTCCTGAGGAATGAGAAGAGGAAATACATGGTTTTATATAGTACTCAGAACCTATCCAAACAGCACTGAAGCCTCAAGAGTCTTCTGAAAGTCATGCCACAGAAATGAATCCACATTAAATAATGGAGCACTCACACACTCCTTTCTATTTTATCCATTTATCCATGATGGCTTAACTTTAATACACTCACTTATTGAAAAGAATTTGATTTGATCCACTTTTGCACCTGAAGTGACCAAGGAATAAGAAAGAGCCAGTGACTTGGAAGGAGCTGCACAATTAAGTAGAGAAGGTACTTGTTCTACATCCTCTTCTCTGAACAATGATACTCATAGCAGTAACACTCTTCCTGCAGTAAAACTCTTGCCATCCAGCCAATAAAGATGAATCAACATCAGCAACAATAAAACCACATTACTCCCATTTTTAGAATAAACATCCAGTGCCCATGACCTCAAGAGCTCAAGAGCTTCATTCCTGAAAGGAAAATGTTAAACAGGACCCTGAGCCTTCAAGCCTGCCATTAGCTGGGTGTAGAAGGTGAGCAGGTTCTGCAATAGTGAACACTGGCACAGAATCATAAGATGCTCCCTTTGATGATTAATTCACAACATCAACCTTCTCTCACCCATCTATTAGCAAAACATTTTGTGTGAACCGACTTTTGAGTACATATTCACCACACAGTAAAATCAATCTGAAGACAAAGCTGAAATCCTTCCCCATAGTTTTTCTGTATGTATCAAAAAACAAAAATATTTAAAAGAAAATAATTAAATGCAATTTTTAACTTTTATACTGAAATATATAAGCATTTAGTGAAATTATCTGTCTTTCTAAAATACGAATAGAAACCTTAATTAAGCAATTAAGCAGCATACTGAAAACAGAATAAAAGTTTTGGTTAAGCTGAAATAGTGTTACCCTCCATGATTATAAACATGATCACAGTTTAATATGTAATAGTAATTTGATTTTATTTATGAGTTGCTATATTTTGAAAAAAATAGTTTTGAAATACTGCTAATTTTAAGCATCTTCAGACACTTTTTCATTTAGATTTAGGGGTTTATAAAGACTTAGATCTCATACAGCACATTACCTGACAGGGAAATACGCTTGTTTTCAGCTTTTATTTCTGACAGCCTTATACCATTCCACATTTTCAAAGTACTTTGTATTTTTTAAGCCCAATATGCATTTCTTGCCAGTGGAGAGCATTTCAATTAGCATCTTTAAATAATTGTTTAGTATTGGCCTGTCCACTACCAATACTCTGAAATGGCCATTCTGGCTCTGAACCAGCCAGAAAATTCTGGAATCTTCTGACTCACCAGTCAGGTGACAAAACACAGCCATATTACAATACAAAGCCTTGCTGATAAAGCAGTACAAACCTTTAAAATACCAACATTTAGAGCCTTGTAGGATGCCAGCTATCCCAAATAAGCATTAAGGAGTCATATGTCCTCTTACAGCCACAGTGCTCATCTGTAGAGGAAATGGAAAATCAACACAGACTTTTAAGTGAGGTTTTCTGACGGCAAGGGAGTAGATGAAAAATTAATTCGGAATATTTCTGCTTCTTTCTTCTTTCCTTTGAAAAAGACTTGATGCCCTTCGATATAATTTTGAAAAATAAAGTATTCACTTTTTTAATGAACTGGAGAGGTGTATTCAAAACTAAACCAGCAGTAGGTGAGAAAATTTAAAATATTTTTCTCTTCTGCAATGACATGTAAAAATGCAGCATTTCAGCTTTTTTAGTGCACCTTTTAAAGATACTTTGAGAAATCCATAGTACAGTGTAATATCTTTTAAAACAAATGCCTTTTTATCAGATGGTACTATTTTTTTCAGATTTCATAGCAGTAATTAATGAGAACATTATAAAAACAGATAAAAATCAGATGAGCAAAACATCATAGTATGCAGAACATCAAGTAAAATAAGAAAAATGAAGGGCTGACAGAATGAAGAAAAAACACTGATCAGCACAGACAGACCTAAGATTGCACAGACAATAGTATGAAAGGGTACAAAATTTAGACTGACACACACATTACAAATTAGATTTAAAAAATATAAATAAAAGACTTGTCAGCCATACAGTAAAAAAGAAGGGAGGGAAAGAGGAAGAAAAAGCTTGGCAGCTGTGGAGCAAAGATACGGAGAGACCCAAATCAATATAACACAGAAAGACTGCCTAGCAGTAATGACAAAATAAAATGAGATTTCTGCATCCAAGATGGAAGGAAAACTCAGAGGCTAAAGCTTTCATATAGAGGAGGTTCATCATTATGAGGGTTCTGAAAAGGATAACAAATGAAACAACAGGTTGCCTAATTTGACTTGAGGTATACAAAAAGCTGGCATCAGTAGTAGAAAGCCATCATATAGAAACCCCTACAGTTACAGGGGATAGTTAAAAGATGCAGAAGGAGAGATTTGTTATGCTTACTTCAGCGGTGCAGAAAGGAAGCCATACAGATTTCAGAGGAAAGATTAACGTTGAAAAGAAAAGGCAGAAAATCAAAATGCAGAAGGCAGAGTATTACATAGATTTACCAGATAGATCTGGTAAGACTATCCTGACACTTTCACTTAATAAAATAACTGCTTTTCTACACAAGGGGAAAGAAGCTTGTCAGTCTGTTTGGATTACAGCAAAGTACAGCACCACATGGGAAATTATCACTTATATAGGAGAAAATGTAGCTCTTGTACAAAACCTGTAATGCTGTTGGAAGGAACATATTAAGGAAAAATAAACAAAGAACAAAAAACAGACCATGTGCTCATTTTAGATGCATTTTAATATAGCAGAGTTTCTTGATTGTTTGTCTTGGTTTGATCTTATTTAATCTTTTTCTTAGTCATCTCCATGTAAAAGCAGGGAGTGTGCTAATACAGTTTCTAGTCACACAAAATTGGAAGACATAAAAGGATCTGTATATCATTCAGCAAGCTAAGGATATGAAGAAATTATCTGAAATAATGACAATAAGTGAATAAAAGGGATCAGATGAAGACACCTAACACTAACAGGAAGGATATTCTTTTAGGAACAGAAAAAAGACATTATTATTAATTGGCCAGAAGTGGCTGAAACCCATGTCAATCCCACATCTCCCAAATCTATTCAGATCTGGGATACATTATTCCTAACAGACAACTATTAAAAACAAAAATTCTTTTGAGATCTCCTACAGTCAAGATGGCACATTCTCCTTGGATAATGTATTACATAACCTTCTTTTTTTCCTACTGTCAAATTTCTGCTTAATATGTACACTTCTTCTTCCATCATTCAAGTCCTAAGAAAAATGCTGAATACTATCTGACACAGACAGACTATCTGAAGTCTTCCTCTGTCATACCTGTGTGCAGAAAATATAGATTTGGGCTGGGAATGATGCACAAGAGCTATTCAGACAAAAAGGACAAAAAGTACATGGAGAGTGTATCACATGGGAAAAAAATAAGGTGCAAAAAGAGATTTTTACCCATAAGAGGCACTTGCTGCAAACAGCAGCATCAGAGACCAAAAAAATCCTGGTTTTAAATTGTTTTTAAGAACATTAATACCAGTTGGTTAAGGAACTTCTATGACCATGTCACCTGAATGGAGCTTATAACAGAACTTATATGAACATGCTACCTGAAATAACTCAGTGACAGAAGGGGGCACTTCCAGAGCTCTGATCCTGGAAAGGGGGTCTTTGGCAACTCACAGAAAATATCTCTAGGATCTGGTCCAGGTTCAGCCAGGTGCAGCAGACAAAACGTGACAAGAGGACACCCCAACAGGATACCCAAAGCACAAAGTGGTTTGACTGCAAGTGGTTTGACCTGTAGCAGGTCTCTACACAACGTGTGCAAATTGCGAATTGGAAAGACTTGCGTGATTCAGCTGAAGTCCATGCTCTCTTACACAGCAATGCCCTTTGCATCTCTAGTTTTCAAGTTCTTCTCCAAAGGCTAGGTGAACTAGAGCAACTCAAGGAAAAAGGCACAGGAGATTTTTTTAACATGAGCAAAATAATACAATTTTCCTAGTTTTGTTCTTGCATGCAGCCTGAAAATTTCTCCTGAAGTTTTTCAAGAAAGTTCCAGCTTGAGACTGACACAGAAACTTATAGCATAAGGGATATGAGCCAAAAAACAGACACACAACTAAAAAGAGGTCTTTCTATGAATTGTGTAGTCAGCTGGGGGGTATGTGCTGGGGAAGGACAATAACAGGTATCACTGTCATCTTGCCTCTGATGCCAAAAGTACAAGCCCTAGGACAAAAGTCTTGAAGTATTAACAGATGGTAAAAAAAAAAAAAAAAGTGAAATGGCTGCAACTAATGTGTTTTTGAGTAGGCACAGGAGATACCAGATAATGTTGAATGTATTGCATTTAAAGTAAATAACAAGGAGTCCAAATGGGCATTTAGTTCCTTGATAATTAGCAGGCCAGCAGGTATCAAACCAGGCACGGCACAGATAAGCCTTTCCTGATCACGTCTGACCCTGTGGGAATTTTTAAGCTCTGAACGCAAAACACCATATAGAAGTGTTAAAGACTGTGCTGCTGTTTCTTTGGGAAGATAAGATTCCAAAGAACAGGCCTAGCACTGATGTGGAGCTATGCATACAGGAATCTGACCCATAAGCATTTGCTTTTTGGGGATGTTGCCAATTCATCCCTGGGCAATTTTACGTTAAGCACTCTTTTGTTGCAGCTGTGGAAGAAAATTAGTTGTTCAGTTATTCACAGTGGTAACACAATGCTCTTGTCACGGCTCTCATCAGCTTGGCTGTAGCTCTCCAGATTAGCTCAGTGGTATTAGCTTAGTCTCCATCCTACCAGGGTCAGAACCTATCAACTTCAGATGCTTCGAGCTCAGTCTGTCACATAAGAGCTGAAGGGTGCACATGAATAAAGTAAGGGCTTTACCTCTGACTTTCAAAGTGAAAAGCTCTCAGCTAATGACATTTCTCAGTAGTGTTAAGAGGCTAAGAGTGCTTCACATCTTTTTGAGACAAGTGATGATTTGTTGGCTAACCCTTCTATTCGAGTAATGCTTTAGATTATTCAAGGCTTTAAAGTGATTAAGATCTATTGTTATCATACAGAGAAACTTATTGGTAATCATATGGTCAGACTGTATATTCAGACATGGAATTTCTATTTCTTCTCATTGAGTTTCAATGCAGAATCTTCTGTAGTCTGATCTGCATATGTTAAATAGTGTAATTATAAACCAACCCTTTATCCAGCGAGTTCAAATGCAAATATTGGTTCTTTCCTCAGTGCAGGAATTGGTTTGTGCAAGTGAATTGTAGTTTAACTGAAGCCACTATGCCCTTTCTATTTTACTTAAATTAATGTAATTATTACCTGGCTAATTATCTTGTTGAATTACTTGTTCTGTGATTCATTAACTGGGAAATTTCTTTCTGGATATAGAAGAATATCTGAACATCCACCTATTTGTATCACAAAATACTGATTAGGAACAAATCGTGTTACCCAGTGAGGCAGACATTTCTTTTAGAAATGCCTTTTATAAGAAAACTCTTGAGTCAGTAGAAATGAGTCTATTGTAAGGACTGTGAATTACTTCTCACCCTTGGAAAAGGCAGTTAGTTTTATAGTAGGAGCAGAAGACAGATACAAGGGAGCCTTCAGAGCTGGTATCTGGTGCTGTCCCCTTTCCATAACCTGTCTTTCGCTGTCTAGCACAGCCCTCTGTTTTACAGCCTCTAATGGTGTTACATATTCAAGCAAGGGAAGAGGTGGGGGCAGAATATTTTCACAATTACCAAACACATTCCCAAACAGTGATATAAAGTGTATTCCTAGTATGAAATTACACAAATAAGCCAATAAAGTTTAAATCATCTTGTGCAGAAGCAACATGAGAAGAAAGTCCAGCGCATCCTCATTGCAGTAAAGAAGCAGAATTGCAGTGGCTGTTTTATAAGGGTTGTAGCTAATTGAGGAGATGATATATAAAAACACACACAGAGTTACTTTTGTTTTCCAAAGTTTCTTTTGCCATTCCTATTATGTTTTGCTATAAATTAAATAGTTGCTGCTGCAAAGTCTCAATATAAATAAGCATGGAGGCAAGCCTGATAAATGCTCAACAATCTGTGCAGAGCTAAAGGAAACCTTACATTTTTCACTGCCTGTAAAAAAAATCCTTTTCATGTAAGAGCATTTTTTGTTTCTTTGTAATCAAGCATTCTGATTTTATAACCTTACAGACTCCTGTGCACTGAACAGCTCTCATCAATTTGGAGTTCAATACTAATCCTGGCATGAATATCCAAGAAAAAGATTGTATTTCTAACAGGAATTCTTAGGTCCCAAAATACCACTAAATGATGTAAAGCTTCCCGGAATCCTATTTTTTCCCCATTTGCATTTATGTCTTCTAGACCTTGCTAAAGCCTCCCAATAAGTTGGATTTAGAGTTCAAAAACATTATCTACAAACTATTGTTCAAAGAAGTTTTAGAAAGAGGGGACACATTTCAGGTGGGAAAAAAATGACATTTGCAGGATGACACATGGACAAAGTATGAATAAAATAAAAAAATTTGAGAATGTAATCATACGAATGTCTCTATCATTGAAATCACCACCCAGGAAGCTGGCAGAACAGGTTGTTCCTTTACTGGAACAGTGTAGGAACAGCCACAGACTATGAAAAACATCCTGAAGCTGAGCCTATGGCTTAATGTCTGAGATCTGTAGTCTTCCCAACATGAGGTAACCACCTTTTTTTTTTTTTTGTCTATGCAGAACTAAATTGAAAAGCTATTGTTGGCAGTTCAATAAGGAATCAATAATTCAATCAAGATTTTTTCAAGATGGTCATCGAGCAAGTGCCAGTGATTATTCTTTATTCTTGCATGTCTTCATATTCTTCACATTCTTCTGGCATTCACATCCATTTGTAAATCAAGCAGAAGTCTACAAGATTAGTAAAAATTTTCAAAACCTTTTTCCAAGCCTTGACTCAAAGGATTGCTTGACTATTCAACCCAGACCCAGCCATGTTCATGATTACTTACTAAATTACCATTAACCAGATTGCCCTGTTAAAGGAAAATATCTCTGTGTAGCTGTGAGGTACCAAAGTGAGCAAAGAAACAATTACAAATGGGATCTCCAAGAGCTGCACACAGAATATTGACCAAGTTATGTTTGAACACACACTGACCAAATTAAATGCAATAATCTAGAGAAGAGATATTCACAACTGTAATTCAACTGGAAGGTCACAGTCTTCCTTTGAAAGCATGCTTTTAACATTAATAAAGTTTTCAAAATCTTCATCTGTCCAGTTTAGCAGATAAAAAAGCAGTGATTGAAGGAGATGAGATGCCATAGAACCACACACTTAAAGTTTTGTGGTTAAGGCATGTGACTAGAACTCAAAATCCCTGAAATTTCTCCAGCCATAGACTGACTGAGACTGATGTAAAAGACCTGGTCTCAAAGCCTAAGATTTTCCTCAATGGAATGGTATTTCTCCACTCAGCAGATATGTCATGCATCTTACCTTCAACGATGCTGTCAAATCCCGATAACCCAAAAATCATGACCTGACTCTTCCACTCACCAAGTGATGAGAACTGGGGGACTCTTTTTCTTTGCCATTGTGTTTTGAATCTAGACTGTGATATTTACCAGGTCTTCTCTGGAACAGGGAGAATTAAGTTATATTTTTCAATGGCAGCTTTTTCTTAGATTCCTGGGGATCTGAAAAAATACAGCAAGCTTCTCACAAATTCACATATCCCCAAAACCTCCAAAGCAATGATTAACTTTCTGTTACCAAACAGATCAATAAGTAGCAAGCTGTGTTGGTACACTCAACCAGCACAGTTTGTGCTGGTGCACAATATCTAATGCATTCATCCTGCCAGGAAAGCAGCTGGGCCCTAAGTTTTTCTCTTTGTCCACATTCCTTCTTACCATTGGCATCCTTAAAGTAGAAAGGGTTTCCCTTGGAAGCACAGGCAGATTATGTCTCTGAAGCTTCCATTGTTCTATCCAGCACACATCTACAAAATCTGATTTTCCACATAAAAGCTCAATGTACTACTGCATAGAAAAATTGATCATTTTATGAGGAAATACCTCAAGAGTCTGCTAGCCACAGATTCAAGGTAAATCGCCAAGTTAATATTCTTATTTGAAGATAGACTCAGGTTCATTAAAAGAAATATTGTATTACCACTCATTTGAGAATATTACCAGGAGCACTAAACACTGTGATTTATTACAAAACATCTACAGTATTTATATTAAAGTAACTGACCGACCAGTCCTTCATATATGGAAACCTCCTACAACTTCACAATCAGCATGCTGGCTTATGGCTTAAGTTAGTTTCATATTGAAAGCAAAAACATTGCAAGGAAAAGGCAGTTAGATTCTGCCCAAAATGTCAGTGCAGACATTGAGGCTGTTACCATGAACAAGTATCAGACAGAACTGTCCACTGCCAAGTACTTGCATCTATCTTTACAAACACTCCACAGCTATTTCAGAAGCTATTTCCCTGATATTAATTTTAGTCAATTTGTGCCTCTGGATCCTTCTAGAAATCAGGCATATTTGACAAATTCCCAAATCTAATAGCATGTGGGTTTTGCTTAGAATATGTTTAAGATACTTAGAGAAGGAAAAAATTCATCTCCATTCCCGGACTTCCCTCTTTTTCTTTACACTTTTCATGGTATTTGAAAACAAAAGGTTTCATTCACAGAACACAGTAAAAACTCAAGTAATTTTAAACCAGCTAATTTGTCCAGTTTGCAAATTTTTTTTCTTGCTTTAATTTTGTCCTGCAGGTGCTCAGTTCATTATTCCATGATCATTTGCATTTGTATGAGCAGAATATTTTAGCGTCTTTTCTTTTACATCTTGTGATCTTTCTTGCAGGCTTCTGGTCTTCTTTCATCTCCTGTCACTCTCTTATCCAAAGTGCTAATCTCAGCTGTAACTGTCTCAAACCTTTCCTTTCGTCCCGAAAGACCACTGAAGTTTGTAATTTATCACTTCCCTATTGTAACTGCAAGAACGGCTCCAAGCAGAACAAGCCTTATCTCACTGATAGCTACTTCGTCACCTTGTGGCTGCAAAGCATTCAGGAATGGCATCTGGTACATTCGCTGCAGATGGCATCGAGGTGATTCTGAAGAAACACATTTTTCTGGTTTCTTTACCGTTATTCCTTGATACTAAAATGCCCAAACATCTTTGCAGTGATTGCACTACATTTTTTAAATATGGAGACATCTTCCGTGTCAGGTTTCAAATGTTGGGCAGATTTTTTGGGTTTGGAGCTAATCCAAAAGCCAGCTTCTCTGATGAACATGTCTTGCCCCATTAAGCTTCAGTATTAACACCACTCCCCCTTCACAACTATTGTTTCTCCTATATGTGGCTGTGGGAAAGTTAGACTTCTCACTAATACCATCAGAGTTTGTGGCTTCTAGGTAGCTATTTTACTGCAATCCATGTCTAATCACAGTATACCCACGAAGCTTAGTGCTGCGTTGTAGCAGACTGCAAATTAGCTTTCTTTTCCATTAAAATACTCCTAGTTTATTCTTTTCTGTGTGGTTATAAAATTGACTGGCTGAACACTTGGGCACTTGTGTGTTTTGTTTGTCTAAATGATTGATATTTAAATGGCCTAATTGCATTCATTCCACCTTTTTATGGTTGAGCAAATGTTTATTGCATATTTTTTTAAGATGCAAAGAGAGCAAATTCATTTGGAACTCAGGGAAGAATTTTATTAATATGTGCCAGGGTGGTTTGAATTTTAGAATGGATCTTATTTCTTGAATATGTATTATGGCAACATAAGGTTGTAAGATCTCCATAGCCCTGCAAAAGTGCCAAAAGTCCAGCTGGTTTAGCTAGAGAACTCTGTAGCTAGTATTGAGGCTATGAGGGTAAACCCTGTGCTGCTGCTGAAGAAGTATAGAGGAATAGGCAGGAAATAGGGATTATATTATTTAAAGGAATAAACAAAAAGAGGAAGGGGAGGGAGAGAGAGAAGGGGATTTAGTGCTCTTCAGAAAACCATTAACAGCCTATAAGCAATGTTAAAATCAAACTGGCTTTCTCCAGTGGCTCAACAAGATGCAGGAATTTAAAAATCCTCTTTCTCCATGACTGCAAAGAGGAATTGGAGGTACTTTGACTTGATAACTATAAGTAGAAAAGTACCAATCAATACATATGAATGTACATATGAGTACTACTCCTGATGAATTTAACCCTCATGTTGGTTAGTGAACTACTGTGAAGAGATTCTAACTTTCTACAAACATTATGATTTGTAAGAAATGGCTGAAAAATCTGAGAATAATATTTCTGTTCTGTACAGCAATTAGGCCTTGCCCAGGCCCTGTTTACTATTCATGATATATAGCTCCTTATGTCATAAGGTGTTTTCCTAGAATTTTAAATTTGTATTTTTCCTTTCCAAGCGAATATTCAGCACATTGTTAACAGGAAAATCATGATTAATAATAGCATTTTCATTTCAGCCTCAGAATTGCTCACAATATAAGTCCTAAAAATGTTTATGTTCACTTCCATATATCTCTTGCAAAATGCTCAACAGGTTTGTTCTTACATAGAAAAAAAAACCCAGTTCTGAGTTAGATTTAGCTTCAGATTCAAAACATCAGAATAACATGTAAAGAGTCAGTAGATACCTTTTCAGACTAAAACTACCTGAATTACTCACCTATGGAATACTTGTCCTCCTATGGTTGCAGATGTTTAGTATCATAGATGCTAAATATCACAGAATTACACTATCAGGTTGAAAGGGACTACATCTGGTCATCTGGTCCCACCTCCCTGCTCTAGCAGGGTCATTCTAGAGCATGGGATAGTGTCCTGACAGTTCTTGAATATCTCCAGTGAGGGCTCTGCAACCTCTCTGAACAAACTGTGGTCACCTGCAAAGGAAAAAAAGTTCTTCCTAACAAGTTCTTCCTAAATCCTTACTAAAATAGCTTTCTTTTGTCTCTTCTGTGACAGCAAGAATACAGACAATACAAAGAAATAAATCCAGAAGAGTGGTTTACATCTGTGGAAGATTCACCTAACTTTACTTAAAATAACAACTTTATTCTGCAAACGAGAATCAGACTGAAGTTCTTCTACTGCACTTAATATTTCACAAAGGTCTGTCCTTCCTCTCGACTGTGTGATCTCCACTGGTTTATGTGGTGACCAAACAAACACCTAGTTACTGCTACTGTGTTAAGGTTAATGCCCTCATGTTTTCCTTCTTTCTTCTTCACTGCAATATCTTTAGTTATTTCTTTTCAACATGAGCTTATTAATTTTTTTCAACTGTATAAATAAAAGGTGAGGAGAGTAGTATTGACTCTATTTGGTGCTCAAAATATCTCAAAATTAGTCATATGATATGGAAGAAGAAAGACATTTTTTTCAACTTAGCTTGCAGACCTTGCCTGTTCAAGCTGCATGTCATAGCAAATCATAGAGATAAGGGGAAAAAAACGAAAGCAAAAGGCAAAATTACAATAGTGGTAATGAGGAGGCAAACTGTGCATGCAGTTGAGAAAACTGATTTCAGGAAAGCTGAAGAACAATTTATGGGTAAAGCAATTTCTTTGCACTTTACAATCAGTTACAGGCCTGCCTTGTAATCTAAGTCAGATGTCATCTTGACAACTAAGACCAAAATGATGAAGAAACATTGCATTCTTGTACTACCGTACCCATATGCATCATGCAGGGGTACCCAGCTCACCTTAGTGTGTGTCTGCATGCTTTCTCCAGTTGCACTGAAACACGACTCGAGCACTTTGTTTTCCTTGCGAGACAAATACATAAGTTCAGTATTATGTACTCCACCATAATTCACAAAGGACTTGTCATTGCACAAACAAAACCCACAAAGTTACTTTGATAAATATTCTTGCCCTTCATTTCACATATAATTGCATTTTAAGGTTACCAGAATTTCAAATCTACTTTGTGGAATTTAGATCCTGAAAAACACTGTTATAGTTCTTTCATGTTAAAGAAATTGCACAGATTGTCTACTAAATAGAGGATCTATTTTTCTCAAAGCTGTTTATGAAGTCTCTGACACCCTCTTTTCTGCTTTTTGCTTCTGTCTGGTGTCTCTTCTGTGACAGCAAGAATACAGACAAAACAAAGAAATAAATCCAGGGAGTGGTTTACAGCTGTTGATGATTAGTATAACTTTACTTAAAATAACAACTTTATTCTGCAAACAAGAATCAGACTGAAGTTCTTCTACTGCACTTCTTCTACTGCACTCTGATCTGATCTTTTCATCTGCTGTGTGTACCCTTCTCTCCCAATTTTACCTGGTCCATACATATTTGAAATCCATATTGCTGATTTTAGTAGCCATTTCATGTGTATTCATTTTGAAATCAGATGAATAGTCTGTTTCCCTATTAACTTTTTTAATTTTATTTTTTCCCTTTTGATTAGTGTCTTTTTTCACACGTCCCCTATGTAAATAAGATGGGATAGTTTTATTTTCAGTAGTTATTTTAGCCCCAAATTGCTTAAAATACCTATTTGCAAACTATTATTCTTAAAATCCAGTATACAATACAATGTTTAGGAAGAGCAACAATACAGGGGCCATAGAAAGGCAGCGATGTGAAACATAACTAGCATGTAAGGCAATTAAAATTAAGACAGGTTTTTTAGCAGATGACATATCTTCAGTCCAAGACAGTGTTTGACTTCTAAATTCCTGGATACAGAGTGTGTTCCCCCAGTCTGAAGGCTTCTGGATTATCACTTCACCAAGTGAACTGTGATGCACTGGAAGTGAAATGATCCATGTCTCACTCACCTTGCAATCAGCCACCCTCTCTCTGTGGAAGTGAGCTTCAGCAATACTAATATCAGTGACCCAAAGGCCATGCACTTTGGGGGGACCAGAAGGTCCAGGCCATGCTGTGCACCTTCTAAGCCTGGAAAGTCTGCATAAATATTCAATCAAAAGATGCAGGTGAAATTCTCTTAATTAGAAAGTGGTGCCCTAAAATACGAAAAAAATATGAACTATTATTAGGTCATATTTGCTCTAACACTGAACTGAAGGCAAGAAATCATTATATTCTGAAAGAGGATTTTGACCAAAACTAACTTTTTGTCAGACTATAACAAGCAACCATATGTAGTCAACAGTGAGTCAGGCAGAGGGATTGAGGCAGAAGCATTCATGGCAGTACTTTCCAGTTCAGTTGCAAGCTGCTGCTGTGCTGTCACTATTTGCTTCTGGTCTTCCTCCAGCTGGTCTGGTCCCTGGATAGCATGGCAGCACTCCACCTGAATCCCTGGGGACAGGCACATTTCCCAACAAAAAACTCAGGCATCAGAGTTCTGTTCCTAGGATATAAGGAAAAGGCACACAGAAATATATTCGTGCCTAACAAGATGCAGAAACGAGGATAGTCAGCTCCTGCTGAAGTCAACCTTCCAGCATCCCAAATGCCTTTTAAATCTAGTATGAATCAACATTGCTCCATTCCAGTTTGCAGCAGAAAATAGCTAGAGCTATTACTCCCTAGCTCCCTTTGCAAGCAATGGGTAAAAGGTTTTATATCAATTTCTCTGGGAAGTGTGTTTAAGGCTTTCAGAAGCCTGCAGAAAATTCTTCAGCAGTTTGTACCTATATTTAACTCATCATTTAAATAACGATCCTGTAAATATTGTTCCATTCTTTTTTTTTTTATTTTTCATCGTGTGAAGCCAGATAACTTCAAGACTGTATGAGTAGAAGATAATGAACTGAGTTCATTATTTCTTTTTTTTTTTTCACTTTTCTTTAAATGGAACACAAATTTCAGCTAAGTAGACTCAAATGAATTATTGTTTTGCAGGCAGGCCTGGTCTGCCTGGCATGCTTCCCTTTCAGCTGCTTCCAATAGCTTGAAAAAACTGTCAATATTAAGCAGCACTGTTGCACAAACAGAAACCCTTCACTTGCTTCATGCACCAGACATTTACTTGTGGTCAAAGAATTAATGCACAAACAAATGGACTGATACAAGCACTGCAGTAGCTTTAGCTGATTTTGCAGCTCTCTTTGTTTTGGATATCAGGTTAGGAATTTGATCCAAGCACTGACACATGAACAGAGAAATTTGGCTCACATTCCCAAATCCACTCCTTTTTGTCATGTGCACATTGTCCAGGAGCAGTCGTGGGTACCTCTTCAGTGCACGACCTCACTGTACACACAGAACAGTTACCTGGGTTTGTTTCAGACTGGGATAAATGCAGACCCTTCAGCTCATGTCTCCTGAGATAATCAGCCACATTATGAAAAAAGACTCATTAGCCAAAGTGCAAGCACCTTACAGAGCTGCCATTACTCCTCTGAGACATAAACTATTTCTAAATCTATGACAGAACAGAAGGGGTGATAGCCCACAGACCTGTTCAATTATCAAAATATAACACAGCTGGCATGCAACCTCTATATTTTCCTCCTGTATTGGCATTATGATTGTAGAGCTGAGGTTAAAGATTTTCTATGCCTAAAGATGTCTAAAATCTGATTGGATAAAGCCAGGAGAAACCTGCTGTTATCTTTGATGGTAGCCTGGTCTTGAGCCAGAGGCTGGTACCTTCTGAGATCCCTCTCAACCTACGGTTTTTTATGGTACTATGATTCCTGTCACTTAATCCCACTCCTTTACCACAGCAATTTCCTAATCCTTCATACAAGGAAAATGCAACTGGGGATCTAAATCATATCAGATGATATGTCATCTAGCTTAAAAAGCCCCGCAAGGATGCAGACCATCCCTAAAAAAAAGCTAGGCTAGTATATATTAACAATGAGCCAGGAGGTAGAGGAGGGGTGAAGAGGCAGGACATAGGAATATCATATGTGTAGAAAGTCTTAAAGCTGATATTTCTGCCAGAGACAATATATTATCAAACCACAGCTGATACTCTCCTAGGAGCTGTCTTCATGGCTTTAACTCAATCTAAAGTTGAATTGTCAGTAAAGTAGGGCACATGGAAAAGTCACAGCTCATTTTTTTAACTCAAAAATGCTTTTCAAAAAGTAGTACCAATGGTGCTCAATGCTTTTGCAAACTTTAAACCAAAGATTTTAATATGGAGTAAAGAGGGCTGCCAAACACAAACTTAGATTTCCAGTTACAGGAGAACAAACCATTCTTCTCTTATGCAGCGAGGTCCCACTCATGACTGAGGCTATGAAGTGTCACAGGAACAAGAACAGGTAATATTTTCAAATAAGTATCAATTCATTTAAGCCTTTTTTTCTCCATTAGAGATATAAAAGTTTTTCTTTAAAATTGAGGATAAAAAGTTTTCTTTGGAGCTGAGTGGCCTGAAATAAATTTTTAGAAACACTTATATAGCCTTGAGTAAGTTTATAAAGAAACAGCAATTAGAGAAAATGCCACCTATGCTTTACTGCCACACAAAATCCTGCCCTCTCAGAGAGATGGACTTTTGATTTCTCTTTCTCTGTCCTCTGCTCTAGATTAGGGCATGGAGGGGCTAGACTGATGCATGCAGGATGACGGAAGGCCATGCACTTCCAGTGGCATCCTGTCATCTCAAGGACACCAACCTGCTCTTTATAGATGGTGCTACTGTGGGTGCTTGCCAGAGGAATGACTCTGTTTCTTAGTATGTGTAATTGCCACTACCATTCCCAGACTTTACATTAATTTAGCTTTCAGCATCCTGAATGGCCTTTTAATAACTGCAGCCTTGCTCACAAACCTTTGAAGGCTCAGCAGAGGACACAACTGATCTACAGCCATTAACAAGGTAAGAGGGAGGGAGTTGGGAGGTAACTTCAGTCACTTCCACTGATGACGTGGGAAGAGGAAGAATGGTGGACAGCAGCATGCAGCAGATATGAAGGAAGTCAGATGGAAGACAACAGCAATGATATCTACAGGCAATCCTTTACACATCAAAACATGAAGCGCCTAAAGCCTGTTGCTGCCTCAGGAGCTCATTCCAAGTGCCCACATTCCCCTTCTAGCCCTGAGTCTGCACCTCCTAGCACTGTCAGCTGCACCATCACTCAAGCCATAGACACAAAAGCAGAAGGAACTCATGGTGTGGCATAACAGAAAGTTGGAGACGCCCAAGAGCTTGTGGGTAGTGAGGAAGCTCAGAGACAAGAAAGTTGTCACACAAAGACTTTTTGTACTGGCAAACTTTTAAAGGAATGGAGTTAGGCCTGAAGAATAGAATACCAAAGGGCACAAAATTGGGATGTTTGGGCAGAAAAACTGACACGGCAAGAGAAGAGGGGAGAAAGCAGCAGCATAAGTACCTCTTCTGTTGATGGGATAAGGAGAGGGGGCTAGAAAGAGATAAGGGGGTGAAAACTGAGAGCAGAGGGTGTTTTTCTCTGGATAGCACCAAAGGGTCTTTCCAGGACCAAACCGGGAGGGTCAATGAGCTGTGGTTCCTTGTGTGATAGTGGTCAGGGGTGCTGGAGGTGGTGCTGCCACCAAAGATCTAAGCCTCTTCCAGGTGTGCAATTCCTGATGCCCTCCTAAGATGCAAATGCACTAAATTTGTCCTGTTTGTATAGCCACATGTGCTGAGTAAAAATATCTGTCCACACTTTGGGAGCAGATATGAATGTGTTCAGTTTTAATAATGAAAAATCAAAACTTCAAAACAACAAACAGAAATTCAGTATTGTAGTCACCTCTGAAAAACAGGAAATATTTTCTTTAATATTAGATTTGGATTTTCCTATTGAAAAGATATATTTCAATTTTGATGTTTGGGTTGTTTTATTTTCCAACCAGGATTTAGTATTGTCAAAGCCTACATGAAGGCTGATATTTGCTCCAGATCTAAGAATTGGCATTCTAGGTGAAAACTGACTGAGAATTTGGTAATTAACATTTTCATTATTTTGGTAACAAATACATTTAGTAACTGATGATCTAATTGCTGAACTATATATAATACCATAATCATTGAATATTTTAAATTTCTTACATTTTAAAATTCTTGCTTCTTAACTAAAACGTTATTTCCATATGGAAAATTTAAGTTTTGAATATTCAGTGTCTCAGATAGTAAACTTTACATTGAAAATAGTTAATCTGCTTAATTTTAACAGGCTTCCCACATCAGAAAGAGCTCACAGTAGCTGAGGTAAAGGGAGTCTCTTTTTTTGGCATCTCTCACTGCAGGAGTATAGACATTCAGAAGCAAATGAAGCTGAAGCTATTTTACAACTGTCCACACTTACACCTTGCAACTATTCCAGCTCTGTGCCTGATATTCCTTATCTCAGAAGTCAACATGGAAAGATTAGCTATTTTTATTGTTTTTTCAACAGCCTTTGAAATGAAATAAAATTAAATACACTACAGTTTTTACACAATCTCTTCTGCAGTATCTTTAACTGTATTTCCAGGCAAAGCTATTGCAAACCTTTTTGGATTTCAGATTTGTATCAGTTTAGACACGGTACAAATGTATTTATTGTGAACATTGAACAAATGTTTCTACCATGTTTTCCTCAGAACAGTATCTTTTGAGGTTTGTAAGCTTTCTTTTGGAGAATATCATATGCAGAGAGCTCTCACTTAAATATACCTGCTTTACCATTTATTCTGCAACGACATCAAACTTTACATTACCAGAATAAATGATATATTTTTCTCTTAAATTTTAACTCAGAGCCCATGTAGATAGGAAGAAAAAACTTTCTTTGTCCTGGAGATTCAGGGAGATTTGAAGGAACTATTATCACCACTGAGCTATTTTCAGTTCAGCGTGAAAACAATGAATATTGAGATCTTAAACATAGTCTTTGTTGTTTAACAAAAAAACTAAAGCAAAACAAAAAAAGCCTTTGATAAGGAGAAGTTAAAGAAATAATAGGAGTAGCTGCTTTCCTTTTATCAAAGGAACATTTTTCATCACTTCAAATGACAGCAAAGGGTTTGGGTTTTTTTGAGTGTAATGAGAGGCATTCATTTAAATGCTCACATGTCTTATGCAGATCCTAAGCCTCTTCCACAGAGACTTCCCTGGTGATTCAAAAGCCAGGTTTTATTTTGTAATGAACTGCACCAAAGATTTTTGGCTAATCATGTCAACCCCTGCAGGAAAAACTCAAATTAACCGGAGTCCTAACTTCAAAGGTAAGATGTACATACTTTCTCTAATCTCTGCACACAAATGGGAATATGAAAGTCCTTATTCAATGAGGACCTGATTCCTTTCAAAGAAGACTGGAGCAGATAGGTCCAAATCATCTCCTTATGTAAGATTCTTTTAATTCTAACACAAGACCTGACAGAGGAGATGCTCATAGAGACATAAGTTTTGGGGAGCTGTGTGATACACACCTAGTGAAGTAGCTGGTGGTATAAATCTCAATCTTTATAAGTCAGCAAGATTGAGCTTTAAAAAAAAGGCAAAGGAAATATCCATTCTTTGAGGGAGGATAACAGCTGTGACCATTCAAAAAATCTGATTCAACAAAATTGTCTCCAGAAAAAGAGTCCCTACAAAAGACTCAGATTTTGCAGGACTTGATCAGAGGTTCTGAGGGAAAATAGATAAGCTTTTTTTACATTTTAATATAAATTACTGTTGTTACTTTAATATCATGATCTCAGAGCTGTAGGACAATGAAAAAATAACATGAATTTTCAAAAATTAATAACATTTCACAGATCTACAGGGGCCACATGAGACACTGGAAATGTACCAACTGCAGCGGACAAATTTACTGCTACAATTGCACTTCTTCCTTTCCTAAGTATAGCTAATACAACAAATACTGCAGGGAAGATGTCAGTTCTGTTTAATGTCTTGACCTAAAGGAATTTTCTGCCACAATCTTGCACTTCACAATCTCCATCTGCAAGGCAAAGGCTAACACTACTGTTAGTGGATCTTTATGGACCACTGACCGGAGAGAAGTGTGTAAGAGGGCTTGATGAAAGGACTACTCTGAAACATTAATTGTATGGCAAGCACTTTGTATTGGGTTTGCGTGGCAAAGTTTTGGTGGCAGAGGGGCTACAGGAGTGGCTTTTCTGAGAAGCTGCTAGAAACTTCCCCCATGCCCAAATGATCCAATGCCAGCTGGCTCCAAGATGGACCTGTCCCTGACTAAGTCTTAGCCCATCAGCAATGGTGGTAGTTCTTTTGGGATAACAGATTTAAGGGAAAAAATGTTTTGGGCAGAAGCAAATTGTGGCTAGAGAAGAGAGGAGAGAGAATGCATGAGAGGAACAGCTCTGTGGACACCAAGGTCAGTGCAGAAGGAGGAAGAGGATGTGCTTCTGGCACCACAGCAAAGATTCCCCTGCAGCTCATGGTGCAGACCAAGGTGAGGCAGGATGATCCCTTGCAGCCCATGGAGTGCTACAGTGGAGCACAGATGCACCTGCAGCTCATGGAGGACTCCACATGGGAGCAGATGGATCCCCAAAGGAGGATGTGTCCCCATGGGAAGCCCATGCTGGAGCAGACTCCTGGCAGGAGACCTGTGAAGAGAGGAGCCCATTCCAGAGCAGGTTTACTGCTTCCATGCTGGGGCAGTCTGTTCCTGAAGAACTGCACTTCTGGGAAGGACTCACTTTGGAGAAGTTTCTGGAGAACTGTCTTTCATGGGAGCGACCCCGTACTGAACAAGGGAAGAGTGTGAGGAGTTTTCCCCATGAGGAGGAACAACTGTGATGAAGTGATTGCAACCCCCACTCCTTGCCACACTGTGCTGCTCAGGGAAAAAGGTGGGGAATCAGGAAGAGTTAAACCCAGAAAGGAGGGAAGGGTGGGGGGGGAAAGGTTTTTTTAAGATTTTGTTTTACTTCTCATTTTCCTACTCTGATTTAATTGCTAATAAATTCAATTTTCCCCAAGATGAGTCTGTTTTGCTCATGATGGTATTTGATGAGTGATCTCTCCCTGCCCTTATCTGGACCCAAGAGCCTTTTGTGACATTTTCTCTCCCTTGTCCACTTGAAAAGAGCAGTGATAAAGCAGCATTAGTGGGCACCAGGCATTGAGCCAATAGCCAGCCACCACACAACTACATGAGCCCACCACCACTGAAATCCTAACTAATTCCATAAAGATAGTGCCTGGGGATTTATGGGTCCACTATTAATTCTGAATGGAAAAAAATGGTGACTCTGTCCCCCTTCTATATTTATTTATAATTCCATTTAAATTTATGTAATTTATGGAAGCTGGAAGTCAAAACATTTAACTAGTAGCCCCAGAGATCTCCTGCACATTTTAGGAACATGCAGCAATACTCTACATATTCTACAGGTTCCTGTTCTGGCAGAAATTTTCCATGAGGGACTGAATTAACAGCCAGTAACACACAACTCTCTTCTTTGCTTAATGCATTATACAGGGCTACATCTTCTGCCTTCCTAAGGGTAAATCCAAAACAATTAAAATGGGTAGACCTCTGTGTCCACTGTCTATTCAATACAACCCATGGAATTTTTATATTGACTTTTGCCCCTGAAAATCTTTGTTAGAATCATCTATTTAGTGTCAGACCATTCTTCCCCCAAATACTGCATTAAGCAATATCAACTTGTGAAAACCTATGCAGCTTATATTGTTAAAGTCCAAAGACCATCTAAAAAGATGGATGGAAAATAACTGTGACTCATCATATGTATTGGCACAATACCTATGAGAATGGGTGCAGAAGAAAAAGATAATTCTAACAGAAAGCAAGAGGTCCTTATGTAGCAAAATCCAACAGCAAAGAGCAATCAGCCTTCTACTAAATGCAAACTCAAACAGAGACAGACGCAGCTACCCTTGCCTAGCTACACTTAAGAGACATATCCAGAATATGAAATACTCAGAGCTAGAACAATCCCACTGGAGAAGAGCCTGGAGGAAAGTTGCTGCATCTTGTTGTTACAGATTCCATTTGATGTATTTTTTCAGCAGCTTTGAATTTCCTGCCCTGCTCCTGCATAATTACCCATTCATTGAAACAGAGTAAAAAATGGATTATATTATTTGGTAATTCATAGTATGAATAGTAATTTGCATAATAGGCCCCTAAAATCCTTAATGGTCTTGTAATGGAAATTATATAGATCAAAATATATCTCTAAAACCTATGTAGGGCTATTCTTATTTTTGTATAATGTTAGGTTTAGCGCATGTAGACACTGCAGCCACAGAGGTGATGGCTGCATAGCGTAATGATGGGCTCCTGTGGTATTCCAGGCATCACTGGCTACCTTACCTCACACCCATGACTGGATTGTGGAAACCCTGAACTAGTGACTTTCTAGACTTTTCCCTCAAGAAATCTTTACTCCAATCAAAGTCAGGTAGATATCAACAAAAAACAGCATTTCACATAACTGAAATTTTCCATATAAAAATTACTATTTTCAGAGTTTCTTTTCTTTTCCCCCCTCAAAAATATTTCCGATTACATGTGTTCCCATGCTGAGTGATGGGAGTTGCACCGTCATTCAGACAACATTCATTCTGCACTGCCACTTAGATTGCCTACCTCTGCCAGAGGCATTGCACCTTCCCCCTCAGAGAAGAGAGAGAGTACATCTTGGCACTCCCTCGGTCACTGGGCCAACAGCAGATGAAATACAGCTCTGACTACTGAAGACAATAAGAGCAAGAAAACTAAGAAAACCACATGGTTTGGTGGCATTAGAGGCTCCATATATTTCCACTGGATATTCTAGGTTTGACCCTCAAATTCCTTCGTTTTTTCTCTATATCATTGAAAAAAAAATGTGCTTATTCAAAGGTCCATCTTGTACTCCAAAGCTGCTTCAAAGTGAATGGCTTTGCCAACACTTTGTAATGACTGACACAACTAGGCAAGCTTGCAGAAGTGAAGTAGTCAACTGCACTGGGCAAGCTTCTAGAAGTGAAGCAGTCAACTGCCTTTCACATCCAGTATGCCACAACGTTATTTTAAAAACTCAGTAATCCTAAATTCTATGACAACCCTGGGAATTCAACCTATCGTAATTTCATTGCTTAAAACCTCACAAGCAGATAAATCTTGCAGACATTCACAACAGACATTGTTACTGTTGTGAAATTGCTGCTTGTGTCTTCTTTGCTGTTGAGTCTTCTTTGCTTTCCTATCTTGAACTACATCAGAATATTTCATGTATCCTTATTTATGCCAGTCATGAAGCACTGACTTTTTTTTGACAATTTAGGGGATGAGCATTATACACCATCAACACTGTAATCTTTATATTAATTCCAAAAGAGATTAGTCTGTGTATATATATTTATATATTCACATATATACACAAAATACCTGCCAGAATAAAAATATTCTGATAACATCATTGTGAGTAAGTCAAGTTAATGCTGGGTCTGACAGGCTGATAAGTAAACATGACCTCTGGTTTTCCAGTTTATGGTATGAAACATATTAAAAACATTAGTTTAATCAGGTCAGCTTAAGCAGATGGCTAATTAGGTTCTTATTGTGTTATGATATCAATTCACTTAATTTGCATGTTTAATTTATGGTTTTTACTCATTTTAATTTTGCTAACAAAATACACAAAACCTGAATATTCAAACTTTTCTACCTTCATAACATGGGTTTAGGTTTAAGTGGTAACATGGAAGGTGGATGTTCAAATCTGTAAATCATTTAATGTAGTCCCTTAATACAATCCCTGTTCCCCATAACACACTTTCAGCTCCAGATATAGCCAGAAAGCCATCTGACCATTCCTCACAACTTTTGAGAGGTGGCTTTAACTAACTACATCTCCACAGAAGCCTGCCTTTCTCATGGTTTGGTCTCCTCTCAAAGCAGAACTGAGCCAGCTGCCTCAGGGGCTCCTCTCCAATTCATCTCTGTTTGAACTCATCATGAGCAATTTCCTGCCAACTCCACATCATGTCTTCATCCCAGAGCTACCTACCCCCAGGATCTGCACTTTCAGGCATTCAAGCCTTATTCAGAAAACCACAGTAACCAGCAAAATAGCCTCAGTAGCCCCTTTATTTTTGGCAGTTCCAGCATTTTGCCACCTCACCTACATGGCTATTGAGACATGACTCACCTGAAACTATTGTCCTGCTATTCTGCTTGTCTCTTGTGGTTTTTTCTCCCCAGTAGCCCATATTTGATTCAGTACGTGTTTAAACAAGATAGCAGAGATATACAGTGAATGTGTCATGGTTGAAAAATAAAATTATTACATAGAGCAAGCCTGCACCCATGAGAGCTTCTAAAAAGCTACCACCAGAGCTGGAGACTTAATGAATAAAAAGCTGCTATCTTGTGACCCTCCTTTGGTTTGATTAGTTCCTTTCCATACTAGAGGAATATGAGATGACACAGGAGCTGCTGCAAGTCTGACACCACCATTCTGTTTCTTCACTCTCTTTCTCTCATGGTGATAGGAGCAAAGTAAAAGGGAGGAATCCAAGAGTTTACCACTGCTGCAATTCCTCCCCACAGGAGACCTTCATTCCACATCAGAAAATATGAAGTTACAAGATGAGGGCAAGATACCATGTGTGTTGTTTTTTAAAACTCAGATAATTAGGCATGTATTTTCATCCTAAAAAGAAAGTAGCCAGGTTTATAATCATGTAAATAAAGCTGAGATTCAGATAACAGTCATGAACCACATAAAGAGAGCCTGATATGTAGTTTAATTGTTGGCAAGTTTCAGCTTTCTGCTAATGGAACTGTACCCACTGAGGGTCTCTGAATCGGTACAGAAAAGGAGACAGAACACTTACAAAAAGGAGGCAGAAAGTGTTCCTTCATATCCTTCACTGGTTTCAATGTCAGCTTTCAGGGAGGGGACCCCTCCAGTCATTCAATTCCTTCATCAAACACTGAGTATTTGTATGAAATAATTTAATGATTAGACTTCTGGTTAAATTTTTCAAAGAGTGATTATATTAATTACTTCTGGAAGTTAATTTCCCTACATAATTAATGTGCCATTGAAATCCATAATGCAGCTGTTTAAGAAGTGTTGGACTATATCCACCAAAATCTTCCAAACTCATGTTCAGTTTCTTGCTTTCTAATCTAATAGAGTTTTAATTAGGTCTTAGTGAATATGTGTAATAGAAATAGGGAAAATTAATGCAAAGTTAGTCTTCTTTCTTTTTCAGTGTTGTAAATTATGAATGGGTGCTCATCACAAATTCAGCCGCTCAGTCAGCTTGCAAGCAATTACAAACAATTCTCACCATGTAGCATGATAGCATAGAACTGCTTCAAATAAATTATTTAAAAATCTGAAAGTTTTTTATTGTCAGTGGGAGTGAAAAAAGATATCTTCTGATTTCAGCACCTCAAAAACAGAATTATTAGGATTTCTCACTGGATGCTTCCCATACTTTTGCTGAAATCCAAGGGAATTTGCTTTTTATTAAACTTTGGCTTTTGATAAGAAAAAATGCCCATAAATGGTATTTTGGTAAATATGTCATATATATATATATGACATATATATAAAGCAAGCAAGAAGGCTGGCAAAGTAAATTGAATACATGTCCTCTGACAGGATTCTTCATTGCTGGGATTTGAGCACTTAAATCAGAAATTCATGTCCTGATGGCTTTAATAGGCTTACATGCTATAATGACCTTATAATGGAAAATGCATGGCTGCTTTCCCCTCTTGGTGAGGGGGGAAATGACTCAAATGTCATTACAGCCTCAGGCATTCCCAGAGTGCAGCAGAGCCCATGTCACAGAGATTTCCCATCTCACATTCATTACAGAGATAACCTGAAGAAGACTCAGTGCTATCACAACACAAAATCAGGTCAGCCAAGACTTGATGTAGCTGACTTCTGAAATCCTCCACCACCCCCTACTTGTGTTAAAGGGTTTTTTTATGGCCCAATCATTGAAGCTCTAAATCCTCACTCTGTGGATTGGTTTTTGTGTAACCTGCTATGACTGAGAAAAGTTGAGCTTGCCATCTTTGGCACTGAGGCAGATGCAGGCTATCACAGAGCTTCTTAGCTTCCTTTTCTTCACACCCTTTGGTCTCCTCAGAGGTCATGAACTTGAGGTCCCAGACATTCTGGTCCCTCTCTGGATAACCCATCCAGAACCTGTCACCTTTCTCAACACCTCTTTTTAATTGTAAGTCCAGATTCGGACCATCTTCAAGTACAGCCTCAGTTCTCTGTGTTTCCTGGCCATGCTCCTCCTTATACAGACCAGCATATTTTGGTTTATTTGCATTGAGAAAGCACTACTGACTTAAAAAAGAGTTAGAGCCTTCTGAATCAGCAGTGACTGTGAAAGATTGTGGTGAAAATCTTGTTTGGTGGAAATCATGAAATTTAATTATTTTGGGCTTCTGAATACTGGGTTGGAGAGCTCTGGTTCTCAGTAATTTATGCCCCTGTTTCAACAAATATTTATCAGTATGATTTTATATTACTGCCCAGAGTTATTTCTTTTTGTCTCAGGATTAACTTTATTCAATCTTGGAAAATACTGCTGACTACCAGCAGAAATTTAGGAAGAGTTTGCTATCTATTGATACTGTAGGTTTGGGGTTTTTTTACTTTCACTGCTCTGATTCTTTAAATTCAAGATGACAACCTCTGCTCCATTACATCAGGCAGAGCCATTACCTTATGTCACAGAGAAGACATAAGCATTACTTCCGCACAGTTTTTTACACTGGATCTTTGTTCATTTCTTTCCCCATCTCTCTCCTTTACAATTTCCTACGCTGAGCATCACTTTGTCCAAAAACACCTTATCACAGTGTAGGCAGAGAAATAAGACAGCTGTTTCTGAGCTCAGACCTGCAGCTGTTTCTACAGAAAAGAGTCATTAGACAAACCTGGATGGGTCTATTTGAAGAAAAAACATTTAAATGTTGCCAGCTACACACCTTTTTTCTTCATCTCTAAGACATATTTTGCTCCCTTTCTTACAGAAAATTTATGTTCCTTTTTATTGTTTAAAGGAGCATCTTCTCACATTCCTTCCCATAACCTGTTATAACAGAAATATTTCTGCATTTTTCTTCTCAGTATTGACTGACTGCTAAGATCACAGGCTGATCAATGGCACTTCCTACTCTTTAGAGGAATATAGGCAGAGCACAGGCTCAGAGGACTGTATTACAGATATTAAAACATCCAGCTGTTTTAATGTGACTGAACAGACCTCTTTTTTATTTCCTTTTAAAAAAAGCAGGTTTTTGTGGTCCCTATAACTGAAATTTGGGTGGAGGAATATTCATCACGCTTTCAAAATAAACTCTCCACCTTGACCTTTGACACCTCACAAGAACCTCTGCTCCAGATGCTGAAGACCTGCACAGCTACAGGCCAGAGATTAATACAGCCCCTCCCAGTGCAGGTATATACATGTGCTCATATGTGAGCAAGCAAAGACCCTTTGTGTGGGGCACAGCATGCATGAGCATCTGCACGTTACTGATACTTCTGTTGCTTCCACGGTAGAAAATTATACACCTAGAGCAGAGCTCATTTTCTACTTCCATAAGCAGTACAACAGATCACCTTATTATTCTGCCACAAATTGAGTATAGTTTTCACTGTGATGCCTCAGAATGCAGACAGCCTCTTTCACTCACAAATGAAACAGCACACAATGCCTGCCAGAGCCAATACTCCCACGTACCAGCGTAATGCTTCAGTAAGTTGAAGAAAGAAGCTTGCCAGCCTTTCGTGGTTGTCATTAAGCTAAAAGAAAAGTACAGAGATACTTGCTTAGCAGGCTGCTGATCTTTGAATACCAAATGCTTCCCCCTTCTAAAAGTCTCCTTTTTTCTCACTAGAAGCACAGGTGGACATTTGGCAGCTTCTCCTTTGGATGTGCTGCATTTCAAGTTTCTCCTCACTCTGCCTCTATTGTCCCATGACACAGAAAAGCAGAAGCTTGGAAAACAACTTCCTCAGCCACGCTGAGCCACCCCTGTGTTGCATCCCTACTGGGAAGTCCAATAGAGCTTATGAGCAGGCTAAATCAAGGCTACCTGGCTATTAAGCAGCTTTTAGTGCTGGGGTATTGCATGTGCTGGAGGAAAGAGCTACAGCAGCATGCTGGAAAAAACCAGCTGGGTGGTGCACACACAGCATGCACATCTAGCTCTAGATGCTTTATTGTCAGGATCCCAGGATAATTCAAATTATGTCAAATGCTGAACTGGTGATTATCTGGCTTCCAGAGTCAGAAGGTGAAAATGGATTCTCTGCTCGACACATGTGCATACAGCACAGCAGAAAACATGATCCTGGTTTTGGGTTGCTTTCTAATGTCATCCTTCCTGATCCAGCAACCTCTGGCTCCTACATCCAGCTTGAAGTACCCTGTTAGTCATAACTGCTCTCTGCTTTCAGTTCTTGAAAGAGATGACTGCACATCATCTGAAAACCCCCCTTTGTGGGAAGATTTCAAGGCTACCCCATGCAGTAGGAGGAGATGGGGATGAGCCAGACAGCACAACAACAGCTGGCAGCTGCAGGAAACCAGTCCTTAGTCCTCTGTGAAGAGGGAGAAGAAAGGGGAGGCCATATTTTGGTGCTGTGTATTATGTCTAAGGGGGAGGTGGAGAGCTGACAAAATAACCCTAAATACCCCTGTCCATTGCCTCAGGAAGAGTACCTTGACAGGAGCTGTGGAGGACAGCCCCAGGAGTGATGGCATTGTGCACCTTTCCCATAGAAAACTTTTTAATACCATCTCCCCAGCAGCAATGCTGTGATAATTTCCCAGTTCCTGCCTGCTCAGCTCACTGTCCCCATCCCACCCCAATGCCTCAGTTCTGTATGTGCTGGCTGCATCTTTATAATCAAATAGCACAATTGCAAGTCCCTGGCATGCACTGGCTGCTTCTCTAAGCCAAAACTTGTAATTGTATTTGCAAGTCTGTTCTAATTGCAAACAATCCAGATGCAATTTCTGATGTGAAGAAGGAAACAATACCTGTTCCTATTGCCAGCTATGTGGCTAGAATGTTTACAGTTTTACTTTCAAATGCAGAAAAAATATATATCCAGCCTTTCAAGGGCCAAGTCAGACTGCAAGAAATCTTGTTTTGGAGTAGAATTATTTCAGTGGGTTAGGTGAGCAGAACTCAGATCCTGGAGGTTAATGTTTTAGAAATGGCTACCCATGGCAAATCGCCTGTGTCCTGGACAAAATAATACAATATAAAATAGCATGACTAGCATCTAGGGGTGACCAGCTTTATTTTACCCACTGCTATTTCTTCTTGTTTATCCACCACTCAGATATTCCCTTCCAAGGTTTTTCCACCTCCTTTTTGAAATATTCCCATTGCAAAAAATGTGGTCATGTGTTTTCTTCTAATTCAATGAAAAATACATGGAACATCAAAGCCTTACTTTTGTTGCAATCACATTTTCATATGTAGAGCAACACATATGGCTTTATATACAGGTACAAACAGAATGATAGATGCCTCACTCTCTCCCTCTCCTCATATTCAATTCTCATTCATGTATGCTCAATGGAATACAGCACATGGTATTGTAATATAGCTCTTCTATCTCTTTATAGTAGCACATTATTTCTTATTGGTATTATTACCTCTAGAGGCTGTAAATCAAATACATCATGTATAAGTCAATAAAAGACAACAAAGTGAAAATATGTAAATAAATCAGGAAAATATGTAAATAAAAAGGACTATTTATTTACTGCCAGAACTTGCCAGCTGTTGAAAATAACCTGCTGCCCCTTCAAGCTGGCTGACTTGACAGTAATCTAGAAAAAAAAATTCAAGTGCCAAGCGGTTCTCTGTATGATTGAATATTTATTACAATGGGCATATTATCACCTAGGCAAATGAAAAATGCCTCTGGCATGTGGCAGCAAGAAGCAGCCAGACCAGCTAAGAAAGTCTTTAATTTAGAACTAAGGACTCCTAGATAGATTTTAAATGGACTTCAATTAAGGTACTCCAGCCAGGAAGGTCCATTGTAAGTGGGTTTTTTATTAATCCTGATGGCATGAGTAGTTCAGTATTTCACTATGAGTTTCACAAATGCTATATAAAGCAATTATTGATTACAACTCCTAAAAGTCGCCTAACATAATTATCTTAGTGTTTCCTTTCAGGATGCCTCAGACCTCATCAAAGATTCCCTCATTAAAAATGGATAATATGTGGCAGGATTTCTTATCTCTACTTTTTCTCCATGTGGAATTTTTCAAGATTCTTTTACATTCGTGTCACCTTCTCCCCTCTGAGTCCATTGCTCTGTAGCTGCATTTTGGACATTCACCTTTCACATCTCATGATTCTTGTTCCTTGAGATATTGAAGCACACCACAGGCAGCAGGCACATTTCCTCAGCCTACTGAGGCAACCACAGAACTTCTAAGCACAGCCACTCACAACCTATGGTGGAGAGAGAGGAAACCAGAGCCTACAAGAAGCTATCTGTGCACATAAGACTCCTTTTCCTTAGTCTTGGGTTTCTCCCTAAGCATTTTTGACTCCTTCGGCTATGACAATTTTTGATTAACATGTAAAGTTCTTCAGACCATTATGATTTAATTATCTATGGTTCTTGTTTTTTCTTATATTATTACTACCTCAAGGAGACTCTCATGCAGGGAATGCCGCATAGCATGGCTTTGCTAAGTCAAGACCTTGGAAGTTCTTAAGCACTTTGGTGAGCTAATATCAGTGTTCTGTGTACAACCACTTAAATTCCCTACTTTTACTTTTTTTACCCAGCACTTTTACTGGGTGCTCAGCAATGGTGGCATTGCTGAGCACCCAGTATTTCTGGAGCTGCAGAATTGCCTAAAGTGATCAAGGAGCCTGATTGCAAGAGCTGTTTTCCTTGCTCATGCTTATTCTCCTTCTTATACTCTTTCTAGTTTTGTCGCATTTCACTCCACATAGACATATATGGCACATATCTGCTGAGCTCTTCTAAGAGCTAGGCACTTACATAAATTCCCATTTCAAAATGATGTGAACTTGCAGAAACAACTCACTGTCCAGGGCAATACTGAGTGAAGATGGCTCAGCATGCTACAAATTACACTTCCCATTGCTAGCACAGCTCCCTTCTGCTGCAGGGGAAGTAATTTCCTAGGAAAACAGGAGGTGTACCAGCACTGCCTTCCCTGAGGGTGATGCACGAGAAAAAAATGCTGCTGGCTGCTTCTCTGAGCTCTACAGGCTCTCTAGGGGTTATAGCTGCTGTGGGAAAATATAGGCTTCTGAACTGCGCTTTAATAGGAACTAATAGCATCTGAAATAAAAACAATATATTAATCTGTACTAATAATAATAACAACAATGATTTAAAAAAATAACTTACTGGGCTGCTGTGACCTGAAAATTGGTCCAAATTCCCAGCTGCACTCATATCAAGTTGGGAAAAACACAGGTCCAAGAACAGGACACAATAAGTAATCTCAGCCCTTGAAAACTGATGATTCAGGATATAAATTAGGGTGCTCTTAAATAGAAACAAATATCACTTTTCTTGGTACCAGTCCTCAGAGGCTTGGACCCTAAATTCCTATGGGAATATTTCCTAGCCTCCTTTCTTGTCTCTGCCTATATAACCAACCTCCAAATTTATCAGTAGATTAAGTACTCAAAAAGGCAATGCAGCTGGTTTCGTGGCTAATTTACAGGAGTTAGAGAGGTTTCCTTCTGCTCAGGCTTTCTCCTTAACCTGACCCAGCATTTGCATGCTGTCTTGTCTTCACCTGGTTAGTTAAATTTAAAGTAAGAACACACTTTTTTCTTGCCCTGTAAAGAATCACCTTTGCAGTTGCTTCACTGTCTTCTCTTCAGTTTGCAATTACAGTATGACAGCTGCTGTGACTGAGGTTTAAGAAAAGCCAGCAAGTCTGATTCATTGGTGGAAATTTAGAGCCTCCTGAAACTAATAAGCAGAGTAAAGGGAACTGGTGTAATTTAAGTGAGAGCTCTGGGGCTTTCTGTTCCCCTCTTAAAAGGAGGTAGAGTGGGAGGTCAGGCAGAAAAATGAATTCTAAGATGCCTGAATAAGATTATTTGATAGATGATTTGCTACTGTGCTGTAACTGCAATGGTTCTGCTGCCTTTAGCATTCTGAAAATAGGGATCATGAGGCTGAAAGGTAAAAGCCTCAATGTTCAAGAGGAGAAATGGCAAAGAATGGGCAAAAAAGATGAAAAAACAGAAATTAGATTTTTGGTTCACATTATGTACTTTTCATCACAAAGTTTATTTCTGTGTTATGTGTTCTAGCACCATTGTGGTTAATGCATTGCTTAGAAAATTGTTATTTCTTTAACATTGTATTGGATCTATAGCTTAATCTAGTATTAATTCACAATTATTCAAATTTTGCCTTAAGAAACTGATGCTAAAGTCTTCCTTTTCTACCAAAATGGTTCTACTTCCCTCACATAGAAGAATGAAAAGCACAGAGCATTCAGATGGGTTGGAGAGGGCACATTCTCTTCAGCAGAGCCCACTGCATGTAGACTTTATGCGCCGATGCTGCTGGCTGTTAAGCACTCTGCCATCAAATCTGTAATTATATCATTATCCAGTTGCTAAACAATGTGGATTTTGAGTGCTTTCATTATTTTTTGCCTATCTTATCTGAACTTGCTTCCTGCCAGAAAAAATATCTAAACATATTAGCCTGTTGATTTTTGTGAGGTTTTGACTTTCATTAAACACATTTAAACAATATCTCCTCAAATCCAAGTCTTGTAAGAAGCACATGAAAATAAGATAGATCCAGTGTGAGCCAAACCTAACACAACACCTCAGTGTTCCTTACACCTGGAAAACTCTTCTCTTTGGCTAGTAAATGTACTGAAGTCTCTATGAAATTGTCTCACCTTTTCTTTCTACTCTTCTTTCTGAACAATACAAAAGGCCAATTCCTTTAGGTGCTGTGTTACCATTATCTCTCCATTAGTGAAAAGTGGTGGTTGTCACAGAAACTCTCAGCTCCCAGCTGGCCACAGAAAGAAACAGATTGCACATCAACTCTGAGCATTGCCTATGGCACCCTCACGGTTTGAGCAGGGAATAAAACTGCCTCTGGGGACAGCATCTAACTTTTGTCATTGTTCCCTGTAAGGCTTGACCATCATATCTGTGGCTGCAGACCAAGGTGGCCCTGAATGACAGCTAATGGCCTTTTCTTAATTACCAGGTAAAACTGTCATTCATTTTCTTTCAGTCACTCAGCATGTCACTGAACGAGAATTGATGTGGCTAAATTGTGTTTCATACCAAGCTGAAAAGATGATTTTTTGTGAAAACTACTGTTATCCATATCTAATGGCAAACAGATCTGTGCTTTGACAAAAGCAGCAGTATGACTTCAAAAAGACTTTTCCTTTTTTACAAATTCAAAAAAAAATTCCTTTCTCACTTGACTTCATAGAGCACTAAACACACAACAGAGAACATTTCACTAAATGCTGTCATCATTTCAGTTATTTGCTTCTCAGCTGCACCTTATATTACCTAATTTAAAAAGAAAATAGGTTTTCTCTTTTTTTGTGGGGCCCCTGGTTATATTACATCCTGGGAGATATAGATGTCCCATGTGTAGATAGAGGTGACAGCAGTGGAAATGTATAGATAAATTGTAGTGAGAACACCAGGACTTGGTAATGTTGAAATTGTCAGTCAGTCTACTCTGTCTCCAGAATTATCCTATTCTAATATTCCACTATGGTAGATCTCTTGATAAAAAATTCACAGGCTTGCAAGGCAGACTTAGGTCTAATGAACAGAAGCAATAGGAGGAAGAAATGTGAAATCTCCTTCAGAAGATATGTGTTGGTTGAAGATATGTCTCTGGTTTTCATTCTAAGACTGCCACAACACAAGAAGATGCTGATATTTTGTTATTGTCTGCATGACACAGCTCCATAGATGGGTTACTACAGCAGTCTGTATATATACTCTTAATGCAAGTAATTACTCTTAAATGGTAAAATCTCTATTCTTTCACTACACTTTGAAAAATGCCCATTAAATTATACTTAATAGAAATGTAATTACTTATATCCTTTGTCACTTAAAATAAGCTAACCAGATGGCATGAAACAATCTCAGAAAGAGCCTCTCAATTAGATATTTAGATTTAATTAATATACAGTAACTAGCTCATTAAGTTAAATGCTTATTTGAGACTAATAGTAACCTCTTTTTTATTATAGTTTCCATTTGCTGTAGCTGGCAGAACAATAAACTACAGCTCTGAAAAACATCAAGCAAAATGTTTTACATGTCCCAGTTTCAACTGGGATAGAGCTAATTTTCTTCCTAGTACCTGGTATAGTGCTGTGTTTTGGAATTAGGATGAGAACAACATTGATAACACAGGGATGTTTTAGTCACCTCTGAGCAGCACTTCCAGAGCCAGGACCTTTCCTGCTCCTCACACCATGCCACCAGGGAGTAGGCTGGGGATGCATAAGATGTTGGGAGGGGACACAGCCAGGATAACTGACCCACAACTGACCCAAGGGCTATTCCATATGTCAAGATGCTCAGTATATAAAGTAGAAAAAAGCTGGTCAGGGACACTTCTTCAAAACTGGTTGGGCATAGTTTGGCAGGCAGTGAGTGATTGTTTTGTGTAACACTTATTTTGTATATTCTAATTCTTTTATCATTATTATTAATAATCTTTCACTTTTTTGCACAATTAAACTGGCTTTATTTCAATCCATGATTGTTGCTAAGTTTTTTCTTCCACTTCCCTCTCCATCCCATTGGGGGTGGGATGGTGATTTAGCAGCTGTGTGCTGTTCAGCTGTCTGCCAGGTTAAACCATAACAAATGTTTATCATCTCTGATCACCTCTGTGGTGAAGATGAGAGTAATTGCGTGATATTTCTGAAGAGTAGCATAGTAAGAAAATTATTTAAACAAGAAGAAGTCTAATGTCAAGTTAGGTGAGTATGGGAAGTAGCCAACCCCTGCAACAGGAAATCTCACGATCTGAAGAGCATCCCAGCGGTTACTCACAGGGAAATGACTTTGGCCTCTAAAGCAGCTTCCAAGTCTCAACCGCCCCGAGAGAAATGTGGCAGGGAGAAGGAATCCAATGCAAGACATTGAGAGACTGAAATATCAAGAGGAGCACCAGGAGGTCAAACTTGTCAGTCTTTCACAATTCCACTGATTTCCTTGGCAGCCACTTGAGAAGCACAAACCTAAGACACATGTTTATGTACTCAATTTTCTTTTGAGCTGTCAGTAAAACACTGAGTGCCTCATGGGTATGTGGAAGCTGAAGCAGGTCTGTGCAAATAGCTCCTTTTAAAAATACAAAAATTCTTATGGTAACTGTTAATTACATCTGCAGATGACACAACATCTTTAGCAGCATGTTAGATCCTGAGTATGGGGTGAGAAAAATATGTCTCACTGCCAAAAGAAAAGCATCAAGACACTATATTATTGAAATATTTAATTTAACATGCTTGTATAGTATTCACAGTGTTGGTAACCCCCTAATTTTCTTTCTTTCATTCAAGACTTCAATATTTTAATATGGTCTTAGAATCTTTTTAAATTATTAAATCTGAATTAAATCTATTTAATTCTGTCTAAAATCTGTTTTGAACCTTTTTAAAATATAGCATAAAAATGCTAAAGGTTTTCTCTCAAAAGCCATTTAGAAAACCCAACAACTCAAAACTACTTTATAAACATTGTAATAATGTTCATCTAAACATGTTCATCTTACGGCTTCAATTAACTGCAATTTCATTTGAGAAATGTTCATGCTTGGAAAAAAAAATTCCTTTTATTTAAAACACCCCAAACATCCAAGTACCTCACAAACAAAACTAAGCACTTGTGATTATCCACTTGAATGCTGGTAATGGAATTATTGAAATTTGAATTTGACCCTTCCTCTACTACACAGCAATGTTAATATAATGCAGGTCAGACCTGTACCTTTTTTTTCTTATAAGAGTCGAAATAAATAGGATCTTTAAGATAAGTTTCCCATTCTCCATTAAGTTGACAGCATGGAGTCTGAAGATGAATTAATGGAAATGAGTGTGTCATGCAGCCAAGAAATGCATTTAGCATGCCAAAAGCAAAATAATTATCATTAGAAGAGACCTCTGCAACCTTAACTTAAAGGCCAACAGGTTGTGAGGAATGAAAGCAACTTGTAATGATGAGAATATAATCTACCACTTGTTCCTTTGCACATAGCCCCCTGCCAGGCAAACAAGTTAACCTATCTCAGGTATGAGCATCTTCACAATTAAGTTTTATCATTAATTGAATGCTGTTTCTGTTGAGCACCTTTGAAATGTCCACCATATTTTTTTTAATCTAGTGATGGGGCAAAAAAGCAGTATCTCAAATCTTTTATATTTTCCTAAGTAATATTCCTAATTCACCATGAGCCTTGGCTCAGGCTTAAAGGTTTTCCAAATTATGTCTTCTCCAATGAATGAGGAGAAGCTTTTAGACTCCCGGATCAGATATGTTCCAATTATTATGGCAAAGGCCATTGCTACATGTACTCAGCAAGGCAAGAAATATCATGTTGGAGTAGCCCTGCATCTTGTCATTGTCAGTGACATGCACTTGTAGTTCAGAGGAACAGAAAATATTTTACTGTTAAGATAAAATATGAGAACAGTACACCAAGAAATACATTTTCTCATGTTGCCAGTCCAACCCTTACAGAAAGATTGGATCAATCAGGCAGGTCTTTCACTAGACATCTGTTTGAAAATTAATGGAGAATAGTTCCTGATGTAAGCCTACTGGCTAACACTTTGACATTCATACAACCATGGCAAATGACAAAGCACTTTGATAGGTACATATCTCTTTTTTCACATATTCACTCAGCTTTAGGTATTACATATTTTGTGCTAAAACTCTGCTCTGCAGGACTGATTCATATCTAGTGTAAATCAATATGGCTTGAATTAGGTCAGTGTAGCTGTGCTAATTTGTACTGGTCTTCAATCTGGAGCATTGATTTTAAACTAATATACTATATTTCTATACAAAAGAAATACAGTTTTCATCTTGACATAGTACTGTATTTTGCATCTCTTCAAGGAACAAGATTAAGATGTGATTCATACTTTTTGAGTGATTTTCATATCAAGCTCCTATAAGCATTTATCATTTGCACAGGGATTCCTGAAGATCTTCAAAGGCACCAACAGCATCAGATTATCATCCAACTAGACAGCTGACTAGAGTTATCTAACACTGTGTATTTATAAATCTTATTGCTTAATTTAAAAAAAAAACCAAATAACCCTAAGATTTTAAAAACAAATAAACAACTATAAGATTTCCCACAGAAGAAAGCTGTTCTTCTTCCCTTCCCCCATAATCATAGACATCTTTGGGGTCAGCCAGCTCCCCTGCCTTCTATTGACTGAATCCAGGCATCCTATTCACAAGCTGCATCAGCAGATGAAAACCCCAGCTCCTACCAACAGGAAAACTCATTAGCCAGGCCAGCCCCATCACAGTCACTTTGAGGATGGGGGAGTCAGCCTGATTGAAAAGATGGGACCTGGTTCACAAGCCTGAAGGACTGGGGCAATTAAACAGCCTGTTTAATGAGCCATTTGGTCATAAGGACATCCCAAGGAGCAAAGTCCAGAGTATGGACACAGTAAGACAGAAATACTGGATATAGCTGTCCAAGGTCCATGCCAGGCAATGAGCAAAGATGGCTGGAGAAAGAGCAAGAAAATGGATAATAAAACAACAAAAACCCTAGGAAGCATCATTATTGACAGCACCTCCTCTGAGTCTTGGAGGAAATGACAGGCCTTTGCAAAAGGTTTCAATTCATCAAAACACCATTTTTGACAAAATAATGTTCTGTGAGAAAATTGTCTTTGAGTTCAAAACTTTATATTTGTGTTACAAATAGCAGAAAATTATATTCATACTTAATGCAGTGCTGAGGAACCTTCTTGGTAGATATAAATGTATTTATCAGCATATGTTTAAAAGTGGATAAAAGGAAAAGGAGGTGCAAATATTCTTCATGGTTTGATTGAAGAGTCATGAAAGATCAGGTAGCTCAAAAAGAAATTTGGTAGGTCCACAAATCAGTGGGAAAATCAGTTCAAATTCCTCCCACCCACTTCAGTGCACATCTCCTTGCGATGAGCATGTACTTCACAGCTGATAATTTATGTGGTCATGAAAAGCTGTGAAACTGCAGGGACCAGATGCCAGAGACAGGGAATCATAATCAATTCATGCCACAAGAAGCACAGTGGGAAAAAAAATAATATGGAATTTCACAGCAAGGAAGGGTTGGGACTGAGTAGCACTGATATGTACAATATGTATGAGTAGCTAAATTTATGCTATTGGTTCTTGCCTAGAGAAAGAAGAATCATAGATGAGCTGCACTTTGGACTTGATATAAAAAGGGAAGATGTAAAAAAGCACAAGGTCCTAACCAGTTAGTAGAACAGATATGCTCAAGAAGTTTCCCTTGTGCACCTGAGCTGTGTCTGAAGGAGTTTCATGCTAAGGCACCTTTTTCAAAGTATTCTCTGTCTGAAAAAGTAGACTCTGAGTAGAACACAATAAACCAGGTTAAAGTCTCAGTAGATCTATAATCACACTGCAGTCCATATACTCCCTGTAACCCCAAGGTTTCAAATTGTCTGAGAGGTCAAATAACTTGTGGCCCAAATTTTCAGAAATAATCAAAGCTCTCTTCTGAATTTGCACTTGAAATAGTTCAATAGAGCCTGATGTGGGATTCAAGTTTACAATTCAAGTTTATTTGGCATTCCTCAAGAAAGAAAACTCAGAGAACCTGGACATGCAAAATTCAGTAATTAATTATGCAAGGAAAAAACCTAAGGAATGCAAAAGCACCCTTACTAGCTAAGGACCAGATTTTCAGCATAGTTTCCCTTCATTCAGTGTCTTTGTCTCAGTGAAAAGCATTGCAGGCTTTCATTAGTCCTCTGTACAACAACAGACAGCTATGGCTGAGGCTGTACAGTCCATAATAATAATGGACTAATAATAAAATTGAATGTACCTGTATTTCCAGAACAGAAGATTTTAATGCCTCGAGACTCATGTGCACCCAAGCACTTCAGTCTCCCAATTAATCTCTTCATGGAACAGCTAATTTCCAAAACGTTTTCACTTAAGGACTTACTCAATTAAGCCCTTTTAGTAAACTGACCTCATGCTCTAATTGTCACTTTAAACAGAATACTGTTAGTGTGGTACAGCATTCACAACCATAAGAATAGATATGATCAACAATTTAGAATTTGTCTTGCAGCTTTGGCCATTGGGGATCATATTTTCCCTGACAATATTTTTAAAGATATGTTTTCAAAGTGAATAATTTTAGTTGTACTTTCTCTGAAGTCTTACTGATCTACATTACATAAATACTTTAATCATATATATATATAATTGTATAAAAATAAGCTTTATAAATACCTCACTGAATGAGATTTCTCTTACCTTTTTCTGAGGATCGACCTCTAGCTGGGACAACTGGGTGTATCAATGAACTTAGAAGTGGTGAGGATCAACAGAGTCAGTGACCAGACTGCGAAGGTGGCCCAAGGGATTTGCTTGCTCAGCTCTCATCCTAGTGCAACAGCTTCCTTCAGGAATGTTCTTCTCATGTCATGTTAGAGTAGTACATGTGTTAGAGTAGTACAAGGACATCCTTGTACTACTCTAACATGACATGACTATGTACTACTCTTACATGGCTACTCTAAAGGACAGTAACAGACGCAACAGACCAACAATAAAAGCAAGAAATAACAGCCCTGGCCTTCCCTGCATTCTTCCCTGCCTTGGCTATCACCAACAGAGAGGGAAGATCTGGAGAAAAATTCCCTCCAGGCTGTTCAGGTGACATTCAAGGACATTTAAGGTGATGGAACAAAATAACTCTGCACTGGAGGACTTCTTCCAGAGATCTGGTTGGCATAAGCACTTATTTTTTACTTCTTTTTCTTTACATCAGTTTTGTCTGTGGTTCTCATTCACTGTGAACTGATGCATATAAAAACCAGTGGGACTACTCTAGTCCATACATCCTGAAAATTCTGTGTGGGTTGGGCTTGTCTTTTTATTCTAAATTTGCAAAGCCTGTAAAATAGAGGTCTCCTCTATGGCCAAGGTATCAGGATGTTAAATTAATCATTACTACGTGTTCACGTAAATTTAAAGGTTTCATTCAAACCCTGTCTATTATACAAAAATTAGTTAATGAATTGAGATAGTAGATCCAAATATCAAAAAAGAATACTTATGATGTCATGTTTTCCCCTGTAGCTTACAGGCTGTAAAGTTTCAATCCTGAATCAGCCAACACTGAGAACACTGATTCTTGTCATAATTATTAAGATATAAAAAGATCGCCTTTAGTCACTTTTCAGACTGGCCCAAATACTTGTGGGATTTCTTGCTGTCTCTGCTCAGAAGCAGCCACTAAGATGACAGACATTCTTAAATCTTCTAATTTTTACTGTCTCATAGCTTTGTCAAGCTCTAGAACAACGAACTGCAATCAAAGAACACTGGAACATATAGAGATTCATGCTAAGCCTAAGGAATTGGCTTGGAGTTAAAGATTCATGAACCCTTACAGATATGGGTACAACATATGAAAAAGTCTCTCCTGGGAACATGTGAACCACAGAGGCTTAAACTGCGACTTGCTCTTGCAGAAATCTATGTAGCCATAGTAATAGAGACTTCATATACAAATAGAAGAAATAAATAAGAAGTAATGCCAAGTTAACACACAATATGTCCACAGCTGGGAACCAGACAAATCTGTGATTGAACCTCAAGAGACATACGACCAGAGTCTTCAAGAAGGCAGTTACCAAGTTTGAAGTGAACAACCTGTGTAAAGCCGCTACACTTAATTTTTTTTAAACAGGGCCATAGTGTTCCTCACATGCAGATTTCACATCACTTTTCAGTCTCTTAATTGACTGTAATTATCATATTTACATTCCTGAGGGGTTTACTCAGATGGTACCTCAGCTATATTTTGAAGACAATGGATTTGCACATATAAAACTGAAGGAAAATTAATTCACTGAAGAAAAACAAAGGCCAGTGACAGTTTTAATTGCCAACGTGATCAACAAATAAAGAAAAATAATTCATCTGAAACACAACAGGAGAAAAGACACGGACAAAAACAAAACATAAGGGAAGATGAAATGAGAATGACAACTATCATAGGGTGTTAAAACTTGGTCGTTGTAAACACCATACCTATGTTACCTCAGAGGTTCTTCAAGAAAGAATTCCAAGGTGTTGTAACACTGCCCCAGGCACTGACAATCAGTAGAGATCTGTGAAGTGGTACACATCCCTTCCATTCTGCACAGCACAGGCTTTGCTCTGACCTCAGGAAATCATGGACCTGGAAAATACAATTTCATTCCAGGATATTTAAAAACATTTAGGAGATGATGGATGGCCTAGAGGAGGCAAAGTGGGATTTAACCTGGAATTTTACCCATAATAGCTATAAAAAAGGATGAAGTTATGCAGAAAAATACTTTAGCAGTAAGCTCATTGCAAATTAGTATTTTATACCAGTCTAATGTCAAAATGCCATTGAGGGTAATGCTAACCAATTGCTCGGGGTTTAAGTGATTGTTTTTAAGGACATCTGTTAACTGTCTATATCTAAACCATGGTACACCTAACTCTATTATTACTATTATTGTTGTTGTTATTTCTGATCTTTTACAGACAATCTTTCTTTTTGCATGATTTTTTTAAGACTATTTTCCTGAGCTGTTTCTCTTCCCCTGACCATGAGACAAGTGACCCACTTTGCCATTCAGCAGGAAGAAATGCATCATTACAACTCAAGTAAAAATAATAAAGATGTTTCATAAGCAGTAGTCATTACTTGGATCGCTGCAGCAATCTGAAGAGTTTGGACTCCTAATTAAAGTAATCCAGACTCACATATGGTACAAATGTGTGGTAAAAAGTTGTTTCTTCAAACAGATTTATGAATGAAATTTGCACAGTATCTGTGAACTACATCCATTAGCTGGGTAAAGTATCGTAATTTTTGAAAGATGAAAGGCTTTTTCTACTTTTTCTGATAAAGTTTTCACACTTGTTATAAAACAATTAAAGATGAGGGAATGAGAAGGGAGGGAAGGATTGCATAAGTGAGGTTCAGGCCTCAGACTCCCAGAAGACTCAAAAAGCCGAAGAATCCTCTCTTCTCTCAAAGTCAGAGAATATTTAATCCTGTTGTGTGAAGTGCAAGGACTTCATATGATAACCTGACTTCAGATACTCTCCTGAGAAGGGATCTCCCTCAGACAACAGAAAACCTAGAGTTGATACTTCAAAACACTGAATAAGGGCCCTAACACGTTGCTAAAGGAAAAGAAAAGGAGAAAGTGATCATCACTCAAGTTTTACAGGAAATTGCTGGAGGCACCTGCCTCCCTTGGCAGGATCTGGGGCCGAAATTGGAGTAGATGGAGAATGGGATTTAGGATACATTCTGGTCCTCAGTATTTCACTGTCAGATGGAAGAAGACACCTTCCTGCCCAAACATCTCATATGATGAATACCACCAGCTAAACATGCTGGTGGTATTCAAAGGCTTTTAGTTTTCTGTACACCCCTGCAGACCTCCCTGAAAGGTATCCCAGGTTCTGCAGCTCTGTGACTGAAGACTGCTCTCTGACATTCATCACTGATACATTTAAGCCCTTCTTCAGATCTCAGCTTCAGAATTTAAATCACAGTTTTCAAGCAAATTTGGCACTATAAAGTTTATCCTCCCTGAAAGCAGCTTTCCAGAAAAGGACCTGATGGTCCTGGTGGACAACGAGCTGACCATATGCCAGTGATGTGTCCTTGCAGCAAAGGAGGTTGGCTGCATCCTAGACTGCACTGGGATGACAATTGCCAGCAAGTTGAGGGAGATGGTCTTTCCTTTGAGGGAGGGATTCTTTCCTCCTGATTCATCCCTGGTAAGAAAAACCTGGAGTTGTGAGTCCAATTTTGTACTTCCCACCATCTGAAAGGGTCTGTCTAAGGCCTGCCTAGCAATAGTTATCTGTGTTAAAACAAGCTCCACTTTGCCAACAGGTAATAAAACCTAAGTTTTTCAATTCTAGATAGCAAATGTTTAAGAAGGATGAAAAATGGATTATGCTGTTCTGCAAACAGAAGTATGCTTTTCTCTGAGGCTAGACTTAACAACATTATGGAAAAAAAATGCTTTGCTCAAAAAAGATGTAGATACAACCAAAGCACTAAAAACATACCTCCTAAGGCAGAAAAAGCTGCATTCATTTAATGAACGGTTAAGAAATCTGAAAAAAATGTTCTATCACTGCAAAGGACACAGCTTTCCATGAAAATGGCTGCAGTTCCAATCTATATGAAATCTATCAGATAAAGTAAATCCTCGACCAGTTCAAATTTCTTTTATACAAGTTCAAAAACATTGAGACATAAATGGAAAGTCAAATCTGAATGACCCTGAAGAGAAGTTACTATTATGCATTTATCTTGACTCTGGTAACTAGTTCTCATTTTACTGCATCCTGAGTCGAATATTTATATATATTATACGTCTATATACAATTAGATGTTACAGATATTTACTTAGAAGCAAATTATTTGATTACAAGGCATACTGTGAGATTTTAAGAAAGTGAACTGCTACTGACATAAGTCACTCAGTTTAAAAAATATTTTGCATTTTATCTTCTGCCTCTTTTTCACCTCCCTTGCCTAAGATGAATGCGCCGAGTCTGTGCAGGAGTGAGCAATATCCTCAAAATCTAATTATCATTTCATAGGTCAAGACATATGTCTACTGAAACAACAAGTTTGTTATTTCTTGAGTCAGCTGATAAAGCACAAGCAATGACATTACTTCCTTATAAGCAATTTTTAGGAAGATCTAGGAGACAGGGTTTGCCTTCTAAAATTTTGAATGTAGTAGTCTAAACTGATTTCAATAGATCATTCCCCTGATTGAACCAGATCCAAATATTTAGGATGCTTTAGGCCTGCCTCTAAGTAGGAAATCTGTTTATCATTAAAAGTAGCAAAACAAAAATAATAGTAACAATCTTTTTGGGTTACTTCCATTAGAAGAGACAGTTGCTGGAGTTTGGGATGCCTAAAAGCTTATACAAAAAGACTGAAAACCATTTTAGTGTAAATTTTTGGCAAATGGCAAAAAGCCATATCTGAGACATAGAACACAAAGTAATTTCTATTAATGTGACAGTCCTTACATACACAAATAATCTTTTTGTTGATGACCATATGAATGTTGCTTTCTAATTAGCAAGAAGTGTCCAAAGTTGTTTATAAATAACAAGCTGTTTAAAACATCAAACATAACACTTTTTATTAAGTGCCCACATGGCATTTTAATACTATTGTAATAGTATTCTTTAGAAACTACTAAATTCATGTATTTTAAAATGTCTACAAGGGTTATGAAGTACTTTTTTACATAATAATACTTTTACACAATATTTACAAGATATAAAATGATGCCATTTTGCCCCCTTCTTTACAGTAATATATTATCAGGAGAACTAAAAATTTGTAGATGACATAAACCAGTGTTGGTTCCACAAGTACTTCAGAATATATATATATACACACACACACACACACACACATATATATACTTTCTTTTATATATATATATATATATATAAAAAGGGGAAAGCCCAGTCTATCTGAAAAATAAAGAAGACAAATCTGGGGATTTGCCTAAATAAATCTGGGTGCCCAAAGAAGGTTCACCTCTTTCAAGTGCTAATGTCATTAGGAATGTCAGCAGAGGTCCATGAGTAAAGTGACAGAGGTCACAGATGCAGCAGACACAGCAAGTTTGCTTTATTTTCCTTCCTCTCTCATCATTTCATGGACAAAAAGGGCATCATCAGAATGCCACAACCAGTGGTAGCAGCAATTTCTTTTGTATTCGGCAGATATGAAGTGATCATAGAGAGTGAAACACTCAGGCTTTTAACCCACATTTACCTTTCTGTCTTAAAATCTCTTCAAGCATTTCACACCAAGTTCAAATAAGTGACACTTGCTCTACAACCTAGGCTGATGTTCTGAGTACTTAGTAGCAAAACATCCAGATAAAATTCCACTGGACGTGATTAATAGGGGTGTATTCAAGCTTGGGCATACTCATATAAGCACTTACAAACATCTAATATTCTTAAGATAACCCCTGTAAAGCACTGAATGCATCAATTGCATACAGCTTCCTCACTGAAGATCCTTTGAGCTATGCCACTGACAACACTTCAGGATATCTGCTATGGCTGTTTTGCTCTGAGTCTGTCCCACTGTGCTCCCACTGAAGCCCTCACAACAACAGTATGAATTAATAACAAAATAATAATAGAAATATTAAAAATTAGCACCACTGGCTTAAGTGCAAACTACCAAAACTTGTTATCAAAAGTCAGATGATTTGAGTAGTTTACCTATAAAGTTTGAGTTTGAGTTTACCTATAAACTACTTGAGTAGTTTACCTATAAACCAAAATTACCAGAATAAGTTATTGTAAAGCTTCAGGATACCAAGGCATTCTGTGTTTCCCAGTACAAGTGAGACATGGACATACTGGAGAGCCCAGTGAAAGACCACTGAAATGATTAAGGATCTGGGGCAGCTCTCCTATGAGGAAAGCTTGAGAGCTGCAACTGACTGTTCAGCCTGTAGAACGGAAGGTTCAGAGGGATCTCATCACTGTGTACAAATACCTGGATAAAGGGTGTAAAGACAGAGTCAGGCACTTCCCAGTGGTTCCCAGAGATGGGATCAGAGGCAGTGGACACAAACAGAAACACAGAAGGCTCCATTAGAACATTAGGAAACATTCTTTTGTGTTTAGGATGACTGAGGACTCCATTGTTGAACAGGTTCAGAGCAACTAACATTGTCTACCTGGACTCATGCAAAGTGCCTGACACTGTCCCCTGTGACATCCTTGTTTCTAAACTGGGGAGATGTGAATTCAACAAATGGACCACTCAGTGGATAAAGAAGGGGCTGGATGGCAGCACACAAGGAGTTGCCCACATGGAGACCAGTGACAAGTGGTATCCTTCAGGGGTCGGTACTGGGGCCAACACTGTTCACTAGCGTTGCTGGTGACATGGACAGCAGGATTGAGTGCAGCCTTAGCAAGTTTGCTGGTGACACCAGGCTGTGTGGGGCAGTTGACACGTTGGAGGGAAGTGACACCATCCAGAGGGACTTTGACAGGCTTGACAGGTGGGCCGATACAAACCTGGTGGAGTTCAATCCAGTGAAGCATAAGACCCCTGGATTGTGGCAATGCCAGACACACCTATGGGCTGGGTGGAGAAGTGATTGAGAGCAGCCCTGTGGAGAGAGACCTGGCTGTGATGGTGGCTGAATAACTCAACACGAGCCAGCAGTGTGTGCTCCCAGCCCAGAAAGTCAATGGAACCCTGGGCTGCACCCAAAGCAGCGTGGCCAGCAGGCCAAGGCAGATAATCCCGCCCCTCTGCTCTGTTCTTGTGAGTCCCTGCCCCAGAATGCTGCATCCAGCTCTACGGCCCCCAGCATAGGAAGGACATGGGACTGTTGCAGCAACTCTTGAGGAGGGACAAAAGTTGATAGGAGCACCTCTGCTGTGAAGATGGGCTGAGAGAGCTGGGGCTGTTCACCCTGGAGAAGAATAGGTTGCACAGATATCTCAGCAAATTTCCAGTATCTAAAGGGGGCCTACAGGGAAGCTGGACGGGGACTCTTCATCAGGAATTGTGGTGATAGGACAAGGAGTAACATGCACAAATTGAAAGAGGGGGAATTTAGGTCAGATATTAGGAAGAAATTTTTCACTGTGAGGGTGGTGAGACACTGGAACAGATTGCCCAGGCAGGCTGTGGATGCCCCAGCCCTGGCAGTGTTCGAGGCCGGGTTGGAGAGGCTTTGACCAACTTGGTCTAGTGTGAGATATCCCTGCCCATGGCAGGGGAGTTGGGACTAGAGGATCTTTAAAGTTTAGTCCAACCCCTTAACATTCTATGATTCTATGATATTATGATTAAAACTACTTAGTTCTTGATTTGCTCATCTCTAAGGTCAAAATTGATGTTGCATATGGTCATTTGAGGAATGATAGGACTGATAACTTTGAATCCCCTGCTTTCATCCTTGGTGAAAAGACTATTCGTGGACTGCAAAGACAAAAGGGATCTTTACAGTTCTTTCAGAACAGTCACCCATAGAAATGCAGAGGAAAGTCCAGCACACCAGTCTAATACCAGCAATGAGTCCATGAAAACAAAGTCCTCTGGGGCCCTGTTCTGGGGGGAGAAGAAATGGGGAGTGTCTCAAAAGAGGCTGGCATAAACGAGAAATGCTCCCCTGTATTTATTTAATGCAACTCCTTCTGTGTGGCTCCCTGTTTGTAACATTTTCATTTTCTCTTCTGCTTTTGTTACCAGTATTCAGTACCACCCTCCACTGAGTTCAAGGGTAATGGGAAGGCAAAATAACAGGTTTCTTCATGAAAATAAATGGTGGAGGTCTGAAGAAGAGAGAAATGGGAATCCAAATACTTCTTGTAATCATTTTTATCAATCCTATCAAGTCAGAAAGAAAACCTCTAATCCAGTCTTCCCAATCAGAATCTCATTGATCTTTATGCTGTCAGTCAGCATAAACCTAATACTGGGTGGAACATATCTGCTGAGACAGAGACACTAATTTATAAAGTAGTGACCTCGCCTCCTCTTATAATCACTGGAGTGAAACAAGCACTTTTGGATTCCATTTCATCTTGAAAAGAATGTCCAAAATAAGTCAGATTAATCTTATCCTAAAAGTACCTATTTCTTTCTGCAATGCTTGGAGAGAGCTGATGGCAGCCAATGCAGGCAGACACTTACGTGAAGACAAACATCAGACTGTGATGCTGATTTATTTACTAAGACAGCACTTCTCTGACCTGATGCATAGGGTGCAGATGAAGTAGATTTTCACTACCATTTGAAATTCTTCTGTTGTTTACAGGTCTCTATGTCAACTTAACTAAGAATCAGGTATCTCAGCAGGAACATGCCCTCTCAAGTGGGCATCCAGAAGGGGCAGAATGGAAAAAGAAATAGTGACAGCTGTCCCTACCTTGCTTAGTCTGCTAGAGGACATTTTAGGTCTGTTAGACAGGGATGCCACTAGTTTTTAGCATTGTGGCACTTTCAGTCGTGGGGAGCTGCTGCAATGCCAGGCTCAGAAGGTCCCTTGCTAAACCATGTGTTTCTTACAGATACTATGATCAGTCATCCTTCTTCAACAGCTGCCTCACCCCTCAAGCAGATTTTCAGGAATTGGTGGGACAGTATTGGGCACTCCTAATTCTGTTATCCAGTAGGATCACAGATCACAGTGGGAGAAAAGTATTACTGAAAATCATGTGGATAAAGGTTCAGGGCCTGGACATTCACATGCCACAGTAATTTAGAGAGTTGCTATAAAACTGGTAATAAAACAGCCCCTGTTGTGCAGCAAGCTCTGTTTATCCCAAAATGTAAATTTTCTTCTTGACTAAAATTTCCACAGGAATAAGGGTCATAAGACGTGAGTTGGAGTATCTGTGTGAAATACATCTATTTGAAGATGCTTTCTTCCTCTCCTTACGTGGCTTTTCAGCATTTCTGGATACTAATATTCTCAGAGAAAAAAAAAACCAGAATGTTGGGTCAGAAGAACTATTTCAGTGCCCTCCAGTATCCAGTACCCTTCACCACACCCTAAAGATGCACAGCCCTTATGAGCACAGAGAGGATCAATCTGAATTTTTACTGAAAAGAAGTCTGCTGGCTCTGGCTGAAAAAAAATGCAGACTGGTCACCAGAATCAAACCACTCTTCTGGAAGTGCAGCGAAAAAAAGAAATAGCAAAGCAGAAAACACAGAATCAATCCTTTCAGGTCAACCTACAGGCTCCTGCTCAGTAAATAGATTTTGAGAACAGAAATCTTTTTTACAAGTATATCATCACATATTCAACATAAACACGCTGAGACATCTTTATTTTTTTTCTCTTCTATTCAGAACTACTCCCCACTAAGGATATAATATCTGTGGTGCTCCAAAAGTCACAGATTTGTCTAATTATCTTCAATTCATATGTTTGTTAGAGGCTCACAAAAATCTATGACATTGAAAGACATTATGGAAAGATACCATTTCAATAATTGGAAGGATCATGGGAACAGTATTATAGTCATTTCAAAGGAACAGAGCATGAAATAATGGTGTTGGGATATGGAGGCGGGTAGTTTTTCATTCACCCTTTCTCTTTACACAGCAATAACCAGCATAAGATCAAAAATATAAAATCTTTCCCTCCTCTACACACCAATAACACGTCTCATGAATCATTTTTGCAATGTCTGCTGGTCATGTTTAGTTCCGTAATCACTTCCATTTTATTTTACTTTTTCAAAGCCAGAAACATCTGCTTGTTTCATATACTGGAGTCTATGCATTAAAATAAAAAGGAAAATAAAATTCTAATCCCCTCCAAAGTAAACAGGAAAAAATGCACTGATTTCTGTGAAGGCCAGAACTTCATCTCAAATCTTTCAGTTTCAGCTAAATTTTCAAGGTTGAAAGCCTTCCCTGCATTTGGGAAAACGTAAAACCACAGTCTCCATCATCCTGAGCCATTAGCTTTCACATGATTTATGCTAAAAGAGGTCACAGCTGCCTCAATTCAGTTTTTAAGTTCATGCAGGTCAATGCAACATGAATCTGGAATCAAAGCTGAATCTCTTTTCAGTACTAGTTACTGCTTTTCACATTTTTAAAGCACCAATAAGCATATATACTCTCTCTCCAAAATAAAAAATATCAGATAATGGCATGCAGAAAGAGATCAGTTCTAGGCAAGAGATTTTGTTTGGTGCTAAGTCTTGGAGTAACAAAATTATGTCCCTGTTGTTTGATGTGCTGGTTCACCTTTTACCTTTGCTCAGCCTATCCCCATGTGTTCCCTCCCCCCTTTCCTTCCTCTCCTTTATACAGGTGTATAAAAGCTATCCAGTCCTAATGATATAAAATATGCTGATTTATGCCAGCAAGCTGTGTGGCTTCATTTTCCCTCCAAATATGGGCAAGCCACCTTTTTTTATGTACACTCATTTTACAAAAGTGGTAATTCTGAGAAACAAAACATACATTATTGCTTTGAGTTAAACGTGTCATAGTATGTATTAAAAGCCCATTTACATTGGAAGGTGTTTTCCTCGTGGCATGAAGGAGAAAAATGATTTAGATTTATTTAAGAAATCATTTACACTACACATTTGCCCTTATTTTATATGTTGCTTTTAGTGCACAACAATTTCTTTACTCTGGAGAGTTCTTAATACTCCCAAATGGCCAGGAAATAAAATTAAATGTTCAAAGATTTTGCCATCTGGTGGTTGCAGATATCACACTTTTGATGCTGAATTTTGGTTGCCAGACCCAAATGTGCAGAAAGCAATTAAAATTCTTTACTTTGGTAATGCAGGAGGTGAGAAAAAAAGGTTCAGCGTGCAATGTGACAGATGTGAGCTCTTGGAAACACGTGAACTTCAAAGCCTATTATGCAGGGAGATATGGTAAGCACTGTGGACTTACAGAATATTCAGAAAATCTTTTGGATCAGTGCTATAAACATTATGTGCTGAGAAAACCTCACTTTCCTGAGAAAATTAGTTTATACCAGCTTACTCCAGAACCAACCAAGAAGGCAAAGGGTGAAAGAGACATGTCTCCTCAAAGCACGTACACAAAGCTAAAAACTAGAAATCTGACGCATGTGCACCTGCAATTTCCCAGGATTCCACAGAACCAAAGCCTTACTAACCTAGAAAGTAGGACAACTATTTCCAAGGTTTTTTTCTTTTCAATTGTTATTATGTAATTCTGTGTTCTAGAGGATTAATATGCCACCCTTTGAAATCCAGTTTGAAAGTCCCTATTTCACTTACTTCTTGCCCCAAAAAGGCATGCGGAACTAAAGTCAATACTGCATTTGGGGGTGTCCCATTTCCCTTGATTAGTCTACTAGCTTTCTCTATCAGAGCTCTCTAATTCTCATGGAATATTGGAATTCTTCATTTCTCACATTCATGATTATCCTTTAATCACATGACCGAACATTCCCAATCTCTGTTGTCTTTGTCACAACGATATGATTAATCTTTGCATAAAGCACGTAAGATCATTATCAATGGAACATCTTTTTTTGGAAAGAGAATCATCAGCCTCCCTATCAGCTTTCTTACAAAAACCTTTTCTGACACAAACATCTTTTTGGCACTTTCTTGTTCTCAGGAAAGAGCAGAATAAACTCAGTGGATGATATTTAAGTCACATTTAATCCAGTGGTCTCTTATGGTGGGCTTTACATTTTCACATTACAGTTGCTGTCTGCATAAATATTTAATTTCACCAATATTTACATAAGAATACGAGAAACAACAGTATCCCTCTTTCTGAGAGGTACTAGCTCATAGAGAGCACATGACAGACAGCACATAGCAAACATTACTTTATCCTGTGCCTCTCCTCAAGCCCTTAGCATTCCTGCACAACCACAAACTACAGACTATAGTGAAAAGGCAAACATCATCCTGAATTTCTCACAGACACTTAGCAAGCTGGAAGCATTATTTACTCCTGCTGGAGTGGGAAATCGCAGGCACTTGGTGCTAAGGAATTGAAAGCAAGTACAGTGACAAACAAAATAAACAGGGCATACAGAAAGAGGTCTGTGTATCCACTTCAGATCTGGGGTCTGCTGCTCTCAGTAGCAGCTCCTATGCTGCATATGCATGAACGTATTTCTGAAACTATGAGCCAAAATTAACTAAAAGGAACGGCTTTAAACAATGTCACTGTCAGGCAGCTTCTGACTGCTAGCAAGCCTTCACCAGGCTCACTAATACTGGTCTCCTGCAAGACTGTGTTTCAGAGAGCCATTATGCTGCACTGGTGGGAAATTCCAGGTTAATATGGCTCTGAGACACATGATCCTATCAGCCAACTCGCTCTGAGCTTCTGTACCAAACGCATGGGGACTGGCTAATGGAGAGGCCAAGTCTGCTCTGTCCATTGCACAGATGTGCTTAAGGAGCTTGCATGACTCCCCAGAATGAGAGGCTTGGAGACTGTACAAGTTTAGGACATTTGCTATCAACAAGGATCCTAAGACCTTTCAAAAGTGATAGAAACTCTGAAGCCTTTGTTGGCAGTTAGACATTTCTGGGCACTGTGGTTCACACATCTGCTTCTGGGGTAAGCCAGGGATGCTGAGTTCATCTTCTTACTTTAACACACAAGGAGAACTTGTACACTGCAGAATGCAAACATGCTTTGAGCTCAAACAACTTCAGATTGACAATGCAGCTCCTACTGTTCCATCTTTCTACAATCTTCCCTGGCTAGTTTGACCATCTGTAATTTTTATTGAAAAACACCATTAATTTTACTTTATTAAACATATTTGTAAAAAAATCCTTTTTTTTCCCTTCTACTCTACTGCCTGATTTTCTCTGTTGGTCCAACTTTGAAGTGCTAGTCCTTCAGCTGGCAGCTTTATATTAGAGTTATATAGACACTGTAATTTGAAAGGCCAGGAAATCCCTCTTATTCTCAGTATAATGTTTGCTGTCATGGAACTATGCATTATGAGTATAATAAGAATAGGCAAACATGACACTGCAGGAAAATTGGCACAACATCAGTTAAAATACACAGTAAAAGTTGTCCTTTACAGAATGTTTAGGCTGGTAAAGGGGACTGGGAGAGTTGAGCTGCCAGACAAGAGCCTGAGGCCTTATTGTCTTTCAGTCCAGAACAGTCAAGAACTAAATCCCATTCTCTCATTCCACCAATCTCTTCAGAAGTTGTTGTGACTGTCCACTGGTTATCACTTAGTCTCTCTATCCTTTAGCCAATCCTGGAAATAATGTTTAAACTATAACTGAGGAGGATCATTTTTCCAGCCAATCCATAATCTTCCCTCTTCATCATTTCCACCAGAGTTTACATGCTTCCTTTTCTGCTGCTTCTGCTACTTCTGTTATTTCTGGAGTATTCCCACTATGTTTTGCCAGTCTCTGACATTGCCATGAAAGAAACCCAGCAAGGAAACAAATATATACAAGTACTTCAAATAATTAAGGCTGGTCTACTCTGTTCTAACTAAAAATATAAAAAAAATATTTGCACTAGGATAAACCCAGAAAATTCTATGAAAATCACAAAATTCAGATGACTGCAAGAATGGATCACGGAAAAGAGGAAATTAGACCAGAAAGACTTTGTTTGATCTCTATGCCTAAGTAAGCAATTCCCTCAGGATACCCTGAAGCATATTTTATACACTTCATAAATGTCTGCCTGTCAATATTTGTGTGTGTTGCAATTAAGGCTTGCAGAACTGTAATGTCACTCTTCCACAGAAAATAAATAGACTACAACCAAACTCTGATGAAAAATGTACAATATGTTGTTAATCAACATACATTAATATGTGTAAAATTATAAATATGAAATGTGCAAATAATTGTTCTTGCAAGAACTGGCTCACTGCATGAATCCCTCCCTTTTCTTTGTTTCATCCACCCTCAACGTTCTGATTCAGAAGTGTTTTAGTGTGTTTAACTTCAATGTCCTGAAAATCTCTGGAAAGTAAGTGCTGTCTTCAGGATCTTGGCAGGGGCCCAAATGACAAGGGAAGTTGATCTTTCTAGGAGAATGTATTTTCAAATGGTTTCTGTCTTGTTTTTTCAGCACCCTCTAAGCCATGATATCACAATGCAGTAAGTGCTGGAAACAAAGATTTCTTGTTAGAGTAAGCCTGCACACCACTGGTTATAATGGGATTTTAACTCAACTATTTTTTCTAGAACCACTGGATTATGACAAAAATGATAATGCTGCTAATGGCAGAGAGGACAGTGACAATGTGACAGTTTCTATTGACCTTTACGGATAATGTAAAACTACAAAAGGGCATTGTAAATGTTATGCCTTCAACATCTTTATCTACAGCTGAAACCAGGCTAAAGAAATCAAATGTTTATTATATAATTATGCAAATACTAAAGTATTTCTATCAACACATAGATAGAAAACTGATTTCATTATCCCTTGATGAGGCCAGTTTGGTAATTTGGGGTTAGCCAAGGTGGTAAGTTTCTTATATCAATGCAAATTTTAATTGCAAACTGAATAATTGCAAAACCCTCACTAGCAAAAATGAAAAACAAGCTTCTTAGAAAAAGTCCCTCAGTTTTGCAGTTCATTTCTGCACAATCTTTTACTAGTTAATTGGTTTACTATTTAGATGGCTGGGTGAAATTTTCTTGTTGAATTCCAACACATAGTAATAATTTTAAGGCTTTTTCCCAAATGAGAAGATAAACGTAAAAGTAATTTATTTTATTTTTATGTCATTCTTCCAGACACCTAATTAGAAAATTATTAATTCCCACTGAAGGCCTTCAAAATTATAATGATATCTGCTCTTAAACAACATATGGATAAGTATGTTTTCAAGGAGATCAATAGAGGGGAAAGAGAAGAGTTATAGTTCATAGAACTAGGATGGGTTATTCACATTTGAAGGGAATAAATTTTGCAGTGAAAAACAGAATGTGAGACAAAATGACTTTGCAGGAAGATCAACTACTACAGACAGAGTAGACATGAAATTTTTCCATAATTTCTTCCCTGAAGAGGGTAATTCAGCTGGAAGCATCCAGTCCCCTGCAGTCATGCCTACCAGATGAATCAGTTTAAAAATTAACTGGATGGATAAAAAGGAATGTCATCTAAATCAATAACATAAAGAAATCTCTATGACAAGGGAATGGGAAAACAACAGCTTTTTTTCACTGAACCGAGAGAAAGGTTGAGGTGATTATTTTTTGGTAAACTGTCCCAAAAGTTCTGCAAAACAGGATGGTTTGACTGAAATATTTAATCTGCAATGAGCATATTTTGTAGTTGTTTAAAGGATGGTATGGATCTGAAATGCCACTTTTGGACATGAAATATAGACGAATAAACATTTCATCCTGCATACCGTTTTTGTGGGCTCATATGCTACTGCTGTGAATATCTTCTTTCAGGAATTTGATACATCCACATCCTTGCAAACCACAAGGTTAGAATCTGTGTGATCCGCTAAATTTCACTATATTAATAGAAGCCCATGCTATGTAGACTTAGAAACACTTAAGCTGTTTGACAATTAGTTAAACTAAATGAGAGATTAATTTATTGATCAGCAAATGATTGCTAGGTAAGAGTTTGTGATGATACAGTATTACCCTGATTTTTCATTATAAGACTTGTTGTCAAAGCTAAATATTTGAGATGCTTCTGAAAGTTTTCCACTCCTGCAGGAATTTGTTATACCATTATTAATAAATCCTCTGATTGTGAATAGAAACAAGAAGCTGATACTCACATTGACATAGCAAAAATATGTATTGCCATGAATTACCATCTTACCTAATTTAAGATGGAAAGATTCCAGGGAATTCCAGGAAAGGATGACATTAGCACAGATGAAGCTGCTGGACAAAACTTCAGAGGGTAGGAAAAGATACTCTAAAGAGATATTAAATAAATTAGACAGAAAAGCTGAAAGATCTCTTTCAGAAGACAAATTTCAAGGCAGTTCTAAGAGTACACTGATTAAAGTGCTGCAAGGTGGTTATACAATATTGATACAAGTTTTAGTTTTAAAAGTAATGAAGTGATATTTTTTACTATATAGTGTCTAAATCTTAAACCCATATAACTGCAGATTCTAAATATTCTTAGCCATCAACATAATACAAATGCTAGGAATAGAAACAACAAAATTATTGTTCTTGGTCATGGTAACTATAAAAAGTTCTCCAGATTCCTTTATTTGTTGTTTTTTAGGTGAGATTTGGGGTCCAACAAGAATTCAGTAATGTTTTGGAGCATTTCCCCAAAATAAATATCAGAGCTCATGAGCACTAGGTATTACTTAGTGTCTTATAGGACCTAGACAGACATAACAACACTGAATAGGCTAATAATTTCTCTTTTGCTGCTCCTCTGGTCTCAAGATTAGTAATACACAGGTCCTCACCATGCCTAAAATGAGAGGATCACACTAAGATGTCATCTGAAAGTCTGTTCTACATAATTCTTTTGCTCCACAGTCTGCCTGAAAAAAAAGACTTGAATGAGAATGACTCATTATGGATACCTTCAATTAATGCTATAACAATTTGCAGAGGTACAGATATATATTAGGTTATATATTATAAGGTTATTTCATGTAATTAAAAGAAATGCCTTTGCCACTTCCAAAGCAGGCTATTGCAGCCCAGTCACAGGTAGAGATAGAGGAGCGTTTCCTTCCTTAGACCACTACTTTTAGACTCTTCACAAACAGAAGATTTTAGTGTCTGCTCCATTAAAGCCTCTGCATCTGATTTTTTTTTTTTTTTGTTCCTTTCCCTTTTTAAGCTCTCTGAGCTCCTTTCTCATGATTTAATCATCTTGAAGAAGCACCAGAAAGTCTACCTCTACCCTGTCTGCAAATTTGAGCACCAGATTCAGAGTAAATTGTGTTAAGCCACCAAGCCCATTTCCTTGTGTATGTGCCTCACTGGGTACAAGCTGGGAGGCTGGTCCTAGGTCGGTACCCTCTTCTGCTAAGTTAAGCAACTGGCTAGAACCTACACAATAATTTCTTATTATTTGGAGGATAATACAGTAATAATGTTGCCAACAGCAAGAAAATTATATTAATAATTACATGTTTCCTTGGGTTTGGAATTCAGTGAAAAACAGAAATTTCTTAGAGGGTTTCTACGATAGGTCGTGATACCACTACCACATTAATGCAATTTTAAGTAATTTCTTGACATACTTTGTGAACTACAAAGTTTTCTTTCTGAATTCAGTGACTCTACAAAGACTCTTTTTAACCTACAGACCTGGTAGTTTATTTCCTTTTCTGGCTGTTATCAATTTAATTTCATTAATCTTCCATCCAGGGCAAAAGTAAGGATTCAGGAGTCTCATTTCCAAAAGCAAAACTATTGACTGATTTTTTCTACATGGCACTAATCATGTAATCTTAAACCCTTAAAGTTTAATACAAATGCTCTTATTTTACTGAAATAGACAAAGACTTGAATTAAGGTGCCAAGTTTTTGATAAGGATTAAAAAATTGCCTTCTAGTATTTTAATAATATTTCCACAAATTATACCCACTTGCAAAACCATACTACAAAGCAAAAAAAAATTATTCAAAGAGGAAAGTATTTGTCATATTAAGGAAAATTTTTGAAGTTAGGAATAAATAACAGGTATTTTTCTGCTATGATGGTAACATTAAGCACTGTTGTAAGTAGCATTGGTGATGTTGGAAGAACATTTATAAAAAATAAAAGGAATTAGATCCTTAGTACTTACAAAGGGAGTTTATATCACCCATTTCTTTAAGATCTAAGGATGTCTTGAAATATAAGCTTCCTCAGAACAAAGAGAAATTGCACTGACTAGACACTCTAAGTCATGTTTTACTAAAAAACTAGTGATTATGAATACTTTGAATCAAAAGTGCTTCCAAGGTGGAAAGTTTCTCTTTGAAGATAGTTGAAATCTGGAAAATGAGAGTCTGCAAGACTTAGGCTGTTCCCCAAAAACACATGGAATTTTTTGGCCCCAACTCTTTTCGCCATTTCTTTCTGTTTTCCCACTACTTTCTTCATGCCTCTGTTTCTGAATGTGGTGTACCACCAATCTTCACATTATATTTTAATAATTAATGAGAGTGGGACATCCCGGGCTATCCATAGACCTTTCATCATGTAGCTTCGCGTATCTCAAAATGGATTGCAAATAGAAGCATGTCCTTAGGTATCAAATCTGGGGTGCACAGAGATTTGCAAATGTTGTCTAAGGTCTCAGAAGGACCCATTGCTGAGTTACGTGTAAAATCTCTGGTCCTTCATTGTCAGCCTCCTGTTGATGTGTCAGGTCTCTGTTGTTTCCATTATCGCACAAACTGCTACAGCCTGATCCAAAAGAATCCTGGGATTCCTTTTCTAATTCTGGTAGCAAAAGGAACACAGAAGTAGTTCTCTAAGGCTTACATTATAGCCTGGTATAATGGGTATTCAACTATGCAGCCCCCATTGGTATTAATAAAACTGCTATGGCTGAAAATCTGCATCTAACTCCACAATTTCACTGGATCCCATTTTTGAGCATTTGTTCACCTGGTAGGCAGGACACTACTGACATCAAAATAGTGCAGTGGTAACAAAGAGGAAAGGCTGACATATTCACATCCTTCTTGATGAGTATTGTTTGATGATATGGAAGTGACAGTGTACAATGCCATCCTACTGAAAAGCAGTTTATTTGCAGCCTGAACATTGAGGTATCGAGCACCTTATTGCTCCACAGCAACAGGCTGAACAGATCCTGTTAATCATCAGCCAGAACCTGATCCTTCTGAAATCAAAGGTAGCTTTAGTATTCAATTTAATGGGACAATCAGGGTGTTAGTGGGAAAGTTGAACACAGCTGAGATAGAGCAAAATTTAAAAAAAAATCTCACAAAAAATGCTCTTCTGCATGTGCCAGTGACTGAATGCTGCAGAGTTCACTGACAGACTACACATAACACAGGCATTTGAAAACAGCCTGCAGAAAACAGCTTTAATTCCTACCCTCTGAACACAGAAGAAGAGCTGCAGAGAGACATGGGAAAGTATGCTAAAAAAATTTCTGGGGGAAATTACTGATTTTTCTATTTATTGGGGAATTAAGAATAATATTAACTGTGAGGCAAAAATTGAGGTATTTGGAACTGCAGGTGAGTGGGCTAGAAAATGCATATTATTTATGTGATAAAAGGTAAATCTTTCATTTCAAGATTTTTTTTAATTTATAATTTTGTCCATTTAAAATATTTCTGAATCTTTTAAAACCTGAGTTAAATGTCAAAATGAAAACTCACTTTAGTAAGAAAAACATTCACTGCATATTGAGGAAATAAAAAGAAGGGGACTGTGGACTGTTTGTTTATTTGGGTTTTTGAGAGATCATTTTAGTAGGAAAGTACAGTGTTTCTTGATATAACATCTGGCGTACTTGGAAATATTGAGCCTTTATTGGCACAAAAACCCTTCATCAAGCTTTAGAATTTTTGGGGAAAGGGGACCCGGTTTTTACTGTGGTGAAAGAGTTGTTCAAAAAGAATTTCAAACACACTCCAATGTCAAAAAAGCTACATTTGTCAAATTAGGTGGATTTTCTCACCATTCTGTATTAAATAGCACATTTTTTACTTCCAGTTCCTTTCCTTTTTCCTGGTTCCTTATCATGAAAAGAGGCAGTTATTGTACAAACTGACCCCCTATATTTAAAAACACATGCCAGATGTCTTAGAAGGACATTTTGTGGCATTTAAAATATCTATTCCTGCATAGAGCATACTACAGCCTTGAGATCAGAACACAATAAAAGAAACCCCACTGCGACCCTCTTCTACCACACACATGCAGTACACACTGTGGCTGAGTCCAGGAACCTCATTTGCAGTATCAGACAGAAGGAAACACTTTCAAGATTATCTTCCTTCCAGATGTTAATCTAATTTCCACCTGCTAGCAAGGGATGATGAGAATTCACTGACCTGAAAGAGTGAGTAGTTACAAGGTAAAAACATAAAACACATAGTCACTGCTTCATCTCAAATATATTTCTTCTTATACATTTCATTGCTCATTTTAAACCACATTTTTCTGGGCTAATATAACAAATATTCTTGGCTTTCCACATGGGGTATAATGTACTCTGAGTTAACAATACATATAATCTTTTCCTCTCCCAAGTATAGTTTCGGAATGATTTCATGCCACGAGGAACTTCTTGAATGCTAATTTCTGAGCAGTTGCCTTGACAGGTTGGGATAGAGAATCTTCTGTATTTATTTATTCTGTACTACATAGAGAGCTGCTGGACTACAGAAATGCTTGACTGGTTGCAGCCGCATATCTTGCCTACAATGGACCTAATTTAAATTTCTCTTACATTGATTTAACTACACTGGAATCAATAGAATTCCTCTTGATTTTCATTAGTGTAGTGTAAGAGACAGGGATTAGGCTCAGTGTGTTGAATGCAGAAACTTCTGTTGTTGTTTAAAAGAACTGCAAGTGAAGTCCAGTGAAAAGAATGCAATTAGTGTCATTCCAGGCTGACATTCTCTTTTGTTCAGTTCTCCATTTTTTTTTTTTTTTTTGTTTCAGACCAGCCTATAGATGAGGGTTATGGATCAGATTGTTTTGTAGTACTAAAAAGCCAAAGAGAGGACAGCAAGAAAAACTAACTGTAAAAGAACCCTGCAACTCCACTGAAATTAACTGAGCTGAACAGATGTGAGGAACATTAGAACTTACTTTCAAGAGGCTGGAAAATTACAGGTATATAAATTTTTCAGCTTCATGAAGACAAAAAAATGAAATTGTTGTAGAGAGGCAATCCAAATGTTTTAGATTTGTCCCTACCTCTGATTAAGGTTTATGTCTCTACTAAAATCAAATGTAACCAATACCTGTGAAGGATCATGAGAATTATGGCCTCAGAGCTCAGGCTGGAGGTAGTCTACAGGTGAAGATTAAGGATGCCAACTTATTACAAAAGGCTATACCCTGTCTAAGGCAGAAGGAATAAATGAATAAAGATCAACTGTAATTAATAATGTTGATTGTTGGATAGACAAACTTTTCTCTAAGTTCCTGGAAATTTTTGAGGGCTGAGTATTCTAAATTAGGCTACAGGGGAAAAAAAAACAAACACAAAAACAAACAAATAAACATAAAAAAAACCTCTCCAACCTAGAACTACATCCAGAAAATATCTTCCAATTTCTTACTCATTGCTGTTTGGCACCCCTTTGATCCTTGACTGGGAATTGAAATCAGCACATTTCTGTGCTCAGTGCGCAATGACTGTCTTTTCTGCTTCTGCTAAACTGGTAGACACATTTTGAAAATATCCCCAAGACTCTTGCTCAGCTGCAGTTTCCCTTAGAATACTCCTTGCATTAACCAGGATGAAATCCCAGCCGAGCACTATTCCAACACTGCTCTTTTTGGCTTTGTATCTTCACACTCTCTGGCTGCCTTCATGCAACACCCAGAGGCATTCAGCATAATTTCAGGTTCCTGCTCTAAAAACACCGTTCTGAAAGGCTGCTACATACTCCCCACACTATTTCAAATCCTTTAAACTGAAAAGAAACACAAACAAAATAACAATTTTACCCTCCAGCCACTTGGGGCCCAGTGGAGGCAGAAGGTCAAGTGCCTTAGAGTTTGGATGCAGCTTGTGACATTTGGCCTGACAGCCAAGACACAGTCCCTGGCCTAATGCTACTTAGTAGCCCAGATGTAGCCAGTGGGGCCAGAATTTTTTTTTCCCAATTAATGGTAATCAGAGATAGAAACAGACAGGCATTTTTGAGACCCTCAAAAAAACTTATCAAATACCTGCTTTAGCTGCTACAGTAGGGTAAGACAGAAAAAGGGAAGACAGGAGGTATGTGGCAATGTATCAGATAACATTTATTGCCTACCTGTAAAGAGAGCAACACATTATTTGAATAAACATGCAACATGTTTTCCTGGCAATGCAAAGCACATACACCAGAGAGGTACAAAGCAGAGCTGTTCAGTAAATACAAGGATTTGCTCTGTTTGTTGAAGTGGGTCCAAAGGAATCAAAGTTTTTCTTATCACAGATCAAAATCTGGTTTAAAATCCTTTACCAAAACACTATTCCAAACAAAAACAGAAAAAAAGAAGCATAAGGATTTTGAAAAATGTGGCAGGGGTAAATTCTGGTACTTTATGGTCTGAAAAAAATGTTTTTAAAGAGCAAACCCTTTTCACAGGGGCTCAGTTGCATCTGACACTTTGGCTGCAGTAAATCTAATGTGAATCTTCAGGATAAGAACAATTGAGGTAAAAAGGGCATACTGAATAATTATCACCTATACACTAACCAGTAGAAACCCAACAAAGCTAAAATTTACAATTAAGATTTTTTTACCTTTGTGAGGCAATGCTGTGCTGTGCGAAGCTCCTGCACACTGTGAGTCTGGGATGCACAAAGAAATGTCAGTGTAGGAGAAAACTGCTTTTGCAAAGATGGAAAAGTCTGTAGTGACCTCTTCCAGGCACTTGGGGTCAGAACAAGGTTTGGAGGCAAGTCAACTCTTCTGAGCAGTTTAGATGTATCTCAAACACCGTCAATTCAATCGAGCTAATAAAGAATTATTTTGAGGTGCAAAGCTATTTCACCTTAGAGAGAGCACCAGGAGTCATTCTGTCTCCTCTATGCCACAGGCTCTGCAAATCTAGGACATGACCGAAAAAAAAAAAAAAATCAAACTTAAAGCCCATTCAGGGCTCAATTCTCAATTTTTTAAAGATTTTGACACTGTCAACCCTTATTCACTGAAAGGGAGTTGAGAAACCTCTGAAAGTAAAGACTACAGGAACATAATAGGATGAAGAAGACAGTCTTTCTTTTGAAATCTGTTTTGAAACTCTTAACGTGTACAACTGAAAAACTTTAATTTGAAGCTTATCTTCAACAAAATCAATACTTGGAAAGCTTGGCAGACTGTACTGTGTTTAGAAAAGGAAGAAATTTTTCACAGTGCCCATTACAAGGTAAGAAAGGACTTAATAAATGTGAGTTTTAAAAAGACTGTAAGGACTGATTTGAAGATAGACCATTAGACTAGTTCTACTTCTGAAGCAAGAGCAGACTCTGTCCTGAGTGTCTTAGTAAACAATAATTCTTACCAAAGAGCACCATATCCAACTTGTTGATCATTGAAAACGCTTGCAATTTCCTGAAAAGTCAACATTTTTCAACTGAAGTGTCTGAATCAAGTGTAGCTAATCTTCTTCAGTAAAGCAAAATCAGGAGGTCAAGACATTGAAGCTGATGTATACCACTGAGAAACATAATCTCACCTTTTCTGTGGTTTCATTATATCTTTTTAGTTAGATAAGGATTATACTTTATGGATTTTTCATCACTTTTTTATTGAAACTGGCCCTTCAATTAATATATTATGTAATACACTTCAGGTCATAAAAAATCAGACTGTTTTAATTTCAAGTCTGTACCACAAAGCATATTATGAAAGATATATAACTAGTCTTCAGACACTGAAAGTGACTCTCCATCATCCCTATCTTTATCATCTTTCAAGAACTTAAAAATTACCTCCAGCAAGTTTTCATGCAATCTATAAATGTCACAGATCGTGGGAAACCCAAAGCTGTAACTTTTTTCCCTGCTAGTAAGTGGACAAGATATTTGTGAAAATGTATGAAACTTCTGAACTACTAGGATACATTATCTTACTTAATGGTAAATCTTGGAACAAATTACTATTCAATTTGCTGATACAATCAAGTGATCTCTCCCACTGACTACACCTGATAAAGTCTAGTTGTCTAATTCAGCCTGCACATTTACTGCATTGTTGATGTTCCTGCAAAAGTCACTTTGTCATTTCCTGTATTTGGGCATTTTTTATTGACTAAAGAGCTTCAAGAGTTTTGTTCTTAAGAGCTGAGCTAGAATTATTTCTACACATTGACTTCCACCTGACAGTCCAACATAAACAATTGAAAAACCCATGCATAAATTACTTAAACCCTATGGCAACTGTTGCTACCTTTACCGGCCCATGTAAAATCATTTTTCCACTCCTGACAGAAAATGCAAAGCTTTTCTTCTCTTGAGGGCATGTACCTAACTTGTTGATAGAATGTGACCATCACAGTCACTGTCATGCTCGTGGCTCCTGCAGGGATGTAATCGGAGACACTAAGAAGACATTAATAGTTGGACTCCAGACCATAATAACTCTGTTTCACCACCTCTGTGCTAGCCAATAAATTCTAGATATCGAACGGAACACAATCATTGTGTAGCCAACTATAAAGTCACAGGGTATTATCATCATTAAATACACAGATCATTAAGTTTATATGGCAATATTTGCTGCATTTCTTTTAGATACAGAAAAGCTGCACTGAAAATACACTTCAGATACAGCCTGGGCTTTTTTTAAGTGGTAGTTAAAAGTCATACTATATGCAGTTTTCAAATAAATGTAGAGTCCTTTAGAAGGCACTACACAAGTGTATCACACCTACTTGTTCACAGCACTCAATTTTGGTCAGAAAGTTGATGAAAAACTTACATAGATTTCTAAAAAAAGTATTTCCAACTTCATTGCTCAGAAGTCTCTCCTTGGAAGGGGAATGCACTCAAGAATGTCCCAAGTATTTTGCTTTAAGCTGTGTTTTTCTGTCTGCATGCACTGGTGTAGGGATCTTTTTGAGTAAGACAGATGAAATCCTCACCTTCTGTTTCCTTGTTTTTAGATGTCATTTCACAACATGACTTCTCTGAAACCCACACCCAGCCCTTTTAATAACCTAACTGAAAACCCATCTTACTATTTTATGACCATCACACATGTCTAACCTACCCTCCTACCATCTGCTCAGCAGTCAAGAGCTCGTGGCACACCATGTCTTCCTCTCCAACAACATGCCCCACCATTTATAGATTGTTGATGACATTTCCAGAGAGGTTTAAGTCATCTCAGAACCAATGTCCAGCCAGGAGGAAGTGGCTTCCTACCATGCTTTCAGCCATACTGTGGGGACAGTACTCATTAAGCCTTTGCAAGAAGGGTACTTAGTGCCTATATACTGGGAGCATTTTTAAACCAAAAGAGCATAGATTTAGACTGGACATAAGGAAGAAGTTTTTACAATGAGTGTGGTGAGACACTGGAACAGGTTGCCCAAAGAAGAGGTGGATGCTCCATCCCTGGAAAGGTTCAAGGTCAAGCTGGATGGGGCTTTGAGCAATCTGATCCAGTGGAAGGTGTTGCTGCCTGTAGCAGGGTGGCTGGGATTATGTGATCTTTAAACCCCCTTTCAACTCAAACCATTCCATTATTCTTTGACTTGCTGTTTAAATAGGAGACCTTTCAAACTCTTTCTCAAGTGTCATTTCCTCATCTGTGTTAAAAGTATAAACAGTAGAAATGTGCTATAACATCAGGTTTCAATAAGCATAGGCATAACCTTGCAGACAGACACAATTTTTGTTTCACATGTGATGTGTTGTGCAGGGGGTTATTTGTCTTTCTTCAGCTTTGTGGCTAAGTGTCCCCAGCCTGAATTCTGATGCTACCTTAATTAACAGTAACATTTCTTTGCAGAGATCTTTACAAAGATCCTAATTGAGCTTTCCGATTATTCATGTGAACAAAATAAATGAAAGATAGGAGGACCAGTCCTCTAAAATATTGCATATGGTATAGATTCTGCTCAAAGCTTTTAGGCACTAAATGAAGGAATGCTGGATTTGCTTAAAAAAAATCATTAGAAGGAAGGATGACAGCCCTTTCTCTCCATGCTCTCCTTGTGCACACAGGTGTACTTCTACATTACAATATACATGTCTATCATATCTCCTGGCAAGGAGATGAGACCTGTCTCTGAGGGGGATGACGCTATGCCCTTCTCCTCTCCCCTACATCTAGAAAAGTACTCCAAACAGGACCTCAGGCGGTATAATGGGAATAACAGGGAGGAAATAGGGAAAATGGAAGAGGATGATCGTTCTCAGCTCTTTGTGCTGTTGACAGGCATTCATGCATCCAAAGAGAGGAGAAATCATACAGTGGGAAGGACAGCAATTACAGGGGATGGACCTGGGGCTTCCGACCCCATTCCCTGAGATTTGCATACATTTAACCTGAGTCCATTACTGAGCTAAAAGTAAAACAAAGAAATGGAAACTTTGGGTCACTTTCCTCCCAGGAAAGCACTCTAATCATGAAGCTACATTCAGTTTGCCTCACATCGTCCTCTCCCCATGTCTGGATTTGACAGTGTCCTCAGGCTTCAAAAGAGACCCAAAAAATGCTGTCCCTGTGTTTGGAGCCTGCATTTCCCTGTTAGATAAAAAGAGGCTCACTGGCACAGGGCAGGCTTCCAAGCATACTTTGCTTTCCCCTTTCTCTCCATGACAGCAGCATCAAAGAACAGTAGAGACAATTGTTGGAGAGGACAGCACATTATCTGCTCTCACTTGCAGACATCCAGCACACCCAACAACGAGAAACCTGTAGAAAGCACGTTTTAGTGCCTAGTGAACATTTTTTTTCCAGTTTTGAGAAAACTGGCGGACATGAACTGACAAATGACTATACAATTTTCAAGTTGTGCACATAATAAAGTCATAAAGGTCTTAAATCTAAGGAAAATTAAGCTCTGTGGAAAAATATCAGAGTAGCCAATGGCGACAACTAGATTCCAAGAAAGGCTGATTATTGCCTTGTGCCACATGTGCCATTTACTTGACATCTAAAAATACACCCGTTAAGAGCTGGAAGCACTTACTCCTTTCTGTGTGTACAGACATTGTCATGACCAGAGTCGGGCTTGTATCAGGTTCCTGGAGAGAAGACAAACCTCATGAGTGGCCATGAACACATCTTGTCTAGCACAGAGCACCAGCTTGAACATAAGTTGCCCCTCTGCAAAAAGCAAGGAATTGGAGAATGGACTCTAGTTGCAGCTAAAATTAATGAGAGTAATGGAAAGAGCAAAATTTTAGTAATTCTACTATAAAATCCAAAAGACCGGGAGAGATAAGGTCAAGAAACAATGACAAAGCCAGTCTGGATTTACTGGGTGTTTTTCCAGATTAGACAATCTTCTCTTTTAGATTTTAAAAAGAGAATACTTGAAAGTTATATTGCTTTTCAGAAATTATGGAAGGTTTAATGATAATTAAAGATCAACATGCAGAAAAATGTTTTATGGTTCTTATCTTCATAAGTCAACAGTTACTAATAAACACACTGTACTGCCCTGATTAGAAAGGTTGGAAGAAACAAAGTTTCCTGTTTTCAGTTTATTCTGCAAAAGGCCCTTGTTGACAGTGTTTTGCTTGCTGTGAGCACAGGAGGAAGACAAGAACAAAGTGAGATTGTGTAAAAACTTCAAAGTATTGCCTGATGATTGACTGATTATGCTTGATTGATAATATCTCAAGGTGATTCTGCAAACCAGAAAATCCTGTGCTGGTCCCACACTGAGATGCATGAGATAGACAAATTGCTCACCTCTATTTACAGACTAATAGTAGAAACCCACCTTTCCAATAAAAACATCAAAGAGTGGAAAAACAAACATATACCGCAGTAAAGTATATTGCTAAGGTTTGTATTCCAGCAATTGAAATTTATGGTTTTGTGCAAGACTAAATATTAAATTGAGCACAAAATGTTTACAATATATTTATGATCTTTAATATGGTTTAGGTAAAAGTTATTACCTATTTATTTTCTTCTGTTGTTGGTAGAGGTGATGTTACTGCTGTTTTGGTTTTATTGTTATTGCACCTCTGGAACTTCTTTTCTCCTTGGGTCAAAAGAATTTTGTATTTGAGTCACTAGCTCAGTTATTAAATCCTATAAAATTCATTCATTTTTTCTAGTCAAATATGATATATTCTCTTTTAACAAAGTAAAAAGGGACAATCTTTTGAGCAGAAACCATAGAAAAGGCTTTTTGCTTCTGGTTATCTTATGGCTAAAAGTAAACTGAAAACTTTTTTTTTAAATATAAAGATTTTTCACACCCCAAAAGATTGCTAGAGCAGTAGATTGTGATTCTCCAGGGACTGCTGTGCACACAGTGACCTCTGTGCAGAGGGTGGGTGGCTCAAAATGTGTATTGACCAGCACAGAAAACCTGCACTCAACTCTGGCAGTACACTGAGGTCAGCTCAATACTCCGAGGCAAGCCCAGCCCACTGGATGCAGACTGACCTTTGCCTCACCATCACCCAAATGGTCAGGCACTCAATTCCTCCTGACAGACACAGTTTTGAATTTACAGAGCTCTATTACCACTGGGAAGCAGCAGGAGGGAATTTGTTTGACAACTTGATGTATATAGAAAACTTCACCAAGGTGAACTTTAAGGGTGCCTTGAAAATCACTAGAAGCTCAGCTCTCAAGGTTTCTAAACACCTCAAGCACCTTGCAAAATGAGAGCCAATAGAGCAAGTATCTTTCACAGCATGAATAGATTCTTGCTAGAAAAATCAATTCCGTTGCACTATCTTTACAAAATAGGTTAGCAAATATGATGATGAAGCACATCTAGCAGGAAGATAGGAAAAAATCAGATTTAATTAAGATATATTAGTCCCACAGTCCATTTAATTGTTTGACACAAAGATCCAAACATGGCTCTCAAACACCAACATGAAAGGTCTCCTTGTTACCTTGAAAGAAACAGTTAAAGATGTGTGAAGTTCAGTAAGTTTGAGCCAACATGGAGATGGCTTCAGTTTGAAGAAATAAAACCCTGGGAGTTGTTCTCTTTGTTGCAGCTTTCCCTCTGGGAAACTTAAAATTTGGATGAACATGCTGTTTGAAAAAATCCCAGCTTACAGTAAACACACTGCCTCACTTTATAGCATCACCAGTGCAAGCACAGGTTGTCACTTGAAGGCAACATAAGGATATCTGGGGTAGCCTGAACTGACACCTTATTCATCCTAACAACAAGGTGGTAACAATAATCTCTAGTTGTTTTACAGTTATAATTAGATGCTTATATTTTTGTCTCATAGTCAATCTTTAAAAGCCCATATGGGCATTATATGAGACTTCACTTACCAGAGGCTGATTTCTTGGTCCACTGGATTTTCACTTGAGAATTAAGCCTGCTGAAAATCAAGTACTCTGGCATACCTATTGCACAACAATATCCAATCCTGGGCATTTTGTTGATTCTTTGAAACAGCAAATTCCACTATTGTGTTTCCAAATAGCTGTTAGTTTCCCTTTTCTTATCTTTCTTCTTCCCTCTTATGACATAAAATGAAGGAAGGCAAACTTAGATAATACTAAAACGTTTTTATGTATCTCTTGGAATAAAAACAAACCATCTGTTTGAAGGAAGCTTTTCTATTACTTTTTTGGTTTTCACCAGTGATTTTATTTACTTACTTTCATTACATTACAGTTTGTCTTATCATATAAAAAGAATACATCTTATTCTCTTTCTTCTTATATATTCCTTTCCTTTGCTCCCTGAAAAGTATTTTTCATACATGCTCCATTTCTCTTCCAGATGCATCTTTTGCCACAGTGAACAGACAACTTTTAAGGTTCAAAATCCCCTTTGAATGCCAGAAAAAGCAGTCTGCTCAGCCCTAAACCAGGTTCCTAAGGGTTCATAGAACAAGTAAGATAAAGAAATGAAGGCAGATACCTGGAATGCCTATGGCATTAATAATGAAATATGGTGCTTTTCACCTCTGGATTACTGATTCAAAATGAAAGTTGCTACCCTGTGATCATTATTCAGTGACCCATATGAAATATGTGAATGACCTCCATCTAGTTCCCAGTAGATATCTGTCTGTCTTGCAAAAGCAAACACAAAGGTTAGTGCTCCAGTTAGTAGTTTCAAAAGAGGTTGACAACTGTTCTTGCCACTGCTATTGTAAATTTTTGGTCTGTGTAGTTTCACTTTCTGGCTTTGCTGGTCTGGAACTTTATTGGAGGGGGAGATTGATTTCAAAAACAACAAAAGGTTATGACACCACATGCTAACTTGGATGGCATAAGGAAATCTGCTTCTGTGGAAGCAGAGCTTCTGTGATATGATTTTATTCACCTTGGTCTGATGTTCTTATCCATCACAACACCTGTTTCAGTAACTTTAAAAGATTTCAGAAGCTTCTCATTACACAGTCAACAGCTCAACAGGGATTAGCACTTCAGTTCCTTTGATATAATCGCTGAATTGCAGCATGCAGACCATGATAGAACTACCAGTATTTGTGAAAACTGGAGGAACAAACCCCTGAGACCTCATGAATTTCACACATTTGGCTGAGTAAAGAACCTAAAATCACATCCAAGATTCTCTGGTATAAAGCCTGAAGGAAATTTCTGACAATGTCTTCAGAGAATGGATATTCATGAGTGCCTACATATACCCATTACACTCAAAAGCACATGGAAAAATGTGTTCAAAATACCACTGAAGTCTTTAGGAAACCTCCCATTAGATTCAACAGACTTCAAGGCAGACTGAGAGATACAGCACTAGGACCCCTGTAAATTCCTTTTGCATGAGTGGTCTACATGGCCCCAGGTACACTGGGGGACTGGCTCTCTCCTGTGAGAGAGAGAGACACTTGCAATGGCACAGGAGAGAGCCAGTCTTCTGGGCCAGCCACTTATACATGACATATTAATTAGTTCTTTTTGTTCCTGTGATGCAAGGATACTTTTTTCTTCTCATCTTAGAAAACAGCCCAGTAAACCTCCACAAAAAAAAATGTGTTTGGTGATCAAAGGATGGATTGTTTCTTTCTTTTTCTGACTGAAAGAAAAAGATCAGTGATGGGTCTACAGGTCTGATCAATTATTATCTTCATTTGTCATTGGGTCATCCCAATACAGAAATATTCATATCAGCTCACTGCTGCTAGCCCACTTGGACACACCACATTAACCCAAGATTGTACCAGTGCTTCTTTCCTTGACATTCATCTCAACTACAATCACAAGCAATTTGCATCTCCATTGGAATGCAAATTCTTAAACCCACACTTAGAGCTCTCTCCCATTTAGTTTCAAGACATTTACCCAGAAGCTGAACAGTAGGTTATAATGACATCAAAAGGAAGAAATCCAACAGTCCCAAGAGCAAAACCTTAACAGGATTTTATAGAAGATTTCAGAGAGTAAGAAGTAGATAAGAAACAAGAACTGCAAGTGATATGGTTTGGAAACAGAGTATTAAAAAAACAAATTTAATAAATAATGAAATCTTACAGACTGGTGGCACCTGGTAAGAGTGACTTTTATGGTAAGAGATTATTTCTCAGATTTTAGCAAGATTATAGGGCTTTCACCCTTTCATTTGAGGAATAATTCTTCAGTCTATTTCATGTCTGAATTTATTAAATATTTGTGATTTTGATTAATTTTGATTGCAAGTGGGCACACTCTCTGGATAAATTAATATTTAATTAGGATGATTTCAGCAAGAGGGAAGATGAATTTCCTCTTTCTCTTCACAAAAAAAAGAAAGACATCCAGCAAAGAGTGCAACCAAAATTAAATTTGATTTAGGCTGAGCATTACAGTTAGAGAATGAATATATTCTGCTATTACCACCTTCTCCTACAAGCATGTTTTGAAAGACAAGGATTGCAAGAAGGATTTAAAACACTGTACATTTTAGGTCAATTCTTCTTTAAAAATTATTGATGAAGCTCAATAGGAAGGGTCACACAGGGTAAGTGACATTAAAAAATTGATGTGGGATGCCTGTTCTGCTGAGCAGAGGACTCCAATACTCCCAGGGATATAATGGTAGGATGGTTAAATATGGTTAAAGATTTTCTATTTCCTCATTTCTCATACTACAAATTATGAATGTTTTGTCAAGACTGCAGACATGTCCACATTTACACAAATAGGTTATATTTCTTCTTTCTAAGCTGGCTGAAGAAATATACCTCTGTGAAGGAAAACTGAAGGAAATATCTACTATGACTGCAGAGCAAAATAATAAATGCAGTTCTGACAAGCTGTTCAATTTATGTATTATCATGATTAACAGACATTGTATTTGCAGCCATTTGTCCTTTTCCCAGGAAAGGTAATCCAGCCCTGGAAAAGAGAGATAATACATTTCGTTGAACTACTAATTCATTTCAGATAATCATGGTAATTGATGTGTTCCAAAATGTTATCTTGAAAATGGGATTGAGTACATTCCATTACAAAAAATTAAGCAGGACAGTCTGAGTAGAAAATACCATACAGAAAATTATATTCTAAACACGGTGTAATATCCTAATTGTATTTACAAGACTTTTTCCTTCTTTCCTCAATGTTTCATCAAACCTTCATTCCCTAGTCTAAAGGCAAAGTAGACTTTTCTTTTGCACCATTAAAGGTCCATCATGATATTTGCTCAACCAAAATTCAAAAGCAACATTTGCTTTACATCTTGCCTTCAATATCGCAGAAAAGTACCATTATTATTTCAGTTACCCACATGTAGGAGACTGGAATGTTAATGGACAATGACTCAAACAATCAGCCACTCAAAAAAGCAGTGGGTGCTTTGCTGATCACCTGCAAGATCATGGCCCAGGTGAGGAGGCTGTGAGCACCAGAGAAGAACCCCTACAAATCAACCTTAGTTTAGCAAGAAGCTGGATTTTGATCCAGATAAGTGAAAAAAATAGTCTACAACATTTCCAACTGTCTGTTTTTCTGTCTGAATATTTTCTCAAATAATTGACCATTACCAAAGTTATGCAATAGTTTTCCAGCTACTATTTTATACAGCTGGCAAATCTACTTCTCCAAAAGTGATGAGCAACCCTTTTGGCTCCCATGAATTTGAAAAATAGAATTTCTGAAAATTCTGACTTCTCCTCCTCACTATTTTCATATTCTCTATGCATATTGTATGAATCTGCATATTTATTTTTTGTTTTGTAACATTCTCATCAAACATCACTTTGTTTACTCTATGCTCTTTCTCATTTAATTCTTGTTGCTAGTTATTTGCTTGCAGCACAAATCCTCTGATCTAATTTCTATGCCCTCATTAGACATCTTTATTGAAAATGAACACATGCAGCTGATTGGGACTACTTTCCCCATTTGGAATTTTCAATTTCTTTCTCCTTGTCACTTTTCTTTCTCATTTTAGACTGCATGTATTTTTGCTATTAGCTTTATTTTTTTTCTGCAAGCATCTACAGAGCACACATACTAACTTCTTAGTTTTATTCTTTCCTCTATTTTAAGTACTTGATAGCTTAAATTTTCATCTCAAATGTCTTCTAAACCCACAACAGCAGAAGATTCAGCTTCTTCTATTAAGCTTTCTTTGAACTGTGTGGGTTTTAAACAATGTCCTGGTAATTTTAATTTCCTTCTATATCTCCAAAGCTTTATCACAGGGTTCATATCTGGGAAATCCTACTTGAAAAAACAATGAACATTCCTAAACTATTCTTCTATTTTATTTCTAAAATATTCCTCTTTTCCTTAAGCCTGCATAGAATACCAACCAGACTGTGTAATTCATGAAAAATAAAGGGACTCCATCTGTCTACACCTTGTATTTAACTCAGTATAAGCCTCTGGAACCAAAAATTAACAACCAGAACTTCACTGGACATCATCTTGAGCAACCTGTTCATGTTGGATCTGATTTGAGTGGGGAGCAGGAACAAATATCCTCTTAAGGACCCTTCCCACCTAAATTGTTCTGTGACACCACGAATCTCAGAATGCACCACATATATCATCCCAATACTCCATCCTCCATAACATTTTAGAAGGTTTTCTTCAAATCTAAACTAAATCTGATTTGGTGCAAATTTTTTTCTGTCATTAGTTAGCAATGCAGAAAACTCTTCAGCTTCCATAGTGAAATATTGTCTTATATAGTTAAATTTCTAGATTTTTCTTTATAGATTTTGTATCATTTTTATGGTCTACGATGCTGTTTATCTGCCCTTCCCTAAAAAGACACGTCCCATTGTCCCACACTAATTAAAGTGGGGAAATTTTGATCCATGTTGTGCATCCTCTTTACCATGTTTAAATCTAGACCATAATACTTTATAATGCTTATGAGAGTGTCAAAAAAGCAGTACTAAAATACAGATTTCTTTTTTTTTGTTTGTTTGTTTCCTGTTCTTCTAGATATTATGCTGGTTACCTTTTCAAGGAAGAAAATTAAATTGTTCTAACAGAATAATTTTTTTAAAACTTATAACAGCACTTTTTACCATTTAATTATCTCCTGATTTTTTTAAATGCAAATTGATTAGTTGTTTGTTTCTAAATTGTCTCTGGGGGCTCATTTTTTGAGTGTTAGCCCTTTCCTATTTTTAAAGATAGCACATTGTCTTCACTCATCTGTCAGAGAATTCACAAGTTCAAAGGATTCTTCAGCTCCCACACACTTCAGAAATCCCAGGTATTTCTCCTAATGACAGTCCACTCTTTAAAGCTACCTTGCAAGCCTCTGAAAAGTGGCTATAAGCACATTGAGGATATAATGCAGTCAGAACAGTACCCTGCATTCCAAACTATGATTTCTTAATGAGTTGAGTGCTGCTGTACTTGCCACAGGATTCATGCATAATTAATTCCAATTCATTTTACCAATTAACCACCTTCCTAATGTTTGCATAGAGTTACTGGAAACAGTCTTGCTTTCTTCCACCATGAATTCTTTCTTAGATGCTTGTTTTAGCATCATTGCTTACGATGCCATTTCATATTAGATAGATATATTATGTTTGTCCTAGGTTATGAGCCATTATAGCATTACACCCATGCTGCATTATTGATGTGCACAAAACTGCAATGTAATTCTATATTGAACAGAAATGAAAGTGCAGTCATCCTATGTTTGAGGAAAAGGGTAGCCTTGACTGATAGTATTTTCAAGGTGGTGAAAATACTTTAGATCAGAGTTCTAAATATAGGCGTTATTTTCATTGGGCATACATGGGCTTGAGTACCAATATTTTTTAATATACTCAACTCATTCTTTGACCATCCTGTAATTTGGGACCAATCTCGATTGCTTAATTTCTCTATTGTTTATAAGCACTTGAGGCTTAACCTAGAAAATGATACATTTCATTTCAAGAATATCATTGATCCCATCAGCATTTCTTATTTAGGGAAAAAATTAAGTCCTTTTTTTACCTGGGACAAGCCTGAAATGATGTGGATTTGAGCCATTGTTGCCAGAAATGACATTCTTGGACATTCAGTACTTTGAATTGTGTTGCAGTGCTGTGGGCTTGGTTATCTAAGTCATGAGGCTTTACTTCAATTTGTTGAATGAATGACAAAGCTGTGTGCTTGCGTAGCAATGAATGGGACCATTTGCAATTTCATTCAGTCTCATCTGAGGAATGTTATGAAAACTGGTCTCCAAAAATGGTAAAAATCCCACTGGGTTCACTGCAGTTAGGTTTTATCTCCAATCCCCCAAAGACACTCAATTCCTCAAAAAGTTTTTAAAATAACTTATTTTTTTTTTCAAATGGGAAAAACAGTGAAATTATTTGGGAATTGAAGAAAATGTATCAAATCAAGTTTTCCCTTTTGAATGGAGATGTTATGAACTCCTTATCAAGGACTGATAAGGAGTAAAGATTGCTATTCTAAGTTTAATTTCTTGGGAGAATGTCTCTGTTTAACACAAAATTAAAGAAGTTGAGTGGGGTTTTGTGGTAGAAAATAATTCTAGTGGAAACTAAAAACATTTTCAGCATTTTCTGTTTCTTAATTGGTGACTTCAAGTTGCAACAAAACTGGAACATTTAATATATCCATCCTGTAAGGAGGAAAAAATAACAACCAGAAACCTCTGACCTGAATGCTAATTGACAAGAATACTGTTTGCCTATTGATGTTTTATTTAATAAACTGGTGTGCTAGAAACATGTATTTAAAGTTCAGGTTTAATTAAAAGATAAGACTAAGCAGCAGCTTGGCAAGAGGATAAGGGAAAGTGTTGAATTCTTTGTTTCTGTTGACAAAGCAGCTGCTATTTTTTTTTTTAACTAATCTTAATGTCAGATCAAGAAACTACTTTCATAATTCTGGTGCATTTAATGAGTTACTCAAGTTTGTACTCAGGCAATTATCCTTCCTCATCTGATACTTTTATGAAGTGAAATATTGCAGGTCCCAGTATGCTTGGATTCATAAAAAGCGGCTTTCCCTATATATATTATAGTAGAAAAACCTTATCTTCAGAATTAAACTATCTTCATCAGTCAGAAAGCAGAGGTTAAAAGCTAAAGTCTAGGAAGCTGAGCAAGTGATCAGCTGCTTAGAGGGCAACACTTGGAAACATTATCTTTCTACAGCAAGGCTGAGAATGCAGGAAAATGCTTTCAAATATATTACTTCAGAGGGCAAAAACATTTATGGCATGCCATAAGATTGTAAAAGTGGACATAACTCTTCCAGTGGCAATAAAGTTCTGTATTTGGTTACTTCTTGTGAATGCCCTTTATAAAACAAGTGTCAAGGGTAAAGAGAACAGATTCTCTTTATTTTTCAAATGTGTAGCATGTGAAAATTCAATGAAAGATGAAAATCCCATTGTCATTGGCGCTGGAAAATTGTCTAAGATATTCTTGGGGAAAGGAGCTGAAACAACTGGATGTGAACTTACACTTAAGTGAACAAACAGACATGAGGCTGCACTGGTGAACACAGGAATGAAACACATCAAAGCTGGTGTCTTGCTATGTTAATAACTACATGGAAAAAATCAGAGGAGTCATTCAGGTGTCAGAACTTGTGAAGCCTATAACTTGGTTTTGACATAGCATAAGCTGATATCAGTTCCTTTCCAGCTTTACTAATCTCTTAACAAATGTCATGTCGACAGCTGTCATTACAGATGCTCAGAAAGTAAGACATTTTGTAAAAATGAGAAGAGCAGAAGTAGACAGATAAGCCAACAAGTCAGCCTGTTGCAGGGTGTGTGTCTAGATTCAGTGTGAATTGCAAAATGCATTTTCTTTTGAAAAAATTATCAGCTTTTCCAATAAAGTTTGAGACCACCCTACTAGTTGAAAGACACGTAGGCAACATCCCCCATGAATAAGAGCACTGACTTGAACTTAGACTACCTGTATCTCAAATAGTGACTGGAGACACAGTCATTTTATACTTTTCTATTCACATGTGTGATCAGAAATTTCTCTTGGACAGGAAAGCACCTTATAACAAAGACATTCTCAAAAATTATGCTGTTTTCTTAAATTAAAAAAAAATTTAGAAAAAGAGAAAGAAAAAATATTTTCAGTATTTCAAACTAGCTCAAAGTGAGACTTGCTGCACAGACCACATTTTTTGAGAACCACTGATAACAGCAAGGTGAGCACAGGTTTTGGGGATTGTTTCCTACAGTGTTGCATTGGAATAGAAGAACCACATAGATGTTAAAGGTTTATTCTTCCCTTTTCTTATTACAGAGCCTTGTCTTCACATCAGGCTTCTGATGTAGCTGTGCATGAAGGAGGTCATGTGCACCAGTTTCCTTTGTGGATACAGGACTTAGTTCCCTTTCTCTAATTCATCACACTTGAAAAGTAACTTCTGCAATCTGCACAAACCAGGGACTTGGGCAAAAGCAACTTTGCCTTAGATGCCCCACTACCCACTTGCGATAGGCAAAGCCAGAGAGTGGAAAGATAAATGATTCCAATAGGAGTAGATGTCTTAAAACTCCAAGAAGGCAAATTCAGTTTAAGCATTTCTCTGACAGCAGTTGGTTACAAGCAGATGCTTTGGAAAGAGGAAAAATGGGAAATTTGCACTAAATTGCTTTCCCTGAATGCATTCCTGGGTTCCAACTATTTTCACTTCAGAGACTTACTGGTCTAGAATTTAGCAAACAACTTCAGTGAAACCTCTTCCATATCTGACCTTCACTGGGAAATACGTGCCCTTTTTACTAGGAAGCCACAGTAAGTAACAAGTGAATATTACACCTGTTACTGAAGTTGCACCTGTTCCTGAAGTTGACCAAAATATTAAGGGCTATCTTCATCTTTGCAAGCTGAAATATAAAAATCAGTAATGTGTTTGCTAAAGCTGTTTGCCAATTCTACCAATATGCAGATGCTCACGCAAGCCATTCTACTGAGGATAACAGAAATAGAAACAACTTCAGTCTTCCAATTCTTGTCTGGAAGTTTCCACGGCTAGAAGAATCCTTGGTGATTTACTATCAACCCTAATGCACAAAACACCAAAAACTATCTCCAGATTGGAAGCATCTAAAAGGATGAAAGGCCTTAGACACATAAAAGTCAAAGCTTTCTTTCAAAGTCAGCCAAGAAGTGCTAATGTACCCCCTTGAGTACCTGTCCTAAAATGCCGAGTGTCATGAGCTACCTCTTCATGGACTCTTGTCCCTTCTCTTTGGTATTCCATAATTGCTGAAGATGTACCAGCTGCTCTACGAGAGGGAGAGCTGTCAGACTAAATTCTCCTCCTTTTTCTCAACTGATGCCACTCTGGCAGAAAGACTACGTTCATAGGGAAACCATTAACAGGAAGAAGCTGGTAGTTAAGGCACTTGGCAAAAAGAGCAAGAGTGCAACAATCAAAACACATTTCCTGTAACATTTATCAAGCAGGCAACTTAGTAGCCCTGGGCCATATAATGCCACACCTTGTTCAACAGATGTCCCCACTGACTTCAAACGTAACTGTTTTGGAAAACTGACAGCAAGACAGATCCCCTGATACACTTGTGATAAGTTTTAATGCAGAAACTTTCTTTAAAAGTTGAAGGAAACACCCAATACACTGCAGCATCTCAAGGAACCCACTCTGCAGGGAAGGCAATAAATATAGAAGCAACTTTTTAAATACCAACATAAAGCTATACTAGGAAAAAAAATCTTTTAACCTTGAAGTCTATTTACCACTACTTTGTCACATGCTTACATATTACAAAACGGTATTATTATAGCTTTGTATTTGACTTATTTCATTACTTATTTCATTACTTATTTCATTACTTATTTTATGAAGTCTCTGGCAATACGAAAGAAAACTCTGCAACTATGTTAACTTAATGACATTTACTCACAAGCTGATGGAGCATTCAGATGTTTCATAAGTGTCACTGTCAAAAAGAAGCAAAGATTAAGGGAAGTAATCACAATTGCTTTTGCTTTTATGAAAGTATAGTTTTTTTCACAGTAGCTATAAATATCCCCTTTATCATGATGATCAAAGAGGTAAAATTGCTAAATTTTACCTACTGCTAAACTTTCTTGCTGCTGCTACTTGGCTTGGTTAAAAAAAATCCTGTCTTTTCTCTTATGCCTTGCACAGCACCTCTAACACACACACTACAATCTCTCCTTATTCCTTCAATTTCCAAGGTCACAAGAAGGAATCAGAACCCATGGCACAATGCCTTTGCAGTCCTCATCACCACCTTCTCTCCCTGTGCAAGAGTTACCAATGCTGCAGCTCCTGTAAACTCCTTCACCAGCTGGACTCATGCCCTGCTCTGCCTTCTTTCCTTTGGGACAAACACTGCTCTTCTTCAGCACAAACCTGTGTCCCACCAGCCTTTCTGCCAGCACCAACCCATCCAGCCTACGAACATGAACCTGAGCTTCTGTGTCGATGCAGACAAATTATAAATTATGAAAGCATACATTAACAAAAGAATTTTTTAAAAAACTAAATCAAAACAAAACAGCAAAACTATGTAAATACTGCATTCCTCATTTCTCTCATCCTGCAAGCAAGACGACATTTATTTAAATCTTACATATTCATGACTTTTGTATCTAGCTAGAATATTCTAGAGCTGTTAAACTTCATCTTTCTGAGCAGCTGGAGTCCTGTCACTGCCTTCAATGGTGCAGAAGAGACACATTCAGTGAAGAGGATCTATTAGAAGCCCCAGTAAAGATCAGGCCAGCAAGAGAAAGCCTGCCATGATCCTGTGTTGATGGTGTCAGCAGGACCACTGAAGTGAGAAGCATAAAATTTTTCTTTGATGACAAGCACCATTAAAATTTTCCCTCACAGGCCTCCCCAGGCTCTGACACATAAGGGGCTGTGACAGCTCCATCAATCAGCTCCTGCAGATCCTGAGGAAACTAGCCATCCCCACACAATATCCAACATGATACCAGCCTCAGGGGTTGTATCAGACAGCTAATATTGTACTTCTTGATGCATAAGGCCCAACATATGAAGCTTTTCTCAGATTTCTACTCCCAGATGCCAAAATTATCTAGCAAAAACTCTGATGCCATTTTTACCCTCTCAGCTGTTTCCAGGGCAAATTGTTAATCTTCTGTCAAGCTTAATTCCTGTTCCTAAGTTTATCTCAGCAGCTAATCCCTTGACTGGCCCTGCTGCACTCAAGTTGTGTGCTCTTTTAATCATGCCCTGACCATGGACTGGCAGAGGAAGTCTGGAGCTGCATTCAGTCCATTTTGCCTTCAAACAGTGCCCACCGTGGCCAGATGCTCCAGGACAAAGGATGTGGAGAGCCTCCACATGGAGGCAACATGGGTGCTGGGTCTGACACACCAGCAAGCAGGAAGCCCAAATTTTCCTAGTTCCAGGTAATGCTTTTAGACAGATGCAAGGGAACATAATTTTGCCTTTAAAAATAAAATGCTGCTTACTTAACCTTAAGTAACTTCTCTCCTGCATAGAATGGTCCTGCAATAGCACCAAAATATGGTAAAAATTAATTTATCAAGGCAAAGGAATTTGTTGCAATGATTGACACAACAGTTCCTGTGCAAGGCTCAGAGAATACTTGTATGAGCATATTACTGTAAGATTAAGTCAAAACTTATTAATATGCTCTCATTTGTCAGGGAAAGCAAAAATCTTTTGCTTTTGTCAATGTTTTAAAGTTTTCATTTCTAGCTCTACTGTCTGTACATAAACAATGAATATACTTGGTGCCACAGGATAAAAACTCGTTATCTTTATAGGCAAATACAATAACATTTTTTAAATCTCTAAAGCACTGCTCACAGAAACTAAATCTATAAAATGACATAATTTTTTACATGCAACAGTACTAATCTTGGAAAAGTATTGCCACAAGACATCATTATGTCAGCAAGTCTAGGAGAGCTATATAAAGCATTCAACCTGCATAATAAAACTAGTATCTCCAAGTTTATTTAGAAAAAATACAGACATTTTTGGCCTAGAGACAAGTGATAGAAAAGCTGAATAAACTATTTTCATGGCTCAAATGAAAACAGTAGCTAGAAGCAGAAGGTTAGGGGGTTTAATTTGTTTTTTTCAAGGTTTAGTGAAATTTTTCATCCAAATAACTTAGCCATACATAGCTTACCTGATCTGACCTGAGCTGTTGATATCAATAGATATTTACAAATTCAAGTTTACATGGGTAAAATATAGTTGTAAAATAATCGCATTTTTAAAAGGTTAAACATTTTAATCTCGTGTTTTCAAAATGCCCCTTTGTTGAAGTGATAAAAACCCACGATCTTTTCTCTGAATTTGATCTGGTTTTGGAGCTAAACTGAAAAATTAATTCTACTTTTTCAGATTTTTTAAGGCAATCTAAAATCTGTTACTTTAGTACAGTTAACTTTGATATTATTTCACTTTGAAAAATTGGTACTGATCAGGTCAGTATCACACTAATCACATTTAATGTGTCAATTCCCACTTTCCTCCAGAAATTCGGGCACTTGAGCAAGCTCTATTTGGTAGTCATCCCAATCATAACTATTACAGACATGACACATGAGTGAGTGCAATCACCTCCTCACATCTATGTTCCATTTCATTGTAACTTCAAAGAGAATGGGGCATACCACTGTTTGTTGCCACTGCACTTGTGCACGAATACAATCATGTATGTACATAGGTGCCAACAAAAAATCCTTGTTCTGCTTTGCTTTTCCAGAGGTGTGACAGTGACCTCTAACAGACTCAGTGCACAGCACGGAGCAGCATCACTCCAACTAACAGCAGAGCTGCTGGGTGCTCGAAGTGCTGATGTAGCATCAGCATTTCTGTTATCTATGGCTCCCAGAGAGCCCTGCAATTCACCCACCTTCCTCAGCTGCATCATCTGAGCACACAGAGAGCTTATGTCTGGGGGGATATCTGTGTTTGTTCAATGATCATGTGTTTGCTAAGTGATAGGCAATGGTATCTCCAGCAGCCCTGCTGCCTTTCACTGTCTATTTCTAGACTGGAGAATAATATGGACAGGAAACTCAGCATCTTTAGCAGATTGCCCCTTTAAATTATTTGTGTTTCAGCCTTCCTTCAATAGCAAAGGGAATTTGATGACTTTGTACTTCTGAACTCAAGGCTTTCATGGTGCTCAAGTATTTTATACAAAATATACAAGTATTTTATACATAATAAGTACTGGTTTTCCACTAACAAAAGCCTGGTGGTTTTAGTTCTATTCTGTTTGAGATACACCTTATCACATCAAATTCATGAAAGTGAGCATGGAAATATCTTTTCCTGCTTGGATTTTCAATAAACTTAGAGAAGGGACAGTGAATTTCCTTCTTACTGCCATTTCTAACTTGTATTCAAACACACACCCACCTTTCAAATAAATATATCTTGTATAGCCATCCACTGTTCATCCTTGTAATTGCTACACTCTCTGTAAAGAGATTCAGAGGAAAAAGTGCTCCTGCAACAACAAAAAATAAGTGGAAAATTATTTGGTTTTCTTCCTCATTACTTATTCAGCAAAAAATTTCCATGTGTTGGCAGGTTACAGTAAAGATAACTGCAGCCTGGCACGGGGAGCAGAATCATGGTCCACAGTGCTGAAAGGCATTTTCTGCCCACTGGTCCAGTTCTGTATGACAAGGCATGTATCTTTACAAATGGAGCCTAGTCCTAGGACACTGCAATATGTGCCCTAATTTGATTCAGTCACAAAAATCTACTAATCCAAAAAACTCGGTTCCTCAACGTGAACCAGGTGGCCTAGAATTTAACAATTATCTTTTAAAATATCAGTCTGGGGAGGAAATTTAACATTAAATTCATAAAATTAAGAAAAAAGATGTATTAATTTCTGCAACATGCCCCATGAGTGATTGCTTAATGGGGGCAGGGGTGTTCAGCTCAGCACACTAAAATAATGGGACAGGCTTACAATATTATACAGAGCCCTGGCACAGGCAGAGGCACACATTTCCCTCTTCTCCAGATCACAGTAAATCCTGGCTGCCCTCAACCAAGTAATTCCATTTCTCCACTGTCCCTTTCTCTGGACCATTGCCCATGATTTCTTTAGCCTGGCAAATCCCTGGGACAAGGGTTGTCTATTATGACATATTTGGATGGTAGCAATTCCAGTGGGCCTGAAAGGGATCTCTACACACTTATAAGTACAAATGAATAACAACAGAACAAGAATGCTGTCTTTTCTTAAAGCATCTTAAATCCCTTTTTCTATTCCTAGATGCTTCACAGTGCTTAATGAGCACGTGAGAAAAAGCCACAAAAGGACATTGCTTTGAAAGCAAATGCTTGCTTGCAATTTTGTATGGGTAAGTGAACTATTTTTTAATGTTCAAGTCCAGTAAGTAAAGACTTGGCTACTTCATATTTGAAAGAAAATCTTTCTGAACATGCACAAAGTCTGTCAGTCTGAAAAATTGCAACGAACTGGCCAAAGGAAAACAAAAAGCCTGCAGACAATTGTTGAAGGAGACTAGTAGAGGACATATGCAAAAGGCTTCAACAAATGTGTTGTGATCAAGGACTGGGGAATACAGATACCTTCAGACAGGTTAAGAATCTGTATGTCAAAAAGGCAACCAAATAATATTCTCATAAAACACTGCAAGGTTTATATAGCTGTGCTAACTGACATAATAGGTTCCCTTTCTTTTCAGTCTGTGATATCAATTCAGCCTCTCTGGTGCTTCTGTTCTCTCTCTGGAATAGACCTACTGAGACTAAAAGCAGACCTGAGTGCTTTGCCTCTTGTGCTGATATGCTGCTACAATGCCCACAAAAAGCTGATATCAACACCATCATACAGGAGGGAGAAAACCACAGTCAAAATGAACAGTGCCTGTATCACCTGCTGATTTAGATCTAGCGTCCCAAGGAAGCAGAAACCCAGCTCACTAAAAAAGGAGATGGATGGTTATGCGATGTGGGACACGCTTCACTAGATCTGATGCTCATCTGGAGGCTCTCTCTCTCTCTGTGTAAATCAGACCTGATGACAGCTCTTGCTTCCTTTTTATTAAGATATAAACAATGTAAAGAAAAAAGTTTTCTAGTTCATATGGAGGCAAATAGAAACCAATGTTAACAGGGAAAAGTAAATGTTTCTATTGCCTTGTTTCAATGCCTAACATTGATTCCTCCCCCAAAAATACAGATTTGAATCAATTCCATACTTATGAGCATGATGTCGAATTGCAAGAGGATAATTTAGTGTGCTGCTTCTTATTAGGATTAAGCATAATATAGACTCCTCCAGTTCACTCTCCTAATTAGACAGTCCACAGTCTGCCTATATACATGGCATATGCAACTCCTCCTGAAACTAGAAAAGTACCTATAGACTGATCCTTATCCTTTAAGCAGAAGTTTTTTTAGCATCATTCTGACTTTTATATCACACTGCAAAAATGCAAAAGTCAGGAGCCCAGAAAATAGTTTGGACTTTTTTATTACCCTACTCAGTACTATCTACATTCTCTACACACAGTCACGCTTGGTGGGAGTTATAGAGCTAGCTTCTCTTTGCTCCTTTGAATATTTCCCCAGAGCTGACTGCGAAAACTCTTGTTTTGAACATCTGGAACAGTAAAAGCAAAAACAGCAGCAGCACCACCAAATTCTGTGTATCAGCGAAGAATGCTTTCTTTCTCTCAGCAGCATTTTGTGCTGTGCAGCACTAAATGCTTCAGCTGAGAGTATTATAGTCATGTGAGTGTGTTGACATGCCCTCTGTGAAAGTTCCCAGAAGCACCATCTACCACAAGTTATACTTGAAGCAGAAAGTGTCTCTAAGCTTTGTGCCTACCTACCTAATCAAACTAGAAATATCAGATCATTGAGAAGCTTTTGTCAATGTTCTATTTCTTCTAATTAGCTATCATTATTATAACTACCAACAACATTTCAGAGGAAAGATATTAAAAGTTACAGCAATATCCTAGGGACCTTATAATCCAAATTAGAGAAGGCACATTAGCAGATGGCAGGCACACAAAGATGTGGAAAATGGGAAAAGACTGTTAAGCCTTGTGCATGAGAGCATGCGCTCCTTACAGTGTGTTTGGCATTCAAAGGAGTTTGTTTCAAACACAGCAGTTAGCATGTCTTCCTGCACTTGTGGTTTCAGGCCAGGCACTAGAACGGTTTATTAAATAATTGCACATTTTAAAGCAACAAATCCACCTAAGGAGGTGCTCAAAGATGAGCTGGGGACTGCCACACCACCCCTCCATGGGAGGGTTCCTAAAGGTGACAAACATGGCAAGAGGCTTAGAGCAAAAGCCAGCACTATGACGTACTTCAGTTTTGCTTTGAATGACACAGGAGGGCAGCCCTTGAGCCTCCTCTCAGAGCCTTGACAGAGCCAAGCCAGTTGCACACCCCGTGTGAGCCAGGGTTTGACTCCTTCAGGCACACACACACACACACACAAAGAATGGAGCCAGGCATGAACATTCCTGTTCACTTTCCAGGATGGACAGCCAGGAGCCAGATCAGACCTGCAAACTCTGCCAAAGCAGCAGTAGATAAATGCTTGGGCACAGCATCTCACAAATGGAGCTCCACAACTTACAGAGCAGAGCTGGCTGGATTTTGGCTGGCTCACAGAGTGGACAGGGAAGCTTACAGCTGTCTGTGCCCATCTGTTTAGACATGCTTTAAAAGCCCAGCAGAAGCTTGGGCCATCAACACCAGCTGAAAAGCGTGTCCTAAATTTAGGGCATTAAAACAATTTGGCAGAACAAATACAACTATTAGGCACCAACACAGATTCTGCACCAAAATTGTGGAGGCGCCTCCAGCTTATGACATGTTAAATTATAGGCTAACTTGTCAAATTAGTTTTAAACTCTGAGGGAAACAAATTCTGACAAGAAAAATAAACAAAGAGAAAAATAGTTTGCCAAAATTAAAGAAACCTTCAGCACCAAGCATTCAATAGTAATGGAAAAGCAGTGTTACTATGACTACTGACAGCAAAGTAATAATATCTCACCCTCAAAACAACAGTGAACATCATCGATGTTTCTACCTAGACTATTCAGCAGTATGGGGAAAACACCAGAACCTCCTCAGGTTCCCCTGCTTCCTGTGCTCTAAGACATGAACTGCAACAGGAGAACAAGATGTAATCTGTGTCAAAAATATCCTTCTAGATGAAATGCTCATTGAAATCAAATGTCTGTCTATTTCATTATTCCCCCTCCCCTTTTTTTTTGTCTCTCTCCCACTGTGTAAGTAATCTGAACAAGTAACCAGAATATCTTTAATATAAGTGATTTTATGGCTTCCCCCTTTGTCCTGCTACTGAGCTGCACTCACGGGGAAGGACTGGAAGGAGCAAGGAGAACTGAGTGCTGTGCTGTGTGGGAGCTTGTGTCATGGAATGCTGGGCATTTAGAGGAGAAGCCAGGCTACCTGCTGCCCAGTGGATGGCTGAACAGCACAGCTCTAGGCACACACACACAACCAGCCAAGATACAGGCCTTAGCAGAGACTTGGCAAATTTTGTGACAGCTGAGTGACAGCTGAAGTAAAACCAGATTGCCTAATAACAGCACAGAAAACCATATGGCGGGCTGGACATGTAAATATTATTCATGTGCATGCTACAGTAAGTCAGCAGAACTAATTTGCAGGGAAAAAAATACGTTGTGGTGACTTCAGTCTGAAACCTAAATTGTGTTATTTCAGGATTCTGCATTTCTTCCTTCTATCTCCAGCATTCCTCTTTCACTATCCCTGCTTAGAAACTGAAGGCTGCTTCTGTATCTCAAGAGATAGTCACGATAATCCACAGTAAATTAAATTATCTATACCTATAGATGTAATGCACACCCTCTGTATTTTGGCATCACACAGATGTTGCAAGTACAGTAGGATTAAATCAGTTAAATCAGTATTTCAATAGCTTGAACAAGAAATCAATAGGGAAAAGCAAATAACAGAAGAAAACAAATCCCTCTGAATCTCTAAGGTTGTTACATGGATCAGCAGTTGCCATGTTAACTAAAAATCCTCCCACATTCCTTTGACCTTGTCCTAACTTCCACAAAGCTTCTAATGTTAAATGCCTGGCTTTGAGCTTTCCTCACTCCTTGGGAAAAAGTAAGACTGAATCAGTTTTGAGGCAATTTATATATTTCTATACTACTTCCTTTTTATTTCCAAAGTGAATTTTAAACAGTTTAGGCTTGTCCAGTGATCAACAGAAGTAAGAATTGTGTGGCCCAAGTGCCTTGAGGGAGGCCCAGCTCTAAGACAAGGGTGACAGCCAGGTGCCACATGAGGGGTTGTGTCAATGGCCACCCCTTGGCTGCATTACTCCCACTCCTCAGGATCACAGCAGACAAACCCTTCTAGAGCCTAGTCTGTCTCCCTCCAGTGACTGCACAGAGACCCCCTCCACGAGAGGGCTCCTAATCTAATCACTTTAATTCACTGAATACTCAAACAAACCTAGCTATGCAATATGAATATAGGCCCAGACCTGCTCTTATAATTACATATTTCTGAGCAAAACACACTAGTCTCAGGCACTGTTCCATGTGGTTAGTAACAGAGCATGAACTACCTCTATATTTAATATTTGAGGAAGAACCTGAGTGTCAAAAACTTATGCTTTTTTCTCCCCAGAGAAATCATTTATTTCTGAGTCATAAGGAAGAAAAATGAGAAACAGGGGGAATTAAAGCAAAGGTAGTCAGACTCAACCTTCTGTCCTGGAGTTCAACTAAAATCTGGATTCCCCAGCGGCAGGGAACTTGCACAGGAAACTCACACAACTGCCACTTAAATTAATCTCTACAGAATGTGTAGAAATTAAATAAATCAGGATAATTGTGCCTAAATGGAAACATGCAAAGTCCTCTGTCCTACTGAGGACCTGCAAGCAGAGCTTTCTGAGAGTACAATGGTGATCCAGGTGAATTGATATAGTGTTGGAAATATACGTGGGAGATGATGCAGCAACTGAGAAACCTAAAGCAAAGGATGGCAGTTTTATTTATGCAACACTACTTGCACTTATCAGGTTCATTTTTCTATCCAAAAATAAGTTAATATCTTCAACTTTTTGTTTTGCTGGGCCTTCAATTTACCAACAGCAATAGAATTATTTTTCTGTATGTGCCCTTAATGATTTGAATCTTTCCCGTAGAAAAATTCTCAGAGAAATTCTCAGAGAAATTCATGAATGAAAGAATTTCAGAAGCAGAACCAAAACTTATTATAACATCTCTATGAAATACATTAAAGTCTTGCAAAATGTATTTAATAGCAGGCTGAAAAAAATATAGAGTCTGAAAAAAAAAAATCACACTCTTTTAATTAAAGAGCAAATATTTGTGAAGCTAATGTCCATTACCATTTCAAATCAGGTAGTGGACTGTGTGCAAATACCAACAAAATTGTTAATAAATGTGTACTAACAACATAGTGATGGCTAGGTGTGGCTTTACAAGCACTCTTTTTTCACAAACTATTTTAACTTTAAAAAATGCAGATTTAATACAATTAAACCTTTTGTGAAAAGGGGAAGATGAGAGAAGTAGAAGTAGTGACAACATGAACACAATAAAATCAGAATTTTTCAAATCATTTGCTTATCATTTATCAAATCAATTCATTCAGCATTTCAACATCTAGCAATTCAATGTATTTGCATTTATTTTGGTTAGAAATGCTAATAATTGCAACAAATGCATGATCAAAAATAAACAGCCTCAACATAAAACTGAAGCATTTTCAAATTTTAAAAATCAAAGGTGTCATGATGAAATATTCATTTCTTGGTGATCCACCACAGTAGATGCCTTATCAAAGAGCAACATGCTATATAAGGTGCAGGAGGAAATTTATGCTGTGTTTCAAAGGTATGTGAAACAAGTGAGTTTTGATTCCCTTAAGTTCATAGTGCTGTGTATTCAAACACAGCACTAATATTTCTCTCCCTGGTTAAAAACTAGAAGTTGTTTGCTCAGGAATTTTAAGAATTTGTGTCATCTAGAGACTTTTAAACTCCAATTTCTGAAATTATAATTCTTTTCATAAAAATAAGTTGCTTGAGCCCCTAATTTTCCATCCAAAGCAAGTTACATGAAAGCCTGCTGAGCTGGGAAAGCATGGATCTCAAGGGTGCTATGTTTTATGCACGTGGGCTAACACAGACACTAAAAATACATTTACATAAAACATAGAAATTATGCCCTTACACATTTTTGCTCTCTTGAAAAAAGGATGGACATCTTGAACACGATATTCTGTGAAATACAGCACATAAAAACAATCTAAAGCGCTAGTTTAGAATAGTAGATAATTATTTAGTTAAAATTTCTGGCTAATTATCACCTACATAAATACTCATTCTGTTCACTCACATCACACATTAGCTATAACCTCCTCTTTTTTCCATTTGGGAATCAGTCAACTCCTACATAGAAATGTTTCTTTCTCACACAAAAATATGAATAAAGTATTGCATATATGATCAAACTCATAAGTAGTTAATATTTCATTAAATCTGTTTTCACTCCAGAACTTTTACACCACTTTTTAGACATATGATCCTCATAACAAATTTTGAATACTTCTATTTAAAGGACATTTTTCCCCACAGGTAGCATAAGTACACTAATATTCACAGAATATATAAAGGTAACAGCTGAATCTGAGTTCATTGACAACACATTGTTTCATTTCAAGAAACATAGACTTTCCCTACAAAATCCCCCACTGAACAAATAAAACACTTCCCTAGGGGATCCAGGTTATTACATTATTTTCACTGACATGAAAATTTGTGACTCTTTTTGCATTCAAAGCTTATAGCTCAAGGATTCTTCATTTTTTGAAAAATTCAGTAATGGTTTAAAAAAACCCAATCATTTTGTCTTCCACTGTACCAGTAAAGGAGACAACAAGAACAGTATCAAATTTCTCATCACATTTATATAACGTGGTTCATTACACAAGAAAAAATCATTTTATCATTTGACTTTATTGGTTTTTTTCACTTGATTTGATTAAATAAAAGACTCCGAGTACATCTGTGATTCAAAAGAAGACAAAAACAGAAAGAAAATACATCAAATTTCATCTCCTTTGCAGAAGGGCAATGGAATCTTGCGATTTCAATGGGGACCAAAAGGGAAATCATTGGTGCATGTCCCTGCACTTGATGGCATGCCATGCCTTTGGGGGCCTTTGACTTTAGAAAAGTTTTTTTTCTTTTTTATTTAGGTATCCATGGCACGTCCCTCATCTCTTCCCCTCCAAGCTGTATTTTCCTCCTGGACTTTTTCCCTGCTTTTGCAACTGCTCTGAGCTTAGTTTTGGCCTCTTTTGGTCCTTTGCACTGCCTGGATATAATCCCCGTCCATTTCCTTGTAGACAATAAATTTCCCAATGTTTTTTTTTTCTCCTTCTATTGAAATTCCCTTGATGGTATCTCCATTCCAGAGTGTTTCTAAGTCCTTCTTTTGTGTTTTGGCCTTCAGCGGGGATCAATTTGGGCAAGCATTGCTGCATGTCCCTGCACTTGATGGCATATGGCCTGCCTTTGAATAGCTTTGACTTGGGAAATTTTTTTTTTTTTTTTTTTTTAAGTATCCAGGCCATGTCCCTCATCTCTTCCCCTCCAAGTTGTGTCTTCCTCCTGGACTACTGTAGTAGAGATGGCCTATGAGTAAAATAGATGTATCATATCTAAATATATATATATGGGTCTTGCCCCAATAAGTCTCAGTTGATTCTAAATGGCTTGCAGCATCAAGGTCCTTAATTGGGCGCAGCTGTGGCTAGCAGGGATAGCTGGGATAAACGGGGGCTGGGTTTCCCAATAAGGCAGAACACTGAACGAGCACTGAAAAAGCAGGAACAGCCTGCCGAGGAAGAAGACGGTGTGATGAAGAACGGGCCACAAGGAAATCCCCAAGAAGATATGAGACTTTAGAAAAAAATATCTACAATGAATATGACTACTCTTAAAAGGACTACAATTGAGACCACAGCTTACGGCTACACTACTTCTCTGCTTTTGCAACTGCTGTGAGCTTAGTTTTGGCCTCTTTTGGTCCTTTGCACTGCACTGGATATAATGCCGGTCCATTTCTTGTAGTCACTAAATTTCCCAAATTTTTTCTTTTCCTCCTCCAGTACGCATTCCTTTGATGGTATCTCCATTCCAGAGTGTTTCTACGTCCTTCTTTTGTGTTTTGGCCTTCAGCGGGGATCAATTTGGGCAAGCATTGCTGCATGTCCCTGCAATTGATGGCATATGGCATGCCTTTGGATGCTTTCACTTTGGTCAGGAATTTTTTTTTTTATTTTAAAACTTCTTGCCATGTCCCTCATCTCTTCCCCTCCAAGTTGTGTCTTTCTCCTTGCCTTTTGCCCTGCTTTTGCAACTGCTGTGAGCTTAGTTTTGGCCTCTTTTGGTCCTTTGCACTGCACTGGATATAATGCCGGTCCATTCCTTGTAGTCACTAAATTTCCCAAATTTTTTCTTTTTCTCCTCCACTATCCATTCCTTTGATGGTATCTCCATTCCAGAGTGTTTCTAAGTCCTTCTTTTGTGTTTTGGCCTTCAGCAGGGATCAATTTGGGCAAGCATTGCTGCATGTCCCTGCACTTGATGGCATATGGCCTGCCTTTGGATGCTTTCACTATGGTCAGCATTTTTTTTTTCTTTTATTTTAAAACTTCTTGCCATGTCCCTCATCTCTTCCCCTCCAAGTTGTGTCTTTCTCCTTGCCTTTTGCCCTGCTTTTGCAACTGCTGTGAGCTTAGTTTTGGCCTCTTTTGGGCCTTTGCACTGCAAGTCATTCCCTCACAGACCATTTTTGAAGACACTAAATCTCTGGATTTTCTGGGTTTTTTTGGGTTTGTTTCAGTTTCATTTCATTTGATCCTATCTCCTTTCCAGAGTGTTTGTAAGCCTTTCCTTTGAGGTCCAAGATTCCGTTAACCTTCCCCAAAAGAAATTTCATTTCCTTTGGGGAAGTGTAACGGAATCTTGCGATTTCAATGGGGACCAATAGGGAAATCTTTGGTGCATGTTCCTGCACTTGATGGCATGCCATGCCTTTGGGTGCCTTTGTCTTAGGAAATTTTTTTTTTTTTTTTTAGGTATCCTTGCCATGTCCCTCATCTCTTCCCCTCCAAGTTGTATCCTCCTCCTTGCCTTTTGCCCTGCTTTTGCAACTGCTGTGAGCTTAGTTTTGGCCTCTTTTGGTCCTTTGCACTGCACTGGATATAATGCCGGTCCATTCCTTGTAGTCACTAAATTTCCCAAATTTTTTCTTTTTCTCCTCCAGTACGCATTCCTTTGATGGTATCTCCATTCCAGAGTGTTTCTACGTCCTTCTTTTGTGTTTTGGCCTTCAGCGGGGATCAATTTGGGCAAGCATTGCTGCATGTCCCTGCACTTGATGGCATATGGCCTGCCTTTGGATGCTTTCACTTTGGTCAGGAATTTTTTTACTTTTTATTTTAAAACTTCTTGCCAGGTCCCTCATCTCTTCCCCTCCATGTTGTGTCTTCCTCCTTGACTTTTTCCCTGCTTTTGTAGCATCTGTGTGCTTAGTTTTGGCCTCTTTTGGGCCTTTGCACTGCAAGTCATTCCCTCACAGACCATTTTTGAAGACACTAAATCTCTGGATTTTCTGGGTTTTTTTGGGTTTGTTTCAGTTTCATTTCATTTGATCCTATCTCCTTTCCAGAGTGTTTGTAAGCCTTTCCTTTGAGGTCCAAGATTCTGTTAACCTTCCCCAAAGGAAATTTCACTTCCCTTGGGGAAGGGTAACGGAATCTTGCGATTTCAATGGGGACCAATAGGGAAATCTTTGGTGCATGTCCCTGCACTTGATGGCATGCCATGCCTTTGGATGCCCTTGACTTTAGAAAAGTTTTGGTTTTTTTTTTTATGTAACTGTGCCATGTCTCTCATGTCTTCCCCTCCAAATTGTGTCTTCCTCCTTGACTTTTTCTCTGCTTTTGCAGCATCTGTGAGCTTAGTTTTGGCCTCTTTTGGTCCTTTGCACTGCCTTGGAGATATTCCCCGTCCATTTGCTTGTAGTCACTTAATTTCCCAAAATTTTTTTTATTCTCCTTCAACTTTTTTTTTTTTTTGTCCTTCGATTTTTTTTCTCCCATGTGGTTTTGGAAAAATACTCCCAGACTGACTTCTGGAAATATCCAAGGTACCTCTGTCAGTAGAATCAGCAGTAAATCTGTGGGCTAGATAACAAACAAAATAATACACACCTGAGTCACAACAGCTGTGTGTGCACCAAAGGATGAGGAAGACTGTCCTTATCTATAGGTAGCTGTATGTGCCTGCTTTCTACAGGTAGTTGAATCTGGTTTTCAAGAGTTTCCATTCTAAGAATAGGTTTAGAAAGATTCCAGAGTCTTTCCTCTCTTAGTATGTGATCGTACAAGTTCTGGAAAGCAGACAGACATTCAGCACCCATCTCAAGACATGAGCACAAGATTTTCTTCACAACTTAGCAGTTCCTTGCATGTTTGATTGATATCTCCTTGCTTTGAAGTTCTATGTGAAGACTTCAAATCACTTCTCATGCATTCATTTTAGAACTACCATATACACAGAAAAATCCCCAACATTTTTTTAAATTATCTACCTTACTGACTCTAAATATCTGTCCTGCAGGAAAAAGAATACATTTTTTTAATAGTTTGACTAATATATGTTTTGACATTTATTGATGTTTTCAAATGCAGATGTCTGTATCCCTTCTCCCGCTGCATTCTCCACTGCCAGAATGTGCTTTCTAGTTTTGCTATTGCTCCTTAAACCAATAAGAAAGGGTTTTTTTGAAAACTTCCCAAATACATGGTCAGTTGTTCATCTAAAATGTACATGTGCACCCACATAAACAGGGAGAAGAGGAAAAAAAGGATGGCAAAACTATTGCTTTTTAGGAAATGTATCAGAAATATTTCTCCAGAGCACTAAAGGGCACTAAAGTAAAGATTTCTATGTAAATATTGTATACCAATGAAAAAGTGCCTTGACCTGCCCCACTGAGCATGCTGCAATTAACCAAGCCAGTTAGTAAAAAAATGAAATTAAAACACCATAACTGAGTGTTCCATTAATTATGTTCTTAGCAGCTCTAGGGAGATTCTAAGACACCTGGTCCCTTGCAAATAATACCATATACAGCAAAGGATTCATATTTTATTTGTACTTGAAATAAAGTACAGCCTATGCTTTCTCAGACACATCTTCCAAGACCAAGTTAAACATTAAAAAAAAAAAAAAATTATTCACTGTTCAAAGTCCAACAGATACATTCAGAGCAAAGAACCTGTGAAGACTTATTGGGCTAAAATTTACATAAAACGCTCAGTGAAATGACTAAAAGCACAAGAGCTGCACTTAATGCAGTAGCTTCATAAAATTGCCATTCAGAGCATTATACCTTTTGTTTGAAAATTCAGTAATTTAACAGGAAACTTCTGCCCTTCCTGACAAGGTCATGATATTTCACAGTATAATGCTCCATCAGCTCATTAAGGCTGTTACCTACCACCTATTATCCATGTGGTTTTACACCAGGTTAAATCCATGCCATTGCTGCAGAGTGCAGAACAGCAAGGAAAAGTGAAGGCCAAGAGACAGTAAACAATACATCTTGTAGTTCCACTACAGTGTCCAGTACACAAGGGCTCTTGCTGGGGTTCTATGGCCTCAGGGTAACTGCAGCATAATGGCCACAGCTTGTTGCCATGAAGCTGCTTTGCCATTTTGGGCCAGCTCACAGCTGGCTCAGTTCAACACCTTCAACTCTCTTACTGAACTCTGGCATGCCATTCTCTTGGGGAAGCTTCCAAGTGCTGTGGCAGCATCTGACAGGGAAGTGGCTCCCTGGCAGTGCCTCTCCACCCTGGGAGCCACAGAGCAAGTGTTGTTATGAATCACAGAGCTGCTGTGCAAACACCTGGGAGCAGTTCCCCTCCAATCTTCTGTGTCTTTTGAACCCCTCTTCGTGTTTGATCTAAAAAAGACATGCTAGAACTGGGAGAGATACTGGCACAATAATTTAATAAACACCCTTCTGATTGAAAGCAATTTGGAATGGACACTTGCAAAACCTGTTTGTGATCAACAAGGTAAGCAAGGGACAGGAACAGTATTAAATCAAATTGCAGCCACACGCAGCAGGTGTCAGATGTGCCTTCAGTAGCAGCTACTGTGAAAACAAGACAGAACTCATTTGTTGAAGGTTGTGTTAAGGTGACACAGGGCTTTTCTTCAGGTCTTGTCATCTCATATGGAGTGCTTATCAAGTATGTATGAGCTTTTACAGCCTCTGTGAAATGAGCAACTTCTGATGAGCTCCTGAGGGACAACTCTCTGTTTTGCAACAACTTCTAACACAAGAGGCCCAAGTGTTGGTGATGTGACAGGCACCTACAAGAATTAACTACAGTGATCTGCTGCATGATGCCACCAAGGAGAGGCAGAAAGTGATCGAGAGGGTGGAGTTGAGGATGTCTAGCAGCTGATCACAATCCTGTTCTGCATTACGCAGAAGAGCACCCAAGTGACAGACTGTGCTGGAGCAACTGTCTGCCACACCATGTGTGGAGTTAAAAACACCAGAAGAGTCTGATGCTATCAGTGACAGAGGATGACTGCGCAATGTAAATATGAGATGATTTGATTAAGCCCTTCCCAAGACACAGCCCAGATGTAAACAATCTGCTTATCTATTTCTCAGTGTCTTAGAGCACATTTTTGCATGCAACACTTGTGCTTAGTGCCTGATTTCATTTACATCACTCAGACGAATGACAAAAATACTGGGTTTGTTTCTCTCCAAAGACCGCTGTAAATTCTGACATACTTTTATGTTGCCTTTAAAATCCTATTAAAGCTCTACTTATTCCCTACAACACAATTAACAATGGAGTGATGAACAAGGGTGACAAAAATAACCAGTCTCAGTCTCCTTCATCTTTTGATTCCTTTTCAGCTAAATAATTAATAATGCAAAATCCAGACACTTACAAGCCACAGGGTGTCTTCAGACTAACTGATCAACTCTCATAGAATATTTATCTTCATTAGAAAATTTATAATACCAGTAGGTCTTGGGCTTATATTTGGCTTATATTATCCACTTCTTTACTGCACTCATTTCATAACTATTAATGCTAGATACATTAGTATCAGCCTGAACATTAGATTAATTCTTGAAGTTTTACTTGAATAGCATTTCTTTTTTAGTATGCAGCTCTAGGAACTGTTAGCACCAGTTTTCCCCGACCTGAAAATGTGGTTGGAATAAATGCAGTCAGAAGCACCTCCAGTATATGACAGCAGTTATAGCCAAGTCTAATCCCATTTCCCATCTCAAAACTGAGTGAACTGAGTCCCATTACTTTTAGCATTTCTGTGACATTATAAAAGAATATTTCTGACCCAAGTCTGTACACTAAACATGACCTGTATTTGAAATTAATCCCTTGCAAGCTTCATACAATAGGAGCATCTTTCTTAGTTGCTATGAAACTGGTGAAGCCAAGGAAAGGGAAAAAGCTTTGTGTCTTGGGAACACTACCTCTATGGAGCCCATTATTCAGGTTCTAGAAGACACACAGGGTCACAGTTGTCATAACAGATCACTGGTTTAGCATTGTTATGCACATAACAGCTACATGAAAATAGTGTATGCTCCTTCTGCTCTATATGTGGTGCAGGATTTTTACCCCTTGGTAATGCAGCTAGACCACTTGCCAAAAGTTACATGTTGAACCACACCATTCATTGCCTTTTTTCAATATATGTGCATGATATGCTTGATATGTCTTGATATGCTTGTCACACACAGATCCATATATTGAAGTCTCTCAGACCTGATGACAAAGGGTCTCAAGTATCCAGAAGTTTGCCTGGTTTTGTTTGTTGTTTTCCTAGAGATGATACTTGAGCCACTCCAAATCTGTAGCAGCAGCAAGCTTTCATAGAAATTATAGGAAAACCAGGACTTGTCAAAATGCCACGTCACGTGAGCACTTCAGAAATGTGATATCCTAGTCATCTGAGCAATCCTAACCATTCAGCACAATCCAAAATTTTCAGGAGACAGGTGCCTAAAAAAACCTTTCAGTAACTGTGACAGCAGTGCCTTTGTAGTCATGATGGCCAAAGGCTATGAAGAAAGCAGGGGGTTTGTGCAGGTAATACCTTCTATTATTCCAAAACAGAAGGAGGTTGTTCCAGCAGTTTCTCTTTTTACCTTTCAGACAGGGCGACCATGGTCAAGAAAAATTGCCTTATCTAAATATATTAAGTCCTAACTTCAGTAACAAGGTGGAACAGCAACTTGAGTGCAACTTCAGAGCTTCTCTCCCCCATTCAACCAGCACAGCCAGTACTGCATGCCTACAACAGATCAGTTCCTGCATCTCACCATTATGCATCATGTAATGAGCTAAATAACAATGACATGGAGCTTCAATGAAATTTTAATGACAGCATATTTCCATTTTTGTGTTGCCTTCTCCACATGTTCAAATAAAAATGATAGTTTTAAAAATTTACCGAGCTTTAAGTGATATGAAGGTGCTAAAAAATACTTTGATGACTTTAAGCTTGAAACAATGAAAATAGGTGCTTTGGTCAGCTTTTAAAATTCTGCCAAGAATAATACACAATCTGAGGACACAGAATAGCACGTGCACCTTAAGACCTTCCTTAAATAAATCAAATAAAAAAAAAGAAATATATCTGATTTTGAATGTTATGGAATAAAAGTAAGGCAAATAAGTGATGTTACTTCAGAGGAAACTATTGTGGGAGAAAAAAAAAAAAACCACAAAACAATTTTCCAGTTGCTCAATAGTAGGTAGCAACTGTTTTCCCATCATCATTACATACAGAAACACCTGGTATTGAATTGAAGCAACGGAAGACCAGATATGTTAAACTTCCTATAATTGCTTTGAAATCTTATTTTCTCCCAACCTTAAAGTACAGTTTTGTTCTCACTGTTTTAATTCCTAAATGAGATTTATAAACACTTCATATTATTCTAATCTGTCCCTGCAGTGTTGCAGCAATGGCAAGCACACACAGAAATCTTAATGAAGCACTCACTACAAACTGTAAACACAGAGGATGCCAAGGTGTCATGTACAGTACTGATAGAGGTTAATACCTTCCACAGTCATTAGGTTTGGATTTGGGGATGTTTGCACAGTAGTCAATGCAGATAAAATTCAATTGTATGCTAGCAGCCTGTGAAAACCTCATGCATCATTGAATCTCTCAGTTACATCTGGGTCTTAATGGGATAAAATTCATCTCTGGGTACAAGATCCTTATGTGTTGCTCACGCTACTGTGGCTTGCTTGGGGACATCGGATGGTGCACATTCCCATACAAAATCGCTGCAGAGGGAATTATCAACTCTCTTAAGACACATTAAGAAAAGGCACGCTTGAAGTGCTGAAGCAGAAGAAAGCTGAGGGCACACCTGCACTTCAGGGACACCCAATGACTTCCATCTAAGCAAGGCTGGGAGTGAGGCTGTTGTGGCAGCGAAGTCCATCAGCAACAGACACGCTGACACACACACACACAGAGTTGTGAGTTCACACTAGAACCAGGTAGACCAGGCAAGATTTTAGCTACAAAATGAAATTAGAACTTTTTGAAAGAAAATCTGTACACTGTATATTTTAAAAGAAAAAAAAAGATGTAGAATCAGTGAGATGTTTTCAGGTCATGGTGATGAAAAATGCAAAAAGTATTGAGATGAGGACCTTCTAGTGTCAATGCCAAATTCCCATGCAGTAGCAGCTTTTCTTATTACCAAAGTTCCTAGATGTTATGACTGCACTGTGACAGTTCATATAATATCTAATTATATCTAATTATATTCCTTTCTTTGTGTCATCTGGCATACCAGCTCACTGTACATTCCCATAGGATAAATGGCATATGTGCCTCTCTTAACAAATGCTAAACCAGACACAGTTTTACAGTCTTTACTCAGAATTGTATCACCAGGTGGAATTACAAAAATTACATTCACTAATCTGAAAAACAGCACTCAAAATAAGAACACCTGCAAGTTTTAGTCTTTGTTTTGTTATTCTTACTAATATTTTTAAAATAAGAGCTGTCCATTTTTTGGGCTATTTGCACAGCTTCTGCCTGCAAAATTGTCAATTGTTCCAAGAAGAACAGATTATAGCTTGTCAAAAAGCCTGAAATTGAGCCAGTGACAGCCTGAAACCTATTCCAGATTCCAAAAACATGCTGCAACACCTCTACATTTTTCTTTGGCAGCTGGTTACTAAAATCTTAGCTGCAGTGCAGGTATGAAAATGACAGAGATTGAATTAGAAAGATATTCAGAGGAAGCATTCATTCCACAAGACTGGATGCCTGACTGAGGAAAAAGGCTTTTGTTTTATCCTTAGGACAGCATTGGTTTCATAGGCAGACAGATTCTATTCACATATTCTCTTCATTCCACTCCTCTCCTTTCCCCCTGCCTCCTGCAGGTAGCAATCATGCCTCTTTGATAGTTAAAGTAAATGGCTAAAAGGTTGAATGGGTTTCTCTAAGCCAACTGCATACTGAAACCAGCTGGGCTCTTACAAAAGATAAAATCAGATAAATGCTGAAAATGGCAATAATGTTCACAGAGGATAAATTTAATAAGGAATTAACTGTATATATTATTTGACCCAGAGACTCTTCCAAAGTGAAACAAATGTGCATGAAAGGACTTAAGAAATAAGTGCTTAGGACACTCTCCAAGGATACTTCCAGGAGATTGCAGCTTGAACTTGAGCGCCTTTTATTCTTGCCCTGCACCCTACACTCAGTCTTGCCATCTAAACACCCAGGGCCCAGTTCAACACAAACACATGCTTTGAACAGCCTTTAACATACACAGCAAACTGGCTCCTGCCCTGAGCTGAGTCTGCTGCGTGCACCTTGTTCTCCAGATGTGACTACAAACAGTAGAAAGCCATGACTTCACGGACCCTGAATATTAAATAAAGCCATTGATGTTCCACAATTCCCACATCTGCAATCTATCCCAGTACAGCTATATTGTTTTCTCCATCTGCCTCTCCAAGCTCCTATTTATTAGCACAATCACCTGCTCCATTTGAGTGCAGCACAATTCCTCAGCTTAGTGTCTTGAAAATACTGTCCTTTCATGATGAGCTACACTTTTACACAGCTTTACAAGCTATCTCCTCTGTCTCTCTGGCCTCAGACAATCAGTCACAGTGCCAAAATTTGAAACAAGTTTACGGGGTGTCCTCTAAAACTTTATGATGGCTCACTTCATTTGCAGCAGTTTCCAATAGGCACAAGCCATCCTTCCCAAAGCTAACAGGTGGCACAGGTTTCTCTTTTATTCCTGATCACAAGGCGACAGGTGAACAGCAGGTTAAAGGGTGGAGAGGACTGAATTTTTTTAGATAGGTTTATAGAGGGGCAAGTTAATTTAAACAGCTGGCAAAAAGCCTACTGCAGTTTTAGCCATGATGAATTCTGAGGTTATTATGGGACCAGATGGGCTTTGTCCTGTAAGTAATTGTATATTCTCTGGAGTGGACAGGGGGCCATTGAACCATCTGTTTTGTTGTTGCTCCAAAGAGTGCCTTATTGCTATCTGTGTCTGCTGTTTCCCTACTTGACTCCCCTAGGCCTACTTTACATCAACTTGCTCAGACACAAGATGCCCTCTTGTTTTAAGCAAGAAAGAGAATTGTATTTGCCATCCCAGCCTGCCATGCTATGCCAGTAGTTTTCCTGTCTTCATAGTTTGCTGCTTTTGCTTGCTTTTTTTAGCTTCTGAAAATGTACTGGAATGGATGATAGATTTACAGGTCTTTAAGCATTCTGGTAGTATCACTCAATGCTGCCCAGAGATAAATTTGTAAATAATAATGCCTTGCTCTCACAAGGCATTTTTCAACAGAAGAATGCAAAGCTTTTCACATAGAGGTAAGCATCACTAGTCTTATCCCACAACTGATGAAATTCAGGGACACAAGAGACAATCATAGCCTAAAACCAGGAAATTCAGAAATACTCAGAATAGGATCAAATGAGACTGTACAGATAAGGTACACACAAGTCTACATAGGTATTCCCTATAAGACCATGCATGAATGAAAGAAACACAGGAAATCAGGAGGACCTAAATTTTTTGCATGTGGCCAAAACTGGGATTTAGTTGCTGTACAAAACAGTCAGTGGTATAATTCATGAGTCTGACCTCGCTGCATAGTGTTTAAATGCCCAAGTCTACCACTGAAGCCTTTTAACACTGAATCAGTACAAAGTTATCTAATGGCATCTCTTTCAGTGTCATGTGAATGTTATATTGACAAGGTCCCCTCATATTTACAAAATTTCTTAAACATATGTAAATAATTGCAAACAGGACCTAATCCAGAAGAAAAACCGTAACCATGACTTTATAAATGATCCTGTATCCTCCTCAGGAATACAGGACCTATACTAAAGGATCAAATAAAAAAATCAGCAACTCAGTTGCTCCAACTGAGTGAAAGATCCAGTATGATCTGCTTATATTTAGCCTATACTATTACTCCTGAATGGATATGCAGAACATTTCTGAGGCTAGTTATTCTTCATCCTGAAAAAAAAATTGTGGATGTTTTGGACCTCCTCAGTTAATCAAAGATTAAGAGCTTTTTCATTATCTGGAGAATTATACCCTTCATTGCTCTCATCATTGCTCAAATACCCCACTACAGATCTCCATATCATTATGAATAAGCTACATATTTCTAAAAGAAATACAGAGTCAATTTTTTTTGTTATTTAAATCTGTGAAATTAACTAATTTAAATTCCTCATGGGCCACTGATTCAGATAACATGAATAGAGGGGTTTTTAAATATTTAAACACCTTTGTTGAACATCAGCTCAATTAAAAACAAGGTCTATGTTAAACTTATTTTTCTAAAGTATATGGGGCTTGGGTTTTTCATGTCTTTTTGAAACTAACTTGAGATTTCTGATTAGTTTCCTAATTTTTATCATTAAACCCTTTAATAGAAATCTTAGGGAAACAGTGCTATTTTTCAGCTTTTCCCTATACCTTGGTGTCTTTAGATCACTATGTGTATAAATATTCTTTCTTATGTTAGCCTACAGTCTATACATTTTTCTCAGAGAAAATAAAATTGAGGAGCCAGTTGGCTCACAGCACTCACCACAATGACTCCAGGGCAGCAGAGGTGCACCCATGACAGCAGACGAGGACCTAGGCTGGATGTCAGAACTGTACATAAGTCCCAGGCCATAACTGACAACAGCCTTCTGTTCACTATGATTTCATCCATAATCATTTGGCATGTAATTTACAATCCTGTTCATTACCCTGTCTCAATGTTTGGGGAGCAGGAGTCATTAGTACATATCTCAAAGGTTTAAATTTTAAATTAAATCTCAGCATCTTTCAGGGAAACTGCTTTTAATTTTGTGACTGAAAACTCTCGTAATTCCTTTCTCACAAGTACCCTCAAGAGGCTTTTCTCACACACTAACAGTAATCAACTTGTCAGAACTTAGAAACTTCACTGGTACCTTATGAAATTCTAAATTGCTCTAAGGTCATCTTTTCATTTTACTAACCGTATGAAAAGTTGCATCTCTCTTCTCTCCTCATATATCAAGTACATTTATATTGCTAGTAGTTTACACTTTATTCAGGTACAGCATGCTTCAGCTTTTCAAATATTACAGAATAATTTGATATACTAAAAGCATGAAGGAAAGAGCTAAACACAAGAAAAGAAAAAAAAACAAAATTCACACGTATCTTTCTGGTACAATGCTGGAATACTCTTTACTTTTTCCAGCTGCATTAGACATATGCTAATGTAAATACACTGCAGAGAATTATTCAAACCACCTTTTTCTCACCTTTTTTTAATTATATCCATCTTACTCAGTTCACTTTTCTTTCCAGCTATTCTTAAGACAACACTTGAAGATTGCCACCTTCCTGAATGTATGCAACAGACAGTAGATTGCAATGGACTGAAAAACTGATTTTACACAAGTATGGAAAATATTAGGTGCGAGTCCCATTGGGAATTGGGTTTATTGATGCATGGCAAAACCACAACAAATTCTTCAAAGATACAATTGCTATGAGACGTGATAAGAAATAAGTCTAGCAGGAGACAGTCAAGTGAAGCTCAATAAACCAGTGGATGACACTTCCTTTGTGGCAGGTGAACCAAAGCAATAGGAAAGGAAAACCTAACAGCACAGTTCTCAACAGCATGGTGCATCCCTTAATATTGACCAGAAGAGGAATGAACACACACCTCAATACATGGCACTCATCCAGCCACTGACCAGCAAGACTCAAGGCCTGAGACGACTCAAATTCCCCAAGGGTGCAGAGACAGGTCTGGAAGCAAAGGTGGGGAGTGGGTGCTCTCGATTGCAGCTGAGCAGGCTGTTACCAGCAGCGGGTTACACAGAGGCCATCGGACCCGGCACTACCACGCACAGTTTTACCTCATACAACGTGCTCAGGAAAAGGAGAACCAAGGGGGAACTGCAAACGCATTTCTCATCCACAGTATGAGAATGTCTCCCAAAAAAGGAACCAAAAGCAGACCTAGCCCAGAAGCAGTAGCACATCTGTTTATCTCTGAGGCAAAGAGGCTACCTCAGGACACACTGACACAGCAGGCAGCATTACTTCATATTATCTGCTGCAGCCACATCAGTTTGAGCACAGCAAACCAACAGCATCTCAAGAAATGGGGAAGGCATTACACCATCATGTTTCTGAAGACTGAACACTGTGGTGTTAGTTTCTAGCAGTGATGTTTCATATATTCCTTACATCTGATGCTGTGAAGTGGTAAATGCAGGTAAAATCTAAGCAAGGGAAAAAATTATCCCTGGAAACAATAACAATCAGGTTGGACATAGGTCTGAGTGACCTGATCTAATTAAAAATGTTCCTGCTTATTGCAGGGTGGTTAGACTACATGGCCTTTAAAGGTCCCTTCCAACCCAAATTATTCTCTGACTCTCGGTATGTTTACAAATCCTATCACATATCCCCATAGGCTGAGGCAACTGACACATTGAGACATCCCTCCATCATCACAGATACAGGATGTGACATCTGGGGAAACTAGGACCCTATTGCTTGCATCTCCAGCATAACCTACTCTGTGACTGACAAGAAACCAAAAACTTCAGGGTTATCAGCCTGTGCATCTACACAACACAAATGCACATGTAGATTGTTTTCTTAAAAAGGTGAGTAATCCTTTACTAAGGTTTTGCAGAGGTACCACTGAATTTGTTTTTACCTCTCAAATTATGAAGAGAAAAACAAAGCACTTACATTCTGAAAACTGAACATAGTTTGCACTGTATTTTTCATGCACTAATAGTAACTGCAGATTTTTTTTTTGTCTGAATTACTATTATTTGTAGGAAATAGAAATAATATATATGTTTCTGCTTATGCATACAAGTAGGCAGAACACCAAAAGGGAATAAAAGAAAGCATGCTGACAAAAACAGTGATGAATTGCATACAGAAAGCGTTATAAATGGTAGATCATGAAGTGAGTGTAGGACATACATAGTTAACAAATTTCCTAAATATTTTCCAAGTGTGAGAACTGTTCTAACACCCATCAGCTTTCATTTCCTATCTGTTTAATGCCAGATAACACACATTTTTTTCCCCTCTCATCTTAACCTATAATGCCCATTAATTTATTGCCATCTCTAATTCAAACTGACATCAGTAGACATCTTAGCAGTTTTAGAAAATAAACCGCTGGTCAATCTGGAGAGAAACTTTAATAATCTTGTCATACACTTAAAAAGAACTTTCTTTCCTTATTTGGTGCCAATATGAATCTCTTCAAAATTATTTTCTGGGGAAACAGAAGAAAAATCAGTGGTAAAAAGGCTAACCAGGATTTCAATACTAACTAAAATGGCTTGAGGGCTACACAATATAATATGCAGACATTCAAAACATAAATAAACAAGAATTGCATGGAGAGTTATTTACTTGTAAAATCTTCTGTTTTATACAATAATACAACACATAGTAGATAAAAGGGGAAAAGATACTTGGAGGTCATTTTATTTTACAATAAAAATAACTCTGATTATACAAGTAATTTGACTGAATTTTGGATTTGTGCATGTTTGATTGTTTCCGTTCTGGGCTTTTGATTTAATTAAAACTAGTGGCAGATGGAATATTTTCTCTGACTCTCTCTGCCAATTTTTTGTAGTTATGCAATAATATTTTCCGAATTTAAATAATGCTTTCCCTTGTCTGGTTTTAAAACATCCACATCAAAAACAAAGAATTCACTATAGAGAAGCAACCAAAAATTCCAAGATAAACTAAAGGCTGGCAAAGTTAAACGCAGAAAAGAAAAATTTCCCCTAGTTCTTACTTAGTGGTTACTTGAAGTAAAAGTAAGTAGAGTGCTATCTAAAATTATGATTTTTAAGTGTCTTTAAGAAAAAATTCAATTACTTGAGATCTGATTTGATCCTGTATGCTGTTTACTGTGTATCTTACTATTAATAAAGTTTCAATCATTCAGAGAACAAGCTGCTGAGGATATGGGTATATTTTCCATTTCATGTTGGCAAACAAAAGCTTGTTGATGGAAGACACTGACCTGTCACAGCTAGGGCTCAACACACAACTGACTCCATGAAATCCCATGGTCTGTATTAGGCAGAGTCCAGTTGTGCTTCTTGGTTATCTCTTCTTGCCTTAAACCTAACTCCATGAAGCATTTCTGTCACCTCCAGCACCTCCCAGCACCTCTGAGTTTTGAATGTGACCTAAAAGATAATAAAATATCTCAAAATCAGATGTTAAGAGTGAATACACTGGTTTATAAAGGATGGCAGTCACCAGAGCATTCCTTGCCTGTGCAGCTGCCTTGGGAAACATCCAAAGCAAACTTTCTTCTTGACCTCTCAAGCACCTAACTTCTAAATATGAATGACACAACATCAAGAAATATTTAACAAACAGAATATTTAATGAAAATATTTGCAACACTAAATGCAATTCATCTTCTTTTAATTGATGAAAAAGTTATCTGCATGCTAACATCCCTTTAGTCTGCCACATCACCTCTAGCTATCTTGACCTACATTGCATTCTTTCCTTTCCAACATATATTCCAGACCTCATCCATTCAAAACTTTGATGAGATCTGAACTTCCACTAATATCTTGTAGTTCATAAACTGAAGCAGCTTGACAACAAAAAATAAGTGTCAAAAAGTTTTAAATTTGAAGAGTGGCTCAGGGTATTATTTCTCTGAGGTAACCATCTCTCCTGAATTTTGGTTGTCAAGAGGCTAGATAACTGTGGCAAAATCTGTCACTCTCACTGCACAGTCAGTGAACAGAATGAGGTGCCTCCAGAGGACAATCAGCCCCTCTGTTGGTGATGGTGAATCTCTCTCAGCAGTCTTGGGTGCAACCTGTGGCCACTGCTCTGACTTGTACATATCGTAGCTTTCAGGCACCCTGACTGGGACAGACAACCCTTCTAAATATGTGATCCTTCAAAGAAAACTGTATCATTTGAAGAAGATGGCAGCTAAAATGTTCCTGGGTTACTTAGAACCTGACAAGGCTGTTTTGAAGGGTTTGATTTCACCAGTGAATCATCACTATACTTCATCTTACTCCCTAACACACTCTGCTTCTGACCATGTCTCAACCTGATCTGATGTGTTAACACAGGGATTTACAACTGAGATTTCATCTCATCCCCAACTTCCAAGATGTTTTGCTGCTGATAATACTGCTGGTTTTAACCCAATTTAAAGAGCTCATTTCAGTACCCTTATTGCCAGATCTGTCACTTACATGCTACACAGCCTTGGATAAAGACATAACTAGAGTGACTCAGTTTCACCAGCCATAACACAGGGATTAGAATAATACTTGCACTATGAAGAGAACTGGATGCATAGATGAAAAGTATTTTTATAGGAGCAAACATGTTGTCACTAATGAAAATAATATTACTCTCTCCAGAGTAAAAGTAAGATATCCACCAGCTTCCTTGTTCTTATCTTCTTTTTTAAAAAGTCATTTAATAAAGGCATATGAAGGAAAAAAGCTATATAATAGATTATTTACTTTTTTTAGCCACCAAGTTCTGCATAACCCACACACAATACAGACGAAACAGTATGCTGACTTCAGCTCCAGAAAAACTGTGACTTGCAATCTTACAATACTAAATGCAATAAACCATACAAACCTCATTACCTTTGTTGTTTTCTTCCTCAAATAATCTTTAAAAGCTCTCAGTTGGTATTTTATGGCTTCTATCTCTATGTAATTTTTAATCGTCTTCAAGTACCAGTTATATTCATTTTTAAACCATAGATAAAATGCTTACTGCTATTTTGCAGGTGACTTAAACTATGACTGCCATGTTACTCGGAACAAGCTGTCATTTTCTTGAACAATAAAGAACAGTGTCAGCTCCATACCAGCCTCCTTCACCTTTCAAGACTGACGCAATGATGTCACCAAAGTTTCCTGGTATTTTTCCTGAAATTGCTCACAGCAGCATGCTCACTGTTGGACCCATCTGAACCTGGGCCACACTGCTATAGGCAGGCAGGTGAGGAGTGGTAAACTCATTTTCTACCTGTGAATTTTAGGCTATATATTCAAATTAGTCCATGCTCCTCTCAAGATCACAGACTTACTTTTTTTCCCCATTCTTCATTTGGAAAGCAAGTATGGCTGTGAAGCACATTACTACCCCAGTATAGTTCAAAGTCTGGCTGAAAGATTACCCCAGTCCCAAAATGTCATGTCTTTAAGCACCGAGAGAAAGACTGTCTACACAGAGGTGAGCAGCATATGGCAGTAACTGTGCTGGACAGAAGCAGTACCCACAGAAATACTATTGCTCCCCCAAAAGTTTTATTGCACTTTGTGTCCCTACACAGCACCCCTAAGTCCCTTCCTTCTCTTGAAATCCGTAATGCTGCAGTTAGACTTCTTTTCGCAGGGTGACAGACATTACACAATTACTGTGATACAGCTTTTACACTAGCAAAATGCCTCAACAACCTTGACAATTTGAGGAATTTTCAGCAAACCAGCATTTCCTCCTTCCCCCCCACCCCTGGAAAAAGAAATCTTGTTTAAGTGTGACAATATCTATCAGGCTGACAAATTTCAACTAATAATTTGATTAAGTGGTCTTTCATTCTGATAGGAAAAAAAGAAAAGTTTCACAGTGGTTTGAAGCAGTGACACAGTATCCTTGTCTCTGCAGTAAAACTGCACACAGTTCTGCTTGAAATAATTATCAAAAAATCAATAACTAAGTGTGGAACATTTTTTCCCAGAAAGCAAAAATATTTTAGAACACTTTCTGGTTTGTCAAAATAGATGAATTAGACATGGCGCTTCCCTTTTCCTCTAATCTGTACCCATTGAAATATTTGTCTGAACATTATTCATCAAAATGTATCTATTTTAAGTTGCTTACCACTGCTGAAGCATAAATAATTGAAATAACTCTAAAAAAAATCAGCATCTATCCACAGGAGTAGTAAATAATAATAGTAAACACACCACCAAATCACTGACTTTGAAAGCATTTCTTGGTGTAAGATACTTTCAACTTTACATGGATATTAGATAAACAGAAAATAGGCTCTGTCTATTATGTATCTCTTTGACATGACTGTAACTGTCTTTTACTGGTCTTTATCCTTTCTGATCATCAGCACAATTCCATAGCTGTGAGCTGGTCTGACGGCTGTGGAAGATGTTTGCTCCCAAAGAGCAATCAGTCCATGACAGGGTCTTCACAGTAAGCTGAAAACCTTGCATCCTGATTAATGATCATACTCACTGCTGAAAAACACAAGCCATGATCTCATAATTGGGTTCTAAATTAAACAACCAAACCCTGAAAAACATTCCTGCCATTATTCATGCAAACAGGCTTAAGCAAATTGGTATGGATTTGCAGGATTGGTCTTCTGTCTTTGACCAGGAATAAGCCACTCTGAGGGGACACTGTGGGAAGACTGACTAGAAAGACCTTCCAACTTCAACTTAGGTATAATCCAGCCATGGGGAGCTGGATCTTGAACCCCTGCCATATCTGGGTGGGGGAACCCAAGAATCTTGGAGGGAAGCCATGGGATCCCATCCCCACAAGTTTAGTGACTTCTAAGTAATCTGAAGAGTGAGGTGTACCCCAAGCCTCTCTTACAAAACTACTTCATTCAAACCTGCCCTGTCTCCACATCAGGTGCTTAACTGTATAACGAAGAAAGCTGTAATAGTGATGCATAAAGCAGCAGAAGAGGAAATCTAAAGAAGGGAATCCAGTCATTCTTGACTCCTATTTCCACTGTATAATGTATGAGACAAAGCTTATAAGGAATGCGGAATCCAGACTTCAGCCAGAAAAAAAAAAAGAGCAAATCAACATTGACATATAGCAGAACAAACTTATTTAATTGCTAAGAAACTCATAAAATACAGTAGCACTTCAAGGCTTCTGACCTGCCTGATGGCTCCATCTTCAATATTTTGGCTGAATCATTTAATAAAAAAATGGATGTTATTCATTAACTGAGGGGCACAGTTGAGTCAAGTCTGCTATTCATCATTATTTTTATCATACTGCTCTATTATGGCTAGCACAAGATTTCTCTTGCAGAATTATTGCTGAGGTAAGTTTTAACAGTGTTGGCAGTAGGAAGATACTCAGGAAAAAAAAACCTTCCCAACTCCGTAAAAAAAAAAATATTAGTTTTGATAGATTTGTATTCAAAACATTAACCAAATCCCTTAGACAATTTCTGCAATATTACTCTGAGACATTTATTGATACTAGTACATCATTTACCTGTTACAATTGCCTGTTGCCTTATTTTTCCTCCTCATTTTTCTAGAATTACAAGTACTGTCTTTTCTTCCAATTGCTGTGCTTATTTTATTCTATGTTTATTTCTACAGCATAGCTCAGCCAACTAAATGTTGTACCTGGCTTTGCAAGATTGCTACCCAACCCCGGGTTTCCAATTCCCTGAAGATTTTTGATGCTTATTTCTGACTTTATTCATTGCACCAGTGAAATCTGTTTCAAAAAACAGATCATTGTGGCACAAAGCTTGGTTTTGTACTGCTTGTTTTTTTCCATTCACTGTTAAATGCATCTCATATTGCAGTCTCCTTCAGGACTGAAATTTGATCTACAATTAGGTTAGCTGATACCTGGAGGAGCTCTCCAGTGCAAGCTGATCACCTGTGGTAGTTCAGAGCTTATGTTTACAACTTGCACCCAAACCAGCTCTAAGCAAGACCAGACAAATACCTGGAACAGTGTCATCACACTTTGGATGCCTGCATTATGCCTCAGTGTGTTTCCATACTCCTCTCCAGTGAGCTCCACAGAGGCTGTCTCACCCTTTCATGAACACAACCAGCAGAAGCAAGGGACAACAAGAGGAAGGCTGGGTGCACTGCAATAATCACCTGCCATCTTGCCTCTTGCTGGAGCATTAACAGCAGCCTTCAGACTCTTCAGACCAATGCCAACAAAGTAAGTGGTACTGGCAGTTCAAGGACCACTCTATAGTGACGCAAGAGATGTAAGACCTGTCTACTCTCTATTTCTTCAGTCTTTTTAATTTTAAGTTATTTTTCTCCCCTTTTAATTATAACAGGGGGATTACATCAAATAATGACCACTGAGAGCGAAAAAGTAAAATAGAAGAAAAATGTCTGAATCTGCTTAGTAAACCAAACAACGCAGAAGCCAGCTTGACATATGATTCCTGGTTAGAAACCAAACCCACCACCTCAAAGGCAGCAAACACTTATAGGCAGAAACGCCCTGATGTTTTTGCAATTTCTTCACTTTCCTTGTATTTTTCATAGACGTGCCTGGTCTGCAATATAAGTGGGTTTTACAGTCAATATTCACAGCAGTGTCATTTCTCCTGCACAAATTATTTGCTCTGTATACATCTTTAAAAACACCACTCCGTGTTAGCTTTCCATTGGCTAAGTTGTTTCAAAGCAGTACCTCACGAGATTAAGATACAGAATAGAACAATCCCATAAATTGAATATTAAATGAACCTTTGTTTCTGCAGAAAAAGATGTCAGGAACAAGTACCCTTTGAAAGAACATAATGTATATATAAGAAAAGCAGACTATTTAATGGTTAAAGAACTACAGCAGATTCCTATTTTTGCAGCTTAATTAATAACAGGCTTTGGGTTTTCCAAAGGAATACAAGGAATAGCTGTGATACTCTGTGGAAGTCACCTGTGCAATTATTTCTGGCATCTATTACATTTTCCATTATAATTTTCATATTCTCTCAAACCATTTTTCTATGCTAAGGGCATCTTTCCTTTTCTAACTGGCTGCAATTTCACAGCAGGATGCATTTAGCAGATGAGACTAATTTTATACTCCCTAAATTGTCATGTTTATTAGGAGCACCATGAAGTGACCACTACATACCTGGAACCTCATTCTTAATTACAATGTGTCCTACATGGATTTAAAAATCTATTCCAGTAAAGCTGGCAGCTAAATGACAACCCAAATTAACTGATATGTTTCAAATTGTGTAAGATACATGAAGAAAACAGGTCCAAATTTGAGGCACACATTTGAGGATGTCAATCATTTCATTACAAATAGATATTATTGTAATAAAACATGAGTTTTGTGATCAAAGCCACAGTATAAATCACAGAGCAAATTAGTTCCCTAGTTCACTGTCATTCACAGGAAGCAGATTTTTTTTAATACCTGTTGAAGACATTGGAGAGCCAGAAGTCATTTACATCACTGTTTGAATGCATACTGTTTAGACTGTTTAATACTTTTCCAGAATTTTGGTTTTGTTCATTTGGGGTATTTTTACTAATCACAGAATCATAGAAGAGCCTGGGTCAGAACGGACCTTAAATATCACCTAGTTCCAACTCCCTCAGCCATAAGCAGGGACACCTTCCACTAGACGGCATTGCTCAAAGCCCCATCCAACCCGGTCCTGAATGTTTCCAGGAATGGGGCAAGCACAACTTCTTTAGGCAGCATATTCCTGTGCCTCACCACCCTCACAATAAAGAGCTTCTTTTTTATGATCTAATCTAAACCTACTCTCCGCTAGTTTAGAGCCATTTCCCTTTATCCTGTCATTACATGCTCTTGTAAATTGTCCTTCTCCAGCTCTCTTGCAAGCTCCCCTTAGATACTGGAAAATACTATAACATCCCAGAGCCTTCTTTTATCCAGGCTGAATAATCCAAACTCTCAGTCTGTGTTTGTAGGAGCAGCACTCCAGACCTCTGATCAGCTTTGTGGCCCTCCTCCGGACTGCATCCTCGGTTGTGGATCCCAGAGCTGGATGCAGCACTGCAGGTGGGATCTCACCAGAGCAGAGGGGCAGAATCCCCTCCCTCACCCTGCTGGCCATGCTGCTTTGGATGCAGCCCAGGATACTGCAGCGGTCAGCAGCCTTAGGATATTATATGTCTGGCTAGCAGGGTGGCCAGCGGGCTACTGCAGCAGGGGGGAGTCAATCCCAGTGGCAGGGCCCAAGGATTGCTCCTACGGACACCCCTCAGCGACAAAAGGCTTCGGGCTGTGTCCGTGTGGACGAGATCACTCTGCACCAAGTACAGAGCTGCGAGAAAGGACGAGGCGGAGAGACGGACACTCTCTGGGGACAGCCAGGTTTACTGCCAGAAGGAAGTCAGCCATGGAGTGACCCCAACACACAGGTGTCAGGGAGTTATAAAGGGGGAGGAATCCAAGGGAGGGGTTTGCAACAGAACCAATCCAGGGAGGTGAGGGAGTGAACTTAGGATAACAGACATTGAGGGAAAACCAATGAATACAGAATAAGGGAGGGACCCTGGCCTCACAGCCAATCATAGCTCCCAAAGTGGAGAACTTTCTAGAGAAACCGGTGGAGCAGGCAGTGATTGACTGGGACCAGGGAGGGATAAAGGGAGGAACATTCTCCCATATAGGGGAGACAGGGGGAGGAGAACCGAGAGTGACATAACACAAGCAGGGGACTGACAGGACTTAAGGCGGGAGTAACCATAGCAACTGAATAACTGACATTACACAGGCGGGGAAAAACAACTGAGGGCAGAACCATAATACTAAACGGGGGAGCAACCAGACAAACTAACATAACACACTACAACAGGATACAATTGGCTTTCTGGGCTGTGAGTGCATACTGACACCGACAGGTCATGACATGTCCAGCCTCTCATCCACCAAAACACCCTCAAGCCCTTCTCCTCAAGGCTGCTCTCAACCATTTACAATTACTTCCACTGTACATATTTTGAGACAAATTATGCTTCTAGGTTCTCACTCTAGACAGCAAGCTTTTTGAGAGACTACAAAACAAAGCAAAAAGAATTTCATCATTCTATTTTACCTTATTTTTCAAGTGAATAGACATCAATGGTTCTTAATGGGTTTATGGGTATAATGCATGTGTGTATTTATGGAAGCTATGATTTTAACAGCTTCTCAAAAGTAAAAATCAGCCAATAATGGAAGAAGTCAATAGGTACTTCAGGCATAAAAATCTTGCATTATTGTGTTACTGTTGCTATTATGTATAATTTAACCAATACCTCTATTGAAGGGCTTTTTCCCATTTTAAGAAGGGAGAGAATAAAATCAAGCATATCAATGACCAAGAGGAATGTTATTTAAAATGGAAATAGGGAATCATTATAAGCACTTCTGGAACTGCTTGAAGAAAAACAAGGAGACTGTACTGATTGCTTTGAAAGAGGAGGACAAACGCTCAGGTCCTTGAATAATTACATTTGAGGTACAGCTGTACCTTTTACCATCCAGGTCAATGTAGACGCATAGTACTGACCAGATTAATACTCTTGAAAAGGGATCAGTCCTCCACTTAAAGTTGTCCATGAGAAAGCCACTACCAACCTTGCAATTGGAATTATTCTGTGATTTCAAGATTTAAGAATTACAGATTATTTATTTAATGTTGCTGTGACCTTGACATTAATGTGGTGTTTTTCTTTAATTAGCTGGGTAGAATTGCAGTATAGCATGCAATAACGAATTGCTTAGATGTGTATTTACTTGTTCATCTTCTCAACAAATTCATGCGGAACTTATAGAATAACCTTTCAAATTGCATCAGGTAGCACTAAGGGTTCCTATCACAGGTAAGAAATTTGCTGGCCACATGGCCGTTTCCAAATCATGACATGAGTTCCATACATTCCCTGGATTGCTCAAGAAGTGGGTTGTGCTTATTGCATAACAACATACTGGCAGAGAACATTCTATTTTTGAATTTCATTTAGAATTTTTTTTCTTGTACAATGGTTGTGTACCTGTTATTCTTAGCATTCTGTCAGTGACATTTCTTGTTGAACACCAAGGAGTTTTAATTACTTATGCAGTGCTTTAGCTTTCACTGTGCCCATCTCTACAAATAGAAGGAATATCACACACTCGCAATGGGACAATTCCCTGCAGTTGTGATTATATGAAGCAGAACAGACGAACATGCCAGCCAGGCCTGCCAAGAAAAATTAATGCAAATTACTTCTCCAGAAATTTAGTTCCACAGATAACTCCTGTGTCCTTCTGTCTTTCTGCATTTGGCCCTTTCTGTGCATGCTTCTTGCCATCAGTAAAGAACTGGCAGACTTTGGCGGCTTTTTTTGGTGACAAGCCCTCACTGGGTTGGTACTGAGTGCTCACTGTCAATTGTGCAGAGCTATGGTTTAATGCCATTGGTCAGCATTTAGTTAAGAGGGATGCAAGTCATGATATACTGATTTAGCAATATCTCATTACAGCACTTTCAGAGTAAAGCTGCCTGGAAGCTGGTAAAGGAAATGACAACTCATTAAGCCAGGAGACCCCATTCAAAGCACCTTGGGCACAGCAAACCAGAAAAAAAATTAAAATGCATTTTCTCAGATGAGAAGCACTTTTTTGTCCCTCATTTTATGTGTATGACTTGTCTGAAAGTAAGTGCCATTAATTATTTCCTAGTAAAGAATGTTTTCCAAATAACGACGGAAGGCATCAGTTCTTCAATTACTAAACTTTTATCACACTGCAAAGCAAGAATGAAGTAAGAGGCAAGACAACAAATCAGATACCATACACCTGAAGAAAAGGCCATTTCCAAAGCATCAGTAAAAATGTTGCACTGTATCTGCCAGAGAATGCTTAGAAAAATATAGGACTCATAAGAGAATTTTGTGATGCTTTAGGAATTGTGAGTGGATTAAACAGCAGAACTTCCTTGATTTATAGGTATACATCCCATTAAATAGAAGCTCAATTACACAATAAAATTGAAATCCATACAATAAATTTTAATAGTCAGCAGCACCAAACACTGCCATTGTTCTCCAAGAAGTACCAAAAGAGATTAAAGGAACAACACCTTTTTTGGTAAGTTGTTTTCTAAGAGGTCTTTCTGATGGTTCTAGACACACTTCAAAAGTATTACATATCACTAAGACCCATGCTTCAAATAAGTTTTGTAACAGTGAGAGTTTGTGCTCATCCATATGAGCAATTGAATTATATGGGTCAGCAACATGAATTCAGTACACATACCAGGAGTGCTTCCATGTTTTCCTGAGCTAGTTTGTTAGTGAAAGGCCAAGCAGTGCATTTTTAAATTCGTCCGGTTTTCACTTGCCACCAGAAAGAAACTAGTTGGCCACTTCATGCCTTTCATATGACTATAGTGATTGCTTCAATTTATAATTAAATGTTTCAGGGAAAACTGAGCCTTGCATGTCTCTAAAATCGACCAAAGGGCAGAAGGATTTGAGCTGTGGCACTGGAGCACGGGTATACCAAAAACAAATACTCAGGGAAGTAGACCATCTGTTCTCCATAGGCATATGCTGCAAGATGGAAAATATATCCTGAAGCAAAAGGAAAATAAATTAAAAAAAAAAAAAGACTAAAGAGGCACTTGAAAAACAAGCAGGTTATCTAAAAAAAATGGATTTAGGGAAAATAGTCATACAAGCTGCTGCATATCAAAGATAAGGGAAAAAATGCACACCTGATGGATTTCTGAAGGAATAAATGTGGAAGGTCTAGCTGTCAGGAATATAAATATCAAAAAGACTGGGCAAAAGACTTCTAACTTAGAAGACAGCAAAAAAAGTGCATGTTTTGGGGGATATGAGGCTTATGAGGAAAGGACATAGGGACTGAAAGATTTAAAGGAATGAACCTATTTCTGATCTTACCACATCTATTCTCACAGAAGTGTTATAAACATGAAAGAGATTAGAGTAAAGAATATTTCAGAATCTTACAGAACATCTGGCTCTAGCTGGGAAATTCACTAAATCCTCCAACCACAGAGATAAGCACAAAAAGAGGAAAATTATTACAATAGCATTTTTACTTATCTGTGAATAAATTACTTGAATGAAATAATGTGGTAAATTTTATATTATAAAATTTATATATATATATATATATTTCATATTATAAAATACTTTTAATAAAATAATCCATATTTTCCACCACACCCTTTGCTGCCATTTTTACCGCTCCAACTCTAAGCCTCACAATATTTTTTGGGTATCCTAAACCTTGCCTTTTCTGCCTCCTATACAGCAGGCCATCAGAAAAATTAGAAATAATGCATATGTTAAAAACTCTACATAAAGCAAGTAAAGACAAGGAAAATACAAAACAATTTTAAGACCAGTCACAGAGAGGAAAATAGAACTTTAGTGCATGTGGTGAAAATCCATCAGGGCCAATGGAGACACTGAACCAGCTACTACATGATAGGTGGATCTGGGAAACCAAAGTCATTATCCTGACCTGTAAAACTATTGGAGGGAGGAATCACAGTCCATACTTACATAGTTCCCTATGTGGTTGCAAGGGGGTTGTCTATAAGCACTGCATATCCAAGGCAGGACTTGTGTCCTGGATGTAAACACTGATCACACAATGCTAGCAAGGACTGTGACCTCAATAAACTGAGTACATTGTCCAGCCATAACAGTTTTCATTGGGTTTTGGGGTTTTTTTTCATATGCACCCAAGAAACACTCCAAATTCATCAGCTATTTATGCAAATCCAGCATGCTGCATTGCCATGAGAGATGTCCTGGCTCAGAGAAGGAAATATCATATTCACTGAGCTGATGTAACAGACTGTCTCATCTAAGATACAGCCACCTCACCAACTACAATTAAACTGTGCATCCTCATGTTGACAGTGATGGAAAATAATTATAATCACTGCCATTTTTTTTCTGTTACTGGATCTTGAGGGATGAGGAGGGTAAAAATACCCAGTTGCAAAAATAGATAATTATGAAATAAACATAGATAATTATGAAATCATTCTGAGCTTTTACTGACTTTGACAACCATGCCAGGAAGACAAAAGGCACATTTCCAAAAAAAACCAAAATGTATTTTTTTACAACTGTACATAGTAAAGAGAAAAAAGTGATAGTCTTCAAATGTCTCAATAAACTTAACATGCAGAAAAATATTTCATTCACCCTGTTCAATAGCCATGGAGTTTTGAGAGCATTATATCAAATTTTCCTTTAAAACTATTTTTAACAATCAAGAGGTAAAACACTGGAGTGAATTGTCTTCAAAGATGGAAGAATTCCCATCACAAAACAATTTTAAAAACTGGTTGAACCGATAATATACATTAGGAACAGTATAAATGTGTTTCATCCTGTCTTTGGGGAAGGGAAGAAGCAAGTGATTTCTTCACATCTTTTTCAGCACAATGGATCTGTAATAGGTGTGAAAATATAGTTATGTAGCACCCAAATGCACAGTTGCTCCTATAACAGTGAATGAACAGAAAAGCAACTAAAGTCATGTTTCACTGCCCATAACTTCCAGCTTGTTAAATCTTTTTAAATGATAACGTACAAATATACATTATCTCTGGCAATGCAAGAGTAGGCTTCCTTCCTCCCCTGGCACGTGTGTCACAGGGGAGGAGTTTCCAAGTGTGATCACATTACTCAAGAACTGTCAACCATGAGCATGACCTGGGTTCATCAGTTCCTGAAGCGTTCATGAAAACACCTTTTTCTGTGCTAATTATTTCAGTGCTTCTCAAAGGCCTGCTCATCTTCAAAAAAGTTCAAGTTAAAATATATTAGCTTGTGAAATCATGTCCAACAATGTTTTTGCACAGCAAGAACATACCACGGGAGTACATAAAGACCAAATATATGCTGTTCTGACTCAGGTCAGGGGAAAAAAAAAAAGAAAACAAACCAAAACAAAAAAAATAACAGCACCAGCTTTTTGACTGCAACATCAAACTTGTTTAATTCTTGGGTGGGAAGAAAATTTTGATACTTCCCTAATCCCACTAGCAAATGCCAGAGCACAGATAGTGGGGGTCAAAACCAAGCATCATATTGAATCTTAGAAAATGCAGAAATAAAATACAGCCTTTGTTTAGTAATGGTAACGTATTTTGGGATTTACTTCCCCAAGGACATGCTGGGTTTTCCATCACAAAGTCTTTGAATCAAGGCTGGATGTCACACTAAACTGTAAACAACAGCTCAGCTGGAATTAGTGGCACAATTCAAGTAAAATTGGGCTGCCACACTGATATACAAGAGGTCAAACTAGCCACTCATAATGGTCTGTCTGGTTTCTATATTAACACACCGGCAATCACAGGAAGCTCTACAAAGCTGACAAAGGCTTCTCTTTCCAATTCCTCAGTACCAGAACAAAGGAAGCAGAAGGGGATGAACAATGTTGGTAAATGAGACATTGAGACAATAGCTTAAAGGGAAAATCTCTGCCTTGAAAGGAGTTATGGTAGTGCAGTTCCTCCCCTCTAACTGCCCACCTCCAAGTGTTACTTTCTGAAATGTCTGTATCATTCTTTAAAAATAGGAAGGTTTTGTGGCTATCCAGAGCACTTCTAATACTTCAGCTGAAACTAACACGGGTTTTAATGTGGAAGGATGAGGATTATCTGTGCTGGCTTCAAGGAATACAACTGGCAAAGTATTCCTCACAAAGGAAATCATACTCATAAGTGAAAATTTAGTTGCTTGCCAACTAAATGGCTGCCTTTAAAATGTGTTATAAAATTTGATACTTCCCTTGTACCTAGCAATTCTGATTATTGTGTCTTTTGAAACACAGTCAGGCCAATGTGCCTAAAAGGTTATGCAAGACTACTACTAAAAGCAATGTCAGATATTTTTTAAATTGTAGATGTCACCACAAAATAAATAACTCCATATATTTTTTCACAACTTCCTATTTTTTGTCAAGTAAAACCCTTTTGTTTCTTATTTTTAAATAATGCAAGATCAAAGACTATGTGCATGATTCCAGAAGAGGCTGCAGTAATTTGTGCTGACCAAAACATGATAGGGCCCAAACTTAAGTTACACAACTGATATGAAATGCACTATTACTACTAAAAGTGAGGGTTGAGCAAACCTGCAGGCTTATGCCCAGTGTTATACATACCTATCCTTAGCTTCAAGTGGGGATATTGGGAATTGTATCTCTTCTGCACAAACTATATAGTGAAAAGAAATTGTAATGAATATTGGTGCTTTTGAACACTGACAGTAAGGGCAGAGTTAACTGAATCAGGTACAGCTTTATAAGTTTTACTGTTGCATTGATTCTGTTTTTCATTAACTGTTCTTGGGTATAAAAAAGCACATACTTGATATTGTGTGGGTTTTATTTAATAAGTGGAGGAGAACATTGTCTGGATTGTAAATAATGATTAGTTTTTTCATTCTGTTCTTTACTTTTTTGAAAAATCTATTCTTCATCATACTATACATGAAGTGCCTTCCAACCTAGGCACATCATCTAAGATAGTACCTGCTGAAACCGAATCTATCAAGCTCTTAACCTTGCCTTATAAATATAAAAATTGGTCAGAAAGCCTCTACTCTCGACATCTCAGTGACTTTTAAAAGTCATTCACACAGAAAATTGGCAATCTGACAGCTCAGGAAGCCTGGTTTCAGTTCCATAAAGGAAATAAATTGGTGTCTTGGTTACCTCTATTAGCTAGTGAAAGATCCTCCCTGTGAAAAGCCTGAATAAAGGGGGAAAAATGTTGACATAGATCAGGACATTTAGAATTGATATGCATATCAACTGCTGCTACTTGAAACATATATGACCTCATGGGAGGGTCAGCACAGCTGAAACCAGAGTTATAGGGAATGCAGATATGGCACAGAATCCACAAACCAGACCCAGGCTACTAAAAGGGAGGAGTGGGAGAGATCTCTAAAATCGTTAATATGTTTGTCAGCAACAAGTATCACCATTAAGGGAAGAACAGTCAGAGAATAAAAGGGGTTCCTGACTTCTGAAAATTAATTTGGTTATTCAGTCCTGACTCACCATCTAAGTCAGATGCTGACTTACTCTTGATTTAAATGGGCATTGGCTTAATGCTCATGCTGAAGAACACCCTATGTAAGCCTTGTTTTTATGAAAACTATATCAGAGCATAATGATAAAATCATATCACCATCCCTAAGAATATCACCTGAGTTAAAAGTAAAAAAAAAAAAAATCTACAGCTAATCCCCTCAAATCCAATTATTTTAGCATTTATCAGAACCCACTCCAGCAGAAATGGAAGAATTGCAGAGAACATACAATAACAGAAACCTCTGTGTCTCATCTGAACCACTAGTCAGAGAGAAGTACCAGTATGAAACTACTTTTCTGTCTGTATGAAAAATACTCATCCATTTAACAGTTTGTGAGGCACAAAAGGCTCAATGGAGGCAGATATTTTTTCCTGATACACACTGGATCACAAAGCAGGGAACAGTCCCTCCTCAGGTACTAGTCGCTATGTCATATAAAGAAAAGTACACCTTATCTACCACTGGAACATTTCAATCTAGAAAAAAATAAGGAAATCCAAAACTTCACAGAATTTTCAAAACAATCCTGTCCTGAGTAAGAAGGACAATATGCTCCAGAGGAGAGAAAATGAGCAAGAAATATGCAACCATGGAGCTTATAAGACAAGCTGAGAGAACTGGCAATGAAAGCTGAGGCTTTTATTTGAAGAAATAGGTAATAGGTGTGAAAATATAGTTATGTAGCACCCAAGGCCACCAGGCCATGCCCTTACTTGTGCAAATACCCCCAAAACAAGTACATCCCTATGCAAGCAGGAGAGGATGAATTGCCAGACTAAATCCAGCAAAACCTGCAGATCTCTACCTCCACCTTCTAAGGCTCCAAGTCTTTACCACCTTTATACCATCCTTAGCCAGGTCTTGAAGTCCTCCAACTTCCTGTCTTTTACTGGAAAAATTCAACCCAAGTGCAACAATCCTTTTCTGTGAAGACAAGCAGGTCCAAGGCAGAGGCACATCCCAAAACATCATAGCACTGCAACATTTGGGAGAGGTAAACCCTAAAGCTTAAGGACTGGAGTACACTGGAGGCATCCAACTACATATGTTTGAAGAATACTGTTAGAGACAGTATTGCTCCTAAATCTACATCAGAGAGCTTTTCAGGAATTTGGACATTTCATTTCTTCTAGGAGACTGCAATAGCCAAGAAGGATCTCTAGTACGCACTTCAGAGAGAAACTGAACCTTAGGATGAAAACTCCTGAGGCATAGTGTAACCATAAGCAAATAACCCATGAGTATCTTCGACACAAAATCTAATGCAAAAATCAGATCTTGGATAGTCCTAATTTTCTTTCGATAATTTTTTATATAACCTTATTTTACAATTATATGCAGTATGATATTATTACTTTATAATGTTACATAATACCATTTATTTTATTTGTACTCTATGGAGTTTTTTAGAATGCATGTCTGAAGGGAGTACAGACTGGAAAGGGATGTGATCACTCAAGATGAAAAAGGTACCAGTGAAGTGATAGCAAGCTGTGCAGTCATTAAAGGATGAATGTGAACCTCTTGACAGACTGGTCAGATATTTAAGGAAACTGCTACCAGGGCAATGTAAGTAAACTAGTATCAAGGGCTACATTAAAGACAAGAACAACAAATTTACTTTAAATTTACTTACAGCTATTAGCAACAAACAACCCACAAAAAAAACCCTAGCAGCCTGGTAATGCTCAAGAACTGACTGTGGAAAATTCAATCCAGGTAAGAAAAGCCCAGCTGGAGACCAAAGCTCTCAGCAATGCAATGATCCATAAATCAGTCATATCCTGCAGGGCTGTCTAAAGTCACAGCATTATCAGAGAGGTTACAGGGCAAATCAGAACAGTATCAAGAGCCATCCCCAGTGACCTAAAACAGGTTCTTATTTCATGAGAGATTTTATTAGAAACATAGCTTTATCAATAGCTGTTCTGCCCAGAGGCAACCTCAGCCTTTGCTGGGTGAAGGTAAATTCATAAACTCTCTCCCTCCTTGTTAATTCCTATTAAAGTGGAGCTTAAGGTATCACAACAGAAGAAAAATTACTGCAGCACATTAAACCTCAAAAATATAGGAAATGAGGGAGTGTTGAGACAAATGTCTCCTATTGCTGAGTTTCACTTCAGGTGAATTCATAAGCTGACAAACAGAAATATTTACACAATTTAGTTTTAGAGTAGTACCTCTGATACTCACTGTGAGAACACACCACAAAAAGAATTTATCAGTAAACAGCAGGAGATACAGAAGTCATAAATGACAACATGCCCTTGGAGATAGACAAAAGGAAATTAACTCTAAGGATTTTTATCTAAGGACTATGCTGAGCACAGTATCTGACAAACCTCAAGAAGGCAGAATACATTAAAAAACTGCTTTGGGCTCCTTTTCATAGTGAATAGTACCAAAAAGTAAGGATAGCTGGGGAAAGAAGAAGTCTGGCTCTCACTTTTATTTTCCTACAAATTAATCAGTGTTTGTTTCATGAAAAGAAAGTCAAGCATTTGAATTTAAGTACAATACCACTAACAATTAACATTCAAAAAAATTATGGTGAAAGACCTCCAATCCTAAAAATTAACAATCTGACAGCAAGCATCAAAAACCCAAGGAAGAACCCAATAAACGTAACACAGGAGTAGCAAAATCATTCTCAAAAATTATCTCCAGTAACAGTAGACAAATCATTTTGAAAGTGTTATATCTCTCCCATCTCACCCTCATGCTGCTACCCTCAGTATGTGACAAATGTCAGAAGCAGAGCAACAAGGGATCCATTCCTTTGTTTTTGATTTTTAAGCTGTTTACAGCCTCTGCCAAATAAGAGTCAGTCAAGGAAAAATTAACATTCTGCTGTACAGGTGGAATTGTACCAGGGATAAAATACCTGCGCAGCAAGAACAAATTCAAAAATTAAAATGCAACACCTTTCTGCTGCCAACCTTCCCCAACGTCATCACAAACATCTCTGTTCCTGAATTGTGTGAGCAGCTGTCTACCTGTGGGAGGTGTAAAGACTTAAAGATCACAGTTGCCTGTCTCAAACACTGTTAAGGCCACAGAAGGACTTTGTCGTGAGATGGGCACAGAATTCAGCAACAAGATGGTGCCAACTCCAAGCCTGGCAGAAGCTAGGTCTGGCTATCAGATCCTGAGTTCTACATCCAGACAAAAATTCCCACTGTGGCAAACTACAGAAAGAAGTAACTAATCATACATGTATCAACAGTCAAACAAAGATCACTCCAAATTATGGGACAGATGGCACCGGTGCCCAGAAACTATGACTGAAGCCCCACCCCTGGATATGCCTCTGTGGATATCTGGAACTTGGACTGTAAATTAAGCCACCATGAAGGGAACTTGAGATAAGATAAAGGTGATAGCATTGTCTGAATGTTTTCTCAGGTCTGGGGGGAGGTTAACAGCACTGTGGGAGTAGAATGTACCACTGATAACAGACATAAAGAATGCAGCAACAAGGAAAGCCAACTCAGCAATCAGCTGAGTTGAAATGCTGAATGCTGAAATCAGCTTGGACTGAGTAAAAGGCAATTTTAGCAGGGGGAGATTATAACCACCAATTCACAGGCCACTGACTCAAGAGAAAGACCGAGCACACGGGCTAATTAGCTGTAGAGGAGAGAGAATCATTTAACCAATCGCATAAGAGAACTGTGTAGACCATGAGCATTAATTCCTTTGTTTGCTAAAATACATAAACAATGAAATGTTTAGAACAATCTGAGACCCTCCAGCCAAGGGTAAAGAAGGGCCAATGGGACACTCCTGGAACCACAGGCAGTGACTACCCTACACGTTCTGTCTCTTTCCCTTCTTCTCTCTTTCCTTCTCCTCTCTTTTACACTTCTTTCTCTCTACTTCACATTTTATTGCTAGATAAAATCTATACTATTGACTTTAGCATATGGTCTCATTTGCACCTTAATTCAGGCAGAGGCATCTCTCAATAATCAGTTCTTAACAAGAGGAGCAGAGGAACACAGGGAGTGAAGAGAATGTATCTTGGGACAGAGCAGAATACAGAATGAAGGTAAGAACACAGAGAATTGGGTTTTTTTCTTTCCTTTCTGGTAAAAAAGTACTAAGAAATCAACTTTAAAATTGGGAGCGTTACAGAATCACTTCTGTTGGTGATGTTGGCAGCCATAACTGGCTAAATATGTTATGTCTTGACAGAAATGGGAGCCACTCAATAAAAGGGGAAAAAAAACCATCACTGCAGAAATCAGTGCTGAGAACCCCTACCGAACCAAAACCTCAGCATGATGTTAAAGAGATATTGTATTGCAAAAGGCACCATCTGTTGTGTTTGGATCTGAGAAGCTTAAGGGCTAGAGGCAAAACTTGCTCCAGCAACAACCTTTATTCCTCAGCCCTGAAAGCTAACCCCTTCTTGAGCTGAGCAGATCAGATTAGACCCATATCTCCAAACCATATTCAGCAACATGTGTTTTGCGTGCTCTGAGACAACACACATATGCCTTGGTGGAACCAGCTTTCAAATCAGGTCGCTGCTGATTTCAAACCAGCAACTATTCACACATTATCTAACCACTACTGGGGGCTGGTTAATCCTTCCATGTGCAATACAAAGCATCATTTTCTTGCCTAAGGCATAACAGAAATGTCCAGAAGATTTGCATTGCATCAGGATTCCATGCTGTCCTTCTCACATGTTTTGGATGGCTTAGCAGAAAACTGCTGACAGTATCTGAGATCCATCCCAAGGATAGCCACCCTTCATAAGATTTCCAATTCAGCCTCAAAAAATGAGGAAAAATGGCTGAGCTTTGCTATAGGCAATTAATGGGCCAAAAACCCTGTGTCCCCATATCATGAATGCTGATTAACCTGACTTAGCTAGAGTAAAAATGATCTGTGCTGATAAAAAATAACCATTCTAACAGTTCTTGACTAACTGAACTAATGATACACCAAAGGGAGGCAGAGTGAGAATTTTCGATCCTCTGAATTATTCCTTCTAGTCTTTCACTAATATAAAGTGCAATCATGCAAACAAAATCTATCCAAAGGGTTTGACCATTTACTACTTGATCATAATCATTTGACAAATAAATAAAAAAAAAATTAAAAAGAAAAAACCCACAAACACAAAAAAAACCACAGAAAAACCCCTTCTTTATATGGAAAATATCAAAATTTATCATTCCCAGCATGGGGAGAAAACTTTCCTCACACAACTTGGAAAATGTCAGAGAAAATAAGATTTTCTCCTGAACTTAACATTCTGTTTCTAACCTCCAGTCAAAATTTTTCCCCTTGTATAATAATTTTCTGCATTTAAAATTCAGCTACTTGCCAAGCAAATAGCATCTGTTTAAACAAAAGTAAGAGATTAGTGGCGTCTACTGCCTGTGATAGGAAAACAGCCAAGCTTTGATAAAACTGCTTTTCAAGTTTGCCTTTACTGTTTTCAAAAACTGCAGCTGTTCCCTCCAACTCTTCTAAGCCTTGAGCTCTGCCGCATGACCTTGAAGACTTAAGAAGCTGAAAAATTGCTCTAGACACTTGCAAACTTTCTAAAGTAATGCATTTCAAATTGTTCCCTGTGACTTCCTTTTTATGAACAGGCTCATTTAATGTCTGTTAGTTAAGCTGAAAGGCACTCAGTTGAGAGGTTTCTTCTAGAGGTAATATCGTATACTTGAATGAAAAAAGGTAGACATTATAAGGGTTAGCTAATTAACCCATCCAGAAATTATGACCATTAGGATGAAATCAAAGAGAGAAATCTATTGCCAACTCCTAAATGCAGCAAAACATCATCCCTTTAATACTCAGATTTATTGTCCTACAATAAAAAAGTGAAATTTAAAAGGTGAAATTTAAAAGGTTTCCTTTAAAAAAAAAGTGAAACTTTTTTTATCTCTATGAGATGTCTTTATAATAAGACAGAAGAAGGTTAATTACCTAAATTTAAAACAGATTATACTTTTCCTGCATTTTCTTTCCAATGGGTGCAAGCAGTTCTTTTGGTTTTTAGCCTGAATGAGGAGTGATTAAGAGAAAAAAGATCTTTCTAGAGTGAGGTAGAAAAAGTAGTTTCTCCTACTGAGGTCAAAACAGCCCTAAGAAAAAAATTTTAGTCCTAATACTGCAAGATGCTTTTTCTTATTTAAAAATGCAATGAAGTCTTGAATATTCCTTCCCTTATTCTTACTACTCATGATATTAATTAAAATTTCCCAGTCAGTGAACTCTATTGATCATGTAAATGCCTAGACTTGGAGACAGGCAGAGAATAAGATTGCATTACAGTGGTATGCTCTGACCCAAATTTAAAGGCACCATGAGTCATAAGATCATAAGATTAATAGATTTTATAGGATGATTAATTCTTTAGTTTCCTTATCAAGATACTCTTTACCAGAGGTATTCAGAACTAGGGAAGCATAGGTTTAGAGGCAGATCTGTCTAAAGCCTAAAATGGTTACTCAAGGTTTATAATTTCACTTAATGTTGCACACCATAAGATCCACAAAAATTGTCAGTGTTCAACCTTTCCCTACCTCCTAAACTCGTGCACCGACAGAACTATTTGTGTCTCAAGCTGAGGATGTGAAGGACCAAGACTGCTGATCAAAGGTGATTACCAACATCCAAGAATCGTTAGGCAGACCAAAAAGCCCACAAGAACAACTTCAAAACTGTGACATTTAAAAATTATGTTTTCAGTTGTTTTCTGCCTTTTGGGATTGGACTTCATAGGCACTACATCTTTTAGGCTTTCATCTAGACCAAGAAGGATGAAAAACTGATTAAAAAAAAAAAAAAAAAAAAAAAGCATGAGCTCTCTACAGGTTCACAAAAGGGGATTAACACTCTATACGTGTTGAATATGGTAGGGCTCATGCCCACCCCAAGATATCAGCATGGCTAAGACAGTTAGTTGAATTTTTAGCTTCATGGGATGGTCCCAGAGACCCCACACAGCTACTGGATTTCAAATTAAAATTTTGATGAAAATAATTACATAAAAAGCTGATATGGCTATGACAAGAAGAGACAGAATATCTGGGTGTGATTGCAGCACTAATTAACACATAACAGACTATAGTGTCACTAACAGAAAAAGGCAATCAATTAGTAATGAAATACATGACTTTTTAAGAACAGCTGAAAGATCTAGGGGAAATAAAGGGAAGGAGCCAATGAAGACTACATAAGATGTGTTAAAGCTTGCAAAACAAAGATAAAGGCAGCGAAACAGAATGAGTAATTGCTAGCTACAGAGGCTGAAGGTGTGAGAAGTCTTTATCAATTATTGAAAAGAAAAAAAAAACAGAGCAAAAGCTGAAAGACCAGCCCTGCACACAGACAAGTGAATGACCCTTTTACAGCATTAGTAACACATTTTTGCCTCAACACTGTAACCCCCTAACAGTAAAGTTCTCTTGGCCTCTAAAAACTCCCAAGGAAAAAAGACCTATTTGCATCAGTTAATTAAAAAAAATTTAGAGGGAGAACTCTGGAAAATATATGACAGCAAAAAATAAACCTTAATCACCAGAGGACAGATATCTTATTTTCTCCACCTCTCATTCTTATTCAGCATGATTTCTGTTCACAGCCTTATCAGTAGATTGTTGCTCACTGACAATTTTTGTTCAAAGTACAAAAGTTACAGTATCTGCAGGGAGAAAAAAATCAGTGATCAGTCTCAGTCAGAGGAAACAACGCTGATTTACACCACCTAAACACATGCATGACATCAACAGAAATATCTTATCATTATCCATAACAGTATCAAGTCAGATTTATAGCTTGTATCTTTCCTGAAATGTTCAGGAAAGAAATAATTTTTTAGGGTTTACTAACGTAGACTGTTACCTTTACTCCTTATGTAGCCCATGTAAGAGGCACTCAAATTGCAGTCTATACATTTGGGGAGTCATTATTATCCTGTCAGTGCTCTTCTGGATGAAGAATAAAAGTAGATGAAGGTATTTGGGTAGGAGGAAAGGCTGTTGACCACCAGACAAAGCATGACAAGAAAGAGAAGGGGAGTCTCTCTGCCTAGTGGTTACACCAAAGCATCCATAGCCAGAGACTTTTATCAAGAAGGACAAGAACTTTACAGGCAAGGACAACTGGGCGTTATCTCCAGCCTGACATATTTGCAAGGACCGAAATGTAAGGGGGACTTAATCTGCTGTCCTATTAAAGTTTGCCTTGATATCTAATTAAATGGCCCATGGTCTAGTTCAAATCACATAATTCCTTCTCTGTTCTCAGCAATGAATGAAAATAATAGGCAACAACTCTGTAATCTCTATGAATTCATACACATCTCTTAAATTTCCACTCTCTAGCCTGAAGATACTTGTTTGTCTAGACTCTTTCCTCTATGCCAGTTATAATATCTAACCCTTCAGTCTCATTATTCATACCTGTGTTTTAACCCCAGAATCACTCGATGGACAAGGCTGGTCAGGACCACATGAGGTTATCTGATCCAACCTCCTTGCTCAAGCAAGGCCATTCCAGAGTGCAATGTAGAGGATTGTGTCCAGATGGTTCTCAAACATCTCTGGTAAGGGAGACTACACAGCCTCTCTGGACAATCTGTTCCAGTGTTCAGTTACCTGCCCAGTAAAGAAGTTCTTCCTCATGTTCAGGTGGAGCTTCCTGTGCATCAGTTTCTGCCCATTGCCTCCTGTCCTATTGCTTGGCACCACGGAGCACAGCCTGGCTCCATCCTCCTGGCACCTCCCTTCAGATGCTCACAGACATTGCTGAGGTCCCATCTTAGGTACATGAGAAACCCAAAAGGCTCGCTCAGAGCAAGAGATGCATACCACATGTGCACAATACGTTACCTGGTCTTCACTCAACCTTCTCGATCCCACGGGCCAAAACAGGTGTCTGTGCAACCTTCAACATACCAAGAAGCTGTTCCTGGCTGAAGCATCTGAGAGCAGTTGAAAACCACCAGGCTTTTTTACAGAGAGGAGCAGAACATATCATAGTCTACTGCACTCCATACAAGGATGTCCCCCTGAGAGCACAGCCCCCCGTGGGCACTCTCTGACCCCTGCTCTTCACCTCCTTCCTGTGCCACACACACAGAGCAAAGGCAAATGAAAGAGCCATCAAAGGGAGCTCTCCATTAGTAGAAAACAGGTGCAGTCAGGTTGCACATAGTACCTCTCACACCTTGTTAACACACATATGCATGCTAATAATGAGAATTGGCCTGCCTAAGGTACCAAGACACACATGAAAACCTGCATCTCAGTCTTTCTCCCCATTTTGTAAGCACAGCACTTGCTGGTTGTGCCTTATGTGGACACCACTGTATTTATGAACACCAGGAGGAGCAGATGAACAATACTAAATAGCTGCAATTGTTCCAGCCACAAGCGCTCTGTAGGAAGCCTGGGGATTAGAAAAATTTATTGAGCAAATGCTATAACTCAGCACTTGCTGACACAGCAGAGTACTTCTCTGTATTATTATGTTCCTCAGATCACGAATCACAACAACGCACAGCAAACTCTGATTTTAATTTAAAGACTGGTAAAAATGCAGACACTTTTGATATTTTATGTTGAACTTACAGTATTAAGAACAGGTGTGCCAAGAATGATATCTGACTGAACGATATTACTACAAAATTTTCAGGAAACACATATATTGACAGACACTATCTTTAAACAGATATCAGCTATGGCATGCATGTGTATATATTTCTGTGTGTAAATAAAATTTTCAACTATTTGCTATACACACTTTTTTTTGCTATTTCTGATAATTTTATCTCAGAGAGAGAGTGTCTCAGAATACTACTTGCATATTTTCTAAATTTGTGAATTCATAATTCTGATTTTTCTGAATTCATGTATCGTATTAGATTAGCCATGGAATAATACAGCATGCTGATATATAATTGCAAAGTTGAGGTTTCATTTTGCAACTCAGTGAAAGACAACTCACATTCACTGATAATTTAGAAAGTAACTTTTTTTTTTTATGAAAATGTCTCATTACCCTCAAGAAGGTTTCCATAACATCACTATAATTCTTAAAATTATTTTGGTATTTTAAAGACTTTCTTGTTGCTTTCAAAATCTCTTATAGAGTCAGTCTCTTATATAGTCAACTCTTATATCTTATTCACACCTTTATATCATTTAAGCCTTACTTGAGTCCTCAAGGTAGTTTTTGGACAAAATGTCATCCCTTCTGCAGTCTCTATGTATTTTCGCCTATCTAGTTATCACAGCTAGGTTCTAGGGAAGCTCTCTTCCCAGGCTGAGAATCATCAGGTCCAAAACATTATGTTAGACCAGCTACCACATCCTTGTGACCAGAGCTTTGTACGGTGCCTCTGGACTGCACAGCATCATACAATTCAGATCCACTCTCAAACCACCTGCACCTCTTCTGTGTCACCAGCCCTGCTCTTAGGAAGATTTTCTGCCAGAGGAGGGTGAATGCTGTGAAATAATGGATTGCTGGGTTCGTAGCTGCAATCAAAGGAATAAAAAAGACCTAGCAATGAGTAAAATAGAGTTGGTAATGTGAATTTCACATGCTTGTCATATCTATAAAGGTAATCAGGTCTCTCTTTCACCAACTCAACACATGGGAAGTGTAAGCATTCCCCAGAAACCTCGTTTCAACCTACCTAAAAATTATTTTAGGATGGGAGGCACTAGGAGTAGGAAATGCAATCATTGTATGCATTCAATTTCCAGGCACTTCTCTATACTTTACATTAAACTGTGAATGTTTCCTTCAGCACAAATCACACTTTTAGACAGATTTGCAGATTGAACAGGCCTTTCAAAATTACATAGATGATGTTCAAAGTGCACGTTTTTACACATGAATTCTTCATATCTTGACAAATGTACTAATTTTAGTATAAGCTCAGATCAAATTTGAGGCATGTGTGGTTTAATGTCTGGTATCAGAATGACTGCCAGTTATCTAATTGCAGCTTGAAACATATCAAGCTTAGTTCTTAGTTCCTCTGATAAACTTAGTTATCTCATTGAACTCCTTGAAAGTAAAAATGAAAGAGTATTTCTTGTTACTTCTTTGTCTAGCCCACATGTTTCCAAAGCGGTGCAATACATATTATACTTCATGGGTGATTCACACCCATGTACCTCTATTTTAGTAATACTCGGGCTCTGTTGAACTATTTGGGTTTCAAGACCAGTGGGCTCGTCTAAACTGATATTATTTGCATTTATGTGGTTGGAGAGGTTTGCTTTGCTGATTCAGGCTTTTTGAAACTCAAAGGTCAAAGTAAACCTTCGTGCTGCATCCAATGAACCAATAATCTAGGGACACAAGGTATTTGGTAATAATATGTTCCAGAAGGAAATACAGATATCTTCCCTCTCTTTCCTTGCTGTAGATTTCAAGTTCCTTTTCTGACATGACAGTAAATCTGCAGATAGAAAAAGCACTGAAAATACATCACTCCATGAAATGGAATTATTTTACTTTCAGTCACATGCAATACTTTGAAGGTGAACTCTATTTCATTTTCTGATGGTACTCTTTTCTTTCTATTTTTGAAAGCTTTGTGCATGAGAGAACAAAGGGAAAGGATTTATTCTCTTCAGATGTAGTTAAAAAAAGGAAAATACAATGCAATAAATGCCAAACTGATCTAACTAAATAAGTATTGTTCTACAAGAAAAGAAGACATTTAAATCTCCTGAAAGCAATATGACACTAACAAATTTTGCAAAGAAACCTCATTAGCAGAGCCTAGTCTTAATGCACTATTTAGCACACGTAATTCTGTACTATTCTTTTAGTCATGTATTGGTGTGAAGAACTTGTAAAGAAACAAAATACACAGATTATAGGCTTGACAAGGAACTCTAAAAGATAAAAGATCATTCCTCTGCTATTCTGTGCAGCCAAGTTATTTGAGTAATGATCATGGAAAGCTCTTAAAATAATTGTATACTGGCTGCCATTGTGGTACTATTGGGAAGCTGGTCCAGAATGACTTTTTTCCGAGAACAAAAAAGCTTTTAATAAATTTCCATCTTAAATACATTCACAGTTAGTTAATGACTTATTTCTTTCTACACTTGTCTCTTTTTTATTTCTTGTATTAATTATTTTGCAGTTTAACTGGCTAATTACAACTTGTATTTTATGAATTATAAATGGTTATAATTGCATGAAAGATGAATTATAAATGGTTACAATTGCATAAAAGACTGCATTTAAATTTAATGGGAGATTGTGAGAGATGTTAATGGTTCAAGTATTGCTAAGCACAATGAAGGACTTTGCCCACTACAGAAATCTCTATAAAGAAGCAACTGCTCATCTGCAACAACTGAACCACCAGCCCCAAAATATGCCCCCTGGATTCCAGGAATTTGGGCTGTGAGTTAAGCCACCTGACAGAAACTTAAGAAAAAGTAAAGGTAGTAGTATTGTTCAGTTATCTCAGGTCTAAGTAAACAGGGCTGGGGTGGAAGGAATGAATCCACAAGGAAAGTGAACTCAGCAGCTCTCCTGAAAAGAGCCATAGCCCACTGCCTCGTTCCTACGGCCTTCTGCCTGAAAACTTCACATGATCCAGTGTTGCAAAATATCTACAGTTTAGCAAAAGATGGCAAAACTCCCCCCACAAGGGAGTTGCTTGGCACCCCCATGAGTACCTGAATGTATATTAACCCATGGGAGCCTATGTTTCATAGGACTCCCCCACCAAGAGGAGTAGAGTGAAGAAGGACCAGTGGGATGCTGCAGGATCCACAGGGGTGGTGGCTATCTCCCTAATTAATCTGCAGCTCTGCTCCAACACTCTCTCTCCCCTCCCTCCTTCTTTTTTATTTTTTCTATCTCTATCCCACATTTGCTGTTGAATAAAATCCATACTATTGACTTCTGCATATGGTCTCATTTGCACCTGAGTTTGGGCAGAGGCATCTCTCTAGTAGTCAAAATAATCAGATCCTAACAGAGAGCCTTGTGTCTTCACACTCAAACATGTTACTAGGTAACACTGAAAAATATTCAAAATCTAATATTAATATTTGCACCTGAGTTGCAAGGGCTGGATTTCACAAACTACAATATTTGGTTCAGCAAACCTAACTACCAGCTAGCCAGGAAGAAATTCCTTCCTTTATCCATAGGCTATGTATCCATTAACTCCTACTGCATCCTTCAAAATTGGGATTAAATTGCTGGTCAGAAATCAGTGTCCCTTTGTCTAAGGACGTATTCTGCTTGATTTAGTGAATTGATCTCAAGAACTCAGTACTTTCCTATCCTGTACCTTCTTGTTTACTTTGTACTTTAACATTATTATTGTGGCTAAATAAATGGTAATGAATACAAATGTTTAGGACTCCCAGCCACAGGCCTCAGCATTTCCTACGCTGTAATAAAGAACTCCTGATGTTTCCTAAGGGTATAGAAGAGGCAGTTATTAAAGCATGCCAAAAAGGAAATTCCATAAATCCCATAAGCACAAAACATTATCAATTCTAGCAGAGATTTATCAATTCAACAGAGGAACTTGTGCTTAAAGATTTCTGTGAGCATCTGTGTCAACAATCAAGCGATACAGACATTTGCAAAACTTCTCATCTTACCCTGGGGACATGTCAGCATCTAATTTTACTCCTGTCAAGTCTTAGACCTTACTTTTTCTTTGCTTGCCCTGTCTTGCAACCCTGTTAGAATTGGCAACAAATTGTTCAACTTCTGCTTCAGAAAGTTATATTCTCTTTTCACCCAATAATCAAAAGGTCAGAATACTTGCCTGTTTTGAAAAATGTTGATTCTCTACTTTTCCTGGGAGTGTGTAAACTCATGTCCTCCATGCTAGCGCAGCCTAAAGAATGCTTCAGAATTGCATAATGAAAGAAGAAGAGGTGTGGGAATGCTTCAGAACATACATTAATTTGAAACACAAGAGGAGCTGAAAATCCTAAAGAGGAGAAACTATGAGCTTATTTCCAATACTCTAGGAGAAATACCCCTGTGAAATGGGCCATGTTGTGGGGGAGAGTGCAAACAAAAATACTTGCTAAAGCTCCTTAAGTCAAGGTCCTTCAGCCAGCAGAGTAACAGTCTATTCCAGATCTAAGTATGCCGCTCACAGCACCAGTTTTCAAACATACTTCACATGACCTCCCCTCCAGACATTATAGGACTCCTAAATCCTGCAGAGATGGGGCCTCTGATCCTGGAGCCCTATAGCCTTCAGGCAAAGCCAAACTCACTACCTTAATCCGTCTCTCTCCTTGATGACAATTAGAAAATGCTTGAGCCTCTTCTTTCACCAGAAAAGCCAACAGAGAAGCACCAGCAAGTAGGAGGCTGAACATCCTCCAAAGAGAGCAGCTGTTTGCCCAGTTCATTGTGACAATGAACTTGGTGCAAAAAGAGAACACCAGGCTACAAGCCCTTTGCAAAAGAACAGCTCTGGAAAGGGCCAGGCCTCACCTTTTTTTTTTTTTTCTTTTATGTGGCATTTCTAGTAGTTTAAGTCAGTATATTAGATCCAGAAAAAAAATCACACTTTTTTTGGTATTAAATTTTTGACACAGACCACATAGGAAAGTAAAGCACCTACTTTGAAGGTTTGATTTCCACTATGCTGTACTTGGTTAGTCGGGCCAAGAGCATGTTTCTGCTTAGGCTCCAAAGGAAACCCCAACAAGAAAAAGACAGCCTTGCCTTTGCAACATTTTCTTTTTACTTTCCTCCAGGAGATTGCTTAATCTCTGGTGTCCCAAGAACATCACCCCTTATTGTTGTCATCTTATTGCAAAAGTTCCATACCTTCTCAGTGATTTCTCATGGGCAACTCCTTACAGCACTGACTCCTCCTTCTCAGTGCTCCTTACAGCGCAGACTCCTTCACAGCACAAACAACAAACTCCATCTCCCTTCACAGCACAACCAACTGACTCCAACTCTCTTCAACCAGCTAACCCACTCTTTTGTGCCACTCATCTTCTATTGGACACAGCTGCGGCCTATTGAGGGCAGGCCTGTTCCTCATCTTCGGTGATTAGTACAGCTGCAACTCCTCAGGTGTGAGACTACCTTCTACACTATCTTTATTTTCTTACGTTCTGTCCCTCTACACCTTATTACCCTGCACTGCCTCCATGGCAACCACAGACAGGAGAGGAAATAAGGTCACACAGGAAGGGTTTCCCTCCTGGAACAAAAGGATTCTTCCCCAGCTCTCACACACCACCGTGCAGCACCCAAAGAGACTTGATAGGACTCCCAAGACCTGCAATACCTGCTTTGATCATAAAGCAACTGCAGTGGGACATCAAAAAGGTGGCTACATCATCAGATGGTATAGGATCTTCTCTAAAATGGACCTTTTCTGATTCAGTGAACTAGCTAATAAAGAACCTCAAACTCTGCAACATTTACTTATCTACAGACATTTCTAAATCTGATCATGGATTTATTTGCTCAAGCCTACCTGAATCCACAGTCAAACATGATAAGCCCAACTCTACAACTGATCAAAAGAAATTTGAATCTACATTTAAAACATAGCAGTTAATCTTTTTCTCAGAATATTTTCCTGAGTGTTTGCCCTAGTTCATAGAAAAAAAACTAGAGAGTTCTGAATACCAATGTCTTATGCACAACTGAAAATAACGGCAAGAGCATTCAGGTGTAACCTCTCAATCCTCCAGAGTTATCTTCAGCTTTTCATGACCAAGATGTTAAAAAAAATCCACAAGTAGATGATTCATTCTGGTTCCAAGAGCTGGCTTTTTTCAGTTCACTACATGATGTGAGTTTATTTCTCACAGTGATGTACTTCTTTTGTCAGCGCTGATTACCACTGATTTTGACCCTGGTTCATCTCAATTATATAAAAATATGACCTTGCTGAGAGACCATTTTTAATATCCATTAACTTCTCATGCAGAAGATCATTGCTTTCTGTATGGAACAGATGCACAGAATGAGAGGAACCTCACTGCATGGTTTTCAAAGGTCCGTTATACTTATCTCTGAATAAATCACTCAAGAGGCCTGTGAAATAAAGCAAACTTGTTTTCTTAACAAGGTCTGAACTTAGCTACTGATATAGAGAATTAATCAAACATTCCTGTAAACCAATTATCCAATGCAAAATCAAAAAAATTCTGATCTTTTAGAATCATGTTAACCTTCAAAAAAGAAGCAGAACCTTACAGAAATTAAGTAATTGAATTCTGGCTCACAGCAACAATAAGTAGTACAATGACTGCTATTAAAATATTATCTTCTAACCTGTCACATAAACAATTGTACAGTGATGTAACTCCATTCTCTAGAGAATTTTCAGTCTTCAGCAGGTTTGTCTAGGTTTCCCTTAGACTTTAATTTGAGAGTTCACTGCATGCATATTTCTAAATTTAGTCCTCTCTGCAGGTTGTTCTCACCCAAACAGAGCTTACGCCTGATATTTTTCTCACTATTGCCTGTAATGTTGGAAACAATTTTTAAAATAATGCACTCATGGAAGAGATAATATATGGTTAGATCATTGTTTCAGTATTGATTTCTTTAATATTTTTAGAATATGGCATTTATTATCTCCTTTAATAGTAGCCCAATGTTTTTTAAATGTTGCAGATCTTATTAGCAGTGAACAAATGACTATTTTATCCTATATAGTTCTGATTGAGCTTTAAATCTTTTTGCTAATATAGAGTATAATGTGTATAAGCTGTTCTGCTTTTCTTTCCTTTTCTTTCACACTTACTACAAAAAGTGCACCTGCTTGCAAAAAGTATTTGATGCCTCTTTTACAATTTTCCTTGACAAAATATTTACAAGGAATTGTGGCTCCTCTTCTCACCCTCATGGAATTTTTCAGTATGAGACATCTGACTTACTACTAATAGCACCAAGAACTAAAGTCAGCTTTGAGAACTGGTAATCAAGGTTTGATACACAAGATTTTTCAAGACTCTCTACTTGCCAGAAGAGGAATTCTGTGAATACTATTGCTAGTCACTGGGAAGCAGGATTACACATACCATGCAGTTAATACTTTGCTTTGCAGCAGTTTAACACCTAAATTTTGCCAGTGCTATCATTGGTAGCTCAGTTATATTCTTTTCCTGCACTGCACTGATTTAAAGACAAGAAAACTGACACTTGAAATGGAATTTTTGCAGATTTAATCTAGAAAGTACAGTTTATAGCACAACCTTTCTGCCAACAGGACTGTGATACAGATGTTTATATGCCTGAATGGTGCATTAATATTTAAATTCTATTCTTAAGTGGGCAGATATTGAATACACCAAATATTTCCTATGAAAATGAGTGGTTTATGAATTGCTTCATCCATCTATTTCATGGAGAAGTAACATTACCCAATTAGCTCAAAGCTGGCAACACCACAGAAGTTCATAATAAACACTTCCCACCGTGTAATTTAATGATTTTAAATACACTTTATTTATCTTGTGGGCTTTTCTTTTCTTGGATTTCATATCATTCAAGAAAAGTTTATATTTTAAATCCATGTCAGCAATTTTGGTTTATGCTTATTGGTCACAAGAAAGAATGCCCAGAATGCTGCTGTTTTGGAGAGGCATATTTATGAACTATATATATTTGGAAGGTAAATCTTCTTTTATACCAATACAATAACCTTATTCCCACAGATAAGTCTTTCCCCCTGAGGTCAGTGAGATTTTTTCCGGCATGATAAGCATAACAGCAAAGTCTTAAACACTGAATAGGTTTTCTACCAATGGTTTAGTTGGCTCTTTTGTATTTAGCTTCAGCACATATCTGTTAAAAAGGTTGGATTTCTTCTAGCACCAAACATTGAAGAAGTCATATCATAATCCATCATTCTGAAAATACAAATGAATAAAGCAAGGTCTGTAAGTCCTTTTGCAATAGTATAAAATACTAACCATTTATCACTGATAAGACAGGTAATACTAGGACATTAAAAGCTGAAATGGTTCAGAAACCTTTTAAAATAGCACTTCTCCCTACAGCTGAGATTACCTGAGATTCCCGTCTTCCCCTCATTACTCTTTGAAGCAGAACCCATTGTGTCATAATACAGCTATGTATTGTAGCCCAAAAAAGTCCAATTCTGATTTTGGCCTCTACATACTATCAAACACTAGAATTGTTTTTTTTTTATTTTTTTTTTTTTAATGAGAAATATATACTTTTATGTCCAACAGAAATTGTATCATGTACACAGCTCATTGAAAATTTGACTACAGGCAAAAATATTGCATTAAGTTCCTGAAGGGTCCTCCATAAATATGGCTCAGAAATAAGATTACTTTTGAAGCAAAGTTCTATGTGCTTTTTCCTAGCTCTGTGTCAGCATCAGACCTGGTTACAAAATCATCTTCCATATGAAATGGTAAATAGCCAGATAGTAAGATAATAATGCAAAGCAATAATTACCATGAGTGCTTCAGATAAAAGCAGCTAAAATGTTTTAAGCTGTACTCCTGTTCACTGAAACATATTTTTTCAAGAGCCCTGGTGCTCATAGGAAAGTAAACACACTTATAAGACTTCTATAATCTCCGTAATGGAAAGACACCAGAGATTCCACTTCACATATCAAAAGAATGGATGTATCTAATCCTTGTACAGAATAACTCACTGTGGGGAGTAAACACCTGGACATATACTGACATTGCAATTTACAATCTGTGGAGACAAACTCAAACCATAACAAAAATTTTTCAGTTCTGACTTTCTCAATGTTTGGCTCTAAGGTTTAGAGCAGCATACTCCTTCCTTGGGTATAACCACATATTCTGCACTAACATATTCATTTTAATTTTTCTGGTGGGACTAAACTGTACAGTAGGGTCAGAAGTGACTTCATCTTACATATTTTGAGGTTTTTCCTTGATGTTTTGATTTCTTTTCTTAACAAGAAAAGAACAAAGTTTAGTGAAACATTCTCGCATATCTTGCAACTAGCTATCAGAATAGGCTGAGGAGAACTACAGGAACAATTCAAGAGCTATTCATACAATAGATCTCTGCTCTTTGTCAGCAACTGGAACGAAAAATAATTGCTTGAAGTGTGGCACAATAGATGCAACAGTAGATTTTGCTACAGAAAACAAGTTCCTTTTTCATTTGGAAAATAGTAATAAAAAATGAGATCACTAACTCCCTATGGATAAATAAATCCATTCCATCTATCATAAAAGTAGCACAGGCAACATATTGGAAAGCTCCCAGCACATACAGCTGCTGCTTCTTCTGGTTCAGAGATGTGAGGTGCTCTCCAAGGTAGGCATCTGCTCCGCACCTGATGCCCCAGGTCCAGTAGCTGAGTAGCCTCTGGGCTATGATCTGTCATTCAGAATTTTCATTAAGATTGCCAACAACACCTTCAGCAGAATCTGTAAATGGAATAGCCTAGCCAAATATGCAACACTGACACAGTGTGATCGTATTTCATTCTGCAATGAGCAAAAGAGTTTTAAAAAGAACCTTTATCTAAGTCTCAAACCAGAAATTTAACCCTATTAGAAAGTAGGGTGTGCTGGAGATTCTGTTAAGCAAAGGGGGCACACACTTGAAATGGCATCCAGGGGCTCACTGTCAGAAGCTGGTCTGCTTGCACACATCAGACAGGACAGTGCATATCAGAGCTCAGCAGAACCACCAGGTCACAGCAAGCAGTGTGACACCTGTCACATGACAATGGGCATCCACTTAAACAGGTGGGAAGACAAGACAGGCACCAGCAGTAAAAATTCGTTTGAAAGACACTAACAAGTGCTGGCAAGAGACACTCCACTGAGAAAGCTGTATGGAATATGACACTACAGAAGCAATGATAGCATAACAGCCTGAGTACAAATGAAAAGAATGGTGTCAAGTGGGAAACCATTGTGGTTACACTTACAGCATGACACAGGTCTTAGAGATCCTTTACTTCCTTCATGGATATCATGCTACACATGTGATATAAATGCCTGAATTTGAACATTGTTTAGAGAATGGAAGGAAAAAGCAAGAATCAAAGCAAAACCAGTTTTTTCACTACATGGTACACCAATTTATTCCATTTGTTATGTGAGGGACATCTGTATTTTGCATTCACAACTAACATTTTTAACAAAGCAAAGGCAGTATTATTCTCAACAAGTTATGCGGTGCTCACACTCATACTAATGCTCCTTCCCCTCACTGTTTGTCATCTATCCCCCTCTATGAGAGAGCAGGTGAATAAAATTAAAGGGATTCAGTTCCTTCAAAGCAGTGACACTCAGAAGCTGCCAGGGCCCGAACACCCAAGTGCTGCAGCAGAAATACACTGAAAGACAGAAAACAGAACAGAACAGTACTGAAAATTTGGAGAGGAAAACAAGATACAGCAAGAAAAACAAAAGCAAAATGACTGTGCAAGATGAGGCATCTGAGTTTTTGAATGCCAGTGTCTAATGCTAAGTGCTGAGCCTCTAGTTTTCACCCACAAGAATTTGCCTGATTTTATAAATTCTTTTACAACACTGTAGGCAATAAGTTTATAGTAGGATAAGAAATAAGGCTTGTATGTACCCTGCACAAGTTCCAGCCCTGTACCACTCAAACAGGAAAACATGTCTCTATTCCATAAAATGTAAATTGTGCATGCAGCCTTTATTCATAAGTGCGGGTCCTCACTGTATGTTCCATTCAGAAAAAATGTTCATAATCAGGTTCACACTTTTGCAAACTGGTAAGGAAAAAAGAAAACCAAAAGAGCCTGCTTGTTTATATCACTAATTTATTATTTAAACCAAATTAAATCTTAATTTTTCTGGTTAAGGGGCTAGGAGCCAGGATGAAGACATCTACCAGCAACCACAGAAACTGCAAAACCTGCAGACAAATATTTAGGAGCAGGGGAAGAGAAAGGGGAAATTTTTGGTAGAAAATACTTCTCACTTGTCAATTTTTCAGACCACTTTTACTAAAAATCAAAAGTTCAAAAAAATATCGAACTGAAATTTTAAAAGAATGAAAATTTCTCTCCCATCCCCTGGTTAATGTAGATGCAATCTTAAACTGTGATCTGAATGTGATGCCCTAAATGTGATGTATCAGAAATTATCTGTGAAATTCTGGTGTAATACTCATCAACAAGAACACAAAGAATTTACACCAGCAGATCCAAGAACAGAATCTGTCTATAGCAGAGCATTTGAGAGAAGGTTCTCAGCCAGGCACAAGAAGTAGAACAGATCAAGTGGGTGATTATGACTTGTTTTATTATACATAAACACTGCCAATGCAGTATCTAAGCAACAACTCTATGATCTATTACAATGGATTCTAACATAATCAGTCTGTGGTCCCTCATGGTCTCTTATGAGCTTCAGCAAGACCCCCTTGCTTTCTAAACTTCTCTTGTGAGTCTAGATGCCACTAATCCACTTAGCCTTGGATTTAGTCAACAGTCTGTGTCAAAATAGTATAAGCAAGTTTGGCTAGAAATAGACACGTTTGCAGTCTTTGGCTTTGCAGAACTTAAAATCACAAAGTAACAAAACACTCATGTAACCACTTTTGGATTTTATCTTTACATTTGACCAGATCTTAGTGCTTTTTGTCCACCCATTCAAAAGTCCCCAGACTGTACCAGTGCCCGGAATTGTTCCTCCCAAGGTGCAGGATCCAAATCCAGGATGCTGCACCTTGGGAGGAACATTCCTTTGGGGAATTTAAGGTAGTTCTTCTCTGAGAGAAGTAGAGCTTCTCTTTGTGTAACTTTTTTCACAGGCACCACAGTCATGGTACAGCTGGGAAAGTTGTACAAATTTTCAGACATTCTGTATTCTTCAAACTATGGGACACCATACAGATTCCAGGTAACTGAAGCCTCACTATGATGCTTCTGAGTCTTTTTATTAATCATTATCAATGATGTGCACATTGCAGGGATTTATAATTCTGTAATTTCCATAATTCAAAAAATTAATCATAATAGTTCATGATTCAAAAAATCATCATGAAATGAAGAATTTTTGCTGTATATTCACTAGTTATGCAGTAGAGTGGGTGCTATTGGCTGTAAAATTTGGGAGGAGTAGATGGACTAGGAGACATTAAACAATTACAAAATAATGAAATTAGATAAAAATAAATGAAAACACATTGGATCTGGCTAGCTGAACTCAGTCAAACAGAATTTCTACATAATAACACACAAAACAGATGGCTCTCCTGTCTCCCCACAAGATTGGAAAGAGTTTTAGGAATTTGAGTAAATGAGCACCCACTGTGATGAAACCAGTCTACAGGCTTTCCTGTATAAACAAGGTAGGACAAAAGAGAAATAGCATATCTTTACCTTTGTCCATGTATTTTATAGGCTGGTTTTAAAGCTGGGTAAAATTTTGTTTTCCATACTTTTGAAATAATGTTGACAGAATGAAGTAAGGTACAGAAAAGCATCTACCCATACATATCAGGATTGTAGAAAATATCTTACAAAGATAGTCTTAAAGAACTCATAATTATTTAGTTTATCAAAACTGCAAGAAATGTTTGTTTTGACTAATATAGATCTTCACTGGGAAAAAATACAGAGTAATAGAAGTCTTTATAATCTATAAAGAAAAAAGTCAGATGAATAAGAAGACATATTCTTGATCACAGTGAAGATGCCTCTGTGGAGACTGATGATGAATTGTTGAAAGTGCCCAGTTTTAAGACTCAGACTGTCACCCCTTCTTGGGATAATAAGCTTTGGCAGAGCACCTATCAAATGTCAGAATTCAATGGGGATGAAGGAGTGAAGGTGAAATTCAGTGAGGACATCAGGAATCAGACCAGATGACCTTCTGGTGAGCAGGTCCATTGGCCTCAGGACCTTTAAAGGGGCAAGGGGATTGTGGAGGTAGTTGTGCATTGTTTTGCTGTCAACTCTGATCACTTAGGGGGAGGAAGAGGGAATCTCATTGGAATAGTTCCCCTCATCTCTGAGGGGAATCTCATTGGAACAGTTACCTCAGCTTTCCCAAGTGAACTTTCACCAGTTTGTGCCTTTAATCTGAGGCAAAACCAGGAAGAATCTGATTGCCTGAAAGAGTGCTAGTTTTTATCTCCCTTATCTATGCATTTCAAACCAGTTCTGTAGGACCAGCCTCAGAAGAAAATGAATGGTCCGATTACAGAGCATTGCAGCGTCTCAGGTAACAAACGCATGACAGCTACTTAGCCAATACTGGGGAAGCCAACCGGCAAGGGTGGCATTAATGATTTTGCAGAAAGTTAACTAAGTACATCTATCACTTTGTCATGTAAGGTAAAAGAAAGCATCAGTCAAAGAAAGAAAGAGGGAGCAGTCTATGCTTCCTTTTTTGGTTCTGCTGAAATCTGTTCTAAGAATCAATACAGCTGGAGCTGTGAACAGTACTCGGGCTGATTAAAGGTAACAGGGATAGAAAGGGGACAAGCAAGGCCAGAAGATGATTTGGAGCTAAACAGAAGAATCATATTATGGGTCAGCAAGACACCAGGGGTTTACTAAAGGGCTCTCCAATTGCCATGACCTAAAATTTGTCTCCAGGGGCTTAGCCATTTCAGTTATCTTCAAACAAGTGTTTCACCTTGGCCAGTGACAAACATTGGAATTTCTCCTGTTCACACACAGATTGCAGTCTCAAAGTCAGGTATTTCCAACACTTTCCTAAAAAAAAAAGACCATACTGAAGTTATTCCTTCTTGGGACAGATTCACAGCTGGAGTGAATATGAGTACCTTAAACTGTAATCTCAGTTTACAAGAGCTGGGATTTCAGCCAGCTGATTTGAAACATTGTAAACACCTTTCCATCCCTTTTCCACTTGCTAAGCCTAACACAACTCCCACACTGGAGAGTCTACTGCCTTGAACAGTTCTTTTGATCATTTTCATTTTTAAGAAAACCTGTTCATTGCTAAAGCCTATCATTCTAATATGGCCTGCAGAGCACATTTAGTCAAAACTGCAACTGGAGCTGGTTGAAATACTCCTGTTTGGAACTGTGTTTTAAAAGGATTTGCTGCTTTTCTGAAGTTACTTTTCTGGTTTTTGACAAATATGTTTCTACAGATATTAGATACTTTTTTTAAAAAAATTTTCCTCGTGGAAAGGCGGAAAAGTAGAAGAGAGAAGCAAAAGTACAGAATAATAAGGAAAAGGGAAATACTAAAAATCCATGAGATGTAATCTAGAAGATTCTAAGTTAAAAATAAGTTCTCCCAGGAATACTTGCCAAATAAACCTATCCAGTAAAAAAATCCTACAAAATTTAACATCTTATGAAAACATCTAATCTTTTATTAAAAATCACTATTCTAATCCATATTAATTTTAATTGCATTAGTAGGATAAACACTGGAATCTGTTTCAAAAGAACAGTCTATAAAGATCATCTACACTTAGTTTTTAATTATTGTGGAACAATCTATCATTTTGTTTATCCAGATGTGAAAATAGAAGAAATATATCTCCACTATGCCTTCCTAGAGCTCAAGCAATCTTTTTTGTTATTATTGTTAGCAGTTTCTACCTCCATTTTTAGAGTACCATATACCTCTTAAACTTGACAAACTCATTACCTTATAATGATTTAATTACTAGGGAAACAGCTTGTCAGTTTGAGTGGCAGACAGGAACAGGCTGCTCTTGTACCAGAGGGCAAACATAGCACCTGACTGCAGCCTGATTAAATTAATAGGCTGCCAGTTCCACCCTTGAAAACTCTCGGGGTGAGCACTGCTGCCACCACTGCCTGAATGTGCTGTGCTCCCTATTAAGTGATTAGTAGGCACTCTGGGTTTTTTGTCATTCACTATCAGGAAAATCAGTTTCTGAGGGTCATATGGGAGTTCACACAGTACAGAAGGGAACTCGTTGTATTAATGGCCACTACCATTAATACCTTTCATATGGAAATAAACAGGTAAGAGAAAAAATTCTAATAGCTTCATGGCATCCATGCATCAGTGAGTTTTGCACTAGTTACTCAACCACTAGCAATTTGATTAAAATACCCAAAATTAAGAAGTGCTGCAAGAATTAGCATATCCTTTGGGCCGGTCAAAGCCTGTGCACCACTTAAATTGTTAGTCTTGAGTGTAAGGCCTGCACAGGACATTCCAACCAGCCAGCTGCAGGCTCAGATCCCTCTCCAGTAAAGCATTTGAGCACAGCGCCCTTAAGTGACTCCAATGGGATTATTTGCTTGCTTATAGTTAAATGCACACTTGGACATTGTGCTAAATTACTTCAAGACAGTGATCCAATCCTTGCTGCTCGGGGCACTCTGAAAAGGAAAGAACTAATGGTGTTTCACACTGCTCAGTCAGCATGTGCTGACTTTCTGCTCCCAGAGGAGGAAAGAGCAAGGGGCAATGACCGTCTCACATTACTGTGGCAGGTACCTTGTATCCCAAGGAGCAATGGAAAGTTCCAGTGCTCATTCCAGCGCTGTGCAGCTTCCCTACTGCTGCCATCTCAGTACTGGGAAATGCAGGCTGCTCTGCTGCAGCAGCATTAAATGGGACTTGAGGCAATCTTTCCACAAGACTTTTCTTAAGGTTTCAGCTGCAGTTGTTTTTTTCCCAACAATATGGCATGTAAGACATCACAAAGATGCTTTTAAGATAACCTGGCTGAATTATTTTCTCTAAAAACTCCAGGAATCCAAAATCTGTTGTCTTAACACTCAGGTAGTTTAACAGGATCTCCCATCACATTTTGATAATATCAGTAATAATAAAATAGAATTACAGAATCATTAAGGTTGGAAAAGACCTCCAAGATCCTTGAGTGCAACCTTTGAGCACCTTGTCATCCAAACATTAAGTACCACTTAAGGGACATTTGGAGAGGTATTTCTGCAAAATTCAAGCACCCATTACCTACATTTTTCTTTGGTCCTGATTAAAAACAGAAAAAAAGGCAAAATGTTGATTAAGAGACAGTTGAATGAGGAAAAGACTTCCTGTGATACTGTTGTAATCTAATTTACTTTTTACCTTCCCACAGACAGGAAGCAATTGCTTCAATAATTCACTAGCTTCCCTCACTCTGTATAGACTCATGCTTAACTACATCACACATTTGCTGTGTGAAGCAAAATTATTAAGAACTGAGAAGTGCTGATGTACTAAATTGGGAGAAGATTTATAACTGGTTTAGATAAGACTAAATGAGGAAAGTGTTAGCTTACACTGAAGAAAACCAGAGTGGTTTTTAACCCAGAAATGTCACATCCTCAGCAGCATCCCAAAGGCTCCAGCCTGTGCTCACCAGACCTGTGCCTCTCTGACATCCTCCCTCCTCCTTCATCTCAAAACTTGACATTGTATGAACGTTCCCCTAGCTACCAATAAAACAAAAGCTGTACCACTGGCTGTGAAATTTCTATAACTTTGATTACCTACAAGCACTTCTTTCCTTTGATGGGAAAAGGTAATGCAGGAAAGCTAAAGTCCTGAGTAAATTTAGCTTCTACTAAGCATGCAACTTCAAATATTCAGAAGTTCATACCTGCTGTCCTTGGAGAAATCACCCCCTCCCTAGGAGTAGGTAGGGACAGGAAAGTGCAACTTTCTCCTTTGTTCTGGTGTGTAAGAGCCCAAATCTAAAAGACAATCGACCCAGTAATATTTCTCTACCAGATTAAGGAAACAAAAGGGAAGAAAAAAGTAACACTAGCACACCTCATCAGACTTGCACAGACGAGCAGAAAACCTATGGACATTCAGATGTTCTGCCATATTTCCATTCTGAGGAAAAATCTACTTAAAACAGATCCTCCTGCTTTTCTTCACAAGATATCCAGATATTTCAACAGGGGGAAAAAAAAAGAAGGGCATTTTCATCAGTGTGTCTTTCATCTCTTTCATCTTTGCCTTTAAAAATTATATATTTCTTGTTCATTTTATGCACTGAATATTTTGAGACCTAATGCATGCATCTGTAAGGTATCTGAGATTTCTCATGTAATCCCAAAGGGAAAATATACTGATCCGATCACTTTGGTACTGCAACAGAGGGCAATGAAGAGAAAAGTCAATAAAAGCATCAGAGCACAAAAAGGCAAGCTGTAATCAATATATGATCTTGATATGGGCTGTCTGGTAAAGAAAAATCATTTAGGATTTAAATTTATTTCCTTGTGCAAACTGCTTAGAAAGTGAAAAAAAAAAATTGATGGGCTAAATCTTGTTTATTCCTCTATCCTGACTTCTTTTTATTTTTTCCTTTTCTTTATCCAAGAAAGCAAGAAAATATTTTGATACTGGGTAAATTAACCAGGCAGAATCTGGCAAGAGAACAGTAGTCTGGCTTCCATCCTTTGCCAGGCAAATGCTATTATGCCCAAGCTGCCCACTTGCTAGTTATTCAATGTCAGAAGAAGTCATTACAAGGGAAAATTATCTTTGATAAAGGGAAAAAACCCTCAAACCAGCACATTTTAGCAATTCCATCCTAATGGCAAAGGAAATATTTTAAATTAGCTACAGATATGTAAAAAATAAAAACAAGCAAACAAGTTACTTCTACAGGTGCTTCCTGGCAGTCCATTTGCCTAAGCTGGGCCCTGCCAGCATCCCTGCAGGTAATACTCATTCCCACCCACTCTACCACCAAGTCCAGAGAACTGGGAAGATTGATAGCAAATTGGATCAGTAAAAGAAACACCAATAAGGCCTTTTTCATGTCCATCAGAACTTGCCATGCTGCCCTCAGTGATGTTACTTGAACACTTGGTAAATATGAAAATATATACATATTTTCAGATAAACAATACTAACCATATGGAAAATTTTAACACTCATTTTCCTACTGCTTTATGTTCATATTTTAAATGCATTTCTGTCCTACTGTCCTCTTTCTTCATAGGGTTCCTTGGTCCTTCTTTGAGCTGAAAAAATCTAATTGCCAAATTCTGCTTATTCACCTAAAACTTGAAATCTAATCAGAGAGGAACTACATTCACTAAAATGAATTTCGTGAATGAATTCATTGCCAGGAAACAAAACTCTACCTTAAAAGTACATGAAATTTCTAAAATAAATTGGCAAAAGTTAATAAATACCAGAATAACAAGCTGCCTCTGAAGTCTTGTCTCAATTCTGTGCATTATCAACGGTCTTTTAATTTTGTTGATTGTATGTTATTTTTTCCCATGAGATCTTGTCATTTCTACTGATTCTCCTTAACTGCAAAACAAAAATTGCCTTCTCTGTACCAGTCTTTACACCACATATGTGGAACTTTATATCCAACTAAAGTACATTGTTGTCATCTTATTGCAGAAGTTCCCATACCTTCTCAGTGATTTCTCATGGGCAGTACTGACTCCTTCTTCTTCACAGCATGGCCAACAAACTGCAGCTCTCTTCACAGCCCAACTAACAAACTCCAACTCTCCCCTCACCCAGCTAACCCACTCTTTTGTAACACTCATCTCCTTACTGGACACAGCCATGCCCTATTAAGGGCAGGCCTGTCCCTAATCTTTGATGATTAGTACTGCTGCAACTCCTCAGGGGTCAGATTACTTTCTGCACTATCTTTATTTTCTTACATTCTATCCCTCTACAGTACATCACCACTGTTCCCTTAACTTCGGAGTTAGGGTAGCGCCAGCAGCAGAGACTACAGTCCACAGACCATTCCATAAGTTCCTTTATGCTTTTAACAGCAATACACCATAGTCTGACCTCATCATCCAAAATGTTCCCTCTTTCTACTTCATCATTGTAGCTGCTCAGCTGTAAAACCTAGCACAATAACAAATAATTACCACAGGACAGGGTCTCTTACCTCTCTGCCACATGGCACAATGTCCATATTTCTGCCCTGAACAGAAACTTAGGTGTCTGAGCATCACAGCAGCACATGTTAAGACCAAACTGACAGCCTCAGACTGAGAACAACCCACACCATCATCTTTGCTTCTGGCAGCAGCTAAAAGTGGATGGTTAGGAAAAAATGTAAGAGTAGTGCCGCTGCCTCCTCATGGTCTCACACCTTCTGGCCATCTATAGCTCAGCTGTGGAGTTTCTCTGATGGAGGTGATATCTCTGCATGTAATTGCCCATGAAGAGCATCTCTCATGCACTAATTTGTCCCATTAGTTTTTGAAGTCATCCCAAGATCTGGAATCCACAGTATTTTGCAATAATGTATTCCACAGTTAAGTCATACATTTGGTGAAAATTCATCTTCCTATCATTCGTGTTTTGAACTAGTGTTGTGTTGTGCTTGTACAGGTTGGACTGTTCCGTTTCTCCTTTTTATGTAATGTTTCTGCCCTGGTTCTCTCCTCCCTCCCTTGTGCTGCCAGTTATCCCAACTCCTCCCCAGCTGCCTTGGAGACTAATGCATCTTTTCTCAAATCCCTCCCTGGTGCCCTGTCCATCACTCGGCACTCCCACCCTTCTCTCTATAAACTTCCAGCTAGAGCATTGAGTTCAGGGGCTAGGGCCCCACCCTCAAGTTATCCCCATTGGTGTTCTCCCTAAGTCAATCTTTTGTATCCCACTCCCCTCTACAGCTCTATTTGCCAGAGGACCGACTCCTCCCCTGTCTCCCTCCCTCCTTATAAGCTGTTGCAAGCCCCCCGACCTCCTCTTTGGTGGTTGGTTACCCTGGGGACTCAGTAAAGCTGTGTTTACCACAGCTGGAGAGTGCGCTCTTTTTCTGCTGACTGTAGCCACAAGCCAAGCCACGTCCTACACAAGGTAGCGCTGCTGTCAGAGCGCAGGGTGTTTGCCTTAGGTGCTGTCCCGAACCACAGAGGTCTGGATAGTGCCCCCATACTGCTAGCAGTGCTGGATAGCTAGCCGGGACATCCGAGAAGGACCATCTTTCTCCAGCTGGACCGCTTCAAACTAGTACCCAATTAACTAAATATTATTCTAATGCTTTGGGGGGGGATTGTTTGCTTTAAGGAAAAACTGAGCCTGCAACCCATATTCATCTTGTCTTTGCTGCTTTTAAGTACAGGTCTCTCTCGTTCCTCACTCAGCTCAGTGAGTAATGTCAGTCTGTGTGGTCCTTTCCTATACAGAAGTAATACCACACCTTTGATCATGCTGTTTTCCCTGTACATTTTTTGCAGCCCTAGTTCATAGGACTCAATGTATGAGTCCTCCACAGGTTTAGAAAATGCTATAATTATTGCTTTCTTTTTTACTCTTTTAGTAATTCCTCACATTCAGTTTGCCCTTTTGCCTGCAGTTGAAACCACAGCTTGAAACTTTTGATAGAACCATCATCATTATTTGACCTCGTCATTGTTCAATCTACAGTTAATACTGTGAGATAATTTTGCACATCTTCATAGTCAGTTTATTATCTAGACTGACTCTCCCTTTTCCATGTTTCTATGGCACAGAATGTCCAGTGTCTCCAGTAGAGACAGGTGTCTACTGAGAAAAGCAACATTTACTTTTTTTTTCTATTCAACATTTGCATTAGTTGCCATAATAACAGAGTTCTACATTGGTGTCCCCAGGGTGCCCTAAGTACAGTCTTGTAACAGCACACTGTGCACTGTAGTAACTGAACCTTTAACCTTTCTCATGGTTTGGCAGATGCTTCTTTCCATTCCCATTCCACATGATCGAAAGATGTAAAAATATACTTTCTGTAGCCCCATGAGAAGCCTATGGGCCTAATACAAAGTCCATTCTTCTCTATTATTTCCACAGTTCTAGGAGAATAACTTATATAAACTCATTGTATTGATTTCACAAGAATTATGCCTTATATGACATTCGTGCCACTGTCTTACCAAGTAGAAGAGTCCATTAAAAATATATATCCTTCATGTTAAATGTTAAATGCATGGCCCTTTAGGCTTAAATCAAGTAAAACAAAATTGTTATGTACTTTACTACCAGATTTCTTCTCTACCAGATTACAATTAGCAACCGTTCCCTGGCACTAATATCAGAAGGAAGACATCTCTACCTACTGCATACTTACTACAACACAAATCAACTGCCATTTACAATATACATTTTGCATCCAAGTCTCAATATCACTGCAGAAAAATAGTTCTAACATGCCAAGAAAATTCAAGGCCAAAGCCAAAAATCTTAATATTAGTGGATCTCATCCAGCCAGAAACAAGGCTCTGAACCAGATACCCTGCCTAGACTTTTAACTCTCATGCAGTCATGAGGAAGGGGCGGGGAGGAGGGGGTGGTGTTAAAAACTTTTTCTGTAAATATTTTTATGAATGGCACAAGCTAAAAATTTCAAAAGCACTTATGTGGCCTGAAAGACCAGTTCTCACTATAAGAATGAGTCATGCAAATATCTATCACTGACTTAACAGCAGAGTTGCAAAGGCATTTAAGTATGGTAACCTTTTGAAAGGAGTTACATGGTTATAAATCTCTTCCAGATCCTTCCAAAAAACAATGGCAAATCATGCATATTATCACCCTATTCTCCATGTCTTCATGCACGAAGGCATCATTGGGGAAAAAAGTTGTCAAAACCAGTGCATCAGCCATGGAAAATAAGGCTTTGCAGTACTGGTTCTGTGTCATACTGCATAATTGCAATGTTAACACCCACTGTATGTGCAGGTAGAGTCCTGGAGGCAGAGTACCAGATTCCACAGAATCACAGAATTTCTAGGTTGGAAGAGACCTTCAAGATCGTCGAGTCCAACCCATGTTCTAACACCTCAACTAGATCATGGCACCAAGTGCCACATCCAGTCTTTTTTTAAACACATCAAGGGATGGTGACTCCACCACCTCCCTGGGCAGATGATTCCAGTATTTGACCACTCTTTCTGTGAAAAACTTCCTCCTTAATTCTAGCCTGTATCTCCCTTGGTGCACCTTGAGACAGTGTCCTCTTGTTCTGTCTGTTGTTGCCCGGAGGAAGAGACCAACCCCCAGCTCACCACAGCCACCCTTCAGGAAGCTGAAGAGAGTGATAAGGTCACCCCTGAGTCTCCTTTTCTCCAGGCTGAACAACCCCAGCTCCCTCAGTCGTTCTTCATATGGCTTGTGTTCCAAGCCCCTCACCAGCCTCCTTGCTCTCCTTTGGACACGCTCAAGCATCTCAACGTCCCTCCTAAACTGAGGGCCCAGAACTGGACACAATACTCCAGGTGTGGCCTCACCAGTGCCGAGTACAGGGGAAGAATGACCTCCCTGCTCCTGCTGGCCACACTGTTCCTGATGCTGGCCAGGATGCCTTTGGCCTTCTTGGCCACCTGGGCACACTGCTGGCTCATGTTCAGTCGACTGTCAACCAGCACCCCCAGATCCCTTTCTAGTAAACTTTCTCTCTTTGTTAGAAAAAAAAGTAAATTAAAGAAAACTGATGTTGAAATTCTTCTAGAATTTTTTTTTGGTCAAAAAATTTATCTTCAGAGAATAAAAACATTATATTGTTGTAGCCCCAAGCTGATACCTTTACGACCAAGACCTGAAGTTATAAATTTCTTAGCTTCTACCACTTCTCACTGACTCATTCATTGAGAAGGAATGGAGGTATAAATCATGCCATGAAAAATAATTTCTAAATCTTTTAACTATCGCATTATAACAGATTGAAAGAAAATGTTTGATTATTACACAGATGAGATGGATTTTTTTTAAACTTTAGAAAGGAGAATAAAATTTAGTGGAAAAAAAAAAAAAAAAACCAAGAAACAAACCCTCTTCCTCCCATAAAAAGTCTTAATAATATATCCTATATACCTTGGATATAATCATCATCATATACCAAGCAACTTGAGCTGTACAACTTTTGAAAGGGAAATTTGCTACAGAAATTACATCAGAAGTTAGAAGGAGAAAATTAATATTATATTTTAGAATGTCATTTTAGTATTGGCTGTTCTCTGTTAAAAGATGTGAACTTAACTAATTCTTGGGATTCTTTAGTAGATTTGTTTACGTAAGTATCAGTATATGGATTTACCCATGAACATATATGAATCATAGTGCACTTAAATATACAGAACATTCAGATTTCTTTTTCTTAAAAATTTCAGTTTATGAACTGGGCCCAAGAATATAATGAGAGTCTTACCACATACCATTTACTGACATCTTTCTGCTAGCCTTTAAAACTGTATCTTATAGCAGTCAGCAACAGTACTGCAATATCAATATCTAAAGCCAGAACTTCCATCAGCAGTATATTGATAAAGTTAATGAAGCTTAAAATGATTAAGTAGATGTTTCAATGATGTTTCAATAGCTGGTTCTTAATATTGAAATGAAAATGGAATCCACTGTGGTTATAAGCTCTTAAAAATTGTATATGTAATTGTATATCTAAAATAGTAGTAGAAGCTATTTATCATTTATTAACTCCAGGAAATTTCAGTGTGCTGTTTACAGATGGCCTAAGCAGCAATATTTAAATAATTTTGCATGCAAGACTTTGTTTAAAAGGAAACTCAATCTTACAAAGGCTTTGGGTGTTGATAAGTTGTAACACAGAAAGCCCAGCACTATGACTTTGCAACACAGAACAAGACAGATTTGAACTTTCAGGATCTTTGTGAAAATCAATATCATTCATCAAAGGACACTTGTTTGCCAGCTATTATGGCACCTATGACAAATTTTCTTGGGTTTATAGGAAAGAGGTCTCTGGCTATGCTTAACATTACAAACTCATTTTTCTTGAATCAAGCATGTCTTAGACTCCCAACACAATGAAGAGCAGAAAAAACTTCTACAATGCTTTAGCTGGTGGAAAACTGTACAGTGTACACAGGAGAAGAAAGAGGCCAAAAAGGTACCTATCTACTCCACTGTCCAAGAGCACTGACAGGAAAGTGTCTGTTGGCACCTCAGCATCCAGATTTGCACCATCCCAAGAGAGATGGCTGTCAGGGATTTCTTGTGTTCTCTTTTATCCTCTCTTACTGAAAGAACAGGTGGAATGAGGGAGTGCTCATGTTGCTGAGGAAGAAGAGAAACAAATCACTCAATCAGTACACGTAAAGAGTAAATATGAGGGTTACAGATGCAGTAATTGGAACCCTCTGCTTACTCATTCCCACACAATCTCACAAGCACTTCTACAGCAGATCTACAGGATCTTGTGTTCCTGTACCAGCTATGCCACCAAATCTCATCTTCTCTTTTATGGGATCAGGCAGAGACTGATATTCCTTCACAAGAGTCTGTTTTCTGTTCCACTGAATAACTGAACAAAATACCCTCTAGAGGAGGGGCATGGCTGTGCCTCTGCACTTTCACTGTGCTGTGAAGTTCATGATGCTGGCACCCTTTCTGATGGCCTTTGAGCTCTGCCTGCAAAAGGGTATTGTAAATCTGGAGGACAAAGAGGGAAAGGCTTCCAAGTTGTCTATGTAGTTTCTATCAGTAATGCCAAATAGGGCAGCCTATAAAAAAGGTAAGAAATAGCAAAACATTTCCCCTTTGTGCCTCCCACTTTGCAGCAGATATAATGACTTTGCTGTCTGTTGGCAGAACCCCAAACTGAATTAAAACAGTTTTCAAACATTTTTTTTTTCCAGTTTGACAAACAGGCAGTAAATACAAATTACCATTGGTTAGGTTCAGAAATAATGCCTGTGGGCATATGGAAGAAATTACACTAACAACTGGTAGGCAGTATCTGTCAGTTCTGAACTGTCTCCCCTTGTCATTATTTGGCAAGACAAGAATAGCAGCATATATTGGTATAGTAACTAGAACTAGTAACCAGTTCAAGTTGAGGTAGATAAGTAGGTAGGTAGGTGGGCAGGCAGACAGGTAGAAAGAACAGCAGTCTCTCATCTGTGATATTCTGCTTCTTGCAAGCTAAAAAAATATCTTAAACTATAACTTTAGAAAACTTCATATTCAAGAGGTAAGCTGTCTGTATAACTCACTTTTTAAAAAACATCAGGTATACCCTGTAATAATGGAACAATGGACAAGCAAAATCTGAATGTAATTCCCTATGAAAAGTTGTGGGTTGCCAGTGGTAGTTTGGGGAAACTCTCTGAGAATATTTGGACAAATGCAAGCTATTCAGTCCACTGATAATCGTGACCTGTGTTTGGTGCTTGTGAACATGCTGACAGTGAAGTGTTACTCACAGTAACATTTAGGAGAAGCTTATATTATTGTCAGTGTGTACGCTTGTACATAAATCTGAATGCTAACATGAAAACGTATTTGCAAGACAATCTGTTACAGTTTTCTCAGAGATAGAAGCAATGAAAAGTAATTTCAAGGACCAAGTATACAGCTCAAAAAACATGCAAGAAATATCTACCATTTGTGTACAAGCAATCCCCAGCAGAAAATATTAGCTCTCAGGAGCTTAAAGATACAGTGCTGTCCATCAAAAAACCCTGGGGCCTCATTTGCAGTAGTCAGCCAAAGTGAGGCAGCTACAGCTAAGGGGGAGAAAATACAGACTGTCAAATAATCACCTACAGAGGAAAAGGAACAGTTTTGAAGCATGCAAGATCTGAAAAGAAAAATCAAATGCAATTCTGGATCTGCGGTAGAAGATATCCAACACTGCCAACCTCTGCATTTAAACACCTAACTTTCTATTGACTAGACAAAAGACCACCTCTGCTTTCTAGCATGCAGTTTCAATTCCTTTCTTTGTCTGTGACCTACTGGAAGATCTGAAAAAATTACAAAAGTAATGCATATCTGTCATAAATGTATGATTACAATTTCCATCAAGCTAGCTAAGCAGGCACCTTGGGCAAGCCATTTGGGATCCAGTTCTGCATTGCCTGCCACTGTTCATATTCATTGGAAGATGCAGGCACTGTCCCATCACAAAGAGGTTTGTGAGTTTGTGATTGGCCCCTTGATAAGAAAAAACTTTCTTTTTGTGATATGAACCACTGCTTCAGAAAACCTTAGACTGTCTTTGTGCTATGGAGATGTACTTCATATTTCAACATGGTAAAGACATTAGAAATATATCCTAATATGACCTGGGTAGCCTTGCAAGTTGAAATGAACACAAGTCCACACCTAAGCCTCACAACAATCCTTCCTGTGGTAATGCAGCCATACTTGGAAGTAACTTGTTTCATGTTCAGCACAGGCTACCTACAGCTAGACAGCCTGTAAACAGAGGTGGGGATAAACACTCATTTCATCATTTTGCTAGATATTCTGTCATGATGTCAACATTCCCACAGGAACAATGACTGCCATTCCTTTTGCAGCATCTCTAACCTGAGAAGAGATATTCACTGCAAATGCAGGAGGCTTTAGCACTGAAGGAAATAAAAAATATTCATTACTTCACCAGTGATCCTCAGAGAACTGCTATTGATAGATGTTGACCACTGTGAGGCCCATACTCCTCCTCGCTAGCTGGCTGGCCATAAACTTTTATGTCGTCTTCCTCTTCACCAGCAGAAATGCCTCAGCCTCATTTTAGCAAAATTTTCACACAGAAAATCCCATAACTAATTAGGGATGAGACTTATGTAGTACCTTAAAGCTGAGCCTCCTCTATGAACAGAAAACAATCCTTTGTTCACTGCAGTCTTTGCCTTTCCTGTAACTGCAGCTCAGATCCTCAGTCTTGTTTTGCAATTATCAAAGTCACTGCGGTATCCAGGGAGATACACTTGCTGTTATTAGTGGCATTGTCCCTTGAGTTCCCAAACAAAACACTCCATCCTCATAGTCACACCTTGCGAAGTACTCCAGGCCCTACTGAGTGAGGGTACTGAGCTGGGAAAATGTGATTGTCATATTCATAGGTGGGGTGTTCTGGCTCTGGGTTCTGCCTCAGGCAGCTCAGCAGACTGATGGGCAGCAGCATGCTGTAGTTCAATGGGAATGAGTCGAGATTTGAGTATTGAGACTGGTGAAAAAGAAAGATTAAAGTCCAACGTGCATTCAGATCTAAGAGAGAGTGCCTTGGTCTTATGTAAGGATGGCTGTATCTGGAATAAATCCAGACACTGGAGCACTGAGCTTTCAAATGGGAACTATGAAAATATTGGCAAGAAACCTCCTGATTTTCTTATACAATGACCAGTCTTCAAAAGGGACAGGAATATGCTATCTGATGTAGCCAGAAACTTTCAGAATTAACAGCCCTCTTCAGAATCTGTTGAACACAATGAGTTTGTATTTTCCTCTTTTGCTTCCAGATTTTCCAATCTGATATGAAACAGTCTTAGACCTAGATCAGACTGCTGCAGGAGTCAGTGTAAATAAGCACAGATGCATAGTCAGTGAGCAGAGGAGCACCTCAGCACAGAGGGTATCCAGGATCTTTTATATGTCTGAAAGACCACACAGTTGATGCAAAAAAGTCCTGGCATCCAAAACTAAGCTAAAGAAAGGGTTTGTGCAATTTGGCTAGAGATTAGGAAAGAAAGGATTTCTATCCCTGTAACAATACTCATGTGGAGCTGTTCATAAGCAATACAAAAGGAATCATCTGCCACCACAGTGTAAGAAGAAATAATTGAATCTGATGGTAAAAGGAATACATGACTGGAATAAGAAATTGGCATTTATTCCTTTTTTCCAGTCCATTATTTTATATTCCTATGATCATATGACTCTGAGATAAGTCAAGTAATTATATAAATTGTGGAATAGCCATGCATAGACTGCAACACCTGCTGAAAGCTGAGACAATGGGATCCTAAATCAGCAGGAGTCTTTTAACATCTCTCAATGAAGGTCAGACTAGACAGAGCTTTCTCCATCATAAGTCCTAGGAAAAAGCTCTTCCCACCCCACTAGCATATTTCAGGAGGGCAAGTTAAGAAATGAAATATTTAAGTTTCATTATGCCTGTGATGAGATCTTCCTCGCACAAAGTGGACTTTTTGCCCAGGCAAGATGACTGAGTGAGACATCATCTTGCTTGCTGAAACCCAGCAAGTTTGGGAGATTGTAGAGTGAATTTAGGAGCTAACACAGAATATTTCCAAACTTCAAACACTTTATGATACTTCTTTCTCTTAACTTTTTAGTCATGACAGCATCTCCTCTCAATTCAAAGGAGACCATCGGCAAAATTTTCTAAAAGGCTTCAAACAAAAATAAAGCAGTGCCCTATTTTTAATGCATTTGGAAGTATAGCACATCTGACAAGTTTTGTTTTCCTTTACATATAAACCATTCTTATTTGTATCTGTTATATTCAAAGTCTTCTATTAATCTCCTTTGCTTTACAGTTTCAAGCAATTTACAGTGTGCTAAAGATGAGGTCACAGTCTGTAAATCCTAAAATCATCACAAGTGGCTTTTTAAAATGTAAGCCTGATATTTGCTATTCATCAGTACTGCTATAATAGCTACTTCTGTAAGAACATTTAATTCACGCCAAACAGAAAAATAATACAAAGGAAATTTTTGCAGACATTCTTTGGTATTCAAATGTGGTTACCCTTCCACTTAATCTTAGGACTAGGTAATGTATTTATGATGAGATTTCTTTTTTTTTACCCAGCCACCAATATGTTTTAATAAATTCTATATAAATATCTTCAAGGCCAGGCACCTTGAGCACTCCTGCTTTGACAGCCGAATTTGTGACCTCATTCATTCTTTCTTTTCCATGTAAGTGGAATGGTTAAAGTTGACTAAAAGTTTAAATGTGTTAGTTTAACTTAAACAACATTTCTGCTTTATTTTAGGGATAGAAAATAAAACCTCTAAAAGATAGTCTGATACAAGCAGGCTACAAACTGTATGCTTATTGTATTTTTTCTCTGAATTCCCTCACCCATTACACAATAGCTCTTTATTTGCTTTTCTCTTTGTTGTACATGTGCTGCCTTTAACTTTTTTTTTTTTACTGTATAGTCTTCATCACTTGGCCAGTTTGTAACATACAGTGAATTATCTATACTCTGGCACTTTGCAAATTTTAGGCATTTTCCTGCAGAATCAACAATACTGATTGAACTCTTGCTGATACAATAACATGTGTTGCCAGCCTCATTATTTTTGTTACCAAATTTCAGCAGAATCTGCAGATAGACAGAGGACTCAAATATAATTATGTTCCTCCAGGCTTCTTGGAAATAAGCAAAGGAATAGAGGAAAGTGTCCTGAAAGAAGACACCAGCTTAGTGCAGAGCTCAGGTGCTGCTGTACCTTGGACATTTACCCATGAGACAAAGTGAAGTTTCTAAAGAAGTTTCACAGACCTCTCACCCATGGGACAGAAATTGTCACAAGCTTATGGTTGCGGAAGTGTTTGTTATTATCTCACAAATGCTAGCATCACCCCCAGCATAAAGGACATTAACATTACAACACGGACAATTTTAAACAGGTGTTAGTTTGCTTATCTTAATTTTATGACCATATTTCTGAGCCATCAGGAAAAGCTCTGGTCACCTTGACTTTTCTGATAATTCAGAGAAAAAGAAATCCCACAAAACAATGGTAAAGAAAAGAGAGTTTAAACTTTATTCTAAGTGTAGGGTCTATTACACAGCAGTATAGCGTACCTGCAGTTAGGCTGTTATGAGAATCCTGCATATCTTCACATTTATTTAAGGGATAATCTTTATTTCTTATAGCTTTGCTACACAATGCCATAAAGAGCTGCTGGGATTAACAACAGAAGTTAAATCAACTTCCAGAGCTGCATATAGAGAGCATATAACAGGGCCACTGAGGGAATCTAATTGTATTTTAAAGTAAACCACACATAATAGGAGACAGCAATATTTTTCTCCTCTTGGAAGGGGCTGTGCAGATCTGTACTCTTCTTAAACTTTCTGATAGCATACAGTATGCACTAGATACATAAGGATATAGTAGATCTGAAGTCTGCACTGATTAGGACACACAGGGAATGGAAAGACTAATTAAAGACTGCTGCAAAGTGACAGCACATTAGCTAAAGCTCATTAGATTCCTCTGTGGGTACTTTGCTTCTGAATGAGAGGGTCCACACTGAGCTGACTGCACTTCAGCTAACGTGATTTTACATCACACTCTAACTTATTATACCTTGAGTGGACATGTGCCTTAAAATTCTAAATGTTTCTACAGTGAGGTAAAAATCTCCAAACAAATGAAGAAGGGGCTCCAAGTGCTAGATGTCAAGAGGCAATGAGACTTTTAAATGACAGTTAAAACTCCTAAGGCTGATGACCTCTAAACACCATCGTGCTCAGCAGTGGCTGGCAGAGGTGGCTGCAGCCAGCTGTGTGTGCCACCCTGTCATCTGCAGAGGCTGCAGAAGAGGCAAGATTCACTCACTGCAATTCACACAATCTGCTCCTCACCCACAGAGCTCCTGCTGAACATTAATAGCCCTTCAGGAGCAGCAGACATGCAGTTGATGACAGTGACTCTTAGAGTAGAGGACACTGAGACAATTTATCAGTCCTAAACTACAAAACACCTCCCAGCAGTTCCTGCGGGACTCTACAGGGACAGGAAACCCTTCCTAGGCACCCTCATGGAATATCCAACATTGCTGCCCTCCAGAAATCAGAATCTGCTGGTCACTTCTTCCTAAGGGTTAGAAATTATTGTTCTCAGTCAAAAAAAGAGGAAATGTTTATGTCTAATCCAGTCAAATTATGGAAATTCATAATAGGCACCAGTCACAAAAGCAACATCACAGATGCTGCAATGAATGCTTCTAGATCAAATTGATCTTTTTCACTTAAAGTGGAAACATAGATTTCTCTACTTCAGCTTCTCTCTTATATGGCAATCTGTGACTCAAGACACACTGAAGTCCAGAGAGGTTTACTAGTGGAGAAGGTAGAGAATGTACTAAAGACAATTTAAGCTTGATTTCTTTTACTAAATGGTCTAAGGAGAACCAACATGTGCTAATTTTGACTAAACTAGTTTAACTTTTAATGTAACAAATTAAACTTTATGTCACTCACACTTCTTAAACAGGAGTTATTTAAACTTTTTAAACAATTTTAATGCTTATTTGTTCTGAATATTATTAAGTAGCATGATGAACAAAATTAAATGGAAAGAGGATTAGTGGAATCTTGTATTTGCAAATTTTCAAAGCTATAAGTCTTGGCACACCTATGAAATCTAAGAGATACATTGTGACGTGATCTATTTTGGATAATCATTAAAAAATATTTCTAAAGGGAGTAGACTATGTTTTGAGTAAATTCTAAAATGTCAGGAAAATAAGTTTAGTTATAATAAAAACCAAATTTGTGTTAATTAGAAATATATTTTATTAAAACACAATCTTGCTATGGATGTGTTATACAAAAAATGGATGATTACATTTTCAGAATTACTTTTCTTTACAAGTCAGCCACTTCTACTGAAATAAATCAAGAAATACCATGAGAGTGGCTCATGTAACATTCTTCTATGTATGTGGGTAGGCACAGTCATAGAAACTTTTCTAATAAAAAGTATTAGTTTTCTAATAATTTTCTAAATCCAGAAATCAAGTCTCAAAAGGATTAGGAAAAGCAATAGTTTAGTTTCATTGGCTCCATCCACTCACTTCACCTGCACTCATTAACAGAAAGTAAAACTCAGTTGGAAATTTAAAAACTGCATTTCTGTCTTTGAATGAAATTGCAAAATAGCACTTCCTCTCCAAATCAAAGGCAATGTGCTTCTTTCAGGCTTAGTGACTGCACTATACGCTTGCTGAAATTACCAAACAGCAAAGTTTTCTTAGCACTAATAAGATGTAATTTTACAACAATGTTACCTGGAAGTTAATATTTTTACATATTCCTTACCCTGTGCTTTATATTTTTGCCTTGTTTATTTTATAAGAGCTACTTACTTAAATAAATTATAGTACAAATGTAGGTTGTGGGCTTTTTAGTGAGAATAATGTGTTGTTTTCCCATGTTTTCTCTATTTTCTATGTAGTAATAGATCAGTGTGGTGTCATTACCCTACCACTCCTTATCTCTAGGTGTTGTCATTACACATGCCTATTATCAGAGATGTGTATCATATTAGTAAGTACCTCACCACAGAAATATCAGCTTTTTCCTTTGATGCTGGAGCATGCAGTACTGATTTCTACATATGTACAGCATTACCATAGAGACTCAGCAAAAGATAGCTACTACCTCACAGAAAGAGCCCTGAGGTTGTGTGGAGATTAAGCTAGAAACACTCGGGATGCCAACATCACCTTCCTCAGGAAAACATCAAAGAGGATTTACTCAGCCTACCAATCTTCCCCCAAAGAAACGCTTCCAAATTGTTTGAGGAAAGCATGTTTAATGTTAAAATACATGGGCATAAATAATTAACCAGATTAGAGGGCATTTAATTCATCACAAGCTTCATAGGGCAAACAGTGATCTAATGCCTAATTCCCAGATAACAGGCAGATGTTGGTGTCATACTAAATGACAGCAGGAGCATAAAGAAGTGTGGCTCCTTGCTTATACCAAGATTCCCTACACATTTAAGGTTTTGTTTATCTCTGTCTACTCTCACACTAGCTTAGCTTTGCTGCACTGAGGTTTGAGAATTGTGACTCCTGTCTTGCCTCAGCTGTTTTTATGTCCCTAGTCAATTTGATTCTAGTGTTTGAGCATGGCATATTACAGGAGCAATGTGGCAAAGCCTTCCCGCCCAGATACATGATGAAGATCATAAAACTCCACACATATAGAGCTGTGCAGAAAAAAAAATACAAAAATGGCTAAATTTTTTTAAGCCTTTTCACTACAATTTAACAAATATTTCTAACAAAAAATTGGATTAAATTCAGAACTGAAAAACCAATCTGGAGAACTTGGAAACCAAACTCTCATAAGGTTTTTGTCTTGTCAAGCGTGTACCTTCCAACAAGAACTGAGTACATTATCAAGCTCCTGATCAGCTCTGCTGTCCTGTGCTATATGGAGACTGAGTTATAATGCAGTTCTGTTCAGGGTAAAGCAGCAAAATAGAAGAATTGAGAAAGTGGCAACTGTCACGTTAAACAGACTTACCTTGCACTACACACTGGAAGAATACAGAAAATAAGGTTCCAATATAATATCTGCTTCAGCATCTGCTTTCCTCACAATGACAAGAAGAAATCGAGTGTGTTATCTATGGGAGAAATGCAGAAGTTTCAATAATTCCATAAGGGCTGCCTGGCTGGCACTGTGCTATGTGCATTTCTAGGAGTGTGCTGGCAGTGCAGGCTGCTACCATTTGCATTCCCCTCATATCACACCTGCTGGCACAGTAGCTCTCTAACACAGATTTTGTCCTCTGATTTCCCTCATTCTGTTTACAAGTTAATGTTAACATTATTAAAACTGAAAATACAGAATCTCTCTTAGTGCATGGTATTACTGTTCCCAGTGGTGCATGTGCTGACCAAATTACTTGACAAACTTCATTCAAAAGACAGAAAGACTTCCATTTGTCCTTGTGATGACACCTGGAGGATATGTTACAAAGTACCGGCTCTTTACCCCTTCTCTTCTTTCAATGACTTTCCATTCCTCCACTTATAAGCTTGAGTTTTAAAACAAAGATTTGCAGAAGAATTTAGAAGGCAAAAAATTAGATGTGTATTTTTTAAAAACTCCTGCAACCTCGACACTATTGGCACAATAGTTTTCTCCTGACTTGCTAAATGCGTTTTCTCAAATATTAAAGCATACAGTTCTATTACCTTTCTTTTCAGGACATTTAATCCAGGGAGAACTAACTATGCTTCATTTGTTTAGAGCTTGCCCAAATACGTCTTCAGATCATTTAATCATACGACATAGTCACACCTTTAATTTGCACAGTCTATGCAAGATTTCAAAGTATTTTTTCACTCCTTTGGTTTCATAGTAAAAATCAGTCTGATCATTGATACCACATTGGGTTTGCTGACGTTCTCTTTGAATACAGCTAGCCCAGAACACTGATGAACTGCCACTTCTGTCAGCAGAGCCTCATCAAAGGAGCATCTGCTTCCAGAAACTGGATTTACTTTGGAGTCAAGGGAGAAACACCCATATGGTTCTCCATGACTCATACAGACTTTTATGTGAGTCAGTGATAATAGTCACTCAACTCCAAATCTGGGTATTTTAAAAAGTTCCTGCGTGTATTCACAAACTCCAGTAAAAACTCAAAAAAAATAATAATCTGTTGAAATATTTGTCATCCCTTCTTTCTTGTATCGCATCCATTAATGTGCACAAAATAAAATGGAACAGAATAATTGAAGTAGGAACTGTTGGAATATGATTTTTCTTAATAACATTCCACATTGCTTTGCATTTGTCTAGATCAAAGAAGTGATGAAATATTTTCACACTAATACTTGCTGTTTCAATAGCAGAGTTCAGAGCACTTCATTATGCTGTCAATGTTCTAGTGACCTGCATGAAGCTACTTACCAAAAGGGAGAGAAACATGAATGCACCATTCCCTATTACACAATTCATTGTTATAGTGGAACTGAACTAAGAGTTTTCTGCTGACAGAAGATTTTATTCTTCCTCTCTTAAGAATCCTTTTGTGTTCTTCTTTTGCAGACTTCCCTGATGACTCAGAAAAGCTTTCCCAGACCACTGTCACACTGGCATTTTCTTCCTTTCTTCAAATACTTTTTGCAAATTAACAAGTTCTAAACATGTAATTAGATACTTCTAAAGCTGAGAAAAATGGCACATGGCACAGTCTAAAGAAAGGAGAAGAACATTAGTGATCAGCAACAACAGTCTATTGATTTTGATTAAATTCTAATAGAAATCCACAGCCTTACAGATCCTGGAGTCTTCAGCAGAGATTCTCAATCTGCCATGGTCACTGACCTGCCTTACATATTCCTGATAGCCCTTGCCTCCCAAAGTTTATACTTTAAACAGACACAGCCAACAGCCAGCAGGAAGACAGGGTACTCAGAATTCATCCAACATTTCAGAGTCAAGAGCAGGATTGACTTCTTTAATCTCAGATAAGCATCCAAGTCTAAATGCAATGTGATCTGTAACTTTCAAGGCCTTCTCATGTGAGTTTTTCCTTTTCTGGTGTCCTGGTAGTTTCTTGGTCTGATTTTACTTCATGAGATTTTTTTACTCAAGGTCTAAAAGGATATATAAACACGATTAAGTCCCAAATACCAGTTTGTTTCAGTACTTTTACAGTTCTGCTATCCTGAAGAGAGAAGTATTAGCAAAAAGATGCATCACAACAGAATAAATCCCAACTAAAAAGAATTCCATATGTTCATAAAATTAAATGTTGTTATGAGTATATTTTGTTAACACACTAAGGTATAAGCAGGTAAGCAGCTTGATTCATAAAAACCTAAATCAAAAGATAATCTTCAGTCATGGATCAGCCTGCTGGAAGTCCATACACAGTATAATAAACTCAGGCACACAAAAATAAGTGCTGCTAGACAGATTTCCTCTATCATTCTCTCTCCATGAGTCTTACACCAAGAAAAGTGGAATATTTAATCGTGAAATATAAAAATGCTATAAATCCTCTAATATAAAGTATGTGCATGACCATTGTTAAGAATGGAATTTCACAACACAGAAGCTGTTCTCTTCTTACACTAGCTTGTCTGTAACAGGACACTAGAAATGGGAAAGTACTGGATATGTCTCAACCTAAAACAAAGGAGAAAAAAAACCAACAAGGTGAGTCTGTCCCAAATACTTGGAGACACCAAGTATCACCTCCAGGGGACAATTTCTAGACAAATGCGCTAGAAGAATGATTGCATCATGGCTGAGCTCCTTGCTTGATGAAGATCTAGTTAATTAAGCAGGCTTATTGGCTGAAGGTCCAATTAGGAGCTCGGAGCTCAGCCTGAAATTTTTATCACATATAAGTATCCTTGCCATACTCTGAAGAAGGAAAGTTATACCTACTTTGCCTTATTTGAGAAAAAACTTCACTTCCTTCTTTTTTTTTTCCCCTGAGCACAGAACTAAATGTGTGCAGCAGCTACACAGTGACCACAAAGCCAGCTGATCAGCTCCCACAGAGCACAGCAGCAACCAGCCTGCTGAGGCTTCAGCAGTACTCATGGTACCAACCCACTCTAATGCTGCCTCCACCCTCCTGCTGCCATTCCTGTCACACAGGCACGTGCAGTCACCAGCAACAGCCCCAACCCCTGAGACCACAGCCTGTGATGTACCTGAGTCTGCAGCAACTCTACAGTGACCTGTCTAAACCCAAACCTACTCAAGCCTCCGAAGCCATAACCCTGGTGCTGGCTCCTATCAGAACAGAACTGAGCATACCTAGATGCCCCTTCTGGAAACAACCAAAAAAACTTAAATTTGTTCAAAATGAGCAATCCATGTACATATTCATGCCATATGACAACATAAACTTCATCCAGCCTAGAACCAGACCAATGACATCTTCCCAAATGCATTTTGAATAACAGAGATTTCTAATACCACCACTTACAACACAGTGCATTATATGATTTTTTTATCTGAAAATGCCAGCAACAATTGATAATTAAGTCTGGAAACCCTATAAAAACTTGCTGTAATTAACAAAGTAAAAAAAAAAAAATCCATGTTACAACTCTATACCAAACTAAATTGTCTATCCAGACTTTTTAATGGTTTTAGTTTCAGAAATAAATCTGAAAGCCCTGAAATTTGGAAGTCAGAATCTGTCCTAAATTCTTTGTTGTTTTGAACCAGCTCATCAGCCTTTGCTAGCTCCCCAAAAACATTATATCTATGTTTTCAAAAAATATTAAACTACCCTGAGAAGATGAAAATGTGAAATCTGAAAGGTCCATCATCAAAAATACTGGCTTTCTGGCACACAAACAGCAAGAAACAGCAAAAGATGTATAACATTTTCAGAATAGCATCTTTGCCCCCTGTTTTAAACCCCTGTTTTTAATAAACCCCTGTTTTTAAACAATAGAATAACTTCTTTGATGAGCATATGTGGAATAGAAATTGAAAATCAATAAGCCTGCTCTCCTCTATATTACAGCTTTTGAGATCAGTGCAATTCTATTAATGTGTTAACACTTTTTATAACACCTTTCAGCTTATTAGTTCCTAGATGAGCACCAAAAATATATAAAACCTTTCAACATTTTAAATAGGAAAAAAAAATCCACCCCCCAGGAATAAAAGTATAGCCATAGAGTAAGTCTGAGGTAGAAAATGCAGTTATTTCCTTCTTTACAACATATTTGTGTGTACTTCTATGTAACAACCTGCGTGCAAGTATTATATCTGCTTATACTCTTCCTCTGTTGAGGGGAAAAAAAGCATAGATTTTCCCCCTAATTGGATTAATAGGTTCACATTAGTGAATTTGCTGTCAGCAATGCATTACTCTCATAGAGCAGTAATTTCAGAGACCTATGAAAACCTGTTATAAATAAGTGCAATTTTTTTTCCATTTAGAAACACGAAGAAATCCATTTTGTCAATGTTAGATGAAAGCAAAATTGTGGACTACAGTTTTTTTTTTGTAGTGTGTTTGACAAGAATAATAATCACTGAGAATAATTTATTCAGGCATTTACCTATTTGCTTTTTGTAAATCCCATATCAACAAATTGCAATTACAGTTCACACTACCGTATCTTCAATGGAGAGTTTTATGAAGACTTTTGCAACCAATTAGGAGGATAGTTCATGTGACACATGAAGTCCTGGGACACATAATTTCAATCATATGCTGTTGTTCCTGACTACTGACTAGATGGCTGCACTTCACAACACTCTGTTTTAATTGTAATTATTTCATTAAAAATCAAATTTTATTTCTTGCTCCAGAAAATCTTATACAAGAAGCTGCAATAGACAGGCTCTGTATATATTAGACAATTTTGCACTTGTCTGGGTACTCATGATCTGTGAATACCAGAGATGCACAAACACGCTGAGTCTTACTTTCAGCTCAGCAAACAGTTCATGACATTTTTATGCTGATGATCAGCCATATTTCTACATTTACTTTCATGGGTTTTGTTCTTTAAGGAGCTGGGTGTAGTGACAACATTTCAAAGCGGCACTCTGTTTCAGATCAGTAAGAAAAATCCAAAGAACAGAAGCGTGAAATTGCGAATATTTCATTCTGCAACCAAATTTCTTTATCTTTCAAAAATTACCCTGATAAATTTTGATTCAATACCCTAGGGACGGATGCAGATCAGTGACAGTTCTTTTCAATGTGCTCACTGCAAAGCCGTGTCCCTTTTTACCCCATTCCTCTGCCTGGGATAGGAAATCCTTCTCTCCATAGTATTGGAGTAGTCGACTCCATCCACACTGTGTACACAGGTATGTGAAACTCACAGTTGAAACCCATGTCAGAAGAATCATGAAAGAAGGCACAGCCCATCAGGGAACCCATAAGATCAGGACGTTCAAGAAAATTTCAACTGATAGACAGCTGTGCTTCACCTATTAAAAAACATTCAACTCAATTGCATAGTTAAATTTGGATCAAATAAAGTGAAAACATCCCATTTTAATTCTATTGACTAAAATTGAAACTGAGGAACAGTATTTTACATTTCAGAAAGGATCACCAAAAAAAAAATTCTAGCCAGAGATCTCTCTTTATGTTTCAACTATTCTACATACTGCTCTGCTTACACTCCACTGTGGGATTTTCATTTCCTCTGAACCTGTCCCGTTGCTCTTAGTTCCAAGAATTTTAATAGTTTTCTAATGACATAGTTTTCAAAATTAGTTGTTTAATGACCAAATCTCATTATCTGAGATTTGGGGTTGCACTTTAGGAATATTGCCTGGCATCTCTGTCATAAGAAATTCTGCATTTTCCTACAGTACTTGTTTGAGAATAATGGTCTTTTTTTCCACCGATGCTACCAGTACTTGAAGCCAAGGTTGCTTTTGTTGTTTCCACGTATGCTCTTCACTTTCCCTCATTTTCAGTTAATATTATGTTGATGCGAATTTAGTCCTGAAGTTGATGGTATTAGCACCACAAAATACTCTGTATTCCACAAACTTTATCTAAATAGACAATGAAAACCAAAGAAAAAGAAAGTCTGAAGAAACTAAACAGGACATTTGGATTTCCGCATTTTCCACCTACTCCTTTTCTTTCTCATAGTCCTATATTTTGAAAAATATTTTTAGCATTTTTTTACTGAAGCTTTTTGAGATGCTGGATGGGGAGTGAAAACACTGGAATTTATTTTCCCTCTTCAACATAATAAAAAACTCTAAAAAAATCCTGCCACATTTAACTATTTTAATTATATGTTTATTGCTCAATTCTCAAATCCTCTGGGGCAGGAAATTAGACAATTTTGTAGTATCTATGTCCTTGTAATGTCTTCGGAGACATCATAGAAGACCCTCATGAAACCACTCCATTCTGCTGTTATCTGCAGTCAAAAGTAGAGTGAAATCATTGTAGGACAAGAACAACAAACAGCAGTAAATAAGAAAAAGCCATGTGAAAAGCAGCTACTTGCACTGTCCCAAAGTACATTTCACTGGATCCAAAGCACACGGCCAGTTTAGAGAACACTTTCTGCTTCTTCTACCCAAATCTTAATTTCTGGAAACAGAAAGAAATGGAAAGCTGAGTTTCTCTAATACCATTTTCATTTGAAACAGGGAGGATAAAGTTGCTCAGAAGCAGTACAGAAATGAACTGGAGGGAGGAATAAGCTGGTGATGTAGTTGTGATGAGAGAAACAAGATCTATTTAATGGAAGCCTCAAACTCCACCTTAAATCCCACAGACTGGTTTGCAGTAGCTAGAGCTTTGGATGCTGCTTGTCACTATAGTACCAACTTAACATCAGAGTCTTGTTCCTCCATAGATTTTTGTTCTCTAAAATCTGTCCCCTGGCTGCTTTCTTGGCTCCTGTCATTAGAAAACCAAGAGTATAGCATCAAAAATAAATGCTCACTGTATTACCTGCTTCAACTCAACAGCCTGGAGCCACGTACTTTACTGCTAATAGAATAATACCACATTGTGTGATTTTGAAGGGGACAAACACTATTTGAAGTGAATAAACACTAATTGCAAGCATGGGACAGATTCAATTCATTAAAAAAATCATAGCTTTTCAGGATGACTGAGTCAGAGGAATGTGTGTACTCACACCACCACGACTAAGGTCACAGTATTTCCAGAAGTTTTCTCACCATCTCGTACAGCACAATATTCCATTTGCAGATATGCCTGGTCTGCAGGCAATTGTTTTCACTTTTCCCCCAAGTTTCTCTTTCTGAAACCCATTGAAAAGTTTCTTAGATAAATACCTGACTAATCCTAACAAACCATATGTTAGATCCTAAGGGCAGCCAAAGAAAACACAGCAGAGCTGCCTGAAAAGTTACTAGATACTATAATCTGCACAGTTGGGTGGCTGAAACCTGCAGATCATGCTAATTAAAGGGGAAATGGGAAAAGGTTAAAAACAGTCTATCTCTAAATAAACCTACTACTAACAAATGCTAAGTTTCAAGTATGTGGTTTCAAAAACCACATACTAGGTTTTTCTAACTAGAGAGAAGATAAGTTAAAATAAATAAGAAAAAAAAATTGTGTAGCATTTTTATATCAAATGGATGTATTCTTCCAACTACACATACAGGATTTTTTGTTGTTTCTCAGTGCTATATTTAATTTTAAATAAAATGCCAGGAAGTGCTTAAGGGGCCAGTCTAGAGTCTGTCCAACAGCCCAGTCTTATTTTGAGGATTTTAAATCAATGCTTAGGGTCCCTTCTAGCTCTCCTTACAAACAAGAGTTTCGCCTAACAGAAGATGCAGCAATGGTGTCACAAGTGACTACTACACCTGCAGGGGGTAGAAATCACAAAATATTGTGAGTACTTTCCTCTCAGTCTAATTAATGTGTTTCCATTCCTTGTTATTGTTTTCCTCACATTATATTGAAAAAGAAAGCAAAAGACTCTCCCACTGCTGAAGCGTAGAATCTCAGGGTCTTCTTTCTTTGCTTGTTTTTGATGTAGGTACCTGGGAAGCTATTATTCTCATACCCTTGGTAAGGAAAAACCTTGCATCCTCCCCACAAATGAATGGAAAATATGCAGCTTTGCACAGCAACCACATTAAACCCACACCTCAGCCTATTCCATTAAAATTTAGCTCACATGAACCTCTGATTTATTGAGTCAGGAACAACATATATGCAATCCAGCATTTGGATGCTCGGTTCAATTTTGGGGTACCCAGCACAAAGAGACACGTAGAAACTGGGGAAAATTCAGCAGAAGGTCACTGGGAAGGTCAGGAAAAATATTTGACCTATGAACAGAAGCTGAGGAATCTGGGTTTAATCAGCCCAGAGAAGGGAAGGGTTGGGAATGTCATAACAGCAGCCCCAGTAACTATGAGGAGGGTATAAAGATGACAGATCAGGACAATTCTATGAACTTTTCATCTTAAAATTCAGTCATTGGATTCCAACCTCTCACTGTTTGTTTTTTTTTTTCTGCTGGCCACATTTCCTTTTTCATTACAGGAAGTAGCCATTACTTTAAAAGTGCAATTCTGTGTACTCTTATGACCATTTATCCTCTTCTGACTTCATTTAAGATTACAGAAAATCAGGTCACTACAGTAATGCAGTAGTAAAGTATTTGGAAGATTATACAAGAAAAGTCTTATCCAAAATAGCACCATTTGGAGAAGAACCCTGAGAGTATTGCATATTGCAAGAAATTTGGTAATTCTAGTCACCTTTTCTGTTGTAAACAGATATGTTAACATTCAAAATGACATTGAAGTCATTGTAAATTAAAGCAGAATAATAGCTGCGGGCATTGCCTATTACAATCCAGAAATTTGGATGCAAAAACCAAAAGCAAAACAACAAAACACAATAATCAAATTATATTTTTTCAAAAAACAAACAAATTCCAGTTATAACAACCTCCTTTAGGGAGGAAATGCAACTTTCAGTAGAACACTACCTCGAGGAAAACTGTCATTATTGCCCTTTCTTGGTTACTAACCAGTAATTTGCCACTGGGAAGGTACAACCCACTAACTCAAGCCAGTAATTTGTCACAAAACATCACAGACATTCTTTCTGGATATCAGCATGTAGCCCATTGATTTTATTACTTACAGGATGGAGCCCCCACCAGGAGAAGGAAAATCCAGGAAAATTCCACATTGGACCTTGCCCAGGACTGAGCAATTTCTTATAATGCCATCTTGAAGTAAATCCAGGTTTTTCTTGCTCTCAGAAATTACAAAGTGGCACTTTCCTCCCAATTATTCATGACTGTCTGAAGACAATAGTGGATTCTAAGAATTAGAATCCACTATTATGAGGTTATGACTGTTATTATGAGGTCATTCATCAGTGGATGGTATCTGATGAAAAACCATCCTGTGAGCCAAGTTTTTCTCACCTTCAACCCCCCAAAAATTCTATTCATGGCAGAAATGGCATCACCAGAAATGGTCTGTGTGGTAGAACAAATAACAATGAACTACAGGGATCAAGATTTCCCGTTTCACTTTTTCTGAAATGCATATCATTCTGCCCTTCTCTGTGGTAATCCTTTTCAATCAAAGAAGACCAGGTCATCCCACATGATTCAGGGCTGAAGATGAAAGGAAAAGATCAAATCTTTGCAAGAATGGGAATATTAAAAGAAAATCCTTACCAAAACATACATACACACACAAAAAAAAAAAAAAAGAAACTACAACAAAAAAACCCAGACAATTGCCCTTATTAAAGTTTAGTCTAATAATTTATGTGATTATGCACATAAGGCTAAGCACCCCTATATCTTTTCAGATTGGGGTAATAAGGAGGAAGCTTGCATTAAAATAGTATTCTGTTGAATGAAATTATCTTACAAAATACAACAAACCCAGGAATGAAACATAATTATGACATTTATCTTCCCCAATTACATCCAAACAAAGATCCTTAAGAACAAAATATAATTGTTGCACTCGTCTCACTTTTAAATACTCCTTCCATCTGTATTGGCAAATTAAGCCTGAATGGAAATACAAATTTATGTAACATCACTATTTTCCAAGTATTTTGCTTGTATGCATTATGATTCTTTTCACATGTGAAATTTTGAAATAAAAATCTTCAATTCTTAGATTGCTTCTTTATAATTTTCATAGCTCACATACTGAAATGTGTGGTAAACACATTAATTAAATATTTGGGCCACTAGGTGTGCTACTAGAATCTAATGAGTGTTATCTATATGTGTCATCAATATCCAAAATATAAAGCTTTATAATTTATTAGTAAAAGTACATGCTCTGGATCATTCTAGCATTCAATTTTCTTCTCTTTGACTACATGATCATTCAAAACTGAAGATCTTCTGTTGTTCAGTGTAAGACTACTCACAATCTAAATATTGAGCCTGATTATAATACCATTTCTTTCTTGCACTGCAGAATGAGATTGAACAGTTGACTGGCAGTGCAGTGCATTCAAGCTGTCACTGAAGCCAAAGTAAATTAGACAAAGTCTAAAATATCAGTATTTATACAAAGGGTTTACTATCTTGATTTTGTTCCCTGCAACTTCCTGCTCTCTTTATGCTAAAAGTTACATCTGCTGCATTTTACGTGAATCCTGAGTTGTTCTTGCAAATGCTAAAATAGAGGAGAAAAACTCGAAACTCCCAAAGTATCATTAGCTCTGCTGTCATTCATAGCAAGGAACTATGCTGGGTTTGCCTCACCACCTGATGAACACTGACCAGTTCCAATCAGCAGTGATTCAAACATGCCAGAAAGAATAATGGAGGCCACTTTTTTTTTAAGCAATCTTAGTACCAGCAAATACTGTTTCCATTGACCTTCGCTGCTCAGCTGTGACCTGAGCAAGGCCTGTTCTGCAGAAGGTATTACTGAAGCTCTAAAAGGAGCTGCATCTAGTTAGGCTAACTTAAAGTCAGTGCAAAGTGTCATGTCTTAAAGGAAAGGTCTCTCAGGATACCCGAGTCCTTCACATATCTCATTAGCTCCATTTAGAGTCACTGTGTACACTTTTCCACTTGCCATACCTGCATGCAATACACAGTAAATTTTGTTTGTGAGTGACATTTCTATGCAAAGGTGGGGACAGGGGCTATCAGCCCCAGATGTTCTCTCCAGAAGTGAGCAGCCCAAATCCTTCTCAGATCAAGCATGAAAAAGCTGATAAAAGGAGCCTCCATAAGCCCACTTGAAGGGATGAAGAAAGGCCATTAGCCCACAAATGCTCCTTAGCAGTCAGATCAGTAGCAGTCTGAGATCATAAAGCACAGAGCGCATCTTCAATGGATGATAAATCTGGGCCAATTTTACTTTCTGAAACAAAGCATCTGGCTTCTTGGAGTCTGATTAAAGGAAGACATACAATAATAATTTTTCAAAAGCTAAAGTGCTGAGGTTCACAAAACTTTTTGATTACACACAGAAAACATACTTTTTTTTTTCCCAGAAAGTTGAAGAATTAAGACAGTATTTTACAGCTCTGAAGTGAGAGATTTTTGGGATTTTCACTCTGAACTCCAGCCTTGGGACACAAAGATGTTTTTTTAATAATATTTAATTAACTGGATTTGAGTGATTTTTAAACAGAACAAGTAAAATCACATTAGGTGAGATCAATAGGTGATGTGTTAAATCAGTAGTTAGTTTGCGACATAAAGCATTTTTACACCTAAATGAAGTTTCTGTTTAATAGAGTAAATGAAGAGAGATCCACTTAAATCCCAAACATATTTAATTAAAATAAGGTAATTATTGTAGAGCTATATTTGAACAGACAATACAGTTGCAGCAATTATCTCTAATTATGCAGCTCCAATCACAGTATAATAGAGGTTTCAATGTCACTAAGCACTATAAGGATAATTACTCTTTCCATTATTCTGATGGGCACATAATTAGCAACTTTAGGAAAAAAAAATTCACAGGGACACAATAGCCACAGTTTAACTACAGGCTGATTGAGAATGATCAAGGTATTCATTGCAAAAAGTAGCACCCTTAGTTGGGTCCAACTGAATAGTCATGTACTTCCCTAAAAGATAGCATTTGTTCCATACTCACAATCATGTTTTATTAAAATACTGTGCTTTCTGAACAAGACCTTAAAATAGTAGTATTTAATAACACAGCTGAAAAAGTCTTAGATAAATCCTCTCCTCTAACAGAGGATAATTGAGGTCCAAAACAGAAGTGCAACCACAGATCCATCTGACCCTTTAACTGGTTCTTAAATATTAAATTCTTGGTCTGAGAAAGGAAATATTTGAGCCAAAGCCTAGAACTTCTTCAAACATGTAACTGAAAATCAGATGGACAAGAGAGCAGAAACTCTGGTGACAGTACTAAGAGACTGTACTCTGGAGATTTGTCTCACACATTTCTGTATACACTGTCTCCAGACTGTCAGTTTTTCTGTGGTTCACCTTCAGTGCCACACATAAACTGTGACCTTACAAGCAGGGATGTAACTGAGAGCTAGGCAGCCCCTCATGCTTCAGTCGATTCCTCAATCTGCAGCACTGGGCATGACCTGTTTTAAAACAGATTGAACCAGTCTTTACTTCTTCTGGCAAGGAGGCATGGCAAGGCCACACCAAAAAGAACAGACACATTCAGCCAGCTGGACATGGCCACAGGGCCACCTGAGAGCTGCCAAGCAAGCCCAGCAGTCCAGCACCCCCTGTGCTGGCATCACCAAACACTGATGGGAATGCCCATGAGATCAGCACTCCTCATACCCTTCCCAGTCACCTGTGACCACTGTGGGGTCCCAGCTAACTCTTTAGGCATGTTGCTGACTCACCTGAGCTAGAGAACAAAGCCTAGTTTTCTGCTCAGTCAGACTGGGAAAGGGAGGTGCCTCTGGATGAGGTCTGAAGGCTTGAATTACCCCTTGGAAGGTTCTGCACCACTTCTGCAGCTAAAGGGCCAGAAGTTAACTCAGCTGCATGCCTGAAGCTAGATTGGATGACTCCAGACCTAGGAGGAGATCAATCTTCTTTTTGTTCATCCCTAGCAAGGGTGGCACAGCAAAAAAAAAAAACATGGGCTGTCCAGTCAGGGTTGCCATGGCATCACACTGTTCCTCACTTAGCATATAGTTCAAAGCTCCAGAAAGATTAACAGCTGCTGTTCCCAAAAGCTAGCTGGAAAATTTCACCCTCTGTGCTGATGCCCTATGTGTGGGACACAAAGGACACCCTATGGACACCCACTTATTCCTGGGCCAAGTCCTAAGGAAAATACACTGTTCTCACTGACAAGGAATATCTTCTGTCTATATAAAACTTGGCAGCTACAATCACTGAAATTATGTTCAGGGAAAGTAATATGTTTTTAAAGGGATTTAATTGGATTTTTAAGTGACAGTCAGTTCTAGACAAGGACCTGATAAGCTCCCAGATTTTCCCTTTTATGAGTGGCATAATCTTTTCTGCTCATTTGCAGAACCAGAAACCCATATTAGATTCCAAACAGAGGTTTTCAAGTACAAACATTTTGGAGTGGGAACTGGAATAAAAATTACTAAAAATCTTTTTTTTAGATTTTTTTTTCCCCCAACCCAGACAGAAAGGATATGCAACACAGGGTATGAAAATATAATTGTGGAGGGAGAAAAGGTAGCATTCTTACATAGTTGCACAATGTTTAATGCTGAAAAAGATTAATGCTTCATTTTGTAGGGTGGAAAGAAGCAAAGGTGTTAGAAGCCTCTTCATGTTTTCCCTCAGTGCTTAGATATAAAAGAAAATTGAGGAAGCATAGTGCTTTTAAGAGAGACCATTGAGACTTTCTGCTAGACTAACAAACAGCTTTGCCAAGATATGTATTTGTATTTCACACCTGACAGACACTGCACCCCGATTGCAAGGTTCAAAACACAGACTCACCCCACACAGGGTCCTCTGCCCACAGGCTGTTCAAGACATCTCTGCAGCCCAGTGCCACAGCCTCTCTCGCCCAGTCTGGGATGCCAGCAGCCAGGTACAGCAGGTCAGCTTGAGCTGCCACCTGATGGCCAGAAAGCAGCCAAGTACACCCAAATAACACAAGGAATGGGTTCCAGCTGCCCACTTGGTAAAGCCCTAGAGAAATACACAAACCCTGCTGGCAGCTCTTTTAACATATTTCAGCCATTTTCAACTAAAATGTACAAACAAAATAAAATTCTATCATGCACTTCCCTCTCACAACTCAATCCATCACCTCTTTGCCAACAGTAAAAAAAAGGAGTTCTGCAGTTTTCCCATTCGGCCAATACTTTATTGGCAAGGCAAGATGAAGTGAAGAACACTTTCTACATTTGAGTGGGGCCCTCCCAGATAGAAATTTCCAATGTTGTCTGCAACTTATAAAATATATATTAATATATCTTTGCTCTACATATTTTCCAATTCTGTGTTTACTATATTTGTGCAGGTTGTGCACTGCAGGCACATGCACCAAAGCTTGCCCAATTAAACCCCATTGAAATCACAAGATTTGGTTTCCCTTCCCAAAAGAAAATTTCATTTCCTTTCGGGAAAGGGAAACCAAATCGTGCGCAACAGAAAAGAAAGGCTTACAAACATGCTGGAAAGGAGAAAGAAACAAACAAAATGCAATTGAAAAAATTTTTAGAAAACTGGAAAATTGGGAGATTTAGCGACTACAAAAAGATGGTCTGAGAGGAAATGAGGTGCAGTGAAAAAGACCAACACATGCCAACAGTAACCTCACAACTGTTGCAAAACCAGAGGAAGAAGTCAAGGAGGAAGACACAACTTGGAGGAGAAGATATCAGAGACATGGCGTGGACATTTAAAAAAAAAAAAACAAAAAAGTTTATAACAAAGTGAAAGCCAGAAAAAGGCATGGCACACTATCAAGTGCAGGGACATGGACCAAAGCTTGTCCAAGTGAACCCCATTTAAATCGCAAGATTCCGTTTCCCTTCCCGAAAGGAAATTTGCAAAACAGAAAAGAAAGGCTTACAAACACTCTGGAAAGGAGATATGATCAAATGAAATGCAATTGAAAACAACCCAAAAAAACCCAGGAAATAGGGAGATTTAGTGTCTTCAAAAATGGTCTCTAAGGAAATGAGCTGCAGTGCAAAGGACCAAAAGAGGCCAAAACTAAGCTCACAGATGTTGCAAAAGCAAGGGAAAAAATCAAGAAGGAAGACACAGCTGGGAGAGGAAGATATCAGGGACATGGCATGGATGCTGACAAAAAAATAAATAAATTAAAAAATCTTAGGTGATATAAAAGCCATGAAAGGCATGGCATGCCATCAAGTGCAGGGGCATGCATCAAAGCTTGCCCAATTGATCCCCATTGAAATTGCAAGATTTTGTTTCCCTTCCCGAAAGGAAATGAAATTTCCTTTCGGGAAGGGAATGGGATTTTGTGAAACAGAAAAGGAAGACTGGAAAGGAGATATGATCAAATGAAATGGAATTGAAAAAAAAAAAAACCCAAAAAAAAAACAAAAAAAAACCACCAGAAAATCCAGAGATTTAGTGACTACAAGAAAGTGGTCTGGGAGGAAACCAGGTGCAGCTCAAAGGACCAAAAGAGGCCAAATCTAACATCACAGATGTTGCAAAAGCAGGGGGAAAAAATCAAAGAGGAAGACACAGCTTGAAGGGGAAGATATCAGGGGCATGGCATGGATACTTAAAAAAAAAAAAAATCTTCACCAAAGTGAAAGCCATTTCATCTAAAATGACTGAATTCTTTTGCTTCCTAGTTATGTTCCCTTTGTATGTGTTTTTGGGGAAAAAGGGATTTGTCTGAATAACTCTGTTGATACACATTCTTCACTTGTATGTTAGCACTTTTTTTTTTTTAACCTCAAAAGGCTTTTTCATTACCCCAGTTTCTTGCTTTTTGCTTTTTATGAGTTTTTTACTAAATTTGTTTCTGAACTTCTAACAATTTCCATTTTGCAGTAGATTCCATTTAGTTCTTTTTCTTGTAGGATTTTTCATAATTATTACTTATAAAAGTTACTGTTCATATCTATTCTACTGCATTACAGAAACAAGTTTTCAAAGTCAACACTCTCTTCATCTCTCCCTGTGCTTCTAGGCATGTACAGTAGAAACCATTTGTGGTACAAAAGAAAGAAAAAAACAACAAACCAAAACAAATCAAGAAAAAAAACCAACACAAACCACCACCACAACAACAAAACACCAACACATTTGTGTCATTTGTATTGCCCTTCTCTGAAAGCAGTTCAAAACCCTGTCAGAGAAAAATGCAGCAACAGAGAGCTCTAGAGGCCCTGTCCTGCATTGCAGCAATTCCCACACATACACAGAGACATAGATGTATATATACACACATACACACTTTTACATGAGCAGAATGCATGCCTCATCTCTTCTGTACACATGATGCACAGAAAGCTTACAAAACACTTCAGCCATAAGCTGCAATTTCATGACTTTCATCACTCTGTTCAGTTACTCAATGCGGGCTCATTTAGTTCTTTGAAATGAAGAGGGTAGGGGAGTATTTTGCTTGGCTCTTTCTTTGAAAAAGAAGATAGTGCTTGTTGATGACAAACAATCGACCCTGGTCTATGCCTATAAAGTAAGAAAAGTGTCATTATAGTAAATTCTGGACCAATTCTGTAGTCATCTAATTTTCCTAATTTTTTTTTTTAATCACAAAACCCACAATGCTTTTTCCATTTCAGATGAGGAGCATGCACTTGCAGTGACTGTGCTTATCAAAATCCCTTTGAGGTAAGCTTTAAGTGGTTAGTAGAAAGAAAAACACTTTTTAAGAATTCCCAAACTCATACATGATGCAGGCTTCATCAGGTACCACTGAAGTGAATCTTTCCAAAGCACTGTGGAGCCAGCTGGCAGAAGGTAGGTGAAGAATTGAGTGCAGGAGCCTGTACCACCCCTGTGCTCGAAGGATGAGAACTATGCTACCGTGTACCTTACCATCAACTCTGACTCTTCCACAGAGCACTTGCACAGCAAGTGCTAAAATACTGATACTACTACTACCCAAGAACACAGCCTGAACTTGCCATGCCACAAATACAGGTCTGTCTCACAGGGTCTATTTTATCTCAGGTCCAAAGTTTTATCATTACTTCTGAACCAGAATTTGCCTTTCTAATTGGAAAAATTCCCCACTCATGTATCACAGCTCCGTGACTGCCCCAGGACACCTCTCTAGTATCACCCCAGGATCTCTAGGGTGGTCTCTTTCCCTGTTGCTCCTGAAAGGCAAACCTGCCAGTTCCCAAAGCAGCATTTCCTCTTAGAGAGGGTCAAGATGTCTCAGACACTTCATGCAACAAGCTAAGCCAAAGGACAAGAGCTTAATTACAGAACACCAATTTGTTCAGTGCCCAGAATGTTTAACTCCGTTTCTGCCTGAAAACTCTCGTCCAGACTGCTCAACTCATGTCCTTAAACACACACACACACAAAAAAAAAAAAAAGACAAAACCAAAAAAGTAGACAGAAGCCGCACAGAAATCTTTTAGAAATACTTTGTTTTTCATTTTTCCTTCCTAGATAGCAGGAGGACATGTTCCTTAACATCAATGTCAATCAGTGTCAATTTTAACACTTTAAATTCCATGGTAAAACAAAACTGCATTCACAGCCTTCAGGAGAAATGGAACTGTAAGGATCTCACAAGCAGGCTTCAACATAAGCAAGAATGTTCATCATTTCTTAACACACTTATAAACACGGATGGTGCGTGTTGAAAAAAGAACAAACAACCACATTCTGGTCACCCCCAAATCTATACTGGATGTGGGATTGCAACAATATAAATTTCCAGATTCTGTTTAACTCACATCTGTACATATTACATTACCTTGTGACCTGAATGACCTCCTTAGCTACATTCTATTTTAAATACAAGACATTAGTATGGTATGGAACACCATGTAAATCACCAGGAGGATTCTGCAGTAAGAATTATTTAACTGTTATCATTTACATCAAGCCACACACTGATGCAGAAAATCACAAAAAACTGTTCAGATCTATATTCACCTCAACTAACCTGACTACACAAAACATCTTAACCCTGCAACAGCCTCATTGCTTGCAGCAACTGAGAAAGGAATGCTTCTCTTTAAATAGGCTCTCCTCAACCCTCAGCTGTCAGGGTCAACATAGTTTTGCTGAGTTTCTCCTCCTTTGCCAGCCACCTTCCACTCTGAGGTCCTAAGAGGTAGATGGATTTTTCCCTCCTCAGCTGTAACCATCCCTTTTCTGAAAAGCTGCTCTCTCTTTCACTTTTTCCCCTCCAGAACAGCTACTGGCAGTCTCCTTCAGAGACCAAATCTTCTTGAAAAACTTTTGCTGCATTTCTTTCTGTTGACCACTCTCAGATTGGCAGTCCCAAAATCCACAAATGATGGGTCAGACTAAAATTCCATAGAACACCAACTACACAAAGCTTAAAGTTATTGGCTGCAGTTTGGGGATGTTTCCTGCTTGCTCTGAACACATGTGCATGGTGCTTATGGCACTGCAACTCTCCCACCTGTTACTGAGTACAGACAGATTTTGGCTACTGATAAGGTACCCTTAGCAGATGCCTCCATGGAAAATCAGACCCCTTGGGATTGATCACAGACTCATACAATAATCAGAGTTGGAAGGAATTTTAAACTTCAGCCAGCTCCGAGCCCCTTACCTATGGGCAGGGACGCCTTCCATGAGATCAGGTTGGTTAAAGCTCCATCCAACCTGGCCTTGAACACTGATGGGGATGAGACAACCACAGTTTCTCTAAGGCAACCTTTTCCAGTGCCTCACCACCTTCACAGTAAAACATTTCTTTCTAATATCTAATCTAAACCTGCCCTCTTTCAGTTTGAATACATTCCCCTTGTCCTGTCACTGCATGCCCTTATAAATAGTTTCTTTCAATCTTTCCCGTAGGTTCCCTTTAGGTACTGGAAGGCACAATCAGCTACCTGTAAGTCTTCTCTTTTCCAGGCAGAATAATCCCAATTCTCTCAGCCTTTCCTCATAGGAATGGTGCTACTAATCATCTTTGCAGACCTCATCTGGTCTTGCTCCAACAGGACCAAGTCCTTCCTGTGCTGGCACCCCAGAGCTGGGTGCAGGGTTCCAGGTGGGCTCTCACCAGAGCAGAGCAGAGGGGCAGAATCCCCTCCCTCCCCTGCTGCCCACGCTGCTCTGGATGCAGCCCAGGACACGTTTGGCTCTCTGGGCTGGGAGTGCCCATGGCTGGGTCATGTCCAGCCTCTCACCCACCAGCACCCCAGTTCTGGGCAGGGCTGCTCTCCATCTGTTCATCCCCAGCCTGTGCTGACACCAGGGGTGCCCCAACCCAGGTGCAGCACCTTGCACTTGCTCTTATTAGACCACGAGAAATTCCCATGGGCCCACTTGTCAAGCTTGTCCAGATCCTTCAGGAGTGTCAACCACACCACTCAGCTGGATCTGCAAACCTGTTGGGGGTGCACTTAGTCCCTTCCTCTGTCATAAGTGAAGACAGCACGTAGGCATAGTAGGAGTCCCCAGGCCATGCAGTCACCTTCAGGGCTGGCCCATTGCTAGACCCAAAATGGCTTTGAACTGGAAAAAACTCAAACTGGCAATCTGTCCATGGAAGCTCCCACAGCTTACTCAGCTAGGAGCTAAAACAGAGCACTGCAACTGAAATTCCCATGACCTGCTGTCCTCTGCCAGACCTCACAGGACAGAGAGGAAGCAGCTTTTCTAGCAGCACATGCAAATTTTCACAGCTTTCCAAGGCTTCCCTGCAATTGTCAACACTAAACCTCACAAGCTTTCCCAGTCATTTCTGCAGAGGAAGAGAGGACTCTCCTGATCCAAAGGGCAATGCTGCCAGCCAATGCTCAATTACATTTTTGGATGAAGAAGCCACCTAACTGATCTATTATGCATTTTGCCATGTGAAAAGTGTTGCATGACACCATGTCCATATGTACAAACAAGGTGTGCGTGATGTGGGTTGGTTAAATAGTCCTAAATATTCAATGCGGGGGAAAAAAAAAGCCCACACTCCAGCAAATGAGCTTGAAAAAAGGTCAATGGTCAGCTTGAAAGTTTAAAGGAGTGTCTAAAAATAGAATCAAGAACTGTAGATGCTGTCTCAACATATAAGCACCAGAAAATTACTCATATGCGTCTAATTACATGTGAAACAGCTCATATTTATCTAGTTCAAAATAAAAAAGCCCAAAGGAAACTCAGACAAGAGCAAGCCTTAATTCAGTCTGATATATTCCTGCATTTGGGAAAATATTCCTCACAAAACATTAGACTCCACAGTCCTAAAAAAAATTAACGCAGAGAAATGGCTGTATATGTGTATATATACACATATATATGATTCTCTTAAATGAAAGTAACTTATTTGAAATAACTGGGCTTGCTTTTTACTCTGAAATAAAGGGAAAATCCAAGTATAGATTGTTTGATAAATACAATAAGCAGTGTCATGGCCAAACAAAAAAAGGACAGGTTTTTTTTTTTCTGAAAATGCACCAAGAGGAAATAAACAGCTTTCTGTAAAAGTAACAATCAACAGCAAAGTGCAATGCCATTAAGTTTTTCAAAGGACAGAGTGGAATGTGTGTGAAGATTAGAACAAAAAAAAGAAAAGAAAGCTATTTAAAAATACCCAGATGCCTGACAGAAAAATAAGAAAAAGACACAAGTTGGTGTTCGGCAAAAACGATTTAATTGAATTGATATTTTGGAAATAGGAAAAGGAAACAGAAAAGAAGCGATAGAATCCAGATTTTTTTTTTTGCCATTTCATTTGATAGCAATAATATCTAAGGTCATCTCTCATATAGACTTACCCTAAACAGAAATATTTTGCTTCTCTTTACATTGAGATTGGACAGTAAATTCATTATAGTCTGTTCATGTGGTGGTGTTCTTCATCTTGTATGGTTCCTCACAAAGTAATCTATTTTATAGTTGGGGGGGGGGAACCACCCCTAATTGTATACCAATGAGCATTAGGCATAGCAAAGACAGTTTTGCTGGCTCATAAAAATTGAAACAGGAAGATGGCCACAAAAACATTCAAAGTTTGCCAATGTGTTCATAATATTCACAAGAATACAAAATTCTTAGGATACTAACTTCAAATCCTCATTTCTACCTCCTACTATGCCATATCTTTGGCACAGCTTATGAGCAACATTTCCATCTCTCAAAACTCTCTGGTTCCCACAAGATACTGCCAGCCAACTTTGCTGAAAGAAACGAGCCTTTACAAATTCAAGTATTTTTCAAAATTTTCCTTTAGCCTTCAAATAAAAAAAATCATATAATAGGGTGCTTTAGAGTGCGTAAAGGATATTCCCACAGGAGTCTTTACAGACATATAAAATTAGTTGGAGAGACTTTTCTTCCTGAAAACAAAGGCAAAACACTCTAAAATTTTCTGAGGGGTGGGTGCTATGCCATTTGGGATTTACAGTACTGAGTTCCAAAAAATGTTAACATTAGAAAGACTTTTGAGTAATCCCTCAAAAATCTTGGTTGTAATTATAAAATACTATATCCCTACACCTTCTTATGTTGTTCTTTGCCTGTTTTTTCACCGTACATTGAGGATGACATTTAAAATACCAGTTGTATTCAGTCTCACATAATATATGTTTGCTATGTTCTGTATTATGTTAAGAATGAAGGCACTGATCTTTTGCAAAAAAAGTTCTTTCAGCCAAAATTCAGATCAATGTGTTAGTGCTTATTATAAAATACCACCATTAGAATAAGAACAAGCCTAGGTAATTGCTGTGACAATAAGTAGGCTAAGACTGTATTTAATGTCCCCCTTCATTACAAATCCATTTGGCATCCATTCTAATTGTTAGCTTATTCTCAAAAAAAAAACCTGATGTGTTGGTGGATGTCATGTGTGCCTTGTACATTTATAGCTCTCCTATTGTAATTCAACATTAATTATATTTCACATTATGTCCTGCATAATGCAGCAGTATGAAATGCTCATACTTTGTAAATGAGAAAATTGAGCTCTAGTTTTGTCCACTCTAATCCCATTTTACCGTTATTACACTTCAGAACTCTCCCATTTTATTACCAAATCCATGAGCACACAAAAACAAAAACATAACTTTCATCAATTCCATATCACTTTAATATATTTTCCTGCTTTTGAATTCTTACTAGGATCATTAAATACAATTTGGGAGGCAAAAAAGGAGCACTAGAGTCCAGTCTTCATTAGGTATAGAAACAATAACATCCATGAAAGCAGACTACAGGTCAATGATTTTAAGAAATGTGTCACTTCATGTATACCCTGACCTCTTCTCAGTCAGCTGGACATTTGCTCAGAGTGACTAGTGTTTATTTTCCCATAGCTGTGTTCATCACAAGAACAAAGGGTAAAAAAAAAAAAAGGCAATTAGAGGTTTTTATTGAGTCATAGAGAGCTATCCCTGTTGAAGTGAAAGTGATTACTAGTATAGAAACAAGGAAGGTAAAAAAGGAACAGTACAATTGGAGATATATAGATATTTGTGGAAAAAAATATTTTTAAACATCAGGACACGTTTTCTAATGCCTCATCGTTGACAAAATTTATAGAGGGGGGTTCCCTCTGTAGGAAGTTCTCCTGGTTGCCTTCATTTCACTTGTACACCAGGTGACCTTTCTGGGGACTCTGCGTGTGTAAAGCCTTTAGGTGCTTAGTGTGGACAGACAGATTGAAAACAGGATTATATTCTTCACACAGTTTACTAAGCTGTCCTTCTGCCAAATATTTATATCAAATGTGGTATTTCTCAAACTAAAGCTAAAAACACCCAGGAAGAAATGAGGCTGGGGGGAGGGAAAATAAGAAAGCATAAACAAGACATGAAATTTATCCTCATCCAAGACATTTTTGTCCTCCTTTGCTGACTCTTGAAGCTAGACACTCCAGAGACTTTCTAGCAAATAAGACAGAAAGGTTAATATCACCTGTTTGCTGACAATCTCCCAGAATAAACATATGGTTGAAGAGGACTGTACAAGTCTTTTGTTCAAGAAAAGCTCTGGGAATATCAGTCCAAGTGTCTCTGTACCTGTGAGCAGACGTTTACCGCATCTGACTTGCTACAGTTTCAGTAGAACCTTATCAGTTGTTACTTGACTCTTTGGGAGTTGTCCATACTAGACCAGAGGAGCAGATCTCATTTTCAACAGGGCAAGTGGGAAAACCTACATTCCCACGTGCACTTGGTTATCTTCACTTGCTAGTTTTTGTGTCCACACAAAGAAATCAAAGGATATCATAAGTCATGGGAGATCCCAGCTACAACCTCCCTAAGGCCACTCAGGCAGATAATATCTACATGGAAACACTGCAGTCTTCCCTCAAAAACTCAGCTGATTTTCCTTCAGCAGAAACAGGGCCTTTCTGCATTGTGTCTCAATATTTATAAAAGTGTCCAAAGCCTTCATCCAGTTTCTGTGGGGCTTGCAAGCACATGAGTACATGCTGGAATCATACAGTGTGGGAGGGGAAGTCTTGATTTTCTAAGTTCAAGCACTTGAGATCCTTTAAGATATATCCCACTTACCAGCTAAACATACAGAAAAAAAATCCCTCCTCACTTTTGAGCTTCTAAGGGAAAAAAAACCTATGCAAAACAATATGTTAGAGGAAAGTAGAAAATAAAATTACAGCTGAGCAGTGGAAAAAAAAAATGATGGAAGGGGAGAGAACAGCCTGAAGCTTAAGACATTTTTCATGTATCACATTCTTTTTTGCTTTCCAACCAAAACAAGAAGTCCATACAGCAAGCTCCTGAAGAGCTGGACATGGACAACTATGTCCTGAATTCAAAAACCACAGTTGCCTAGGCCAAAGCAATGCCTTTATAAGCCATGTTTTCATTAATTAGTACTTAAGCCATGCTGTTTTCCAGCTAGAAGAAAACAGTAGCTTTTAAATATAAACACACGCTCCACAACAGTCTAAAATACGATCAAAGTGTCAAGTGCCAAAACGTGCCACAAAAATTGGGAACAAATCAGGGATATCTTTAGGGAAAAGAGCCAGAAGAGATACTGCATGCATAACAGCTGCTTAACAGAAGTTTCCTGAAGGTATTCCAACTATAATAGGTTGAGCATTGCTTAAAAATCTTATTGAATACTAAAAAGTAGGTGCTTGAATTTTCCAGGCCACTTTCTCAAAGAGCCTCAGCAAAGTAAAAAATTTACTGCATCTAGGAATCATTATAAATAAAATTAATTATTCTTAATATTATAGATAGCTTTCAAAAAAATCTCCTAATATTGCTGCTACAGTTAGTTGTGGCATTCCTGTACAAGTTCATGTTGGCATATACTTAAAATATAGGGCTTCAGTAGAAGTCTTGTTTCTAAAACTTTGTCATACTCCTATAAAAGTTTCATGCTGAATAATTGGAATTTTAATGTTATTATTGTAGGTCCATTACATACTTAGAGCAGCACTACAGGGCTTCAGAATGGGGACAGGGCTGGGATTCTCTGTCCAACACTTCAGGATTAGTCAGCTAACCTTCAGCCAAGTATCTCTGCACATAGGGACACTGCAGTCCTGAGGCTGACTAGAGATACATCTACAGCCTGTATTCAAAGGACTATAAGAATCAGTGTGCCATGCAGACAGCAAAAACTTGTTATGCATGGATCAGTCCCTGAATCCACAAAGATTTATTTAATATTCTCCCTTTACAGTCAGAATTTCATATGAAACCTTTTTAGAGGCCATGACCATGTCCTGGATCTGTACCAAGCTTCCCAAGCACAGCAGCCTACCCTAAACTTTGTGGGTGTAATCTCCAGAGTTTCCTGTGAATCTCCTCTTCTTTGGTCCCTCTGCCAAAAATCAGATGCTGGAGTACCAAGCCTTTTCACTGCAGCCAAAGGTCACATGCAAATTAATAATAAAAAGGCCAATAAACCATGGAGACAGTATTTTGAAAGTAGGTTTGAGCAGGACTGGGATACTGCAAAGGGGTGCAATGCCATCTTATCAGCTCATTTAAAATCTATTCAACTCTTCAGTTTGATGTAACATAGATACAATTGCTAAGTTAGCTGAAACTGAAAAATAACCAATACAAATTGCACAAGTCTTCTCCTATGGCAGCTTATGCTTCTCAGTCTCTTTGTATGTAATCAAACTAGTCTCAGCAAAATTTTTCACCGAGTATTTGCAATAAAACTTCTGGTTATGTTAATCTTTGTCCTCTATTATCCTTGATAGCCTTTTCAGAGATGCTGCCCTGGAGAGATTCACAAGTCCTGAACTTTTTTAAAAAAATCAGTCATTTGATATTTGGAATTACTTAGAAATACCTTAACAGCAGCTCAGAATAAAGGTGATGTGGGTGTGAGTGCATGCACAAGTGCACAGCCATTCTTCAACACACCTTTATCTTTCTTACCTTTTTTTCTGGACCTTAATATTTTTGGTACTTGAAGTTCTGTAACAGCAAGGTCACATCCAAGATTTAACCTAGGTCAATGAAAGAAGGCTCTTGGGATGCTGTCTGATCCAAGTTACACTATGTGCTGGCTGTTCAACTTAGCTTGCTGCACATGCTTATACCTGAAAGCCCAGACTGCAAAACATCCACCGCAACATCTCTGGGACCTTGCAAATCCTGTTTGGACACAGCAAGAATTCACCAGAAACTGGTCAGTTCTAGACTTCTGCTCTTTTTAGTATAAATCAAAGACAGCTTTTTAATAAAGTTCAAGTACTTCAGTAATTTACAAAACAGAAAAACAGAGTCATGCCCATTGTACAGATCAGATATTCGAACCTCAGATACACATGAGCTGTACAATAACACCAAGTAGATCAAGACCAGAATGGGAAGAGGACTTTCTCTCTTTATTCTAAACAGTGTGATATTCTATGAATTATCCTGTCATTTCTGAGTTGCTTCAAGATTTACGATTGTCACTTCTTAGTATCCTAGTTTAAAACATCCTATTTTAAATGCATTTCATGAGAGAGTAATGTTAACATGAAATTGAAATAGATGTGTTTGTTGTTTTGTGGGGGATTTTCAACAGAAAGAGCAATACACTAATTATTACTTATCATTGCTTTCCAGGCTGAAGGCAGATAGAGCTATGTCTAGCTTCATATTTAGATTTCTCTTGGAAACTGGAAGTTTGCCAATTAAGATTTCTCTTCCTTCCATTACTCTAAGGTTCTTTTAAGAGACAACAAAATTAGCACAAGGTCCCCAAATGGGATGACAATTTATGCTGGCAGTTAAATAATGAGTTATTCTTGTTTCCCAGCTTTAAAAAACTGGGAGGAACTGGAATGTCAATGATAATTTCATACCGCATGAAATAAAGTGAATTATTGTGCTCCCATTAGCTCTTCAGAGCACAGACCATAACAAGTCTTGTTTGGAAGTCTGAGTCATTTTAGATCAATTCCAGGCTGTTGCCTAGTATTGCCACATTTTGGCATCAAACACTGCCATCACATTTTTCTCTCTTTGCTGTGCTTTGAAAGCCAAAGCAATCACAGAAAGGAGGTTCACAGGTAGTACCCAACTTCAGAAGTGGGCATGAGTCATCCCATGAAGAGCTGTTGGATGCTCCTGCTGGGCTACTTTTGGTGCCCAGATCAGACAGGTCAAAGCTCTCTGGTTTGCTCTGCAGTCACCATGCTGTTCTGCAGACATACCCAAGCCCTCTTTCTTTCCTCAGCCTCAGGCCCTGCTTAGTTGCAGGATGGTGGCCATAGAGGAATACACAAAAGTACAGTTGTTTTGAATGAAATTACAATGGCAGACCCTTTATTAGGTTACAGAAGAATCCAGGACGCAAATAGAGTTGTAACCCAGCTGGTCCTTATAGAAATGCAGGTCAAGATTCAATGGAATAATTTTTAACCAGAGAAAAATAATCACTGTTGTATGCTTTATTGGTTATTTTAATAACTACTGACACTGATTATTCCCTGTGGTTGGGCTTCTTTCTCATTATTCCAGTAAGCAGAGAAAAAAATAAAGCCTTCAGAAAAATACAATGGGGCAACTCTACAGGAAATACAGACATTTCCAAAAGAACAAAAAGATAAGACCCGAAAAGAACCTTATCCCTGTCCCTACTGTGAGCTGATTTATCAAGCCCTATATGGCAAGAAACACTCAAAGAAAAATGGAAAACAATTTTAAAGGACTATTGTTGCAATCCCAGTTGAAGTAAAAATGGTATCATTAAACATTCCAAAAGGAAAAGTTTCCAGCTGCAATCATACACCTTTTCAGCAATCTGAAAAGCTGTTTAGAAGAAAGAGAACAGCTGACACTTCCCCATTGCTGTCCCTTGATTCATGTGTCTAGATGACTCACGATAAATAAATCCATTTATTCGAAATGGTCTTTTTTATAAGACTATGAACAAACTATATTACCATAGCATAGAAATTTCAGAATTCCAGATAGATCAAAAATGTATTTCCAGTGTCCCATCTATTTTGCAAATCACTGCACCAAAATTTTTCAGCATCCCTCAGAATCCTACAGTGCTCCTTTTTCTGCTGTGCTTCAGTGAACATTTCACCAGCTGAAGCTTTCTGCATCAGAATAAAATCAACATAGAGACACCTTTAAAATCACCAAAACACAAACATAATTAATCTTTTTCCCCTTCATTTTTCTTTACATTCCCTGTCTCAGGTGCTTGTAGAGACCATGATATGATCATCTGGCTACAGTAGTTAATAACAATGATGAAGCCTCGCTCATTGTAGGAGGAAGTGCTTGAGCTGCCTCTTTCAGATTCAGCATTTTCCTCACCACATCCTTGTGCCCTGTCCTCAGACTACATACATTTAACAGTCTCCTCTTTATTAAAAAAATAAAAAAATTGTGCATATTTTGTACTAGAATGTCTTGAAACTTTAATATTCCAAAACTCTATTTTTTGTTTCTTTCCAAGAACAACAAAGAAGGATCTGTCCAGAGTAGAGAAAAAGTGGTTAGCAGCTTATCAAGAGTCTGGGGTTGGTTGCATGGTTTTTATTAAGCCAGGAAATGCACCAAGTTCCCATAGGACTGAAAAAAATAAAATTAGGAAGATATTAAACAGCTAGTCACACTTCTCAAGTTCATTCTGGTCAGAAAGAAAGTGTTCCAAAAGAGCCAGGCTGGAGGTCCTTGGAGAAAACTCTTGCTGCAGTCACACAACAGCAGAAGCTTTACACACACCACTCACCACAGTAAAGAGTCCTGCACAAGAACAAGCACTAAGGAAGGAGGCACAACTAATGAAAGTTTAAACAGATCATACTTTGCCAAGGGCAGAAAGACCAAATGTAGCAGGTAGCCTGGGCACAGCACTCCTCCAGGACTGTCTTTGCAGTCAGAGAATAAAAAGAGTGTGAAAATATTCAGAATAAAATTTAAATGCCTTTTCTTAATCAGATTCCTTGTTGGCAGCTTTGTCCAACAACTTAGTAAAAGAGTCTAGTAATTAGACACCAATTTCTGTCTAGCCTCTTCTAAAGTGTATTATTCTTTCTTCTCATAATCTTTCCCTACATCTTCCTTTTCCACATTTATTTAAACCGATTTTATCTTTGCTAACTCTTCAAGGCACTCTACACTTATATTTGCACTTAAAACTGCCCTGGAAACCAGTAGGGTGCCAGTACATCCCCCTGAAAGCAGGCAGCACAGTGAAATAACACCACCAGCTGATGACACACACAGTGGTCCTGCGGGCAGTCTTCACCACCTGGCTTTGTCCATGAAGAATAGCAGTAACTGGCAAATTTTGTTGGTGTCACTAAGCTGAGCCTAGAGAATTATTCAAGCTATAGATACGACACAGTAGCATATAATTGGTGCTTCCCTCAGGGAAATATCTTAATTTGATTAGTGTTAAACCCCCATTATTTTCATTAGCTATTACTAGCCATGAGGGAAAAGGGCCTGCTGTGCACAGGCGGCTAAGACATCTCTTCATGCATTCAGGACCTCTGTTTATGCCAGTAGGACAGGGGCATAAACTGTTAGAGTCAGAGAAGTGATTCAAATTAATTTTCTCTAGACTAGCAAAGCCATTTAATTTAGTCCTGTGAGATACAACAAGAACTTGTAGCAACAAAAAAATCTGAGGCTGCTGAAGCTGGGCAAAGGAGTCCAGGGCTCTTTAACAAGATTGTGCTTAGAAGAGTTCTGCTGGCTTGGATGTATCATCCCAACGCGAGAGAAAAAAAGCTGTGGTTTATTTACGCACAAGCTCCCTTCCTCTGTCCCTACTTCCAACGGTTCCTCACCACCACCATCCCACTTCCAGCCTCTGGGTTGGAAGCCAACTTTTTCCAGAACTTTTTTTCCCAGCCATATCAGTACAGTCAACTCACTCCATAACTCTGCTACAAACATAGTAGAAAATACCATGAAGATTAAGTGTATGTCTGAAGTTATATTTCTGCTAAAAAAAATTCCCCTGAATTTAAAAATAAAGGTTTTCAAGGCAGAAATCATCACAGCTAGCCTGTCTGCCATCACAGTTCCAAAGAGTAGCAGCTAAAATCTGACCTCAAGCTATGGTTCACATGTATTTTCAGTCCAAATATGCAACAGTTTTCAAATCTGCAAAATCACAATGTACCCCAGCTCTATACAGGCCTATGTTCAAGCTTCCAAATATGTTCTCCATCTCCCACAAGTTTCATACTTTTAGTAGTAACTCTGAAAAATTAGTCTGATTCAAAATCTAGTGTCTTACATGACTCATAGTTTTTGTAATCACCTCAAGCTCAAATTCTCCTTTACCTCTGGATGGATTGCATCATTTCAACTGCTAGTGAGAGGATCCATGTTATAGAAGAGAACTGCAGTGGAAACCAATTACAAGCCCAGATGGGAGCTCAGCCCTTAAGGATGAAGCCAGACAAGTAAACTTCAGGTGTCCAAAGATACTGCCCCACAACATGTATGCTGATATTCTTTAGTGTTGTAATATTTCCACCTTGTGTTGCTCTAAAAATATATATATATGTACTAAAAAAGGTGTCTCCAAAGAGCAATGACTTTTCATGCAAAACAATACAGAAAAAAAAATTAACTGAAAAAAACATTTGTTCATGGAGAGAAACAATTTGGATAAAGATACAGAGCAGCCTTGCCTCATGTCCTGCTGCAGGAGAACCCAAGGGGCCAAGAAAGCAGCCAGCTCTTACACAAGAGAATGAATCAGCTTTCTGTAGCTCTCTGACCACAGCTTTCACTCTTCTCCCTGCTCATTCCTCTTTCCTGCACTCACTCATCTGCAGGAAGGGAGCACTGCAGGAAAAAAAAGCCTCTGACTCCCTGCAGTCGTTCTCCAGAAGAGGATTTATAACCAGGGAGAACAAACCACAGTGACTTTCAGGATGGAGCCAGCTGGGCACCACACACAAGGGAAAACAGCACTGGCATATTTAGGCTGCCCTGAGCAGGACACCTCTTCTGTTTTGCACCAGTCAAGGCAGCCTTTATTGTTGTTTATACCACAAGTGGTGGCACAGAGCCCAGATACTCATTTCCACTGCAGTTGCTCCTTAAGGGATTTCCTTGCTTCAAAAATAGGTTTATACAATGCATTCAATAATTTCTGCTATCAAATACTCATTTATTAGGAAATCCTAAGCTAAACAAACAAGGAAGTCATCCAGTGTGCAGAAAAATAAGCTCTTTCACAAAACTGAAACCTCTTAATACTGCTCTCCAGCATTAACCTTTTTCCCTATTCCATTTTGTGTTAGGGCTTCAGCCCATTCTTCTATATCACTGAGGCTTCATGTACTCCACTGGGGGTAAATGAGGGCCATGAAGGCTTATCACTTTGTGAAATGTGACCTTGAACTGTGTGGCTATGATGTTGGGAAAGAGTACTGGGATGTATTTTAGTGTCTTCTGCGTTCTGGTCCATCTGTGACAGAACTGGAAACCAAGCAGTGATACTCTCCGTGGAACATTACAGTACTTAAGGTAAATACACTGGCAGATAGCTGAATCCTGACCTCGTTTTGTACCAGGGTCTCCACTCCTCTTTTTAACTCATTAAGATATTTTTACAATGACATGTAAAGGGAAAACTTTTCACACAATATTATTCTGAAAACTCACCTTTTTCCTATTACTATATAGTTGCCATAACAACTTGATGCAACATCTTAATAATCATTCTCTGCATCATTTTAGCATTGTAGTTGTCATGACAACAACATGGATTTTATTTCAGACCTACCTCCCGACATTCTTAGATGTGTTTTTGTTGCTTTGAATGAAATCAGACTTAGTCTCCACTAAAAAGACCAAAAGAAAATCTGATGAAGTGCCTATGAAAGAAAACGTCTTTATGGAAAAATGTTCTAAAGCTGTTGTATACAACACTTAACTATGTCTTTTTCTGATGCATGCATGTTTACTTTGATAAAAAGCTCAATGCAAATACTACGTTTGAGAATCGAATGCACAGAGTAGAGCTTATAAATGTCCAATATTCTGTCTAGAAATAAGCAAAGTTATTGATTTTTTTTAAAAAATGGCTAGAATTTTTTTTAACTATTGTAGGTATAATAGCTAACTAGCCTAGAATAATTCTAAGCTTCAGTGGGGAAAAAAAAAACCAAACCAAACAATGTTGTGGCAATCTGATATTGCTCTATATTTTATGCAGTAGTGGAGATTGACATTATTTTTCTGTTATGAGATGGCTGTCATGAAATAGGGAGCTAATGTAAGAAAAGCTTCCTAGTCAATCAGTGCCCCTTTTGCTGCTGAATGTCAGAAGAGAGTCTAAAATTATAAACTGAGATTTTTAATTTACAGTATCATGAGGAGTAAATTCACACAGCTGATATAGAATAGACAAATCATGAAGTAGATCTTCAATAGAGATGTCAGGCCAGACTGAACAAGTTCTTGTCTCTTTTCCATTGACAGCAATACAGCCTCTGTTGCCTAGAACCTATCCTCCTCATGGAAGGAGTGTTACTACTTTAACACTTGAAGTGCTCAACTTGTTGCAGCTGTCTGAATTGTTAAATTCAGAGCAACATTTATGTAATAATTGCAAGCTGTGAAAACTTAAGATCAGCCTAAAAAGATTTCCAACCACTTCCTATTACACATCAGAATATGCTTTATGCATTTGCAGCCCTTACAATCATTTTCTCAGTCATAGGTAATGTTTTAGCTTTCCCTTAATATTTCAAGCTTCTTTTCCCACGCTGTGAAATTCAGTCATATAAAGTGCTCCATGTGGTTTCTAGGCTGCAGTAGCTATAATGGTGGTAATGGTGAAGCACATGATTAGGGAGACAGAAATTAGGAATTTTGGAGGTATGAATATTAATTTCCATTTTATTGCATCTGTGAATTGGTATCTTGTGTGTTGTATGCACATTCAGATTGAGTTTCTCTATTACCTTCAGTTCTAATAAATCCTATTGTCTGGGCACCTTACTCTGGAACTGCTGCTTCTCTCTAAACATCCAGCTTCAAAAGTACACAACAGAAGCAAAAACATGAATAAAAATGGGTTTGTCTTATTTTTATAAATATGGAGCAATAATTTATTTGCAAGAAAATAGCACAAACGACTAGAACACAGAGTAAAAGAAGAAGGCATGAAAAGTAATGAACAGATCAAATATCTTAATCTTTTTCTTAGAACAAGAGATAAGCAAAGGCCACCAACAGTTAAAACACAGAATGCTTTCACACTTATTATTGAGGACCTTGATAGACTAAAATTTATCAGCTGGGACAAAGAAACAGTAACATTTACCTAAAGAAGAGGCAATAAAAGAATTATAAGCCCTCATCCTCAATTGTTAACTGCAAAACACATGAAATTGGAAATTTCCAACTGATAGAAATCCCCATAGATATTTACCAGCTTACAGACAGAAAGACACATAAAAAGTTTGGCAATAGACAACTACAGAAAACATTGTGCTCTGTACAAGTGCACAGCAGGCATTTGAGAGACAGTTTAAGAAAAACTAACACCTAATTGTTTGGAATGGAGTGAGATAAAAGGAATGTGAAAGTGAGTTAATGTAAAAATCTTTCTAGAGAAGAGAAATCTGGTTATTTACATCTTGCTGCTTGCAATTATAAAGCTACTACATGTAAAATCTGTGCTGACTTATTTATATCCAACTTACTCTTGACTAAAAATGTTCTTAACTGTTACCATTTGTGTCAAAACACTAAAAAACAGCTTGCTTTTTGTGCCTTTTGTGAGAATTAAGAATTTATTTAGGAAAGAGATCAACATGAATGCTTCTTACTAAGAAATACTGTTTCTCTAATTTTGTCTTACAGGAAACATAAATGTTGAGATTCTTCTGAGCCTTATGTTGGTATAAAAGACAATTGATAAAAACCCATACCAATAAAAATACACTGCTGTTCTACTCTAACACATTTCCATGACCTTCATATATCAGGACTCGTAGCAATGAAATTCCAGTTTCTATGTGTTACCATTTTAGTGAGATTATAATATTTCCCAAAGTCAGTTTCTATTCAAAGAATCTGTATCTGCTCAGACTCCCATTTAGTATTTCAAATACGAATTACTACCTTTTCAATTTATAAGGGAACAGATCTTCTTCAATCACTTCTGCAAATGAATTCAAGTCATAGAATAATGGAGAACAGATCTCTTAGATTTTGTACATTTAAATTTCAAATATGAGATTTTTGCATGAATAGTCTTCATCCACTAGTACACTAAATCAGGTTACCTGTTTTAATCAGTCAAAAAACTACCACCACCCAAAAAAGGAGGAAAAAAACAGAAGAAAGAAAAGCCTTTCTAGTTTGTAAGTGCTAGCATTTCTTCACAAAATTTCCTTATGAAATAAAGCTGAAATACAAGTTGCAGCTACCAATCTTACATACTTTGAGAGCATTTAGAAATTAGAAGAAAATCTGCAATATCTCCTACACATTTTCAACCCAGAATTATTAGAAACCTGCTTCAAACAGGTTTGCAGAACCCATCCTCTTAGAGTAGCCAGCTCTGATATTAACTTTTATAAGTACCTGCCAATAGCTGACTCTATGTTCAAGACTTTATGGTCTTCCATACAACTCTAGAATCTTCCTCTTGATCTTCCATCTTTGGACATAAAGAACAGCACAGATCAGGTAAGAAGGGGAGAAGAAAAAAGGGAAGTAAAAAAAAGGGCAAGAAAAGAGGTTGTATAAGGAGAGGCACTAACTAGAAGTTACCTGCTTAGACAATCTCACTGGCAGCTTTTTGCTGCTGTAGCACCATACAACAAATCCAGGAGGTGTCAGAGACTCATTTAGGGTAGTTCCTAGGTAAACCTGCTTGATAAATGCTCAGCAAAACTGCTGGAGATGTGAAAGCACACAGTTCTATTCCCACTCAACCAGAACAAAACCAAATCAATGATCTCAAAGGCCCCTAGGTTCCAGTGATGGCCAGACATGCTTTTGATACATGGAGGAAGGCATTAGCACATGCTGAGGTTAAGGGGAAAGAAGAGGGACACTTTATGCCTGAGGAATACCTCTAAAGAAAAGGTGGCACATGTGGGACAGAGTTCATATCATTAACCCCTGTAAGTGACTCCCAAAAATGAGAACAGAAACTAGAAATACAGAAAAGGGGCAATAAGGGACTGTTTATCTGAGTCCTCACCTGGCAATCCTGAGTAATGAAGTCTAGGAAAACCTAGTTGAGCAGGAAGCTTGGACTACATGACCTCCAGAAGCCCCTTCCAACCTTAGCCATTCTGTGATCTGCTTCTCTGTGTGTTATGCAGCAAAGCCCTGTCATTTCCAGGCAATGTCCACAGCAGTACTTCTGTCAATCATAATGAATCTCAGAGCAAAGCTCCTGGTCACATCTTTTCCCAGACAGCTAGGAAGATAAATTGCTTTCTTAGAGTGACAGAAGTCTTTCTGGGGCAATTTGCCTGCCTTATTTGTAATAATGCAGAACGCCACTGCATCCTGTTGCCCCTATTTCCATTGAAAACAATGGCTTTTGCTCACAGTGAGCAGAGCCTACATTATTATCATTCAGAATCACATTCTGTGTCATGGAAACTGGGAACTTAATACCACAGTGCTGCTTTTTATTTTCCAATGAACTGATTGACTGCTTTGATAGCAGTGTTAATTATATAATTGGCAGAACTACAATTAAATTAACATGATCACAATTTACCATTGACCAATATCAAGCAATTTACTACAGACAACTGCCAATTAGTTAGTTATCAAAAAAATGCCCTCCAGAGACACGATTTGCAAGTTCAACTCTTAATCTAATTGAAGAGCAAACGGTACTGTGATTATTTATCAAAACATGTGGTCCAGCAGGACACTGATGCCCTTTGGGCATCTTGGAGCCTTCACTGTTTACCTCTGAGCAGATATGAGGGGAAAGGCTAGAGAGAGTACTATCAGTAACATCTTTGGAAAAGCAAAGTCTTCCCCACTTATGCAAGTCTCTGGCATGTTTTACTGTAAAATACTGCCTGAGTTATGAGGGAGTGAGTATAACCCAGCTGATCAAAAGCCAGAGAGCAATTCACAGGAAGCATTCTGTTCAGTATTTATTTTAACCCTAAGTCAAATTGAAAGGATGCTGAAATTTTATCAAACTTACATATTTATTTGTGTGCAGAATTGTTTCAAAATCTGGGGAAAAAAATATCTCAGAGTTATGTGTTTTACTGATTTCTGCTGGGAGTTTAGTTATTTGGGTCTTTTTTTTTTTTTTTTTTTTTTTTTTTTGGAATTTGTTCATTATATGATCTTTGGGGAAATTCCAGAGCCATCTTGTTTGTAATATACCTAGAAACAATCAATATGTGGATCTATACTTTCTCTTTAGAAAGGGGTTTATTCCATACTTACCAAAGCCTTTTATATTTTAACCTGTAAAAACTACTGATTGTCTTTTCTTTTTCTAAACCCAAAGCAAATAAATGTGAAGTACAAAAATAAAAATAAAAAATCTGTTCCTTATAGTGAACTGACATGATCATAGCAGTGGCAGAAGTTCTGCTAAGTGAGAGAGCACCTCAGTGTCCTGGGTCAGGCAGATAGATCCCTGTAAGTGCACATCCATAGCTCAGCCAAAAATTGCCTTGCATTTATTTGAACATACAAGGCAACACTGCAAGCAGAATAAACAAGTTATACCCAACACATAAGGACAGGGAAAATTAAGACCTGATTTGTGATCTCTAGGGAAAAGTGGAAGTAAAAAAATGGAAGAGTTTTGTTACCCAAAAAATATTTGCAGGTAAATAAGCTGGTTCAGAGCTAGCAAACTCAAAAAACCTAATCCACAGTCCAGCCCTTTAATATTTTTTTCTGTGCAATTTTCAAATATTTACACAACTCCTCCAGTTTCTTTCTCCTATTGATTAATACCACAGCACAGTAAGGCACATTAGAGATATAAATACAGAATCATGTCTGTTATAGATGGTCACATTATACAAGTATTAGTCTAAAATTTAGCACAGAGGGTAAGACTGGTTCTAATCCAGTGTGAGTTGTTTAGAGAAGTTAGCTACAATCTTGTTTTCACTCTTCTTTGAAATTTTCTGCAACAAAACAAAAAACAACCTACAATAACAAAAACCTCAAGTAGAAGACAGGGTGGCAAGATGCCTTGAAAGTTTACTAAATACATGCTTCTCTTTAATAAAAAAAATCCATTTTAACTGATACATTTTAGATGTGAAGCAAATAATATAAATAATAATCTAAAATGCTTCCTTTTGTTGCCTGCTCATTTGACCTAGGCAACAAAAGGAAGCATAAGCACATGAAGCCTGATTACTCATCCCTACCGATTCCTGTTTACAAGACCAGTTGAGCTTTTTCATTTCACCCACCCTAGAAAAAGGACAAGCCAAATGTGTTCAATAACGTTCTTCATCTATTTAGTAGGGTCAGTCAGAGAGCACAGACTCTTCTGTCTCAGGTGAACAATTTAAAGACTCCAGTATAAGCTCTGGAGAAATAATGGACAGTCCATAAACTGCTCATTTCTCGCTTACTATCTTTTACTATCAAATATTAATGACAGAATAAAAATATTATTATACCAGTTCACAGGAATTGTCAAGCTTCATTGAGGAGAGGAGGACAAAACACATTACTATTTGAATGGATGGATACTATTCAGTCATGGCTAGTAAGTGATGCTGTAATTTGACATTAGTACTGGCAGCACTTAAGCAGTAAAAATTAATTTTAAAAGAAGTTGGCTATTTTTCCATCCCCAGCAATTTTGTTTAGGGCATTGCACAAAAGTTGCATCCAGAGTGAAAGCCTTGGGACCATGGGCAGACTAACCATAAAGACAGGTACACCAAAACCCCTACTCCATGAGCCACAGGAATCTATTTAGTATCTCCAGCATTCATAATGCTATGAAAGTACTGACTTGCACTTTGAGCAACTTTGCAGCTCACCTTTGGATGAAAAAGATCAAAAGGAATTACTCACTTGAAATTGGATGCTCTAACAGCTGATACTTCAAAGTATAACTTGGTGGGAAGTCTTGTTCAGGCTGTGTGTCTGCTGAAACAAAGAGAACAGAGTGATTTGGTCTTGGGAACTTGCAGCCATGAACTGACAGCTTGTTCTGCTAAGTGGTGCCACTGAAGTGAACTTTGAAAAGTAAAAGGTTGATATAAAACCTTCTGGCTCTTCCCTGGAATTCTTTCCACTGGCAATAAGAGACTTCATTTCAGGACACATGTTCATGCTAAAACATTAATATAATGAATCAGGACCAAACTTGGATTCAAAATATGTCAATACAGGCAGAAACAACTGTTACCTCAAGAATATTCAACTCTCTGTTAGCTGAATATTAGCTATATTCCTGCTATGAGTTCTGCAAATTTTTATTTAGTTGTCATTTTTATTTTCTTTCAGCATTAACCAGTGTTCCACTTACCTTTCATCAAGCATACTGGCATGAAAAATAAACAAACACATGTCCAAGGCTCAAAAAAATTCTTCATTTTCCTTTAAAACAGAATCCTGCTTACAAATTAAGTGATTATTTCCATGACTGCCACCTAAGCTAGGAGAGGCAAAATTATTGTCCCAAATAAATCAGCACTCTGAGACAGGTAATAGGGGGTTTGGTGGTTTTTTTTTTTTTTGGTTTGTTTTTTTTTTTTTTTCTGTTTGCCTTCTTCAGCTCTCATAACCTATTTATTTGTTGCATCTGTTCTTGGGCTATGTATGACTGTTAAGCTACTTGTTAGCGATATATGATGTATGATGCATTCTTCCTTAACTTTGCCTGGTCACACAGGGGTACCATAATACCTCTTTGCTCTATCATACAGATACTTTTATAACAAGGAAAACCTGCAGTGACTAACAAATGACACATGTTTGTAATTCCCCAATCACCACTGTAAAGACAAAGCAGTTTCCAAAAACATTCAGGAATAGCCTAGGTACTTGATCAGCCCTTTAGAAAATGAGTGTTCAAAACCACTTCTTATACCTATCTATGATGTTGCACTTCAAAAAACACAGCAAAAAAAAAATTAATAAGGCAGAGGCCTTGGCCGAAAACACAGGTGTACTGTAACACAGATCTCTTCTACTCTGTACATGTTGTACTGCAAAATGGTTAGAAGGACAGAAAAAAGGGAGTAAGTAATCTGAAAGCTCATTAAGGCTTTTTCAAAGGGTGATGACTCATAATCTCATCCATTCTTTTGATTGCCACAAAGGATAATAGTGTAAGAAAAGAAAGAAATGGGAGGAAGAGGAAGGTCTGTATTTTTCTGTTCATAATTTTCATCTCCTCCAACTCTGCACAGATTTGCATGTTCCCCCAAGAGCTTGTCATTTATTAGATAAAAGGTGAGATTCGTGCAATGGCAATGGAGCTGACTGGGGCAGTACCCCATAAGTAGGCTCCCTGAAGTGAGTGTGGACCTTGGTACAGCAAGATAGTACCCTCTAAGAGTTGAGGCAGATAATATCCAGCATTGAAGCATTGCCTTTGGTCCAAAGCTTCCTCAGTCAACTCAGCTCACTGGGATGCGAGTGTATTCTTGGTCTGAAAGTTTTCTTCCAAAGAACTGGGAATTGGCAGGTTGCTGTGGGTTGGGGTTTTTTGGTTGTTTTTAAATCCCTTGAAATGGGCAAGTTCTGTAAGATTTGGTGGGTTTACCTAAAGTGCATACAATCATTCCAGGATTCATTCTGCTCAAAGGTGAAATCATCCACAGTGAATACAAAGGGTGTAGGACGCCTGGGGGGCTCATTTGACAATAGCAATGCATGATGTTGGTGAGAAAAATTCATCTTTTCAATTAACATATTATCTACTGGAGGCTTATTTAAGTTACACCAAACAATTTAAAAATCTAAAGCTCAGTGATGTGTCAGATAACACATGCTCTGTTATTTGCAAGCTGTTAAAAATCACTGGGTTCCTTCCATTTTAGCCATAAATGTGAAGCAAAGTCACTGCAGCCAGGGGAATCAGCCCACTTCTGCAGTGCTGAAATTCAGATGAGGATTCCACTCATTTTTTGACATTAGCAAAGAGGTACAGGAAGACCCATGCTTTTTCAAAATAATAAACAGTGATGAGCATGGTGTTCCATAACACATCTATTTTTATTTTAAATGGTTTAGCCACAGCTGAAGAGCTTGAAGGAAATTAAGCTAGATCAAAAATCCTATTCATGCTTTCCAAAGTGGAATGGATGGTCTGTCATTTTACTTATGCAGCTCTTTCAATTCCGTGCTTATGGAACAGTGGTTTTGTGATTTGTTTCTTCCACTGTGGGCAACTGATTGTGTGCTGTACTTAAAAAAGCCTCTTCATCTTGAAGAAAACTTATTACTAATACATTGTGGGATGCCAGAGCTACTGTTGAGTGCCCAGTAACTTTAGAAGTTCATTAGACTGAAACTAGGAACACACAGTGGGTGGGACATCTGCCTGGAAAGCTACAATAGCATCAAAGACACAAATTATAGCAGTGACTCATTATAAACTCTTTGTGCCTCTAGAAAAACACACGTATCACAGCTTCCCATCTTGTAATCATTAAGAATGGGAAAATGCTGCTTGAAAGTAGGCATAACATATATTCATGTAAATATCCATATTTATAGGAAAGGAAGAAACGGATAGTGAAACTGTATCAAAGTAAAATGCAACACTGATGAAAGCAAAAAACCTCTTTTAACTATCCACACAGATTTTTCAAAACAAAAAACCAAAAGCAGCTCTAGTTTTAGACCAAATATGTAAACATGGAAATTAATTTATTATTAAGGGATATAAGTTAGACAATATTTGGGGTCCGTAGGAAAACTAAGTTGTTTCTTAGACTATACACTCTTTCTCTTTATGACTAGAACTGTGGATCCCTGGAAGAGTTTGAGGCCAGAATGGATATGGCTCCAAGCAACCTGGTCTAGTGTAAAATGGCCTCGCCAGTGGCTGGAGGGCTGGAAATTGGTGACCTTTAGGCTCCCTGCCCATACCATTCTCTGATTCTTTCATTTTTGTTTTCTCTAGATCACATTTGTGGTTCAGGATCCTCCTAATCTTATATTAAGGTATAAAGTTAGGTCCATGTAACCTGTTTGCATTCACAGGGGTTTTGTCTTTGCCACATTTGGATTATACCATGGTGTAAGAGTTTGCAAAAGTGAATTGAGCCCAAGCCCACAGCTACCAGCATTTACTACCAGGATTTAGATCATTTGTATTAGAGAATGGATTAATGGTGAAATAACAATTTTGAGAAACATTTAAATGGTAGGAAGTTTAATACCTAATAAAAAGTGATAAGAAAGCTTTATTGATTGGAGGTCAGAGAGAAAATTCTGCCTTATACATCCCTAGTACTCTACTCCCGCACTGAAATAAATCCAGAAATACAGGACAACAGAGTCGAAACCATTTCAAAAAGAATTCGGCAAATATATACCCCCATCCTTTGCCAGGAGTTTCCACTCTCAAGATGGAGAGAGTTAAATTCTGGAGAACAATTTCTGGAGGTTTATCCAATATGTATAGTTTGCTGAGGACTGCAGCTTTTCAAGGGATTGATTTCTCAAACATACTGAACAAAAGAAAATGCTGAAAGCAAAAAAAAAATTATTAAACTAAAATTTTCTTCTTTGAAGTAGCTTATACAAAGCACCCAGGTTTGGAAGTGAATTGCTAGCCTTCAAGGCACCATTTACAAAACAAAGTTCTAGCAGCAGTCTATCATCTCTGACTGTCCCACAGCCATCAAAGTGTCTCCATCTCTGCTGCTGCTATTGTGTTAGCAACAGAAACATTTACAGGAGTAGAGCAGCATCACTAACTGGCAGTGAAGACAACTCACTCTCAAAATAATCCTTGCACATCATATTGTAGTACTTCCTTGAAAAAGAACCAAAACATCCAGTTACAAATTTAAACAGATGAATAGTGACCTGTGCCAGGATCTCCCAACAGTCCCATCAAGTTCTCCAGAACAGAGTGAATATGAAGATGTTTAAATTGCTGCCAGCTGCATGGGTGTGTATGAGTGCCCTGGGACAGAGGTAGTCAAAGGATATTACAGGAGTGAAATAGCATAAATGCTTTTTTTTTCTTTTTAATAGATTGAAGCTGGTGACTACTGGGCTTGCCCCCAGCTAGCATCATGGAAACACTATTCCACATCCTAGTCGAGGCCATTTGCCAGTGTTCAGTATGAACCACTGCTTATCACTTCCACAGCTACTTTGTGCTGGCTAAGTGCCTCTCCCCAGCTGTCTGCGTGCTATCATGAACACAGTCAGCTCAGCAAATCACGGTGCACACAATGGTGAACCCACCATCACCTCAAGGACAACTTTTGGCAAACATTCCCTTTTATATTAATCCAACTTTTCCCTCACAGTTGTGATCTGTTTGTTCACTGGCTTTCCCCATCTAAATTCCTCTGAATAAACTGTGCAACAAATAAGAACTGACAACGAGCAAACATCAAAAGGGATTTAGGTCTCTGGACTGCTTAACTTCTGAGGGGCAGGCACAGAAAAGGACATGCATGGATTCCCTGTGCAGAAAGGTTTGAGATTTATAAGAAAGTGTCTCATGCCTGTGAACTTCACAAAATTTTAAAAGAGATTTTAAAAGAGAGAAGAGAGAAGGGCAAAAAGGAGAACCCTGGTGCTTTCTTAGGAGGGGAGGAGAACATACAGACAGAAGGAACAGGAACGAATATTTTAATACCAGGCAACAAAGAGGTACCAAAAAAGGAAACCAATCAAAAAAATTAAAAAGGCATAAATCTGGAGATGCCTGGACCCTAATAAGGAAGGATGCAAACCAGAAGGAGAGTAGACAGTAAATTATTTACCTGGTATATTTCTTCACCAAATTGGTGAAGGAGGCTAACAGCACCAAGGACCCACCTACCAACCACCAGTCTCCAGACACCACTGAGACCTCCTCTTCTCATTCTGGAGTGCTGCCATGGCAGTACAAAGCCTGCTAGTTCCCCATGGCCACAGTGCTGCAGACAGGACTGGCCTTCATTCTCCCAGCAGAAAGTGGGACAGCCAGGGAGCACCAGGGCACCCCCAGGACCAGACGTCAGTCAGGTCACCTTGCAGGTCACCTTGCACAACCCGGTAGCTTCACCTGGGTCCACCTTGCAGTGCCATGCAGTGCCAAGGCCACGTCTGCCTTCAGAGCTGCATGATAAACCATGAATCCTGTCCAAGCTCCAGGATCCCCTGAGACCCACATGCCAGCTGGTGCCCACAGGGACTGCTCTGGCAAACAGCCTGCAGCTGAGCTTCCTCCAGAGGTACCCAGCTTGTTCCGTGTCTGCCAACATGAGCACAACACCAAGGCAGCACGAGCAGGGCTGGTAGGAGGCTCACTGTTCCACACTCAGATATAGCTACAGCCTCTTCAAAGAAAACATGATTCAAGCTTGCAGAATTCACTAGAAGCTGTGGGCACCAAGGAGCACTGAATCCAGGCTTTGGACAGGAGGTGCATAAAACTCCTTTCAGGCACTACCACATCACAGGGACATCCACCCCTTCCCCATAACTCAGAGGTAGTTGAAAATCTTTTCTTTCTGTTCATTTCTTTCTCTGGAAGTCAGAATAAAACCCAGGCACCTTAAAGAATTATATTTTTGTTTATAGAAACTTATTTTCTGATGTATTCAGCAAAGCTCAATCTTTTCTCTCTTCCAAAAAGCACCTGGCATTTTAACCCAGCACTCCATGATATCTACACATATAGAGGATCTAATTCAGACAGAAGAAATTGATTTTTCACCTTAATCTCACTGCAGTTAACAGAAGGAGATAGTGGGGGTTTTTATTGGCAGCTTGACTTACCACTGCTTCAAGCAAGACTGACCAATGGGATCCTGAGGTCACAAAACTAGCAGTAACTCATCACAGGTTGCTTATAACCTGAGCTGCAGTATTTTTCTTATCAATCTTGCTGCTATCAGGTGGCCTCATGCTCTGCTACAGGGAACAATTACTGTTCCTCAAAGTAATACTGTTTCTTGGGAGAAACACAAACTTAACTGAAGCCTAAACTTTACACTTTGCTCTTACGCAAAGAAGTCTGGCAAAAAGATAAGGAAAGACCGCAATAATAATGGTAAGAAAGTGGCAAAATCATAAGTGTGAGACGTTCTCCATGACACATCTGCTGTTCTTTAAATGACACAATCTGTTTGTTGCAAGAGCTGCTTCCTGAAATCCAAGTTTTCTAATACCAAACACTTTCAGCATTACTAAAGCCTCATATGTTTCCTTTCTTCTGGCCCTTCTTGTTCTGTTTTTATGAGAGGCATTTTTATAGCCTAGAACAAGAAAGCAGTTAAAACTTTGAAAAGTTTGGTGCCAGTTTCTATAAAGCATTAAAATAAACTTTTGCAATAACAGCAGTAGTCAGTGTAGTAACAATCAAAATGATATTCAGTAAAGAGTATAATTTCACAGCCCCGTAAAACCAGATACAAATGTGAATTCCCTCAAGTGAGACTTATTCTTCACATTCCTTTTTCTTACCTTTTATTGTGTTTCCAGGTATGATCCTTCCTGATGGCTTCCAGCAGCTCTCAACAATAATGTAAAATTACTGTGCTGTTGCCATGCATTAACAAAGCCAGTCCAAATCACCTTATCTTGAGAAGCTGAGCTTAGAAACATGCTCTCGTGTGACAGCAAAGTGTTAATTGTTACTCTCCCAGAGTCAGTTAACCAGGTTCCTTATTGATAGAAAAGAACATCTAGAGACAAGGCAAGCAGTTTTCCTGAGGATATCACCTGTATACTTTCACATAACCTACACATGCTATTCCTGTCTTCTCATAATTTTATTTCATTGTGGGAACATTTTCTTTTTTCCAATAGAAAATTATGCATTTTAATATCTTTAATTTTTGTCATTAATCAGGAGAACAGTTATAGTTTGAGGATATTTTCAAAAATGCAGTCTTTAAATAATATTAAGGAAAAAAAATTAAATGGCTCAAGGTATTGGGAATACATGTCTTGGACTAGATAATCCTTTTCTCTCTTACTAGTCCAGTCTCATCAGTTGAGTTTCTTTCAATTAAGAGTGCTATTACAGGGATTCCTCTTACCCGTAAAGTCAATATGAGAAATTCAGGGGAGTAGTAATGCATTTCATTAACCTGACAGTTTTTACAATTAAATAAATATGCATCAACATTTTTAATTAATTTCCAAGTAGAATTTTCAAATATTAATTTCATTCATTATCTTCTGTAGCAAAATTCAGACTCTCTTATAGGAACAAAAAGGTCAGCCTTCCAGAAGAGTAGAAATATCTCAGATGCATGTGCAATACCTCCTCCTCTTAGAGGAGGAACTTGGACCTACAGCACACTGCACAAACAGGAACCCTACCCAGAGCAGAGAGTTGCTCTCTATTCCCTATTTTTCATTTAGCATATTACACAATGCTAAGCAGCTCCCAACAGTAAATCCTCAGGAAAAATCCATTCTGTTTGTATCAGACAGACTTGAAAGACAAGAGAACTCACATAAATTATTATCTAACCACAACTGCTCTCATTTTAATTTTAATACTTCATACTTGAGAGTCACAGAGAGTGGGCAGTAAGAATGGCTGTTTCTTTATGGTTAGGACATTTGCATAATAGGAAAGCACATCACCATGCAAATTTTCAGCAAATATTTGTCTAAACAAAGCAGAAAACCTAATAGAAGAAGCAAGAAAAAAATCACCCCAAAGCATACTCTGACATTCTTCTTAATATGGTCTTCTTGACGACAAGCTTAAGTGCAATCCAAAACAGAAAATATTTTGTCTTGACATTGACCTACGGAATGCTTTAATCTAAATTACTGGATCTTCTAGCAGCCTTCCAGGTCACAGGGTGTACCTGGTTTCCTTCAGAAGTGGTTTTGAAGCAGATCTTCTAAGTATATTCATTCCTACTGTGCTGTGCTTCACATTTTACAGATATTTCAGAGCACATTAGCAAGGAAAGCTTTGGGGAAAAAAAAAATTAAACACCAAGCCATTCAAAGACATTCTCCAGGACCTCATCTGAGGCCTTCCAGTGACCAAGGGACATTCAATCCATGTATCAGTCTAGGACAAGACCAAAGAAAAAGCTGCTGAAACATCCAGTGCAGATGTCACAATCAGTCAGCTTTCCAGTTCTGCTTCTACTGTGTCACTTTTTTTTCTAGTATAGATGCAAGATGAATTTATTCTTCTGGGCAAATTTAAATCAATTTGCAATGTTGTGAACAACTTTGGAAGAGTAAAGTCTGCACATTTGCATTAATCTTCATGCTTGCCTGAGAAGGTTCACTTTTCTAGATTCACACAGTGGGATTACCAGAGCTAACTGCACAAATAAATACCAACACAAAACCACCACCCAGCAAAGTTGCAGTAGTCACATAAGATTTACAGTGACCCAAAATGGCTAGATCAGTTTGGAGTGGGTAGCAGCTTTAACGGCCCAGCAACTTAACAGGCTTGGTAGCTTAGCTAATATGAAGAGGGATGGGAAAAGGCAAGTTAGTCTAAAACAAAAATTAGTTGATCACAGTAAATGCCAGTTGGCAAACACATCACTAAATACAACTAGAGGAAGCAAGATTTAGTGCTCCAAGCAAAACAGCACCATATCTACTGAATTTTACTCCTACACAGTTTTCCTGTTTAGTGAGTAAAAAGACATAGCAGCAGTAAATCTACTGTCCCAGCAGAGCTGCTTATGTCTCAAGCAGTAATAGTCATAAACAGTTGAAAGTGCAGTAGAGAACATTGTTGTTGCTTCAGGTGGTAACCAAGGAATCAAAAAGACACGTTTTTCTCAGTGGATTTGTGGACAACACAGATTGCAAGGTCTTTCTTTGTGTTTGCTTAACCCATGAGTGTTACGATCTGACTAGCGAGAGATGCCTCTGCCCAAATTTGGTGCAAACAAGACTATATGCCAAAGTTAATAATACAATAAATGTGGGGTAGAGAGATCGAAAGAAAAGCAGGGGAAAGGTGAAGAGAGAGAAAGGTCAAGCAGAAGATAATCACCACCCATGGATCCAGTGGCATCCCACTGGTCCTTCTTCAACTTTCCCTCAAAGGCTTACATGAAGTGGCACATCCATTTTCTAGTGAAGAGATTCATTATATCACCTACAGCTTCAAATAACTATAATTAAATACCACCTTTTCCCTCCTTCAAAATATGCAAGTTGTCTAGAATTTTAAAAAAAATCCCATAATGATAACTTCCTAATGAATCATGTATCACTTATGCAAAAATGTTAGGGTTTCGTTTTTGTCATTATTTTCCACAGCCAAACACAGAGCGTGTTCCATTAACATCCTGGTTTAATATTGGTAAAAATACTTGCTAGTTAATATTATACCATATTCTTCTAAAATAATTGTCCTGAGAACAAGAGCTTCTGAGTCATTTTTTATGGTTGGTTTTACATTATTCTCATATAATTTTGTCTCTCTAACAGAATATATTCTTCCCTTTTTTGCAAGGTATTCTTTTCATTTAAGTCTAGTTGCTAGATGTAAGCAGATGCCTTAAAGTCAGCCTTCCTTTATAGGCTGTGGGAAAAAAAATACAAGTGACCCCTAAGGTTGATTCAGCATATCTGAAGCACCCACTTAATGCAGAGGGTGATTAATTTCTTCTATATCTCTCCCCCTGACTAGCAGAGCTGCTTTCAAGAAGCTGGTCAGACAAGATGAGACCTATTGCTAATGCCTTACAGATATATCTGCATCACCAGCTAGCACAGTGCAGCAGGAGTGCATCTGTAGAGCAAAACCCCTGATGCTGAGAAGCACACTTCCACACTAGGCACACTTCAGGGAGAGAGGGAAAGCATGTTTCAAACTCACTGTAGTCTGTCCCCACTAGCAGCTGGAGCACGCAGGAGTGCTCCAGCACACAGGAGCTTAGGCCTGGCAGTTTAGTTTTATCACCAGTCTTCATAGACCAGGACTGTTCCACTGTGAGAACCCAAAGCAGTAAGTGGAAAAACCCAGGAGGTTTGAGTTAAAAGCGCATCTTTGTCCGACCTAAACCGCTAATATAGGTATCTCAAGAGTCACTATTTTTGCCCTTTGAAATGAACTTTGGGCTTTTTTTTTTTTTTTTGGGCACATTCAGTTAGTGTCCTGGATCCAGGCAATTACAATCCCATTTGTAAACTGCCCACTCTCAGTATCAATGCTGCATTTTGACCCTCATTACTTATACTGGTGTGCCTTTCATTAACAGAAACATTCTGAATTTATGCCCAGCACCAGCTATGCCACCAGCTCTGCTACCCCTGTTGATAGTACCTAATCAACCACTTCTGTGGTTGCATCTGACACCTTCATGGTTTTATCTATAAATACATCTAACCTCCCCCTCTTGTGCCACAGATGACTGATTTAAGAGAAGAACAGCAAAGGGAGAACAATATTGTTGACAGTGAAGTGGAAAGCTGTTAGCAGGAGTTGAAGAGTGAAAAATTCCAATGCTTCCATTTTCTCAAACACTTTCTTTTTGCCTTTAACCTTAATGAGGTTTCTTTTCTCACTATTCAGGTTTTAAAAGCCTCTGATGAATCTAAGGGCAAAATATTTTCATTTTCAATAAGAAATCATGCTAAACACAGTACGAGGCAAACTAAATTGAAAAGTACTCCCTGGGAAGAAAGTAAAGACTAATAATGGACACACTGAATCACCTGATGGTGAGTCTCAGTACAAATGTCACTGCTAAATCAGGTATCCCTTGTTACCATAGGGAGGTGATTGCACGGAAAATTTAAATCTCACAAAGGGAATCATTGATTTTAGAAGATAAAGATCTACCAATAATGAACCCAGCAACAATATAACTTCACAGATATTTAGCAGTATAAGCTGCATATCTTGTATCCTTCGGGAATGCACAGCCAGCCAAAGGTCATTCTGTTTGGTTATTCATATCATCATATTTCACTTAAGAGGCTCTTCTATCATTCACCAGAAATAAACGTATTTGTAGAAATCAGTATTTTGCACATGAAGCTCAGTCACTAACATGTGCCTTCATTTCAGGAATTCTATACATTTAAAATTTCCAACCCAATTTCACTTGGAAGCAGTTGAGTGATTCAGGAGAGATAAAGTAGTAATTCACAATGTCTTCTATCAGGAGCAAAGACAGAATTGGTATTTATCTCTCCTCCTGCTCCCATATCGCAGAAGTCTAATCTTCTCATCACCAGAAATAAAGGTTTATCTGTTCCCATATCCCAAGCCTGCACTGTCACTTCCTCCATGGCTCTTTCAGAACGTCCCTCTGACCACCTCCACAGATCAGGAGGAGCATGGTTACAAATCATTCCTGGCCCCTGAACTAAGGGAAGTGAAATCACCATGTCCAAAAAGCACATGGAGAAGGACAGCCACTGAGTGTCCTTACCTTCAAATCCCAGCAGCTTCCTCCTCCTCTTTCTAGATTATCCCTTGCACCTGCAAGTCAGAAGGGATTAAGAAGTCTAAGGTAGTACTATCCTCCTCTTTACAAACAAATACCTGCGTTTGCCTGACAGCTCTTTGCCTTGTAGGGGCTCCTCAGTAAGGGTTACATCAGCCCTCAGAAGCAGCAGATCAGACACAGAGATAACAAAATACCATGTAAATTATATGCTTGCTTCCATGTGATGCTCAAACCACCTCTGCAGTACAGTCCATGCCTTGAACTTAGGTCAGGTTAGCCTGAGCTAACTCCAGCAGCAAGTTCAGCCTGATGCTGAAACACCTTTCCTGGAAGTTTAGGAAATTCTTGGTGAGTACCTCAGGCTCCTGTGCTCTTGGCAAAGCCAGCTAATTTAAAGTTAACTTTGGGTACACCCCGATGCACAGTCACAGCAGCAGCTGTCTAAGAGTAGAAAAACCAGATATAATTTGTCTTTCCTGGTCCAATACCCGACTGCTTTGTATTTTGTTACTACATAACTGATGAAAAATGAATACAAAATATTCCAGTACTATCTGAAAGCATTTCATATATAATACACATCTGCACAATTCATGTGAAACAAAGCTTTAAGTACCTATTACAAAGATTCAAGAGAAGCTGGAATTAAATGCAAAAGTTCCAACACAGATCTCTGAGAGGCTTTATATCAGTTTTCTATTGATATTAGCGTATTACTCCCAATTTACATCAGTGTAAGGAAGAACTCATACACACCCAAAGACTATAAAAACACCAAGTCCATAATGCAGGAAAAGAAAGAGCAAATTATATTAACAGAGGAATCCATTAAGCTGCATATATAATTCCTGAATTTGCAGCACCCCCACATCATAAAATGCTGCACTTATTTTTATTACAAAGTACTTTTTAACCAACAAAAATTTGCTTATTAAACTAAACTAGAGGTTTGAAGACTAAAATCTGGCAGATTAGTCCTGAGAGAAAATTTCACATTTCACAAGTGATTTGAGATTTACCCTTGATAATCTTTAGTATTGAGGCTTTTACTGGACTGTACCCTAAATTCTAAACTCAGAGCTTTATAAATTTTACCGGTTTTTAGTCTATTTAGAGTTGTCAGCTCTATTGGACTACAACAGTCCTGTCTCCACATACAAAACAGAAAAGCTAGCAGTTGTCTCATATACAATAAAATGCAGTGAATTACTACAGAAAGAAAAATAAATTGAAAAAGGAACAGCATGATTCATGTCAATTTTGTCCAAAAGGCGTTTTCCATCATCATTAGAACATCATGCTAAAGTTTTTGGAACCTTCCTTAGTGCTCTTTCTACTGTCTACCATAATGTGTCCCACAACCCTTTTTTGCCTCATACCAAAGCAAAAACGAAATAGAGAAAGTGACACAGTCAATGCTATCATCCCATTTCATGCTTCCACAAACACACAAAACTGGCTTCAGTGAGTGGTAGAAGTTTCAGTCAATAACTCAACTGAGCATTGTAATTTATCTGGGCTAAAAGTAAAAAGATATTATGTATTTGTACTTGGTGAATTTTTAATCCATTCCCTGCAGCTGTTACTTCCAGCATCTTTAGATTTGCTTACTAAGAACACTACTTGACGTTCTATACAACAAATGTTTCCACATAGTAAACATTTGGCTCAACATTTTAAATATGGGGAACTCATTTCAAATAACAAATATGTATATGACAAGAACAAAAACTGTTCATAAGCATTCTTGTAATCGTAGGCAAGAGCAGCTGTCCCATACTATGTACTATGAATTATTCTCATGTAATACATAAAGAGATATTGCTGAAAGTTTGTCCCAGCTGGCAGCCCAGGCCTGAATTTGCAGTGCAAGATTCATCTCTCAACAGACTGAAGCTGAATAACAAATATAGAGTTTAAACTTACAGAAAAAAAAATATCTCTAGGCTCTACTCTGGAACACACATCTTATTACAGAAACACAAAAAGTGTGCTGAGACTGATATTTTAATCTGAAATTCAATATGGCCTGAGAAGACATACTTCACATTTGGGGGCTCAAATTAAATTTTAGATAGGACAAAACCTTTAACAGATATTCTCCTACAATCAATCTAAGGGCTGAAACATTTACCTGTGAACCAAGTCAAGCGGCAGTAACAACAGGATATATTCTGTGGGTTTTGTTTCTGGTTGATATACTTTGCATCCAAATCAGACATTGTGTGTGCAGAAGTATTTTGATACTGAAACTTGATGCCAATGCACACTAGTCAGTAATACTTTACCTCTTCTCAAAAGCTTCCAACCTTATGTTAATTTTGATCTATGTCATGAATAATTTGACTTATACGATCTCAACATTTCGCTGTGTATATGATGTGTGTAATGCTAGTTATCCTACCCTATGGCTTCATTCTGCAGGTATTCCTTGTAATGTCAGTTACTTCTGAATGTGATAATGCTGCCAAAACATATGGGATTACTTGCCTAGGAAATGCAGTGCTTGAAAGCAAAGTAGTGAGATAAATTAGGCTCAGAGAGATGAACAGTGCATACATAAAACATACTAAAATAATATAAACAGGCTTTGCAAAGGTGAAGTAAAGAACAGATGCAGCACACTGCTCCAGGAGACACAGCTCCCACACCCACAGCAGGGGGAAGGGGGAGCACCTTGGCCTCCGTATCACCCTCTATTCCCGAACTCTCCCCAGCCTCCTGAGCTGACACCCTGCAGTGGCAACATGTTCCCCTGCACTCCCACAGAGGGACCAGCAATATCATCCCCTAGACTAGAAACTGTTCAGCTAAACACCTAGCACACGCGGTAAACAAAATATTTGCTTCCACATAACAGCTCTCACTTTTCCAAGCTGTTAAATATCTCCCAGGGGACATTCACATCGCAAAACCTTGAGAGCAAAACAGAAGGTATGCTTAGCTCTAAAGCTACGTCTATCTGTGCAGCAGATCATTACCACCCCATGCAGTTCCTCTTAGAGCGTTTACTCTTAGGAAAAAAAAAAGAAAAAAAGACGCTGTAGTCCCTGTTCTCACCTTGCAGTAACCTTGTAACACAGTCTTATGCCCTGCACTTCTGGATCACAAAGAGCCATCTGGACTTGTGTCTTCCTCTGAGCTCTGTCCCTGTCCTGGACAACTCACAGTTGTTAATTAGTGGCACTGTCTACAGGCAAAGTACACTGCACATCATCATTTATATTATAAATGCCTTTTCCCCCCTGACTCTCTGCTGTGTTCCCGCTGCTAAATGTCCTTAATTTCAAATTCTTTATGCTAGGCTTTGCCTTTAATAATACTTGAATGAAAAGCAATTTTAAAGCAATCCATGCTGTCAGTGGTCCCCTCAAGCAAATGTGATTTCTCTTAGCTTTGCTTTCATGTCTAGGTTAAGAAGTTTAAGGTAAGCAATTTTAAAAAAAAAGGCAAAACAATAAATGTTTAAGGTCAGTCATTGAACAACCCACAGTTTAAAAACATTTCCCCAACAACTGCCCATATGCTTGTGAGTTCCTGCAGATCATCACCTTCCACTCCAGCCTCTGTCAATCATTACAACCTTTAACTTGCAAGAAAAACTAATGCAACACATTACAAAGGGGAAGTTTTAGCAATGGGAAACAACTGAAGTGAGTTAGTAATGAAAGCAACAGCTGACTGTCAACACCTAGTGCTCTGATAATATTATATCAGCATGATGGCATCAAGGTAAATGAGCCTTTTTGAACTGAGGATTTAGGCAACCTCAAGAAATCAGCCAAATAAATCAAAAGCTCTTGCAGTCACAATCAAGAAAAATATTGAGAATTCATACTCTTACAGACAAGATCCTAGACTTGGATCCAGAAAAGCAAGTTCTAGGGTTTCTGAGGTTCTTAAGTATCTGTGGTATGTTCCTCAAATCAGTTGCTTTGGTAATGACAGGTTCTTCTGATCCATATTATCATCACCTCTTTCCTGTTTAATGGTGGGCCAATTTTAAAGGTCCTTCTGGTTTCCAGTGCTTCTGTAAAGCTCACTTGCTGGGCTAGCACTCCAACATGCAGAACACAGAGGGATCCCGGTGTCCCCAGAGGGATGCCAACTTCTCCTCCTGAAATTTTTGGAAGTCCTACTACTTGCCACTGGAAGGCATATAGGACAGTAGCAGCTCCTGTGCAGAGGGTGAGGCAACAGTCTTTCCAAAAGCAAAGTTCACTTATTCCCTCATATCCCTGATGCAAAGAAGAGGGCTCAGCAAGCCTCATTCTACAGGCCTCTCATTTTTAGTGCCCACACAAACAGTGGCCTTTCCTAGTACCTCTTTCCCCCCTATAGCATGTGCAGCCTGGGTACCTCCCACTGGGGCGAACAAATTTCAGTGCCAGCAGCAACACTGAGAAAGCTGGAACATGTTACAGAACATGTTCCAGCCCTGCTTCCAGACCTAGGAATTTGCTCCACAGATGGTGCTCCCCAGTAGAAGCAGGATGTGCTCATGTGTTCTTGAGCTTAGAGCTGCACGTGTCAGAGCCCTGGAGCAGAATCTCTGCTGCCACTGCTGGGACCTGACCTCACCTTCCTGTCAGACATGAGACTGCTTTCCCGGGGAAGATTGTAAATCCTGTTTTGTTTTGAAAGAAATTTAGTTTTTTAGACACAGAACTTGGCATCTCTCTAGAGACATAGGGAACATCCACATTATCTGCATGGTGTAATTACAGCCCAATGGGTAAGCATTAGAGAAACACTGGAAACCAAAACACCCTTTGAAATTGGTCCACCATTAAGCAGAAAAGAGAAGATAATAAGGAGAGGAGAGTCTAAATTTTTAATGCTTTCAGAAGAGAATAATTTTATTTCTCGTGCAGTCCCAAGGCAAAAAATCCAAACATTGCCAACACACTAACCCCCAGGAAGCCCCCCACATATCCTGAGTCAGGGGATAACAGCATGCCCACATTAACTCTTACTACAAAATAATAAATGAAGACATGCAAGAAAAGAGCTCTGTCGAAGTTTAAATTCCTTTCCCTTTGGCACAGACAAGTGTAATGATACAGCACTGCAAATTAAATATTCTAATGCAAATCAGGCCCATTTCTGAATGTCACAGTGACCTGAGCAGCCACTCAGAATAAAATATCACCATAGTTCCCTAAACCAAAGGAGAAGTCTAATGGTGCTCACAGCACATAGAACTGTAGAAATAGATTTTCTCCATCTCATATACAAATGCACAGCTCTTGAAATTAATTCCTCTGAAGGAAATGAGATGGCTAGCAGTTATGCAAGGAACTAATGGGAATTTTAATAAGATACCAAAAAAACAAAAAAAAACTTGTGATGGACACAGTTATTTGATATCTCTTAGACTTCATTCTGAATTTTAAATAATTAATTTTAAAAACCAAACAAACAGTAATTGGGTTTTAATAATTGAGAGAACGCGAGATAAGGAAACAATATCCAATGAAGAGAAGAGGAAATTAAGTAATGGAAATAATCTTAGAAGATCCAGATAACTTGAAATCATAGTTCAATGTATTTCATTTTTTCCTCCTGGGACTTCATACACCCTCATGTTCTTGCTTATTTTCTTCTTATGCAGGGCTTCAAGATTTTTGTGTGCTGCAGCAATATTATAGCGAGCTCTATGATCTTCAGTAGTTAACACTGCAATAGGATGAGTTTGTACTTATTAAGCAGCAGCTCTGTAAGATGTACAAATGAATTCAAAAATGCACTCCTGCAGATTATACCTGTGGCAGCTCTTTAAACAGCAAGTCACCTACCACTGCCAGCTGAGCTTTTGATGGGAAGAAGAGAGTACCTGTATACAAGCAACAAGCAGTTTTAGGCAAGCTGATTGGCAGCACTGCTTCTCTGTTATACAGCTGTGCTTGACATGCATAGGCACTGATCAGTGCAATGTTCACTGATGTCCAAGAATTAGCTTTCCTCTGTCTTCCAAGCTATTTAAGGATTTATGTTGTTTTATATGCAAGGACCATGAGATAAAAGTCAGTCTACTGTCAGCTTTTTCTAGCACGTGGAGGTCTGAGGTCTGAAAGGGTGCTGTGGATTTACAAAATTTGAAAGCTTGAATACTTCTAAACACAAAGAAATTTCACAAGAGCCTTGTATGGAGAACTCACAAGAGACCTCGAGCAATGTCTGCATTCTCTTAGAAAGAATAAGGAAATGCTTCAGCTTATGCCAAAGCCTTTGAAAAAAAAAAACAATGCAGTGTTTTCTCTATCTCTCACTGTCCTATACATTTGTTCATTTAGGCAAGTCTAATGTGAGATTCTCAGCTATGTGGTATGTCTCTGATATGACTAGGCCAGCGGCAACTGGTTCAACACAGAAATTCCTATGAATGTATCTGAAGCTCCATCAGGGCAATAAGCTCATTGATGGAGCCTTCAAGCTGCTCCCTGGGAAGGATTCTTCTCCAGAGCACTCCCAGTGATGACCAAAAGGGCCACATGCCTGAAAGTTTCCCAACTCTGCAGCGCAATTCAAACCCTAACAATTTACTCATGCTTAGCAAAGCTTTAAAAAATTACGGCCATATTTTGTTTCTGCTTTATTGTAAAGCAAAGTTAACCAAGAGCACTCCTCTCAGTCATGGGTGAATGCATGGTCTGCTGTGCTGAAAGCCAGCAAGATTATTGTGGTTATTGGACTAAGCCAAGAAGCACATACAGGAATTCAGGTGCCATAGAACTAACAGGGGCAGATATCCAGATATACCTTATCTCCTTCCTATAAACCACTGCATAATTTTTATTCTTGGAGTAGTTGTACCTCACGAAGTGTAGTATATCTTGTCTCAAGATACAGCTACAGCTCTGAGCATCAGTAGTTAAGAGACTGTCGGGAAGCAAATGAGAGTTAACTCAGTAGTTGAACTGTTTAACCAGCTGACCTTTGTTCTTTTCTCATGCCAATGCAAATCAATTGACTGACAGAATTTCTAATTTTTTACCACTGTATTTGAGAAAATAATCTGTGTTGTTCTCCTCGGGGCACACCCTAAGCTGGATTCTACCTTGCACAGCACATCTCTGCAACCCAGAAAGAGTCCTCCACTGTGCACAGGGACTTCATTTCCACTTCTCCCAACAAAAGAGAAGATGTGAGTTCTACTATTTCCCAGTACCATACACTGCAGAGAATCATCTAAAGTTGTGAAGTATTGAATCATAGTCCTTGAAAAAGCTAAAAAACTCAAATTCACTTATGTCTTCAACAGCACATACTGTTGAATATTTACAAGGATCTTCTCCCTGTGATTTACCCCCTTAAATAAAATTTTCAGGTTGTTAGTATAATGCTTATCACTGGTCACCTAACACCTGGCTATCCCAGGCATTGTTATCTGAGAGGTTAAGCAATTAAACCTATAAGAAACTGAGTCTTGAATGTCCTTTGACCTTTGGTGAGAATCACTCTTCCCCTTTAATGAGTGCTATTTTTGAAAGATCAATCAAGAGAAAAAAGTAAATGTCAGCCTCCTCCTCTCCTACAAAGTTGGGGTTACTGCTCCCCTCTGCACTACAAGAATAGCACAATCATCCAGCTGTCTCAAAGAGAAGCCTCTCAGCTTCTGCAGGAGGTAGCAGGGCTGTTTCACTCTCCAACCTCTCATTCTGGTTGGAACAGAGTCAGCAAGCAGAGCTTCTGATGGGACATCAGCATTGGCACCTCTCCTTTTCCTGTGTTTACTTGTGTGGGTCTCAGGCAGCCAGGGGGATCACCAAAAGCAGAAGCCATGAGACCTGAATACTTGGAAGACCTTTTCATACCTGCTTAGGAAGACCTGGCAGCCATCCTCCTTCCTTCACCACTGCTGCCAAGTCCATGCTGGCTGCCAGACTTACACCCTATTAAAACAAGGCTGCAGGAGGAAAAGCATTACCCACAACCACTTTGCAAGCTGTTCAGAGCCCTGCAGTGATGCTGGATCATCACCCTCACAGAGGATCTCTACAGCTCTTCACAGGGAGGATGCTTCAAAAACCTCTCTGAACTGCCCTTTTCAGGTTTTTGTCCTGCCAGAACAGCCATCAGGAGCCCTAAGAGATACACTCACAACCCCAGCAAGGCCCAGGGTTTATTCTCATTTCTGGGCATGGGTCTCCTACGTCCCTCTTGTTTTGCTTCAACCCTATTGGTATTTTCTACCCATCATATACATTTTATAGCACAGATATAAATAAGAAAAGTTATAATTCTGCTTTCTTGACAAGATCTGCCTCTTAAAGTCTCTCCTGGTAATAAGCAGAAACAGCTACTGCTGGAAAGCACTTGGGCAGAAATAACATCAGCAGCACAATGTAAATAATTGACGAAACCACTCTTTTAGATTGCATTATGCAAAGAAGAATAAATCATCAGACAAGCATTAAATATTTCATGGAAGTTATTGTAAAGTTGAAGAATCAAGTGTCCTTCTCTATCATTTTGGAGCATGGAAAAGTCATCAATACATTTAAGAACTGCCTCTCATCCCCTCTGCAGTGCTGAAGAAAATGGATTCCCTTGAATTCTGTATGCACTGTTTTCTACATCCAGATTTCTAGAAGGCTTATAGTAAGAATTTCTTTGGTGGGGGATGGGAAAAAAACACCATCACAAAAAAACATCGCAAACAAAAAAAAAACCACAAGCCACCCCCTACAGAGGCCTTAATACAGCCTCTCAAATTGGGTAGTCAGAGATTGAGGCATACAAAATTGTTAGTAATTTCTGAAAACACTGATTCACTGAGCTATTAATGAGCAGTTGCATTGCTGAGTGACTATTGAAACAAAAGACATAATTCACCTCCCTCAGTGAAAGTTATTAGCAATAAATCTATCCTCTATAGAAAGAAACAAGGCAAAACCCAACCCAACTCCCTATTTATAGTCTTGCCAAATGAACATTTAATGTGGTATCATCAGAATTAATAAATAGAAACTCATGGAGCTCATCCAGACATATAACTTGCTCTCCAAATCAGTAGTTTTTCAGGAACAATGGATGTAGTAATTGTCTTGTGATTTTTGCTATATTTTCCCTTAACATGCTGATAGATTCTCAGTAGTACCATTGACTTTCCAAAACAGAAAAGAATTCTTGCAAGAGAGATCATCTAGAACTCAAGTATAATAATTTCACTATTTATCCAGTTTACATTTATCTGTTTTAAAATGTGTCTTTGTCAGGTTTCCTTTTGTCACTCATGCTCATTACCAATAGCAAGGCTGCTGGAGCTCCAGCATTTCTTTTGAAGCTTTTCTCTCCTTGTCAGCCTTTAACTGCTGCTTGTCATCCTACACTGAAATTCCAGATCCTCCTCAGGCCTGATGAAACTAAGGCAGTGCAGTGTCTGGAGAACAAGGCAATATGGATTAGAGCAACACAATTGTCTGCTTTGCAGCACTAGGCATAGGAGGCCCAAAGTAACCACTAATTTGAATTGAGATCACTATTTGCACAGGGCCTGGACAACTTCAGTTCTAATATCTAGCCTACATTGAACAAAGTCAGTGAAAAAAGAGAGTTCTGAAAACAAGATTTTTTTTTTTTTACTGCAGCATCTCCACACAAAAACAAGATGTGACCAGCACCTAGTATTTCTGAGCTTCTGGCATTGTTTTAACTTATATAACACATGCTAAAGCCATCATTGTGGTATTTTTACTTCACTAGTAGATCAAAATAAAGCAAATTGTGGAAGTTCTCACAGGAATAAAAGTGATTTTAAAACAGAAGAGAAAATTCTGACGCCAAAGTAAATGCTTTACCTTCACATATTTCTAGAGAATTTTTGATGGCAGGAGAACTTGTGAAATTGTGCAATAAGCAGAATAATAAACTCGACAAAAGTACATGTGTGAAGCAGAGATTGTTGAGGAAAATTAGTTTAAAACACAATGGCAGTATGCATGCTTTCATACAATAACCATAGAGATTCACAGTCTAAAGCCTAGCACACAGACAAAGCCTTATTGATGCAAGTCCTCCTTAAAAGCATGAAAAGGGGATATGCCACAGTTTCTCAAAAACTCCTGCAGCTGCGTGGAATCAGAGCGCTTCAGAGGTGGCATCAAAGCATAGGCTCCAAATCTGGAACCAAGCAGAAATAAATACAGCAAACATTTCTTTAAGCCCAGGTGTCACAAAAAATATGAAAAAAAAAAAACTGCAGTCTCCCCTTCTAATACCTGAGTGAACACCTGAGCATTAAACTCTGTTAGTTCAGCAGTTACTGCTCCCATAGACATCTTCATGGCTGGATTGGGCAGATCATGGGTTCTGAGAGAGCAGGTGCTACTGATTCACCCTCATCCTAGAAATGTGTTTGACTGCACCATGTTTCCAGGTTTTCGTCGGATTCATGAATTTCCAGTGCAAGATACTGATACTAAGAAGAGTTTTTACATACAAAATCACTCACAATAACATCATGATAAACGGGCAAAGCCTTACTCCAAAGTGCTTGGTTGTTTCTTCCCTTTCTCCTAACTCGATCAGCCCTATTGCTTTCTTCCACCTGATCTTGCCCCCTACTCTTGGACAGCCTTTGCAATCGTGAAATCAACAAAATATTACATCTGCATTTCGTTATAAAGCCTGGTTGTGCCAGTTCCACTGGAGGGAATGGGTCTGGTTTTCTTCCCTTTCCAATTTAGACACAAAGAGGCAGCCAGGCACAGCCCAGGCCAGACTACACAACATCATATTTTACCTGAGCTAATGGGCTATAGCTAGTGCCACATGTGTTTTGTAGTAGGGCCAGATGCATTCAAACAAAACACATTTTGGTCTCTGGTGCTGCTTGTTTAATCAGAGTTGTTATTCTCATTTCTCCTAAAACAAATTAGTCAAAATATATTTTATCCAGTATCTAGTCAAACTATGCTATGCTGTAATCAAAATATACCAAATCAATACCTTTGAAAATTTCATTTTCTTTGTTTAGCCTATAAGAGGCTCATCAAGCTCCCCTATATCAAATCCAGTAGCCTGATTAACAAATTAATCATCATCATCACACAACATCCAGCATAGCACAACACTATTATCCTGCTTTCTTTTAGTGAGCAAAACAGAAATCCACATGAACACATAATGAAGCACAAGTGAGGTACAAAGCACTGAGCGTATTATTTGATATTATTCTGCAGAGAGCATGTGTGTTCAGCCGTCTTCCAGCCAACAAAGTGGGGTTTTTGTTCTGACTTGTTACACTATAACACAGCATAATTCTAACAGGAAACTTGAGATTAAAATAGGCAAGCAAGAAACTGGACCATTTCCCAGAATGTTCTCTGAAGGCAATCTATTCTTCTTAGCAACTAGTTAGCAACCAAGAGATGATTGCTGTGGACTTACGAATTAGCTAATAAAGCAAAAGTCTAATCAGAAACACTACTGCCAGCATTTTACTGACACAAGATCCATGTGAATACATTTTTTTAACCTCTAAAATTATTTTCATTTAGTCACAAAGTTAATAGAATAAGAAGGAATAGAAAAAGAAAAGCACAACAAAGATGGAAGAAATACAAAGTACTAAAAATCTTTCAAGGAACAAAAAGGAAAGATCAGTATTTTTTACCAGATTATTGGCTTGGCTAAATTTAAACTAGTCAGTGCCTTCTGCATTTGTGGGCACTGTAACAACTCACCCATGCAGAAAAACTGGGATAAATTCAGATCCAGTTCAAGCAAGCATAATTCTTTTTAAGTTAGAACATTCTTGTTCACTTCTTCCAAGGACAAATCCAGGCTGTTGGCCACACAAAAGCTAGAAAAAGTTAGTGATAACATTTTGAACCCTAAGATCTTACATTCTACTCCAGCTTTTTAGACAAGTGGCAGTGCTGTCACAGAAAAATGTTAATTGAGCCATGTAATCCAAGGCAGAAGATCAAAGGAATCACCACAGGAATAAAATACCTTTATGCAGATGTTATAACACCTCTACTACCCTCCATTATTGCACTCCATACACTGGAGCAGCAAAGGCCAGGATGTCAGCCCAGAAACCCTGACCCTGAGTTAAAATGGGACAAATACTTGAGATTTCTAGGTAGACCAGATATTAGTCTCTGATACAAGGAAAATTTCAAAATAGTTTCAAATACCGGTGACAAAATTCAAGTGCCTAATCAAATAGTCTTAAGTCTAAAGAATGTCAGGTACTCTCTTAATTATTTTTATCTAGCATGCCAGCATCCCAAGAAGTACCAGAAACTATATTTGAAGATTTCTTTCACTGTTTCTTCCTCCCATGTGAAAAATAGAAAAATGATTACTGACAAGCAAGACTATGGGATCAAACCCAGAGAGTTCAAGGAAGTCCAGATTTTAGGCTAACCAAACTTTGACACACCCCTATATGTGTGTTTTCCCACAGTTCATAACATACAGTGACCACAAACTGATAAATCATTCTGCATTAAGTTTCAGGGAGGTTATGCAAGCTTAGAGACTTTTGAGGAACTCTACCACATGTTTATTCAGTTTTAATAGGTGGTTGAATAACAGTCATTGCAAACCCAACATTTCTCTTTTGGTCTTTCAAAGTATTGTGATTTTAACTACTTCCTCTCAGCTTCGTCTTAAAATGGATGATTAGTTTAGACTGTTACATACACAACCTGATATATCTGCTACTTGCATCCCTTTGGATACCAAATACTGTAATTAAAAAAGGTATCATTTATTCTAGCATAATTACTTCTGTTTTATTTCCACTAAGAACAAACATGAGGCTTCCAGGATGTTATTATTTCTTCTAGATTCACTAAGATATCAGATAGTGTCTATTAACAGTCCTAAATTACCAGGTAGGATGTCAATAGCTACATATTTCATTCATCTTCCAAAAATCTTCAAAAAATTGTACATTGATTGACAAACAGCTTAAAATTGCAAAACACAGCATCATTACTATAACAATGTAGGACATGAGTTTATTGGTCTGTTGACAGACTGTACTAAGTTTTGGCTAAGGTAACATGACATCAAGAAATATCACAAAGGAAAGATTTTTTCAGAAAGATGAATCCCAAGGTCAAGAGAGACTTAGTGAAGAGTTCATGGGATTCACTTTAAAAAAAAAAATAGAAAAACACCAAAAATAAAATAAATGAAAAATTTAAAAACCTTTCAGCTTGAAACTTTATCCAAAGTTGATAATTACAAGCTAAGGTCTCCACATTTTAAGTCTAATCTTAAGCCTAAGAAACTTAACAACACAAAATTCTTTTAAGGATTTCGTCTGCAGTTAGGATTAACATGTTAAACCCTTCTTCTAAGCTACTACCGATTTGTGATCACTGTCAATGCTTTTAAACTAAAGCGCCAGAAAATTTATGCTCTCCAGCACCAAGCAAGCACCATTAGATCAGGAAGATAATATATATGCACAGGTATGCCAATTATTGCTATCATATAAAAAATTAGATTCCTGGTTATTTTTGCAGCAAATATGTTACCTATACTAATTTTTCCAAAGTAAATCTGGAAAAATTGTTTGATATTTTGTTTCTTACTCATTTTTTCAAAGCTCTCGTTGGTACCTCAGGATCTTTCCCATATGAGCTCATGCATTTTCAAAGGCTTCTGCAATTAGCATGATCTACATATTTAGCTAACACATTGTTTACTTGAATTCTTTTATCATTAATAAATATGTTAAGGAAAATGCACTTAACATTATTTCCAGAAGATTATTGGACATCTCTCCACAATCCAGTGCTTCTTCATTTATTGATTTTAAAGGATCCCTTTTTTGTACAAACCAATTTGGAGCTGGAATCCTCCTGAAAACCCAAATTTTTATTCAGAATTAACTGTTGTGACTACAACCTGTTTAATTTGAGTTACATAATTAATCTGTAATAAGATTCTATTGTAGAGACTACATTAAATGTTGAATCAACTGCTCTTGATGAAATTTACTCCTTATTACTTCTGGAGCTGGCCAGGGCAATCAGAGTTTTTCAAGATTACTTTAATGAATTCAAAGTTGATTAAGATCTCTGAAGTTTAGTTTTGCAAGTTGGGAGGAGAAGAGGAAGGGAAACACCAGCATCACTCATTCACCTATAAAATACATTTGAACAAGCATGGTTTTGGCAAAAAAAGCATTTGTATTTCTTCTAGGGTATGAAAACAATAAGAACATAAGAGTGAGTAAACATGCAAGAGGTATTAGGATGGCTTTTATAGCACAGAAAATAGCTAGTATGAAAACACAAGCAGACCAGGTAAAGATATGAAGGTAAAATCTAAACTGATGTACTACCAGGTTGGGGGCATCATATGTTAGGAAACTTCAAGTCTGCTCAGAAGCAAATCCATCAGACAGCAGGAAGACTGCTCTGAAACCCAGAAAATCTCATTCAGTGGATATTTCCTATGGTCCTGATATATTACAGTACTACATTCCCAATTCAAATAATGAAGACTAATGATTCACAGAGACACCTGACAGCTAGCAAAGAATAAATGATTTTAACACCTACGCTATTACATTGACTCCTTTCAGTTGTGTGTCACATGCACACACACCAGCCTTACTGAAAACAATCTGACATAACACAAAGAAAGGAATTTTACATCTAGGTGCCAGATCCTTTGTTGTAAAATTCTGTGACTTTTAATTAATAGAAAATATATGCCAAGTTTCAGAAGGCTAAATAACCAGAGTCACATTTAAATCATAGCACTTAAAAATTGATCCATTATGGACTGACCTGGCTCTGAATGTTCTTTTCCATGAACTAATTAAAATAACTTGAGTGTTTATACAGAGCAAGGCACTGGAAAAGCACTAAAAACTGTTAATCTCTCAATCCCTACAAAAAGTTGGCAAATTATCCTAATTGACTGCAGCCCCAAAGCTATGCTGGTATGTAAAGTTATAGTACAAATGTTATTCCAATAACACTGTTTAGCAGAACCACATGCCACTGGCATCATCCTGAATAATTTGAGATCAATCACACTTTGACATGATTCAGAGAAGTAGTAGAAGACGTAGCTCCTCAGGTCAAATCTCACACCTAAATATCATCCCAAGGCAAACAAAGACACAAACTGGCCTTTTATGCACCCCCCTTTTCTCTCCACTATGACACTAACCTCACACAGAAAAAGAGATCCACAGCAACAGCTGAAGGATAATCATGCCAAGATGATAAAAAACAACACTTCATACTACAAGCAGCCAAGCTATTTCATCCAGAGGCCCCTCCATGGGGAAAAGCACTCAGCCCTACAGCTTCCATGAAGCCGGTACGCCTCCAGCAGTAAAAACATCCCAGAGCACCTATAGAAGGCTTACACCAGGGAGATTACAGCTCATACAATTGCACTCACATACACCTCACTCTACTGGCCAAAGGGGAAGAACAAGCAGCCTGTCAACTTGTCTTTCAAACAGGTTGCAATTAGCCATTACCCAGACCCTAGAGGGCCTTCATGCCTTTCACTGCCTCCTCTCCATTGTGCCAGCAGAGAAAGAAGGATGAAGGTTCCTGTCTCCCTTGCTGAGCCAAGCCTAGCAAATACCCCAGAACTCTCTTCCCAGCAGCCATACAAGAGAAAGTGTACAAGAACAAAGGCTTTGTTGTGACAACTCTGTCACAGAACTGAAGTGTTAATTCTTTTTTGTATCAAAAGTAGTAAATTTCAGAACAAGGCTCTCAGACCAGACACTTGCCAGAAAACTACTGCATTTAACAACATACAAGACAATGCATTACAGCTTTCAACTATTACCCAAGAATCACAAAGAGCACAGTGCAATTGAGATGACAACGGAGCTATGGCAATGACAAAGTCTCTGCCCCAAGGACTCAATTTCTCATGGCCATAGGTGAGCCAGAAGTTTAATCTTGCACATGCAGCAGGTAGGTTTCACATGTACCCCTCCAACTGAGTAGAAACACTAAAACTTATTAGCCTCCATCCTCTGCACACAGAGATAAATTAGTAGAACTTTCTGAGATTGTAGGCAGATATATTTAGAATCAATATCCTTCTGAATTGCAGAAACAGAAATAAAAACAAGAGTGATGGCTCCCTTTGGGCAGCCTCTTACCCATCACATCAAAATGGGTTTTGCAAAAAAACAATCAAGTCTGTCATAATTTAATGGCACAGGACAAGGTCAGGGGCTTTTGTCACTAAGTAAGAGAGCCTTAAGCTGCACAAGAGATTCTCAGCAATGGAAAAATAGGGTAAAAATACTCTTCCCTTGCTCAGAGAGACTCTGCCACTGGAAATCATCTCAAACAAAACAACAAAGTAACTGCAGGGTTGAAGTTGGCCTTACCTGACAGAACATCAGAAAAAATAACCCAGTGACAATCAAGAAGGTGTCAAGATTTGATAATAACAAACCTTTACCTGCCACAAACTTTTTGAAGAAGAGAAAATTGTATATCTGACCTATCTGACACTTCTGAAATCGTGCCACGCAAGATCAGCTAAAATAAAGAAAAGAGGAATTAGTGTAGTGTAGCAGGCACTGACTGTGAGAAGTTGGGCTGAAAAGCAGAAGGCCTGGAAGTGGAGTAGCAATGGACTTTGACTCTTTAAGGTTGCCAGTGAATATAGTGAATATCAGTTCCAATACTAGGCCTGTGCAATCTTGCCACAACCCAGACATGATTGTTTCTCAAGCAAGTGCTTGAATAAAATCTTTCATGTGTGCCCCAAAACTCAGCAAAATTTCCCTCCAGATCACTGAAAAAGAGAGCAATACTAAATACTATATGTTCCTGTCACTACCTACAAATCTATTACTTATTTTGCTTATTTTGGAAAGCAGACACTTTACAGAGAAGTCATAAGCTAACACATAACATAGCAAAAATGTTTATATAGAATAGAGGAAATCACAAACTCTGAACTACCCAAAGTCCTAAAGATCAGGCCTAACTGAAAATTAACAGCTAAATTAAAGCTCCAAGTGTTTAGAATTACAACTGAAAAGTTTTAAAAGTCTTTAAAGTTCAACACATTTCCATAAGTTTGAAAAAGTATTTGTGATAACTTCGAAATGAAGAGCAAGTATTACGGAAAAACTTTCTTACCTGAAATCACAGGTTTATCACCAAAATATCAGCAGAACTTTAACTGATCAATCCTAATCACTGCAGTGATAAAAAAAAAATCACCAACTCTCATGTAATTTCACAGGAAAAGTTTCCAAATACATATATGTTGTTAGAATTGTATCTGATATCAAGGACACCAAAACAAGTTATTTAAAGCTTGTTGGAGCAGCTTGAAGTGTTCTACAACACAGGAGCTCTGCAAAGAAAAATACCGCAGGCTAAATTAAGTGATTTAATTCTTTTCTTATATGTCAAGCAAACAAAGGAAAGTGAGTTACTAATTCCCCAATATATTCTTATTTTTCCTTATTGCTCCAAACCATACCTGCCAACCTCACAGGAAAGCCTGAATCATTAATTTTTGACCAGTAAAAAAGTTGTTGCAAAGAACCAATATACCAGTAATACAAGCAAAATCAATTTAGTACAAAGGACGCAGAGAGTAGGAATAATAGATAAGCGAGAAGTTGTTAAACTCAAAGTTTCACTTGTTTTCCAGACACTACCTTAAAGAAAAAGTTTTAACATAGTTTTACTGACAAATCCTGTGTTAAAGACAATTATCTATTTTTCATCCTCTGTATTTACTTGTAACTTTTAAGCTGACTTGACCTTTTCCTTTTCCCACAGAATAAATGAAACACATCCTTCCTATCACTTAGCAAAATAGTTAAGTAATCAGAAACTCAGTAGTATGTTTTTCCTGGCAAATGTGGCTGTTGACACACGGAGCTAAGTTATCCTAAGTGCATGGACAAAGCATTATGAGACATGTTCTCACATCTCTTCTCCGACCCAGGACTCTGCAAGAAGAGTTCTTAGCTACATCCCCTGATGCGTATACTCTGCTTAAAACCATGGGTTCTACAAAAATTAATCCATATACTTGTATGATGACATTATAGATCTACACAGATCCTGATCCAGTAAGGACATGCAGTTGCTTTTTCAGTGAGCAAGCTGAAATATTTTTATTTTACTCCAAGAGTTGAAAATACAGACTCAGTAAAGTTCAAGTGATGCACACAGACAGCATCTAATTCAGAAGTCCTGGTAGATATTACAGACTTACCCATTCAAACTTTTGAATAGTTGAATTGGCAGTTAATGACATAATTTAATTACATAAGTGCTTTTCACTATGCAGCTCCACAGTTTTGATCCTTAGTAGGTACCCTTAATCCAGACTTAGTGTATCTGGGAAAGACAGTCTTAGGACCATATCCCAAAGAATTTACAATGATCTTGGGCAAGTCCAATTTTAGCTAAAAATCCTGCAACAACAATTTTCTCCTTCAAACATGCTTTTTCTTTTCTATGCTAGATAGACTCTTAGGAAGCCAGAATGGAATTTTCCATCAGTGCGAGAAACATCCAAGTTCTTCCTCAAAACCTAAATCTCTTACCCAACAGCTCAACTGCCCAGTTGCGTAGATTCTGTTTGCCCAAAAATCTTCTAGAAAAGCCATGGTTTCACATATTTCACAACATACCTCAAAAAAACTGGATCTGAAGCCTTTCTGACTTTTGCGCAAAATCCACGTTTCAAAGCATCCCCCAGATTTGAGTCCTACCATGCTGCATGTATGACATCCAGCTAACACCATGTCCAGCACCTTTGGGATACGAGAGAACTGATGTACTAGGAGCACAAAACAGAAACTGTTCAAAGCTGATCGAAGAATTCCCATTGCTCTGGGAAGTCTCCTGCACCAGACTGGGAAAGCCATTTTTTCCATTCTCCTCTACAAGACAAAAGACTGGAGCAGAATAAAAGTGAGAGCTCTTGTGCACATGTGTGCCAGTGATATACCATCATGAGATGTCTAGGGATGTTTGTCTGACTTGAGCTGCACCAAAAGATTTTCCATTGAAAACTTAACAATTTATCTTTTATTTTCAAATTCAGAAATTTCCAGTGCAAAGGAGTTCTCAAGGTTTCGTGGTATTCCAGATTATGCATCTCAAATGCCCTTATATATAATTAACCACTATTTTCTGCTAGTTAAAAATAAATTGGCCATGTATTCCACTTAGAGTAGTTCAGTAGCTGTGCAATTTACATAATTTTAAATTATACAACCAATAACGTACTAATTATTGTTACTTTTCTGTTATATTTGAATTTGTAATACAACGGCCAAAGGCTTTAATTAGTATAAAGTCAAGTCTTTCAGCTGCTGGTTTAGAACATGGTATAATTATGATAAAATCAAACTACTTAGTACTTTCAAAAGGTGGTTAGGTTATATTACAGTAGATCTTTTCAAAGCTATGCTGATTTAATTGCAAGCGAACAAAACTTTATTAATATGGACATATTAAGAACCCATGTACTGTCTGGAGGGAGAAATAGATTTTATGGTTTAATACAAACTTGTGGCTACAGTACCTCAAACAGTATGTTTTTAAAATAAATTCATTTGGCACAGGAAAATGTTCGCTGTCTCAGAGATTAACATCACATTTTTCAGATCCTGAATAATCCAGAGCAGAATCCAGAGCTGATACAAGCAGCTGGTCTTGTTGTATAATATATATCCCTGGCATCTCTTCTTAAAGCTGTCCCAGGGACAGGCGCAGCTTAGCAAACAATTTTCATAACAATTATGGAGCCAAGAATTCAGTACTCCCTCTCACTCCTAGTTTCCATCTATGTTGATTGAATTCTTAAAAAGACCAAAAAATTTCAAAAACCGTATACCAGTGCATGCTCTGCAGTATTTGATGGCTCAATAGACCCATGAGAGAAGCACAGCCAAGGTCACTCTGTCAGGCAGCTGTACCTGCCAGTCCACTTTACACAAGCAGAGAGCACAAACCAATGACACAGGACAGGACCCCCAGAGAAAAGGGCTCCCATGAGTTGGGCAAACACGGTTCTCTACGTTGAGTAGAGAGTTTATTATGTTTATTTCTGTTGTTATTACTATATCCTGATTTTTTATTTCTGGATTTATACAAGCTTAAGACTATGCCATTTACACTTTGAATTTTGGCATTACCCAGATGTCCAGCCAGCTGATTACTCCTAATTTTTGTATTTTCCCCATTTCTTTGAAATTCTCTTATATTTATGCATCAAAACATGCATAAGTCTTGTGCCTCTCTCTCTGTACATAAACTCCGCTACATTTGGCTGGTAAGGCAAAGATGTTTTTCTCTGCAAGAACAGCCAAAATTGTTTTTTCCTTTAAGTGTTGAAACCAACTACCCCCAACAGGTTTAAAAGCTCAGAGACAAGGCAGGAAGGTTTTTTACATAGCAGCAATCTAACAGTTGAGTTCCTTTTAATTATTTATGTTTAAGTGAGTGGGATTTATTAGTGCTGAAACAGGTACTTTTCTTCATTTCTAAGCCACTTCTCAGCAGCAGCAATTAAAGCTGTGAAGTACTGAAATGGCTTCTAAAAACATTTTAACAAATTTTCCTAGCAAAATTTGGAACAGCTCTACCAAAACAAGCAGACAAATAGCAATCTTGTTCAGACAAGTCTTAAATATTTGTCGCCTCGCTCTGAAGTAGTCTTATAAGCCACTTGGCAACATTTATATAGTGGGAATAAACACAGATTGCAGTGCTGTTTACAGCTCTATAACCATAATGATGTAATTCCAATTTAGAAAAAGATATTAATCTGCGAAGTTAATTGCTTTTCTTGTTAGAAAGCCTTATTCTAGTCCAATGACTGTTATAAAATGGTAGTACATGCTGAAGTTAAGCCCCATCATCAACTGCAGACTCATTTAGCTAGGCGCAATGTGCAGCCAGGAATGAGGAATTTCCTTCTGCAGCACTGAAGGGAACAGAGTGTTCATTTGCCATGCATGTAAGCCTCCCAATGGCCACAAACACGTAACCTCCTAAGGAGAACTTGGTTCTCAGTAGAAGACTGAAACTACTGATATTGTGAACCATGGCACGAGACTAAAAAAGCCACACCATTAGTGTCCCTAGTCCAGCTCCATGCAATAGCAACCAATTTATTAGGTGAATATCAGAGCTGTCCCAAGTGTCATCATTGCAGCTGCTTACAGCAGTTTTAATTCAGCTTAAGACTTCCAGAGCTAAAGGTACAAACCAGGTCATATTCAAATTGATCAAAACAGCAACAATCTAATTTGTGAGTTTTTTATTTCATAAACTTCCTTGATATCATACATAAAGAATAAGCATGTAGGTGACAGGAGACCACACAGCTTGACAATTGTTAAGATTATGTTCTTTGTTACAATGTAGAAAGAACTAAGCTTCATCTTTGGAGATTATGCCTTAAAAAAAAATTCATATGTGACTTTTCTGAGCAATCCTGCTGTGCCCCTGAGGGTTAAGGAGATATATTACAAATTAGGAGGGCTAAATATTATCTTCCTAGGGGCCAAACATGTACACACTGAATGTCAGGCTGATGCCCACATAATTAGCCTCCTGGAAACAAAAGCTCTTTTTTGCTCTGCACTGCACTTCATATTTTCTTCAAGAGGTACAAATAAAGTTTAATCATCCTAAAGGGTGAAAATAAAGATTTTCAAACACTAGAGAGATACCACAGAGCTGGCTAATCTCTTCAGAGTGAAGAAGCATCTCTTCAATAATACAGCACAATTAATACTTGCCATTCTTAACATCAGTAACGTGACAACGGGAACTAACACCTTTTAGCCTCATGACTTCTTTTTTTTAATCATCTGTCCTAAAGCATTTGAGCTCTTTACTGCAAAATAATGCCAGCATCTCATCCAAGCTACACAGAAATAGTTTCTAAAAGCGAGAGTAAAAATAAATTTTCTTGGATTGCCAAGACCAAAAAAGCTCACAAAACAGGGGGCAGCCCTAGGAGTATAAAAAGAACGAAATCTTCAAGGCAGACATCCATTGGTCACCAAGAATCATCTTTTTTAAAAAATAATTTGGGTACTGAAATTTGTTTTTCTACAAGTTGCAGACATACCTCCCTAACTACCAAAGTAGGCATTTTCACTGGACATTTCTGAAAGCTCTAAAGAGTGCTTGCCCCAAAATAATGCACAGAACACATTTGCTTGAGAAAGAGGGAATGTTGCAGTAATCAAGGTCACATGTGATTTTTTTTTTCCAAAGCTGCCTAGTCTAAAGGATAGGTAGTATCACTGAGAACATCTTCAGTCTCCCAGCTATTTGGGCAGAGAAGTGCAGAATCATGAATCACAACCTCCATGAATTTTTAAAGGTCCTTTTGAAAGGAACACAGAAAATATTATCCTCTCTCTTTTTTCACAGCTGACCTTAGAGCTAAGCAAGTCCTTTGCAAGAAGGCCTTTTCTCTGACCTGTACCAATGCATTCAATGGCATTCTGGGAATTTAACATTAATCCTTGTTCAGTAAACACAGAAGATGCCCTACCCACAAAATCACAATAAGAAAACGAGATTTGTGACAGAGCAGCAACCTGGGTCTCATTAAAACCAATGGGAAATTCTGTTTTATTAATTTGAGATGCTGACCATTTAGGTGGTATGTGAGACTACGAAGATATGTAGTAATCACTTCCTCTCTCCACATCAACTTGTCACTCTGGCTTACTAGTTCAATATAACCAACACACCGCTTTCCCAAGAGTTTCTAAATAAACAAAGACTACTGAGTTTCACACTTCTTAAGCTGACTTGTAACTTGCATGCCTCGACAGTCCTCATTAAATTCTCACTTGCCCTTCTCAAATCCAATTTTAGTCTGTATCATGGCTATCCATCTGTAACAGACATAAGAGGTTCAGCTCAGCTCTACAGAATTATCAATATGTAAGAAGGAATTTAAGGAGAAAAGCAAAACTAAGAACACAAGAACATTTGATGAAGAAAAATCAGAGGGAAGTCAGGACCCTAAAAAGCGCACCATGTGCTCTCTGGAAACAAGTGTTCACACTCTTGTTATGCTGTCCAGAAATATATCCTTCTGCCATTCAGTCATTTGTGCAGAAGTACACATTTCTAGTCTAAAAACAAAATTACAGTACACAGCAAAAATGGCTTTTGTTTCTGTTAAGACCAGAAATACCTTCAGCCTCTCACACTTTACCTCCCGTACGGTTATCTGAGCTTTGGATTATATTTCCTCAAACCTTCACGTACTTTTTTACCAAGTGGAGTATGATATTGCTAATTTGTGTCTTTATTAATCCAATTTGTCCTTCTCTTCCTATTTTCAGCAATGCGTGTGATTCATTTCAATTAGATATTATTTCTTAATGCCATTACTGTGTGCTCACACCCACTCTGAGGTAATTAGCAAAGATAACTTACTGAAAACATTAAGACACAAGGAACACAAATAAAACATTCACATCAGTGATTGAGGGAGAAAGAGTCCAAGTCTGCTTCAAGACCAGGTTTCATCACAATAACTATTATTGTGACCATTACATCATCTCTTCTCATCCTCATAGAGAAGTTATATAAAAACATAACTAACTTTATGCACTTTTAAAGGCTTAACTGTAGAGAAATCAATATTTACTTTTATTTCCAATCTCTGAGGAAATTTTTGGTCTGATATTCAAAGTCTGTAAGACACCCACCCCAAATTCAAATTACAGAAGCAAGTATCACCTTATGAATCACTGTATCCAATGCTGCACTTAAAAGGCCAATATTTTAATAGCTACAATGCTCCAATTCAATGTTCCAATTAAGTTTGCCTTCCCTTCAGTTTCTGTTATCACGTCTTTAACCAGGAGTATAGCCAACTTGCCGGCCAATATTAGATATTTTTATAAAGAGACACTGATTGTCACTAATGGCACCATTATCTTCTGTAACAGACTTGTTTATGACGCGGCCTGAAGTTAGAGAGAGATGGTGCATGTCACTGTCAGGGTATGCAGCACTAGGATGGGATTTGCACCTAGGTATAGAATATGACCTCTGGAGGTCTCGCAGCTGATTCAAATCGCCAGTGAGATAAAGTCACTCAGTGTTGACAATGAAAGTGTAAAAATTTCTCAGAATGGAGGCCCCACAATTTATTTGGGCCCTTGCTTCAGTGTTTTGACCACTCTCCTAGTAATAAAAAAAATTCTAACCCAACAAACACCTCCTACTACCCAAGTGGGCTTTCCTGTGACATAAGTCTGTTGCCTCTTGTCCTAAAGCTACACATCCACAATAATCTTCTAGTTCTGTCTTCTCACTGTTTCTGCCTGTGAGCACAGACAAGGAAAGCAATCAGGCCATTTATTAACCCATTGCAGACTGCAGTTTCAAGAGATTAATAGAGCCATTTACTAGTAGGTCAGTCAGGCTAACTGCAGACATATGATTCATGCATCCATTCAGCATTTCAGAGGGATTACAAAGGATTAAACAGCTAGACTGAAAACAGTTTCTCTCTTACCGCAGAAAGGGTCTTCTTAAGCATTAAAAAGAACTTTTGCTACAGTTTTTCCTAATTGTAGTTGCTCAATGTATACACTTCTACTCAATGACTTCTAAAACTCAAAAAAAATTTCCCAAATTTTTGCTTACAATTCATGCTTTTCTAAAGTCCTTCAAATCACACGTGAGCAGACAATCAGAAAACCTACCCACCATTGGATCCTCCACGATCCTCTTTCTCACCCTGTTAACATTTCCCAAATTCCCACTGTTACTTGCATACATCCAAATTCTTACCCATTCTTCCCAACTCCTCTCCACTTCCACTATGGGAAAACTGTGCTCAGCAGCCACAATAGTTCCCAACTGAATATGACACACATTGTCCCTTAGGCCTTTACCCACTTTTAGATACATAAGGCAACTATTCCCAAAGTTGTGCTGAACAAACCTTTATCAAGCAACCTTTGGCATTAATAGGAATACAATGATTTAGGCCAATCACAAATTTCCCATGATACATTTGCACTGTATTAACCACTATTTCAAGAATTTTTGCATTCAGTCATAATAAGTGTGGTTGTAGGTGTTTTATCTCTGATGTTTAATTAGTCCTAGTTTGTATATTTAGAGACAAAGGCAGTTGTCATGGTCAAACCAATAAATGTATTGGTCCCACATGCAAGCCAATAGTATTAACTACATTCTTTTTTTTAAAAAAAATAGGTGAAGTTGCCCTTTTAAGAGGACATCTGCATCAAAAATAGTACTGTACAATGAAAGTGTCTTCCATTCCAAATTCTCACTTCAAGATTTCCATTGTAGGAGAAGAACTGCACCTTATTTGCCACTGCTGTTACTAAGTTTCCATTTGTCTGATGGAATACTCCCACTTCAAGTGCAGTGCACATTTAGTACAGCTAATTGGACTCTGTTCTGTCTCACATAACAGCAGTAAAAATTTCTATTATAGTTCCCTTTATATTTTCCTTACTCCTCAATGAGGTTACCAATATTTATAAATATGTGCCTGAAAGTAGTATCAACTTGCTTCCTAATCAGGGTTTTTTTTAAATTTTTCTTCACTTTCCTAATTTTTTGCATTAACTACGCAAGTTCTTCTGTTCTTCAGGTCAGGCAAATTACGCTTATTTGCTTTTCTTTGGCATTTACTGCAGATTTCTGTCAGGCATCTATTACATTAAAGCAAATTTCCTACCAAAAGGTCCACGTATCTATTTTTGTAGTTAAAAAGTAATTTTCCAAAATATTTCAGTTATAAGCACTTTTCAAAAATGATATCCACTACCAGTATATTAAAAGGCCATTTTGTGCAATACAATAAACACACCTTATACATGGTGAGGAGTGAAAAGGAAGTAAAAATATCTCATTTTCTCTTGAAATTACAATAAACTCAACTTAAATTTTGTGCTTTTCTACCTATCAGTGCACTCAATTAAAAAAAATTGATCTCAATACCCAAACTCTCTCTGCAATTCCTGTTGTACAAAGAAGCTTCTTAATCACATTTAGCCTACATTCCAACCTCTATTTGTTTCTTTTTGCAAAAGGAAAGCAGCCATTTCTCAGTCCTTTTTAATTTAAAACACAGTTGAGATTCATTGGATGATTTTTGTAGATAGACCAAACTCAGAATTGCTTCAAAAGCAGGCAGACCCTGCTGTCCTTCACACCCTGCAGTGCCCCTGAAGCCTTTAGAGCAGGAGCCCACATCACGCTGAGCAGGCAGGCTGCAGAAAACGTGCAGGTGATGCACCCTGCACAGAACACAAAGCAATTGCTAGGGGTCACACAAACACAGACACAAAAACTGAGCTATACATAAAAACAGCTAATAGCATCTTAGGAAGAGTGGCAGGTTTTGGCAAAGGTCTCCAGCACTACTACACCACTGATTTTTATTTTTGTTTTATGATTTGAGCAGGCCCCTCAATAGTCAATAGTTTGACTTCCATCAAACTTCTGGTTTTGTACAGTTTCTGCTTCTAACACCTTTACCAATGCCCTTTGTAGCTTTCAGACGGGCTGTTTTTTCACTCCCTTAAAAAATGTTGATGCTCAACTTCAAGAATGCAAAAGAGCCAATTTTTGCTCCATTTGCTTTATTGAAAGATTACTCTTCAAATCAAGTAGGGATTTTGTTTTAATCAGCACAGACACTTCAAGAGCAAGTGTCAAGCTGATGGAATTGCCTGTAGCACTAGGTGAGTTATGGGAGGAAGGCACCACTCCAGATTACAGCTCCACTATAAATTCCTACCTGGGCTTGTGTCCTCTCTAAAATAGTATTAGAGGACAGAGACAGCAAAGATTGTGACTTCAGCTCCCTCCATCTTCATTACAAAGGTCTCTCATAATACTTTTTTGACATTGTCATAAGCTTCACTCTGCTCCCCTGGATGTTTCACACTTCATTATATTTTAGGTGTAACACCTTCTGGTCACAGCCTAGTTATTTGAAGGATTGCGTTGCTCTTTTTGATCTTGGAAGGCAAACTTGAACTAATCATGCACTGCCCCTCCAATTAGCAAAAGCATCAGATGAAGACATTTGTCAGCATAAATCTTATACATTGCATTATATAGCTGACAGAAAAGATCATTCAGTCTTTTATTCACTTAAACCTAAAAAGTTTGTGCCTTATTTTTTTTTATCTTTGCACCATTAGCTGGAAAATTCAAAGAGCAAACTCACAATAAGTCAGACCAAGAGCTTCAAAATGTTAACATGCTCTTTTTCATTGCAGGATTCTTGTCTGTTTTGAAGGTGAAAGATTACAACACTGAATGAGAAATGAGGGGATGAGTAAGAAGATTAAAGACAACAGTGTTGCAGCCTCCTGGTCTTCCTTGATCTGCTTGAACATGAATCTTGGAACCACAGACCTCATGACTCAGCTAAGGGACTGGGTAGCAAACAAAATATAATCTCAAGCAACCTCCCTCAAGCGGAAATCTTATTCCAAGGGTAGATTACATGAGGTAGAAAATTACTGGAAAGACTAATCCTAGCTCTCAGCACCAGTGTTAGAGAAAGCCCAGTGAAACAGAATATAGCTTAAAAAGGCAATTACCAGGCAACTTTCAGCATCACTGGGTTTGTGAGTATTTTCCCTACTGGCCAACACTTAAAAATAGGCGCCTTAAGCAGAAGCCCGACACCAAGATTAGGTCTCCTAACTTTTCTGCAGACTCAGCTAAGTCTGGAAACTCACACTGAAATGCAGGAGCTGCATAAGCTTGCTGTGGGATATATATTTTTTATATATTACGTTTGAGAGCAAAGCGTAAGGTGCAGACTAAGAAAGAAATGAAAACCTGGACCCAAATGCAAATCTTAATTTGATTTGATTGACTGAGAAATTCAGCACAACAGAAAAAAGTAGTAGATGGAGGCAGTTCAGTGCTATGACCCCTCTTCAGGGCTTATTTGAGGGTCCCACTGGCAATTTAGCCCAGGCACTGGCTCAGCACCTAGCTCTGAGCTGGGCACAGGGGATCATATGGGGAATCTCAGAGGGAACACTGGCATGACTGCCTTAACCAGCAAGCACCAAAACCACTCTGCAAATCAAACTGACAGGCAGGGAACATAGAGAAAAACAGATTAGTTCAAGAAAAAAAAAAAAAAATCTGAAGAATTTGCAAAAGCTCAAGGGTTGACACATCTAGTGTCAAGTTACTGGCCTGAAAGCTCAGCTGTTCCCACTGGCACCTAAGTACGAATTCTGAAATTACTGGGTTTTTTTTTTTAAGCAGTAGATTACTTTAAATTCGTTTCTTTAAATGTTTCCTCTTCCTCAGATGAATTCTCATGAGAAAGACTGCTCTTTCCAGAATAGTTGTCAGATGCAGGACACAAGTTCATGCATTAAAATTTTATGTGCAGCTGACACAAGCCCCTCCTGCGTCCTCCCCATAACTTATTCAATAATGTTGAAGCAAAGACCCAGTCAGATGTAACTGAAATTAATTTCATGAGATCCTTTGGATTTTTTTTCCCTTTGGAGCTTTAGAGTAATGCAAAAAATATCATTGCAGTGGATAGCTGAGAGACACCTTTTAATTTTGAAGCTGTAACCATGCAGAAATGTTTGAACTCACTTTACAATATCTGCACTTACGTGAGGACAATTTCTTGGTGCAATACTTTTTATGGCAGACAGCTGCCTATCACCACAGACTTTAAATGGGGCCCAAACCTTTAAGTTCCCTTAAAGCATTTAAAAAACCTACTTTTGAAAGCTATATGGTTAAACTTCCTAGAAGCTATTCACTTCAATCAGAATCCTATTATCCTCACCTAAGTTGCTTAGTAGTGCACAAATACTAATGTTAAAAAGTCAGATTTGGTTTAAAGACAATTCTGGACAGAGATCTGTAGGAATTAATAGACCTTATGTTCACCAGGCTTTTTTTAGTCCTTAGCCTCACTTTCCAATTCCTCTATCCAATAACCACTCAGAGATTTTAGACCAGCCAGCACAGACTGGTGTGGAGCAGCATGACAATGTATATGCACGATTTCAGGCAATTGAAATCTGATGATCAAGTATGGCAAATCTATGCCCAAATCTTCCAGTGCCATGTGCAGCAGTCCCATTCAGGCATTAGGTGACAGGCTATTGCTCACAAATCACTTCCTTCCCTTACCTCCACAGCAAGCTGGTAACCAGCTTTCCTAGCTGTCCCTCAACAATGGTATAAGGACAAATTACCTTTTAAATTCAAGCCCTCAAAAAACATTAACCTGCAACTATATTGGAAAAAGCAAGCTATGAACATACTTTCACTCCCTACAGGTCACTCCTCCTGCTTCAGATTTTGAGGACAGAAAGTGTCCCTACTAATGAAAAATGAGCTAGTCCAGAGAAGGGCAATAAAGCTGGTGAAGGGTCTGAAGTACAAGTCTAATGAGGAACAATTGAGGGAATTGGAAATGTTTAGCCTGGAGAAAAGGAGGCTCAGGGGGGATCTTATTGCTCTCCACAACTACCAGAAAGGAGGTTGTGGCCAGTCTTTTCTTCCAGGAAATATGTGACAGAACCAGAGGAAATGGCCTCAAGCTGTGTCAAAGGCCGTTTAGCCTGGATATTAGAAATAATTTCTTACTGAAAGATTGCCAGGCATTGGAACACGCTCCCCAGTAAGTGGTGGAATCACCATCCCTGGAAGTGTTGAAAATGCTTCTGGATGTTGCATTTGGAAATATGGTGACCATGGTGGTGGCTGTTATGGTTCAACCCAAAACTTCAAGGTCATTTCCAACCATAAAGATGCTATGACCGTCATTGTGTCTTTAGCCAGCTTTCTTTGCATGAAAGTGTGATTAGGACCTAGGATTCCCTGGCTGTTGTTTGTTTTCTATGTCCACAAGACATGTCAGGTTCCCTACAGCTGAGTAACTAGCCAGTGATCCAAAGAGGCTGGTGCTCAAACGCTGGGTTCCAAAGCTCAGATGACATACAGTTTTAAAAAGGTTTAAATCACATCCTTTAGGGTAAGAATAGCAAGTAGCTAAAGTAGTATATCCACCAGAGACCAAGTCCTGAGCCCACTTTGTGTTTGATCCTGGCTGATAAGCTTTACTTTTCTGACATCTGCTTTGGATGGACCAGCTCTGCCTACCCTTTAACTGGCTATTTTTACTCTCTAGTATTATTTGACTTTTTCAACAAGGCAGACATGCATACTATCTTACCTGCCAGCTGCCAATCTCCACCTCTTTTTGCTAAGTTATCTACATCAATGTCTTTTCCAGCATCCAACTTACTTTATCTCATCTTTAGTGTGACTTGTCTTCTACTTGTCACAACCTTTCTCAGGACCCAGACAAATGACCACATGCATCACACCCACCTCCTTAAATTCCCATTGCATCCAGCTTCCCTTTTGGAAGCTACACACTGAGTTTAATCACTGTAAAGTCATGCAGCTACAAAATTGAACATCATAAATATTAACTGCATACTAAAACAATGGCAAAGCAATGAAAACAATCAACCACCACTGAAATGTATTTACATTCTAGGGAATCCATTTAACTGGCAGCTTGGAAAACAGCATGCTAGTTTTCCTGTGGTTCTCTCCTTCAGAAACAACTCAATGTTCCATGTTCAGGTACCCTACAGATGGGGTTACTGATGTGCAACTGCTTCTGGCTGCTACTACCTGTCAAATTACTCACAGAGGTTATAAGATAGAAATTTCTATCAGCATAAGTTTCCCACTAGCGTACAATTCCATGCTGCTTTCCCACTCTCTTTTGGAAATAAATAGGCAACATTTATTTTTTAGGTTCTGTAGGTGTTTTAAAACTACAGCTAGTCACTAAGCTCTTGTGAAGATGAACTCACAGCAGACTTACATGGTTCTAGCAAGGTGGCAATTGAGACAGTGCTTTTATAAAAACATTTTGAAAAGGTCAGTCTTGCTACTTTATGCACAAAATTCCCACAAATAAAACATTCTAGACTCTTTAGTCATCTGTGATACATGAATAAAATGGAATTGCAAAACCTTTGCTTATAGTCTTTTCATATGGAGACAGTGTTGAGAAGAGTTCACCAATCCCATAAGCTTTTAAAGTTTAGAAAATAACCTATTTTTGCAGACTACACTATTACCTTTTCTTAGTCATATTCAAACTTCTGCTGTGAGGCATTCATAAATACTTTTTAAATTTTATACACACAACTGATGAAACAGAAGCTTAGAACTTGATCTAGACATGGCTAGCTGCAGTGAAGTCTAGATCAGATTCTTAATAAAACCAGACTTTAGCACATACAGAAGATCTTTGTTGGCTACAATACATATTTGCATTTATGCACTAAAGCTGAAGGAATTCCTTTTTCTGATCATATAAGCTTCAAAAAAAGGCTGCCTTTCATCAATTTGAATGCATTCTATATATATATAAAATTGTATATCCTGGCACCATTTGGCTAACAACAGCTTTTTAAATACCTTTTTGCATGTTGCATTCACTCAGGAGGCATCAGAAAGCCTCCTGTAGCCCTACTAAGGTGTATTAAGAGAAGAGCTAATAGAAGACTTGTAGACACAGGGGAAAAAAACTAATACAGTGTCTGAAATTAAGGGGAAAAGACACAAAAAACATAACCACCACCATCCACAAACTCCTAGGCAATAATCTCAGCTGTGATTAAAGAGGTCAAAGAAATTATATTCAGCTGTTTGCACTGTTTAAGCGGAAGTCTGAGGGTAGGAGTGGTGTGAACAAGCCACAGTCCCACAACCAGGGCAGGCCAGAAGATAGAGTGCCACAGGGACAGCCTTGAGAATCACAATTCCAATTTCTTTTCTTGTCCCACCAGGCTATGTAGCAATGTAAGCAGTGTACAGCTCATGCTCTCTGGTATCCCTATGCTCCAATCCAAGTAGTGGCATAATGGCAGCCCAGAGGAAGACCTTTATTTTTGCTTGACTCATTCCTGCTCCCAATCCATCTCTTTCTGTTATTACCCAGCTTTGAAAAAACTCTGAAGACTCTTTAATGCTAAAGATGTTTAGTCATATTTTTCTCATTAGAGTTCGGTTCTGACAAGACCCTGATGGATTTGATATTTGCCAACCAGAAATACAAATAACACAGAACCATTGCCTTGTTGACTGGATATTGCACTGTATTAAAATTCAGATACATTTTATTTTTTGGAATATGCAACCTCACTTGCAGAACCAATCTTTGCTTTTGTCCAAATGAAAAGTAGAGTCTCTAAGTATTTGAATTCTAAGTCTTCTGAATTAAAGAATATGAATGAATGATAACACAAAGATAGTGATGGAAGAAATGAGGCAGCAAAGCAACTGCCTTTGCCAGATTTTTGTTAATATGTATTATTCCAGCACACTCGTTGCGGCATGCGCATCTAAGCGTTCAAAGCAATTCTTCTCTGAGAAGAATTAAACGAAGTGAACATATCCCCACAATTAATAAGCCAAAAAGTGACTTGATGTTAGGTTTCCCCTTATTTCTCTCTAAAGCTGGTTGAAAGAGATGGCAAATGATTTCATGAGCTGGCATGCTGGAGAAAGGGCCCTTCAGAGCAGGACTGAAGGGGAAGTAACAGGGCAGCTGAAGAGTAACCTGGCCAGAGTCATGTGCTATGCTTTCAATGGTGCAGCCAAGCAGCTCCACCACTGTGCATTTCTTTGCAGTTAAGCAAGGGTTTTGGTGAGGTGCCTGAAGCCGTGAAATGGAATTTTGACATCTTTACATCTCCAGAGACCATATGCCCACATTGAGCTCACCAGCCATTGTGAGTTCTCATGGCCAAAAACCAGGGGTGTGTATGGCCTTCTCTTAACTCTTTCCTCTCAGGGATTTGCCTTCTCCTCTTTTTCTTAATCTAAGAATAATATAATTTAGAGCCCAAATTGGTGGCTGTCCTTTGCACATCTTGCAGACCCTCTTTGTGTATGTGAAAACATAAGGCCACAAGCTGGCATGAACCTAGAATTTTATAAATGTATTTCATAAATTTATAAATATTTATTAATCCTTCCTGTAAACCTAGAATTTAACTCCTCACCACATGCCTCACTGTTGAGCTGACAATACATACAACCTCAGGAAGAAAAGTAGTGACATGCATATTTAAAAGGGAAATTTACTTCCACCATCTCACCCATGCAACGCGAAGCATCATTTTTAACTGGTCTTACCTTCTCCCAGAGAGGCTCCTCCTGCCATCCCACCATTACCAAAACCTTGTTACATACACTCAAATACAGGGTTCCAAAGTGTTCTAAGGGCAAATGACACCCAATATTTAAAATGTCCTGTGGTGATTCATTTCCCAGGGAAACTTTTCACTATATTTGCCAATAAGTTCATTAAAGAGGGAACAGATGTGCAATGAATGTGAAAGAAGAAAGATTCAGATGAAAAAAATATCAGAAACAAAAAATATCAGAACATGCATATACTACTGATTTGAAATGATAAAGCTGAAAATAAACTGACCTAAAAAACAAAGGTTTGTGGAAATCACCATCACGGCCCAAAAAATAACCATGTCAAGACACACATTACATTCTGTTGATCTTTCCTCTTGCCTGACAAGCAAACATCAAGACTGCAAGTTTAAGGCTTGTAAGAAGAACATAGCGGTATGCCACACAAAGGAAAAACAGAAGCAAAAGAATTGATGAAAGCTTGAAAAATAAACAGAATAATTCAGCTATTTTTAAGAAGAATTTTTATCACAATCTTATCTAGAAGTTTGTGACTGTTCCTTCTCTCTAGAAATATGTATTGTCTTGTCCCTATGAAACTGAATGTCATCTTTTAACCCCAGCCAGCAACTGAGTCACACAACCACTTGCTCTCTCTCCCCACCCTGAGAGTGAGAGCAAGAGTCAAAAAAAGGTAAACTTGGTGGGTTTAGATAAGAACAGCTTATTAATTGAAACAAAATATAATACTATAATAATATTTGTAATGAAAATGAGAGAAAGGAATAAAACATAAAGAAAGCAAGTGAGGCACAGTTCCTGAGTAGCAATTAGCTCTCTCCCAACCAACTCCCTACAAGCTGTATCCTGATTATGTTCTTTTGTACAGAACATCCCTTTCACCAGTTCAAGCCAGCTGTCTTGGCCATGCTCCCTCACAGCTTCTTGTGAATCTTCTCACTGGCAGGCATGGGAAAATGAGGAGTCTTTAATTTAGAATAAGCACTACTTATCAACAAATGAAACATCAGTGTTATCCACATTGTTCTCACACTAAATCCAAAACACGGCACTGTACCAGCTACTGGGAGGAAGATTCCTGACCTCAGCTGAAACCAGACCACTCAAAGGAGGAAGAAGTCAAGGTAAGCCTGCCACTCTAAGGAGCTCTAGTCCCCAGAATATTCTTTGTTAACTTGGGTAAATCAGCACTAGGAAATCCTTCCAAACCCCTCCCAGAATGCTGGTTGCACTCAGCCTCTCAGGGATGGAATGCTGCTCCAAGGTGCAATGCAGCTGTGTATAGTAGGGCAGCTGGGACAGGCTGGGTCCCATAGTTGGGTTAAGACTCACAATCCCCTTCTGTGTGGCTCAGAAAACCTAATGTATCCTGGATTACATTAAAGTGTGACCAGCCAGCCAAGGAACACTCTTCTGCCTCTCTACTCTGCTCTCCTCAAACCCCATCTGCAGTGCTGCATCCAGCTCTGGAGTCCCCAGCATGAAAATGACTTGGACCTGTTGGAACAAGTTCAGAGGAGGTTCTTTAGGATCCTCAGAGAGCTAAAGCACCTTTCCTTTGGAGAAAGGCTGAGAGAGTTGGTGTAGTTCAGCCCAGAGAAGGCTCTGGGGAGACCTTTCAGCAGCACCTAAGGGACTCCCACATGAGAGCTGGAGAGGGACTTTTTACAAGAGCATGTAGAGATGGGACAAGGAGGAGAGGCTTCAAACTAAAAAGAGTAGGTTTAAATTAGATACTATGAAAAAATTCTTTACTGTGACTATGGCGAAGCACTGGAATAAGTTACCCAGAGAAACTGCGGATGGCTCACCCCTTCAAGTGTTGAAGGTCATATTGGATGGGGCTTTAAGCAACCTGGTCTAGTGAAAGGTGTCCCTTTTGATGAAGGGGGGTTGAAATTGAATGGTCTTTAAGTTTTCCTTCAACCTAAACCATTCTACAACTCCTCCATTGTAGTTTCTTATTGATAGAAACCAACTCAAACCTCTGAAATCTTCTGACTATGCATACTCATAAAAGACTAATTTGATTATTAAAATAATAGTTAAACAGTAAGAAAACAAAACAGACTATTTCAGTTGGAAGAAAACTACAGCAACCATCTAGTACTAACTGCCAGAGCAATCCAGGCTGACCACAGTTTAAAGATTTTTAAGGTCATTTCCCAAATGCCTCACACACTGACAGGCTTGGGCATTGACCACCTCTCTAGGAAGCCTGTTATGGTGTTTGACCACCCTCTCCATAAAGAAGCGCTTGCCAATGCCAAGCCTAAACCTCCCTTGGCTCAGCTTTGAACCATTTCCATATATCCTGTCAGTGGATACCAGGGAGAAGAGATCAGCAGCTCCCTCTCCCCTTCCCCTCCTCAGGAAGCTGTGGAAAGCAGTAAGGTCACCCCTCAGCCTCCTTTGCTCCAAACAAGCCCAAAATCCTCAGCTACTCCCCTTAAAACAATGCTTAGAGCCCTTTCACAGGCTTTGTTGCCCTCTTCTGGACATATGGAAGAAAGTCCATGGGATTGACATGCAGAAACACAGTGATCTCAAACACACCCATACACCCTTTAACAATTTTTCTTAATTTGACAAAGCTCTGGAATGGAGCAACTACCAGCTTCTAGAATCTTGACCTTGAAAGCATAAATCAAAACTTACTCTGGAATTATAATATCAATCTAGGTTACACTGTATTTATCAGAACTGCACAATTAGAACAGTACAGTACTGTACTGTCCTCTCAGAGCTCCAGTTCTACTGAAAGCTCATTTTGTATTCAGCTTGAGGTTTTTTTGTTTTGTTTTACATCTCTCCTCTGGCTATACTAAATCTTCTCTTCAAGGTCAATTTGCTTTCTCAACAATAACTAATTTAGCATCACAATGCCACAGTGAGCCATGCAAAAATTACCTTCTCTATACTTCAGATTAGGATTCAGAATCACAAAGAAACTTTCCCATGTTCTCACAGAGAGTCATCAGGGAACACAAACCATGCATCTTCAGCCCCATTACCTGCAAGACCACACCATCCATTTTAGAGTCAAGAATACTTCTGCATTTACTTCACTCATGAAACACATTAAATTATTGTATTATTTTTAATAATCTTATTCTCCTTCTTGATTTCTATCACTTAATTTCTAATCATCTTACTTTGAAGTACAATTATTTTTAATTAAGCATGTTCCATAAGGTATTTTTATGGATTTGATTTTCTATTGTCTAAAAGGTCCCAAGTACCTTTCCAGACTTATTTTCCTATTTGGACATTACAATATTGTTTTCCCTATTCTTTACATCCAGTAGTATAATGAATGCTGCGGTCTTTCTTCCAAGAGATAGACTAGTAGAACAAATGTATTTATCTGGTTTTTCTGACGCTCACAGAGGCTTTGTGTTTTATGTCTCAAAATTTGACAGGGCTCAAGGGTTCAAAAGTTCCTAGGTGGGGTTCATATCTATATCCCTACAAAGAGCACAGTCATAAACCCCTTTGCTCTATAAAGTCTGGGGAAAAAAAAGTGTTTTCAATCAACTTACTCCTCTCCCCACAACAGAATCTTCTCTGGTACTGAGACCAGCATTCCGTCATTTTTATAACCACACAAAGTCAAAGTTCCAAAATGCCCTTTCCACTCTTCTTAAAGGCAATGTCTCCTCTTCTGCAATTTTTAGCTATCCTAAATAGACTTTTATCCTTACAAAGAGGTTTGTTTAATCCTCTTAAGAAACAGTTGATCATTTCTTGTTTATGTTTTCCATACCTAATACTAGAAGGCCATAGAAGCAACATAGAAGCAACATCACTGTTTCATTTATTATTTGAAAGTACTTAAATGGGGAGGGAACCACACAAAATAATCCACCCACTGGGAGAAAAAAAAATAGTTATTCCCTTAAAATTACAACAACTCAGTGCCCACTTCTCTGGAACTACATTAGGATGGATAACGACTCATGTGTGTAAGTATTATTAATTGAAACTTGCTGCCAAAAAGGAAGAATAATTAGCCCCAAAAATCCTTTTCTTGTACCATTAGTTCATTTTTTTTACATCACAAAAAGCAACAGTTCCATGTTCCTTGGGACTGTAGGAGAAAAAACAGTGATGGAGAAACTACTGACTTGTGCAATGCCCTTGTGAGTTTGACATTGTGAGAGTAACTGTTTTCTCAAAATAGAATTTAACAGTGATGGGGGGGAAGAAGATGAAAACATCCATATGACCATAAGATGAAGAGAGGCAAGGAGAGAAAAACATACAGGAAAAAAATGGTGACCTAGAAGGACAAACAGGTATAAAGATTGAACTGTTCAAGAAGAATGCTGGCTTGTCACCTACAAATTACCCAATATCATGTGCAGAACAGGCTTTTGTGCTTTAGGTGAGGAGCACTAACTTGCACTACTCCAACATGACTGCACAAAACTGTCAGAGCCCACTGTCATGATGGTAAACGTTGTTTATCATCTCCTCACAGTAAAACTCTACAAAAGTTATTTAAATATTTTAATAAAATATAATTAAAATAATAATTTTACATTATCTATTGCAATCCATTTCCTTTTTTCTTTCTAATTTATGGAACCAGTATACTCTCCTCTAAAACCTTTTTACCCTTATCCCTCAATGAAAACTCCTTTCCATCTGGCTGCGTAAAAATTTGTGAATATATATGTAAAATAATAGGTTGCCTTCATGCCCATATTTTTATTATTTATTTTAAGAGTTGTCACATTGAAATGGTGCTTTAAATCAAAAGATGGTGTATTTCTGACAACCCTTGGCTGACATATATCACCCTTTATCACATTACAGTGGACAAGAACATAGCCTGCTATGATTTATCGCTGCCAGGATTGGCATTTTGAACAATGGCTCCATGAAAACTTTCAAAAACATCACTATGTTGATTACATTTGCTTCCAGTTTTGAGGGTTTTTAAGGGCTCATTTTCCTCTCACAATCTGAAGGAAGCTAAGTATCAAGAAAGCAGAGTCTCTACCAGTAAATCAACTACCACAAATATCCACAGCTTCAGCTGTACCTAAAATTCCCAAGGGTATGCTCAATAAGAAAGTCTATAAAGATTCAGGAGTGCTTCACACCTGAAGAACTGTTATTAAACATTTTCATTTTCAAGAAGCTGTATCAAATATACAGACACACATCACTTATATTTCACAAGAATAAGTGACCAATAAGTTTTTTTACACACGTGGCCTTATTTTACACACACACACAAACACCCTTCTCCTTCCAGGTATAGAATTAATTATGAAAGAGAAACTGGAGAACTGTCATCTTCTAGAAAGACAAAAGGATGATGAAAATAAATCAACCATTCCACAGGGTATCAGTGAGGATGAAAACCCACCGATTTTGGCAAGTTCTGCCACTACAGTTCTGCCATTGTAGCTGTGAAGCACTGATTCCAGCTAAAGCAAACTAAAATGCTCTTTTTGTAGGCTTGGAATTATACAAGGTTCACGGGCTCACTTAAACACGAGACTGGAATCAGACATGTTCCTGTTTCCTATGGTATCTTATGGGAGAAATTCTTGGTGTTAAGAGCCAACAATTTGCTAACCTGGATATTCTCACTCAGAAATTTACTTCTACTGGGTAGATTCAATTCTCCATCTCTGGGATTGTATGAAAAAGTTAGCACAGAATGACTATTAGCTACACATCAATAACTGAACTGATGCTTGCCAAAATACATGTAACACAGTACCTTGACCACGTACAATAGGTGTGCAGAAGGCACTCCAATTGGATAAGCATATAAAAATACTTTCCTGGATAACCACTTGATTCAAGAAGGTAGAAGAACTTAAAGCTTTAGAAGAACTTTCTAAATCATAGAAGCACTAAAATTCCATTTTAAAGCATGTCATCGTGGATTTTCTTATGTTCATGTAATGTATTGACTTTTTAACCCACGTCAAGATTTAGGATCAAAAATAAACTCTACAACACTTTGTGGCAAGTAGTTCCTCATGGTATCTTAAATCTGACTTGCTCTTTTAATCTGTGTCTCATTCTTATAAAGGAATGAGTAGACAGGATTACTTCCTCCATGTCCCCCATGAAAGATTGGATGGAAACTATAGAGATTAAATTGACTTCTTTCTCAAGACAGGAGAAACTCTCCTCCATTTGACCATTCCTTTAGCAAAGCTATTCCACATAAATCTGAGCATCTATAATGAGCTGGATATCCATTTATGGGAAAAGCCAGTGTCTGTGAGACCTTTTCACCCCTGCTTTGTTGCAGGACAGTTTCCATTTTCTCCTGGTCATGTTTGAACTTGAGGCAGGAATCTGAAAAGGAACAGGTCATCTTGCACAAGGCATCTCTGTGTTTCAGGGCTTAATGCCAGCCTCAACTGCCATTGCTTTAGCAGTGACTCCCCAACACCTACAAACATGCTGAAAGCAGTTCCTCAGACGACAGACACAGTAAAACATTGTTCCCTTCCTTCCAGTAAGCTGAAGTCCATTTAAGCAAATTAGATTTTACTTTCAGTCCCTACCCAGGAAATATCTGATGGCATGTTATGGCCCAACAAAGAGAACTGAAAGGAAAATACTTAGCACACTATTAAAACTGCCCCACAAAAGTGTCAACACATTGAACTTCCTTTTTTACCTAAGGAATTTGCCTAATTTGAAAAGAACAAACATTCGCTTGCTTTTATTTTTTTTACACTCATTTATATGTTCTGGGGATAGTTTGTGAACAGGTACAATAATTCTCTTTGGTTCAGATCATATTTCCAAGTACACATTTGTTATATGTTTTCAAAGCCATTTTGGCCCATCAATGTCCAAATGTATTTCATAAGTGAGAAATCTCACACCTCCAAAATGTACTTGCCTATTTCCTGAACTGCTGAGAGATACCCAACTTTATTGAGAACACATACATGTGAATTGAGTCTGCCAGGATGCAAAATCTGCTATTTCAGTGAATTCCATTGAGTCAAAGCACACTAGAAATTTCAAATTCTCTGAATCCTTTTGGAATAAATTGTTTCTGTAAGAAACCACTCAAGGACCTAAAGCTGCCTCCCACAGAGAAGGGCAGAAGCCAGTAGGCTAATTCAGCAAGGCTGATCATGCAGAGATTGTTTCCTCTGCTCTAAGAGAACTCAATTGAGAACAGAAGGAAAGGCCACAACTAGACAAAAATCAAATTTCATCCCACGTAAAATCTTGAAATCTTTTAATCCATTTAAACAAGATTCAAACTGTGAACGTCCTCCAAGAAGATTCAAAACTCTTTCTGTGCAAAGATGCAGAATTAGTGTTTCAATTAAGTAGGCACAAGGGAATATAAATTAGTTCTGAGGAATGCTTCAAGCAGTGGGAGAATCTTATCTATACACAGAAATAACTGATGGGAGGGAATGAAGAAGAATGAGACAGACTCTTATGAGTGATGCCCTCTGGGAAAGGAGACAGTGGGCACAGATGGAAACACAAAGTTGAATAGAATCTGAATAAATTCTGAATAGAGCAAAGCCCTTTTTGGACCATTTGAGTGGTCAAACACAAGTTGCCCACAGAGATTGAGAGGTCCTCCCTCCCCCAGAGTTCTGCAGATATACTCCAAAGTCAATTGGGCAATGTTCTGGGCAACCTGTGGTAGCTGATCCTGCTTCAACAATAAGCTTGGAACAAACTCCAGAGGTGTCTTTCAGTCTCAACCATTCTGTGCTTCTGTAGTGAAGAGACAGAAGGACAAAGATGCCCCTGCTGTCAAAGCCACTGTTAAACTGCACAGGCAGTGTGTAGCCAAGATCTCAGTGGTGGAACAGACCCAGCACACAACTTTTATTTTATAACCCTTGTGGCCAAACAAGACCATTCTAAGCAGGGCTCAATGTCACATTGGCATGAGCACGCAGCCTTAAGTTAGCACAGGCTTGCTGGAGATCACCTGCATCTTTCTATAAAAAAATAATGGAAATATCTCTCAAAAGTCAGGTAGGAGGAAAAAAAATCATTTTCTTCCCTTCCCTTTGTGCTTGTTTTTGCTGTTGTTGTTTTTTTGCACTGGGAGTGGCTGTTTATGTTGTTTTGTTTTAATTCATCTGTCAGTAGAACCAACAAATCCGCTGCATTCCCCTGGGAGTTTCACTGGAAGGGGCTACTGGTTCAGGACTGAGAAGGCTCTAGAAGGTTTTCTTGTCCAGCTAGCTGTGGCCTCCTCAGCAGCTTCTGCTACTGCACAGCTTTATTGCATTTTTTCTGCTCTTCTGCAATTTGCTGAAGAGAATCAGCAAACATAATCAATGACTTAAAATAAGAATGAGCTAGAGCTAATATGTTTCATTCCTTCCCAAAGAGACATGAAATGGAGAAAGGCAGCTTATAATACCATATAATTTCTTAATATCTCAGACAGAAAAGGAGATATTTCTTATGGTCTGAAAATGTATTCCTTCCAAATAGTAAGGAGTAACTTGAAATAAATGTACTCCATTGATCTTTTGATGCAATTATTTCAAACACACATCTTTACCTATTTAGATATATTATTGTGAGGGTTCACTCTCTGTTATTCAGGAATCAGCCTCCAAACAGTTTTTTGACCTAAAATAAAGCTCCAAGTCCCTCGCTGGTCCTCTTTTAATATATACAGCAAGTACAGTTCCCACTCAGAGAAAATCTCAGATATAAACATTTTAGGTCCACATGTAGTTGTTCCATTGTGCTTGTAATATTTCTCAACACAAATATATTTCCAAGCAAATATAAAATAAAATTTGCATGTGATTATTAGAAGAAAGCAAACAAAAAAAAGAAAGAAAAATCAGCAGTATGCATACAAATAAAGAATGCCACTGCTCTACTTTCTGGATGACTTCAGAGCAGGAATGTTTTTGGTTTTTTCCTTCAGAAATCTATATTTAAACACCTAGATTTATGATCTAGGTGTTTAAATATAGAAACTATCACAGCATGACTAAGTCAGTTTGCATAATACAGGCAACATAGAGATTTCACTCTGGGATCCCACACCTGGCCCTACAGCCACTGGCCTCTGTTTCAAGCCTGCCATGCTTTGGAAAATTCTGTTATTTGGCCTCTCTGCAAGGGAGAGGGAAAAAAAAGACCTCACAAGTTTCCATCCTAAGCTGCCATCCACTCAGTCTTATCGACATGTAACTGTTATTTTGATGCCCAGATTGCAAAAGTAACACTAGCTTTAAATTGGCTGAAACTTGGTCTCTAATAAATGACATGTTACCCCTTAAAAATTTTAAAGATATTTTGATCTTTTTCCTTAAAACTTCCCTTAACGTTCTGCTGCTTCCCAGAAAATAAGAGATGATTGTCCTTTACAGCTGTTTACATTTATCTGCATCATATTTATTATTGCCCATACTAAATGCATACCCTAAGGACACTGACCCACTCTGCCGCATCTCACACACACACAGACACCATTTGGCAACCAGAGAAGGGTAGACAGGATTAACACTCCTCTGAAACACTGGTAACTACTGGCCAAGATTAAAAATATGAGAGGTAAAGTGTGGTAATCCTGTCAGAGGCATCAAAGCCTGTCAAGTATTAAACTAATCGTCAGCTTTTGGATCAAGAATGGGAGAGTTTGAGGCAAAGAAACTAAATAACCACTGAGCTCCAGGTGAAAGGAAGAGCCAAAAATCTTGTTGAGCAGTTGGAAGTGGAGGAGACAAAAGAGACAGAGGACTATGCAGCTTCTGTAAACCTAGCAGAAGAACAAAGTTACTGGGAGATGAGGAATGCTTTCAATGAATAATAAATGATAAGGCAAAGACAATTCTGGAGCTCACACTGCCCAACTGCAAGTCAGTTCCCTCAATCTTGTAAAGATCTGGCATTAAAAGCTCAGTTTTCCCAGTTTTTGGTATGCTACTTTACCACAAATGGTCTCTCTGGATTTGAAAGGCAACAAACCTTCCTCCAAGCTGCCCTACAACTGACCAAAAGTGAAGAGGCTGAGTGCCTGTGCCATTCCAGGCAGAACTGGCTTAGTTGCACCTATTACAGAAACCAAGTGTGCAAATTCCTATGTACACTAAGTACATAACCGGCATAAACACAGTGCCTTCAGATGTTTGGCTGTTTTCTGTGACATGAAGACCTTAATTACAATAAATAGGGTGTTTTAGGAGGAAAGGGACAGGCACTGGGTGATACAGCTTTTAGAGTCAAGACTGCAAATTCAAGTTTCATGTAAAAAAAAAAGTAGCAAATCTTTTTCCAAAAAAAGGACAGGTATTCCTTATTTTGTAGAAATTTTGTGTCATAATCAGTCAATCTAAAAAGAGTTCAGAAGGTTCCCTCCCGATTTTCCACATGCTGGGTGCCAGCACTCTGTTTTATAATTCACACTGTTCTAAAGCCTCATGCCACAAGTGAGCTCTGCATGTAATTTTAAAGTCACCTACTAAAACCTTTATATTATATGTATTGCCACAAGGGTCTCTCCCCTCGTGAAGGTGCTTTTCTGTATTCATGTGCACAAATACTTGAACATATCTATACATACTGGTTCAGAACACTTGTATGCTTTTTATTCTGTATGCTTCTCCTTGAAAGGCTGAGTCAAGCATGATGGATTAGAGTTGCTGTTAAAATACAAAGTCATTCAATGACAGTCTGATAGAGGGCATTTTCCTAAGAAAGTACTCCGTGAGCTGGCATTTTGGACCAAATAAATCAGCTAAATCATTTTCTCTAGTTTTTCCCAATGATATTTTGTTAAAACTTCTACATACCATCTTAAAAATCATCTTGATTAAATTTTGTACCTGATGCCTGAAATGGAGTAGTATTTGAGAAAAAGCAGTGGAGGGCTATGTATTTCATGGGAAAACTCTTGAATGTCATTTCTCCTAGTTAGCTATAAGCCCAGCATGATCACTCCCTTCTTTATATGCTTTGCTAATAGAAGTAGCACACGAAAAACCCAGACCAAGACAGCTGTTAGCACTATAAAACTCCTTGCTTTAAACTACCAAGATAAAGGCTTGTGGAGGCAAACTGAACTGCCAGCCAGAAATTATCTAATATGGCTTTTGGTGATTATCTGTCTGCATTGCTTTCAGCTGTTTCCAAGAATACAGAAGTGCTCTTTCATTTGCATAGATGTTCTTTTCCATTCTGTTTCAGACAAATAGCTACCAACAGTTCCTCGCTGCTTTTGGAATCAGGTCCTCAGATGTGAAGCAGCTCTTCAGCAAGGCTGACTCTCATAAGAACTACTCAAAATATTTTTTTAGCTGAAACACAATGTACCTTTTTCAATCTACAGTGGTATGCCAACATGTACCGTAATTATTGTCATTTACAGAAAGCCACAATTTGTCTGATTTTCAACAGTATTGTAGAGAGGAGGAAAATAATCCCACAAGGCAGTAGTAGTACAATATATAAAAGAATAGCACAGGACTCCAGAGTCTCTTTTTCAGAAGCTCACTGCCTTACCATTACCCATTCTGAATTTTGGTTAGTTTCCTAAAAGTATGTATTTTTCAATCACAGTTCCTCCAAAACCAGTATGGGTCATGCTTATGAAATCATGGCAATCTTCTTAAGATTCTAAACTTTCACTTTTTACTAGACCCATCAACTACAGCTGGGCTACACAAAGAGAACATCACTACAGTCAAACTATTCAATAAGGGCTTGATTTCAGAAAATTTAATTCAAATATCAGGAATATCCACATTATTAAAAAATATAATATATGACAAAGGCAGCTGTTCTCTTAATCACTCAAAGATAGCCACATATAAGTTGTAGTGGGAGTGGAGTTAAGGGGATAGAGAATTTTTTAGTCTAGGGTCCCCCCTAATCCACCAAAAAAAATTTTTGGAAAAGCAACCACATATTCATAAAGCAATCCTGCATTGCCAAATCTTTTGTGGTTAAAAAAAGGTTCTCAATAAATAAAATCCATTGAGCCCCAAATATTTTAATTTGAAACTATGTTTCTTGCAAGTATACTAGCCCTACTAGTATACTTGAAAGTATGCTTTAAGGGTAAATATATTAGAATCAGGAAGGCTCTAGGAATATGGGATTTGCAGTGATCCATTTGTTTTCATGGTACATCATCTCCCAGGGAAAAGAAAAATAAAAGAAAGAACCACAAACAAACACTCCACAAACAAACCCAGGTATCGAACAACAGTTCTCAGCATGGTCCTCTTTTCCAACCCCAAGTCAAACATTTCCCTTTCTTGAAAAGGATGTGGGCAATTGCTAACCACTGAAGTAATGAAGAGTGGCTTGAAAATGCATAAGCAAATTCAGTAATTTGAGGTGAGATGAATGCCATCATTTAAAATACGCTTTACTAAACACGTTTTAAAAACATCTAGGGCCAATTTTGAGGTCACCAAGGTAAAGACTGCAATTCAGTGCTGCACAGATAGAGCTCCTGATTTGATTTCCAGGAAACCCAAGTGCCAGGCTTCATAGGGTTTAATGGCTTTCACTGACAGCAGCTTAGTCACTGAGATGCTTGTGGCAACAGAGAGTTTTTTAAGTACCTCTTGCAGAGAATTCAGCTCCACATATTCAGTGCATGAAATACAAATATCCACTGTAATGAAGAAACACTTGGAGCAATTCAAGGAAAATGTTCTTTCACTTTAATGACATCAATTGCCTAAACAGGGAACTTTCCTCCCTCCATGAACAATTGCTGGCCACCTGACAAAGCCTCCAAGATCAATAAACTTACCTACAATTAGCTTAGAAAAATTACCTTGATATTCTTACAGACTAAAATGTGAGAATGTGAGGGGCAGCCAGGTGAGTGGATCTTAAACCTCTGCTAGGAAGACAAGATCACGACGTGATTAGCAGTGCTACAAGAATCACCAGCATTCATCACAAATCCCAGCTACCTCTTGGATGTTGAAAAAAACACAGAAAACAACTGCATGATTGATGATAATTGCCCTGATATCTTGAATGGAATAAGCAATGATCCATTCAATCTGACACCTGAAGAAACCATGTGAGACCAATGTCTCCTCCAGCTCCAAATATATGTGTGATTGCAGATCATATTCTGGCCACACTTATTTGGGCAGATATTAGAGGTTTCATTCTGTCATTAGAGATCACATTCTGGCCACACTTATTTGGACAGAGGTTACAGAAGCTCTTAAACCTTTAGCAAAGATATTATTAGAGTAGTGAGCAGTGCTACATCATCCCTTCAACAAGGGCAATGGATAAATGTTTCCTACTTTTCCCTTGAGAATAGGAGGAATACATCCTTGCTACTTTTCACTGATTTATTGTTTTAATATGAGAGATTTTTAGGACTAACCATCCCTAAAAGGGCTAGAAATCAAGTCTTCAGGGCAGGTGAGCAGAACTCACAGTAACAGAAGGGGCAAAATTCTGATGTTCTTTGCTCAGCCAGAGCCTGAAGATTTGGCTTTGACTCTCCCAGGGCTCACATCAAAGACTTTTTTTCTGCCTTCTTTGTCTCAGCTTAGCTACAAGGTAATAGACAAACTGCTGAAATCAGATTTCTTACTGGCATCATGCAACCTTTCCATTTTCCTCTCTCTGAAAAAGGAGAGTACAGCATCTATCTGTTGGTCAGTCTTTGGGTGGCCAGAGACAAGCCAGCCTTGTGGGCAGTTCAAGAAGTGTCAAATGGCCACAGGTTGAAATAAATCAGTGCCTGATAGTTTCAGTTTGGAGCAAAGCTGCCAATACAAATGGGAATTGTCACAGTATCTCTCAGGTTTGACCAGGGATCATTAAATACATTTCAGCTACTTAAAGGCAGAATGTCCAGTCAGCATTGCATTACAAGGTGCCAATATCGTGGAAGCACTCTGTATTTAATCAGCTGTCAGCAATTTGGAGTTTTCCAGAGAAAACTAGCCCTCAATTCCAAATTACCTTTCATACTGCACTGAGGGAAGATGTCCAGATCAAATGTTGTACTTTGTGTCCCGTAATGATGTATAAGAGCTTGAAGCAGGATGTAATTTAGGGATTGTATTTCTTTTTCCTCTAATTAGAAAATATTTTAGTTTCCACTTTATACTAATGCAAATGTCATTACTACAGGCCCAAGAAATTTTACTGTTGAGTATGGGCAAATGTAATGGGCTGAAGCAGAGTATCCTGGAAAAACTATGCAAATCACCATGTACCATAAATCAAGCTAATAGGCAGACTTCATCTTTCTTCCACAAAGGTCAAACATATCCTGCAGTCAGGAAGGAAAGAAAGAAAAAAAATTTTAAAAGGAAGAAAAAAAAAAAAAGAGACACTATTTCCCAGCAAGGAAATTTAATGGCAATCCATTCATAGAATCTAAGTACAAAGACACTAAATTTTTCTGGCAGATTTGTCATTGCAGATGGCATAAGTAAGAATCTTAGAAAAATCTCCCTTTGATGCTATTATATGCACATAGTCTGCCAATTTCTGGTGTCTTCACTTTGGCATTGCAACAAAAATCAGAATTTAAAGAAGGTAAAACAGACTCACACAAAACAGACAACAAAGTTCAATGCAAAGTATGTGCTAAAAAGTAGACCAAAAGGTGACTCAATCAAGATCTGTCAGTACCTACATCATGAACTAACTTCTGACAATAGATGGCCCTTTACCACAGACAAGAAAAATACAGCAAAACACCATGTCTGGGAGCTGAAGTTAGACTGATTTAAAAGAGAAATGCATTTTCCCTGAAGAAGACAAAAAATATGTTGTACCCTTTGAATTGCTTTAATTCAAAAAAACCCAAAAATACAAAAAAAAAACCTTGCCAAGAAGGCATGTTACATCTGATTTAGACAGATTTAGACAACCTTTTTAGATTGCCAAATGAAATTCAAGATAGGTATTCACAGTTGGTGATACTAAACTGTTACACACTATCTTATAGTTCCAGAATAAAAGACTCCTCATTTTCCGTGCTTTGTACAAGTTAAACATCACTTCTAAACCACACAGAATATTTTTCTTAGAGTATGATTCCTTTCACATTTTTTTAGAATAAAGCTGTAGAGACTAACCTATTTTTTTTTTTGCCTTCAGTGCTAGAAATGCCCATGCAGAGTCCAGCTTCCTCTGTAGCTGCACAGCACAAATTCATAGGTGTCCTGTTCCTTGAGCTCCCCCAAGCAAACATTCACATAATCTACAGATCTGCATAGAGTATAACCAGACTGCTATCTCTGGATATTAGTCCTGGAACCAACTGCTCTGATCCTCTCTATTTTGCCATGGGCATCATCCCTTTTATGTACTTTACAGAGAAATAGTCTTTTGTTTAGGTCAGGTTTCTCTCCTTCTTTAGCCATGGCCCATCTGCTGCCATCAAAGGTGGGAATCTTCCACATGCTCACAACTCCAAATCTCCTGAACTCAATGTCTACATTAAAAAAAAGTGAAATGTCTAGAATAGATTATAATCTATCTTGACAGAGTGTGTAGGTTCAGTGTTCTAACAGCTTGGCTATTTGCCCCTGCTGCATTCACATCTGGTTAGCCTACAGTCAAATATCACTTCAATGCTTAGGTTAAAATAATTGTATAACCTTCTTTTATTTTAAAATCCTGTCATATACAGGCTTCATCTACTGAAATCCTAAAGAAGCTGAGATATCATTGGGTGCAGATACAAAAATATACCAGACTTTCAGATTTTATACTAGCAGTTTCAGTCATTCATAAAGGGTAAATGGTAGAAATACTCTATAACTTTTTATTCCAAAAGAAAAGCAGCAATATGGGTGTCACTAGGTTGAGCTAATTAAAGACAGTTTTGAAAGTCAGGAATTGCCTTCAGTTTTCACTGAAGCCAGCGGGAGTCAGGGAGAAAAAGCCACACATCAGGACTAGATTATGCATGAATTCTCCTCTTACCTCTGTTCATGTTGTCTGACAAAACCAAACATGATTAAGTGCTATCGTTCAGAGATCAATTTTCAAATTAAGGTATTACAGAAATCTATCCCTTCCATTTCTAAGCACCAGCTATAACTATGTTACCATCAAATACATCTGCTTCTGCATAATTCTTTTTAAAGCTGGCATTGCTTAGGCTTTGCCTTCTGAGACAGCAGGCTTTCACCTTGAGTAATACCATTCTTCAGTTATTTTGTGCTTCCTTTTGGCACTGTGTTATTGTTTTTCTAGTCTCTTCATCCCTTGGATGAAGAGCTTTGAAGCAAGAGCTAATCTTTTCTCTGTGTGGCACAGTTCACAGATTAGCATGGTCCAACATTTTGTCCAAAAATCAATGTAATTTCTCAGACATGCTTTTCCTGCTTTTTTCCACTTTGAATACTTGCAACAGGGCCAAAGGAATGCATTGTCCATAGTGGAATGAAAAGGAAAATACTATTCCCTGTTGTCTCAATTTTGGAATCCATACATAATAAAAATCTAAAATAAATTACATTTTATAGACAGTTTTATGAGCCATTAAACTCTGAGAAATAATTTAATTTAAATCCTAATAAGAGGAAAGAACACATCTCATTATAAAACGCTTTCACTAACTCTAGTATTCTAAAAGCTGTACAAAGGATAAGATTCCAGTCATTGTTTCCCACAGAAATTTAGAAAGGCTACAGATTGCTCCTTATCTTCTTATGGGGAAGCAGACATAGAAGATGAGTAGAAGATGAGAATTAAGTCTAAGTACATCTGTGGCTCAGAAGGAAAGTGTGTTTTAGTAAGCTTACTAAAGGACAGGTGTTTAACAGCATTCAATATTGATTTTATTTTCATGGTCCTATGGAAGTCACTAGATTTTTTTTTTTTTACGCACTAAAACTTAACACTAAATGCTTCTAAAATTGCCTTTAAATATGCATGAAGAACTTCAAAAGGTTATTGGGAGATTCAGATGCATTAGGGTGAAGAATACAGCAGTACTGAAGTCTCATTCCGCAAAACAGTTTCAGATTTTGTATAGAATACTGTGTCATCATTTTGTTAATTTTTTTTTTCTTTTAAAATAAAGCTTTCTGGGCTGAACTTCTGGGCAAGTACCATGCTGCCCTATATCATCTCTCTTGCCTGGTTTTCTTTTTTCCTCAATTAAATTATATTCTTAATTCTCTGAGCTGCCATAAAGTGTCCTAGGGGCAGTTACACCAGAGTGTAAACTACACCAGTCTTTGGAGACATGACAGTGTCACACCACACCTTGTCTTCATAGACAAAGCCTCAAAGAGTTTAACAGGAGACAGGCTGCAATGCATCCCATCCACAGCCAAAAACTGAAAATTGTCTGTAAATACCACTTTCAACTATCACACCTACTCATAAAAAGATAGAACATGTGCATCAGTGCTGCTCCTCCTGCTCAAATATGTTTAAGCATAGTGTAGTCCTTAGTTTAACAACACACCAGGTTGCAAAAGCATGCCCAACTGAACCTATCCTTACAGGTTTGCAATCATAGGTAGGTCAGTGGGGGGCACATACCGCAGCCTGGATATTGAACATCTAATCTATTCTAAAAAGCCAAGGCTTTTGCTTTACCTATTAAACTGTCTTTATCTCAACCCATGAGTTCTCACTATTAACCTTCTGATTTTCTTCCCATCCCACCAGGGGGGAAGGAATGAACAGCTGTGCTTAGTTGTTGTCCAGGGTTAAACCATGATACTGAGGAATTATAAATACCTAAATAAATATCACTATATTCAGTAACATTGAGGACACACTGAGGAAGATTAAGAGTTTGGTTCCATGGGACTGCAAAGCACAAGCTATTGAGCAACACTGAAAAATTACTTTATTTACCAAGAATCAATCTTAAGCTAAAATATAATTCCCACTTGGAACCATGAGGTCAGTAGTATATATTTATAGAATTGTAGCCTAATTAACTACTGGTAATTAAATCTATAAATAAATAGAAAAAGAATAGATCACATTTTGTTTAATTGCCTTAATTAAAAGCTGGAAGCTAGCAAGTCAGACATATTGCCTGCTTTCAGTGAGTGAACATTGATAAAGCTTGCTATGAAGTTAATATTCTTGATTCTGGCACATTACCACGCTGTTGTTATTCATGAGGAAGAACCTCCCTTCAGCCAGCTATCATGACATTATTCACAACACATTAATCATCTTCTAGGTGCTTAACAGAAATTGCCAATTCAGCAGTTTATTTAGGTAATCTGGAACAGAGCTGTGAGGGGGAAAGAAAATCATGGCATTTCAGAGATTTTAATGCGGCAATTTTTGCCTTTAACGTACTCCCTTCAGCTATATTCCAAATGTTTAGAGGTGGGACAGCAAAAATTTGACGACACACTCTTGCATTCTTGACACCCCAAAACATAAATTATGTCAAAGCCAATTTCTCATGTCTTGGACAATCATCATTCAGTAAGTCTTAAAGAAAAACAAAGAAACTTGCAATTAACTTGAAGTTTCTGGTGTTACAACTTGAAGTCAGTTTTTGTTTGTTTTAAATGGAAAAGCTGTGCTGGATAAGGTTAGACATTACAGCAGAGCTACTGCACATCATAGCCTTTTCAGACATGCACAAAAGTACTGTTTTTATGACTTAATGTTCAAGCTGCAATGAGGCCCCAGAGATACCCAGCTGTCATGAAAACTCTGCATTTCATTATGAGAAGAGTGAAAAGCATATGAACCAGTCATTTGAAGGGTAGATACAGTGGGAAATGACTGAACACCCATTAAACAAAGGAAGAGAAAGGATCTAATGAGGCTTTGGTAGTAACGGCCACTGCAGAAGTTCATAAGAGTGAGGAGAGGAAACAACAGGTCAAGAAAAAACAGGAGGGCAATTTATTCAGCTGGCAAGCTCTGAGGTGCAACAGCTGCAAGACAGCAGCTAGAGAGGCTAAGTGTATCTCTGTTTTCCTGGCAAAATGAAAACATCTGAATTAGGGTACAGATGAAAATAAAAGCAACGCACCTGTCGATCGTAAAGCACAGCTAATAACTGTGCGTGTCACGTGCACAGTCAGGAGCCAAAGGAATACGCTGTTTTCCATGACTCATCAGCAGTGGGCACAGAGACTCTTGTAAACATCATCCAGCAGAATTTTATTCATTCTGAACTATACTTTAGGGAGTTTAGTGGACACTGTTAAAATTCTTCAAGCAGCAGAGTGGAAAATCATGCTAACAAATACCCTACCTTTGTAATAATCATCTGTGCATTGAACGTAACAGTAAGCCACAACAGGCTGTGCATCAATAGGCTATTGGCACACGCTTTTGAAGGCATTCTGAGGACCAAAACAGAAGGCTGAGTGCCTCCATCCATTGAAGAGCAGCACTAGCAGCCAACTAATGCACACCCTGGCCTAGCTAATTCTTATAGGAACAAGGCTCAATTGTTATAGGAACAAATCTCTAATTTTTGGTTCTCAGAATTAGTTCTCAAAACACCTAGTGGTAACATTCATCTCTCTAAAGACCGTGAGTAAAAGAGAAAAATAGGTGCCTTTTAAAGATATGATTTCTCTTGAGGGATGATTTTCAAAAGGTAGTATTAGTTTAGGTACTGTTATTAGAGGAAATGCTTCAGAGCCTATGCACTCAGAGCCTGAGACTGAGAAGGGCCACTCTTGGGGCAGGAGTTTTATTTGGTGGGTTATTTTCACCTCTGATAGGGAGCAAAACTCAAAGAGCTGAGCTGACTTACCCAAGGTCACAGAATAACCTAGCAACAGGACAGAGATGAACCTGATTCTCCACATAACCAATGAAAAATATAATGGAGGTTGGTCAGCATGAGTTTCCTAAACCTTTTGTAACTCTTGTGTCTTCTTCATAAAACTAGTTTCCTACTGAAACTAAACAATGAAAAAAAATTCTGGTGACGAAATAGTGATGGCTTAGTAAGCAGGGAGTACTGCTGGCAGAGACAGGAACTGCATTCACTGCAGAAACCATTAATTTTCATAATCCTTAAATTCTGACTAAAAGATTACATTTCCATTAGGCATAAAGAGCTCCTTCTTTCTGCATCTAAGCAACATAATGCAAGAACAAGATTAAAGGCAGAGGATTACAGAAAATGCAAGAGATCAAGTTATTTGCTTCAAAGACATTCATTTCAAGAAAAAAACAGCGTCTAGTTATCATTGTAACAGACTGAGTTAGTGCACATATAGACTGATGAGGTACATTTGAAAATGGAAATTTTCTGAACCCTGGGTGATTCTCCATTTTCCTACAACAGGCTGCAACAGAAACAAAACTCTATCACATACAGGCTTGGTCCAGAGCTGATAGCTTTTAACCCATCTCACCTTCTAACTGAGGACCTGAATCTGCTGGGTATCCTTTCTTCAGAGAAAAGGTTTTTCACTGAAAATAATCTCTAAAAGCAAATTTACTTTGAGAAAAGTGGGTGATTTCAAGAAAGGGATGTATCTCAGAGGCCTTTATATTCCAGGGGGGGTTTTAATGGGAAAGCTTATGCTAAAAACTGACCTGAAATTTTTTAAATAAAATCATCTATGGTAATAAGATAATATTCTTTCCTGGATATTGCATTCAAAAGAAATGAGGGAAATGTTACTGGATGAAAAATATAATTAGCAAAAGAAAATCCTAATACCAAACAAAAATAAGCACATATCAGATGATGTTTAAAGAATATTAAAGCAACTTCAGCCATCAACCACAGGACTTGAAAAAGAAACAGAACTTAAAAGCACTAGGAAAAGTTGAGTTTAAGTATTGGGAACTTCTCACCACCACAACAAACAGACAATAAGACAAGCTGCTAAGGAAAATTTTGGAATTGGTTATCAGCAACAGACTGGACATTTGTTCTTAAACAGCTTTAGAGTAAATAATTCTGCTTTGCCACAACCACAGAGCAAACCACATATCCTCTATCTCAACAACACAGTGGCATTCACATTTTCTGGAAAAATCCCTTTGCCCAGGAGTTTTCTCCTGGGAAGCTCAGAAATCTCAGAGAAAAAAGAAAACAATAATTATCTGATTTGCTTCTCCTGTGTTTTGCTCCTTTGGAATGTGTTTGCAGATTGTTTACCAACAGGTGGTTGTTTCATTGGTTTCTGCTGCGAGCTGTTTTGACTCAATGGCCAACTGGGGCCAAGCTGTGTCGAGACTAGAAAGAGTCACAAGTCTTCATTATTATCTTTTTAGCCTTCTGTAAGTATCCTTTCTATATTCTTTAGTATAGTTTAGTATAGCATTCTTTAATATAATATAGTATATTAAAATAATTAATTAGCCTTCTGACAACGTGGAGTCAGATTCATCATTCCTTCCTGCCATGAGTGTCCCAGCAAATACAATAAAACACTATACACAATTGCCTTTCCCAGAGCTCATCTACTCAATGAAGTATTTTATAAAACACTTGCTTCCTCTGTACTTAAGGAAAAAAAGGCAACCCAAGAAAAGCCTAATAAACACAAAAAAGTTGCACAGTGCCACCACCTGCACAGAAGTTTGCATTCACTCAGATCCTTCAAGCCAAAACACCAAGGACTATAATTATGCTGCTTGCTTTGAATTACACTAAGAAACTGTTCTCCTGCGTCAAGGAACACTTTGAAAGACAAGTGAAAAGCAGTCACCACTAGGCAATACTGTCGTGTTTGTTATCTCCCTTCCATGTTTCAGGCAATCTCTCCCACTACACAAGAGCACTCCCATGCATGAAGCAGCCCAGTGGTACAATTACAGCTGATTATATTCATTCAGCTCTCATCCTGAGCAGCACAGCACTGCTGGCGAGTCTCCGCTGCCCGCAGGAGTTCTCATGCAGCTGGCTAGGACAGAGGTGGTGGGACGGACTGAAGAGATGCCAAATATTCACCAGAAGATAGAACTATGTTTCTGCATCACAGCCTAATGTCTTCCAGATTTCCTTCTAACAATACTCCACCAGTCTGCTATTTGTTCATCCAACCATGCACATTCTTTAGGTTTCTGGCTGGCTACTTTTTAGGGCTTTGCCCTCTTTTGACTCCATGACAGACTACATAGTCTCTTTAGGCAGTGTGTCAAGTAAGATCTGTGAAAAAACTGTCCAGTTTTTCAGAAAAACCAGTTGCAGAAATAAAATTCATTCTGTTCCTCTCACTGGAATAATTGAACCATTACTGCAATTCACAGAACCTGATCAGATGTTCCACTCCACTGTCAATTGCATATTTCATTGCTAGCACAAGCTCAGCCCTACATCAAGCAAACTCCTCCTGACCTTGTCCAGTTTACCAGAGTCACTCCAGGGGGTGAGCAGGCTGACCACAGGTACTAGAAAAAGAAAACCCCAAGGTAGATGGGGACCACTTCCATTGCTCGGTATCACTCATAAACTTTACATAGGTAACAGAAAAGGAATAAGACAATTAAGAATTCTCATCTTGTCTTTACATTTCTAATTTCCCTTGCAGTTAATCTCTCATTTCGCTTTGTGCTTAAACAGCAAACTGAAGCTACACAGAAAGTTTTAGATGCATCTATCTATATACTATGTTGTTGAACCTGAAAAAATACCCAAATCAAAACAAAACCCCCTGAAAAGACCTTGATGTCTTTTACTTGCACTAGAAAGTTTCTCCAGCATAAAATAAAAATCCATTTCTGGGGAGGGCAAGAGGAATGCTTTTCTCCTGTGAGTGAACAGATCCACAGGCAGGGTGGAGAGGGATAGAAAATGGGTCAGCTACAAGCAGTCTTAATAAGAATAGATACTGCCTCTAATTCTGCTACAAGCTTCATTCAGTATGACATGACAGAGGAGGAATTTGGTGGGAGAGAGGTCAGCCCTCCCCCTGGGCATGAAGCCACCCAGACCCTTTGCTGGGAGAACGCAAGATAAAGGAGCTGACTTTCATTGTTTCACAACACACAGAGAATTAGCAATCGGGTAGCGATAGCATCTTGGAGTGCACCTACTGGAGATTACCATCCTTCATAGTTCTGCTTATACATCTGGTAATTCTCTTTTGGATAAATGGAAAAAGTAAGCACTTTTGAAAATACTACCAGTAAAGTGCCCCAAATTAGCCACTTTTGAGAATGGACATAGCAAGAACATCTTCCAAGAAAAACTTTCCCTAATATACAGTGCAAATCTTTCTCCCCACTGTAAAAGGGTTCATGATGAAAAAATAAATCAGCCCTGTAGAGAAGAGATTATGATGATTTAATCCCAGGCAACTGCTGCAACTCTGAAATTATAGAAGCACACTTCTGGAATGATTACCTCACTTCTTCGTCTAGCAGCGCACAGAAGTTTAATTCAAACCTGTTATATGGCTCCAGGCCTACCACTACATTCTAAAATGACACTTCCTCATCTCTAGAGTTTAAAAACCCTACAGCCTCTCTCTCTGCTGAGACAGCCTGAGGCAGGTGTAATGCAGTCCTAATTCTGCTTTAAGGCAGCATCATTCTATTCTTTTTCACTGAGCACCAGCATTCATTATTCATTCACCCACTACATGTGAAAGGACATGGAATTACTGCCTGTGAACCTTAAGGGTATCAGGGAGCAATACAAATTAAACTCTCATTAAGCTATAAGTACCAAAAGAAGTTCCGACTTTTTCCATGAACTCACCTTCTCTCCACAAAGCCTGCACACAAATTTGCACATCTTATTTTGACTGTGTCCTGGAAAGAAGGAAAGATCTGGTTTGAAAGACCTGATGCTCCTGAATTGAGGGCAGAAGGTCTCCATACAATATGTCTGCTCATTCTACTGATCTAGCTGCCTTCAGAAAAATGTCAAGGATGCTGACTTCTAGGCTTAATGACAGTATTTAAAATCTCCATTTACTGCAAGTTGATCTGTCTGAGCTCTCTTGCTGCAATTGTCCTACTCATCAGGAATCCATTGTTTCATGAAATAGAAATAGTTCTTGACCATTCCTCCCTACTTATACTGTATTTGATAAAAATCAAGTTGAGGCCCATGCTGATGAGTCACATATATAAATAAGTTCTGCAGTCACATCACAGGAGACAACAAGCAGGCAGAGAAGTACAAGTGACAGGGAAAGCATCCAGAATCAGCCTGTGCTGCCACCAAGCAGAGTCATGCACAAGCTCTAGCACATACAGTTCTCCCCCCAGCAGTCCCACGTGGGTAAATGGTGTGAAGCACACAAGCAACCTTCTCAGACAAGCCTGCGTAACTCCACTGCCCTCTTGTTACCATTTTAAATGTTTCCTCGTGATTTTCCCAGCACAAACCCTTTATTCACAGGAGATAAGCATCCTTATGGGTGCAGTGCTACAAAGCACACAGAAAAGCCACAAACATTGACAAGAACAACACCTCACAAAGCTACCAAGTTCCATTACAGTTACTAAAACAGGGATTGACAAGAATTTCACCTATGTAATACTGACACATCACTAGCAAGGAAGTGTGCCCCTGCAATTTTGCTGGCATCTCACTCAAGGAAAGAGGGGACAGGAAATTTTTTATCAAGTTAAACAACTGTCAGGTCACTTCCTGCACAAGCCTTTTCTTTGAGGTGCTCCAGGTGGGCACTTCAATGGGTTTGTTCTTATACAATCTATTTTTCTGACCATAAGCATAATCCTGACAGACTTGGACCTTGCATGCAACCAAAATGCCATGTTGGCAACTTCTGAGGCCACTTCAGTAGCTCCCAGTAAGCCCCTGAGGGAATGGATACCAGCCTTTTGTCTCTTTTCCCATATCCTCTGCTGCAACTGCCTTATTTTTGTCAGGGAGTTCAGACATACTCAGAGATACCCTTTCCAAGTAAACTTCTAAATGGGCAATGCTCTAATCTGCAGTTTAATCCTAGAAAGGAAGGTTATTATTCTCAGTAATTGAACTTTAAAAGTTTTGCCCTTGTCAAAGAACTGAATGGCAGATTCTTTCTTTCATGCCAAAGGCCAATTACAGCAAGGTTTTACTTGTACAATTTAATCCTCCTTTTACTTATACAATTTAAGCCTGCTTTATGTTTTCCATGCTGGGAATATCATTTGTTTTGATAGTTTTGTATTATGCAGTTTTTCACGGCTGGAGATTTCAAACACTGTGATTGTCCTGCCAGGAATCACACAGGGGGCTTTCCTTTAGAAATCCAGCCTCTCTGTGATTGCCCTGCCTGGACTCATATAGCTCTGTCCTGATGTGGAATGCCCTATAATTTTACTGAGCTAAGAATTTAACTCATATGTTTACTTGAGAGGAATACAGGAACACCAGCAGCAAACTATTTCACTCTGCCTTGTCCAAGTTCCAGGATGTGATTTCACCTCATTTGGTAGGGTTGGTACCAATTAGCAGGTGTTGAGGGACCTCTTTCTGAATAGGAACAGAACTGCTCAGAGGGGATTCAGCTTGCTTTTCTGAGTCAGTTTTTATGTGAAATTCTCTTACAGTCCCTCAAGCTGTAGCTCCCTTCTCAGAGCAGCCTGAATGAAGATCCTGTGTTTATGACTAAAACACATTCCCTTCTGTTCCTGACTGTGGGTGCCACCCCATCCTGGGATGTAAGGAGCACATCCCAAACAAGCTGGCTGCAGAAAAGAGTACCTGTATTGAGAGCCCTCTCTCAGCAGCATATCAACAGGCTTTACCCTACTCTCTCCTGCCAGTGCAGAGCAGCATTTTACTGAAAAGCTGCAATTTGTAGAGTTGGATGAAGTGCCTTTGCCATGGGGGATGAAGAGAAGCAGAAACCAGGGGAACAGCAGTTATTGTTGCAATGTACACCAGCTTCTGATTACTAGGGAAATGGAAACATTTTCTGAATCCAAGTAGACAGACTGTTAGGAGACTCACTTTTCAATCCCTTGCATTTTGGGAGCAAGACAAACATCTCATGGGGACAGCTCCTGCCACCAAAAAGCAATTCAAAAGGTTTCCTATGCACTTTCATTCTAGAAAATCCTACATTGTAAAAGGAGACTGCGATGATCTGCCTGCATTCACACCATGGGATGCCTCTCTACCATCTGCTCTTTGAAGATAGAGTGCTGATTTGAGCCACCTAGAGGGAATTCCCACCTAGGAAAAAAAAAGACATCTGCCCACCAGTTCAGACCTTTTCACAGTCTGCTTCACACAGACTGGACACATCTGCTTTTTTTCTGATGCAGTGCATCCATGGGAGCAGAAAACCCTGAGATTTTCCGTTTCAAATGAACTCACTAAGTCCATATAAGAAAAAGCATGCTTGGTAGCAAAATAGCAAACATTTATTCTGCAGGACAAAACTTACACTTGCTACTGCAAGTTGCAGTTAAACAAAAGATAACATGTAAAAAAAAAAATTTAAACACAACCTAAGTTAGACTTATCAGTAGGAATTCTTCTCACCTTTGGGTGACCTTCTTCTTGCTCTTCCAGAACAAAAGCTCAAACCACCACATCCCACCACAGCACACACTCAGCTTCCCTATAAGACCCTCAGGAAGACTGAAGGGTTAGATTTCACATTTAAATTCAAATTTCCAAGGCAACCTTCTGAAATCAAACAAACACCAGAGATGCCTCAAGGTGACTTCTTAGGCCCAGCCCAGCCCCTGGGTACTAGAAGGATCAGCCATTGATGGCTCTTCCGGAAATCAGCCAACTGACAGTTCAGGAGGATTTTCTTCCTGCTTCTCATTATCCCACCAGCAGCTGCCTCTGTTACCCACGCAGATATTCACAGGGAGATTCATAGAGAATTGTGGCTACCAATACATTCATACAAAATTTTGTACAAAACACATACAAGTACATTGTTGACCTCATGATTTCTGAGGGGCTGGTTGATTTTTAGACTAGTACATACAACACCTCAACTGGCACAGAGACTCAAGCTACTTTGCCAGAGGCAGTTCCCCACTTCCTTATCTTCCTATAAAATTCAAAATTCTGAGCTTGGCTACCACTTTTACTATAAGCATATCAACCTTATTCTTCATCTCCTGCATCTTCTTGCTTTTTAACATAGGTCTACCTGACAGCTGCTTTCTCTGCCTGGAGGCCTCCAAGTACTGCACTACACAGCCAGCTTGGAGTGCAGAACCTCAGGAGGAGTTTGCATGTGTGAGATAAAGCTTAACAAGAAAGAGGACTTAACCCATTACAATTTTTACAATCATTAAAGACACCATGATTTTCATACTTTTTACAGTGTGAAAATACTGTAAAACTTTTTACAGTAACTGTTTTTCTTTATCCCAAAGATTTCTTCTTCCCTTCTCAGAAAAGGTCATAAATTATGAAACAGACTTAAAACCAAATATCTGTCTACTTTCATAGCTAGTTCAAAGTAGCAACAAATTTTCTGACATGCAACCAGCAGCTCAGCATACATTTTCATTATTGACTGCAGGTGTTTAGAAACCTTGCCTGTTATGGCAGTATCATCAATTTATTGATAGCATAAACACACAACAGGACAGTTTCAGTAGGGGATAAGATAATTAAGCTATTATTTATAGTCCTTTTAAATGCAGGGTGAATTTTTGTTTCCCTTCCAACATACATGAACAAGTCTCCTGTTTAATCAGCAGTATTTTCAAAATTCTTTAGGTAGTAGTCTGTTATGCAGGGTTTCTCATCTAGCAGGCTCATGCAGATCCTGCCATCCTCAAGAGCTTTCCAGTTCTGAGTGAGGTAATGTAATGTATTCTTTTATGCTGGTCTATATCAATAAAGACTTTTGCTTTCAAGACACCCTTCAGTGTTTCCAGCACAGGAAGTTTAAGGTTTCCTGCAGAAATCTTTAAATATGGAACCTCAGAGAAAAACATTTTGGCTAAGTTTCAAATCTCTCACCTACATAATTTAATTTGCATTTTAGTAAAAAAAGCCCAATTAAATGCCATCCAGGTTACTTTGAGATATTGTACAATCCATTAGAAATCGGAAGCAGATAATGTAATCTTTAGTAGTGGTATGCATGTCATAAAATGCCTCCTAGCTGCTCTTCAACCCAGGGTCATTTTATTCAGCTATGAAACAATATCTGACAGACATCCAGAAATGCCACTTCAGTCCCAATTAATCAAGCCTTGCTCTAAAGCACCGTATGTCATTCAGAGGGGCACAGCCCCCAGGAAGCCAGGAGGTGGAGAGGGACAATCCTTCAGGGCAGCAAAAAGGGGCTCCTGGGAGGTAACATCGGGGTGCTGATACCCTCCATGGCTGTAGCCAGTGCCACTGCCCTGCCTCAACCCCTGGGCCATGCAACCCTCACAAGCACACAGCCCACGGTGCTGCTCTTTGTGCACACATTACAAGGTTACATAACTCAGGTAGTGCTGCTCAAAGACTTTCCATTTCCAGAGCATACATCAGCAGGTCCAGGATGTGCCTGCTATTATCTGTAATAGGAACATGCATGCTGGCCTGCAGCACTGAACATTCACCTCTTTCAATTATTTGTCAAATTACAAGAACATAGCTCATCACTAAGCTTAATGATTGAAAGGGACAATTTGTGCTGCTTTTCATGTAGTATATTTCCCAGCATCATGCTGCCCAGCTTCTTCTATACAGATCTGAGTGGTAATCTCTCCTACTTCACAGATGTGTGTTGCGCTGCATATTCATTTCTGATCCCAAAGGGACTCTATATGTAGAATTATGAGCACAGGTTTATTTAGACACCAAATAAAATTACGCTTTTTACAAAAACTTTACTGAAGCTCACACCATTCTTCATTGAAGACTTACATTTGAACTTCCCAGCTTTCAATTTCCTCTCATCTGTGCTGTGTCTTTGAGATTTTATGGCAAACACCTTCAAAGTTTTTGCATCTAAATCACCTTGTTCAACATTGGCTCCCCACACCTCCCAACATCTCTGAGCTATCACTAAATTACAGCAGGGAAGCGATGAAGCAGCAGATAAACACACTCACTGTTGCAAATCTTACTTTGCAACAGACCCAAGCAACACAGGGTACATGTTCTGCCCTTAGGCCAAGAAGAAAAACTAGAAAAAATATACATAATTATTTCTAAGTTTATAGTCAATGAGATAATTAAGCAGCATAACAGCCAAACAACCCCAAGAGTATATACTCTGACAGAATTATGAGCAAGTATTAGGATTTTCAAATAAGGCTATTTATCTCAAAAGGTCTTTATTTCAGGATTAGCTCATGTCATGGAAAACACTGTATATACACTTTAGAAATTTTAACTTTGGTATATTGCTGACATCTAATAATAAACAGAAGTACTTCAGTAATATTGTAAATGCATAAATGCCAGCACTTTTGAGAAAGTGGATTAAAAAAACACATAACCTTCTGTCTGAGTCAGCTCTCTTATTTTCAGAGGAAGTTTTCTTAACATTAGTCCTATGAGAAGTCAAATTCACTGCCTTCATAACACAGACAGAGCAAATCTCCTCTTTTTATCTGCCTGAAGGCACAAGAACTTTCCTAGGGGCATAAATTATGGGACAGCTGGGTTCTTTCATCGACCATCTTTCATCACAATGCCATCAGTTGAAAACTTCACCATAAACCTTTTATGCTCCAACTCTTCTTCAGTTCCCTTCTTTTCACAAGGCAAAGTGCATGACTTCTTTTAAACCTCATAATGGTTAAAGACTTTTTTCTGCTACTATAATTGCAACCTCTTGCATATCTTCCAGTCTGTTCTTTACCCATAAGAATGTTTTACCCACTCACTTGCTGAAGATCAACATTGCCTCTTCAATCTCAGACCTGTCAGTCTTTTCTAAGGCATTGTTTTATTTCATGCTGTGTTGGGAGGAAAATTCATTGCTCATTTTCCTATCTGCTCCAGTGCCTAGGGCTCTTCCCTCAGTGCTGACATCACTGTTTCTAGCACAGGGAGCTGGGCCCCAGTTAAAAGGAATTAACATAGGTCCAGATTAATTGCATTCAGGCTGGCAGTTTGTTCCTCACCTTTATCAGAGCGACAGATGAGAGTGCAGAAATGCTCTGGCACTGGGAACATCATCTCCTTTGTCCTTGCTATACACGCTGGCCTAGCGCTCAGAAACTATGACCATGTGATAGTATTTAATGGGGATTTCAATCCTGTTATCTTGCCTGGTCTGATTTGCCATAAAACACACTATTGAGGTTTCTGTTTCTCTTCTCTACCTTTAGACCCTTACCCTGCACTATTTGGAATTCTCTGCAATTCACATTTTATGAAAAAAATGTCTCCAGTGTACACTAATTTACTCTTCTGCTTAGCTAATAACAGTGGTAACTGCTGGTTCTTGGTCTTTACACAGCTGATTTGAGTAGGTGGTCCCAAAACACTGCCAGGATCTAATTTCTTTACATGCCTTAGGTAACTCAGGTATTTTTCAATAGACACAGATTTGGTTCAATTTGCATAATCAGCCAACTAAAACAACCTCCATCATTTGAAAAAGCTTGTAATATGATATTAATGCTATTTTTCACAGCAAGTAGCATCAGGCCCAGGGGACTAAAGGTTCTCTGACTTCAGAGATAGGGAGGCAAGAAGGATTTTTACTGCAAAATTCAAATGTCAGTATAAGCTTCCAGCAAGCTTCTAAATGTAGAATTTCTCTGCCTTAAACCTAAAGTTTTAGAGCTCTCCAAAACTATTTTATTCTCTCCAGATACTGGCAAAACTTATGTCCCTGTTTAGTAGATTTTCTAGAACAATTAAGGTCTTGTAATTAAACTCACTGGGCCATGATTCCCATGTCTCCTTTTTCTTTCTTGCAAGTGTATTTGTCCTTTTGAAACCTCACCTGTCCTCTATGAGTTCTCCAAATTAACAGAAAATGGATCCAATTAACCAGTTCACTGAGCACACCATGTTAAATTCATCTGTCTGCTGATTTGAATATGCTCAGATTCTCCAGAAATCCTTTAACAAGCATTGCCCTGATCTGTGACTTTCCCTTTTTTCCTGTCAGCTTTATCAGAGCTCCTGCTGTGCTCATTACTAAAGTGAACATTGAGGCAAAAATAACAGTTAAGCTCTGCAACCCTCAGAAGCTTCTCCCAAAGGACAAACTGGACATGCACTTTCATCAGCCCTAAAATTTATGCTTTCATTCTGCACCAACCTCCACAAACAGTAGATGAGGAATAAACACAACTGTTCTATACAACCCATCAGCTTGGGTTTAGTTGAATTACCAGCTTTCAAAGCCTGGTTTGCCACTATAGTGATCCTTCAATGAAATAGGAAGTACCTCATAAGGCTGCTACTGGTGAGCTGACATATAGGCCTGTTCACTGTATGAAGTCCTCAGATGGTTTCTTGGAGCTATTAATGTGATTAATTCTGGACCAGTGCTTACATATAGCTGAGATCTGTATCTTTTTCAGTTTCCTTTTTATGTACTATTTCCCAGTTTATACCTTTTCTTAGTCCAAAGGACTGATGGACCATGATTATGCTTAAATGTAAAAAATACCATCAATTTACCAAAATGCTTCACTCTTGTGATCTTATCAGCATTTGCTCACTTAAGAATGTCTTACAAACTTATTTCAAAGATAAATATATCAGAATACAAGCACAGCCATAATCTCAGTAAAGCACTGTATATCAAAAGAATAGCACTATCCTGTCTAACAAGCAATCTCATCAAAATTCTGTCAAACCATTTTGATAAAGGAGAAAAAAGTACATGAAGTATATCAAACTGTGAGTACATTTGTATTTCAAATGACAGCACATGTCCTGAACAGTATAAGCAGGAGTACTCAGTAAGCAATATATCTGTTCTGCTTACAAAAAAACCTACTGCTACTGCTTACTAAAAGCTGGATATCACAGAAACCAAGAGTCCTGTATCTGAAATCACTTCTCGTGTAACAGAAAAATTTTGCCAATAGCTTATGGAGAATTCAAATACATTTACAGTCATGCAATCACAAATTAGCTGGTCCAAAACCGATGGTTGTTAAATGAACAAGATACTGGTGCAGTAAATGGAGGAACAACTAAATGTTATAAGCACCAGCAAAGTATTTGAGCCATACAACCCTTACTCTGAAAAGCTTAATCCTTGCAGACAAGTGAACAGGAATCGAAATGCTAACGAAAAAAAGTCACATGAAATACTGACAAAATTTTGGCTTGAGTAGTTTTAGAAAAGTGTGGGAAATTATATAAATTGTACTTCTCTAACATTTTTTTTCCTCTCAGAATACCTACATTGCACTACCATCATTTTAGTCTATTTTTGGTAGTTGCAGCTACATGGAAAGCAACAGCTAAAGATTACTAAACTAACCAAAGGTAAACTCTCATATTTGAATTTAGAAACTAAGAAGACAATGTGTCCCCACGTTGTTCCTCTAGAGCACATGCTTCAGCACAAACTACTGTTTTTGTAGCTGTTCACCTCATGACACAATAGGTGCATCTACTCAGTTTGCATTTCAGTGCTGCAATGTTGAGAGTGGTCTCCTTGGAGAAAATCCTAGCAATAGGAAATCCCTACCAACTGCGGTAGAGAAGAGTTTATTTCTTGTTGTACAGAAGCATCAACTTCTCTATAATGCCAGATTCCATTTTCATGCAACACATTTTTCCAGCTTTGCAATTTATTAACAACTAAGTACTCAAATTCCCATTTCTCCAACCAACAGCCAAGTTACAGAACACAGTTATATTTCATTAATATGGCACAATATTTAACAAAAAAAATTGCGCATCAATATTTATTCTTACTCTGCATGGATGTGCTTATAGCTTTTCTAGCACAGGATTATATTAAATTTGGAGGGGCAGAGGGAGGAAGGAGGTATGTAATGGTGTTCAATGAAAAATAATAAATATCTATGAAATTAATCCCCTACTTTATATGCATATTTAGAAACAACTGTTTAAAACACTAGTTAGATTGTCATTACTCTTAATGGCCTTTGTTTATGCTTATTATCTCTTGCATATTAGCCCCCACAGTTTGTCATTATCAATGCACCATTTTACTATATTAATAAGGGACGTGAAATTCCCCTTCCTCATAACACAGAGCTCTACTTTCCCCTTTGTGTATTAGTTAACTAAACACTCTGTAAACCAGCTGCTAATCTCCTGTGACAGCGTGGCAGTCTCCCACGGGCTGGATGGGTGTGCATACAGTATGGCTAATTACACCACAGTGCTCGTGTGATGGAGGGAGAGCAAGCAGGCTTCAGAGGCTGAGCCCCCTCTGAGGCTGATGTGCTGCGATTCCTAGAGCCCTGCTGTACAGGACACCAAGTGCACAGGGTATCAGGCAATCTCCTCAGTCATACAGACACTTACATGAATTTATGACGGGGAAATTGTGATTGCTGCAGTCAGAGCTGCCGCAGTCACACACAGAAATTGCAGACAGCTACAGTGACTTGCATATTGTCAGAGATCATCTTTCTAAACTCTCTGGATAGCTTTCCTAGGTCAAGAGTTTCATTACAAAGGACAACTGTGCCAGCCCTAACTGGCAGTGCCTCTGAATGAGCATAGACAAATGCTCTCGGGAAAAGGGCGAGTTGTTTATAATCTCCCACTATTCATGGGTGCTTTACCAGCTGGCAGCAATGGATTAACATGTATGCACCGCAAACCCAGATCTTTAGTATTCACTGAGGTGAAAACAAAGGAATCAGCCATGGATTTCTGACTCCTGCATCTAAAAGTTAAATATATTTAATAGCAGCTGTGCTAACATACTGAAAGCAGCCACAGCTTCCCTCACTGCACTTGATTGTGATCAGTCCTTCAGATGCAATAACTCAGAGGTTTAATTGTTAAGAGCAATGGCTAACAAAGGGCTTCAGGTTGTGGTTTGGTTTATCTGTATAACAGATAAAGGTTAAAGCACATGGGAGAAGTGTAACAAGTGGATCTCTGTATTTTTGTACTAAAATCTATTGTTAGAAATGACAGCCACTCTCTACCAGCCCCGACACAGGGCCTGAAACACTGGAAGGAGAGCTACATTTCTTCTTAAACTCTGCCTTGGGCTCAGTGGAGGGGAAAAAAAAAATCCATCCACAGAAAATCAACATTCAAATCCCCATAGGACAGATTCAGACTCAACACAGTTCAGTCCCATCAAGGGTGGGAACTCTAATTACTGGGGGGAAAAAAAACTAACCAAAAAAGACACAGATTTGATAAGGCAGATCTTTTTGCAACACTTGACAGAAAAAAACTTAAAGCAAAGGAATCAATCTTTACATGGTACATAAATTAGCCTGTTTTCAAGAAAGAATACAGTAAGCTTTATTCTTCAATTATGCTCTTTGACAAGGCCAGTCTCCAAGGGCCATTTAGACATGGATCTCTAGTAGAAAGACATCATACTGTAGGGATAGTAAATTAATTAGGATTTTCATTGCTAAATTGCTAATTGACACAGGATAAGAATGGGAATTGCAATATACTTGTCCATATAGCAGTCTTGCAAAACAACCACAGAATGTTTTAATTACTAGTTAATTGAGAATATAGTTTTAAAATTTTGCAATAAAAGAAACCACTACTTCATGTTATTCACATATGAGAGCCTGACCACTAACCCATAGAAAATCGAACTACACCAAAAATTGCAGCATAAACAAAGATAATGTCAGGTACTCACAAAATTATAAGTAGACCCCAAAATAACAACTACATTAGCTTCAAACTCCTGAGATTTTTCACCCTGCACAACTTGGGGTATTATTTTTCATGGTGTGATAACACAGAAAGACTTAGAGGTTGAATTTTTAAGTTTCCACAATGAGAAACGCTGTTGATGAAAGAGGTCTCAGATCCCCCAGCCTTCGCCATTAGTTTTTTGCATTGCCCTCATGGGACAAGACTCTGGCCTTACAGTTACATTAGAGCTCCTGTAAGGATGATCAAATTTGCATCTCCAGTGGCCATTTCACTGGCTTCTATTTTGACACTTTCAAAGAGCTGACCAGGCATATGACTGCCAAGTGCCATTAACCCTGCTGAGCTTCAGCAGCAGCCACACAACACTGAGAGCAGCTACCCAGCACAGCCCCAGGCATTGCTCCTGCAGTTGGTCAGAGTTCTGCCATGAGCTACAGTGAGAGCAGAGTCCAGCTCCCACCTCCCATCTTCTCAGCAGAGTCCCTCTTCCCACAGGCGAAATGCAGACATTCATGCTCAGCAGCCTTCATCCCCATCTCAGGCTCTCCAGAGGTTCCTCAGCAAGGCCAAAGCTTCAGCTCTCTGAAGTCCATGGATCTGCTGAGGAGCACAATCTGAGCCCCCAGGAGCCTCCACTTGGGCTCCAGCACTGTCAGGATTCATTTCAATCCTTTTTCAAAGGCAGCCTTGTTTAAGCTGAAGGAAGGGAAACGAGGAACAACAGGGCACTGTGATCACTCCCACCTGTTTTACCTAATGCTCAACCAGGCTCAGCTGATAGAAACACCTGGAGAAGGCAGGTTGACTTGCCACTGAGCCCCTTTGCTAACAGCATTTCAACATAAATGCAATAAAACAAGCCAATGAATGCAGAAAATTTCTAAAATGATACATGGATCACCTAATTTGTCCTCATTTGCTATATATCATCATCATCATCTTTGGAAAAAATAAGCATTGAGTAAGTGCAAGGAAGATAGAAGCACAACAGGGAGCACTGAGCAGCAGAGGGAATGCAAACACTTTCATCTCATGTCAAAGAATTTTTTAACAAAACAAAATATGAAGATCAGTATTCCACAGTTCATAAGAGTTTAGCAAAATCTTCCCCTTAGCAAAATCTTCATAAATAATAGCATTAACATAATTGCAGACTATTGACAAGAAGAAATTAAGGATTGATCTGGCATGGATAAGGAAGTGCTTCTAATATTCACTGTTTGTAATTCCATGAGGCCACGCTCCCTAAAATATTAATTGGAACATATGATATAAAGGACAAAAGAACTTTTCTCCTCTCTACTGTCCATGCAAAATAACTTTCTACATCATATTCTCTGTGGTTTTAAATTAATCTGGCAGTGGTGCCCAGAGCTTCACAGCCTTCACTGATAAAAAGAAAAATAAAGGAAGTGGTCTTAAATTTGCCTTTGTTCAATTTCATCTCCAAGTATCAGCCTTTCCATATCTATGAGTTATCAAGAAGACAGAGCCAAGACTCCTTCCAGAGATGTATTGCAGGAGGATGGCAGGCCAAGGACATATAGCGAAAGAAAAAAGGGCCAAAGTACAGATAAGGCTGTGTAGTCTGTATCCTTGGAGACAACTGAACACCCTGGTCTGACTCTGCCTTGAGTGGGGTGAAGGGGACTGGAGACCTTCCTCAGTTTCCATCCCACCTAAATTATCCTATGGTCTCATTACATCTTGTTCCATTTACATTCTTTTTTCTTGCATTTGGTAAGTATCCTGTAGGCAGTGGCAGTGTAGTGACAGGGAGAGAGATATGCATAAATTTGCAAAATTCAGCTGGGAGAACCCATCTGAATGATCCATTCCATTTGTCCACCAGCCTGGTTTCTAGCTTCCCTACAGACAGCTTTGCAGCAAGGCTGACTGCTCATCTTGGTAGTCCTCTGTGGCTGAAATGAGCCCTTGTCAGGAATGAATAAGACATGTTCACTGTTCCCAACTCTCACAGCATATTTGAAGCCTGAGCCCCTAAAGGCACTGGAAATTCTTAGTGTCTATTCTTTTTTTTCCACAGAGCACATATGTAAGTCCACAAAGCTTTAACTTGTTCCAGATATAAAATATCATCAGCTCAGACCCCTTAAGACACATTCAGCATACACTGGTTTCATTTGGCATCTTAGGACTTTGGTACCTGGCTCATAAATACCTAGAGTTTGCAGTAGTGACATTTGCCATACATTTTGGGCTAGGAGACCCACCTAGCATAATATTTACAGGTAGAAATGTGAAGGAGAACAGAGAGAAGGGAAAGAAACCCAGGCAATAAGAACTATGCATAACTGCAGATAGACAGGGGAGGTATAATTCATATGCAAAATGTAACATTATAGCAACTTAATTTGGCTTTGAGTTTATAAGGTAATAAACAAGCCCTAAAAAACTCTTCTGAGAAGCATCACCACTCCCTTGAGGAGAGGTCCTGCCATTTATTTGCCACAGGACTTTATTGTGTCATAAAGCAAAAGCCCAGCGTAGCACAAGCAAAGTATTTCTTGCTCTGTAAAATGGTAATATCACACACAGCTATTTACTGCATGGTAGCCCCATTATTTTTTGTGTCCTCCCAGTGTTAGATGTTGGCATTTGAGGAAAAGAGCGTTGCTGTCCTAATTAAAGAGAAACTGCCTCTTTTCCTTTACAAAAAAGGAATTGTCCATTAGGAGCCTCTGACTGCTACACAATTTTAACATTCTGGCCACCCCATTTAGGTGCTTCCTGAGTGAGGAATAGAGAAGACAACATTACCAGTTTTCAAACTTTGATATTATTAGAAAACAAGCACATTTAATACAATAGATTAATTCAACAGCATGATCAAGTTAAGGAACTGAAGTGCTCTATTTGGGTAGGGAAACCATTTATTAAGTCAAAATCACAGTCTCAGGCAAAGATACTAAGTTATGAAGATTACATAATCAGAACAAAATTCAGCTGACTACAGGGCAGGACATGCTTGGCACACAAGCTTCTGTAAGGATTTCAGTTTTTTACAAGAGCACCATTGGGTTCATATTTTTATTAGTGTATTAGTACTGGTGTATTAATGAATGCTGTTTATATTCTAGAATCCATAATGCGGGATCCATCAGCATTGGCAGATAAGAGGGCTGTCTTTTAGCTTTAATAATGAAAATTTTCCCAAGTAAGGAACTATGATTTTAGTTCCATCTTCCTTTCACTCTCTTGCTTGTGTGTATGCACACCTTAGAAGGAGGAACAGATAACAGTTCTGTCAGCATGCAGCATAAGTTTTCATTTCAAGAAAATCTCAGATTTTGGAGGCCATACTATGGAAATAAAAGACAGGAATCAATGTGAAATTAAAGCAGAAACACAGCAAATAAGGGAAATCTGAAGAAGATTATAAAGAGTGTGCCAAAGGAACAAACACCATCACTAGGGAAGCCTGTGTTCCAGGCAACAGGCCTTGCTGGTTTCCCATATGTGCAGAACCTATGAATGACATTTCTGTTCCAAAATAGTTCAACTGAAGGAGACTACTGGACCTTTGTTCCCATAACAACAGCAACTCATTTCTCTAAATTCCATGGGCTTGGCACTGTGATGAGAAATATTCTATTCTTCCATTAAAATACTGGGTGAAGCACAGTAAGATACTAAAAACCATCTGATCAATTTACTGTTCTTCAGAAATAGTCACTTTCATTTTTCTTTGAGAAATAGTCTGTCTTGATCGATACCAGTAAATTTTCCCTGGTGCTATTATAAATTCACACAAACAAATCTGTGTAACATGGACTATGTAAGTTCATTCTCACTAATAGTCTCATGCCAGAAGATACTAAAAAATAAAGGAAAGAAGGCAATGTTATCTCCATTTCACAGACAGAAAGCCTCTCCTGAGAGAAGAGTTTCCAGTTTTCAGTTGCAAGGCCTTAGTTTTTATCTCCCCTGAAAAGTTTGCATTTTGCTTGAGCCTTTCAGCTTCCATAGCCATCCTAAACACAGAATATTAATTTTGAAACTCCAGCTTAACATCTAGTCCCAGCTATACATATTCTTTTCCTTGCAGTATCCCTGTGCCAGTAGTCTCTCAATAATTTATTCCTTTAGCTCATATCCCATCAACAAAGCCTCTGGCATATTAACTAAGAAACTGTACACCTTTTTTCAATAGGTACATAAATAACTCTTTCATGTGCAGTCATAGCAAAAAGTACATACCCTGTGCTTTATGAGCACAGAACAACTGTAAAATAGAGAAAATTTTAGCCTCATTGATGCCAGTGTCAAAACTTCTCACTGATTTCAATATGGGCAGGATTTGATCTAAGTTCTCAAATTTTCACAGGAGAATGCTTGCAGATGAGGGCTTCCAGGCTGTGTTCCCTAACCCACAGAGCCAGGTCTTTGGAGAGAACATGAAGGAGATATTCTTTTTATTTTGAAAAACTGCTTGAAATTCTTACACTTTCCTTTTGTCTTCTTCTTTCAGAAAGAGTGTGAATGACCTTCCTGTCTATACAATGCCATTTACTCTCCTGGGCAGCCAATGCCAGCAAGTCTAAAGGAGCAACTTGACTCAGGAAAGCACAGATTTTTTGACTCTTCACAAATGAGATTTTAGCTCTGCAAATTTTGAGAAGAAAGAGACCTGCATCTATGTTTCTCTAGTTTTTCCCCAAAACCACTCCAAGTTATCAGACTAACCTTTACTTGTGTCAGCAATTTACAGTTTAAGGAGTTGGGACATTGCAAGTGCAAGTGTTTTTGCACTTTGGCATTCAGGACTAGAGACGGAAGGAGAGAAAGGAACAAAATTTTTTTAAAAAATCTAGATTCTAACAAGACCTAAAAAATGTGAGAATAACTTTTATCTACAAACATGGATTTTAAAATAACATTTCATTATAGTAAGTCAAAACAGTTTGAGTCGTTATAATGGGAAGTAATGGGGCCAGATCAGATTCCTCCCTCTCCTTTCCTTCCCCTTTTTCCTCCCAGCATTTGCTTATGAATGTGAGCAAGGTATTAGGCAAAGAGACCTTCCTGTATGAGGCTAAGGAGAGTATTAAGAAATCTTAATCTCAGGAAGAGAAAATGCAGAGAAACCTGCTTCTTGGGGTGGCAAGCATGGAATGATTCACACAGAGGAGGATTAAATTCTCACAGAAATACAACACTCAAAAAGACCTCCAGAGTTTCTGAGCCTCTTTTCCTGCCACTGTATATCTTCTACTAAGAAATTTATTAAGATCCAAAGTTTTTTCCATTTTTGCTCCACCACACAGTAGGAAACTCACTATTTGGAAGGTTTGAAATCATTCTGTCTTCTAGCACCAACAGGGTCTCTGAGGCTAAAGCAGGGTTGAGAGAGAAGTGTAATATCTGCTAATGTAGTAATGAACTGTTACCACACCACCTCACAGCTTGCATTCTCTGGGCAAGCCAAGATTTTGCAGCCCCTGTTTATAAAGCTGTACTCCACTCCTCCAGCCCTTTTAAGATCTGTTCATACAGCTGGATATGGATGGCCAGCTCCCCAAGAATGGGAAAACGTCACTGGTGCCTAAAACCTATTGCAAATCTGGTGCAAACCTATTGCAGCTCCTCCTGAGCTGAGTATACCAGAAATGTGTCCTGGCCTCTCTATTAAGACCAGACTGTCGTCTCAGAAAACAAAAAGATGAGTGTGAAGAAAGAAAATCCAGCCCTGAATATGAACTCTGTAGAGAAGCTGAATACCTAACAGGCTCACAATACTTGATAGTAACTCTTAACATTTGTATTATGAAAGATTCAAGATGCCTCCCAACATCACTGCACTTTTACTAAGAGTTGGTCACAGACATCTTCAGCAAAACAAACACATTTACTGGTGTCCAGACAGATAGACACTGAGCTAGAACATGCACAAAACTACAAATTCCACATTTTTAACCAAGAAGGAAGAAAACAGTTTTAACCAACAAGGAAGAAAAAAAGTCACTTGAAGTTTTGATAATGGTGCATAGATAAGTAGGACACGCAACAAAGCAAAGCACATTTTCATGACTAAAATCTCTTGCAAGATTGATCATGTAGCTATGGCAGTAGAAATATATAAGCAAGGCTAATGAGCAGAGGTTGCATCTTCTTTAGACAATTAATACAGTGAAAAGGAATAAACCATCAGGTGCCTTTTGGGGGGTCTGAAAACACAATTAATTAAGTAAATAAAAGCCATATAACTTTTCTAAGTGGGAAAAAATATGTAAAGATAATCAGACCTACCAATCTTGGTAGTACCTCTTCAAAAGTGCAAGTAGCATCAGAAAGTAAACTCCAAACCAGCATCTATTTGCTACACAATCCTCTGTAAGGGTTTTCCTCAACAGATCCATGCTGACCATGGAATTCAAAAAGAAATATAGGGACCTGCCAGGCAGCCAAATTTATTTTGCTTCTGGGACAAGGGAAAAAAAAGGAATAGAAAACAAACACTTAGATTTGGACTAGATATAAGGAAGAAGTGATATCATCTCATTGCAGGGGTTCCATACTGTTGTCTCCTTATAGCAGAAGTTTCACACCTTCTTGGGGTTTCTCTTGGGCAGCTCTCAGAGCACTGACTCTTTCTTCTTCACAAAGCAGCCAACTGACTCCAGTTCCCCTCTCAGCCAGCCACCCCACTCTTTTACAGCACTCTTCTTCTCTTTGGTTACAGATGTGGCCTGTTAAAGCCAGGCCAGCTCCTAATCTTTGATAATTGGCCCAGCTGCAACTCCTTAGGGTAAGATTACTCTCCACACTATATTTTCTTATATTCTACCCTCCTACATAGAATTTTTTACAATGATAGTGGTGAAACACTGGAACAAGTTGCCCAGAGAAGTCATGAATGCCCCATCCTTGCAAGTTTTCAGAGGCCGGATGGGACTCTGAGCCACCTCATCTGCTCTAAGATGTCCCTGCTCATTGCAGGAGAAGTTGGAATATGTAACTTTAAACGTCCCTTCCAAACCAAAATATTCTGTGAATGTCTTTCTTTTTTTCATCTCAACACCAGTAGGAAAAGGCTCTGGGCTTGGTCTCAATTGCACCTGACACTGCAGGAAGCAAAGCACAAAATTTTTTACACATGAGCTCTGCAGCAGCAAGAAGGAGAAGGGATCTTGCAGGAGGCAGTCCATATTTTAAGATTACTTTAACACACTGTACTGCTTTCTATTCCTGGAAGGCTTTTCCCACCACTGGAAGACAAGTTTTACCATCTCTAGCTCAGGATTTGACTTCAGGTGATAGATTGTATTTCTGCCATATTTAAATATATATGTAAACTTTGTACATTTCTCCTTTGCTTACCTGAATGTTGTATGCCTTAATAAACTGCACTTTCTTAGAGAAAAGTACTGCATATTAAATCCTAACTTCATAGCTCTATTACAGACACATTTAGTGAGATCAAGATTCCTATATTCTTGTACATTCCTCTCTATATTCAGAACAATTATCATTTGAACAATGTCCACAGACACACTTTTTTACCTTTCATTGTATTGAAATCTGGGACCTGATTGTGACACCTGAGATCTATTCAAACCTTTGGTATTATTTCAACCTGATTAAACAGCTACCTCAATAGTGCTGGCATCAAAAGCATATTCATCCCATTATACTACACACAGACATAACACAAGCACATCACAAACTGCCCTGAGAGAAAAGAAAACAAAGCAGAATAAAACATGGCTGAATTGATGGATGGATTTTGGACCAGAGTGTGTGTATCAGTGATAAGAATTATGATTTTACTGCTGTATAAATATTGCAATATGCACTATCAATTAACAATTTCCAATATTTTCTCAGAGAGCTGATAAAAATTATTAAGCTTCAGGCTCATTTCAGCAATGTTTAAATGAAGGTGGAAACCTACAGCATGAATCAATCTACTGGCATAGTCACCTAGGATTTAGGAATATAACTCAAGTAATTTTTTTCTTATCTTACAGAGAGCACTGTAGAAGGTATTTCAATTTATTGTGGATAACAGTCTATCAAAATAAACCTGCTCAAGATATACCCTGAATACAAATGAGGCAGCAAGAAAATATAAGGGAAACATGAAATTTTAATTAACCCTGTGATGGCTCACAGATTTTGAAGCTCTCAGTGTGAAAACAAAGATCTTCTGAAGTTTCTACTCAATTTATGTGCTTCTATAACATAAAATGTAAGACCTATTAAAACACACCATAGGCTGTTCGTAGATTAGGAAAGGACAGAGATGAAACTCTACTGGTACCGTGGAGAGGAACAAATTCCTGGATCAATAACACCAGTTTGGACCAGGTGTTGCATCCCAGCCCTTCAAGTCACCAATCAAGGTACAACTCCAGCTGCCTCTCTACCACATCAGATTTAAATATCCCATTCTGAACCTAATATCCTGCCATGAAGTAGCTTGGTTTGTGGCCACAGGCTAATTAGTGCTTTACTTTCAGATCCACAATTCATCTGCTAAAGTGAGACCACCAGCTCTCATAATCTAGAGTGGCAGAGACAGCCTTTCCATCTTGCAGCCATCAGTTTTCACATGCAAAATGCTGAAGCCTACAACAAGACGTCAAGGAAATCAAGTATTTCTCAGTGTCTGTGCTCTGATGAAAGATTTCCATGAGTCAACCAAATGGATTTGTAAAAGCAGGACAGGGGCCTAAGGTGCAAGCAGAGGCACAAAAAAGGCTGCCAGAAAGCTCAGAGTAACTCCCTGCAGAGGGGTACCCTACAGAGCCTTAGAACTACTGATACAGCCACATGAATGCACTGCCTCTCTTCTTTATTTCCAAACAGAAACACCTTGGGAAGGGCCCTGAGATCATTCCCCTTCTGGAGGCTTGGCTGCCTGTGCTCAGGGCCAACCTGGAGACTGCCCCTTCCTCCAGCTGCCTCTGCAGGGGCTCCAGAGAGCGCTGCAGGAAGATCTCATTCCCTCAGGAGCTGGTTTAATTGTGCTGCCATGGGCACCACAGGGCCAGAAAGGAACCGCCAGCTGTAGCTCAGTGAAAATAATAGTGTTATGCTAGTGTAATAACAACCCTTGGAAGAAAACCCAATTTTTCAGAAGACTTGGTCTGAGGTCACAATCTTCACATCCGTGCTGGGCCTGAGCCCAGCAGCACTGCCAGGCAGGTGCCCTGAGTCCCTGACTGCCCTGCTCCTGGCTGGGACCATGGCACAGTGATGACTTGGCTGCCCAGCCCGGCCCTGACACAGCCCCCAGAGCACCTGGTGCCCCAGCACCCAATCCAGGGAGACACCAACCCTGCAGGATCCTGACACTGAGTATTTTGCAAAGATTGGCAGAGAAGCCTCTTCAGAAAACACCAGGTATTTTGCTCTGTGTGCATGAGCAACAGTAATCCCCTGAAGAATGAAAGGCTTTTAAACAGTAAATTAATTAGCTGATAAATAGATGGTTACAAACTATTATTTCTCACTGAAAATTAATGTAGCAGTAGTATTTTGATAAATTCTAATAGGAAAAACATGGAAGCTTCTTCATAGTATTAAATATAAGGAAAATTAAAGTGCTGGCATTTTTATGGGGCTCTAATTAATGAGAATCTAGAGTGGAATTCTCATACAAATACAGCACGTATTGTGTGACAACCCTATTAATAACAGAGAAGCTAATTATGATAAGTGCTATTACACTGAGTACTAAATGAATTAGCAATAATGAGGCACTCCTAATACTATCATCACATTTGTGCATATATTTTAATGGATAGGTTTCACCCTGATTAGAGCTGATAAGTTATTAGCAGCAAACAAAATTATCTCTTCCATTTATCACTTTTTCTTTGCCCTGTATTCAGAAATCAAAGCTCATGTCTGAGAAAGAAGCGTTACTCATGAATCTCCAATGTTTTTCCAGCCTTTATCAAACTGTTCTCACAATAGCTCATCAAAAGAAACTTCAATCATATGGCACTATTTCTAGTCCTAAACATTCTAACCAGGGAATGTCAATCTTTTTGAGCTTCTTTAACAGGGTGCCAGGTATCTGGAGCCTCCCCGTAAGTCACCGGGCAAAAGATAATGATGCCATCACTTAGGAACCTGAATTGTGAAAAGTAAACCCAAACTTACTGGAAAACTTGAAAGATGAAAGGGTCAGCTTCAGACACAGTGATGAGCAAGGAAATCCCAGATTAAAGTCACCACAGCAGTCAGAACAGACCTTGGTCAGACCAGAACACTTCAGTCTCAAGTCCCCAGCCAGAAGTGGGTATGCACATACTGCAGGCTCTGAGCACAGCAAACCAAACATTGCCAGGGCATTTCTAATACAGAACAAGTCCTCTTTTTGTGCAATAAATCCAATGTGTAAGGAGAAGGGAAAGGGGAAATGAACATAACCAGGATTTCCTATGAAGGTACAAGCACCTGGGCAGCAGGTACATGGCAAGTGCAGCACTTCCTGCGCACACCCTCAGCACGCCAACCCATCTGTGCACAATCCTGTGAGCTCTGAGTGGCTGCTCTGAACAACACACACACTCTGGTCACTTCTGTAAGCTCAGCATGTACCAGGGAGCAGTACCAGGCTTGGCCAGGCTACACAATCTCAATGCTTATACCAGTACAAAATGTCCTAACAATCCACTTGTGCAGCATCTCAACTAGAAGATGAGATGCACCCAGGAAAGCCCTGTCAATTGCTATCCTTTGATGAATGAGTTGACTGATGCCATTTCTTACTTTGCCTCAGCTGATTCCTCTATTGATACCAACTGATGTAGCTTCCCCTTCTAAGAACTGATTCTGATGCAGACGCACACAAAAAAAATAGCAAGGAAAAAAATTACTTTTAGACAAGTAGGAAGGGCTGGTGAGGAAAAAAAATCAAGGAACTGGCAGAAATAGAAGTCTGTATAGAATAGAAGAATAAATCTGAGCATGAGCGGACTGTTGTTATAATGGCAGTTGGATGAAAAGTAGCTCCTAGAGAGGACAGCTTTTGTGTGATTTATGTTACTTCCTGATGTTCATCTCTACTTATTTGTAATTATTAATATTATCCCTGCTTGCAGTATGTTGTTTCAATTGCTATCACAAAGTCAGCTAGTTTCATGGGATCATGGGATATCCTTTGGATTCTCTCAATTCTGTACTACTCTCAGAAACTCAATAGCTGGAGTACAACTAAGCGCTTCCTTAAAATCAGTTCACAATCAATATAACCAAGTCTTTTGTGATAATTTAGTGCATTGGTTTAAGGAAGAAAAAAAATTGTTTCTTGTGGTGAGCATTTGAAATCTATCCGCTAATGCTCTGGAGCTATGATGCCTCTTTGAGAAGAAGTTCTCTGCCTTCCAAATGCTATTACAGCGTCGTAGTTACAAAAACAGTAATACTGCATAGCAGTACCCAATACATAAAAGTTCACAAAAGTTCATGCAGAATAGCTTTGTTGGGTTTTGTTGTGGGTTTGGTTTTGTGTTTAATTTATACAGAAGGGTTGGATAGTATTCTTTCACTGTTTATGTTTCTGATTTATATTGACAAAGGTTATCAGGACACAGAGTTTGCTGTTCACTATGAAATACTGCACTTGCTGACTTCCAATTTCAGGCATATTCATGCCTTACAAGATAGTGGAATACAATCTAATTAAAACTTGCTGTGTTTTCATTTGGGAAGGTGTTAAAGGCAATCAATTTTAAAGTGTAATCAGGAAGTAGCAGAGCTGGTTTTCACCTCACTTATACTGGTAGCTCAGTGAAAATAATAGTGTAAATAATAGTGTTGTGCTAGTGTAATAAAAACCCTTGGAAGAAAACCTAATTTTTCAGAAGACTTGGTCGGAGGTCACAATCTTCAAATAAAAAAAAATTTAAAAAAAAACCTCTTACAGGAACATGAATAAAGCCATCATAGTCTTTTAAAGGTGTGTTCTGCATTTAACATGTACCAGTCTATTTCACTATAATGCCCACTTTTAACAGACAGCCAGTTCTGGTTTGAAACACAGGCAAATCATTAAAGAAAGCAGTAAGTATTTGCTCAGTAGCTCATCAGTACACGTTGCAGTTATGGTCACTAACTTAGGATCAAACCTAGAAGCATAGGTTTGGGTAAAACTTAGGGTGTTTCTTGCCTAGGTTCATGACCTACTCAGCAATCAGACAGAGCTTGAGATTAATGCATGATTTTAAAGACAGTAGCCAACAGAAGAAATAAATGTAGTATGTCTTTTTACAGCATGCTTTCAGAAGGGAAGAAGAACTGATACCCTGGAACAAATCTACAGATTTCTGTTTGCCTACAACAGCACCTAACATCAAACACTTGTGAAAACCCCTTCCCCAGCACACCCAGCTACTTAAGTGCCTACTAGTGCGCAATTCCTGTGAGGGATTGATCTGCTTCTCTGCAGGCTGATGTCTGAGGTTCAGCCTTTCTTAAACACTCCTGACACTGTTTCTAGTCCTTTTTCTTCACCTTGTTTCCTGCCAAGTTAAACAGCAATTTGCAAGTACCTCCTACAGTTATTCATTACTCCTGAATACTTTGCAAAAGGAATTACCTTTGATAAAGAAAGGCTGAAGCGCAGGTAGCTAGAGGTGTGGGAGAAGCTAAGTAACTTAGGTGCACAACTTTTTTAAAGTGTTGATTTTTTTTACTAAACACCAGAAAGACTGAATGTTTCTGCATGGAGAATTCCAGCAACAAAATCTATTATCAATTGATAAGATCAAGATATTATCATTGACTGATAACAAAGGCATGCAGACCACACAGAGAAAATCATGTGCAGTTCAGTCTCTTAAGATGCCTGATTCTTAAGCCTAACCATTTATTGAGTAAATTATAGCATTACTCTTGCTGGTTCAACCAAGTCCATAACATTGAGACATTTTGTTCAGTCTGTATTTCCAATTTTAAAGGGAGAGGTTAAAAAAAGTTTTAGACTCTGGCAAGACACAAAAGAACTGAAAAATCTTATTTGAAAAGTGAACAATTGGCAGAAATTTTGAATGGTTCATTTTTCTCTGAGAAATTTAGAAGCATGATGAGATCAGAGTCTTGGATGAAGATATTTGCATAGTATTGAAGTATTTGCATAGAGAGAAGTTTGGAATAGAGCTGTTAAGAAGAGGGCTTGCTTGAATCTTTTACAAAAAGGCATTCCAGAATGTAGACAGAGGTAACAAATTATTTTAACAGATTGAAATGACCTATAAAATAGGTCAGATTGCTTTGTTAGCAATCTTGTATATCAAGGTTCAATACCTTTCCAAAATATGCTGTTGACAGTATGGATGGAACAACACATGCTCTGCTCTGTACAGGAAAAACATTTCCCAAAGGTTCCTTCCAACCTTCAAAACTAATAGTAAAGTTAATGATTCAGTGGAAACAAGAAAAGCCTCCTTATAATGAAAAATATTATAAAGTCCCAATCCAGCACATCAAATAAATATGCACTTATAACAGCAGAGTTTCAATTATCTGTCAAAATATTATCAAGATGCTCCTCCAGCAGCTCAGTATCGACACACTGGACAATCATATTGTAAGAAAGCAAGAGTTTAGAATTGAAGGAGAGGGGGGAAAAAATAGAAAAAGCATTGGAGAAATGAAGCATAAACCCATATCACACATCAGAGGGCCCAGAGGGACATGCAAGTCAGAGAGGGACCATGCAGGAAACTAATAATGAGCTGGTGGTGAAACAGAGCTCCTAAGACATTACTATTCCTATCACAATCTCTTTTCCCATTGCACACCTGGTAACTACTGGGGAGAATCCGTAGTTCACACACTGGCAGGGTAGTAATACTCTTGGAGGGAAGAGATTATTTTAAGCAACATACTCCTCCAAGGATATTTTATATTCTGAACTTCATTAGAGAGAGCAAACATTATACAAGAGAGGAAAAAAAAACCTACTGGAGTCATCACAGGGAGTTCCTGTTTCTTATTCAAAATTCACTGGTTGTAGTTTGTGCTGGAGACTAACAGTTAGAAGAGGTTTATTTCACCTAAAAAGAGAAGACAAATCAAAACATAATGATTTGCACATGGAAGGTGATAGTCACCTTTTCTGAAGAACAAGAGTGCACAGTACTCATCCAAATCTTTTAGACAAAACTCTCTAGCTAGTGGGCTCCAGTTCTGAATGATAAGTACAGAGTATTTGAGCAGACAGCAATGCAATGTGCCCTTCTCCAGTCACATACACAGGATACAGCCTAACATACCCATAAAGCCCTTACTAAGTCCCTTGTTCTGCAAGAGGTTCCTGTACATGTGCACCTGGTACCAGACACAATACACATTTTTAATTGCACATCACCCAAGCTTCAGCTCACATTTAGATCATGCTAAGTTTTATTACAACAGACTGTTTTCTACAACAGTGATGATGTCTTAAACCACAGTAACAAGATTAATTTTCATCACAGAGTGAATCTAAGTCAGTTTTGCCTTCCAGCTCCGCATTTATAGAAGTGTGAATCTCAAAACAATGTTGAGGTACCTGTTAGACTACACCATTAAGTGGCAGCTGCTGGAAAAGCATATTCAGATTTATTTAGCCTACAGAAATTTTCAACATGTCATAAGTTTAGTGCATATAAAATGTACATTAAGACATTAGGGCTCATAGGAAAAAAAAAACAAACTAATGGCCAGTTATATGTACACTGGTTCATCTGTAAAGACAGCACAAGTGCTTGCAGTAAGTTCAGTCCTTGTTCAGACACTTCTTACAAACAGATTAACTTGCAGATTCCCTGCACACCTTTGCTTCCCAAGGAAAGTATGATGGTTGGTGTCATGCCAAGTACTACACAGTTCAAGCTGTATGAACCTTTCCTGTTTCCTGAGATGATCAACATAAGCACACAGACACCAAGAGTATATTGAGTAATCATTAGAGAACTTTCATTTTATGCAGCCTTAGAGATGTAAATGTCCAAGAATATGCTTTTCTTAAGGACCATCAGTACTCTTCCCAAGTTTATGGATGCTTTCCAAAACTGACGCTCATGACGGGACAACTTATCAATTTGTTTACCAGCCTTAACTGACAGATGTTAATATATCTCTCACTCATACTCTGCCCAAGTTGCATACAAGACATTGTTCAGGAAGTATCATAACACCTCTCCAGCAGTTCCAGTGCCCTCAGTTTTAAGATACTTCTTATTCAGGAACTTGTCCTCTGGCAATAAGGAGATACTGTGAAGCTGATTTTCTGTCTCAAGATTTAAGTCCCCTCCTTCATTAAGAGCTAAACACTTCTAGTAGGCTTTAATGGTAGATCAGATTGCCATTCTAGTAAAGCTGTGGATGAATCCCAGCACTGAAATAAGTCCTGTAAGGCATCTATCAATTCTTTTTCCCCTAATATTTCTGAATTATTTTATTTGCAAATATACCAAGACTTTGATAAAGTTTCTAATGTAAAAAAAATTAAAATTGCTAGAGACTATCAAAATTAATTAATTTTGTACATAAAAATGCATTATATTTTTATAATAATTGATCTATATTTAAAGATAATTTATTAATTTTTCCCATAACATGTATTAATAGCTTGGTCAAAGCATTTATTCATTGTTGTGCCTTTCTGGAATGAGTTTGAGTTTCTGCAGCATCACAGTATAATTTCATCTCCATATTTAAAATCAAAGTTCAGGCAATTTCCCTTTCAGCCTTTCAATGACTTATGATATCACATCTGTCTCTGTTGATAATGATACTCCTTTTAACATATGAAATACAATATGTATGCATTTCATTGTTCTGCATTTAAAATCAAGCACATGAAGGTAATTCCGTCTTATTTCAACTTTTGACTTTTATAAAGAACTAGTTCTTTACAAACTCTTAAATTCATTAAAATTTTACCATTAGAAATCCAATATCAAAATTCATTAGAAGAGTTCCTCATTTTATCCTAATACTATTCATCCGGATTTCTAATTTCGTTTTAATAACTCCTCTTTTAAAGATTGTAAGAGCTATGTCATACATATATATTCTAATAGCTGTCATACATATCTAGTATATTAACATTTCAAAAAGCCTGAAATGGAAGATGGTTAGGGTTTTTTTCTGTTCTATAAATACATTGGAAGAAAAATACTCTCCTATTAGTCTAATAAATTATTCCACACTAAACAAGGATTTTTTCTTCCAAACACTTGTTCATCAGTCCATCTTAGATTTAGATGACTAAAAAGAATCAAAATATATTATTTGCCTGCATTGTATATACACTTTGAAATGTATAATTTGGGAAATTAAAACTTCCTTCCTTTCTTTACAGAAAAGAAAAAAAGGAAAGATAGAACATTGTTACCTATCTTTTTTGAAGGTATTTAGTGAAAAACAAGTTAGGACTTTGGAAACTCCACTTCAGTGAACCAACATAGTTATAACTGACTATTTCACATGCTGTGCCCTTTAATCATATGTCAATTAAAAATTAAAGCCACCACTTCTCTTCGCAAAAAAAGCTCACTGTCTTTGATTTAACTCACTGTCTTTGATTTATTGATGTTGTTCTATCACAATACAGTCATCACAAGCACGCAAAATCTTTGCAGATATAGTTAGGACTACATTATTCTGCAACTTTTCTACGCCAATCCTGAAATCAAGCGATTCTTCCAAGCGTCTGGGAACACATCTCACTGAACAATGTCAAGCAGTGCCAGTTGCTAGAGAATTGTCTTTTGGAATGTGTAAATTACACCAAACAACAAAATACTGCATTGCTAGGGAAGATGCAGCACTTCACACAGCAAAATTTCCTTGCATAACACCACCCCTGAGTGAGATGTAAAGGACCAGTGAATAAAACTTGAGCTGCACCAGGATCTTGCGATCCCACTGAATTGTTCCAGTGACAAGACAGGCTCAGCTCACAGACAATTCCACATATACCATGACACACATTATTAAACTGCAGAAACAGATTTTTCCTGTCAGAGACTCAGTTTTTTGGAATCAGGTTTGTTGCAATTGCTGGATTATGATGCATGATATGTTACATAAGAACTGAAGAAATTATACATTAATAAGGAATAATTTTAAACTGTATTATTAACAGACCAGCAGCATGCTTCTTGTTCCTATTACAACTTTATGGTTATAAGACTATGGATTCCTATAAACCATTAATGAAAGCTATGATTATTATTTTTCATTTTCTAGTAGTACTACCATGTGCGCAATAATACTACACATTGCTAGCTGCATTTTCCACCTCAGAATTGCTTACTTGATTTCAGTGGAATATGAAAGAGCAATGCACACAGCTATGTTTGAGTAAGTGCATTTGAAAAGAAAAAGTGACTGGACCTCTCAAGATAAAAAGCCAGCTAAATGACTTGATACATTAAAAACACAGAGTTCCACTTTTTTTTTTTTTTTTTTGCAAACTGTTGAAGAAATATTTTTTACTGTAGTTGAGCTTTAAGTATTTTTTGATTTTATTTTATAGAAGAGAGATTTCTAAAATTGAGTTTGAAGCATAATATAGTAGAAGACTTCTACTCAATAGTAGAAGACTTTTTTCAGTACTGCATTGTAAAAAAAAAGAAATGGTAGGATAGCACAGATACATGCATGAGAATTATATGGTAATGAATTAATAAGCTTCAGCACTGTTTAATGGCTTAGTTCTGCTCAAGGACAGAGTAAAATGAAGTACATAGAGGAACAGATAGATGATATCTATCTATCTATCTATCATCTAATAGAAGTTGAATAATTACTAGAAAAAGACTGTGACAGTACAGTATCTCCCATGAAAACATAGGAACTGGGAAAGCATTGTAAATTCACAGGCTTCAACTATTCTGCAGCTGATGTTGAGTAACAGATTCAGGTGGTCCCTCTCAACACTGTACACGCTCATCAAAGACCACTGTCTGTACAAAATAAGCACCAATCAGAGCGAGTAACATAATCTTTTCAGATTACTTCTGTCAATAAATACTCGGCAGATTGCTTCTATCCTTATGTTTAATGGATCCATTACTACAAAAATAGGCTAAGAAAGCCCATAGTGAAGTGTGCTCCGAGGTCTGCAATCACAGAGGACCAGCACAGAAACCTTGGAGGCAGCAGATCTGAGTAAGAAACTGCTTGCTGTCATAATATCCCAAACTCATCTCAGAGGAACTCGCTCCTTAGAAAATGTTCCTTATCTCTCTGAGACCTTAACTATTGCAGAGCACATTTTTTAACACCACTGACTTATTAAGAAAAAGTAACTACCCTGGTTGGTGGTTTTTCCTCAATAATCTTAATAAACCAATATCTAGAGGTGGTTTTGGTCATTATTAGTGGCCAGATTTAAACACCACTGCAGTTCATCTTTTTATGTTTTCCATTTTTCTAATATCATAATATTCTTCTTCAAAGCAATGCAAAAATTCCTTGGAGATAATTTCCATCTGAAGAGCTGAGGAATGATAATGTGGTAATGAAGAAGTAGTAAAAAATAAATCTAATCCATTCTTACCATTTCATCTACTTCTAAACTTGGATAGTTTGCTCTCTGATCATAGTATTTTCTCTAAAGGGTGAGTCCTTGCATAGCATATACATGAAAATATCAGAAATGGTTCAGAGGAGAATCACTTGTCAGGTAACTCTAAACGGTCAAAGTTTCATCAGTTCTGTGACAGTCAATATCAGTTTAACCACAGTCTTTTGGATTAGGTACTCAGGTGACATAAGCCAGGGTTAACCCCATCACATTCCTGAGGCACTTTATACAAATTAAATTGTTGTTAATTGAGCAAGGGGTGCTCCTGATTTGGCTATTATCATTTAATTGGTTTCAGTAGAGCGAGCACTGTCATTTTCAAAGATACAAATAAGATCAGAACAAAACCTTACTGATTGCATAACTTCCCTACCTTGCTTTATTAAGGCATTACAAATTAATTGTTAGTTAATGAGATTCTAAAATAAATTATTAATAGTAATTGTTTCCACTTTTCTCAAACACTTTTCCAGATTAACCACATTTTGCATTTATGCTGCTCCTTTTTTACAACCTACTCATCTACTTTTCACAGCTTTTTGGCAAAACTCTGCTGTCAATTAACATAAGTACTAAGCTTTTTCAGTGTTGTCTTGACAAATTAGTGAGAGAGGGAGAGAAAAATCTGTTTTCAATGAAGTCACTACAAAAAGCTTCATAGATTTCTACTGGAGTAGGAACAGTTCCCCAAAGATGAGATCTTCTGGCTTGAAATTGTTGGGTAGGTATTTAGCTAGTTAACAAAGGGAGGCTTGAGCTCTTCATTACAAATTCTGCACAGATCTCACTGAGCAGTTCTGACTAAACTTTTACTAGTCCTGGTATTGCAAAGCATTGCACTGCTGTAACACAAGAGCTTTCTTTTCGATAAGGCTTATTTATGAAAAGGAAACCAATTTCACCAAGGTCAGATACTCACCTGATGTATGCACTGAGGGCATCCAGAATCTGACAAAGGACTCAGTAACCATTGCTCTGGCATTTTCAACTGGAAATCAGCCTGTCCACGCTGACATTCAGGACATTGTCCCTTTCTGTTCCATCTCCAGCCCTTTACCTGCTTCTGAACAAGAATCTTCATGGTAGGAGGTTGTAGATTTCATTCGTGCTCTGTATATATACTACAGGCAGAAAAGTCCAAATTGTTATTAAGACTTTTTCTGCTTGCACTGAAAAATGGATTATGGGCAGTTGGATCTATGAGATAGTTAATTTTGACTGAGAATGCATGATCTCAGTCTGTATTATTGGAAAGTAGGAACTGACTTTGTATTAGCCGAGGTAGAAAATATAAAGCCATGATGACCAGATTTATAGGCTGAAAAATTGTTCCAAGTTATGAGATTTTTATTTCTTCTTTACCTGAGGTTAAATTGTAATGGTAACAATGTAACCATGATAAAGCAGTTACTGCAGAAGTGATATAAACGTGAGTCAAAGTTTAATCCACAGAATAGCCTACCCAATGCAATGTGAAACAAGCCACTAGGTATGGTTTATAGAAATATGTAAACTGCATGGCTTTTAAAAAATTTTAAAATGGCATGGTCAGTGAAGCTGCTTTTTAAGTTTTTTAGACATGCATTGTCCTATTCAGGTAAAAAAAAAAAGGAGGCTGAGTTTGTGAAAGATACCAAATTGCTGGCAGACTTTGCGTATTTATGGTGTTTATTTTGCGGTTGGGAACAAGAAGTGTACAGTAGTGTTTTGTTTGGCTTCTGGTCAGGATCCCCAACACACAGGCACTGGAACAAGGCTGACTCGTCCCTACCTTTCTGGGATTACAGGTCTTACAGCCACTTTGGAACTGTCAGGCTTAAACATTGTGGGAAAAAGATTTCAGCCAGATCAAAAGTATCATGGTGTGGTGGCTTGACCTGGGCTGGACACCAGGTGCCCACTGAAGCTGCTCCATCACTCCGCTCCTCAGCTGGACAGGGGACAGAAAAGATGACAGAAAGCTCATGTGTTGAGGTAAGGGCAGGGAGGGATCACTCACCAATTTCCCTCACAGGCAAAACATACTTGACTTAAGAGAAATTAGTTGAATTTGTTACCAATGAAAATCAGAGCAGACTAATGAGCCATAAAACAAATATTAAAAACTCATTCCCCACACCCTTTTCTTCTACAGAGTAAAAGCATAAAGAACTGTTATCAATACAGTTCTTCAACCTAGCAAATATTTTTTTCCTTCAGAATGGATTTATAGCATTCTTTTGTCTTCAAATCTTAATAAATTAACAATGATTATAAGAAGACAGGTTCAGGTGAAACATACATAAGAATCTCCCTCAGCATATACTTTGTAAAATGAAGGTATCCTTCATCTTCATGAAATGAAAGGCTGCTCACAAAATTATGCTGGACCTATTAATGTTTGTGAAACATTTTAGATGCAAGTTGACAAGTATGTTTGATAAATTAACTTTGGAAGTCTTTTTTCCAAAATTAAAAGCCATATGTAAAAATCATATTAATTTTAATATAAACATATCTCTTTGCATTGGTTTCTTCTGTCCCCCTCACTCTGATTTTAGAGATCAGTGTAAAATATCTGTGTCAGTGTGGTTTCTTTCCAACAGTGAGCTTTCAGTCTAATTTTGTCTTGAAGCAGGGACAAGGAATCTCAGAACAGTACTATAGATAATATCAGTTATTTTGGGATATTTCAGACCTGGTGAAGCATTAAGTGACAGTGCTCAGATGTGAGAAGGGATTCAGAAATGTTTTGTAGACTATCTCTTTGTGTGGGGCTCTGGTCTACCTGGCTTTTCTCTGTCCATTCACTTCTCTGGATCATTTTTGCAAATTCAGAGAACCTGCAATTTCACTCTACTCTCAGAGTTGGAATCTTGAAAAGCAATGTAATTGAAATTAATGGCTGTCATCTTTCTGAGGAAGTAAAACATTCTCTAACACGCTTTAAACTCTTGAACTTTTGAAGCCAAAGCTCAGTACATGCTGTACATATTTCCTCTTGCTGATGATACCGACACACAACACGCATGCACATGATACCTACATGTACATTTAAGGACATTTCATTTGCAGGGCAATTATAGCTGGGTACAATGAGTTACATCAGCATAAGGATAAAGTGAATAAATTAGCAAAATTAGGTTGCTGCATTGCTAACATCACTTTCACATAAAAGCTTGAAAGCATGGAAGATTAAATGCTTCAAAATCTAGCTTCAAATTACAAATTGTATTGAAAACTCCTTAGTCACAGCAGTCTAAAATCATTGATGTTCAGACTGAGTCAGCAATGGCAAAAGAGTGATAAGTTATGGGATGTGAGGCATTGCTCAAACTAGGCAGCCAGACAGATGATGGAGTAAAGAACTCTATGGAAAATTACAACAGTGCAAAAATCAAACCACGGGTTCTGCAAACTGAACTATTGCAAGGAAAATCAGTTTGTTGCTCTAGTCTGTACAACACATTGGATATGACCCTGGAGATAAAGCAAAGAAATTTGGATATAAACGCAACAGAAAAATTGAGCATTTTGCTGAGTATGGTATGCTGTTTCCTGTAAAAAAACAGGTAAATAAAGTTACTGCTCCAGGCATGCCTCTTAAGTTTATACACAAATATTCCAAAGTACAATGTGTTGGGAACTTGTAGTTCTGCTACATCAGAAGGACAGACAGAAGGCAATTAATTAATGTCAAACAACAGCTCTATGGGCTCTGCATTATCTGAATTCACTTACTTGCAATGCTTTTGAGGTTCGTCACTTGCTGACCCTTCACTATATGCAGTGAGTGTCCTGGGGAACCAATTGCTATGCTTGGTTGGCACAAGCATACGATTTTTTCCCAGATAGCGCACTTCCTGTATTTCATATTATGCATAGTTATGGGAAACATGGAAACATCTACTTGATACCTACTTGCTGTAATATTCTAGCAGCACTCTATGCTACTGTAACAGACTAATATCAGTAGCTGTACTGGAGAAAAATTGCCTGTGAAGGGTTTGTTCCCAGAAAAAAAAATGCAGTCTCCTGTGTCATTCATACAATAGAAATATTTACATTTAAAAAAAATCAGAAGTCATATTTGCAAACTGCACAAAGGCATCATTTAGCCTGGTAGACTGTGTACTGCTACATACTGTTGTGCAAGAACAGACAAATCTACACAGCAGTTAGCTCACTTGGTAGATTTCCCCACTTCAAATGGGTATGCTACAGATTTAATTCTACGCCCAAAGCTTTTTAAAGAATGACAGCTATGTTTCCCAATAACCAGTCTAAAGTCTGACATCAAAATAATGGTGTTTAACTGGGAAAGGTTTCTTAGGCCCTGTACTTCAGCCTTACCTTTGCCTTTGTGCTGTATTACAGCACCTTCACAAGGCGAGGTAGAAACTGAGCTTTGTCAGTTGCCACCTTATGTTGGCAGAATTCTCTGGTTTTGTGCTTAATGTCTCCAATAAGAGTAAAATTCAGAATGAACAACTACAATTACATAAGTTTCATCCCCACCACGATTACAAATATGTTCTGGCTTAAATTGTGCAACATGGTGTATTTTTCCTTAACTGTGCATCTGCTGCACAATTGTTTAGAGCAAAACTTTGTGGAACTGCAAAGACTCAAAGTAGTGAAATGCTGATTTGCAAACAGCCAGGTTTTATATTACTGCACACTATTGTGACTGCCACTGCCTCCATCTATGAATGTAGGCTCCTGCAAAACTTGCAAAAATCTACAGGACACTGAAAATATCATTGCATTTGAACCCAGACCACTGGAAGAAACTGAGAAGAGCATTCTATTTTAGACAGAGAAAAGTACATACTTTAGGGTTACAGATTTATGGCTTAGTGTTGTAATTTAGAGAGCCATTTAGTATTCCTAGTTTAATAAGGCCAGTCCAACAAAAATGACACAGCATCTTGCCCACAAGATCTGCTAGCTCCAAACCCCCTTATCCACCTCTACCTAGCTACTGTTCCAGCTATTCTGTAACCCTTCCCCATCAGAAAGCTATGGTTCAAGTTGGTCAGTGATTTCTTGTTCTAGAGAATGTACAAATATACAGTGATAATTTCTCCATCTGGATTACAATTCATGTCAAGGGATTGTCGGAACAAAAGAGCAACTCTAGGACCCCTATCATCAGTCTCCTGGCAAAGCAGCAGAGCCCTGGCATCACCATTGCAGCCTGTCCCTTTGTGTGATTCATTGTGGAGAAGGTTTGCTACTGATATCAAAGACCTATTTGTTCATGCACCATTGACTTCTGCTTTGCCATCATGCTGAGAGATTGCTTCAATAAATGGCCAGAAACAGCATTTACGTCACAAGGAACACTTGCTACTGTAATTACTTTCCTGTCCACCCTTTCCCGCAGAGTGGAGCCCAGAAGAATTAGTATCCAATAATGGATCACAATTTACACTCATAGAGGCTGAAACTTTTCTGGGGAGGCAAAGCTTCATACACAGAAGATCAAATACTTTAATTAAACTTTGGAAGAAAGGTGTACTGATTGCTGGGCAGAAGACTTCCTACAAATTTACACAGCATGTACTTTCAAAAGTGAAACACAGAAGATGCTTCCCAAATGACTATATCTGAAAGAGAAGGGAAAAGCTAAATGCTTCTGTATTATAGATAAGCTACTCTGAAACAGAAGCATAACTGGATATAAAATAAAACAGTCCAGTAGATGAAGTAAAAGCACAAAACAGACTGAAACGATCCTCATGGTGCTAAGAATCTGCAAGCATCTTGCTTGTGAGAATACAAAATCTTTGACTCTTTTAAGTAGGAGAATCAAAGTCCATGCTGCCTCTCAAGACTATCAGAAAAGGAAAAAGAAAAAAAAAAACCTTACACCTGCAAACTACCCAACAAGACAGGTCAAAATGCTCTCCTGACTTACACAGGAAACACAACTTATCTGCTGACAACAGGGCATACATAACAGTTTCCAAACAAAAAACACAGAAGGAAAGGAAGATTATTTAGCATTCTGCCAAATCCTGATTAACCACCTCCAGGCACTGTAGACCATTAGCTAAATAAACATAAAAGCTTAGCTTTTCATTTTAATAATTTTGTCACAAATCAGTTTGCCTATTTGGACCCTGATCTAATAACTCCCTAGTAAATGGCTTTGTAGCTGCTGAGACAGTAGATAATAAAGGTACTATTTCATTATTATGTGTATGTAACATCTTTCACAACAGGCATACACAGTCTTGCAGTAGAGGCTTGGGAGGTGCTGCTTACAGGTTTGGCAGGCTGCCCTCTCTCTGCAGATGCCCAAAACAGGAAACTTTTTGGCTTGCTGCTGCCACTGCTATGACCTATCCTTTTACTGAGGAAAAAATAGACAAACCCACAAACAAAGAAATAAAAACTCAGATAAACATTTACATTATTCTCTGTGAAAGAGAAGATACAGAAACCAGAGAGACGGGCTGAGACATTACAAGAGCACAGTCTTGTATGTCTGGTTTCCAAGAATTTTAGACATTTGTTAGATTTTTGCCTAGTGTCTTCCCCATTGTATTTTTCAAGTATGTTTGAGATAACAAAGACATATCAAATATTCATAAACTTTAAGTCTGTGAAAACTGGTAAGTGGATACACAATGGACTGATAGATGTCCAGATGAAAAAGAAATTAGTAATTAGGTAGCATTTTTAAATTATACCCCAACAAATCAACACATGCGAAAACCTATATACGACTCTTCAAACAGAGCTTATAATCAATTGAAAGGTTCAAATCCAGAGAAATTCTAGTTTCAGCTTCTTATAACACATTATTACTAAAAAGAAAAGTAGTGCAAAGAGTGCATTGCACACTTCTCAAGTATAGCAGTCATCTTTGAAAAGTCAGTGTTCCAGGGGACTTGAAAATCTGCATTTGTCACTTTAAAAAAAGAACAGGCAATGCCTTGACTGCCTTACCCCCATGGAGCTGTGAACCAACACTGATATTAATGGTCTGAGCACAGCTGTTAATATTGGTATCAGAAAACCACAGCCACTCTGTTGGCTGAAATGCATTGCCTTCTGCCATTCCTCATTATCTATCATTGAAAGTGGCATTAAAACATTACTCACCTTTGCTTTCAGATGCTATAATATCCTGGCTAGCAGCAATCATTTTTGTTATGATATTCAGTTTATTTTGTCAAACTATGTTAGCAATTGCTGATTTGAAATATCCATTAGGCTTAGAAGGGACACACATCTACAAAGAGATAAAGATAACAATTTTGTGCCAGGCCTTGATAAGCTATTTACTGCACCACAAATCAAAGGAAATATTTTAACTGAAGAACAGATATACCATTACAGCAATCACCAAACATCTGCCTCATCCAGATCAGAGAGGCATGCAGACACTAAAATGACTTGAATGATCAAGTGTCTGAGCACAAAATACAATCTTAAAGAAAAAAAAAAAAAACCTACTGTGTCAACTACTGTGTTCTTCTGGGATAAGAACTTTCAAAACATAGACTACTTCACCATACTTTCAGTGGCTCATCTGAAATTAAACAGAAATTGTAGCCTGTTCAGCTCATATATATCTCCCACCTCTTTTGGTTGGAAACCATGTTTATAAATACAGGAGGAGGAGAGGGGTTGCCTTGGTAATTAGGCTTTGGTCATCATTTTTTGACCCAAATCATAGCCTGGCTGACTTTTCATCCTCTTTAGGACTTGATTGCCCATCCATTTCTGAGGGTTGCAGTCCTAAAGTATTAATTTCATTTGTCGCACTGACAAGACATGCCACAGCACTGTGAACAAATACCAAAGTTAACACTTATCAATATAAATTACACTTCAGTCATATTTACAAGGACAAATTTCTTTCACAAGTTCTCATTTTGAGTCTTTGCTGGCTTATCCACTTGACCAAAATGACTCTTTACTTGAATCTAGCAAAATACTCAGTAGTAATTCAGTTTCTCTAAATCTGAGATTTCTGCAGAAGTGGTGCAATTAGTAAAAAGGCACCCCTGGGAGGAACTGTCTCAGCTAAGGATATCTTCTGATAATGTGGCTCAAGGGAGATGGGTTTTTTCCTCTCCTCTTCCTACAGAGGCACACCACTGAGGAGAGCCACACAAAATTTCCATCTATTTATATTATTGTGTCCTGTCCTTTATTTGAGCACAGTTACTGTTTGTCAGAAATGTCAAATATCTTCCAGCAATGCACTAAATTCTATCTTGTGAGAACAGGTGTTTCTTAGTGTCAAGGAGAAGCTTTCCCCACAGTTTTTAACCTTTCAGCCTGTGCAACAAAAGCTGTGCTAGCATTCTGGAGGTTAAGGTTACCTGCTGTGAGATTCAGACATCTTTTCTTAAAATATATTACAGCAGCTTTAATATCACCTCTTTCTCTTGCACAGCATGACAGGGACTTTAACTATCAGCTTAATTAACTGTTAATTAAAACAAAAAAGCTAGATTTTGAAGTACAATTCTTTCATGCTTTCAGGTTTTACGACTTAAGTTTTGATTTAAGCCTGCCCATTTATTGAATACTGTCAATGTTCCCTTCATTTCAGTGTTGGCAGAAACTGCCTTATTTATATGGAAAAGGAAAAAAAAATGCACCTTGGCTTTCTTTCCTTTGCTTTTGTACTGGGCACTTTTGAAAGCTTTCTTTAAAAATAAAATTGCAGTTTTTAAAACATTGGTTGAGGTTTGGTTTTATGTCATTAAAATAACAGGTCTGCTTCCTCACTGGGAGATTAGTATTTTACCAGCCAGTCAAATGAGTCTGCCTTCCTTTTCTTTTTCTTTTTTTTTCCTTTTTATGTTGTGATATATAGGGCTGTAAAGCACAGAATACAAATTTCCCTGTCCCTGGCCATGCACACTCTGGCTTCCCTCCCAACAACTGAGTCTTCTGAGAGTGATTCTAGTCTGGGCTTTCTTGTAATACATCTGCAATCTAGTTATAAGTTAGAAAGGTAATTAATTATGGTGGCTCCAAGCTACAGCTTTTCTTCTCTGGCAGACTGGCAGCTGGTCCTTTTATTGAGTATCTCATAGGTGCCATTAAGAGGGGAGGTCCAGAAGTCCCTTATGCATGTTTCTGGTTTTATTGCAGTAGCAAAGTTCAGACATCTGTCAGGTACTACCAGTGAAGAGATGTTCAGTGGTCTGTTCAACACAAGTGGATCAGGGATACACAGTCCTTAAATGCACAAAGCAGTAAAACACACGAAGAACCATTTATCTGGAGTACAGTCTGGACACAGCCCTCAGTCATGCATCAGAGAGGATGCATGACTCTCCTGGAGATTCATGCAGGAGACTCCAGGAGATTTCTTTCCTGCAAGGTGTCTCCCATTCAACAGGGTCCATGCTGCTGCAGGGGCCCACCAGCATTGTGGTCTGCTAGGCTACCTACACCTCAGCTCACTTTGAGAAACAAGCTAGAAAATTTCTGCCCTCCCAGAATAGTTGCACTACATCTCAATTTTTCATCATTCTTGCCAAATGCCCCATCAAAAAGAAAGATCTCAAGCAAGGAAAAAAAAAGTCTCCATTATTTTATGCATCATGAGATGAATGAGGAGAAATGCCCCCAACCAATAGGCTCAGTCACTATCCCATACATCTAGTGAGGCTGAAGCATTTCTCAGAGCTGTAAGAAGCAGAGGCTGTAACCAGAAGTGTTTGTGATTATGACACAAAAAATCAGCACGGCAGCTCTTCTCTCTGCCTCTCAGAAGGAGAAGGAAATGGTGATAAGCTGGATCTAAACACACCCTCACTGGGCATTTTTGTTACTGCCTGTTGCCTGTTCAGCCGCAATCTCTTTATCCCTCCCAGCTGGCCTGACTCTCAGTTACTCTGTTCAAGTTCTCTCTCCTCAGTCAGTTCTCAGTCCTCTACACAAACCCTTACAGGGTTCTCAAACTCTCTCTTTGGTCACTTGTCTTCCCCGTTCTCAAGAGATCCAGGAGCATTGACTCTATTTTCCAAAACTGCTGTAGCAAGCCTTTTCTCATTTCATATAAGAAGCCATGCAGGTTTAATCAAGTTCAAGTTCCTTAAATTGCAGTTTGGTCAATATTTTCTTAAGGGTACTCTGAGATGAACCACCAGAAATTAGAAAATTGCGAAAATTAATTTCACACTAAGACAGGAGCATAAGGGAGAAAAAAACATGGTACCAGAGCTCAAAAAGAGCAGTGAGCTTAATTGCTATCTAATCAGCCTAATGTGATCCAACAGAAACCCTTTAGAACTAGGAATCTTAATATGTACTGAAAGATAACTAAGCAAATATCCCTTTGACATGACTAGAAATAATTAGGGCTTCAGTTCTAGGAAAGGAAATCTCACTGGTTCCTGAGAAAGGTTTTTTTTTTTTTTTTTATTACATCCATAGACAGTAAAAAAGCATCACAAGGCCACTGTTAGCTAGAAAATGGGAAGCTCAACCCTGTAAAATTGAAATTACAAATTTATCATCTAAGCATAGAAAAATAGATATTTTAAGCTAACAAGTAAAGTAAGAACAGCTCCTAAGAGGCATTACGTGGCTTTTACAGGCATTAATTCACATATTTTGCTATATATCACTAGTAAACTTCAGCATTGTACCTGTGGGAACTGATTGCTTGTCAGGGTGATCACAGTCATTCCTGTGGGCCTCCACAAGTACCAATACTGAGCACATCAGGAAAGGCTCTTGTTCCATATTTAAGCAGGAGCAAGAGGAGAAAATTTTGCCCTTCTGTTTAATGATATATCATCATTTTTTCCACTTTCCATCAGGGGAAAAAGAATTGTTCAGATTTCAGAAAAACTGTACCATAAAGTCAAGAAATCCCATTCTTTCAGTACCACTGAAAGAAAATTAAAAAAAAAAAAAAGGGCTCACCCAAGCAATCATGTTTACATTTCCATTAAATTTTGATCTTCTGACTTTCTGACTTTCCACCCAGGTACCTCCCAATATCATGTCCTTAAACTAGTCCTTATGTAATAAATAATTCCTTGACACTAGTGGCAAAGATGGAGTATAAACAATTTGTACTTGAAACAGAGGCACTAATATCATCAACAAACCCATTCAGGGTTTTGTTTGCCTTTCCACTACTTCTGCAAAGCACTTACAGCAAAATACCTTGTTGTCAATCCTGACCTCTGAGAAATGCAGTGATGGAGTGCTGGGATCATTTAATTAAAAAAGCAGCATCAATATATCTAAAAATGCAGTGACTCTTATAAGGAGGCAAGGAACCAAGTTACTTAGCAGAAAATAGCAATGCAAAACAAAGCAGCCTTTTTCTCAAGAGGATGTTTTAATGATGGCTGTGTGACTTGGCTTGTTTCTAAAAGACCTGATTTTTTCTAGAGGGATGAAAAATACTGTGGCTTGGAACATCAGCAGATAGTAGTACTAATTTCCCATACTGTTAATACACTTTTGTTTATCTGAGACTGCAAAATCAGTCTGACAGAGTGACCTATAAAACCCAAGTACTGATCCCAGTATAATTTGTATGAGCTGATTCATCTCTCCTAATATGTTTATTTAACAAAACAAAGCTCTAACCTTCACAGGTGGTAAAAATTAGCAATAACTATGAGACTGCCAATAAAATGCAATCTAATTCTTTAATATCTAATATGTAAGGAACCCTAGTTGCTTTTCAGTTTGGAATCTGAAACCTAACAGTCTATCCCAAGCAGAATTCCAAAGCTCCATATTTCATCAGCACCTTTTACCAGAAGAACACAACTCTGGACTTAAAAGTTGGGATGTCAATGCCTCACCATAGTCCCAAGACTGACATCCAAATATTTGTGTACTGCTTGTACCGCTCCAGTGATAAAATGCATGCTAATACATTTGCACTGCTCGGTTTCTTTACTGTGGATAGCATCAGTTCAGATCAGTGAATTATCTCATTTATTTTTACAGTCAATAAATCCCTCATTCTCTATATCCAAAGAACAATTACTGCCTGTAGTCATTCTTTACTTAAAAAATATAAAGGAATCACAATTTTGTTTCTGACAACTTTTTTAAGATTATTAACCAAGTGACTTCCAAGTGGTTTCTCTGTGCCATTCAGTCGCCCTCTCTTGTTTTTCACTTCTGCTCCTGACAGTTTTACAGAACAGCAATTATCAGCAGATCCACAGTAGCAGCCTTGTGACTATTAAAAATGCTACAGTTCAGAGCAACGTTTTTAGTTACTCACCAGAGCAATGCTTAAACTGGGTGCACCACTCAGGTATTCTTATCAACCTTTCATTTCAAATGTTTAATTAGATCTTCTAGTCACAGTTCCTACATATTTTGCATCTTGAAATAAAAGGTGTTTTCCTTCTACATCCTCTATGTGCTGATTAGTTATTCAAATCTAAGCAGTCCTAATCTGTATTCTCTGTTTATAATACTCAGTAGTACCTGCAGTTGTTCCTTGCCTTCATCAGAGCACAATACATGAAATTTATGTCTTAATGGCTGCTAAAATCTTTCTGGAGGGGTTGCACTACTGGCTAATGGGATTCTCTACAAAGTAGCTCCTTCCCATATATTCATGGCTACAGATCATCTTAGGTTTGAACAAAAAAAAAAATTAAACATTAAATACTAGGACTGAGTTTTCCATTTGGAAACTTTGACTGAACTCCCACTAGTCTCAAGCTAAAGCATGTCAATTTAAAAATTTGTAATTAACACTAAATCACTGAGCAGTGTTGGGCATGTTTTCAAATCTAAGGTCAGTGACTAACATCTAAAACCTGCAAAGCTCTAAACCTTTTTTATGTACTTTTCTGTATCTGAAGTTGAAGTCCAGCTCTACTTTGAGGCGTAAAATTTGGGCTAGTTAAAAGTCCAAGTACAATACTAACTGGATCTAATAAGAAATTTTTGTTTTAGCTACGCTTAGCAGTGAGCTAAAGATATATAACTTTCTTTATTTTTGTAGCTGTATCTCTTAGGTGCTTTGACCATGCATTTCAAATGTTCCAGTGGTGAGGGTGGATGAGCAGGAATGATGGATAGTCGACTATCTGATAGATAATGCCGCTCTTTTCCGTTTCAAAAACTGAATCCAACATAATTAAAGTTTCTTTTCAATATTTCTTTTTTTCCTCTGATGCTCACTGCCTTCCATTTCCCTCAACTCACAAGATTTTTCCTAATATACAATGGGCACTATTTATCAAAAATGACATTCTTAGATAAAAGCAGCTCCGGAAGCTAAGTGCATAGCTTACAGCCTGTAGAGATCACTTCTACTGCCTTGGCTGGGATTTCTATGTAAACAGTGATTCCCAGTCACTTTTTGAGTCTTTTCCACTGCTGTGTTTCTGTTGCTGAAAATTGATTATCATGGAATATTAAACAAATGCAGCCTTGCCCTGAAAGTTTGTGAAACAGTTAAAGGGAATAGAACAGACATTTTCAGCTCCACATTTGGTTACTTTTATCCCTTCTTTGTTTTATTTACTTTATCTTACCCACTTGTCTGTATAAAATATATCACTCAAATTATGAGGGCTTTTTCCCCAGAATGGTGGGGGGAATAATCCCATAGAGGCATTTTACCTATGGCTCTATGGGATTATTATTTCAGAATAGAATAGGATTGACTGAGAAGCAAATAAAATTATCATGAGCAATGCTCCCACTAAATGAAATGTTTTCCTTGCAGTCAACTCAGCTTTTTATATTTCTCACCCTCATTAAGTATTGAGTATAAGAGAACTGAATACTTGATGGTGCACTAAGGGGAAAGGGTAAGCATCCTGTGTCACACATACACACATTATACTTATGAAAGATTTAATAGATATTCCCTGAAAATACTTGTGATCCCCTGGCACCACAAATAGCTCTAAATCTAGCAGTTGTCTCCCAGATGCCTTCCCACATTCTCCAAATAACTTCAAACACTGATGCTCTCAAGCATATTAAGGGTAGTTCTGATGAATAAATACGCATCAATCGCAACTCTTAGCAGTGATGCCTGTAAATAACTTCAGGATTTCCAAATTTTATGCAGTGGTCTTAATTTTCTGAATGCAATTCTTCAAAATTCCTGAAATTTAGAATTTTTAAAGGGGAATGCAGGTGATTCAATGTCCATTTTATGCATCCAGTATCCAATCCTGAAAAATGTTGATAACACTGAGATGACCTCACAATTTCCAACTCTCAAAGCCATTATCTCTCAAAACCTTGAGAGATAATGCCTTTGGAAAACAGCCATTCTGATAAAATGATGGCAGTGTGAAAACCTAAAAGAAAATATTGGCTCTAAATAAAACCTTTCTGGAGTGCAGGGACAAAACAGCCTCCTCAAGAGTCATCTTAGAAACTCCTAATGGGTCATTCGTTATCCTCCTTACAAGCTTACTTTGAATAAGATGGCAAATATTAAGACAAACTATTTTTCATGACTGTTGTCTGTCATTTGAGTTCATCTCACTGTAGGTCAGCTGTGATGACAATTGCACATTCACAAAATGGAGAATCCTCAGTTGCTAAGTGAAGGTGGTGAGTTATTATCATTGCCTTAGACTGCTCTGTTTGATTAAATATACAAGATCTGCAGTTTTCTAGCCAGAAGGTGAGTTCTTTCCATAACTCTGCAATGGGGATAGGGGATAAAGCACAAACTTCAACAAGTAGGAACTGCTATGAGCAAACATAATGAGGAGCCATGGGAAAAGTCCAGACACAAGAAAAAGAGGAAACTTTGAGATAAAAAACAAAACAAAAAGGCCTAGAATTGTCTGGTCTTTTCCAACCTAGATGATTCTATAATGTGACAGGATTTTTTTTAAAGCAACATGGTTTTCCATCAATATATTTGTTTTGGCTAGACAAGTACTAGGCTGAATCTACAAGAATTTGCACCTGATGAGAGCTGGGCCCAAGACCTCCAAGACTTCAGAAAACAGGGACACTCATCATCAGCCAAAGCTCTCACTCCTATGAAGGAAATGGAGGCTGAAGTATGTGCTTGATTTCAACAGGCAGAAACTTTGCCCAGAAAATGCCTGTCATCATTCAAACTTCAACAACAAAAAGGACAGAAACATTATTTCCAGTAAAATCCTCCATGCAGAAGCTCAACTTACTATCAAAAATCAAAACTACTTTTTTTTCCAGCAAAAATTCGCAGAACCTAATCACTTTGCCTCAGGCCACCTGAGAGGGCGAACGAGAAGTAAGTCTCAAAATTAAAGCAGTGAGGATTTTGTTACTCCTGATGGAAAGCACTTCAGACAGAACTGTCCTTTAAATGTAAATTGGACCATTCGATATAAACCCAATCTTGTTTTAAGAAGGTATTTTCTTCCTTTATCAGCCAAGCTAGCGCTATAGCAGATACAAGTGTCATACTGCAGACAAGAAGATTATTTCCTGCCTTTCTAGTTTTAAAGCGGCTTTTAGATGCACAGCATGAAAGTATCTTCATTAGATTGTTCATCTAGAGAAGAATACAAGCCTATTCATCTGAGATTTCTGCAGACCTCCCTCCACTTTCAGAAATTTCAGGGTTTTTAAATCCAAGCCTACCAATGACACTTTGCTTGTTCTCTTGTTTAAACTATAGGAATTAGTAAATTGTAGAGGGCAAGCCTTTCTGGCATAGCTTCCTGTAGTTTCCTACTATACTGACTCTTGGTGGCTAGAGAAGGAATAATTCCTAAAATGTTCCTAAACACATGCATCCCAAAACATGCCTCAAACATAAGCCAAGCAGCAACACTCCAGCAGCCAGGAAAACAGAGCAGACAGCTAAGAAGGTGAAGATCTGCTCCTCAGACAATTAGATATCATGTAAGAAGCAGCCAGTAGTCACAGCCCGAAAATAGAATTTGAAAAAACAAGCCAAATATGATGCCTCCACATTCAACAATCTCAGTTTATTCACATACAAATGGGGGCAGGAGGGAAGAGGGGGGGGGGGGGGTGCATTAAAATTTCTTTTTCCCTGCTTTTCTTGTGCAGTGTGGGTTGCTTATTCTAACTGTAAATTCTAAGGACAGAGGTATCCTGGCTGAACTACAGCCTCCGTCCCCACACACTTTTCTATTCTCATAACCTCTTTTTAATCACGTTTTTGTATGTTTGGAATACTTTCCATTCCTTCTCTACCAGTCCTCATTTCTCTTTTCCATCCAAGTCCTTACATTTCTGCCTGCCTTGTGTGGAGCCTTCTGCAACTTTTTCTTAACATCCATTCTTACACAGTTGATTTTTCTGGGGATTATGGCACGTTCAGACCAAAGAAAACTGAATATGATCATAGGATTGGCTGCACACACAGGTTCTGAAAACTTGCAGTTTCTCCTAGATTCAATAAGAAGTAAGCCTGTTCAATGACACAGGATTTCAGTTCATCATTACTGTAAAAAATTATCCTTATCAGCAGAATCCTTATTGCATACCTAGCAGAGTGTAAGCTTTTAAAATCTGAGTATTCTCAGATTGGATATAATTCTTAATATGAAAAAATCATCAACAAAAAGGTAGTACTTTTTTAAAAGCCAGTAATCTGAAAATGCTATGTTAAAATTCACCACCTACACTGTTTTCTTTTTTGTGATTCTTAAGCCATGCACATCTCCAGGTGCTGTTTCTATTTACTGTGTCTGACTTCGTTCACTGTTTATCAAGTGCTTACACCTCAGATGCTTATACCTGGTGAATGTGTTGTAACCCTGTGCTATTGACTATCTAAGCTGTGCTCTCTGCTTCCACAGATTTTCAAGTATTTTGTTCTTCAAAAATAAAAATTTTGATCATTAAAAAAATTTCTTGGGATATCAATAGCATGTTTCCAAGATGAAACGTTTACTTTTATATTAATTAAGCAAGGGCACACTGGCAGCTGCTTGAAAGAAATGGAAACCACACACTGGACCTTTCTAAATGGGAGGCCCTTCCTTCTGCAAAACAGAAATAACCAGAAGGAAACTGGAGGGCAGCTTCCCTGAGGGAAAAGCACAGAAGCATTTACTTAAGTATGAGACAATCCCACCATTTTCAAAGGTCAAAAATTACTGCGTTCCTGTATGATTTTTCCTATATAGAGAGACTGAAAATGTTTTAAGAATAACAGCAGTGGCACCAGTGTCCTGGCTTTGTAAGTCCCCTTGCCTCTCTTTCTTACCTACTCTTTCAAGTTTATCTTGTCATAGTATCCAAATGCCTTCCACAAAAGGAGAGGTAAAGCATATTTTCATTTCACAGGAAAATATCCTGCAGGGTCCTCAGGTTTTAAGCTAATTTATCATGCTTACCATTCATCCATCTTCTATCCACTGTGTTTGTTTGAAAAGTAAAAATCATTGGAGCAGAACTCAGCTGCTTTTTGTGTTCATAAAAAGAAAGCTTCACTGTTTGGTAATGAGACCAAAGCTCCAATGAGGACAGAAGTGTAGAATGCATGTGTACAAAATATATTTCAGTATGTCTGACTGCCCTTTAAACTGTCTTTTTTCTATCCTAAAATTATACATTTACACTCTATTTCAACCAGCCCTGGACCTGCAAAATTTGTGTATACGCTTATTTTTAAGCGCTGTTAGTAGCTTGAGGGTTACTGAAATAAGTCAGTCTGCAGTTTTATAAACAAGTAAAACTTCACAGAACCAGGGCCTAAACCTTGAATAATACATTGTTTCCTTCCTTAATGCTTTTATTCCTCCAAATTGTTCTTTAATTCCTCTGTTTTTCATCTCCCATCAGTATCCTCAGATGACCAGTACAGGGCTGATTAGCACATGAAGAAACATCATTAAAGTCTAGCTTTATGTTCTGCATCTAATCTAAATTCTGCATCTTATAAACCTATGAGTAACTTCTCATCAGATCAATTTTTCTCATTTTAGAGTTCAACAGTTTTATCCCTCCAGAACTAATAACAGGAAATATTATCTCTACAAAGCAAATAATGGGTGTACACAGGGCCACTATTTTACCTCCTGGCACTTTTGGGGAATTTAACAGTTCTGCTGTGTGTAGATATATACTTTGCACCTAAATTCCTTCTCTGGTGTGAAGTGGGCATTGCATTCCTGTATACTGCTACTTTGTGTAGGGTAATTGTGGGCTGTTTAATAGCCATAGTGTTTCATTTGGGAGGGGGCTGCACTTTGGGTATGGCACAGTGCATGTCTGTATGTTGTGCTTTGCTGTTTTGCAGGAGTAAAGAGATTACAAATGTTACACAGCAATGTATTTGAAGATAGTTATAAATATGTAATGTAAAAAAAATAATTTTTATCTCAAATGGATTTACAAGATTAAAAGCTATCTAGAGAGATAAGATCATAAGCTAAGACACAATCATAGGCTAAGACAGGAAGGAGGTGAGAGAGAAAAGATAACTGAGATGAGGCGGAAACAGATGAGCTAGAGTTATGGAAAGACAGCACTCAGTAGACGAAGTTCCAAATAAGCAACAAATTCTTGTTGCTGCACCACTGAGATCATGCGATAATAACACAGTGTGTTAAAGTGCAGAGGGATCCAGAGTCATTTGTACTGACAATGTGTGCAACAAAAGGAAAGCAGGCAAACATAACCAGCCAAAAATCTTCGAAGGTGAAATCATGAGCACAGAAAGTACCATCAATAAAAAAACAAGTATGTAGAACACCAGATAGGAATCAGAAAAATTACAGGATCTCCAGAACAGGAACAGGAGATAACAAGAGAGTCAAGACACTCAGGAATTTAGAAAAAAAAAAATGAAAAGTGAAAAGCATGACTATTGAAAGCTTTTTTTTTGAAGCAAACCAGGGGGAAAATCAAAATCAGAGAAACTGGAAAGGAACCTGGAAGACTTCAGAGGAAAGAGATGTATAGCAGAGGTTCAGAGATGAATGGCACATAGGCAGCAGTTCTGTACACATAGCACTACGCTTTATGTATATGTGAGTATGTAACATATTTCTGGGTAGGTACTGTCACCTTCCTAACATAGTTAGAGGATGGTCCAGCAGGCAAGCAGATCATGACACTACAGACAACAAGCTAAAAGAAATGAGTCTGTAGAGAAATTGGTTAGAGAATTATGACAGTGGTAGGAAAAGTCACAGCTGAAGGACTTTTTTTGATGCAATAAATGAATACTTATCCAAGGGGAATATAGGTAACAGAGATTTGGGGATCCTGAGAAATTTAGATTTTTATCAAAAGAGGAGAGGCATTCTTCTCTATTCATATTTACATGAATAAAAGGGATCTTGGAAATAAGCATCCTAAGAAAAAATTATGTTCATGTCTCACACTCTACAAAAAAGTAAATGAAGACTAAAACATACAGAAAAGAAAACCAGACAATGAGGCAGAGCTGGGACAAGAAACATGCAGCAACTAAACACAGTAGTTAAGTGAAAGCACACGAATGCTTTGCTAAACATCAGTCAGGAAGGGTATTCAGACAGATAAATTACTCTAATGTGTTGACAGAAATTCTCATCTGTAATTACAGAAGTTACACCAAGCAGGAATACATGCTGGGAGGAAACTATGCCAGCAAGAGGATTGTTTACACTATAGCCAGTTAAATGTTTCTGTGTCTGAGAGAAACCAGTCATGATTCTGCTTTAATCAGCACCTGCTCTATCAGATCAATCTTCTGAGTTTTAGAAGGTATCTATTGCTTTTGAACCTCATAAAAATGATGTAGTCTTTTATTCACCCATAATATTTTTGTCTGGGCACTTGGTAGCCCCATAACTAATCCTTACCATTGGTTCAAGCTCTCCAGTGACAGGTGGAGCAACCATCCCCTAAACTTAATTCTTTTTCTGTATGTTATCTGGAGTTTGGCTGAAAATACATTTCCTCCTGCTACATGTTTCTGATTCCTGTTTATAGAAATTGGGGGAGTTTTTTCTCTGCAATACTTTATGGTCATGTTCCACATCACTGACCATTTGCTAGGCTTCTGTGTTATTGTCATGAACCATTTTTTTCTGGGTTTTAATGAGTTACCACAGTTAGATTGCTGTAATTTTCCATACTACCACCAGAAAGTTAGTGAAGGTAAAACACAACAACAGGACACCAACTTTTCTATACCAACATGCCTTCAGCTGAGAAATCAAGCTCAGACATATAATTTATATGTTTGGAGAAGTATTTCTTCTCACTTTCAGGTGCAAGCTTCAAACCGTCCTGTCTTTCAGGGAGAAAACAGGCAGAGCATTTCAGGAGTGCTAGCCAGGTGTATCCTGCCAACAAAGGGCTGATCCAGGGAATGAAAGGTTGTTTACACTGACACTTTGTGAGAGTGACCACACAGGCACATACATCAACAGCAAAGTACGCCAATGTGCCCAGCCTGGTTTCTCGCTCTGCCTGATGTGCCATATTCACTGCAGATTCAGTCTGGTGTTGATGTCATCTCCTATCTCCTCACCCATATCCTCCTCCTCAAAACGGGGCAAAAACCCAGGCATGACTTCTCCATTGTACTTTCCTCTTCCCCTAAACCAACTCCTTATTTCATACTGTGCTTTTCCATTTTTTTACTGTAGTGCCATCTCTCGTCCTCCAAGGGCCAAAAGGAGACCCAGTTGGCACTTTTAAGGAATCACAGAATAGTTTGGGTTGGAAGGGAGCTTAAAGATCACCTTGTTCAAGCTGCCCTGCCATGGGCAGGGACACCTTTCACAAGATCAGGTTGCTCAGAGCCTGATCCTGCCTGACCTTGAACACTTTCATGTATGGGGCATCCATAGCTTCTCTGGGCAACCTGCTCTACTGCCTCAACACCCTGACAGAAAAACATTTCTTCCTATAACTGTTCTCCTCCCTTCACATAAAAGAAGCCTTGATTTAAACTTTGTAGAGAACCTCAGGCTGTGTGTCTTGAAGGCTCATCTCCACAAACACAAACAGCAGTATAATGCCAAGCATGGGAACACCAATAACTTGGTAAGAGAAAAGGGAGACCCTAGCCCTGACTCCTCTCAAGAGGAGTGATCAGGGCTGCTGTCCAGGTGTCAAACCATCACTTCGAGTCAACAGGTGCAGTTCCCAGCTTAAAAAACTGATGGGGTGGGAGTTAGTGTCTAAAGGGGTATGGGATTCCTTACGGGACACAGGGGAATGGTACTGGAGGGACAAAACAGTCCAAGCAAATTACTGAAGAGAAAAAGAGCTCTGGACTCAACTGAGACACTCATTTGCATGCTAATCCATATAAAAAGCCTACTATTTTGATATCAAACATAAAAGTTGTTTAAGGTTCTCCCTGATATTGTTCATTTCTTGTATTTACTGAAGAACTTGTCAAAAATCAAATGTGGATCCTGGGTATGTGCTTTCTGGTCATTTTTTCCAGAAGGTTTAAGGGGTGATTTGAAGACTTGTCATGCAAACTGAGATTGCTGAATGGTTTCTAGTGAAAATGGTTGAGCCACAACTCCATTTCATTTCCCATTTTCCAGCTTCAGCAAAATTCCTTCAATCCAAATCTCTCTATGTATCTAAAATTTAGAAACCTTGCTGGCCATTATCCTTTACACTGCCATATGCCCACATCATGATCTGAACCAGAAAATAAAAGAGGAACTTTTTTCAAAAGAAGGGCCATTGCAGAAGAGCTCACAATGGTGCGCGATATTGTTTGAAGTTGCCTACTGAACTCACACATTTCCAGTGCTTCAGACACAGGGGTTAGGCAGGCTTTAAAAAAAACAAAGAAACACTACTGTTCAGAAGCTTTCTTTAGCTATGATGACAACTCCTCTGAAATTGCTTATTTTTCAGATCAGTGGAGAGTGATACAGGAGGTCTTGGATCATTACAGAACATGAAGATCCTTACACATCTCAGCATATTGCAAGTGACAGCAGAACATAGAGTGAGCCGCCAACAACACTGTCAGCAGCCAGAGCTAAGAAAATAACATTCACTGAAATTTCCCTTACTTAGAGATGTTTTCTGACTTTTTTATTGACCCAACACTGTTGTATGTTTAAGGCAGTCAGATGTGTTACATCAGCCCGAGTGCCTGGTGCAGAAACACAGGGAAAAGATCATCCAAGGAACCTCACTGATGATCAGGTCAGCAAATCAAACTGCCTACAAATGTATATGCCACCCATCTTAACAGCAGCACCTTTCCAATCCCTTCATCCAGGAGAAGGCTTCTGAAGATGTCTGTAGACAAGGAAAAGATGGGAAACAAAAAGAAAGCGTATGTTGCAGTCCTCCTACAGAAACAGGATTGGTTCAAGCTCAAGGCTGCAAGCAGAACCACGCTGTAAGGAGAAAGCTGGCCATTCTGGAGCCAGCTCAGAGGCACTGCTCCCGTGCTCCACTGGTCGTCTGAGCAGCAGCAAATTCACCTGCTAAAGATCCACCACAGCAAACACAATGAACTTCATGCTATTTATCTCTCCTTTTAAAACCCACGTTCTGACATCCTCAGGCTTACATGTGAATGATTTTCTCTTTTATTTAAAGAAAGTTTCTGAAAATTACCACCAAAAAGTCTGAAATCTAAGCTACCAAAGGGATAAGAAATTTTAATTTTTTCTCTTAAAGGCAGTGCTTTAAATATAATCTCTTCATTTTCATGACATTTAGCACGTGATTTCTGACTGCAGAATTCACGTGCCACTGAAGTTTCCATGCTAAGCACTTTTGTAGAGTGCCTGCCCAAAATGCTTTTCTTGTGTGAGAAGGTGAACTGCCTCACTGGCAGGCAGTGACCTCAGGACACCAATTAGCAGAGGAGCTGCTCAGCTGTCACTAATACTGACCCACTCCACACCCAAGCAGGTGAGGGCAAGTTGCTGTAGTCACATCATCTGCTGCAGAGTGCAAGTCCACTTATTGTACCATCCCAAATCTTCAGACAGAATTTCGCTGTTTCACCCTTGAAATGTCAAGCTGACAAGCTCACCATAGGCTACATCTAAAATAAGGCCACCCATAGCACACAGCACTGCTTCTCCTCCCGTGTGTCCTCTGAGCAGAACACGGAGCACACAGCCTGCAGAAGGGCAGACAGGTGTCACATCTGGGGTTCCCTAATTCGTGCAAGCACCTTGAAAGTTCTGACCCTCAGCAGGCAGCTGTGAACTGTGAGGAGAGGGGGCCACATACCTGAATGACATGAAACTGCAGTGAGGATGCTGCAGAGCAGTATAAAACCAGAGGATGAAAAGCATGGAGTTACACATAACTAAGGTATCCTGAGTATCAACAGAGCCATTCCTGGCAATATGAACACAGCTGGGTGCTATAAAAGAATTTCATTGAATTATTATTGTAATCATCATCTGATCTGACTTCAAGGTGTCATCTTACATTTTGGTTTAACAGCACTCTCCCATTTTGCTTCTTTCCCTATAATGACTTTGTTTCAACTTGAGTTGAACTGGCAGGTTACAGAATGGGCCATTTACACACCATTATCCTTCCCATTTATTCAAATAACTGGGAAGTTTTTAGTAAAGTCTAAACCACTTTAACCTCTTGTTTCTCTTTTCCAGAAAAAAGATGGTTGTTGACCCATTTAATCCACCTTTAACAAAGGGGAGGGACATTTGGGGTTGTTCTCTTTATACTTGTAATCTTTCCCTCCTCAAATTGCTTTCTGGGAAGATGATCAACAGACAAAAGAGAACTGTGTCACCTTGTGATTGATTACAGCTTTTCTCCAAGTCACTCTCCTCATCTATTTCATATGACATTTACAAAAGCTAGCATGATGTTATATTCATCAGTTTCTAGAGAAAGAAAATGTCTAGCAATAAGAGATCCATTTGTTTCATCACAAATAATTCTATTTCTTCTCTATCTTGGGAAACATAATGAATACTTTAAAACACTTTCCAAAATATTTCTCAGACATATTTCTTATATCATGTAAGAAATATTTAGTTCTGCTTAGTTATCAGCTAGTACTGTTTCTGAGCTTTTACGAGTCTATTTTTTCCAAAATCTCTCTTTAACTGACTCCACAGACACCTGCATAGTGCACATACACATTTCCATTTTCTGCACAAAGCCACAGAAAAGCTGACCAAAACAACAGTTTATATTTAGGGCTGCGTTGCATCCTTAACAAAAGGGAGTACAGTTCTGAGCTCCTCCAGAGGCACCACAGGAGGGAATTGCACTGCAGGCTGCTGGTTATTTGCTGTAAGCATAGAGGTAAGCTAGCAGTAAATAACCACTCTGCTGCTCAAGTCCACTAAGCATCAATTGTTCTGGCTCCTACTCCAGCAGAAAACAGCAAGTTAAAGGATTATGCTGACTTCTCCTACCCCTGCCTTGCACCCCTGCAGGGAAAGAAAGAGTGAGCTCATGCTCATTTAACTTATCCAGTGTCGTGGGAATGCACAGAAGGAAGCACGTAGCAGAAGCCCCTGCCTTGGCATGAAGCCTTCCTTCATGTCCAGCTCCTGGAGAATACCTGGGGCTTCAATGAACCAGGCATGGGCAGGGCCTGTACTGAAGCCAGGCACAAACACCTGCCCAAAAGCCCCACATACCCCCGATACACAATATCAGGACCACAGTAGAAAGAAATAGCATTAGCAGTAAGGCATCCTCTCTGCCCTTGCACTGATCTGTGAATCAGAAAGAGCAATAAAGCATTAATACAAATAGCAAGCATGAATTTGAGTGCCCTTCAGTGCATAGGCAGACATTGGTTCTTTGTCTGTAAAATACTGTCCTAGTTAGCATAAAAACAGTCTCTACATTCTACAACAGATCAACAGCCTAGCTCATTAATGTGGTCTCATGTCCCTCCTGAAGGTCACAAAAATATGGTGCAGGAATGGTCACTGGGCCTAGTGCAGAGCCCCTTTAACTCACCAGGAAAGGTCCTTATTAATTGAATTTTCCTTATGGCTAGTATAAAGACTTAAAAACTGTTCATTAACAGAGGAACCCAGTAATAAACTGTTCATTAACAGAGGAACCCAGTAATATTTAGTTCCTATTAAACATTTCAACAAAATGGGCTCTGTTGTGTCAAAGCACACTATTTCAGCTCAGTGTCTGAAAGGAATACTCACTCTTAGAACATGAACTGGCAAGCACAAGGCAGGGCCTTATTTGGCAGCAGCACGTACCAGTAAAAAGAAAACTGGCTAATATCAAGGGCTTGAGAGGCAGATGTGTTTTGCTTGCTTTCCATTGCAAAGTGCTATCTAATTAACATTTCAGTCCTCCCTGAAAGAATGAACAGAGGGGCTGTACATAGTCCCCTCCTTAGCCAGAGCCTCCCATGAGGGCAGGAAAACCCTGCAGATTCCACATAGAGCCATTCAGATACAAAGGTATGCTGGGTGGCAGATGAAAAACATCCACTCTTCAGTTAAAACCATGGGAAATATACAGCCATAAGAGAAGTCTGAAGAAGAGATGAAGACCAAAGAGAAAACTTTCAAAAATGGATGCCTGCTCCCAGCCTTTATTATCCATCTTGCAAGTAACTTCACACACACATCTGATTTCCAGCCAAACCTTATTACTTTCCCTCTTCCTGCTATAATTGTTTTAGTTGCCAATTTACCCACCTTGGGGGTCCCCTCACTTGTGCCCTCTATTTCCATGTTGGTAACATAGAATGCTTTCCAAGGGCTCTTTTTGTTTTCATTGGCAAGCATCCTTTTTTCCACTCGGTACCTTCCTCTCAGCTTCCCTGCAGTCAGTCACACCTGCAGCTCTGCTCAAGAGCAGGAATACAGACATAGCTTTGTTATGAGGGCTGCCAGCTCCTGCTTCTGAATGAATGATACACAGGCAAGCTCCCAGCAACTGCACCTCACAGATCCAGCCATCGTTTTCCAGGATGAAGGACTGACTGTCAGGCTGCTGAGAGAAGATTCAAGCACAAACACAGCTCTGAGGAGCCTCTCACAGCAGCTGGGCTCCAGCAGCCTCCTACAGAAAGTGCAGACAACAGCCATGACCAAGCAGACTAACTGCAGCAGCTCTGCTGAGTGTCAGAGCACCAATATTCAAAGGACAGTAAGAGCGGGCCAGTCAAGCATATTTCAGAGAAAAAAAATCCAACTAAAAGATAGAACAGCATGTGTGTGTTCCTGGCACCTGGCAGCTCACAAAAATCACTCCATATCACCCACACTGCAGTGCTAGCCCGGCGCTGCAAGCTTAGAAAAAGCTGTGATTCTGGCAGATCCACGCCATGCACAAAGACTAGGCAGCCAGGCATCCCTGCTGAGCATCTGAACAGCCCCCCAGCCACGCTGTAGTACCTTCTGGGCAAGTATGGGTCAGCACAAAATAGAGCAAACACAGTAAAACAGACTGGCCACAGGCTTCAGCCGCATGAACAGGATGGTTCACATGTGCACAGCAGCAGGCTGGCCTCAGCAAGCCATGACTTGCAGATGTTACCCAAGTGCATCTGAATGATGCTAAAACATGGGACCTCACCTTGATGTCCTCTTTCAGGACGCCATTTTTTGCCCAAGATTTTAGAAGCTAAACACAAAATTCTGACACAGTCTGTGACAACTCAACACAGATTCAAATCCAGGTTGAGCATTCCACATAAGCTTCTGCATCTCTCTTTAATAGAAAATGGTTAAAAGGAACATGCTGCTATTTAATTTCCAATAGGCACGAGCTCTATATTTGTTTTTCTTTTTGTACAAGGGGAAAAGAATAGATGAGCATACACTTTGCTCTGTTCTTTTCCTGGATCCATGCCCAGAAATCAGAAGTGGCAATACACACCATCTTGAATGATTTACAGGAAAAATATAAATTCACATTTTCCAAATGCACAGCTTCCTGTGTCTCCAACACATTCAGCTATCAAACCTTTCAGATGCAGGCTGTGGTAAATTGGTGCTCCCAGACTGCATCCCTGAAGTTAACAGAAAGCAGAGTACAGCACAACACACTGCTGGACTGACTCCAAACCTGGGGAGGTCAAGGAACAGATTCTCCCTGACTTTGGTGAGATTCACAGAGGCTCTGGAAGGCTGTGTGTGAAAATAAATGGTAACGCAAAAAATTAGCTAAGTCTCAGCACCAGAGAAAGAAAAAGAAACCTTGCAAAAGCATTATGTACTGAACACTCTTACTCTGTTTGGAGACTGGAGAGCAATTTGCAGGGCAACACCCAGATTGCAATATACTCAGCAGAGAGCACCAATCTCAAAAACCCCCCAGTCAAACCCATATAAGCTGTTTTTTCAGTAGTTGGCCTACACTCACCCTGAACACCTGAGAGAAGCACTTGCAAAACACTGGAAAACTCGCTGCTAACAATTGGTATCCATCTTGCACTGGAGTGAAAGGCCAGCAAAGTGTCTGGGCTCTACAAAACCTGCTCATCTTTTGCACTTTGTACAGTGGTCACCAGAGCTGCTGCAGCTCCCTGCTCTTGTGAGCAGGTCACAGTGCTGCTCGGAGCAGAGACCCTGATCCGCTGTGCCCCACAAGAGTGGCTGTACTACACCTGACTAGAAGTTCAGCACTGCCCAATGCAACTTGTATTCGGCAGGAGCCATAGCTAGAGAAGATCAGGGACCAAATAAGCATGGCATTCTTAACTTTGTTCCCATCTCGTGTTGGTTTAGCTCAGAGACATGAGCTGCTTTATTTTCTGTATAGTTGGTATTGGAGGCTACTAAGTTTCTCATATCCAATTTCCATAAAAGTAACAAAGTGTTCACAATACCCTTAACAAAAAGTTCCATGCCCAATACCTTCAGCATGAAGATGCAACTTCTTTTAAAGCCTTTTTCCTATTAACTTCATTTGATGCTCAGCAGTTCTTGAATTGGAACACACAGAGAATATTCAACCCTTCATGTGTCTCTTAATCAGAGACTACTCAGCTGTCTCTTTCCAAACTGAGTCCCGGTTCAGTCACAGCCTCCTACAAAAGACTTTTTGTGCCTTTGATCACCCTTGCTGTCCTTCTCCAAACCTTTCCAGTTATATTACATCATTTTTAAATACAGAGATCAAACTTTCACACATTATTCAGAGGTACGAAAACCACATATTTACACACAATGTCATGTTTTGTTCTGTATTCCTTTCCTTATAAACGCCAACATTTGATTTGCATTTTTAACCACAAGTGAGTAAATTGACATTTTCACTGACTTATCCACTAAAGCCCCAGGTTCTCATTCCAGATACCCCAACTCTCAGTGTGAGCTCAGCTCACTCCTCATCTTTAATGCAAACCGGATTGATTGTTCCCCACATGGATCAATTTATCATTACCTAAACTGAATTTTATCTAACATTTTCTTAGCCAGTCAGTCGTATGAGGTCCTCCAGACAGACTTGACATTTGCCACCCCTGCTATGATTCCATGGTATCTCCAGAAGCTTCTCTTCTAGCCATTTGGGAGCAGAGCCAGCACACACATTTCTGTGTGATCTCCTCAGGCCAAGGACTGACCACTGACCTTGTTTTCCAAATTTTGGCCAAATTATCCAGCCACACCAGAACTGTTCTTCGGATGTCATAACTGCTTAGGTTTCCTAAAATCCTCTACCAAGGAAGCTGGTTTTCACTAAGGTCTCTGACAAAGGAGACCATACCACACATCATCTTTATCAACAAGCTTGTTGACTCCTTCAGAGAACAGCAACACATTTGCAAGGTAGATGCACAACTTGACTCTTACCAAGCATGCAATACTTATCCAGACATCCTCCAATTCTTCATTTAGTTACAGTTTCTATGCTGTATCAAGTACTTTTGTCAAACTTCCTGATCACACGTATCACCTCCTGGTGCAAAGGGCATCTCCAAGCCAGCAGTCACACAGTGCTGTGAGCTGCAGGTCCTCTGAAGCTTTTGGACAAACACAGTCTAGTTGTGGTTATTTGTTACTGCTCATGCTGACTATTCTTCTATAACCTTTTACAGTCACTGCAGTTTCAGAAAGACTCCCTCAATGATACCTCACAGAAAGGTTTGTGGCATGGGAAATTTCCCCAGGTTATTCCATAGAAAACAATTTAAAGAATTGATGAAATTTCCTTTCATTTGCCTTAAGAAGTTGGAGTATCCCTGTTACACCTTGATCTCCTATTACTCCTACACATATCCAAGCAGGTTTTGTGCTCCTGATGCATTTAAAGAAACATGTGATAGTTACTATAAAAGTTTGGATCCCTTTTGGTAGTTGATATATAAAATTGAAAAATTTGACTACATTTCTGGGCTTTATACATAACCTACAAGAGTAGGATTTATTTTTTTCTTCAAACATAATTTCAGCTTCTTGGCAGATTCTTCTTACTTCTGATAATCTCTGTTTTGGGCAAAAGAAACCATCATGACTTCCTGCAAATTCTTCTAATAGGTGCAGGGTCCTTAAATAGTCTTCACGTCAGCTTACTAATAACACTTCCTCAGTTTTACACAATTACCCTTCTCCCCACTGGGGACAGCTGTGATGAATTTTTTGGCTTCCCATGCTCTAACAAGAATACTGAACCAAAGTATATTATAGTCCTTGTAACACAGTTTGTAGGATTCAGGCACAAAGCCACCCACCCCCTTGCAGGCCTGCTGATGAACTGCTCCAGGAACCAGACATCAGCAAGTTCATCAACACTTGGTTTCTTCATCACATCTTACCTCCTTCAACAAGAAGGAATTCAGAAATTCCCATTACTCTTGTTTTCCTTGTCCCTCACAGGCTTTATATTTTCCAAATTCACTTTGCTGGCTGCTATGTTCTTCACTAAAGTTTCCGCCCCAGATAAAACTTTTTCCTTGGAGGCATTAGTAGACACAGCACATTTCTTCTCAGAAGCTGAGTGGTTCCCTAGACAATTTATTGTGTTACTGATGGATGTCATGATGGACAATGTAGTGATGGACATCTATTCACACTGTAAACAGAAACAAAGGTAGTGGCACTCTATGGTAGCAATGAAAAGGCTGTTAACCAAAATGAAGGCTTTGGAGTGGGAGACATGACTATAATACCAGCCAAAGTGGATAAAATTAGTAAAGAGGACATGGAAAAAGAATAAAGTAGGTGAAACTAATCTAGGACTAGATTTGTTCTATTATCCTATTGTTTCATATAGTCTGCCTGTGCTCACAATTCCAGTTAGTGGAGGGATGATAATAGCATTAGGCAGAAAAACCCAGGAATTCATATGCATAGTTCTGAATAAAGATCAGAGAGAAACCACTCCCTACAGTCTATTTTGCTGTACAGAACAAGAACAAAAAACCCCACAGAGGCTTATTGATAGGAAAAAGACCACACACCGCTAAGATCTGATGCAATGGGACACCAGCAAGTTTCAGCTCAGCAGGGTTGCTCTCCCCCTCTCTTAAGACCTTCCTAGCTTTTTCTTTTGAAGGACCAGAGCTATAGAGAAGGCTCCATTAGGACATTACCATACCATGAGAAAAATAGACCTGCCTGGAATATATAAAGAAGATACTGTAAGGTTGTTTCATGTGCTGCCTAATCTGCATATCATTTCTGGTTTGTGTGTTTCCAGGCTTTTTGAAGTGCTGCTTGAGCAGTGCAACATCACTTCTCAAATGGAACAAAATTCAGCTTCAAGTCAGTGGGAGTAGGATTGTCTCTAATAGTCGTAATTTTTAGCAACGCCACTCAAAAACAACAAGTTGTTCTATTCAATAATACAATGAAACAAAGTTCTAATTCTTTTTCCTGATATCCTGGAAAGTTGTATAAAAGTACTTCTTTTTGTGCCTTGAAAGCAAGAACTACTTTCAAGTAGTTCATCTGCATTTAGGATGAATTGTAGGAATAAACACATCTGATGACTCCTCTTGTTCAACCATGCTGTACAAATTCTTCCAGGGAAAGGTATAAGCTTCACAGCAGGCAAATACAAGATAAGGAATGCCTTGCACTTTTGATGTCATAAAAGCAAACTATGTCACCCAGTTCTCTATGATATGCTTCAATTTTTTTTTCCCATTAGAGAAGTAGTTTTCATTAACATAAATCAATTCAGAAAGGTTGCGAGTTAATACAGCTGTGCATGCATTCATTTACTCTGTAAAGATTTTTAAAAATTCTTTTTGACTCATTTTCTTCATGTGTTTCTTGATAGTTCTTCTACAGTCTATTGCAAGAGAGCTACAGAAAAAGTGAATTTGCTTTTATCTAAGTCCCTATTGAAGACAAGTTTTGATCTATTTGCTTTGACCGCTTTCTGAGCCCTGTTGAGCAGTTCACCCTCCATGTATCCAAGAAGCACAACATCCCTTACAGACCCACTACAATAACTTCAGACAGCCATATGGTCAGAGAAAAACAGAAGGAAAGGAAAACTATCTCTGCAGGTATTCTTTAAATAATATTCCTTAGATGCCCTATCACTTGATAATGCAAAACTTCCTCTAGAAGAGGAAAAAAAACACCTGACTGCCAAGTGACCAAGACTAAGGCATGCTGCATTTCCCCACCACCTTCACAAGAATCCATGGCAGTTTTTCCAGCTCAGTCTAAAACAGCCTTCATTGTATTCTATCAACATTCTCACAAGAACAGACACGAATAAAAGACACTGATATTACCCTATAAAATGCCTGTCCCCAGTCAAAGGGCATACACTGTTTCAGAACATGTTTCTTTTATTACTCAAAAAAGAATTGTTAGTACCCAGCAGGTCTTGAGTTACACCAGCTTGGCTGACCAGGCTTAAGTCACTTTACAGCAGAAAATGCAGCATAAACAAAAACATACCCTCCAACCATTACAACACCAGTTTCAGGGCCATTTTGCAGAGTTTCCATTTATCTATTTTAGGCTGCACTGTCCAATTTTACCTACAAATAAAATTAGATTAGACTTAGAGAGATCAAAGAGAACCTTGTTTCTGGACAGATGTAGGCTAATTGGCAATGCCTTGACCCTCACAGGGGTCTGCAGTCAGTGCAGTACATAAAGAGCTATTACAGTTAATGGGTTAGTTCTAATTGCACCTTCTTTCCCTCAACACCACACTAAAAATATACCCCACAGAGAGAGAATGTGCTGCTTGGTCATTCAGACAAGACTCAGGAAAACTTAGAGTGCTTACAGCAGGGACTAAGGCACACAACTTTGACATGATTTGTTAAAACAGAGATAGAAAACATAGCGAAGCGAGTACACTACAAAGGAGCTGACTTAGCTGCTTCTTATGAAGTTTAGACTTCACAGATGCTACAGATCCCTGGATGAAATGTGCCTCTATAGAGACAGTCACTTGCCTGTCCTCCCCTTTACTATGTTTACTAATGTTCCTATAGAATATTAATTTATAGAAACAGTGCATTAACAAAGTCACCAATTCATAGGAAGATTTGAAATCCCAAAATCCCTACTTCCTGAAGTCAATCAAAACCCAGAGGATGAACTAACCACATGGGACATGAAAACCAGTGTCCTCCCCATCACAACAGTCATCACTCTAAATAGCTCGAAACTTTCTCTGGATCATAAAACACTCCTCAGTAGCAGAAACTGGATTTCATGGGATGAACCACTAGATTCCTCTTGAGGATGACTCCTTTACTCCTTATAAATGGAGCTGAAGCACCCCAAGAGTGGAATGGAGAGACCAGATTTCACAGTAAAGTAGCATGAAAGTAATAAGCCACATCTCATACAATTTTCAGCCTGATCAGAGCACCAGTCTCCTTGCAGATTGGAGAGAAGACTTACTTCTGTTGTGACTTTTTCTTCTGCAACTTTATTTTAAACTAGCAATATCACTGACCGCATTTCTGCCATTTCTAAACTAACATCCAAAAACCAGAGGGTAGAATGCTGTCAAACACTAGGGAATAATCAATTTGGAGTTAGGAACAAGACTTAACCTTAAAAATGAAAATTTTCAGGTTATTGGTGAGATAGGAAAGCACTTTGCACAGATTGCAGCTGCTGCAGGTATTTTCTATGGCAATAAAGCAAGATAAGCACATTTTTAAAAAATGAAAATATGTAGAAACACAGAAAAAAATCTCCCTCCACCAAGTGTATATTTTCACCTTTAGAGGATGCATGCAAACTACTCAATTAGCAGAGCTGAGAGGGAAGTATTGAGATTCAAACAGATTAGCTTCTCCAGTTTGCACTAAAATACACAGGATGGAGTACAAAGGCTTGGAGCTTGCTTCTAATCTGCTGAAGACAAAACACCACAGCACACAGCTTCCCCTGAAAATCTGTTGTTCTTCAGACTGTACTAAAAGTGCTGGTGTTCAGATACCCAGCAACTGGATTTTTCCATGGACTTGCTTAACCAATGAAATGAGCACATCTACTTCACATACCTCCTTATACACTTTCAGGAGCAAAAATGTCATATTTCCCTACAACCACAATTTTGAACTTCAAGCTAAAACCTGCTGTAAACAGCTCAAACCCAGAGGCAAGAATCCATACTAAACTTGGAATCTCGTAGCTAAGCTCTTGCCATGGGCCCATCCATCTTTCATGATCAAGAGATATTTTCTACCAATTTCTCTCTGGGTGTCTCTGAGACAGTATAAGACAGGGACAAAAGACACTATTTTTTTTCCTCAGGCTTATTTCTGTCATGATTTCAAAAGTGGAAAACAATCAACCTGCAGGACTCTTCTTTAGAGGAAAGCTGACATTTATGTCACATTGCAAATGTTACAGGGCTTCCCCCCCACCCCCCCCATGATGAAAAAAAGAATCCCCTGAAATACAATATGACTTTAGAACTTTTTCTCCCCATAGCAATTTTAAATCACTAGATCACCTTTAATGAAAGAAAGGAAAGATTTATGCACATGTTCCTCAGCAGTTTAATACCCTACAGGCACACTGTATACCATGGGAAGGCCAGGTTCAAAATTCAGGGCTGTTGAGTGTCTGGGACCAAAAGTAACAACAAACTGATGCTTAAAGAGGCTACCTAGAACAGAAACTAGACAGTGTTAAAGGGATAAAGTAGGTATTTATTAAAAAGGCCTTCAAAGGATACAACTTGGGCAGTACAAGAACCCAGCTGTGGCTACCCCCAAGATGGACTCCTGGTCACGAATTTTCACACTTTTCTAAGTTTTGGTCCATTTACATGTTGGGGTTAATTGTCCAATTACAGCTTCAGTCCCATCCTCCCAGATTGCTCTCCTCAATTCATTGTTATTTACACTTTTTGGGCCTGAAGCTGCAACGGTGTCCTTGGTTCTCAGGCTGGAAAAGGATTGCTTTGTCTAACTAAACTGAAGAGAACTTGCTAACACTTTATATGATGTTCAGGGTTATTATATACCAACGCAGCACAGAATCTGGAAAATATGAAAGCTAAAACTTAAGGCACCAAAACCATTCAGGGAAGTCCCTGTGAATTTAGGTGCTGTTTGCTCTCTAAGAATCATCCCTCGTTACAGTGGTACCACAGCCCCAGGACTCTCAGAAAACCAAGTTACTTCCCTAAACAGTGACAACCCCCATGGTGTTTCTCCAGCAATTCTGGGAGAACCAGGGCCAATTCCAAAAACCAAGCACCACTCTTGTGTACAGCACATACAAATGTTTCATTAGTACCAGGCTGAATTTGGAGGAAGAGGTTCTAAAAATCACTCTTCCCCAGCAACACTTTACCTTTCCTTGGCTGACATTTAGAATACACTGGTTAAGTTCCTATGTAAACCAGACATCTGTTCAAACCTCTCCCCAGGAAGGCTGCTTTTTCCCTTGCAGTGCCCACTGCCAGAGATGGGAATGTGAAGTTGGCATTGCTGCTGCACAGCAAAGCAGCCCCAGGTATCCCAGCAGGGTCTGAGCTCTGCTTGAAGCCAACCCGCAGCTCTGCGCCCACCAGCCTTGCCCCCATCACACCTGGCTTCTGCTGCTAGAGACACCCAACCAGCTCTTGTCACACCTGTGACACTCCACAGATGGGGAAAGCCAGGTCACTTCATTCAACAGCTTTATTAAGAGACTAGGAGCCTCCCAAATCAGGCAACATAGAAGCTGATGGGCCCCATCACTGACAAGCATTTAGTAGCTTCAGTCCTTGCTGGAGGATAAGGGCACTGAAAGATGGCATGTTTATTGAACAATCTATTTTCTTACTCAGCATGCAAGACTTTTTTTTAACAGGTAAAGAATAAAACAGAACAAACTTAACCAGCACAGCATCTTGTCTTCTAAAAATATGTGAAATTATAATAACACTTGAAGACCAGAGTGTGGCAAATCCTCATGCAAAGTCACTATTTGAACCTTGGTCCTAGGCAGCCTTACCTATTGATCTGTTTAATACAAACTGTCATTCTTTCCAAGAACGTTCTATTTTGTTTACATATTTAAATCATTAATCACACAAAAAGCGACTGAGGTGGTGGCATCTCAGTAGAAAACATTTTGGCATCTTGCTCTAGCTTCTTTCCAATCTCCCTCCTTACAACAGAACAACTCCTAAAAGTTGCATGTGTTTTTCTTACATATCAACTGTAATTAGTCAAGAGGATGGTCAAGGAGCTTGACACAAGACAGCCAAAAAAGTTACCTCTTTATTCATTTTCTGCTTGTGGTTCCTGGTTCAGAGCCATGCATAACAAACATATGAACTGCTGACCTCCTGGATGGATTTTACCAACGTGAAAGATCCAGGGTTTTAAATTATTTTCTGGTGCCAAACCATCCTTACAGCTGAGCACATTTAGTGGATGTGTATCATCTATTTAGATAGGACGACATCCAAAAAATAAAACATACACAGATAATACAGATATACACAAGATCATCCTAACTGGGAACAAAATACCAGAATAGTAACATCAAGGCTAAATTTAGCCTCAGAGCCTTCACATGCAGTGCTGAATCTGAATCTTTCTTTCTTTTTCTAGTAGTTCATTCAAATATTCCAAAATTTTCTCTTACTACTGGTATTCAGGGTTCTAAAGTCAGTCCTGAATAAGTCTTGTGAGTGGGGAGCAGTGATCAATACAAGCAAAATGTTGATCTTGTCTTCGGAGCTACTTGTAGAGGGAATAGGTTGTTGCTGGCCATGCAGGTATTTCACTGAGCTGAAGAAATCCTCTGTGAGTGTCTGACTTAACAACCTTTTTCACCTTGCAGTTTCAAAGGAACTAATTTGGCACACCATAAAATGTTAATTTTCCAGGTGTTTCCTTAGAGGAAAGACATGATTTCTCTTCATTTAAAAAAAAATTCTCAGGCTCCAAATTGTAACCTTTCTTTTTTTAACTTAAAAGCAAGCTGGGGAAGTGGGGGTGTCTCTTAAAATTAGGTAGCAAAGCCAAAGTCACAGATGGGTGACCTTCACTACAGTAAAACACTAACTCTCATACCAAGCAATAAATGATAGGGGCCTTATGAGCTCGGGACAGGGTAATCAAACTGAAAAACAAAACCACTTTTTTCTCATAGCACCAAGGGTAACAGCACTTCCTTCCTACTCATGGCAGCTGCAGGCTGGCAGGGGTGAGCTGGCTGTAGGACAGCCTGACTCTAGCCCCCTGTCCCAACTGGAAAAAAAGCACATCTTCAAAAATTCCTTTGAAATTATCACAGAGGTTTCAAACAAACCTCTCCCAAGCATCCTTCAGTTGCCAAAATCTCACATCCCACTAACATGCTTCGTGTCAAATGTCCCCCAAGGCAGAAGTAGCCCGTACCCTCAAAAACTGGAGCTGGGACTTTGAGCAGCATGTTCTTGGCATGTGCAATTCAGTAGGGTTCCTTTGGGTCTGCACCCTTTGCCTCAGTAGACAATAAGTTATGTCCAATTTCTACTGTCAGTCCTTCTCTCTAAAGAAATAATCCCCCCTCAAAAAGCTGGTTTTTAAGCTTCAAGGCTGACAGGGCAGGAAGATGCATGCAAAAAAATTAAGTTGAAGAAAGACTGAGAAATATGCAGGAGGGAGGGAAGACAAGTGAAAAAACATAAGAATCACTGCTTGATTATGCCTCTAGAGAAACTGCCCTAGTAAGCACAACAACTCTATGTTACCTATTTGTATCTTATCACATCCATGTCAGCATTGCCTAATTTACTGTATACTTTAATAGCCATATTTGTATTAGTTTCTGCTCCACACTGTCAATATTGCTTGCAAAATGCAGACAACAGCATTTCCCCCATACATCAGCACCACCAATAGCCAGAAAACAGAAAACAAATTCTGGGTTTGGAGCACACAGTAGGGCTAACAATTTATATACACCAGAACAAAGGCAGCTGGAGCTCATTTTTATTACCTCTCAAGACAAAACTGCAGATCTGGCTTTGTTATTCATGTGGACAAGATGGTAGGGACGTCGCTAAGGAAACATGACAAGAACACTACAAGGTGCTATCTTAGCCTGTTGAGTTTTTCCAGAGGGAAACAAAATGAATCGTACTTGCAAAGAGCACAAGCACTTGAAATTGCTCAAAACGTCTCAGATCCAGAGGAGCTGGTCCCCTGCTCTCTCTGCTCGTGGCTGGCAGGTGCTACACATGCTATGGCAAAGCAGAATCAAGCCTTGAAAGTAATCTCAGCACTGGTGAGAGACATGGGGAAGGGGCAGTGAAGAAGGAAGTTAAATTCATTGCCACATTAGGCATTCAGGTATTAAAGCACAGCACAAATACTATGCCCTCATCACTGCTCAGCTGCTGCACACCACAGAAGAGGATGGGGGGATCCTGGCTCCCACAAGGTCACAGTGCCCCAGCAAAAACCTCCACAACAGAAATTCTTTATTCACCCTTAAAAGAGCTAGAGTAGTCTCTGAGTGATTTCTTTTCTGTTTCATTTAGTTACTAAACAGGGATCTCTGAATCGCTAATTCAGTGTTTAATCTTAGTGGTTCATTTTAAATGTTTCATTTATTGATGTCAACCATTCCCTCAGTTTCTGCACAGGAACAGTGTCTGGTTTGATACAGCACTTGGATCAGAATGAGGATGCAAGATGCACTTCACAAATACCAGCATGGCTTTTGTGACAGGAAAGGTTGCAAGTGGAGACCTGTTTTAGCAGGTCTTGATCAACTTGAGAGAGAATTAAATTTTGTAACCTTTAGCAAGGCTGTGCTAAGACAAAACAGGAATGTCCTTTTCCCTAAATTTGAGAAACACAAAGTAGGCTACTTCCTCACTCAGAGGCCAGCCATTTCTGTAAACTTTTGATGCAAAAATAAGTCACCTTGCTTCCTTCCCCTCAAAGCCTTACAGACATTCCTGTGCTCTGTTCTTGGGCTTCCAAGCACTGTTCTCTTCTGGGTGTGCAAAGGTGGAGAGCCTTCCAACCCAGCTCTGCATTCCTTAGACACTCAAACATCTCCATGACCCTGAGCCACCAGCTCCCAAGTCCTATCTGTATTGAAGAACAGAAAGGAATGTGGTTTTTCCTACTAAACTGAAAAATCTGTTTAGAATAATCCCCCTCCAGAGGCTCATTTGCTGATGGTCATTATCAGCTTTTAACATCAAGCCTCCTGATGTCCCCAGGCAGCTGCAGAGGCACATTAGCTTAATTCTGTGGATACAAAGCCGAGGCAAAGATGCTTAGCCTAACATGAGCAGGGAGTCCAGCTGAAACAGCCAAGCCACAACACACATCTCTTGGCACATAGCCTCACACTGCTCTTTTCCATGACCACAATCTAATCCCTCTTCATCACAGAGCCATGGAAGAAACAAAATGTCACAATATATCTAAGCCTCCATAGAGTTAAAGGACAAAGACCCATGTGGCTCACATTGCAATATCTATCCATGCCACTTTCCACAGTCCACTTCCAAGAAACTACTTCTGCAACTAATTTAATGCCTCAAATTTGCCTCCGCATTTAATCAATCACTGAAGCCCCAGATCATGCTGGGACCATCAGAGGATGTTATCAATTTCACTACTAATGAGCACGGAGGAGCAGAACAGTTTTCAGCGAGTACAAATGAAAGTGTTAGGGTGCTGTTTGCACACACTTAACAGAGAACAGTTGCATCAGTTGCAGAGAACTTCCCTCAGAGGCAGATACCTGTGCCCAGAAATGACAACAGGTATCAGCAGGCCTCCTGAATGTTACGATTTCCTGGAGCTAGTTCAGCTGTCCCTCTAAACTAGGAAAAGTACCACTGTTAGCAGGGAAAGCACGCTGGTGGAAAAACTACATAGGCAAGATCCAAACGTGGTACTAGAGCTGCCCCAGAATAAAAATTCTGTGAGGCGAGATGAAAATTAGGTTTGTAAGTGAAGTCAACTACCTTGGGGTATTTGATTCAGCAATGTGCAACAGCAAGATAAAAGTGAGAATTTAAGAACACGTTGGTAACCTGCTTTTGAAGTGTATTTGTGCATTCAGCTAGCAAAGGTATTGGTAGGTGATTTTAGAAGGTTGCACTTAAATTCCTACTCACGTCTCAAAGGCAATTCATTATAAAAAAAAATTTAACATGTTCTAAATGCTTGTTCCTAGTCCTGTTGAAGTCTAGGGAAATTTTGCTAACTGTGCCACAAGGACAGATGAACTGAGGAGGAGAAGGTACAAAGCTAGATGTCTGTAGTCCTGTCACCTTCCCATGCACTACTGCCCAAGGAAGCACACAGGGCACAAGGCAACAGGACAGAGTGCCACAGTATTCCCCTCACTAGGAAGGGGACTGCATCCATCAGCCAGCAGCAGAGAGCCCAAAGCCATCACTGATCTGCCTTCACTAGTAGTTTTGTGGCTATGATCTAAATATAATCGCTCCCCAACTAGAAAATTGAAAAAAGGTTAAGGCATCCTGGAAAATTCTCTTAGCCCCTAAGTAACCACACTCTCTCATGTGAGACAGTATCTAAGACCTTACCAGAGAAAGGAATCATCAACAGAAAGCAAGAAGAACTGTACTCCTTCTAGACAGACAGGCTTGAGAAGAGGACCTGTGAAAACCTCATGATATTCGACAAGAGCGAGTGCAAGGTCCTGCGCCTGGGTCAACATAATCCAAGTACAAATACAGGCTGGGTGGAGAACGGATTGTGCGGCTCTGAGGAGAAAGACAAGAAGCTTGACATGAGCCATTGCAGCTCAGAAAGCCAAGGGAACCCTGGGCTGCAGCCAAAGCAGTGTGGCCAGCAGGTCCAGGGGAGTGATTCTGCGCTTCTACTCCACTCTGGCGACACCCCACATGGAGTGCTGCATCCAGTTCTGGAGCCACCCCACATGGAGTGCTGCATCCAGTTCTGGAGCCCCCACAAGGACTGGACCTGCTGGACTGAGTCCAAAGGCCATGAAGATGATCAAAGGGCTGGAACACCTCTCCTGAAGACAAGCTGAGAGAGATGGAGAAGGCTCAGGGAAGACCTTAAAGCATCTGCCAGTACCCAAAGGGACCCTACAAGAAAACTGGTGATGGAAATTCTAAAATGGCGTGTAGTGATAGAACAAGGGGGAATTGCTTTAAAGGGAAAGAGGGCAGGTTTAGATTAGATATTACCAAAAAAAAATCTTGACTGTGAGTGTGGTGAGGGACTGGAACAGGATGCCCTGAGGAGTGGACAACCAATCCTTGGAAGTATTCATGGTCACGTTGGATGGGGCTTTAAGCAACCTGGTCTAGTGGAAGGTGTTGCTGCCCATGGCAGGAAGGTTGGAACTAGACAATCTTTAAGGTCCCTTCCAACCCAAACCATTCTGTGATTCTCCCAAAAGAAAACAAAGATACAGAGATGAAAAAAATCCATCCAGTCCCACAGCAAGCCTATGGAAGACCATAGAGCTAGCTGAAAACACATTTCTTTTGTCCCTCCTAATATCTTAACTTAAAAGAAATTGAGTGGCAGTTTTCAGGAAGGTAGGGATAAAGAGAAAAAAAACAGACCTGATGTCCCTGTCTATTAATGCCCATTACTCTTGTTTCTGAAGCTACCAGAAGGAAAATCTTGCTTGTAAAAATCTATACTGTCCCCATCCTTCCCAATATAAAAGGCTATGTGCTTTCTTGCTCTAAATATGAAAATGTTCTCTATCCTTGTATGATCCCACAGACTGAAGGGAAATGCACCATTTGATGTAAATCATCAGAAGGAAACACAAATGGTCCCTGTGGAGAGATAACCCCTTCTTCTATCTGCATCTGTCAAGTTTGGCTCATGACAGAATTATGACCTCAAAATAACATTTTAATAAGTGTTTACATGCTACCACTCCCCAAAGACTACACTGATAAAATTCTGCCTCAGAACTAATTATGCTTCAAGACAAGGCTACCCTCAGTGGATGCGGCAATAAAAAAACGGGACAGGAATAGGTCTGTCCTTGGCAAGCTCCGGGCTCCTCCTTGTGGATGTCTTTGAAAACTGAGTGCTTTGCACATACTCCCGCAAAAGGAAGGAAGCAAGCAGCTCAGCTCATGCTTCAACACGTCTGGAATTTCCAGTGCCTATGTTAGTTATATTAGAAATATGTGAATATATATATAAGCAAGTGTCCCCTTCTCCTTCCACCCTTCATCCCGATGGGACAAGGAGGGACAGATCAGCTGGCTATTCACCTTGGAATCTCTCCTTGATGTTGTGTTCAGGATCAGAGCACTGGAAAGGTAACATCACAGCAGCCATTCGACAGACCCCTTCCAACCCTACCAATTCTGTGATCTGTGATTATCATCTTGTGCTATACAGACTGTGAAGTGGACAAGACCAGACATTATCATTGCAGGTGTACAGGTGAGAAAACACACAGTAACACACACCTGAAGACCTGAGGGAGATATAACATCTTGGTGTTCCACATTCCCTCCCATGCATTTCAGATCAGTTTCTATCTGCCCTAGACCATGGGAGCAGCAAGGAAACAGAACAAAAGTGGATGAAGATTTAAAATCTTCCCTTTTTCATCTTAATGCCAGAAAAAGAATAAAAGGAGGCTTCTACTGCTAACAGAATATCTTCAGCTTGGCAGAGATAAGAGGACAAATTAAGTCCATTCCAATGCAGCTGAGGAGCAGTTCAGCTTTTGAGATCCCTATATCAAGACTCAGACTACTGGTACAAGTAAACATTCCCACAGTAGCCCTGAAAACAGGCAGGGATTAGAGGCACAGTATAGTCCACTGTTGCATGTTTATTCACTGGGGCATCAAACATTTCAGTTGTGTGTGTGTTCAAGGAATGAAAAGAGCTGAGAAGATGAGTCTCCCACAGTCAACCAAGACACACAATTCATTCAAGAACAGCATCAGCCAGGGTTATCTTACCAACATTAGACATCCCTGTTCTGATGGCAAGGCATATTTTCCATCTAGAATAGATAGCTAATGTACATCCACTTGCTCTTTTGCTACCATGGTTCTTTAGCTTTTTCCTCCCTTTCTTCCCTTGTATTGTCCCAAACAGTTTCTCAACCTTCATTTTACTTCAAATAAGACAAGTTGTTGAAGTCCCTTCTTGTACTTTATGGCTGAAGAGACCTGGGGCTGGGGGGGGGGGGTCTATTCACTTATCCTACTCCAAGTGTATTTTCCTTGAACATAATGTGACCAGAACTATCATATATATATATACATATATATATATATAGGGGGAGAGAGAGAGAGAAGATATAGAGATATCTCAGGATCAGAGATTAACTTCTCCAGAGCACCAACTCTTCTCTGGCTTCAATGGGAATACCTTAACAGAAACATCCTATGCCTTTTTTTATACTAGGATGCTATGGCTACACACATGCTGACATATACATGTAGTCTTTCCCCAGACTGCAATTTCTAACAGGCAAAAGAAATTCTTGCATGAAATGGTGACTCTGGAGTCTCTGTCCTCAAGAAAGCTATTTTAGAACATTCATCTGCTACTGTATCAGCAGAAAGTTGTTTCTCTTCTGCTATGAAGTTTGTCATTCTGATTAACCTTCAATGTTCATATTGTATTTAAAGAAATATATTTCCTTAACCCACAAGTGATGAATATAATTTTGATCTGTTTTAACTAAGAAACAGTATTTCCTGACTTCACTAATGATTTCTGAACTCAGCTCCCTAACAGTATATCTGTGCACTCCAGAGATATTCTATATCTGCATCTCTGGAAACTGCTTTGGTAGGAGCTGAAGAAATTTTAGGGCCAGACTTTTGGCCCTTTTTGCACTGCCTATGATGTGCACCAGTACCTCTGACCAAAGCACCCAGAACTTCACCACAAAGAGATGCCAGTACACACCTGGCCTCTCACAACTTTCAGGAAACCCTTTGCCTTGCCTGCTCTCAGCACAAGCCCTGTGCTGTAAGATGTTTACTCATTCTGGCACACGCACTGTATCACATTATCAGGTCAGAGTCTGAGTATCAGCCTGAGGTGCATGCTGCTCACGCTTTATTTTTTTTTTAACCTGTACAGAACCTAGACCACACTTGGCTCTAAACAGTCACGTGAAAAACCACCCATCAGCCACAGAACAGACAAAACTGCAGCAGTGCAAAAGGTCAAATCCTTCAGTTTGGGCTTTTATTCTTTAAAGATCTTTATCCAAAATTCAAGCCACTACACTAAGGAACAGTAAGTATAGAGAGGGATTAACTAGAGCTCTAAAAATAGCTATTTATTTTCTGAGATGGCCATGTAATCTGTAATTATTTCTTCATCCCACAGGCACACGAGACCCTCTACCTTGGCTATATAATCTGAACGAAAAAGACCATTTCACCCAGTGATTACAAGAAATAAATTAAAAGCTTGCTACAGGCAGATGAGAGGGCCCTTTGGCTGTGTCACGTTGCCATCTAGTGATGGTTTCCAGATGTTACACACAAGCCACCCCACCCGGCTGTGCTTAAATCGCCTGCCCTTATCCTGAATCACCAGGGAATCTCATATCAGACACTCCGTCCCTGGCTGGAAAAAGTCAGCTAAACTGATTTGTAACAATGTTCTAGAGACACCTTTTCTATATTTATTATAAAATAATAGAATAGCTTGGATTGGAAAGACCCTTAAAGGCCATTAAGTCCAATACCCCTGCAATGAGCAAGAGTAACTTCAACTAGATCTGATTGCTCAGAGCCCCACAGAACTTGGCCTTGAATGTTTCCAGGCATGGATGAGGCATTTAGCACCTCTCTGGGAAACCTGTCCCAGTGCTTCACCACCCTACTAATCATAAAATGTTTCTTTAATCTAAATCAACCTTCTTTTAGTTCAAAACTGCTACCCTTTCTCCTATTGCAACAGACCCTGCAAAAACTTTTGCATACATATATATATCTTCAGGGTAAATAAAATAAATAGATACAAACCAAATGTTGCCTCCTAATCCACTGACCAAAACATATTTTGTTTACCCTACTTAAGTCTCTCAGTTAATGGTGATCGATAAAGAGGGGGAAAATAGAAGAAATTGCCTAGAAGTCAACAGTGAGGCTAACTACTGGAAAAGAGCAAACTTGCACCAATGCTTATTCCATATTCAGATTTGAAAATTCACTATGATTAATCTTGGCTAGGGAGCAGTTTTCCCAGAACAGGAATAATACAGATACCCAAGACATTAAAAAGGGGGATAGGGAGATCAGTGGCCAACAATAAAAAAAAAAAAAACACCAAGTGAAGAAATACAACCCAAAAAAAAACCTTTAAGGATGAAAGCACACCCAAATCCAGTCAACATGGAGAGCTTTGAAATATCTGGCAGTGTCTGCAGCAGGCAGTCTGAGAGGAAATATTTGAGTCTACTGGCCTGTGTACCAGCATCACAGGATATTTTAAAAGGTAGATTCTCACAATGATTTTTACCCTCAGGCCTTCCTATGCCTGGCTCAGGTGGTGGTCAATGGGAAAGATCAATGGAGTTAAAGAGGCTCAAGACAGGCTACTCAAAAAATTTACTGTCAAACTAAAACTCTTCTGTGCCTGTGCAAACAGCAGATCTGAATAGCTTCATAGGGAGAAAACAAAAGGAATCACCAACTTGCCATCCCAGGCACTGCCCAATGCCAAACCCTGAGTTGTTGGCACCACTGCATTCTCCTTCAATAAAAATAGTAATAATAAAAATCAGGGGGAAAAAATTAAAGTGAAGTGAAATGAAGCAGCAAGGTTTTACTTTTTTTCTTAAGACATAGTTCAAAATATGCTGGAAGGAGTCAGAATTAGAAAGGTCAGATTCTCAAAAAAAAAAAAAATAGTTGCAAGTCCAAATCATCAAAATAAAAACTACTCAAGACAGAAAGTCATTAAGTGTACACAATAGTACAATGATACAGATAAAACAATGAAGAGCTGTTCACCTGATGTCTCATTCTTCTCGACTATTTGACAAGGCAATTACTGTTACATTTAGCATTTTTCTGTGTATTTCAGGAGTCAAGGTCTAATTCTTCATCCTTTTGAGGAAGTCTCACACCAAAATGTCATGAATAACTAATGAGCTTTTTGTAAACAGTCAGCAGAAAATCCATTTATAGGGTCAGTTGTGCATGCATACAGGTCCTTCTATGGGGCTCCTAATTCGCCATCCTCCCCCTCTCATAATTTGAGCACTTACAGTGAGAGCACAAGTATTCTTAAGAAATAAATCAATACAAATCAAGGGCAAAATAAACTGTGCCCAAAAAAAATCATTGTCTGTGTGCCTTTTTAACAAAGATGTACTGAAGAGATCTGTAATTACCACCTGAGAAAATGCACACTGCCCACAGAAGCCAAGTACTCTGAAGGAGACAGCACAGTGACTGCTGCAGATATTTATGTGTTTTTCTCTCCATTTTAGGTACATATTTGCCATGAAAAATTTTATCCAAACATGGATCATGAGCTGATGATTGTCCACTTGAGCTGGGAAAAGACAGTTATTTAGTACAGACTTAATGAATTGGCCTCCTTTCACACATTTTTATGCTTCTCTGAATACCGTTCTGTTGATAGCATTTTTAGTTCAACTTTGATGTAATAAGAGAAAGATTCAGAAAACTAAAAAGTGCCATTGGCTGAGGGCCTCATTCAAACAGACATCAGATATTGACTACAATGTTTTTTAAAGTTTTCTGCTCCTGAACACAGAACTTAGTAGAACTGCTTTTTAATTGCTGTTTTTCATCTGTATTTTAATCATGATTTACTCCCATTTTTATTCCTACAGCTGAGCAGGTTCTTTCTTTCAAGCTGATTTTTCAGACAAACCAAGTCCACATTTTGGATTCAACACTCACAGAAACACAACCAGAAAATAAAGACCGGAACTGAAGCCTGCCTCCTCCCAGCTACACATCTTAACCACTAAACCACAAACACAGACGCTCCAGACAGAACTTTAAAGCTTACATACCACATTAAGCAGCAAAATTACCCCTTCTCTAAGTGTAATTAAAAAGAAATCAGTCACACAAAACTCTGTTTTGCAGGGTATCTCCTACCATAGACCAATTCCAAGAGTACTTGCAGAATCAAGCAGCCCACAAGCCCAAGGCAGAGGAGGACTTTCATTCCTGTGCCTGCAGAGTTCAGACATCATTTAATACCTGAGGTGCTTCACTTGCCAAGAAAATTATATTCCTAACGTGTGCAGAGTGAAGACACTCAGTGAACTTTAGTCAAGCAAAGATGCCCCTGCATAAACCAGAAACCTCTAGGGTCTAAATACTATCTAAACAAAACTCTTTGGGTCATAACTTAAGAATCAAGGACCTGGATTTATACTAAACCAAATGTCAAGCATATAAATTCCAACTTGCACTTGGTCTTGTCCCTACCATCTTTCCATTCAACGAGCCTTGAGCTGCAAGGGAGGTTCTTAAACTCTGTGGGACCACTAATAGAGTAATCACAGTCAGAAGTTTCAGAAGGAACACAGAGATATGAAACTGAGACACCCCTGTAAAACAAAAATAAAACCATTCACATGCATAAGGTATTAACCTACAGCCACATCTGCAAACATGCATGCCTCAAAATTGCTTCTCTTACACTAACAAGCCTGCTATGGAGATAGACTGACAGAAAACTTGTAAGCCATCTTTTTCTGTGTCTGTTGCTGTGCTTTGCAGGTTTTATGGCCATCCAACAATACCCTTTTCTTTCTGTAATTGGCTCTGCTCAATACTTCACAACCATTTTTATTCTCTGTCTCTCTGGAAAGTTAAAAGGATTTAGACCTTCACTCAGGAGAGAAATTAAACCTCTAATTAGACCAGGTGCACCTAGAACTGCATTCTCCAGGAAACTTAAATAATTCTGCTTTCATTTTACAAATTCATAAATCATTAGAATGCACAACCTGTAAACAGGAATTAGTCAGGAGCTTAAAACTGCACTGAAACACCAGGAATGAGTGTATGCTTCCCACACTAAAAACATCCCATGAAGCATTAAATTCCTGCTCCAAAGCTCACTGGAATTAGTGAAAAGAGACCCACAGGGGTTTGGATCAAACCTGAACTCTGCAGGCATACAGTGCTCAACCAGATAGAGCTGCCCTGGCTTGACAGAAACAGCTCAGGAGCTGCAGGTTAGCTCACCCAATGAGTTACATGAGCTTCCCAAGGCCCATGTAGAGGCTTTCCATAAAGGATGAAAGCAGGAGTAAAGCTGAACCTCTGGTGCTAAGTGCCTCTGAACAAAAAACAATCTGCCTGTGGCTCAGAGAAAATTAAAGTGCAAAAGAAGAAACAATTTGCTTAAGGCCACATAGGAGAATCAGAATTTCCATATACGTCATCTGAATCTCATTCTTGTGGCTTATTCCCTCACTCTGAGCTCTGCTTGCTGCATTGGAAGGCTGCACTGGATATCCAGCCTCCCTGGAAAACACTACTGGTGCTGGGAAAAGCAGATCTTCCCAAGTTAAACGGACATCAAAGTCACCCTCTGCAAGGAAGAAAAGGTTATGCTGATAGTTCTGAGCAGACAGATCTGTGGAAGAAAAGGTTATCCTGATAGCTCTTCTGAGCAAATGGATCTGGAGAAAGGTTACCCACATCTGTACCAAAATGTGCTCAAAGGGCAGGGTCACTCATATCTCAACGGGCATTTCTTTGCTATTTATTGGATTACTAGACTGTCCAAGAAAAAAAAACAACATGTGGAAACCAAATAAATGGTATCCATGCTAATCTAAAAGGATGAACTCGAATTGGTCAGTTGAGCATCCACTGCTTTTCTCAATTATGGAACAAGTGCTGGCACATCAGTAATTAAAAAAACAAAGAGAAACAAACAAACACCAAAAAAATCCACAAAAACACCTAAATTTTTCTTCCAAAAGGAAGCTAACTTTTCTAGCATTGGTTCTGAGTATATACTATTTTCCTTAAGACCTCTCTCTCCTCAACTTATTAATAAATCTTCCCCATGGAAAATTAGACATGACAGCTACCAGGCATTGCAAAATACCAAAGCAAAAAAAAAAATAAAATAAAAATTTAAAAGGTGACTTCAAGAATCACATGACAACTACACTAAAGTCAAAGCAAGTATGACTTACAACAACCAAGGAAATACAGTTGATAAATATTACACTTGGATCCTAGTATTTTGGACAGACTTTGACACGTACAAGAAAGGAAATACTGTTAAAAACAGTTTTCAAAGTCATCCATATTTTACTACTAATTCAAACAAACAGGAAAACAAATCTCTAATTGAAAACAGATCCCACATTTCAAGTCTGCAGCAGCCCTTAGCTTTTCTTGCAGTAATGATACCACATTTGTTCAATTTACCCAGTTTTTATGGAATGGTACTCAGCACAGCAACCAAGGCTGTAGCTATGATGCAATTCTAAAATTTCTTTCTTAGAAAAGTGCAATGACTGGAAAGAGATGAAGGGTTGTTTATCCAGTTCAATTTTAAAAACAACTCAAAGCAGATATTTTCCTTACTATCCATCATCTTCTGTATTAGCCACTGAGATTAGTGCAGATGAAGTATAGCCTCTAGCCCATCTTTGTAGCTTATTACTCACAGTTGTGATCCTATCTATGTGGAAAATAATGAAGTTTTAAACTTTTCATAAGATAAGAGACTGGTCTAGTTGTATCTAATGATTTTTCACTCTCCAAATTACAAGATAAGATTCTGCAATTCAATTCTATCAAGCAGATGGTGGGGGAGTATTCTATAACACCATACAAGTCTTTGTATGATCCTGATTTTCATGTGTAAAAGATTCCACAGAGAGGGGGGGGGTCTCAAGATACTTTTTTAAAAATATACAGATACATGCATGTAGGTATGAAGATTTTGGTTTCTAGCAAGAAACAATATTCCACTGCAATTACAGACACACACATTTGGAAAGTTAAGATAAGCCTTGGACTGCCTGGCCCCCTGAGCAAAAGGACCATGAGTGTAGGAACTGTGACTTTCTATTTGTGGACAGTGAAACTGTAGGGGACCAGCTGTATCAACTGAATGTTCTCCGGTCCCTGGGGCCTGATGGAATTCACCCAGAGTACTGAGGAGCTAGTGAAACTATGGCAAGACCTCTCTTGATCAGGTACCAAAGGCCTTGGGAGTCTGGGGAGGTCCCTGCTGACTGAAGCAGGCCGGTGTTATTCCACATCCTTCCTACAAATGTGAGGGAAGACCCAGTGAACTACAGACTTGTTTGTCAAACCTCAGTACCTGCAACCATTCTGGAGTACCAGAGTCTACTGGGTACTACTAAAAGGCATTTGAAGAGTAATGCACTCATCAGGCACAGCTAACATGGGTTCACAAAGGAAAGTCTTGTTTAACCCATTTGACACCCTCCTATGAAAAGGTCACCTGCCCAGTGGATGAAGGGAAAATGGTGGATGCAATTTTTCTGGATTCTAGGGAGGCTTTTGATACTGTCCCTCACAGCATCTTTCTGGAAAAGCTGTCCAGCTGTGGGCTGAGCAGGTTCAGGGTGCACTGGGTGTAGAGCTGGCTGAAGGGCAGAGCTCAGAGGGCTGATCTGGGCTACACCTGGCTGGCCACTGCTCACCTGGGGCTGCTGGGTGGCAGCAGCTCAGTCTGAGCCAGCGGGGTGTGCCCTGGCAGCCAGGAGGGCAAACTGCACCCTGGGGTGCCTCAAACATCACCATCAGCTGGTCAAGAAAGCTGATTGTCCACTGAATTCAGCGTTGGTGCAGCCTCACCTTAAACACTTGGCCAGTTCTGGGCCCCACAATTTAAAAAGGATGTGAAAGTCCTTGAGTGCACCCAGAGGACAGCAACAAAACCAGTTAAAGGACTAGGAGGAATGTCCCATGAGGAGCCACTGAGGGCTTTGAGCTTGTCTTGTTTGGAGCAAAGGAGGCTGAGGGGTGACCTCACTGCTTTCCACAGCTTCCTGAGGAGGGGAAGGGGAGAGGGAGCTGCTGAGCTCTTCTCCCGAGTATCCACTGACAGGATATATGAAAATGGTTCAAAGCTGTGCCAGGGGAGGTTTAGACTGGATATTAGCAAGCATTTCTTTACCAAGAGGACAGTCAAACTCTGGAACAGGCTTCCCAGAGAGATGGTCAATGCCCCAAGCCTGTCAGTGTTTACAAGGCATTTGGACAATGCCCTTTATAAAATGCTTTAGCTTGGCCAACCCTGAATTGCTCAGGCAATTGGACTAGATAATCACTGTAGGTACCTTCCAACTGAAATAGTCTATTCTAAGATGGCTGCAACACAGGGGTATGATTTGTTTACAAAATATATTGATTAGGATCTCTGTGCAAGCCTGAGGTTCTGTGGTGTAGGGCTATGGAACTGGCCCTCTACCCGCTGAGCTATATCCCAGTGGCCTCCTGAAGTTCCAGTGCTGGAAATTATCACCAAAAACCTGGTGTGATCCCAACTGAAAGTGTTTCCAATACTAGTGCTACTAAAGGTTTCTAAATAAAATCATGTAGCTATAAAAAGAAATAGATAAGTGAAAAGGAGAGAAGGTCTGTACTGCTTTTTCTGTTGAAGGCATCTTACAGTGCTATTATTGAAGCTCAGATCCATTTGAAGGTTTCCATAAGCATTTAAGATAGTGATCACATTCCATAACAAGCAGCTTCAAAGCCACAATAAAACTGTGCTGGCACAAAGAAAACTCCTTCAAGAACTGACTGGGCATAACTTACAGCTACTCGTGCAGTACATGTGCTGTTCTTGCACACCACACCAAGCCTCTGAGGAGTGCTGCAAACACAGCAGAGCAGGGAAATGCCCAGAGGCTGTCTGGCTGTGCAACTCTTCAGTGCTACCCAAGAAGACTTTGTGTTGGCATGAAACACGCTGCCTATTTCCTCTGCTGTGGACCCATAAGCTGTGATCCGCTCTTGTTTGGAGAAGTCACATGGCACAGATGTAAGCACAACTGAGAAGGACAGTCCCTGGTTTTAAGGCCTCTGGCAGCATCCAATAAGGTGGCTTGTCCACAGAAGGCTGCCAGAAAGTAAACATATCCTCAAGATATGTTCAAGAAAACATACAGGAAAAAGTGCTGCCAATTACTTGGATCAGGAACACAGCTTAACAAGGTCACAGGGCCTACAACTTTACAAGGGTCCACTGTGGGTTCTGTGGCTCTTCATCTCAGGGCAAGTTTCAAAAACCTTAAAAACTATCATTGTGAATTACCTGGAAATACTGGACATTAATACGAATCCCTAAACCTTTACTATCATTTAAGAAGAAAAATAGTCCAAATTTAACCTCTTACACCATTTCACTGTACCATAAAAAAAGGTGTTATTCATTTTTGTTGAGACAGACATCTCTGAGAGCTCAGTCACATAATGCACTGATATAGAAGATACACCAACTACTGCATCTTGCTCAGCATTGTACACACAGGGAAACAACCCCAAAAGCTCTGGAAGCCCTTCATTGTCTTCAAATTACAGTCCACCCTAGAGATAAACAGAGAGGAGGAAGGCAAGGACTGACCCTGCAATCAAAATTAAGTTTGCAGCCTGGCATTAGCGCTCAGAGTTCATCATAACCCACAGAATCCATTTAAATGTATATTCATAGGTTTCCCATTTTTAAATGCATAATGAAAACACTTTCTAGTACTCAACACTTCACCTCATGCCAGAAGGCAGGAGTACTTCACAAAGCAATTTGTGGCATTTTGGAAGGTTTTTTTGTGCAGATCAATAAACTCTGGAGTTCAGTTACACGTAATTTCAAAAGGTCAGCAAGCCTTTTAAATTTTTTCAGAAAATCAACTGTTCTTAGGATCTTTATCTTGTTCAAAAAAATGTACCTCACTCCATGCCTGTGACAAAACAAGTTTTTAGTATCCCTGACATTTGGCAGTACACGTGAAAGCTATGTCAAAACTACATTTGAACCCCAAGAAACAGCTGAGCCTTTATGCCACAGGAACAGCAAATAGTTTTACAAACGTAGAAAGCAATTGCATAAGCAATCTGAAGGCAAGAACCACCCATACTTGACTCAAAGGAAGAATGATTAGAATTATATCAACTACAGAAAGAAATATAACTAAATCAGAAATTTTTCAGTTCCATATATCTGATCTTTAGCTCAATAAACCGTTAGGGCTAAGGCTGAAACTTATCTGGATGAATGTTCTCCCATGAGTCTTGTAAATTCCCCAAAACCTGGAGTAACCTGATACCAGGGTAACCATGTAGGGGCAATTCCTATAGTTCCTAAAGACAACAAAAAACATCTTCTGAAGATAAACCGTGGAAATAGACGTTTCTGCCACCATAAACATTAAGTCCCATACATTATTAGATTACAAGGAACAGAAAGAAAATGTTAAATACTTTTAAAAAGCTATACAACGTCTTCAATGAAAAGATCAGTATAAGTCAAACTTATTTGACGAGTAGCTAATGCAGGGCTGACTGAACATAGGGCATACATTTTTGCTTTCTACTGTGGATAGGCATGTATGAAAAACCTTACAGAAGATGAGGCATTTTGTACAGCAGACTGGAGGAAAATGTTTTAGAATAATCCATTTGAGGAAGGAGGAGAGAATGAACCCTTTCCTCCTTCTTCGTAACATTTTAGTTTCACCTGAAGGTCTGAGAAGAAGCCCATAGCAGCTGTGCCAAGCAATCTGCCATTGTGGATTTGCCTCTCCCTGTGGAACTGGGTTCTTTACCCTCCATTCACCCCTCATTAACATCCTGCAATGCTTCAGATGAAAGATGCCTGCACTAAAATATATGGTATTTTACTAAATGCCTCCATGTTTACCAGGTAAGAGAAGTTCTCAGCACTGGCAGAGCAGCTCTCAATCAACTGGTGCCTGAATCTGTATCCTAACTACAAACATACTTTTTTTTTAAGTGAGCACGGTTTAAACTATGCATCTGCATTTCTCAGCTGGTCACATTATTGAAAACAGGACAAAACAACTCCAGACATAAGGCTATATAAAGCACTGAGCATTTGGACTTTTCCTAATTAGGGATCTGGGGGATTATATTTCAGGTAACGTGTAGTGATCACTTCCATCCTGAACCTATCAGAACAGCCATAGCCCAAAAGGACAAAAGAGCCCAGAGCAAAGGTGAGAAGGAGAAAAGGCACTCTCAAGCTTCCAAGGGGCCATCTGTGCAACAATCTCCTGAAGGACTTTGGGGCTCACCCACCTTAGAACAATCATTTGTCTGGAGGGAATATTTTACCACCATTTGAGATCAAGGAGGTTGGTGGATGAAGGGTGAGGGGGACCACAACAAATGGACCTAACCCAAACAACTTCATAATACCAACCTCAACCATTCTTATGCTGCAGGGAGAACACCCATCAGGCCTACAGAGGACCTGCAACTAAGCCTGTTCTCACATGTTTTTCAGAATAGGGATTGATTTAAACAAGTGTTTTCCTTAAAGCAGGAGCTTAAGCAGTAGAAAAAAATCAATAGAGGCATTTATCAGGAAAAGACAAAAATCAGTTACTTTTGATTCAAAATGAACACTGTGGGGAAAACTAGGTTCAGAGTACATCCTTCTGTTCAAGCAGAATTAGAATTTTTAGTGGAAAGTCATGTAACATAATTGGCTAACTCTTAGCACGTCTTTCAACATTCAACCTGAAATCTCCCTACAAGTAAAACGCTATCAAATTTTATTAGCAGCTACACAAAACAACAACAACAACAAAAAATCAGTAAACTCTGTGCTGGAGATAAATGGTATTTAGCTAATCAATAAATAGTAACTACAGCAGTTTCAGCTTTGTTTGGAGATTAATACAACTGATAATGAGAAGTTTACAAGACCACAAAAACTGTTTTTTAACGTATGTCTGTGTAAAAATAATAGTAACTACATTAGTACATTATTAGCCTTGAATACACATACAGCCTTGGAACAACATGCAACTTACTTACAGCGAGAGGAAGTCTTCTGCAGTGTGAACAGACCGGTGAAAAAATGCACATAACCCCAACTTTTTTTTACTACATTTTTAACTCACTGATAGGGCTTATTTCTTTTATCTTGCCTGCTGTCTCCTTTTCCTCATCTCCATTCTACTAATCCCTTCAGTTATCCCTCCTGAAGTAACTGGCCTGAGGTGATTAACAAATCTTCAACACCTGCAGATAGCAGGTGTTGAAGATTTGTTAATCACCTCAGGCCAGTTGGGCTCACCTGTTCAGCAAGCCTTCCCAAGAGGATCACAGGTGAGCAGGGTTTGTGCTGTTGAATAGATTCTCTGGAAAAAAAAAACAAAGAGTGGGGAAAAAATGACACTTCAGAAACTTAGAAATGACAGGTGTTCCCAGATTTCTACGTAATGCTGGCAAATCTTGGAGTACTTTTATCTCTTCTGTCATGAAGAGATGCAGAGACAAGACAGGCTAGAGATGACACTGCAAACTAGAGATTAACCCACCAATTCTCCATCTGGGCACCAGTGGCAAAGTGCCATCAAAAGCAAACAAACCACTTCTTGTCTACAACACAGGAAGGACACTGACCTGTTAGATGAGTCCAGAGGAGTCCACCCAAGTTCAGATCAGAGGATAGAGCACTTTCCCTATGAGGAAAGGCTGAGAGAATTGGGATTGTTTATCCTGGAGTAGAGAAGGCCTCAGAGTAACCTAACTACAGCTTTCCAGTCCCTGAAGGGAACTTCCAGGAAAGATGGGGCATGACTATTTACAAGGGCATGAACTGACAGGACAAGGGGGAATGGGTTCAAATAGAAAAAGAGTAGGTTTAGATTAGATATTAGGGGGAAAATTATTTACTGTGAGGGTGATGAGGCACTGGAACAGGCTGCCCAGTGAAGTTGTGGATGCACCATTCCTGGCACCGTTTAAGGTCAGATTGGATGATGCTATGAACAGTCTGGTCTTGATGGAAGTGTCTCCTGCCCATGGCAGGGGGTTTGGAACTAGATGATCTTCAAGGTCCTTTCCAACACAAACATTCCACAATTCTATGATTTTCCTATATCCTCTGTGCTGCTTTGGGTGTGTCCACACTGGCACAGGTGCAGAGAGCAGGTGGCACAAGGCAGTCATAAAAGCCATGCTGTGCTTTCTTGCACATACCAGAATGGATGTTGTCAGACAGGGATTAGGATACAACAGAGGTTAAAAGCTACAGGACAGCTGGACAAAGAGATCCTACCAGAACTGTGCAACTGGGTTGTACAGATTTTTTTAGCAATCCTCAGAAACCTTTTACCACCATTCATCTGCCAGAAATTGATTTTTTTCCAAATTTCTCCAGCCTCTTTCTTTACATTTATTTCCCAGCAGTCCTGTTCCTTTTACTGAGATACACGGAAATGATGGAGACAGGGCACTGCTCTCATATCCAGCAAGAGTAAGACAAACTGGCAAAGGAGTCTGCCCAAGGTTACTCTGCGAGCAGAAATTTCCACTAGACCTGAGAATCATATTGTTTTCATGCCTACATGTCCATATATTTTCATTCTCCCATGCCAGAATAAGCAGAAGGACATTTCCCAGTCTCCCTGAGGAACCTCTGACCTCACGTGCCTGCCTGACATGCACCCATAGGATTGCTGTCCCTAGCAGGCACAGCAGCAGCAGCCACTCCACTTGAGAAATGCAGCAGCATGTATGTTGGCCCAGTCAGCCACAGTCCCTCTGTCTTGCCCGACTAATTCTGATTGTGCAATAGTTTCCACAGGAGAGGGAGAGTAACCTCTTTATACCACAGGAGTCCACAACTTCTGTCTTGTTCTGTCTTGGGAGACACAGGTTTGATTCCTCCATCTGCAGAAGGAATTAAAGTTAGGAGTAAGATCTCACTATAAGGTCATTCCATAAACACAACAAGGGGACACTGGCCTCATCACTTTGGTAAAACAAAGAGAGAGGACCAGTCCCTGCTGGTTTTTTTGGTTTTTGGGCTGGGGAAGAGCAAAAAAGGGGATGCATCAATGTCTGACCTCAGGGCATTGAGACGCTGAAATCCCCTGGGGATCTACCTGAAGGAACTGAGTTTGTACTTAAGAAAAGCAGTGTAAAGAACAAAACAAAAAGTAGAGTATGTTCCTCATATCCTGTAACCACTGCCAGTACCTAGATGTTGTGATTTCATTCTCAGGACTATTGCCTTGAGAGTAGAAGTGATGAAATTACGTCCAACTTGAGACTTTTCCATCCCTCAGGATTTTCTCCATAATTCAACATCTCTCTCCCGTAATGCCGCAGAAATACAATGGGCTTTTTTATCTGCACAGAGAAATGGGCTGTCACAATACAAATAGTAATCTGACATTTGCAGGGCAGGATCATGCCATGTTTTGCTGAATGGCATTTTCATGGGTCTTTTCATGCACTACTCTTGACCGAACCTGGTAATCAAACAGAGAGAACAAAATGAGCACTTACTGACTAAACCAGTGCTGGCCCCTCAGCAACCAACTGTGTTTGCATGGCACAAAAAAACAGCACAACATTAACTCCCTCCTGTTCCCCTCAATAGAAAGAGACTTGGAGCATTTTCCAGCATACAGGGGAGAGCACTTAAGAGGTCAAACTCATCCCCAACAGACTGATGCCAGTGCCACGGCAGCAGCTGATTCTAAGGAGAGTATTTACCTGAGAACAGAATGTGGCACTGTTCTCTTCTTCTATTTAATTTCAGGTAACATTTATGGTCCACAGAAAGAAAAAATAAGGGGGTTTTTTTGCTGTAGCAATCCCCAACATCCAGCTATGTTTTCCAACGATAAATATAGGTCCAAACTTCCTCCCCCACTTCAAATCAGTTCCTAAATTATAAAAATCAGTTCATAATTATATGCCACTCATATGCAAAACTTAGGGAAAGATAGCCCCAAAGATACCAAGCACACATCCCCATAAGATGGTTCACTCATACTTAAGGGGCCGAAAACAAAAATCAATTTTACTGAATACATGGACAATTATTCACAGTATCAGAATTAACATAATTAATATTATAATGGATTTCTTCAAAAAGGAACTTAGTATAATAATTACACGAGGCATTCTAAATGCGAAACAAAGCAAACTACAAATTTCAGAGGTTATTTTATGCAAATACTGTAGCTGTAGCATTCTGAGAATTCCATTGTAAGCTGAATTGTACACTTCTGATACTATGAGTAATTGCCTGCCCATTTATTTCTAATAACCTATTATTTATGTGCAATTTCTTTTATCCTTTTAAATGCTATGAACCCATTTAGAGAAACTACCTACATGACAACTTACCAATTATCCTTACAAAATGTTGCATTACTTTGGATTAGCTGCACATATAATTAAATGCCAACTAACTGCTGTGTTCATATAAGTTAGCAGAAGTCCATGAACCCCAGCAATACAACATTGTGCTTAATTCTAAACAACTATTTCTAAAAGAAGGTGATTTATATTTAATCACTCCAGAACACAATAAAATTGCACTCAGTTTGGCATTAAAAAGATTAGTGAGTGCAGGTATCAATATTTAACATGCAAATAACAAGTGCCATTTTCCAGACCATCCCCAAACAAACTCATTTACTGCTTCACTCTTCCAGTGCATCAATATTGCAGCCATTCTCCCATGTACACCCATCAGCAGCTCCATGATGCCATGCATTTACTCACCCTGTCCACCTCAGCTGACACTGACATTTCACAAATTGGCTTAGAGCTGGCAAGTTGGATTACTCACACCTATTGCATCCATGCTGTGGGACTCTGCTTTCCTCTGGGTCCCACTGCTGAGCATCAGTGTCACTCAGAGGGGCTGGCCCTTGCTGATGTGGGGCCCTCAGAACTGCAGTAATCATGACTCCCAGAATGGAGCTGACTCCTGCCTGGCTAGTTTGCTCATGTCCAGGTGCAAATCACCCAGCAAACATTCAGTGTGTTTCTTTTCAAGCTCCTTTTGTCTCTTTGAGCTCACCATAAAACTGCTGTAGCATCCCAGTGCCCAAGACACTGTGCCTGGCACTGCCTCAGGGACAGCAGGGCAGCTGTGGGGTGCAGAGGGACCTGCCAGAGGAGTGATACGCTGCCACAAGTGGGTTTCACAGGGAGCAAGCAGGATTCAGTCCTGGTAGCCTCTACACCTTCTGAAAGACCTTCTGAAAGCTGTACCCCAGCTATAGATTGTCTTTCCTCCAATCCTCAATGATTTAGTGCTGGACTTTGAACAGTTTTCCTTCTGAAGCAAACTCAGGCTAATTCTGTTATCATTATTCTGGAAGGTCTGCCATGCCAGCAAACAGCTTTATATTTACAGTATTTAATAATGATACTTATTCTACTCATTACATAGTCTTCTTTCTATATTCGTGCATTTTTCTTCTCTTTCTGTGCCCTTGGTCTTCCAGCAAACATTTCATTTGTAGACAAAGCACTTGTATGGCCCTCAAATCATAAACCATAAAATATGGACAATGAAAAAGGCAACAGAGGCAAGAGAGACCTGGAGGGCCTGACTGTCCAGAAACTATGAAATCACCCATGTATAAAATACACTGTCTGTCTTTTGTGCTTCAGATTGCTGAGTTAAAATGGCAAGTCAAGGCACGGGGGCTGGAGAGGCATAAAATGGCCTGCAAAAGCAATTAAGTGCCACAGAGACATTTGGACTTGATAAGAACAGAAGATTGTTTACAGCCCTGTTTACTGCTGACCATGAATACTGTGCTTTGTGTACAACAAGGACCTGAGCAAACCCCAGCACTGTGACACATTTGTTGCTCTGCTGAGACTCCGGAAGGCACAGACACCTCCCACCGGCACCATTGTGCAGGTGGCTTTCCCCAGGCTTTCTGCTCCAAATTACAATCTCCAGCCATATGGGGAACACACAATCATCAAACACACACAGCCTTCAAAGCCCATCTCCCTCTGTAGCCTGTTGTTTTTATGTGGTCCTGTTCCCCCACATGCCCCCACGCTATGTTTTTCCTCTCTCTGGCAAGAACACAGTCAGGCTTTACTACCAGAAAAACCCTTAGGAGTCTGGGATTCAGAGAGAATGGGCAACTTACTGAGCTTTTCACCACCAAGACAGCTTTGCTCACCTCAGGCAGGCTGGTACCCTCAGTCACCAGGAGGGGAACAGACTCCCAGTGTTTGCCCCAGCTCCAAGAACTAAGCTGCATCTTTCCAACACGGAGAACAACTTCTCTCACCTTCAAAAGCCAGGCATGTAGCAGCAGACAGCCCAGTAGAGAAAGCTCCTGCAGCAGGAGAGCCCCAAGGCAGTGGGCTGTGGAAGCCATGGAGTTTTCCCACTGCTCCCAAGGCAAGGGGAGAGGGGGTTTCCCACTGCAGCCTCCTCTCAGCGTGGCGAGGGCCCTGGGCTCACACCTGGCATGACAGCACCCACCTGGTGCTGCAGGGATGGAGGCGCGTGGAAACCCAGCCTCCACGAGGTCTCACCACATCTGCAGAATTTGTTCCAAGAGCTGTCTGTGAGAAATAAATGAGGAAAAACAGAAAATTGTAAGTGTCCTATTTTTGGTTTTTTGTTGTTTTGGGGTTTTTAACATTTACTGGGATGTATGTCTAATGCCTAAGATTAGTATTTCCTTTTTTCCTCTGAATATAAATACTTTGCCTATGGATATATCAGAAATACACAATAATGCAGCTATGACTTATTTACTTGCTGGGGCAATGCTAATGAATATTCTAGCAATGAAAATGGCTTCGCTGGCTTGTAAAATATAAAACAGCAGGGAACTCACTAGAGACCCCACAAGCATATGTCAATAAACTTAAATTATTCACAAGTACACAAGCCTCCCAAGATACCAGCTTCCCAGCCCCCTCTCATTTCCTGACTGTTCCTGACTGCCTCACATTTTGAGCAAAGTCAAAGACTAATTTTCTGTCTTCCTCAAGCCCATCAAGTTTTTGTGGAAGCCAAATAATCACATGAAAATAATTTAGTTCAGATACAAACGAAATATTTTACTGGCTAATACTTCCTCTATCCAATTGACATGCATTGCAAAGTGCAATAGCAATACAGGACAATTGTATCTAAGACCATAAATATCTGGACATAAATGACATTTTACAGAGTGCTCTAGCAACGAGCTCAGACACAGTGCTGATACAGTGTGCTCTCATTCACAATGATGCTGTTCTTTATTTCTCTCCTCTGCATCAATCCCGACAATATTAACATCTGTAGCAATCACTGACCACTCTCATTTTGACACTTCCAATGTCAAAGTGCCAAGCTCTGCAGGGTGTTACAAGTAAAACAGAAGGTCCTAATTCCCACCAAAAGTCCTTTACCCAAAATTCATATCAATGTTTGGACATGGAAAAAAACAATCAAAAAATTAACACATTAGAATACAAGTCCAGGCATCTGATGTCATAAAAAGATTGTGATTGTTGTATTTTGTCCCTTTTCATTATAAATCCATTTGGCATGCTTCATAACAGCCTAGCCTCAGAAATAATTATTTGATGCTGCTGTAGATGTCATATGTGCCCTGTGCTTTTACAGCACGTCTATTGTAATTCAACATTAATTATCTTTCCAATTTATGTACTGCATAAAGCTGCAATATGAAATGCTCACATTTTACAAATGAGAAAATTGAGCTCAGCTCTGTCTGCTTTAATCCCATTTTACTTATATTATAATTCAATACCAGAATTCTTCTCCTTCTTGGCTGAGTTATTGACACTCTGAACACACGCATAGGAACTATCTTCTGCATAGAAAAGATACATTTATTATTTTCTTTTCCAAGAGAAGACCTCCAATTTCTTTTTCAATACCATTTAGATATACTTTCCTGCCTTATGATCATTACTGAATAGCTCATAAGGAAAACTGAGGAGACAGAAATACCACAGAACAGCATTTACCAGTTACCATAAATGTAGACATCATAAATACCTACAACTGATGGAAAATGGTAAGTATGAAGCAGATTACAAATACAGAAAGAAGGTGATACCAAAACTGTGGTCAAAGACTGGAAAATACCCTCTTATTTAGAAGCTGAATAATCCAACGTATTCCTTAAAGGTTGTGTGTCAAAAATACCATTCAGAGTTTTACTGCTGAGTACCATAATAAAAAAAAACAGAAAAGCTAAAAAATATAGAGAGCATAACATATAGAAATGGAAAATACATATAAAAAATTGCTTCCTGCATTTATGATGGAAAGAATATATGGTGAGTTTCCACAATGAGGAGCTTTATTTTACTGCTTGTTTGGTTTAGCTGCTGTCAGTAGCTGCAATCTTTGAGAGCTACTGGATTTGACCTGGTGGATAATGCCACCATCTCAAAGCACCTCACAGTTCTTTTTCATCCTGAATGTGCTAAAGTGCTTGAGGAAGGTACAAATTCTCCCTTTCTCCAGTGACATTAGGTCCAGCTTTCTTCCTTGGTACCCCACCACATAATTTTTAACAGAATCAAACCTGTAACACACAGAAAGCTGCAGAAAACAAATCAGATGACCCCCACACTCACAATTCTTATATTCATTCTTTAATGCCCATCACTAGCTGGCAAATACTGAGTATGTGAATATGCCCTGGGAAGAATGTGCAGATGAGACAGAAGGAATTTTAGAACATCAGCTATAAAGTATTCCCTCAGATAGCTAAACAGCCTCATTCTAAATCACATTGCTGGTCAAAAGGTCTATTTTTCAGAATATGTTTAAGAGCAGCCTATTTAGCATCTTGAGACCGGATTTCCTCTTGACCTGTTTTGGAATACTTCACTGAACTTAAAGTGCACAGGCTGGCTGTTACTGATCTATCAGTAATTCAGACAATCTATTTTAACAGGAAGCAGTGCTCCTGCTTCAACACCATCCTTGACCAAAGCCTTTTGAACTGTGTGGCTTTTAACTGCAATAGCTTTGTTTGTTGCAATCAGACACTGCTCTAAGCTGCAGTCTACCTTTCATCTAGACTTTGGAGAGCTCACAATTAGGGGTTCTCTGAGGTTCTAGCCTGATCCATGGCTAAAAACCACAGATCAATCTGTGGAGCATCTGGATTCTGTGAGTTAACTGTGGTCCACAGGCAATCCCAAGAAGAAAGATCTATATAGGCATTCAGTCTACTGGCCATCCCCAGTAGTCACAGAAGCCAAGATAAAACTCTTCTTTGTTTTAGTTGGTGCTTAGTGCATACCACAACGGAGCTATGGTACTGGCCCTTGGGGTGTAATCAATTGAGATTCCTGAAGCACAATTGATGTTTCTTAAACAACACACAGCTTTGAAAATTACACATAAATATTAACCATCTATTGATCCAAATTCCTGTCTGCCCAAGACAAAGAGCTACCATTCACTGCTCTGGCAAAATACAAACAGATTTACCTTTATGGAAAAGAATCAAGCCAACAGCACTGTGAGTCTCCTGAGCTTTAACACTCCCTGGCTGGAAAGTGTGCCTTCCTGCAATAGCCTGTATCTGCTCAGCTGTTGGTGAGAATCCAAAGAATGCAGCTATCTGCTTTACACTGGCAGTCAGGTTCTGAAAGCAGTACAGTGAAAGCGAGATGCGCAATATGCTTCCTCTAAAAAAGGGAGTCACCCACTTGGGATGTGCTTTGCCATCATCTACTCATTTCATTCACTGTTTTCTGTGTTGCATTTCTGTTTTCTGGAGCTCTGCTTCCATATAGCAAACTCAGCTTGTCACTAAAATCAGCTGGATTTTTCTTTTTCAGAAACTTGTGCCATTTCCTCTTAATTTCAGATTGAAATCAGCATATTTCAAGGAATGGGCTCAGATGTGTTTTGGTTGTCAGTAAACAGCATCTGCTGCACCCCTTTTCAGGTCTTCATATATTATGACCATAATATTCTTATTTTCAATGTGTTTGTTCCAGGTGATTTCAGGTTCAAAACAGGATCCCCAGGTGAGTATAAAGAGGAAAAGCATTGGTGTGATCTTTCTTTCTAACTGGGTACGTTTTTTCTGTACAACTGAAGAATTGCCTTCTGTTGCCTGTTAGTTACATCAATACAGACAACAGGAACAGCCTGTCCTTTCCGTGGTACTGTCTGTACAGGAGAATGACAGAGGCTTCCTCTGAACTTCTGTAGGTAAACAGTTTGCACACACAAACAGTAATCTCACCATGTCCTTCCCTTCTGTGACTATACTGTCCTGTAAACATCTTTTAACAGACCAATCCTGACATCTAAAATGTGGGTTGCTAATGACGTATTTGGCCTAATGTGGAGAAACACTAAAGAAACAAAGTGCCATTTTATTAAAAACACTTTGAACCTGCAGCATTCCCTCCAACACTAAGTGGCAGAATGTTGACCCAATGCCGTTGTCCAGCTGCCATGCAATTCCCTCACCCTTTGCTGGAAGAACAAATACCCAGAAGCAAAGCATCTTTTGGACATTCTCCCCTTCTGGCATTCAGCTGCTCCTTTACTGTGACATACGGCCATCAGGAAATTAATTATGGCACAGCTGTTTTCCCACCGGCCCCATTCAGTTGTTTTTAAAATATTTTTTTCTGTTGCTTTTCCAGCTACAATCAGTATCTGTAAAAATACAGATCTGTCATGAATCCTGAGAATAACTCATCCCTGGAGCTGTAACTGGGGACACTTTGTGTTCCATTGTTATGGAAATGGAAAACTGAAACAGCTGTATCTTTAGGGTTTTGAAACAACACTACTATGTGGAGTGGAAGAAAGAGGCCAGAATTTTAGATCACTCATCTACCCTGGCAACCAAAGTGAGAGTATAACAAACACTTTGCAACCAATAACATAGTGGGAGTATAAAATATTTTATTAATAAAGGCATGTAGAACAAAATTATAACATAATCATAATAAAGACCTTTTCACCACTTCTAAGTTTGTTTATGTCATGACGCAACTGTAGAGAGATGTAACTGGAAAGACTGTAATATTGTCATTGAATACTATCCCTTAACTACCTGGGAAATATTAAGGAACCATTTGCCAACCTCCTGTCAGGAAAAGCTCCATTAGAAAACCACAGCTGTTACAATCATCTCCCATTTTCCAATAATTTTCTTGAAATCCTTAAGAGACTGTAATCCTCAGAGAAGCATAAACACTGCTGAAAACACATTATACACATTAAATATTTTTGCCAGATACATTTTATTTTTTCCTGCCTCATGCAGGAAAAAAATAACAATAATACATGGAAAAAATCTCTATCCCTTAACTAATTATTCATTTCCTCTGTGGTGCATCTTGGAAGCGCTAAGTATCTGCCACTGCTCAGTGACCAAGTACCAGAAGCACTCAAGTTTTAACCTCATGAGTCTTTGCAAGGGGACAGCCAGTGCCCCAGAGACACTGCTGCCACATTATTCCCATCATGCCTGTGAACAGAAAATGGTTGCATAAAAAAGGAAATCCTGACACTCCAGCAATTTCAGAGCACTGCAACAGCTCTACCTATGTCCTTGCTTATGTCAACTCCAGCACCCCTGAGGCTACTGTAAATTGTAGGGGATGCTAAGAGAGCCCAAGTATCATGAGACTCCCACTGTCTCCAAATTGTTTTCCCTCAGTGCCTCCTGCTTGGGTGCAAAAAAAAGGATATGGCTTCAGAATTAGTCTTGCACACTGATACTGTCAGAGAGATGAGGCTTGTTCTTGGACAAATAAAAAACCCACTATAACTTTTTCCTTGAAAATAAGACTTGGAGAGGTGATTACAATTCAGATGTGTTATCAAAATCCTTAGAAATGGAATCTATTTTATCCTCTTCAGAATTAAACAGAAGCAGAAGAGAGAACATGTTTTTTACACAGGTGCAGCAATGATTTGTGAGAGTTTCCTGTGTGAAAGAGCCCCTAATCAGAAGGCATTAGTCATCCAAAATTATCTTCTTTCCTATTTTAGGAGAAATAGCTTTACTTGCTGCATGACTTCATTTTAATAACTTTTGTGCAGGAGAGAGAAAAAAAGTTTTAAATGGTTTGACAATTTCACTAAAAAGATACTTACCTGGATCTCCATATTTATTAAAATTAATTCTGTGCTTACATGTATACTCTGGACAGTTGAAATATCAAATCATTTAAAATCTAGATATGCCATTTCATACCTGCACCAAGAACCAAGAAAGCCAGAGAACAAAACAAAACATGTCTGAGGTTTAAACAAGATGTCAGAGCCTTTTCATTACAAAGCTTAATTCAGTGTAATAGTCATCAAATGACAACGCCAAAGCACTCAAATGATTATAAACAAAGTAATGTTTTCCATTAATGAGATCCTCAACAGCTTTGTAACTGTGACCTTCCTGAATTACTTCTGGAGGCAAAATTGATTCAACAATGCACTTGCTATTTTTTTAATATATTCATAACATAGCCAGTGGTCGAAAATGACGGGACCTTTCCTGCCTTTTACAGAGACACATAAGAAGATTCCGGATAGGAGAAGGAAGGAATTAGCAAGAAACTCCACTCATTCTGCTGAGGGAAGTGTCTGCCTCTGTCTGCTGCCCTGGGTCAAGGGCAAAGCAGAGTCACCTATTCAATGTCACTGCCAGTGCATATCCCCAGCTGTGCCTGTAGCTGCATCCAGGACGTGCCAGAACAAGTGCTAGAAGAGCTGTTCCCCCGGACACCTGCATCCCTCCCCACCCCAGGCCCTTTGGAAGGCATCTTGCAGTAAAACCTCCCCTATGCTGCATGCTCCCCCATGCTGCATCCCGTTCCAGCATGAGCCTGTGGCCAGCTCCTGGAACTGCGCAGCCGAGCCAGCTTTCCCCAAGGTTTCTGTGACCCCCATTTGCCCAAATGCTGCTCTGCCGACTGCTGGCAGGACAGAGCAAGGGCACAGGGTGTTCCCCTGGTTCCACAGCAGCCTCCCCGTGTCCTTGTCGGGAAGTGCTCCCCACAACGGAGCTGTGGAGCTGACGCTTTGATTTCTGCCTGGTGGTACTATGGCTTGGTGGGTGCAAGTATCACATCAAGGGGCAAGGGGGAGCCCAGCAATTTCTCGTTTCAGACTGGGGCAGGTAATCTTTCCTTTTCATTCTTTTTCCTCTAGTCTTGCCTTTTTTCACCTTGCATACAGGCTTTTCCACCAGAGTGCCTACCAGGTAACAAGGTGCGGCATTCCTCAGCAAACCACGGGGAGCTGTGTGCCTCCTTTCCTACTGAACAACTGGCACTGGTCTTTAGCAAAATATTCTCCTGCTGAGCTACCACAAACTGTCCGACCTTAACAGTGTGAGATCCCTTTCTTCCTTTATCTACTCATCCTTTGGCCTGAGTAGGAGAGTTTTACTGAGTTACTAAATGTCAGAGACAACCCGTATAATGTCTCCACACCTGAACTCTTCCAAACTCTGTGAGAAATAAAAGCCAGTGCCAAGATATGACAAACAACCTCTGTGTAGGGTCCGGAGTCTGGACCCAAACCCAAAGGGATTATGGGCTCCTTTAAATAAAGATGCGTATTTCACATTTTATGCCTGCTCCTTTTTCTTGTGACCTCTTACAGTTCAGTGCTCTGTCTCACAGCTGCTATAAATTCACCCTAAACCCTACAGCTGTACTTTTTAAGCCCCTAAATACATTACAGTTTTTTCCAGACCAGAACTTGCCAAAGAATGCAAATTCTATATGCTAAGTGAGACCCGGACCCAGGACCCTCTCTGGTTAGAGCCACAACTGCTACAATGATAATGCAATGAGTTCCTTTCTTGGATCCATGTTTTCTTCAACAACACTAAGTTTCTGCTTCTTGGGTTGATCCTGTTAATTTAAAATCCTCAGAGCAGGAGTTATTTTACTAAGAAATCCCACTGAGTACAAGCAATACTTACAAACTCAGCCACCAGGGAAAAGATAATTGGAAAATTAATCACCCTGTAAGAATGAGCAGCAAAAATATTATATCTAATTTTACAAAACACTAGCAGCGGGAAGGAAAGCATCTTACAAAGAAAATTAAGTCCCTATTAATCTGAAGGAAAAATCTGAAGGAAAATCTGAAGAGCTTTTATTTGGGCAATAAAGTCGGTCCCATAATATGAGTTAATAGCAATATGAATAACAGAAGACAATGAAAATGGAAGGAATGAGACGACTGTGTCTTTACAAACAGACCATGCGAATCTGCTTGTAGATGGGGTCAAGAACTTATAGATAGGGAAGCAACAGAAGAAACTCTTAGCTCTAGAAAATGTTGCGATCAAGACAGACTGTTGCTCAGCCAAGGCCACGTTAAATTCCCGATCCTAGAGAAAAAGAACACAGAATTGATGGAATTATGAATAGGTTTTTCTTTCTTTTATATAAAGGAGGGGGGGGGGGGGAGGGGTGCATACTCAAGGGGACCATAGAGCAGGTGATTTGGGAAGTCTGTGCCTTCCAGGTACCTCAGCTAAGTCTGTGCCTTCCAGGTACCTCAGGGAAAAGGAAGAGGGAGTTGCAGTCAGGGACTTAGGATAAAAAGGGGGCTGTATCCCCCAACAATTTGAGAGCCCCCATGGGAAATGCCCTTGGCCTTCATTCGAATAAAGTTACAGGACTCCTCTGTCTCCTTTTTGGACATAAACCTCTGGCATCATGGATTAATTTTCCTGACACTTGGGAGACACACTGATTATTTATTTCAGAGTTGCACAAACCCAAGTGCTCCAAGGTATTCCACAAATCAAGCACACTGACTATCAGAAGTGTTTACTATTTATACAACTTAGCAAACTAAGGAATTAGTGTTCATTGGCTGCAAGTGACGTAGTTCCCTTATTAATTAGTCTTCCATCTTCTATTGGATAATTATTGCCTTGCTTCTCATGCTCATCAGTCAAAATGCTCAGTCTTTCTCTTCTTGTGGGTGGGTGGGTGGTTTTCTTGGGTCCGTGGCCATGAGTTGGTGGTCGCAATCTGCCCCTGCCAGAAATTACCTTTTACCCAGTCAAATTGAGTTTGCTTCATCAGTTTCTTCCTTATCATGGGGGTTCTGCTGGATGTCTTTGTGCCCACTATCAGTAGTCCATTCTTCCCGCCCGGCATAATTAACCTCTCCTTAGGTCTGAGATTACTGAAGCATATCGCGCCCAAGACCTTAACAAGGCAATTCTACCGACAAGCCATTTGTATTTCTAACACCTGGCCATCACTTAGCGCTCGCCTGTTACCCGCTACCTGCCTCACGGATTAATGTCTTTTCTCGTTGATTAGGCCGGATATACAGCAAAGCCCGCACTTTCCTGGGAAAATTTTTACACAGCTGATATTTTGCACCGCTTGCTGCTGGGCGGCCCGAGCGGCCGGGCCGCGGCCATGACGGGCCCGTGAGGCGGAGGAGCGGCGGCGCCTGCGCAGCGCTGCGGGCGGCGGAAAGCGCCGGGCCGCGGCCATGGCGCGGCGCGTCCTGAGGGGGCTGCTGCTGCTGGAGGCGGCGGGGCTGCTCGGCGCCCTCCTGCTCTACCGCGCCATGGACCGCAGCCAAGGTGCGGCGGGGCGGGCGGGGGCCGGGCCCCGGCGGGGACGGGGGCGGGCAGGGAAGGCTCCTCCGCGCGGGGGCCGCCGGCGGTGCCCGCAGAGCCCCGCGCACCGCCCGGGCTGTGTAAGGAAATGCCGCCGTGTGGGGTCAGGAGTTGGGCTTGGGTCAGTGCAGGCGCACAGGGCTGGCTCGTTGGCGCTAGGATTTACCTCTGAAGAACGAACTGCTGGTGTAGTCTTACAAACCCAAGCCCGCGAGCAATCAATCCTTCGGGCGGCAGCACGCCACCGCACCCGGAACAAAAAGGAATCCTGCGCGATGTTACAGTAGCAGCACCGGGCCGGATAAGGATTTGAAAGGGAGAGGCTGTCCGCAAATGAAGCAGGAATTGATCAATCCTATTTCAGGCACCTGGTGTTGAGCCCCTGAAGGGACGTCCTGGCTGTGTCTGGGGCTCGCAGCCTCTGCGATTTGACATTTCCCAGGCTGAGGACAGAGCCGGCAGGCAGGAAGCAGCCAGCGTTGTCTCCCAGATTATTTAGCTTCAGTTTCTCAGGTCTCTTAGACTTAGGACTCCTGCCCAGGTAAAACAGAAAGAATGAGCAAAGCCCCAGTTTGGTTACTACGAGGAGGCTTGCTCTGCATAGCAGCAGTCTTGCTTTGTATGCAGGGTGCAGCAGTGGTTACTCAGATCTGTGTCCCTTCGGGAAAAGAGCCTGTCCTGCTACCTGCAGGGTCAGGCAAGCCAAAAGGCAGCTGCTACTTTGGCTGGGAGGGCAAGAATTCACCCATTTCAGCAGTGGTGTGGTGTTCATGCCAAGTACAAGCTGAGCTTTACCTTCAGATCAGTTTGCGTTTGTTTTCCAGGATCCAGATGATGTCGGGCTGCTAAACTTCAGCCATCTTTGCATTTTTATTAGAAAATACATGTAACACAAATACAGAGAACAGATGTTTCCAGCCATTGTAACTTGATACTGGGCACACATCTTTGTGATCTTTTTTTCCTCTTTTGCAATTCGTATATGCATTTGCATATTCTCTGTAATTGCAGTTCCATAAGGTGCAGTGGGCCAGTCTAACAGCTCAGTGAACTCAGAGTGAGGCTTTCACTGCTTTCTTTGTGTTAGTACTAGAATGGTTAACATCCTTTTACGAGCTGCTGTAAATAATAAAATAGCATAAACCTGTTGTGATTTTCTACTGGGTTGTCAAGAGTGGCCCACGGAAGGAGTCAGTGAACATCTAAATCTGCACAAGGAAACAAAATTTCCCTGGTTTTACCTGCATGTCAGTCTATGAGAGGCATGCAGATTCCTGTGAATTGTAGGACTTGGTTATCACAATTGTGAGGAAGCTCAGAAAACACTGTGATGATGGGGCTGCACGTATGAGTAACCTGAATAGTCTCTGAAATTATTTTTTAAAAATAAATTCCTATCACATTATTTAATGGTGGCTGTAACTAAAGAGTTCAAACAAATTTTGATGAAACAACTCTAGTTAAAAAAATAGTGCATTTAATTATCTTAATATATGCTGGGAAAGTAACTGTGATTTATCTTTCTTGTCAGATTTCAGATACACAATGCAGAAGAGGTTTCCATCAATTCTGGAAGGTGAGTTTGTAGTCGTTGGCTTCAGAAGGATGGCCGAAGCTTCTGTTGCATCTTAATATATACAACAATATCTTAGGATGGCTTAAAACTTTCCCCAGGAGACACTGCAGAAGTTTTTATTGTTAAGGCATGGCTGGAGTGTCAGACTGTTGGAGAGAGACCCCAGAGCTGGAGGGTTATACACTGAATAGAACCAGCCACAAAGGGGCTGTTCGTCAGACATGTCTAACTTCGAGCTGACATGGATTTTCCTATTTTTCAGTTTATTACAAATCCAATGAGCGGTCTGGAATTCATGGCATAAGGGAGAATGACCAGATGACATGGTTAAGCAGCAAGAACTGAAGTAAGAAAGATTAAATAAAAAACTATTTTAAGAATAATTATTTTTTAAATGTCCACATCAAGTTCATCGTCTTGATTTCTTGCCTTTGTACTTGTTTTTCAGCCCTCTGTGCCTGAACTGTTTCTTCTTCTTGATGATGCTTTTCACATCCCTGTTGTGAAGCCATTTGTCACGTTCTATTTCCCATTGGATCTGTTTGACATCTGGAGAAGGAAAGATGAGAATTTAGGAGCCGATGGATACCTCTGACCGTGATGTGGCATGCAGATCAATCATATCCAAGTTAAAACTTGACTACTGTATTTATAAAAGTTAATAAAGTGCAAACTGGCTTTTTTTTCTGAGAAAGCTGTGGTTTTTTATTTCACAAAACAAACCCTACCATCTCAGAGTTTTAGACACTGCTTTGTATTTTACTATTGCTAGACACATTTGCATTAGGAGCAGTGTTTATTCAACCAGCATACACACATGTAATTAATTAGAAATGCTTTGGGAAAACTTTCTGCTTCACTGACACTGCAAGGAGACAGTCCAATAGGTAGGTAAAGACAGCAGTACCTTATGCCTTCCCTTCCCAAGGAATCAAGGACACTTTACCTTGCAGAATTCACACAAATGCTTGACAAAGAGCATCCTGCCTGTCCCTATTCACAGTGTGCAAGGGCCAAGGACAGCCTCTCCCTCTTTTCTGAAGCCTTATTCCCTCCACGACTCCCACTTAATATTTAGCACTGCGCATCTCTCGTCACTGGAGAAAACTGTCTGTCACGTCTCACTGATGCTGAGCTACTGTCCCTGCTGTGTGTGGTTTCTGACCCTGTGTTCCAGTTAAAGGTGGTTCATTTTTCACGTTCAGAACCTGAAGGACAAGAAGTGAATGACGTGTGCATGACAAGTGCCTGCTACTTGCAGCATGTACTTACTCGCATTATCTCTGTTGGCCATGGCGTTCATTCCAATATTGTCAAACTTGGAGCCAGCATTTTCATCCAGCAGATAGCCAAACTTTAAAGAGAGATATTTTAGTATTCTGTTACAAAGCAACAGGTGAAATGCTTGATCACTTTTTGTTAAGCACTGATCAAACTCACCTCTTCTGCAGATGCCAGTATACCAGCATCTTGGAGTTTTCTCTTCTTTCCTCGCCTGGATCCTTCAAACAAAGAGTATTACTCTTATGAGACACAACTTAAGTTCCCAAAGACACTAAAACAAAGTTTTACCTTGTTTTAAATGTTTAAAACTTTTTCTTAATGAGATTATCTGAATTAGCTAGGTTGGAAATCTTTGTTCCCTACCCCCTCTAAAAGAAAAGAAGAAAAAAGACTTTCCAACCAAGAATTAAATAGCACAAATCTGTGCATCAGGTGTTACAGATGCACAAAGCACCAGTACAACTTCATCCTTCTTCAAAATTCCTCCTTCAATTCTCATCTCTTCAACAGCAGATTGTTACTGTGAATTATGCTGGCTGGGGATAACCTCCTTCTCATTTATAGTTTATTCAAATCTGAACCTAGATCCAAAATGTGATAATCTGCTGTAGTAAATCCCTCTATTCCAAAGGTTTTTGGACTATTTTATTTCTATTAAGCTTTCAAGTCAGTGTTTTCTTACCTTCCAGTGATCCCGCAAAATTCATATCTTTCTTTTTCTTGCCCTTTTTACTGACGGATTTCAGTTGCTTGTCATTGTTTGAGTCTGATAGGAAAAAACCCCAAATACATCAGTCTCCAATTTTCACACCATGTACATGTATTTAAAGTGCAGCAGAGACTAAAATTCCTTTCCAGGCATACTAGTCATAATGGTCCAAGTCTTTAAAAGGCAGTGCACACAAGCAAATCTAGTATTTCCTCAAGCTGGACCATTAAAAATTGGTCTTTGGTGTGCTGTTCTCTATGTTGTTTCCATGGCACCAGAAGGGAATGACACTATGATACATAAAATACAAAAGCTAAAAGTAGGCCTTAGGTAAACCTTGAATGTCTGCATGGTAAGTTTGGTGAAATAATTATCATGAAAGATTGATTTAACAACTGTATGAATAGTTTACCTCCTCTACCCTCAGTCATCTTCCTGTGACCTTTAGTTATTCATTGAAATACTCCGTTAATCTCTGCTTTTCCAGCCACATGCACTGTATTGTGTGTAAACTGTGCTTTTCAGGTGAAAAAATAAAACCATTCAGATACAAAAATCAGTTACTACTCCAGTGGTAATAAAAACTTGAGTGCATAACTCTATTACAAGAGTAAGCTGTTAGTTGTGAGACAGCCACTTCAATAAAAGTTACTTCATCTAAAAAAATCAGCATTAATTATGTCTAAAGAAATACAAAAATTATCAATTACCAGGTTTTTTTTTCTCCTTGAGCTCTTTTAGTATTTCTGCCTACTGAAGCCGGTTATTTGTGTATAAATTTTCAGAATGAAAGAAACATGTCTCATTTGGAAGTTTTTGATGCCTAATTCCCACCCTCACCCAGGAGATTGTGCCTGAAAATGCTTATCTCGAGACTTCATTGTACAGAGAAGGACTTGTCATTTCTTTGCCTAAAAGCCAAACTTCCCACTTAGATAACTAAACTGGAATTTGCATATGCAGTACATATTACATAACCTATTTTTAAAGCTTTTTCTTCTTGTTTTTCAGTAACAAATGGCACTTTACCTAGGTCATCGTCATCATCTTCTGACACATCCATAAATACACCTCCCTCTTCATCCATATCCTCTTCAAAGTCTTCATCCATACTTCCTAAGGAGACTTCCTCATCATCTAGATCGCTGAAGTCATCTTCATCATCAGAATCCTCCCAGTCAGCGCCAGATCCCTCACCTTTCTTGCCGCCCTTGGGATTTTTTTTTATATTACTGAAAGAAGATGTAACAAGCTTAGCACTTAATCTGAAAAATACTGTTTACATCTACTGGCAAACACTGTATTAGGAAAGTTCAACATCATTGCAAATTACTGCAAATGTAGGCTGAGACCTAAAATATACATATTATACACTCAGGTATATTTTCAACATTAGTATAGGCAGTTGTGTTATAAAAGTCAACCATTTTAGGAAGTTCTGGACAGAATCCTATTCTGAAATTAGCAGAAATGATATGTTGAGTATTTTATCTCCTTTGTGTGTTTGCTCCTTTTCAGAAAGTCTTTTCTGTAAAACACAAACTGCTCTATTAGGCACCAATCAAGATCACAAAAATGTTTCAGGTTTCACTAGGAGTTTAGACTTTAATTCTGACATTGTCTCAAGGGAAAAAGTCTCTGTGCAAATTCAAACACTTTATTATAGATACTTTGAGTAAAATAAAATCTGCTTAATCATTTACACTTAGACTTGATGAACCCAAAGGTCCTTTCCCACCTAAATGATGATTATTGGAAGTACTGACTGCAGGAGAAATGAGCTCTGTGACTCTGGACCTCACAAAGCTTATTAACTGTGTTAGTTACAGCCAGTACTTATGGCAGCAGTGCCATTACGCCTCATTCTGCTTCCTTTTGTACTTGGTAATGCTCAAATAGAAACCTGAGACAATGAAAAACAAGATTTTACACTGCTTACTGGGTCACACCATTGTATAAAATAAACAACTAATTAATTAATTAAGACAATCCAATACTACAAGTCTCATTTAAGTCCTTAAGCATCCCGAAGTCATCACTATGGGATTATTACGGGACATGCAAAAAACCTGCATTACTCAATGTAAATCTGATATTGCTGATTTTGCTGATATTGCTGATTTTTTGCAAGGTGATATTCTAAATCATTCTGAAAAAGGTCTACCTAGTTTCAAAGAGTAAAACTCTATACAGATATTAAGACAAGAGGAGTAAGAACTAATCTGAAGTCTTACCCAGCAAAATCAAGGTCATCCTGGTCAATAATAGCATTATCAGCAGCTTCAAAAGTATCTAGGGAGAAAGAAAAATGTTATTACTGCAAAGAAATATGCAAGTCATTGCATCCAGCAAGCACATGGAGTTGTTGGAGCAAGTCCAGAGGAGATGACGAGAGAGCTGGAGCATCTCTCCTAGCATTGAAGTTGTTCAGCCTGGACAAGAGGAGGCTTCAGGGTGACCTTACTGTGGCCTTCCAGTACCTAAAGGATGCCACAAGAGAGCTGGAGAGAGACTTTTTCCAAGGGCATGTAGTGACAGGACAAGGGGGAATGGCTTCACACTGAAAGAGTTTAGATTAGGTATTAGGAAAAAATTCTTTACTGTGAAGCTGTGGATGCCCCATCCCTTAAAGTGTTCAAGGCCAGGCTGGATGGAGCTCTGAGCAATCTGTCTTGTGGAAGGTGTCCCTGCCCACAGCAGGAGCGATGGAGTGAGATGATCTTTAAGGTCCCTTCCAACCCAAGCCATTCTAGGATTCTAGCATTGCAAAATATCTAATTTTCAGATATAGGGCCATTATTTGAAGCTTCTGAATTGATGAAGCAAAGATTAGAGATACTACTAATAAAAGACAAATGCAATTAGTAACAAATTCTTGTTGTAACTTAGACCACATTAATTGAGTCACTAAGAACCCTAATAAAAGAATGTAGAATTCTCTCAAAATACTGTACAAAACAGTTATGGAGAGTTAACTGGATTTTTTTGAAAATACATATAAGTAAAATTTAAAATAATAAAACAATGGACACTTTTCTGGTACCCTAACAAATTTAAATTCTGGAACAAATTAAATTAAATTCTGGAACAAATCTGGAACTAACTCAAAGCAAAATATGTTCTACAGGAAGAGCTAAGTCTACTGCAGAGGTTTGCCAATGGCCTTCCTGAACTCATAACCTCATGAAAGACATTAGAAACTATGAGAGAAACTATAAGCAAGACTGAAAAGGGCCCAGCAGTAAAGAAAAAGTAGAGGCAAATGTTACATGCTGTTAGAACAGGTTACTCAGGCTAAATTAGGAAAAGAACAAAAGGGCACGAACTGCCACTCGTGAGTGTAAGTTCAAAATCAGACAATTTCCAGCCACTCAAACAAGCTGACTACTGCAGTGGAGGGAGCAAGGCCTCTTTTCCAAACAGCCACCCAGGTGGCTCACACAGCACACAGCAGGAAATGCTGTTGGCAGTAGCACAAAGAGCAACCGGAAAGCCAGTTTTCTCCCACTGCCATATTCCTCTATCTGGTTCTTTTACACAATATGAACTATAAAAAGGATAAATTAGTAATTTGGAAAATCTGGGAATACTGGGATAGTTACTGCAAGGAAGAACACAGCTTACCCAATGCTCTTTCAAATTCATCATCATCCACATCTTCCACACTTTCTTCATCATCCAGACGCTTTTGTTTCTCTCTCTTCTTATCAAACTTTGAATAAAATCTGAAATAACAGACACAAAATTACAGGGGATGATCTTTATGACTTTTTTATTAAAAAATCTGCAATTGTTTCCCATGTATGTTGCCAGTTGAAAACTCTAAGTGATGGTTTCAAACACATCTAAAATCAAGAGACTTGAACTTCCTTTGTTTTTCAAAGAATCAGTCACTACTGTAATACTTAAAACAATGAAATTTCACTGACCAAAGGTTGCAGAAGTTATTTTCAACATAATGAATTTATAAAAGAGCACAACGAAGATGTAAAAATCTGCCTTAGATTGAGAAGGAAGAAAGGATCAAATTCAAATTGAATATAATTGGGAAAAAATAAACAAGACATTCACCCATCAAGTTTTATTAAATTTTCTCATGTAACTCTCTTCTTTTGGGTCTTAGTTTTATCTTCTGTCAGCCATTTTCACCTTCATTTCATGTTAAAGAACCACCAAACACGGAAGGCAATTTTGACCATATACAAAAGAGTTCTTTGCACAGAAGACTTCAAATGTGTAATCTCAGTTTTAGCCTTCTCCAATGTAACAATACTGTTAACTTTTCAAACAGGGGCAGGTTTTTAAGATGCTTTTCTTTAATCTTGAAACTAACACCACTATTTTATATATATCTCAATATTGTAGTATCAATTAATTTATAATAAATTAAGTTTATTCAAATAATAATTTTCTAAGGAGACACAGATAATCAGTATTTTGAACTAATAAAAACAAATCTTTGCCAAATGCATATCACTTCAATTTTACTACAACTGCATTTTTATAGCATGATCTCAAAGGAAATTCAAAGAAACAGAAACAACTATGAGTAATAAAAATCTAAATACTCTAAATGCTTTGTTCCATTCTAATAAGCTTTGATGTTAATAACACAAACAAGTTATATTACAGCTTTTTTTATATATACCTCTAATGTGTAAGAATTACAACCCACAAGATATTCATCATTACCCACTACTTAAAGCTTCTCTATTATAATGTCAGCTTACCTAATTTACTTAAACTACAAGTCCCAATTGCCTTTGCTCATACGTGATATTCTTTCCTAAGAACTTTTGACAAATGTTAAAATTATGTCCAAGAAAAGCACTAAGTCATTCAAATGAATCAAAATTTGCAAATGCTTGAAATACCAGAGAGTACTTACAAGATGCATTGGGTTTTAATGGCACTGCATTAAAAAAAACAACACTTAAAATGAACATTCACAAGTATTCCATTACCTGTGAAAGAACACTTCATCCACTGGGATTTTGCTTTCATCTTTGGCCCGGAATTCCTTACTGTTGACTGCAAATAGAAATAATGAACTGATTTTACCCCAGGTTGAAATGCTGGTTATTCTTTCCAGAGGTTAAGCAGCACACACAGATAGAAGCAGGCACACGGTGTCATCCATTCAATAATGGGGAGCTAATCTGAAAACCTCTTCAAACTAACACAGAAGGCAACTTTGACCACATACAAAAAAGTACTTTGTACAGAAGACTTCAAATGTGTAATGTCAGTTTCAGCCATCTTCAATGTAACAATACTGTAAACTTTTCAGACAAGGGCAGGCTTTTAAGATGCTTTTCTTTAATCTTGAAACTTACACCACTATTTTATTTATTTAGTAGTAGTATATTCCTCAGGACAGAATTGCTCCTAAATTGCTCCTTTAACTCAGAATAAACTAAAAAATGTGACAAAGTGTATAGGCTAAAATTTCTATTTTCAGCTTTAACAACTGTAAAACCAGACATAAAAATAAATCAGTACTTACTAATCTACATAACTAGAACCTCTGCAACACAATAGATCCAAAGCTGGAGGAAAAGCACATCCCTAGGAATACTACAGAGACACTGTACCTCTTCTGTCCTCAAGCAGCATGTTTTACTGATAGCTTGCTCTGGTTTTTTATCTACTGGTTCTTAAACTAAATCCTACTCTTGATTGGTAGAAACAGTAGGACTGGACAAAAGGCAGCTTATTTCTGGAGGCAGGAAGATTCTTAGCAAAATAACAGTGACAAAGATACCTTACACTCATCCTAATAACATCTGCAGCTGTGGCATCGTATGGAGCAATCCGTATCATTTAATGAAAGAACTTAATGTGATTTAAATACTTATACAGATCCATTTTTCTGGTATTTTAAGCCATTTTCAGTCATAATAAACAGAATAAAAATAGCTATAGAATAACTTTCTCTACATTTCTGGGTTTTTTTAATGATTCAACAGATCCAAAGTTCCGTCTGTGAAGATTCCATATATTCTTACAAGAAAATGAGGTCTGATCCTGAACATCAGGCATGACCACTGCACTCCTGATGGATGACACTTTCTTTTATTGCTAAGATAAACAGTACAGACAGTGCAGATGACACATCTACATCAACCAACCAAGGATTTTTTAGTCATCATAATCTTAACTGATTTAAGAGGCAGACTTACCTGCAAGATTCTGCATATCCTTCATAAACTGCTTCTTCTTCGGCTGCATTACCACACTGCTGGTGTTTTCTGTATCAGAATATAAATCAGAGAGAATTTTTATTTTATGACTATTGATACAGAACTGTCAGGAGCAGCTGACAGACCAGGGGGTTGTGCTGCCATCCATAATGACCTCAAGAGGCTGGAGGAATGGGCTGACAGAAACCTCCAGCAGTTTAACAAGGGGAAGAGCAAAGTCCTGCACTGAAAGAGGAACAACCCCGGGTACCAGTACACACTGGGGGCAGCCCAGCTGGAAAGCAGCTTAGCTAAGAACACCCTGGTAGTCCTGGTGGACACCCAGCTGGCTGTGAGCCAACACTGTGTCCCTGCAGCAAAGAAGGCTGCTGGTTTTCCTGGCATTTGTTAGACTACAGTGGGAGCCCCGTGCCCAGGTCTGGGCTCTCCAGTATAAGGCAGACATGGGCATACTGGACAGAATCAAGGGATGTGTGACAGTGTTCACAGGGGTTCCTGGATGAGGGAAAAGACAAGAGTGTTGACTCCATGTTCAGAAGGCTTGATTTATTATTTTAAGATATGTGTATTTTACATTAAAACTATACTAAAAGAATAGAAGGAAAAGCTTCATCTCAGAAGGCTAGCTAAGAATAGAATAGAATGGAATGAATAACAAAGGTCTGTGGCTCGGACAGAGTCCAAGCTAACTGGTCTGTGGTTGGCCATTAATTGTAAACATCCAAGATGGGCCAATCACAGATGCACCTGTTGCATTCCACAGCAGCAGATAACCATTGTTTACATTTTGTTGCTGTAGCTTCTCAGCAGGAAAAATCCTAATGAAAGGATTTTCATGAAAACATGTCTGCGACAGGGACGGGTCACTAAACTGATGAAGGAGACTCCACCTGAACACCTGGAAACACTTTTCACTGTGAGCACAACTGTGCACTGGCACAGGTTGCACAGACAGGCAGCGGAATCTCCACTCTTGGAGACATTCAAAAGCCATCTGGAGAGTCTGCTCTAGGTGTCTCTGCTTGAGCACACGACTTCACAGGTCCCTTCCAGCCTCAACCTTTCTGTAGTGTTTACATCTCCCTATCCCTTGCTTATTCCTGCAAAGTGGGCAGTTCTGCCCTGCAGGAGTGAGGGCCAGCAGGATGTGGCTGTCAGCTGGCTCCGGGTTGCAGACATCTCTCTCGCAGCCCTGAAGACTGATCCCACTCCTCTGTTCCACCACATGCACCCCAAATACTCGACAAGGCCAATCTGAGAGAATGACAATTCAGAGAGCACCTATAACCAGGATCACAGGTACAGAGAAGTGCCTACCTTTGCCTTTGCTGAGCTTGGGATTTCTGTACACAAAGCGATCCAAGAACCTCATTAATGTGAAATCCTGCAAAGGGTCACCAGAGTACTGAATGTGATTTCCCTGAAAGAAGGAAAAAGACAAAAAACATTAAGGTCTTTATTTTAAAATAAAGACACCATCTAAACATAGAGGACTCAATCAGTTCAAGAACATTAAAACATACTTTAAAAAGATAAAGACTTGGGGATACTATAGCACATAATCAGGTTTATGCTCAAGATCAGGTCCTTCTTTTTGCAATTTCACTATTTGCTTAACTAAACCACAACTCCTTTGCTTTGTTTCAGTGATAAACTGCATTGCAATGTACTGTGCTAACAGCAGTTAATATTCAACATCATTTCAATACCATACATTCAAATGAAAAATAAATATTTTCAATACATATTTGTGAAAGTTGGAGTGGTTTTGGCATACAACAGTATTTTAAAAAGAATTTGTTCCTGTAGTAGGGTTTCCCATATTTAAAAAAATTAATAAAAAGATATAAAAAAATCTCAAATAAAGATTTAAGAATTATATAACACCTACATTTCTACAAAACTAAAACTTTTGTGAGCAGTCTCCTTTACATATAACATTGTCATTCCAGGAAAAGCTTGGCACTTTAAAGTATGAAAAGAGTTCTGCAGAGCTGCTAGTTACTCACAAAGTGCAAGGAGACTTTATAATGTATTTTTTCAAATGGCAAAAGACACCTGACATAAAAAATCATACTTTAAAGCAACAAGCTAGCAAAAGTACTTACTTCTAGAATTGTTTTTGCAAACAGGGCCACAGACGGATGAAAGTGTTCAGAAAGCTGAAAAACATGAGTCATTCATTTATTTCTAATTAAAAAATACGTTGTAAGACGACTCTGTGACTTACCAAATAACAGACATACACAGAGCAATGCAAGGCTCATGAAGCACTTTAACAACTGAAGAACTTCAAGTACTAATCTTTTATTTGCATTAAATACATTTTCATTTACAATTTTATTTAAGTCAACACTAAAAAGCTTTAATGATCAAAGCTAAGATCCAACAGTCAAAAAATACTATTATTGTCCAAATCTCCACTTAAAAAATGTCTATTCCCTACTCAAGAATACCAGTATTGTATAGAACATAGACAAGCTTAAAGCTGAACAACGTGTCAGCTTTATCCTTTCTGTTGTTACTCAAGCAGCTACTTCAAGAATAATCAAGTTCTTTTTCTTCTCTTCATACAAAGGCCTCACTTTTAAACTCAACAACAATTCGAGAATGTCCTACCTTCTTCAGTTCCCAAAGGCTTGTACTTTCAGCACCACAGTATAAAGGACTTCTGTGCAGAGGATCATAGGAAGCTTCACCCTTCCTGCCTGTGGGGTGGAGGGGAGCAAAACAAATTTTCTCAGGCAACTTTACCAGAGTATTATTTTCATTTCCCCATAAGAGTAATGCTGCCCATCACTCCCAGCTGGACAGGCCAGGGGTTCATCTGGCAGCAGGAAAAGGCTGTATTCAGCTGCCCTCCACAGTGAAATACACTAGTCAAGAGTCTTTTCATCGCTGCTGAGGTAACAGATAAATTGCTCTGAGTGGTCACTTTCAACCAAACTTCAGTTTAAAAACAAAAATAATGTTTTAATCACTTAATCTTACAACAACTCTTGACCAGCATGTCCCTGTTATGGACTCTTAGCTGTTAAATTATGTATTTTCTTGCTGATTTACCTCCCATATTCAGATGATGAACCCATGAGGCTGATGAATTTGAATTGTTTGTTTTAGCAGAACTTTCTGCTGTACTTCTCTTTTCATCTCCTACTTCTTTGTCAGCATCCACAAATTTTTCCTCATCCTCTTCAGCCTCTTCTTGATCCTTAAAGCACTCTTCATCATCTGACCCCTAAAAAACAAAAAGCATTAGCAAACAGCTTTTCCTTTCCATATTTACTCTGATTTTTTAGAAAAACATATGTAAAGTTCTTGAGCTACTTATAAAAATTTAAATAGATGGCTGATGTTTAAGAAATACAGATTTTTGTCCTTGACATAGCACTTAAAATTGAGCTTTACTGCTTAGAAGACAAAACTATAAATGTCCCTCCCCATCTCAAGAAACATCTTAGCAAATGGTTACTAAAAGACAGGTTAGGAAAAGGTGATTATGAAAACAGCTCTTATTGAAAAAGCAACGAGATAAAAAAAACATCTTATACCATGTGATCCTGTAATTGGACCCTTAACTCTGGTTTTACTTTCAGAAGCTCAGAGAGAAGGTACAGGGTTCCACAAATGAAGGGTGGCATTTGTCCACAAGTGACTTGAAGGAGCCTCTTCACAAAGGCCTTCACACGCCGCAACACAACATCTGCCTTCAGAGACTTATAGACAAGGTTTAGAAACATGGATGGCTTTGAGCACGATGCTAAAGCAGGATCTAGAAGCTTCCTGTAGGACACACAGAAGGAATTTTGCTGATTGTCACAATGCACACAGGAGCACAGGAGAACAACTGCTATTAACAACAATTACCTACATTTTTCAGCGTGCCTAAAAAATAGCTTGCTCCTCAGTACTCAAAACCATTAATTTCAATCCTGAATGGTCAAGAGCTGTGTAATATTTCTGGATATATATGAGACACTGAAGATTAAAAAAAAAAACTGCCTTGGTAAGCAAAATATTGCAAGAAAATAAAAAGAAACTGAGTTCAACTGAAAACTGTTTCAAAATTTGAGTTATTCAGTGTTAAGAAACTAATCTGATTTGTTCCTTTAAATAAAGAAAGCAAATGGTTAAAAATCAGCACAATTCACAATCAGATCAGACACTTGTACTGGCAAGTTCATTTTCTGCTCCAATTTTTTTCCAGGCTGCCAAGCACAGTAAGACCCTTAAATACACTGCACATTCTCAGGGAACTTGAAATTCCCATTTTAAAAAATCAGTCACTTCCCTTTGGTCATCTAAACAGAAGCCTGTAAGGATCCTATAAAGAGTCTAAACAATCAGCTGGGACAAGAAAAAAAGCAGTATTTTTATAACACAAGGCATTCCAGCCACACAAATTAAATAATCTAAAAAATTTAAGATAATATTCCTCCTCCTCCTCAAAATAAGGACAAAAGAAAGGAAACAAGATTTTAGGCCATTTATGGGCCTAATTTACAGGCCTAATTACTTTACAGGCTGTTACCTGTAAAAGTGATTTCAGGAGGAGTAGTTATCAATTAGCTTCAAATAACATCTGGAAGTAAAGCAAGCCACCAGAAGAGTGGCAAAGGATGAAATGCACGTGTTCTCAGGACCTATCACTGTCATTGTTTTTATCCTTATGTTAAATCAAAGAAATCACATGCATTTTCTTTCAGCTCCTACAAAACATCAGGAATTTTAGCCAATGAAACACAAAACTAGCAAGATCTTCAAAGCAAAGTGTTTCTACAACTTTAAATTAATGGTGACTACCATTAAAATGAAATTTAAATTGAAATGAATATAAAAATGCAAACCTGCCACTTACTTGTACAGCGCTGCATAGTACCTGTCCGAGACAGTCTGCTGAGAGTCCATCACTTGAAACAGCAGCATCAGGGCCTGGACACTGGTACTGAAGTTCACAAGATGCAGAACTTTGAACAAGGTGTTCATTTGCTCTTTCACTTTCTCATCACCAGTCTCAGCGTAAGGGTAAGCTCTGTTTACCCCGCAAAGAAGAGCACTGAGCATTTTGGATTCAACATCCTTTTTCTTTATACAGTTCCGGAAAAAGCAGAAGTACAAAGTTATCAGCTTGTTAGCCAGTGCACTTTCCTCATGACTGAGGACTATCTGATTTAGAAAGCAGATAGCATAATATTGAGTTTTCACGTTGATGTTTGAGCGGTACAGAAGCCTTTCCACCTCACTGCACACCACTCCCTTCATGTTTGGATGCTTGTGAAGCAACGTCTCTAAGAGATAGGAGGCTTTGGTGGCGATCTTGTTCTGAGGATCACCCAGTTTGTTCACCAGCAGAACCAGCAGAGCCTTCTCCTGCTCGGGCTTGTTACAGAGCAGCTCGTGGGACACTGCCAGCGCTCGGGATTTCGTGGCTGTCAGGCAATCGTGGCTCAGCGTTTCCAAGGCCTGCACAAACTCTGCTATCTGCAGCTTCAGCTGATGCTCAAAGTACCAAAGGATCAGCCGCCTGTCTCTCGAGTCCTTGTTGCCACTCGACATCTGCACTATGTTGTTAAGGGGTCGCTGGGAGAAAGACCACAGTTTCCGATTGTCTGGTAAGATATCTGTAATGAGAAGCTCCTTGAAAGTATCTAAAGCCATAAGGCTCTGCTGCCTGCTGCCCTTTTTCTTTATGAGGTTTATCAAGTTCTCAACAAATTGGAGACTGTGGACAGCACTGTCCTGGATGAGAAGGGTCATCGCTGCCATCCTGTCAGCCAAGGTACCCGAGGACACAACAGTTTTAATCCATGCAGAAGAAGCCCCCTTCTGATAGTCTGTCTTATTCTTAAACAGGTCTTTCTCGTGTTCATACAGCTTTTGGGCCAGGGCCTTATACTTGGACAAAAGTGTCTGATTCTGGGGCTCTGGAGAGAATTCGTTGGTGTATTCCATATCATACCACTTGCCCCCTGGTTTGATCAGGATTGCTTGCCTAGCATGAAATTCAAAATCTTCTTCCAGCCTTTCCTTATTTGTGGAAGGCTGCTGCCTCTGATCATCACCAGGCTGCTTTTTCTTGCTGTCTTTCACACTGTTTGACTTTTCCTTTCCTTTTTTTTCTTTTTTCCCCTCTAGTGAAGGACGATTTGTTTCCTTCTTGCTTTTCTCTTTCTTCGGAGGCTTCTCTTTCTCCTTGCTGCCATCATCATCATCATCCTCATCCCCCTCCACCACCAGGCAATTCTTTGCATACTTGTTGAGCCCCAGGGAGCTGACGAACGCCTCCAGCTCCCCTTCCTTCAGGTCATCGATCGTGTCCTTCTTGCCGCCGTCCACCATCTCGCTCTCCTCGTCCACGGCACACAGCATGAGGTAATCTTGCTGCGGAGACAGGGCACATCTGTCACGGGCAGATCTGGTGCAAGGTTTGCCATGACTCCCAAGCCTTCCCCACAGAATCCCTGAATGATTTGGGTTGGAAGGAATCTTAAAGACCATCTAGCTCCAGCCCGCCTGCCATGGGCAGGGACACCTTCCCCTAGGCCAGGATGCTCAGAGTCCCATGAAGCCTGGCCTTGGGCACCTCCAGGAATGGGGCATCCACAAGCTCTCTGCCCCGGAGCCTCACCAGCCCCTGAGCACAGAATTTGTTCCCAACACGTCCGTGGGGCCCGCGCACCCCGCGCCCCGCAAGGGCCCGTCCGGGATGGGAATCCCGGCCGCCACGTGCTCCCGCTCGCTCCCCCGCTCCCTTACCTTGGTGCCGCCGAGGCGCAGCACCTCTTCCAGCGTGAACTCTCCCGCATCTCCGCCTCCTGCTTCTTCATCGCCGTCGTCCTCCTCCTCCTCGCCGCTGTCGCCGCCCGCCTTCCTCCGCTCCCCCAGGCCGAAGTCCCAGAGCGCGGCCGCCATCGCCGCCCGCCGGAAGCGCTGCCGCGCACTCGCCTGACGCGCGTCCGGCCGGCGCCGGGCGGAGAGGAGGAGGAGGACGCGGGGGAGGAGGAGCGGGAGAAGCGAGGGAAGTGGGAGAAGCGGGAGCTGCGGCCCGAGCCGCTGCCATGGTGCTGCCGCTCGCTCGCCGCGCGCTCCTGGCGGGCCGCCGGCGGCTCCCCCGTCCCGCCGCCGCTCCCCACGGTGAGCGCCGCCTCTCCCCGCTTTCCCTCCCGCCCTTCGCGGGGCCGCCCCGCTGAGCCCTTCTCTCCCCTCCTCTCCCCACAGCTCCGGCGGCGGCGGCACGGCTGTGCTCGGGCGCGGGGAGCGAGGCGCAGGCGGCCGGCGGGGCCGGGGCGATGCTGCGGCACCTGGCGCGCAAGCTGCGGGCCAGCGGGCCGGTCACGGTGGCCGAGTACATGCGGGAGGCGCTCACCAACCCCGGGCAGGTGCGGCGGGGCCGGGCCGGGCCGGGGGGGCCGTGCCTCGGCCCCCGCTCACCGCGGCCCCGGCCCCTGTGCCGCTTCCCCCTCGCAGGGTTACTACACGCGGCGCGGCGGCGTCGGCGAGAGCGGGGACTTCATCACCTCGCCTGAAATAAGCCAGGTGTTCGGAGAGGTAACGCTGCTCCTCGCGTCCTTAGTTACTTGTTGTACTTTAACCACGCGGGCCTGGCTGGAATCCTGGTGAGCAGCAAGCCATCCATGAGCCAGCAGTGTGCCCTTGTGGCCAAGAAAGCCAATGGGATCCTGGGGTGCATTAGGAAGGGCAGTGCCAGCCGGTCAAGGGAGGTGATCCTGCCCCTCTGCCCAGCCCTGGTGAGGCACATCTGGAGTGCTGGGTCCAGTCCTGGCTCCTCAGGACAAGAGACATGGAGCCCCTGGAGTGGCTCCAGTGCAGGGTGACAAAGATGATTGAGGCTCTGGAGCATCTCTCTAATGAGGAAGGGCTGAGGGAGCTGGGCCTGTTCAGCCTGGAGAAGAGGCCCTGAGAGGGGACCTCAGCAATGTCTGTGAGCATCTGAAGGGAGGTGCCAGGAGGATGGAGCCAGGCTCTGCTCCGTGGTGCCAAGCAATAGGACAGGGGGCAATGGGCAGAAACTGCTGCACAGGAAGCTCCACCTGAACATGAGGAAGAACTTTACTGTGCACTGGCGCTCAAATTGCCCAGAGAGGCCGTGGAGTTTCCCTCAGTGGAGACATTCAGGAACCATCTGCACACAATCCTGTGCCATGTGCTCTAGGATGACTTACTTGAATGGGAAGGGTGGTCCAGGTGGTCCTTCCAATTTCCATCCCAACTGATTTTCAAGCCAATGTTTAGATACCTTATTAATGTCAAAATATTGGAATAGCAATGATAAGGTTCAAGTTACTTCCCAAGAGAAAAATTGGTTTTGAGGGAGGAAAGGGGGTTTTGTTTTTCTGAAAGTTGTTTGTCTGAAAGACCATCTGTGCTTAGTAACACTTTACTTTCATACAGAACTTGCTTTTAAATAAAAAGTGTTATGGTGATTTTCCAGTGTGAAAACTCTCCTCAAAAATAATTTCCAGAGTTTGGTCTGGCTTGCTCTGGTTTGTGTATCGTTTCCAGAAGGGAAGATTGGCTAAATCCTGTTCTCAGCAATGCTTTGGTAGATGCATTGTCAGGAAGAACACTTGTCCAAAGGCACCTGGGCAGTGACCTGCATTTAGGTGAAAGTTCTTGCTCCAGCCAGAACAGACTCCTCGCATTTACTGATGGAGAGTTGCTTCTGCTGGGCTGACAGCAATCAATGACCAATGTTAATACTTAAAGACAAGAATGTGATGTTATGTACCATAATTCTTCTTAGCTTTGAAATATCAAGACAGAATGTTGCCGTGTTATCTCAGTTACTATCAGACAAAAGGCAGGCATGATTTTCCCCAAGTGCTGAAGTGATTACTGTAACCCTGTGTGTTGTTTCTCACTGGCAGTTAATAGGAATATGGTACATCAGTGAATGGATGGCCATGGGCAAACCGAGCACCTTCCAGCTGGTGGAGCTGGGCCCAGGGAGGGGCACCCTCACCGAGGACATATTGCGGGTAGGTGAAAACATTCCTGTTCTTGGCTTCTGGCTGTATTCCACAGCTACAGTGAAATCTGAAGGGAAGATGTTTTGCTGTCAGGGTTTACCCTTCCCTGATAGCCAGATCACCTCAGTCAGGGTGGCAGCTCAGGCTCTGATTAGAATGATGAGTTCCTGGGACCAGGGCTCTCAGGTGGAAGCAGACTGGGGGCCGGCGTGTGCACACTGCACAGACACGTCTGTGACCTTCCAAACACCACTGGATAGAAGGGGAGGGCAGGAATATTCCACTGTAAATTATTTCTGGGTAGGGAAACATGATCCAAACTGAAAACCATCTAGGAAGGTGTTGCTGTGCTTGATTGAGATGGAGACCTTAGTGTAAGGAACAGAACAGGGAAATATGATAACACAGAATGAAACTGTGTTAATTCCTTTGGGCATTTCAGGGCCTTACTTCTTTTGAGTTAATGCTTTGTGTTCAGTTATGCCTGCATGGCTGTCTTAATTAAAATGCTGCTGATTCATAAACAGATTGCTAATGGGACTTAGCACCACACAAGAACTTTTATTCTCTTTACATATGTTAATAAAAAAAGTGAAATGTGGGATATCAAACACTTCTTCAAGGGTGGCAGGGAAAACTGAACCATTTCTCTTCTAATGCTAGACCTTCTACAGGTCTTAGAGGAGCTGCTACTACTCTTCCAAATATAGCATTTCATGTTGTTGTCCTTAAAGCCCTATAATGTGTAGCCAGCGTTTTTGAAGTGTAGCAGCTTTTATTAAGATTTATGAAGAAACTCACACTTCCTACTGGAGGACCAAAATGCAATCTCTCTCACTGAGATTGCTAGTGAAAGCCAACTAAAATCTTACCTTGAGTAGTTAATAGTGAATAGTAAATAGTGAGAAGAAAGGTTAATACTTAAACCTGTGATGTTCACAGCACAAGACTGCAACTAATAGAATTCATCTGCCTTTATATAGGTCTTCAAGCAGCTCTCCTCTGTTCTTAGTAAATGTGATGTCTCTGTTCACCTGGTAGAAGTGAGCCCCAAACTCAGCGAGATCCAAGCAGTGATGCTGACAGGAGGGAAGGTGCAGCCAAGCCCTGAGGATGAGTCTGCTTACATGAAAGGCATTAGCAAGACTGGAATTCCCATTTTTTGGTACAGAGGACATTCAAGATGTGCCACCAGGTAAGGAGCTTGAATGCCTCATTAAAGGAATGGTGCCCTTCCTTCACTGACAGCCTTTGATAGCAGAGGGCATCTCTGCTAGCCTTCACACTGGACAGAAAAGTAGTTATATACATACTTGTTCTTACTTGTCTGAGGCAGGATCTTGGTTCATTTTCATCACTGCTACCTATTCTGTCTCCCTTCATTTGGGTATAGCTACCCAATTTCCTATATTCTGACTTTTTCTTTTTGTGGGAAAAAAAAAAAAAAAAACACTTTACTGGCTTTGCCTGAATCTTCCTTCACAGGATAGTGATCTAAAATTCATGGACTGGTAGCTAGAGCTAGCTGTAGAAACGGTATCTTTAATGTGTGCAAGCTGGAAGTAATATAATTTTTTCACAACCACATTAACTAACTTAATTCATGAAAAATAATAAAATATTTTAAACTGGAAGCTGTTCTGGAAGTGTCAGTAATTGAATGCATTCTTTTATTACCTTCCCACAGGTTACAGCTTTTATCTAGCACATGAATTCTTTGATGCCCTGCCAATACATAAGTTTCAGGTATAGCAAGATTATTATTTTAATTGTGACCATCTGCTTAAACACTTTTTCTCCTCTCCTTGAGGAAGAGCAGAATTAAGGTGCCAAACTAGTTACATGCCCTGTCTCTGGTGATGAAATAATTCTAACTGAGTTGGATAAATAAGGCTTAATTCAGCTGAAAACTGTAAAATTAGTAATTATTTTTGAATGGAAAAACTTGAGGAAAGCTAAGGATTTCTTTCTGCTGAGATAACTCTCAAGGTTTTGGGGTTTTTTATTCCTTATGATACATTAACGCAGCTTTTAATTTCCACACGATTTTCTGTAATACTGCTAACAAAAGACTGAAAAGCTTTCACTTGAATAGTAATGAGAACAGCAAAATAGAGGCTAGTTAAGATTCAGAAGTCATTTATGAAAATCACCAGTAGAATGAAATGTTTTATTCTGATGAGTTAAATGTTGCACTCTCAATAGAAGAGGCAGCATGTTTCTTCAGAGCATCATTCATTCCTTTTAAGTATAATTAAACCTGTATTGTTGGCTCTGCACATGAGACTCCACCACAAGCTTTTTCTAAGGCAGTTACTGGAATTAAATGAGTAATAGTTGTTAACAATATGTTGTTCCTAAAACCTTTGTGAAAAGGCTTGACATATTATTTCAATGGAATGAACAAGATACTGTGGTACCTGTTGGGTGTAACCTGAGTGCTTTGGGCTCATTGAACAGCGAACAGAGAAAGGCTGGCGTGAGGTGTTGGTTGATATTGACCCAGAAGTTCCTGACCAGCTGCGGTTTGTCCTGTCACCATCCAGGACCCCTGCGACACAAAACTTCATTCAGGTGAGGTTATGCCTCCCAGAGCTCATCCTTACACCTTTATTGACTCTTTCAAGTACATTTAGTGCTTCTCAGTTACTCTGACAGCAAGAAGAGGCCTCTCAGTCTATAAATGAATAGACCTTAAAATTTCTGCAAGCATTTAGCTTTGTATGCTGTGTAACTGCAGCACAGAAATTACCACGTGTATCAAACTTCACAAAATAGGAGCTTGAACACACAAAATGCCTCAGAGAGCAAACTGAGGCTGCAAGTGACAGGCAGAGTTCTCCACTGTGTGTGGCATCACCATCTCAGGAGTGGCCCTGCCCCAGCCAGGCTCTCAGCCTGCTGCAGGGTACTCAGGGCAGCTGCCTGCTCAGTGCTGGCTGGCCTTTAATGGAAAGTGGCTTCTTCCTGAACTGCACTGGATACTCAAAGCCACAAAATTAAGTACTGGAGATTAAACAGAGCTAGAGAGTCTCACACAGGAAGGCCTGTCAGAAGGATGTGCACAGCTGAAGTGCTATTTTTCTTAAGTACCACAGTAAGGAAGTTTCACCTCATACAGATATTCTTGGAGGAAAAATTTGCATTTCACTACAGGTTATTGAAGAGAGGACTGAAATCCAGCTCTTAGAAAATACTAATTGAGAATGAGTGATAGCAAAAATTAGCTCAAGCCAGTGTAGGTAGCCTAGAATGCACCTCCTGTACCTGCGTGTCCCAGCAGAGCAACAGCCCCTAGACACTAGGTGTGAGGGATACTTGCCTTGTGCTTGTCTGCTAATACAGGTGTTCTGGTCTTTGAACTCTGCACTAGCCAGAAGAAACAAGAGACCACGTGGAAGTGTGTCCTGAGGCTGGTGTCATTGTGCAGAGGCTGGCCTCTCGGATAGAGAAGGATGGTGGGGCTGCTCTGGTTGCAGATTACGGCCACGACGGAACCAAAACTGACACGTTCCGGGTAAGGCATTTGCCCTGCAGCAATAAGCCAAAAGATTCTGTTATCTTTGATCATCAGGTCCTTGTAATATAAAGTTCCTAAGTGGGCATAATAGCAAAAACTGCATAAAACTCAGTAACTCCTGTTTAATCAGTACCCAGAAGGGTTTCTGTCAGATGGAAAGGCTAACTGAGCTCTTGCTACTTTTATCTCAAAATTTCCATGTATAATTTGCTATTGTCACCACTCAAAGGCACAGCTTAATTTTGCTGGCCCCAGCTATGATGGACTATAGCTGAGTGTAATCTTCCAATTTCATTTTCAGGGTTTCCGGAATCACAAACTTCATGATGTGCTGAGTGCTCCAGGTACAGCAGACCTGACAGCAGATGTTGATTTCAGCTACCTTCGAAAGATGGCACAGGGAAAAACAGCAACGTTAGGCCCTATAAAACAGAGGGAGTTTTTAAAGAACATGGGCATTGACCTCCGACTGCAGGTACGAGAGTGTTCACAGCTGCAGAGCTCTCCCAGTCCACAGGCAATACTCTTAAGCAGCACAAGAGCTTTAGTAGAAATCTTTGGGTTTAAAATGAAGTTGTTCAAAATAGCATGGAGGTGTGAGATCAGAACGTTGTTTCTGCTAGATATACATTACTCCAGATGCCTGAAAGTAAACTGATAGTATATTAGGAGCATTTAATGCAAAACTTGCATCAGTGTATCACTGATCAAGCCCACCAGCGATCTCACCAGTTCTGCCAACCATCAGCACTGTTAAGTGAAAAGGATGCAAGAAGGGATTGCAGGTATGCAGGAATTTATAGGAATGCAGGAGGGGCTCTAACCTGCTTTTTTTTTTTTCCAGGTGCTCTTGCAGAATTCAGGTGACACAGCAACTCGTGAGCAGTTACTTCACAGCTATGATATGCTGATGAATCCCGAGAAGATGGGGGACTGTTTTAATTTCTTTGCCCTGCTGCCTCATCACAGAGTTGTACATCCTGACAAGAAAGATAAGCCAGAATCAAAGTCTCCCCTACCACCTGTTGCTGGATTTCATGAACTGTTACTAAAGTAATTTCAAATACTATCACAAAATGCATAACGGCTGTTTCAGAATAAGTCTGGTGCAGCACACCAAACCTCTGGACTGACCTACCCAAAGAAGTATGAATGGAAATAAAACACTGCACATACAAAGACCAGCACAGACAGAGCAGAGAATGAACAATGGTTTGGGGGTCTTATGAGAGAACAGAGCGAAATATTTACTAGTGGAATCAGAACTTGTCAGTAACAAACATGCACTAAGGATATTTTAAATGTATTCAGGCTTTGGTACTTGAATAAAATCAAGATGCCTTGACATCTCTGAAGATATTTTTATAAAGAGAATAGTGACAGGATGCATGTAAAAGGAGTTCCTGCTGGCTGAATTTCCACAGCAGGACATATTTAATAAATCCACAAACAAGAAACTACAGAACCATTTACTCCTAAGAACATTTGATAGGAGAGATAATTCATGTAAATAAAAAGAACAAGTCTGATAGGGAAATAAATTTTATTTTCAAGCTTACCAGAGGATATTTACAAACAATGGGGTGTATAAAAAATATAAAAGTACTTGACAGTGTCATTTTGAGGCTATAAATTTTACATGAGCTTTTTTCTAGCATCACCATAGCACTATTGCTTGAATGAATGGAACTTAATTCATCTAGGGGTAAGGGTATTAAACACTGTAACCTACTGCTGTCAAAGTCTGCAGTGAAGGTAGAAAAAAGGGAATAATAAAAATTCAGCTATTTGTACTACTATAGGAATTTTACTCATGATGTAAGCCTGATTTTTTTGGTTTCTTGACTACTAGCTGCTTGTGGCTTCTCTTGTCTGGCTCCATAAGTCTGCATATGGTCAGGCAATCTCCTCCAAAGGCCAACAGCATTATTTTTATTTTAATACAACTTGAAGAATAAATAGCTCATATAATATATTGAAGCGGAGCAGACTTCATGGGGAGAGACAAAAGCCAGGCCTTCTACTTCATTATTGTCCCCTCCTTCCTCTATTCCTGTTGTGCTTTTTCGAGTGACTGAGCTGCTTTATTTCCTCCCTTACAACAACACAAACAACAAACCCACAGGTAACCTGAAGTAACAGCTCAAGTAAAAAATCTGAAGTTTAAAACCAAACTGTATCTACATATTACAGTTAGGATGGAATATAGCAATGGCTTCACTGAAATTTGGTCACTTGAGCACTGCAAGTTTTTCAACAGCACTGCTTTCCTTGCCAAGAGCAGGCAAATACCAAACTACCAATGTCAGAGGTGATTGCTCTGCTTGCAGAGATGAAAAGCAGTGCCTCTGTGAACAATCAGTCCTGAAACCCTCTCTAAAGAGGGTTAAGAATCCAGAGCTCAGCCTTTGCCAACACAGACACCTACAAAATGCAGTGGCAGATAGATAAAGAGCAGTGGGAAAGAAAGAGTGAGTTACAGACCCAGACCTACCTGTGGGCATATCCTTCTGCAGCTGCCACTGACCACTGCCAGGTCACTGCTAACGCAAGCAGCTGCCAGCTCTGAACTAACCATGCAACATGTTGGGTATATCTAACAACTTATAAATCTGCTCACCTGTTTCCTTACCTGAATAAAAACAGTAGAAAAAAATACTTATCTACACACAAACAAACAAAAAATAATCTTTGTAGGAGAGAGGAGATTCCCCAAAGCCTCTCACTGCCTTTGCAGTTCGAGCCTGTATCAGTATTTTAGAAATATTTCCAACTAAGCTCCAGTTAAGCAGCTTGGCACATCAGGGATGTATGCAGCCATCTAGCGCCTTCCAGGAGCACAACACTGTTACCCCACAAAAAAAGGATTTCACCCTTTTCATTTTTTAAAATAAGACCAAAAACCTCTTCTATTTGCATTTAGCATTATGGCCTCAAACTTCTTTGAAATACCATTAACTTGAACTGTCCAAGGGAATCATTTCTAAAGAACACTGCTGCTTCCCTTCTACTGTGCCACAAGTCCAATTAGTGGTTGGGAGTCCTTCAGTTGAGGCATGTGCACAGAAAATACTCAGTTAGGAGTTGCTTTTGGACTCTTCATTCAGCTCAAACAGTTCTGAGCACAGTAAAGAGGATGGGAGGGGCTGCAGGTTAAGGTGGGAAGGCAGAGTCCTTTCTCCTACAATCCAGCTGCCCTTGGCAGAAGAAACATCTGATGTGCTATCCACTGTTACTTCTAGGTTTTGAGCAGAGTTAACATAAGAAGCTAGCAGGCTACAAACTACTCCTGATGTAAGTCCGGGGAACCTTAAAAAACTAGAAAAATATTAGAAGAATTTTTAAATCTTATTACTCAAAACAACAGAAGAAAGCTGCATGTATTTTTCCCTATTTTTCCACATCCTTCTGCTAGAAGCTGGTATTCCAGAGTGAAAGGATATGCTACATCAAGTCTTGTGTGCTCTCTGCATTATTTGTGTAGTTTTAAGGCAAAATGCCTTTGGTGTGTATCAGTGACGTGCCAGCCTTGCACAGAGCACATTGTTGTGGCTTATTGCTTTTTTTAACAAAGTAAAAGCCTAGCACAGCTTTGGTTGTCATCTCTTTAGAATGTCAGCCAGCATTTCAAGAGGAATGTAAGAAGTCATGGGGTTATCCTTTTTTTTTTTTGGTTGCTTTCTAAAAGAAGTTCAATTAGGGCCAATACACGCATATTTAACTGTCTCAACAGCAGCAAATTATTCCTTCATCTATGAAGCTGTATTCAACTAAACCACCATGTTTTGCTTTAGCCAAGGTATTCTGTACTGATTTCTATATAGAGTCTCTTCACCATCCACAGTTTAAGAAACAGGAGATGTATCTAAGTAACAGAAACCAGTCCTCTATGGCCTAGTAAATAGGGAGTAGAAAACTATTACAAAACTCTTACTGCGTAGGCTATGAAAAAACAAAAACCCTTGAAAAACACAAACCATTCAGTCTGTACACACTACACCTCAGTAATGGCTTTGTAGCCACCCAGCTCGGTGAAATGCTACCCAACAGGGCTCTGTATCCCACTGTCCAGTAACTTAAAGTCAGGCATGGAGAAAAGTTTGCGGACAGCAGTCTATTCCCATGGCAATGGAGGATTCTCTGGGGCTTTACACACCAAACTATGTGTACAGCATTTGGAAAGAGCAATAGCTGTTCCACTTTCTTCAGCTTCTGCCTGGAGTATCCTTCTTAGCTGCAATTTAGCATAATGAACAAATCAAGGGTCTTCTTCCATGTCATCTGGATTGGGAGCCATAATGAAGTGCTGGGGGTACTCGAGGTTGTGCTCGTAAGCATGTTCTTTCCAGCGTGCATCGTCGCTCTCGTGGGTAATGTAGCGCTCTCCAATGCGTGTTTCAAATTCTCTGAGGTCAAGCCAAGTCTGATAATCCTAAGGAGGAAAAGAGATTTAAGGAAGCGGTTTTAAAAAACAGCAGCGCCACATTCCCACCGATAAATTCTGCAGTTTGTGTCCATTTTTAGTGTAAATAGTCACAAGATACAACCAACAATATCTATTAAAAAAAAAAAAGCCCCAACATTGTCCACAAAGAATAGTTCAAAATTAAACAGGCTAGTATCTAAGGTTGTCAAAGCAGCAGATAAACTCCATTCCAAACAGATCTTTTCTAAAGGGACTACAAGTTACGGCACACACCAGGCCATGTGTCCACTTCAGCACTGAACAAATAAGGTTTGTCTCCATGCTGATATCACAGGGCTCCATGCACTCATCACTGCCCACAGTCAGGGGGGGAGCCAGGAGAGTAAACCCAAGTTGTTGTCAGACAGAAAGGAAAAGGTGGGAGAAACAGTAAGACAAATTTCCCTTGAGGAAAGAAGGCATTCATAGATGGTCAGAACCCTGGAGCACATCAAATGTAAAGCTAAAACTAGAAATTCTCAAGCATTCATGAATGCTTGTTAACAGAATGTGACACTTGCAGTTTTCATAAGGCTCTGAAGGATTTCAGCCAAAAAAATTATTCACCCATTATAAACATAGTGGAAAAAGGCAGATGGGCTTACCTGTAACCATGGGTGACTAAGGGATTTGTCAACACTGAAACGTTTTCTCATCTTCACTTGAAGCAAATTGTTTATTAAATCAATGGCTGGCAAAGAAGAACAAAAATTATATTGTTAAAATACAAATCACCTCTGTCATCATTCACATAATGCAGTAGAAATTATTTTTTTATGTGTGAGCGTATCCTACACTGAATTCCTTTGTATTTAACCAAGTTCTTGAATTTTATATTTAGCTTTCCTTATGTTAAAGGTGGCTACAAAATAGATATGGGGTAAGTTCCCCCTACTTTTGATGGAAACACTAAAAGCTTTACTGTGCTATTCGTTAATCTTTTTCCCTACTGATTTTAGTGATTTTCAGATATGCCTAAGAAGCTTGAGCATAATCCTGTGTTCCACAATGATACAGGTACTTCCACTATTGCATACTTTTCTATAGGTCCTTCCACATCTACCTGTGTATTAATCATATATTAACCAAACATGGTAACAACATATAACCAAAGCTGGCACTAGAGAGCTCTAGAGACCAGTTTTGTAAACTTCTAGGTTGTTCAGACCTGACACTTAAATCTGTACTTCCTAATGTACAAACTAAAATTTCAGATTCAACTTTGAACCATTTCTGTGATTATAGTGCAGATAAAATATATCAGCATTCAGCAAATACCCACACATTAATTAACTTTCCTTTGGGACTTTTGGGATGTGTCAGATTACTCATCCCATTCATCATGCATGAAATTTGTATTTCTCGCTAAATCTCCTGACTTCCCTTCCCTGAAAATTATCTAAAGCATTATATTCCACAATTTATCTTTCACAAATATATTTACCTCATATTTATCTACTTTGGCATAGTCTATAAACTCAAGCTCTCAATTATTTTCACACTCCTTCCTAAATGAACCTTGATGTTTAAGCAGTTGAATGCATTACCCACATACACAAACATTCTAATAGAGAAAATTAATTTCTTTACCTTCACTAGAAATTTCCTTCCAAGGATTTGGTGGGTACATAAAGGCTGCATTTTGAATCTGATCATTGATATCCTCATCTTCATTAAATGGGAATGTGCCACTGAGGCTCACATAGACGATAACTCCCACTGACCACATGTCCAGGGAGCGGTTGTAGCCTTTGCTCCGGAGCACTTCAGGGGCCAGGTAGGCGGGAGTGCCCACCACAGAGCGCCGGAAGGACTTCTCACCAATGATGCGTGCAAAGCCAAAGTCACACAGCTTCACCTGCAACACCAGCACATTTCAAACTCAGAAATCCCTGCCTGACTGCACACCCTTTCTACCATTGCTTAAACATTGTATGCAAACAGAACAAAACCCCATGTAAACCAGTCCATTAAGGTTTTAGGTTGCTGGGTTTGCAGCACACAGATCAGCCATGCTTCGGATCAAGACCTGAACTGGCCCTGCACAGATTCAGGTCTGAGGTAGTTTGTGTATTACATGGCCACAAGTGTGCAAATAAGGAAAAAGTATCTTGATTCCAAACCCAGCTCATTTTCAGAAGTGAATCCTCACTCTCAAAAGGCACAGAACCAAAGTTAAAAATACACATTAATCCCAGCCAAATCACGGTTCTCTTAATCATATTCCTGAAGTTTTGGCTACACAGAAATCCAACAATGAGTTTTAGTTCAGCCAGCCAGCTCTTGACAGAACATCCCAGTAAAATGCATTAACAGCTGGCACATACACCAATGCTCAAATCTTCATGATCCTACAACAGTTCCTCAACTTGAACACAGCAGGCACTTATGGAGATAAAACAATCCAGACCAAGTTCAACATGTAACCCCAAGTCAATAAGCCCTCCTCAGAGTATAAGAGCAATGAACTAAAGGCACTTAGTGAGACAAGGGGAAAAAAAGAGATGACTACAATACATGCAGTATATGACTACAATACATTCAAGTAATTCTAGAAGTCAGCTTAAAATCCCACAAGACATTGCTTTTTAAGCAGTAGTGTCAATATTGCTTTAAAAAAACCCCAATGAATAGTAATGAAAAGTATTGTTTAATCTTCACTCACTTGAGGGAATGGTTCTGCTGATGCTAGTAGTACATTTTCTGGTTTTAAATCACAGTGCACAATGTTCTTGAAGTGTAAATTCCTCAAAGCAACAAGTATCTACAAAACGAAAGAATGCTTTCAGAATATATTCAAGCAGATCAGAAGTGTCAAAAGACACACAGACTAACCAATACAGCAATTTCTATCATAGTCCTCAAGAACTAACCCATATATACTGTGCAAGTACTGTTTTTCCAGCTTACCAAGACTTGAAAACAAGGGGGTTTATTTTCCCCAACCCTTTTTCCCCCCCTCCTCCTCTGTCTTTTTGAATGCTTACTGTTTTGACATTCATTTTTAGATGTCCATAATGTTATGTCTTGGGAAAGAAGGGCCAAAAAAATTAACATAAGAAACATTCAAAGTTCTTTTCTTGTTTATTCAGCTTTCATTAGATATGTAGCTCTCTATGCTGTCTCTTTTAAATAACAATACAGAAAACCCTTCCTCAAAATTCTTATCTTATAATTACAAAACCCAAATCTAGCCTTTCCTCTCAAAGCAGAGGAACTGACCGCTCACCTGAGTGACCATGAACTTAGTTATTCGTTCTGGAAGTCGACTTTTCTCACTGGAAAGAATCATCTCTAGCATATCCCCATGCAGTTTTTCCATCACAACAAAGACTCGTTCTGGGGTTTCAAACATACATTCGAGGTTCACAATCCCAGGGTGGTGCAAATTCTAAAACAAAGTAACATAGGTACATCACTAAAGCAGTATGAAATAGTCTGAATTACACAGAAATGCTGACCACAAATAAAAAAAAAAAAGTCAAATAGATACAGGGGAAAAAAATATCTGAGGAAAGACACTAGCTTGAAACAAATGTCAACCCATGAAACACACCAACTACTAAGGGTAACTTGTTTAATAAAAGTTAGCTGCAATGATTGATTTTACAGTTGATGCATGTTCTGTACTCAAGTTACTGAGTGTAAGAATAATTCTCAAAAATACTCGAAGATTGAAGAGCCAGTAGTGGAAAACAGAAGAAAATAATACTGAGGGAGTCAACATGGAGCCAAAGTACATGGCTTTTGTGCAACCCCCTACAGCGGGGTAGATATCATCCCCCAAGTTATCAACTCCACCAAGTACTCAGGAGTTCCTGCTTTTATGAGATTCCCTCTTCCAAAAGTACCCAGAAATCACAGATGTAAATTTAAAGATCAATTCAGAACACTCAGACGCAATATAAAATCTCATTAATTGTCTATTTAAGACCAAACTCCAACATGATTCCAAAACGCTTTTGTACCTGGAGAATGGCTACTTCATTACGAAGCTGACTTTCCTGTTTAGTTGGAAACCGCATCTTGTCAATGACTTTGATAGCCACATCTCTTCCAGTCTTCCTATGTTTTCCTAAACAGAAAGTCAGTGTCAGCCATCAAGAGGTAGAAGCAATTCATAGCTATAAAACATTACAGCAGAAATTCCTTTTTGGGGAAACCAGTATATCCTGTCAGGTGTACAGTATCACCATATTTATATTTAGAATTGCAAATGGTATATGAGTAAAAGAAGTGATCAACCTCCACAGGAATTCTGTAGTTTAAACTTAAACCAGTTACCACTCTGCTGTCAGGTACACACACACTGACATTAGATGTATTGGGTGAAGTTTTTACTTGTGCAAGGGACTTGCAGATAAGCAAGTAAAAACTACTCCACAGAATATTGCCTCCCCTATAAAATATACAACAGTTCAAGGCCAAAGTGAAAACAGATCTACACACCCACTGTAATGGTTTCATACTTTCATGGGCTCCACATGGACAGGAAATTACACACCTAATACTCTTTGGGAACATGAGAGCAATTAGGTACCCCAAAGAACAGCAACACATTTAACACCCGAGGCAGTCTGCTGTGATCAAAATGCTCTAAAAGGTTGTAGTAAGAAAGAAAAGGTGGTAAGAAAAACACCATGCTGACAGCACCACATATTATTCCTTGCTGCAACCTGCATCAGCTCCATGAGCAGCATTCTGCAATACACAAGGAGGCTGTGTCCAGGGCTAAGTGAGGAGCTGTTCATGCTTCCCCAGCTTCTTCACAGCTGCACAACTGGCTTCTTTCAGTCACATCAGAGAGGTTAATGGGATCACACACTGCAAGGCCTTGGCAATCTGAGACATTTAGTACTAAACTATGACAGAACAGTAAGTCTGCACCAAACAAAAGTGTCGTTATCTGCTCAGTGAAGGGTTTGGAAGCCATTTTAGGAGAAGGGATGACACACACAACTCCATTGCAAGTGGCACAGAAGGTTCTACCAGCACTGCTGTGGGGAGCCCAGCCACACCTCAGCAGCCAGCCAGCCTCCCCTGCTGCTCCCTGGTCAGCACTGGAGCCAGGGCTTAGGCAGGGCACAGGAACTGCTCCACAGCTGCTCTGCCAAGCAACTACTGCACCTGCCTTTAACATCATCATGAATAAAGGGCTTATCTCCACCAGATAAAGGAAATGTAGCACAAACACAATCAATTACAAACTAGATGCAAAACACAGAAGGCAAATACTAGACTGCTAAAGAATGTAAAGCAAACCAACCCATCTAACAAAACACCTAACTATATAAGCTAGACTACAGCTAAAACTTGCCCGTGAAGAGTAACAGTAAGCAGCTTGAAAATTCCTCTTGTTAAACAAAACACAGCCAGCCAGTTTTCAGTGCAAGTTTTACATCAGTAAGAAAATGTCAAGAGTAGTTTTTTTCTGTCTCCCTTTTTTCAGTTCTTTCAAACTAATCAAAGTTTGAAAGGAAAAGCAGAGGGAAACTGTTCTCACTGATGCAGGAGTTGGATATCTATAACCTATAACTTTTGATTTGCAATATTGAAAACCTTTGTCAAGAACAGGGGACACAAAAAAATGCAACAAAAATAAAAACTCAATCCAAACTCCACAACGATGAAAGCAACTTAATTTTTTTCATTAATTGTTACCATTATTTCAGTATGACTACACAGGTGCAGATAAGCCAATATCAGAAGTTACCAGACCTAGCCTCTCCAAATAGTAGCAACAATTAAGCAGTGTGTAGAGCCAGAAAAACCATAGTCTTTTATATTGTCTTCTCATACTCTTTCAGCTTGTGATTTTCAATTACAAAGTAAGCATATCCTGTATATTTTAAGTTCTTATTCAGTAAAAAAAATCCAATTAAAGTTTTTGTGTTTATTACACTTAGAAGCACTTGTAAGCATTGAATCATGCAAAACATCAAGCTGAGATTTATCTACAGGGCAATTTAGGAAAAATAAAACCCAGTCATTAAAATTAAGTGTCTCCATTTGTTAATTTCTATTCAGAAGAGAGGGAGGACATTTTGATTCACACTACACTTTAAGAAATACAGGGGGGCAAAAAACCTGACCTCTTTCAAGAGTGATGTAAAACCAGACCAAACTGTATTTCCACCAAGCAGTTTAGAAGTAATAAAGTAGCTAACTACACAACTGGCACACAGAAAAATCAAAGCCACAACACTTCCTGATTAGAAAGAAAATGTGACAGAAGCAGAAAGATTACCACTTGTAAATCATTACTTATGACTTTTTCTTTCTTTCCAGATTTATGGTCTGTGGTTTTCTCAACACTTGAGATATAACATGAGATTAAAAAAAAAAGAAAGATAGAAACAGGGTTCATATGCATTTCTAGTATTTCTTCTTTTTTGTCATACTAAAAATAAGTTATATGCTGCAACAGAAGGTTTTAAAAACTAGGTGATAATACTAGACTTGAAACCTAGGACTAACACTCTTGGCAAAGAATACCTCTTTCTACTTTACCCTGCTGACAGGAATTTGTTTGCATCAAGTATGTCAATAACATGTTTACATCCATACTGTCAAACCATAAACTGTGTGTTTTTCTAATTGCTTTTGGCCACATCTCTCAGGTGTCACTCAAAACAAGTATAAATGACAGCAAATATATGACTTCTAATACTGTAAAGCACAGTGCTGGAATTTGCAATTTAAAAAATCATAAAACATGGCCAAATTGGATTGCTTTGTATTTAACTGTGGCCAAAAAAGAAATGCATATTCTAAACTGATTAGGATGCCAATGCAAAACTGTAAATGCAAGAATTTAATTGTAAGAAATACTGTACATAGAGCTGCAGAGCCACGCAGCAAAGTAATCCAAACACAACTTTTAACAAGATTAACTTCACCTAGACATTCTAGATACAGCTAAGTAAGTATGAAAAGGATAATTTTATCAAGCAGATATTCTACCTTAATAAATGCATAATGGAACATAATGCAATTTACCTCCATATACAATACCAAACTGACCAGAACCCAGCACTTCATCAGCAAATATCTGGTACACAGAGCTGATATCCTAATGCATGAAAAAAAGAAACCACAAATATCAGAAGTCATTAAAATGTTCAGGACCACATTAGTTATTACTGGCTAGGCTGTAATTATATTTGACATTAATCAAAATCTGAAAAAGGTACCATCATTACACTGAGGAGTGGGAAAACACAACAAACTTTTGCTGAAGAGCATCCACTGAGCTGCACCGAAAGCAGGGACACACATTCATAAAAGCTAACAGCCATGGCAGGTAAGTAGGTAACTTCCTGCATGTAACATGGACTTCTTTCCCTACAGTGCTCTGGTGCTGCTTTCTCATCCAGACACTGCTACTACCAATTATTTTGTAATACTCAGACAAATAAACATCGCTGTAATACAATGCACGTGACTCACCACATTCTCCTGGACCTGGCAATTTGAAACAGAGATGCTTAGAGACAATTCTTCTGCAATAAAGAAGATAAAGCCAAGTTAGTAAATAAAAAGGGCAGACTTTTTCTAAAAAGAGTGGAAAAATGAGAATCAACAAAAACCCTTTACTGACTTCTAACCCAGAATCAGTGAAATTATTTTTAGCGTTGTTTTGCAGAAACTTCGTACTCTGGAACTCATTAGATAAATAACCCTGGAAGTTTTGCTGCGATTATTTGTCTTTTTTGTCCTATTCTTGATTAAAAAAACAGTAGAACAATACAAGTGTGTACACAATAGACAGCTACAGAACCAAAAGTAATAGTAATTGTATCATAGTTCATTAAGTGAATAATGATTTCTAGTAGCAATAAAGAAAAATACAGGCAAGAGGAGCAGATAGATCCCTCATAATCAAATGAATGTGGCTTATTATCTTCTGTGGCACCAAGATATACAGAATTAATGCATAAGAAAAGGAAACAAATCAAAGAAACCAAGTAACAGAATAACTGATAATTAAAAAGGCAATAAAGCCCATAAGATTAAAAAAAAAGAACAAAAATCTTTGTTTCATGACAAAACTACGGAAGCAAATCAATCCTTGGAACATAAGGACACATTCAGGAAGTGTCATTTCAAGTAAATGTATCAGATAAAGAATTCTTCAGTCTGCAACAGACATTGACATTAATGTTTCATCACAGGAATAACATTGATGCACAGGCAAGAAGAGATGTACCAAGGAAGGCAGGAAATACCCTCCTTTTTTGACTTCCATGGCCAAAGTAAAGTATCTCAGTCTAACAGACATCTTCCACTTGGAGTCTGTCTCTCTGAAGGCATTCCAGACCAAACTGGATGTGTTTGCGTGTAACTTGGACCCTGACTTTTCAGTGGGGTTGGACTGGATGATCTCCAGAGGTCCTTCCAACCCTAACAATTCTGTGATAATATATTAACTTAAAGAAGAAAAAGAATTAATTCATCTACAAGGTAGCTAGAAAACACACTATAAACTTACTAGCACTTTGAAAAGACCCTTTATCATCCTAAAGAGAATTTAGAGAAAAAAGATGTCTGATTTTTGCCACCTGTGCTTGATCTCAAAGAAGAAATTTACAGAGAGAAGATAGAAACAATTACTAATCCTCAAAGAGACTGTGAAGTCTGCATCTGAAATATGAACTCTGAATCTTGCAGATGCCTACAGATTATTGACTATAGTCAAGTCAGTACTGAAGTAACCATACAGAACACAAGGGAAAACAATAAAGAAGTCAGACAAAAAAAACTGCTAAGGTCAGCAAAAACTGCTTCAAGGTAACTAGAAAATAAAGATACAGTTTTTGAAAGTGTTTAACAGAACACACTGAGCCCTTGTCCACAGATGGCTACAGAATACGAAATAACTCTGAGGTAGAGTAAGTTATTCCTTCCAAATAAATCCATTTTTCTAGTGTCTGAAATGTGCAAGAATAAGGGCTAAGAAGCAATCACTTCTAAAGAAATTATTAATGCCATAATTGCACACAACTTTTACAGCAGGTAGATTCTCTCTACAGTAGGCAGGTTTCTTTCTCATTTTAGCTCAGAATCACCCCACAAAGAAACACCCCACCCCAAACACCAGGTAAAAAGCATGGTGGTTACAAAAGATTCTTTGCCATGGGTCAGACTGGAAGGACATCCTCATTTCTAACTACCTCTGGCCACAATGGGGTACATAATAATTAGATGATGCCTTGTGGACGCTTTGACACTACAAATTCTCTGTTGCTGTAAGTATTTCAAGCACTAGCCATGTCTCCCTCCTACTTTTGGTCTTTTCATTTAAAAGCATGTATTTGAGACTTGTTTTCAAATTAAAATCTAATTATCTTAAGGGCTCTTGAGATACATTTCATGATTCACAAATTGTAGGAAGAAGAGGGATGAACAGACATTTTGTGGTCTTCTGAGAGTTTAAAAACCAAGCTGAGTTGTCTAAAAATATGTAAATACCACTCCCTGACTCACAGCAGTTTCTTATACTCCTACAATCCTAAACACATTAAAATACTTCCTCTCAGCATCTACCATTGCAGTTCTAGTCCCTACCAATGTCAATGGAATGTTATTATTTATATCTGAAAAACCAATTGTTTTGGAAAAATCAAGTGTCTTTGCAAGTCTGTCAGCAACAGTAAACCTTAGGTGCTAGAAAGCAAAGAGAGTTTTGGTGTGTGTATATATATATATATAGATATTTGCGTGAAACTAAAAATTCCATATCAAAAGTGGCATTTTTTGTGTGTAGAAAGCCAGGTATGAGGTACCATCTCCCAGGTATGTTTCTTCACTGTAATTAAATACCAATGCCAGTACTGGCATTTCATAGTTTACTATTTTAGACCATTGCTGCATTCGCAGGAAGTGCCTTTACCTCAGACTAGCATTTACATGTTCTTAACTGTTGCTGATGCAGAGTAGCCAGATATCAGAGACAGAGAAACTGATCTCAGAATCTACTGCTAAAGAAAATTTTTCTGCAAGGAGATTAAAGAGTAGCTGGAATTTAAAAGGAAACTAAAAAGTGAAAGCATAAATCTCAGTACAGAATGAGAAAGAATGTTATTGCAAGGAACAAGGAGATGTCTTAAAAGAAAGAAAACAATATAAAAGTTTAGTGAAGCCTTGACAATGAATATAATCCTATGCCAGATGAAAAAAGGGAGGGAAGGTGCATAAAAATAAGAACAGGGTACTTTTTATAACTACCCACAGTTTCGGAAAAGTTTTTCACATCACTGATGGTATTAACATAGCAACACTAACTTCTTTTTTTCTCCTTAGCTACTGACATCTCATGGAATTTTAAAAATATAAACATATATAGGTATACTAACATTAAAAAAATCCAAATTTGGCTCTTTCAAAGTGTATGCATATAATCTGAATATATTTATTTAGTTATGTACATTAGAAATATCTAATCTGTACTCCTTTTTACATCTGCATGTGTTCTTAGTGGTCCCACAATAAAACTCTGCATTCTGTATTCATATTGTAAATTAGATTCTTTACTACTTTCTGCTACAAAAAAGGATTTGCCCACCCTCCACAAACCTGAGAGTCATTTTTTAGAGACTCATGGAAAATGATGAACCCAATTCAGCAGATAACCAACAGACAAAACTTCACTCTAAATAAGCACTGTTCCCAAAGGAATCACAACCATCAGCAGCTTCAGCACATGAACAAGAGCGCCTCATCTGCCTGCTTACTGTGATCTTTTCCTTGTCCTGCAGCAGTGCAAACGCTAGGCTGAGGAGTGACTGGCATCAAGGCCTGGCGGATGGCTTTCTCCCAGCCCTGAGCTACGTCAAGTCCGACTCCGGAGGCAGCAAGAACTGGACTGTGATGGGTGCTGCCATTGTTCTCGCCAACAAAGTACACCATCGTGTCAGTGATGATCTCAAAACAGTAGGGGTTGCTGCCCTGCACCACGTGCGAAAAATCTCGAGGCTGAGTCACCTGGAGAATTTCTGAAAGTGGAATCTCCTGAAGAAAGATATTAAATATTAAAAAATGAAAATGCACATAATATTTTAATATGCTAACACCCATAACTGCAAGCATTGCAAAGAAACCAAATCAAATACATCAAAAAACCAAAAACCAAAACACCAAGCTTCATAAATAAAATTGATCTGCGCATGACCATTGAGCACCTGGTGTTCTGAATATCTATACGGGCAAGCCTAGACAGACTTTCAGGCCCACCACAGTTCTCTTTATACATCTACTATCTTCTACTCAAACTACATTTATGTTCATCATGAGACACACCCCCACTACATGACTAAGTGATGCACAAATACAGAATGACCATTTTCCCCTTGCAGTTTATACAGTTTAGGCAGAGAAGAGCAGGAGGGGGAGAAAGTGAAACAGTAACATTAGGGAGAGGATGCAGCTATACACACTAATCAATAAGCACTGCTTTGTGCATCAGAATCATTTTGGGTGAAGATTTTAATACAGATATTAGCAGATATTATCTGCATACAGATATTATCCTCTACCCAGTCAGTTTAAGACCATGATACCAGAGTATTACAGAACACATCTCATGGAAGAAATGGTTTCACATTCACGCTAGGTGGAGGAGGACATTCCACATCCATGGGAAGGTACAGGTGCATGTCACTTGCAAGAGCAGTGAACAGGCAGATGAACATCAGGCAGGCATTAGGAGGATAAGAGACAGCAGCTGATTGAGATGAAGAGCAAATAAATGTAAAGGCAAAAACTGCTAATTACTCTAACAGCAAAGACAAACAATCAGATCTAAGCAGTTAAAACAAGGGGTGCAAAGGGGCAAGTGAAAGGACTAAAAGCAGTGATGTAATGGAGCAACAAGCAAGGAACATATTTTACCAGCTGTGTTTTGAATGCACAGGGCAATAAAAGTATCAGAGAGATCTGAGAAGAGACTGCATTGGTCAAGGTAGGGATGAAAAGGATCTGGGCAAGTTTAGCTGGGTGTACAGAGAAAAGGCTTGATCTTAGAGATGTTATAAAGGAAGAAGCTGCAAGATTTGGACCCCCACCTAAAGGCATAAGACAAGAAAGGGAAAAGTCCTGTTTACACATTCAAATGCATTTTCTGAATATTCCACCACCAAACACAATCCTACGCTGACAATACACTAAGCTTAAATTATATAAACATAAGGCAATACAGTAAATTTTCCTTTAAATCTTGCTTGAAACTTTCAGTTGTACAGTAGGGAGTAACTGAATTTGAGGAACACTGAAATAAAACACATAAGCATGCAAACTTTCAGTCACTACTCAGAGAACACAAAAATCCAAGCCTTCATTCAAATGGTGGTGAAAGAAATTCTCTGGTAATTGTAAGGAAAGCTTAATATGCCAGGTAATTCAAGAGAACAGGACATGCAAAAATGTAAGGAGAGACATACTCAAGGGAATTAGAGCAGGAGCTGCAAGCAACTTCTCAGAGTTAGTCGTGGTCCTTCTCACTTACAGGCTTTGGGCAACAATTAACCTGGTCACAGTTTTGATTCAAAAAGAGATGGGAAAATGGAGATAATACGTAAACTGCTCACAGTAGACTTCATATCTATAAAGCACTGAATAAATAAAGTGAAACATAATTATTACTCATCATTAATTACCTTGTAATATTTTGTTCCAGATTCATTTTGAAATAGTGTGATGCATTTGCTGTCCAGTCTCCAGTAATGTCTTTTTCTCTACAAAATGCACAGTACAATTACATAAGAATAAACCTCTCATATGGCTTTTGCTATCTCATTATTTAATTTTAAAAATGCTCTAAATTACTGTGATAATCATTCAAAATTAATCTACACTAATCTTAGACTAAAGAAATGAAAAAATAAACTTTGGGAATAAAGACTTTGTCTTAATTGAAGAAGAAGCTCAAAAATTATTTCCAAAAACTAGCAAAAATATCACTTACCTTACAGCAAAAGCAATGACAAGAGGAGTTACCTCATATAGGAAAAAAGAGTTACTAGACAGGCTTTACTCCAGTTGCATATTCTCACAAAATCTGAGTCATTCAAATTTAGTGACAATTGTGGGAGTCATGCTTTATCCCTTCATGCCCTCATATCAATACTGCAAGAGTTCAAGCACAGAGCAAGCCTAACAAGTCCTTAATTCTTCCATCAATATAGAGGCAAAACAGACACATTATGGGATTCAAATGAAAAAAATACTTTACGGGGAAAAAAAAAACCAAGACAGACTACAGACTACATAGCCATTTGTTGAAGTATCCACCAAAAAGAAATCTGGCCCACCAAAAAGTAACATGGATTAACTGTTGTATATAATTGTCTTGCAATTTAAGCAGAAGAATATTCCTCAAAACAAAGAAGCTTTTAGAAAGATAATATGGTTGTATGAATCAAAGTATCTGTAAGATACTTTGCTTGCACCATGCTCAAATAGTTAGAAAGCCACTTCCATTTTTCTGGGACAAAAACCCAAGACCCTTAACTCTAACTTAGGATGATAAAGTTTGAAATATCATGCTATTATATTTATATTTTATAAACTTTGTCATATTAAAAGCAAAGTTGTTTTTTTTTTCCATACTTAAGCAGAGCTTAAATCACTTCACTCAGGGAGAAGCTAAGTCAATCTATAGGAGTTAGACAAAGAAAACTAGATCAAAAAATGGATTTAACTAAAAGGAATTCCCAGACAGCACCGGGACAATGGGTGAAACCAAACATGTAAACCCCTCATTTTGACATATATGCTCTTTATTAAATTGTGAATTAGGAAAGACTTTGGAGGAGAGGAATTAAGGAAAAGGCTGGTAACTTACTTGGGGGTTCAAAATCTGCCCCATACCCTACTATGAGAAAGGATGGGACCAAGGTCAGAAAAAGAATAAAGATGATGACATAGAAACTTCTCATTTTAAAGAATGAAACATCTTGTTATCAGGGAGCACAAGAAGCACACAGGTCCTGCTGTTAAAATGAACCTGTCTGGAACTGATAGGAAGCCCAGTTGTTTCAGGAATAGGAAACAGTCTGACATTGCTGAGAACGGAACGGTCAAGGGAAATAGCCGATGTTGTAATGCCCAATACGGAAGTCTCCTCCCATTAGGAAGCTCTGTGAGATCTTGTTTGGCTGACTGTCCTTTGGGTCAGGATACTTCATTTGACTGGCCTTTTTCAGTTGATGTCATCGAGGTAGCAGCCAGACTGACAGAGTAAAAAAATCAAACTAAACTAAGGTGTTTCATCAGATCACTGTTCTAAGAGGAGGCTCAAAAAAAAAAAGTCCATGGGAAAACATACTGGTTGTAGTGAAAGTTTAAATCAGAGCTGAATACCAGGTCTGCCCTGAACAGTCCTGCTAGAACTATTATTCACCTCTGTCTGCTACCTGGCCTTAGTTTTTCCACAGCCAGATGATGATAATTGTGACTTTTATGTAGTCTTGGCTGTCACCACATCTAAAATACACTAGGTACTTATTTTGGATTGTGATAAGTACATCTAGGTACTAGAAAACTGTACCTTAAAGAAATGGTATTTAAGGTAGCTTCACAAAGACCACATACAGCAGTCAGTTTAGCTGACAACCACAAAAAGTGAAACATTACAATATAGAACTGCCTATTATCACTCTTCCAATTGATTTCATCAGAATTCAAATAACTTTGCTTCTCTAAATTCTCTAAGGCTCCTCCAATCAATTGCCACAGAGATAAAGAATGCAAAAGTATTTCTGCTGCCTTTCATGAACAGTCTCAGTATGCCATAATGTTCTCCATGAGATCTGGGAACTTCTTAAATTCCTCCTTTTCATTCATCTACCAAAAAACAAGAGGACTGATTCACTTCCTCCCATCAAACAATACTAAGGAACCCTGTTATTTTGCCTTGTCTTCCTCCTCAATACACAAAAATCAAGTAGCTTGCCTTCTCAATTAAGGTAGCATTATTGGTAGCACTGGCAACAGTCTTTTTGGGGGATGCTTGCATACCCAAGGACATACAGTCAAGGCGCAACTCTTAGAGTGAATTGCTAGAGGAATTAAGGGTTCCCATATCTACACATAACTATTTATAAACACCTGGATCATTAGAATAATACTCTCAACCATTTCAGTACACATAATATTCTTATAAATTCCACCTTTTCACACAGTAGAATAGAAAAAGACACACAAGTATTTAGTTCAACTACTAAAGAGAAAGATGACACTAACAAATTATTCTAAGTTACTTTCTTAGGAAAGCTGAAATACTGCATATGCAATTCATTTGAGACAATGTAGAGATGCTTTTCCTTCTTAAAGGGGAGAAGGAAAAGTACTGTTCAATCATCACATGAAGAATTTTAAATAAATTACAGTTTCTCCCTGGAACCAGATTTCTTTTTAATTAACATCACAGCTAAATTATTTCAAATTATACTCTAATCAGAATTAAAATACACTAGTTTAGAGAAATAACTTAATTTAGGAAGAAACTGAAGTAACTGACCAGGTTGTCTCTACTAGTATAGTGGACCATCCATCCTTCTTTCACCATTGTACTGCTCTTCCTCTTTGTGTGTTTGATTGACTGTACAACTCGCATGAGAGGAATATTATTGCTTGTTGAAGGACTAAAAAGAAGATACAACAGTTTAATATGCAACAAGTTAAAATACAACAGTACTGCAATTATATTTGTTTTATGCATTTAGTCCATAATTTTCAGGAGCAGACACTGTGGTTACAGTCCATAATTTTCAGGAACAAACACCTTTTCTTCCCATACAGATTTTGATGGATGTATTGACGTAGTTGATGGATGAATTTGATAAGGCATCTGAGCTCCTACTAGGTCTCCTAGGGCAAGTATTGCAGTACTTAAGGAACAGAGAAGAAACACACTGGACTGAGGACACCTACAGAAATTACCCTCTTGCAAAACAATCTGCTGAGACTGCTGGTCTTTCATGCCATTTCACACTACAGAAATATATTTAACATCAGCATAACTATAATTTCTTATTGTCTATGTAAGTTGATTATGCTGCTTCATAATATTGCTGCTTCATAATATTGTGGTTAATAAAGGTCCCTATCAAAGCAAACTTTAAGCTTAAGAAAACATAAACATGGAAAATTCTATCAATGCTAAGTTATATTAACTGTCCTGCAGACAAAGGTTTGATAATCTCTAATATTCTGAGAGAGCCATTAATTAAACATACAGGTTTTAATAGCACTGAAAATGAAGCTAACCACCGAGGTGCCTGCCTAACACCAGAGCTCTACATGTGGCACTAACACACATATCTGTAAATACACATTGTGAGGTAGTTTCAAAACAAAAAAAGTAATGATGCTTTAACATGGCACATTGTTACACTACAGAATTGGCTACAGGATGCTGTCATGCTAAAAACCTGAATTGCTTCAAATCCAATTAGAAATAAATGGAAAAATCCTACTTGGAGGTAGATGTTGCTTCCCAGTCAGGAGATCCTTGAGCTATGCATCACTGGGAGTTGGGAGGTATCAACTGAGCTACACTGATGTTTAGTTTGACCAACTACAACTGCACCTATCTTATAAAGAATGACTAAGAAAATCAGGATGACACTACTCAGAATAATAGAGAAATAAAAAGATCAAATTTGATTTAAGGAACTATGTTAACAGTTATTGAATAAAAGACTTCAGAAAAATCACTTTCAAGATAAATAAAGCAAACTGCTGCATAACATGCATAGACTATGATGCCAATATTAAAATATCCCAACTAATGCCTTTTAAATCCACACATATATAATGGTAACTAAACTAGGCTCAAGTCACAGAGACCTTAACCACGCGTTAGCTTTGTTAAGCTCTAAGTTTTATCCTGCTTTAATAATCTGGTTGTATTTCTTCAATAATTGTCATAGCATAACACTTTTTCCAATTAGAAGAGGCTATATTCTTTTAGTCTACTTATGTTTCAGATTTTCTTGAGACAGAACTTTACAAAGTGTTTTCAAGCAAAAAAAAAAAAAACACAAAGGGAAAATGCACTTTCAGCAATAAAACTGGGCTAATTGGAAACGTTTTGCTCACAATATTGAGCAACGCACATCCTGGGCAAAGAAACCCATCCTGTACCTTACCTGATTGTTTTGACAGCTTCCTCATCTTTGTCTGCATCGAGGTCAGATGGATCCATAAAAAAGATTTTGTCCTCTGGAGGAGAGGGCTCTTCAGCATCATCTAGAACTCGACTACCATCACTGTTCATTTCACTGCTATCAACTTCCATCGGCATGTCCAAGTCCTGGCCTGGGCTAGCAGGTTCTGGAAACAGCACAAGAGAGACATTATTTCACACACACAACTGAAAAAAAAATCCTCCAAACCCCAACTTTTTTTTCAGTTCACTCTTATGGGAATAAACATAAAACTACAATCACAATATACAAAAATCTTGACACTTCTGCTGTAAGATGCAGAGTATGCTAATGAACATTATCAATTTCATTTTGCTAAATGCCAAGGCAAGAGAGACCCAACTAAAACACAAACCATTCTGAAAGAAACAGAGTGAAAAGCTTAAAGTTTACATCTAAATCTCATTAAGTAATTCTGTTCCACAAGTAATCAGGACAAAGTAACCTTTGATGGCTAGAGATGACCCAGAGAATTATTCCTGTGCAAATTAAATTCTCCATTAACAGCAACCCAGCTCTGCTTTCCCTGCTCTTGTAGTCAATAAGAAAAGTAAGAAAGAAAAAGGGAGCTGTGGAATTACAGCTGATTTTCTGTAGGCAGAAATTTAGTGTTTTCAAAAGCTGTACAACTGGTACTGTGGAAAACTAAGAGTTAAGACAAAAATATTTTAATCTGTAGCCTTTTTATGGTTGTTTTTTTGTTGCTTTGTTGGTTTGTGGGGGGTTGTTTTTGTGTTTGTTTTTTACCTGGGGTGAGTTCAATTAAGAATGGGAAAAAGGACAAAAAATAAATTGCTCTTTATGTCTTCAGAAGAATTACGTGAAACTATAGTTCACAAACGATGTGGCCTTTACCATTTTAGCATCACAAGGGCAATAAAACCAGGCTGCAGCAACATCATGTTGCACATCGCTGTTCACAGCCACCAACCTCAAGATCCAGGAAAGAGCCTGGGAGCTGGAGAAGGTTATATATCCCTTCCAGCATGAAGGCATGGGATATATTGTGCAATGGCAACAGACTCTAGCACAGCTTTTGCTCTGAATCAAGTTGTACAGTCTGACGCGATCTGCACCACATCACCAATTTTGTTTCACTAAAAAATGTGTGACAAGGCAACACAGCCACGGAATGGCTGAAGTTGGAGGATATTTTTAAAGGTCACCTGGTCCAACAACCCCCTGAGTTCATTTCTCCAGTCTGTTGAAATCCCTCAGGATAGCAGCACAAACCCTCTGTCATATCAGCCAATCCTCCCAGTCACCTGCAAACCTGGTGAGGGTACACTCTGCCCCATCAAGATCATTAATGAAGATGTTGAACAGGACTGGACCCTTTGTTGGCCCCTGGGGTACACCATGAGTTACTTGCCATTGATAATCACTCTCTAGGCCCCCCATTCAATCAGTTTTTAATCTCTATCTGCTCCTCTATCCCATATTTCATCAGTTTAACACTGGTTTAAAACTTACAAAAATACTTTAAACATTCTTCCACAAAGTGTTCTGCAAATCCCTCTTTCAATTCTGCAAGGTTTATTCAGAAAGCAGTCCTACTTCATTGAGGTTTCCAGAAATTAGAGTGCAGTTCTTTCTTTTGGTTTGGCTTGGGGTTTTTCTCCTTCCTCTTTCATCTCAAACACCTCAGCTAACTCTGGCCAGTAAGATATGAGAAAGTGGTAAAAAATGGTACATGTCTTCAGATACTTATGTTTTAAAGTATATATTTCATGGTGAACAATAAGCAGACCAATCGCAACAGATCTTCAAATTTTGTACATTGGGGTGGCTTCTAGATTTTTCATTTCCATTAAGCAATCCCAAGCAAAGCACAGTGAACTTGTCAAGACTGATTAAGTAAAATTTAAGTCACCAGAATGTAAGTTTTACAGTGAATCTTTTTCATTTTAACTGAAAAAACTGACAAGATAAATAAAAACATGTCAAATATTCAGAGATGAGGGAACTAAATACTAATGCATCTTATTCAGTCTCAAAAGATCTCTCACTATTTGAAAGCATGTCTCTCATCTTACCTCCATTGAAAATAACCTCTCCAAGACAGTCTCGAGGTACTTTAGGTGCACAGCGTTTGTGACAGTTGAATCTGCAATCTGAAACAGCAGATAAATAAGCCCATGATATCAGAACCTGACTCCCACCCAGACACTAACATTTATCATTCACTTCTTCCAACATTAACTTCAGATTCATATATTTGCATGTAACTGAAGACAGCACCAATGAGGTCACCTCCAGGAGGAAATTAGCAATCTTGTCCTTATGTCACATGCTGATTTGTCCCACTACTATTTATTATGTCAGTACTTCCCCTTCCAGTACAAAATGGTTTGCTACTTCTGTAGCTTCTTCTGCAGCTATTTTTTCCCTCATGATGTAACTTCTCCCATTCTTTCATTTGTTCCACATCCTTTTTTCCATTGCTATATGATTTAACTGTCTCATCTCTAACATTTTTCCCCACCAGCCAACTAAGACTTGCAGACATCAGAGGTCTGATCACACAACATCCATGATCACACAACTACATCAGAGCAAATTTGTCCTGCAGTAAATCCTGAAGTCCAGTTCCCCTCTCATTCAGGTTACAGATTTGCCAGACTACTCAGGCTCCATTTCTTGCTGACACAGGGCAGACAGAATAACGTTTTGTCCACATTTGGCCTGACACGGGATGGAATCTCAGCTGGATGTGTGCCATTTCCGCACCCGAGGTATCAATGCAGCCCACTGAACCAAGTCCAGCATACAACATTACTGGTATGAACAGGAATTTCCTTTATTAGTTGCATCCCTGCGATTTTCAACTCCATCAACACCACGAATCTCAAAACTCCCTACTGCCTCCACAATTGTTTTCATATTGATAGTTTAACCTCTTTTTGCTATCCAAAACAAGCTCAATGTGTTTTTCTTTTAAGCCCAGACAAGAGAAAAACCATTATCTCTCCATTTTTAGTGGCAGAGGAGCCAAATTTTGGAGCAGAATACAATATTGCTCAGCTTCTGAGTGCCTAAAAAGATGCATCCTGGGAGACCCATTAACAGTATTTTACAGCCATGGCTTCAGTCCATATCATAAAATACAATTACTTCACTACTTTGAAGAAAGCTAGAAGAAACAGAGACGTTTCAAATCCTGTCACGAAACTAGAAGATTGAATCTAGCCTAAAAAATTAAACTATATTCAGAAACATTCCTGGATATTGCAATGCAATCCTCTAGTCTAGTAAATAGCTACAAACATCCCCTAGCAAACTTTTGGCTCACAGCATTAGCGTAATCTCAAACAGTTCCAAGGTCTAGCTCATAAACCAGAGCATCCTATGAAATTGCTCCAGGCAGTCTGCATAGAGCCACCCAGGCTGGGATGCTAAGAAAATTTGTTCACGAACACGGGTCATTCTGTCCCAGCTGACCTCAGTGTCCGGGAATGTTTCTGGGCACATTTAATTTATTACTACAAATACAGCCTTAGCATCTCAAACATCATCCTCAGAGCCCAAATAGCAATGAATTAAATCAAGAAATCCGGGGCTCTTATGGGTAATCAGAAACATAAAACTACTAAAAGACCCCAAGCTTTGTGAATATGCACAAGGAAGTTGGTGGGAAACCTTAAGAATCTGTAAGAAAAGTCAGTATGAAAAAATTTGAACTGTTTGATATCAATTCCTGATATATTAAAAATAAATATAGGATCTTACTGCATAAATGGAGGCCCATTAAGACACGGATTTCTGTCCTGCACATATACATGGCATTTCTCTAGGCTCGTTTTCCATGCATAAATGCTTAAAACATGCATACAAATAATATTTTTATCCAGTGCCATTCAGTTCCCTGAAACTGATGTGGTAGCCCCAATTGTTCAGCTGGATACAGTCATATGCTGTATATGGCCAGCAGCCTCTGTATGTTAAAACCGCAAGGCATCTTTTTCAGGCTTCATTATTTTTGTATCATGTGTATCCAAGAGACACACTGACTGGAAAAATATCAAAACCAGTTCAGGATGCAGACTTCAAACAGACTACAAAGACAGCAAATAACAACAGAAATGAAAAATAAAACTACTTCCTTACTCACATGAGACAGCAGTATTACTAGTCAAAAAAGAAAGGTTAACACAGCTGTAAGCTTACAATATTTTCTCTCCTCTAATAAAGCAAACTGAAAATGTATTAAGTGACCTCTCTCAAAAAGCTGACCTTCACTACTCCCGTTTGACAAACTCACATGAGAGAAATGGAAACTCCTTTCCATATTAATGTTTATGATTCATTACTAGACTTTTGTTTCCTGCAACAAAGCCAACAGATCTGCACTAACTAGTAATAAAAAGCCAGAAGGAGATCACATTAGTTACACCCTAGGAACCACATGGAAGAGCCTGAGAACTGAAGCCATGCATGTTATATGCTACATAAAAACTATGCAAGTTCAGCACAGGCACCTATCTCCAAAAGGTAATAATCAGTATCCTGTACTAAAATACAATGAAAACTCACAGATTCCTTAGTGGTCAGTCTAGAACACAGATACTGAATAAAAGGGAGCATTTCCCATTTTTATTAATTCATAATTATCCTTCTAGAATTACAGTGTTTTCAATCTACACAATTAAATCTTATTTTTCAGAAAAATGTACAATGCACAGCTTACTACAATGAAAATGAGGGCTGCTGTGATCTTCTGAAAATTATGCAATTTTTCAAAACTTACATGTCCCTATTTTGCAGTATACAGCCAGCTAAGTTGCAATCAGTTTTAAATACAAGACCTTTACTGAAATTTACTGCTACAGCAGCAAATTAAAGGTTTACCTTTACACTGCATTCCTTGGCGAAACAGGCCCTTCAGCAGCCGTTTGCAATACTGGCAGATGGTGGGACGAGTGTAAGAGTGGACAGCAAAGGTGTGTGGGACCTTCACTCTGCAAAGCACCATCTTATCCATCCAGATGGGGCGGCCACTCCAAGAGGGAATCCTCTTACTAGGTTCTGGGCAGCAACGCTGGAATAAAGAAGGAATACATAATTTGCACCAGAACAGTTCTACTGCCATGACTGCTTTGAAGAGTCACAGCAGTCAGGTGAACTGGAAAAAGGCAAAAACTGCACCCATTTTTAAAAAGGACAGAATGGACAACCCTGGGAGCCACTGACCTTTCAGCTTCCCCTCTGTATCTGGGAAGATCACAGAGATCCTACTAGAAGCTATGCTAAAGCACATGAAGGGAGGAAGTGATTCAGGACAGCCAGCAGCCTTCCATGATGGAGTGACTCCATCAGCGGACAAGAAAAGGGCTACAGGTGTCATTTATCTGGAATTCTGTAAAGCCTTTGACATGGTCACCATAACATCCTTCACTCTGAAGTGGAGAGATGGATTCAATAGGCAGACTTTTAGGAGAATAAGGAATTGGCTGGATGGTCACGTTTAGAGGGTAGTGGTCAATGGCTCAGTGTCCTGATAGACATCAGTGACAAGTGGTGTCCCTCAGGGCTGATACTGGGACCAGAGCTATTAAATGTCTTTACCAATGACAGACAGTGGGATTGAGTGCACCCTCAGCACATTTGTGGATGTCACCCAGCTGGCACACTGGAGGGACATGATGCCATCCAGCAAGACCTGGATAAGCTTGAGAAGTGGGTCCCTGTGAAACTTATGCGGCTCAACAAGGTCAAGTGCTGGCACTGCTCCTGGTTATGGCACCTCCCTGTATCAACACAGGCTAGGGATTGATGTCAGCCCTGCTGGGAAGGACTTGGAGGTCCTGGTGGATGAAAAAAAATGTCAATGGGGACTGTAAGGGAGGTGTTGGCTCCAAAAGTGACCAGACAAGAAAGCAACCTGGCCAAAAAGCTTTAAGAGGACATTCTGGTATTGTAAAACAAAACCATGAAAATACCAGATGGAAAAGCCTTACAAAAAGCAGGAAGTTATGTATGAACCTTTTTTTCCACAGAAGATAAAATGCTAGAAATTCACTCACAACATTTACTTTTTTTGAGCAACCTGACAAGGTGCAGACAGCACATACAAACCTCCACATAGAAGGTAAAACAGAAAGCACTGGAGACAGGCAAACCAAATTGCAATCACCACCTCAAACTATCAGTTTTTTAGAAGCAAGGTACAGCATACTGGATAGCTTACTAAATTAGGCAAAACTCTTTAGAAAATTCAAAAATTATTTAGCAAATTAAACCCCCTCAAAAAATTATTTGAAATGAAGTTAAAAGAAAAACTTTAGCAATTAGAACAGAAGCATTGAGTAAAATGAAGAGGTATCAAAAAAGTACTAAACATGCACAGAGAAATCATAAATTGTGTGATAAATGCTTACAATTCTATGTTCACTGAATAAATCTTACCAGTAGTCATAAACATCAAAATAAATATTTTTCATTACTCAAGACTAAGCTTTTATAGCCTCTAGCTAAAAAAAATAATGTTCTTGAACTAGACTATATGATTTGTAATTTAAATTGTGGTAAGAATAGTTATAGCATAAAGTAACAGATGGTTAGAAAAGCCTAAGGCACACACAAATGGATCTAATCCCTGCCTCTCCTGTCTTATGATCCCAATATAGTTGGGATATACTTGACAATTGATATTTGTTATGTCATTGATAACCTCTCAGCAATCATCACAACAAGGAACTACTATGGATGTCTGTTTTTACTGTAAGCCCTTCATCCCATACACAGGGATTGGGGTTTTTTAGATTAACTCTGTGAAAAGCTTAACAGCAGATCAGGAACACTCTTCCCCAATATTAAAACTTACAATTTGTACTGCTTTGGCCAAGTAACTAATCTATGCTGATACAATAATTACAGAAGTAATCTGTATTACTAAGAAGGCAAGATGTTTTACCATTCTGAAACCAAAGTTGTCAGGATTTCATACAACCATGAGTGACAGGCCAATAACACAATTATATATAAAACTTATAATTTATTTCCTGTTGCATCTCCCCCAGTAATAATAAGCCATAAGTGTCAAAGTCTAAGAATCGCTGTATTTTAAAATTCACTAAAACCAATCACAACGGTTAAGCTTGACTCCCACATACTCATCATGAGCCACTTAAAACACTATCTAGTTCTCCAGAGGTTAAAGACTTTAAAACAGAAATTGTTTCTTCTTTCATGTTACATACTTCTTCAGAGGCAGAGGATGTGTGTTCAGCTTGTGCTGGTCTTGGAACTGAAAGCCCTGCTCCTGGCAAAGACACGTTAGACAGGCGCCTCTTCCTCACTCCACTGCAGTTGTTTGGAATCTTGAAGGCACATCGCTTATGGTAGTTTAACCCACAACCTGGAAGAGGAGTTTGTTTATTCAAAAAACCTACCAACATTCAAAGTAACCAAAACAGTACTTATATTTTGATAAAGCAGTTTTTAAAAGATGACCCAGGAAAATGGTAAAAGCAGAAATACACTGTTGTGTCAAATTCTCTGATTTTAGTGCTCTTGATGTGATTCACAAAAACAGCTTTTTCTCCAGTAAGCTCAGTTCTAGTAACAAGGTCTAACACTTGGAAGCAGCTGATTTCCCAGCACCAGGAGGCTTTCATCACTCCCTCACTTTGGAGCACAAGAACTAAGAAGAATTCAGTGAGAAGGCAGTGTTAGTACCTGACAGCAGGCTGCAGAGTGCTCCACAGCCAGCTGGATGAAAGCCATAAGGAAAGGGATTCCCCTGTGGGAGTCTCTCCAAACTATGTGTTCCTTGTGCAAAGAACACAAGGTTGTAAGCTAGCTATTTTTTTCAAAGTGGGAAACAACAACACCTCTTAAGTCATTAGCCCAAGGTCATGCACAGTTTGCATTAATGCCAAGATCAGAACTTCAGTTTCCCAATGCACAAACCCTTCCAGGTAGGAAATATTGTATTTATCACTTGCTAACATACCAAACACAATACAACTTCTTCTTCCTCATCCTATATAGATATACACACACACAAATACACTAAATATCATAGATTTACTTACCCTCACATTTTAATCCTTGTCGTACCAAACCCCAAAGCATCTCTCCGCAGTAGTCACAAAAAGTAGGAGCCTTGTAGGAATGCACATAAAGTGCATGAGGACGGATCTGGAAATCTTCAACTGTAGCCAAAGCTTTAAAAAATTTGCAGTAAGTTATAGCTCTTGCCACAGGATCAACAAGGATTTATGAAAAGAATGTATTTTAAAAATGGCTAATTTAAAAAATGCTTTCAAGATACTTAGAAATCAGCATTTTACTGTATGTCATTTAAATATGCATTTAGGAGACTACATAGTTCTCAATAAACATTTTTATTGAGGAAAAATATCCATTGAACTCTGTAAGCTAATGGTCCCAACTAATCAACTGTATGAATCACTCTGTTGAAAACCTCACTAAGCTGAAGGCAGGTACAACAAGCTTCGCTAAAAGCAACAGTAAATGTCTTAAAGAACAACTTAATTTTCAAGCTGTTCTGTAACCTACAAAATTTTCAAAAAAAGACAGTTCTAAAAAAGAGATTTTTATCTTCTAAAGGACTTCTGCAGTAAAGCTTATTAGATTAAACTCAGTGTATCAAAAAAGAACTGTAGATAAAGTTTCCACAGAACTGAAATATTATTTTCCTTAAATAAGTGTAGATATATTTCAATTTTTTTTGTCTTGTATCTTTGAGGGAAAGAAACAACAACAAAAAAAAGGTATTTTACATCAAGATTGCCTTGCCCTGATGGCTACTGTTTTTTGATCAGATACTTACTAACACTCCCTATTCAGATTCTTATTTTTAAAATCCTACTGGAAAAGATTTACATGTCTCCTAAATGCCTGAGTTTAGGGTGGTCTGTCTGTCCGTAAGGAAACTGTCAGAGATTGCCAAGAGTCACACAACAAATTTTCCAAATATGCTATTCACCAGAAGCAATGAAAAGCTCAAAATAAGATGTTCAATTACTGAACATTTTAGACATGCCCTTAAATGTGGCCAAGGACTGAGCCTTACAGCTATCAAATTCATACTTTATTGACCAAGCTTACAAATCTAAGCTCATGACAGTCAAGAGGTCTCTCCTTCTAATACAGAGTCTCGGTTTGTCACTTTATCCTCAAAGACTTAAAAAACTGCTCAACACTAGTCCAGCTTTTATTTGTAGTTTAACTACAGCTGATTTTTGATTGAATTTGATGAAGTATTGATCAAACACATACAATGGCAACCAGGGCTGGGGTTATTTTGTCCTCGTTATTGGTTAATAACCACCACTCTAAGGACTATACTGTTCAAAGAAACCATTTTTAAGAACTACAATAACCCGTAAGAGTCTGTTTTTATAGGTATGATTCAGCAACAACATTTATATGAAGTCTTATGACAGCATAAGCCATCAATAGCAAAAGATACAGAACAAAAAGACAGATATAAGCAAAAGAAAACCCACAACTTGGAAGAACAAATTCTGAATCCTACCTGCTTTTCACCTTAAACAATCACAAAAATTAAAAACTGCTATTATTATACTTATAAATTCTCATTTGTATAATTCAGATTTATTTTTAATAATAAACCTGAAGAAGATTAAAACAGAACAATGAAAAATAACAAAACTGAGTACTGAAGCATCAGTGACACTTGGACTTTCCTAGAAACCTCTACCCCAAAGTATATTGCCCAAAGTGAAAAAGCTCAAGGCAGACATGAAAATAATGCTCCATGAAATCCTAATTTCTTTTAATCTACTGAACAAAGAGTTGTTTCACGGTTACAATAATACCTACCAGAGAGTACAACTTCAACAAGATCTCCCTCATGTATCTCTTCTGCTGATGTAATTCGTTGCAAAATATTATCTGAGTTCAGGTCATGGCGGAACAGGAGAATTTTGTCATACATGCCAAAGAAACCACACTCTGGGAACTGCAGCAGAAATCAAACTCTAAATTAATACATGCTCTTTGATAATCCTATACATCAATGTTTTTAATAACAGCTACAGAACTCAAGAGTTGTAAATGTTTCCTGACAACAAAATAAATCTTCTTATTTCTGAGGAAACAAAGCATTTTCTGAAAATTTCTAATTCTTTTTAAACCTGAAAAAAAGAAATGTTAAAAGTTTTTATTTATTTCGGTTTTTAATCTCTCAGACCAGCATAATCAGTCTGGCACATAAAAGCCAATGCAGGCCTTTAACTTGGATACCACCACCTATAATCCTTATTTCACAGGTATTCTGGTCAGGCAGGTATTCAGCTCGAGACACTCCAGCAGCACCTGCTACACTTTTCTTGAGTGTACCATTGTTCAACAACAGTTTAGATCGACAGATATGAGAAATCCTGAGTAATCTGCTCCAGAGGACACTGCTTCGGCAGGCAAGTTGGACTCTATGACCTCCAGAGATCCCTTCCAACATTACCCATTTTCTGTGATTCTGTGAAAAGAAAAACTCAAATCCCCACAAGGACAGAAAAAAAAATCCATACAGGAAACAGATACACTAAATAACATGCCACTTTTCCATGATACATCACTGAAAAAAGCTTTCTCATTCTGTATTTTCCCTACTCATTGAAAGCTTTCTCATTTTTTGTTTTCCTTACTCTTCAAAACACTGTCAAGTATGAGTAAAACTTCTTAAAATGAAAATTTGTTAAAATGAAAAGCTTAAAAATAAACAGTTCATGGGGGAAAAGAGCAGGAACAGACGCTGGAGATGAATGAGCAGCATTCAAGCAGCTCCTTTGACCTTTTGGTTTAAACCAGAATTCAAACTTAACGTGGGAACACACATGCAGATCAAAACAGGAAAAGTGTGGGAAAAAATATGGTAAAGCTCAGAAGAAACTTTTAATTAATGAGGTAACAAGTCAGTACTTTACATGCCACACAGTCAATAGTATCTAAACTGCATGAAGCTTGTGGTATATTAATTGTAATTAACTAAGATTTGTTCTACCAAATCAAATACATAATGAAGGTATCATATCTATTGTGCTCATTGTTTTCACACTTTCTTCTTATTCAGAGAAAAAATAATGTCTTCTTTACAGCAGCAATTTTACCTGAAATGCCAAGTTGGTCTTCTCTGTTTTGGTGTGCATGCACTACATAATTACATGACACATAGTATTGAAGAAGTCCATGCTCCAGAAAGCATGCTATCTACCTTGGACAGTCAAAAGAGAGGCAGAATTTGTACAATTTAACCTTTGCAAAAGCAAAAGACAGAGCCAACAAATTTTTACTGACACAGAGGTATTCAGTCCACAGAAGAAACTGATTTACTGGGCCGGTGCCAAAGCAGCCAGCTGCTTCCTCTGTCTCTCAACTCACTCTCAGGTTTCCTACATAAAATAGCAAATACACAAGAATATTCTGAAAATTATATTTTTCCAATTGCCCAAAGATCATCTGTAATAAGAAAGAAAACACAAAGCAAGAATTAGCTGTGCTGCCCAAATATGTATATCAGTATCTCAGCAAGTATGCACAGGACTTGACTTTATATTCTGAACATGCAAAGATACAGCCGCTAGTAATTCTTCCAAGGGAACTGACATTTCTTCATAACTGAAACCACATAATCAACTTACTTTAAGCTCTAACCCAAAATCCCACTGTGTCCTGATTGACAGAAAACAAGATATATTAACATGATTTTAATAAGTGCTGTGAGGTTTATTCCTTGATACACTGTTAACTTCTGTTAATTGCATTATACTGCTGAAGAACTTAATTCTAACAAAAGGGATATAAAATCAACATTACAACAGTATATATCTGCCTGCAGATACACATTACACTTTTTAATAACACCAATATTAATTTCAGCTGCCAGGAGGGACAACTCATGACTCAGGGAATCACGTGAACTATTCTCTTCATATTAAGTTCACAGAACCACCTACGAACCACAGATTTTAAGGAAGCCTCTAAGATATTTCACAGGTTTGAGTCTCCTTCTTTTGATAAAGATATGTTATTCTGTTTAATTTTTTTCCCCTCTTTAAGATCATAACCCTGTTACGCAGCTGCCAGAACATCCCTACACATAATCCCCCACCTCAGCAACCAGAGGTCACATAATCACCTGCCAAGCAGCACTTATCTTAATTGCTATGAAAAAATATGTTCTGCCTATGCATCATTTACCCATTCTCATGTACAAATCTTGGATTTATTAAAATGTTTTAAACATACTATACTAATTTTCATTACTAAAAAGCATTAGCTGGCAAAATAAACTAAAGTTACAGATGAACACTGAAGTCCTCTTTGTTGACAGCAAGTGTAATCATTAAAAATATGAGACATCCCTTAGAAAGCAGCATCGACATTAATCCGAAGTTTGTAAATAACATTAGAATACCTATAACTAATATTTTGGTTTTCAAATAAATTCCAAAGGCAAAATTAATTTCTATGGAGTAGAAATACTATGAAAAAAGCAAAATCATCCATTACAGATTATTAGAACTGTTGCTATCAACACCCTCATTGGGTTCTCCATTAATTAAATTGACCTTTTAAGCTGTGTATCATGAATGCTTTTTATATTGACATGATATGCTTTACTGCCCTTTTCTTCCAAAATAAACATACATACACATAAAGGAAGTGACTGTGAAAGATTGTCTGGTTTTGTAACTCTAACATTTAACCTCCTTAAAAGGTATTTCTTCCACTTCCAAACTTGAGCTTTATCAGCGGCTTCTAGACTTTGATGCAGAATTACAAGCTCATGACCAACAAGGGAATAATCTATAGTAGTATGGAGCACAAGAATTCTCTCACTAAACACAGACTCTGTATACAGTTTCTATAGCATGTGATAAGACTGCAGCAGGACACATTTTTCTAGGCATTGTGCATGCCTGATCTCCATTTCTGAAATAATAATTCCAAAACCTAAAAGGATGAGAAGAGACCCAGCCTGTTCATTCGTATGGAGAGCTTCAGTTGCTAGGAGGTCTTCCTGAATCCTTAAGAGGGACAGGCAGTAGCTGAGGAACCTCGCAGCAGCTCCTTTACCTGTCCTGCTTGTGAGGTGCTTGTCTGCACATCCACAAAGCAGCACAGAGGAAAAACGCAGGTGGGGCAGCCCCCAACACCCTGCCCAAGACCTGCCAGACCCTTCACAGGAGCCACCAGGCCCATCTCCACAAGCCAAGGGAGCACAGAGAAAGAAGGGCAGGTAGGAACACAAATAAAGAACTCCATGGAAAAGATACCCTGGCCTTCACAGGACATCCTTAGACCCAGTTTCCACACATACACTGATCAGGTAAGTCAACACCAGAACACCTTTTGGCCTGAGAGTGGTTGCAGTCCAATGATATGGTACAGATTGTAAAATGCTGGGAAATTAGGATTGTACAACACCTATGGAATGTTTACGGAAGGCAACAAAGGCAAGGAAAGAGGTGATTCAGGGAGGAATAAACGTGGGAAAAAATTGAGGGATAAGAAGATAAAAGAGGTTGGTCACCTGTAAACAGGGGTTGGTCAGAACAATTGTCTGATCATGCCCTGTGCATCATCAGCACCACCCGTCCTCTATTCTCATTAAATTCAATTTCTATCTATTTTCCTGAATTATTTTCTCTCATTCTGAGCCCATGTGTGTGTATGGGGGGGGGGGGGGAGTCTGACTGCCAGCAATGAGAGCAAGAGGACCCTGCAATCTCAGTGACTGCAGAGATCAGAGTAAGTGAAATCAAAAGCCTGAATATCCAGGTGTCAGCAACTAAAAAGACCAAGATCCAGCAGCTACTGAAGTAGCAGAGAGTGCTTGAACCCAGCTGCTGGAGACACCCACCTTTTTTGTTGCTATTTTTTTACTGGTGGGTGAGGGAGTACGTGTCTGTACATTTTTTCCCTACTACCAGACCTCCATCCTGAACCACCAGAGACTAGGAGACAAGATAGGACCACTGGTGCTGTTTCTGCTCATGTGAGTGCTCACAGACACAAACACTGTTGATCTGTTTGGATCTGTGCTGCACACCTGTATCCAAATAGTGTCTATCAGGAATACGTGGTCAGTCTTGTTGTCTGTAGCTGCACATAGGGACAGAGCTGCAGCAGCCTCCAAATTCAATCATACCCAACAAAATGTTTCAAGTTAGATGAAATAATCCTGCTCTTTTCTTGCACACTTCCTCCCCACTCCCACCAAAAAAAAATATTTCCAGTTACAAAAGAACAGACCCTATGGGAAGGATGCCTGCTTCCCAACTCCTTTCCACACACTCTGGCTCAGATTCCTCTCCTCTGCCCCCACTGCAGCCCTGTGCACCCAAGCCACGGAAGCGCTGGCTGGCTGCCCTCCCCATGGCCGGCTCTGATGAGCTGCAGGTGGCCCAGCAGAGCCCTGTGTAAGGCACTTGGCCAGGCCTGGAAGCAGGGAGCAATCAGCTCCGACCAAGCAGCTTGGCTCCTTCCAGGCACGCGGCACCCTGCTCTCTCTTCTGCTCCCCAGTCCATTCGGGAATGCAGCATTCCTTGCTAGCACCTTGGCCAGAAGGCTCTGTGCAGACTGCTGGCCAAGAATAACCTCATTGATTAACAGGGGTTTCATTTCAAGTGGGATCTTTTAACAGAATTTTTACGCAAAGCCTAAACTATGTTCAATAGTTGAACTACATTCAAGTTGTACACTACCAAATTCTTCTCTCTTGTACTGCAGCAAAGTACAGCTTTTATAGCTTTCCTAAGCTCAGTTACACCAAGCTGTTAAGGAAGAACATTATCCAGTTCCTTTGAAGTGTTAAGAGCTCATAATGTAAACTTGAAAACAAAACTCAAAGCAGAATTTTTTAAAGCCCGTTTTATCTTATGGGATTATACAGCTATTACTTTCCTGCATAAAAGCCTAATGTATCTGCACAGTTACTCAGAACATATAAACTGCTAATCCCAGTATTACTAAGTTTCCTAAAAGCAAAAACATGACTGTTCCCAGTTTTAACAGTTCCAAAAGAGCATCTAGTGACAGGAAATCACTTGTGGGAAGTCTACACATGCACTAAACTATGCCAAAATTAATCTCTGGTACAACAATATCATCAACTTATATCAAGAATATTTGTCATTATTAATACTTGGGTGATACTAGCACAAATAACACAACTAGTGCAATATTGCAGTTACACTGAGGAAAAATCATTGGTGTTGTCTAGCAAGCTCATACTGTAAGTATTACAGCATAGCTAGCTTTAATTGAGAGTGCATTACATTGTCTTTTTTTATCCAGAAGAACTCAACCAACATACAGCAGTCAGTACTCTGAGCAAAACACAACTGAGGCTTCTTTCTATCTTGGCAGTAACTGTAAAATCCCTTTACTTCAAGTTCCAGGAGTTACTTTGCAAAGTTCTGGACTAGTCGCCAAAAATTCTCACTAGGGAAAAGTGTAGGCGGATATTGTTTCAAGGTCCAATATCTCATGACCCGTCATAACTCAAAACAAATGCTTCAAACCACTGAAAGTTAATTCCAAAGTCTAATGGTCCAAAACACCATTGGAAAGTCTCTCCGTTCACTGAAGTCATCCATTCTATTATCCTGCATCCCTACCCAGCTATTCACTCCCACTCTCTAGAATCATGTGCCAAATCACATTATCACACAGATGATTAGCTTCAAACATGTTGCAGGAGATCCTTCCCTCACCAGATGCCTCAGTACAGACATACTTGGACTACTGCTTGGCTAGGTTTTCCAGCAAACAAACTTATTACCATGCTGGAAGTGCTAATCTGCCCCCCATGTAACACCTCTGTACCACCAGTAACTTCCCAGTTCCCACCTTCTCACAAGCATGTTTGCTTCTCATGCCTCAACTGTTGCTAATTCTTTGCATTATTTAGCTCATATGAAGAAAAGAGTTGACAAGTCAAGAAGGCAGAGCAGTAGGAAGAAAACAGATTTGAGCACATCTGAACAGAAGAGATGATTTGCATTCATTTTAGAGCCTTTCAAAAACAAACACCATGAACTATCACAAGCTTAACGTGGAGATAAACCCAGAACACTGATTGCAGTTCTGTTACTTACTTATTACACTCAAGTTGTTACTGCAAGAGTTGTAGAAATCCATCTGTAATATGGATGGATTGCAATATGATCCTTGTAATGCAATGAAAATGCAGAAGCAGAATCTAATCAGCAAGACATAAGAAATACCCCATTGATTTTGCTAAATGGTGACTTTGGGTGAGTTCAATGAAAAAAACTGTTCTAGAAAAACCAGGCAGGAAGAATAAGAAACAGATTACGTAGGTAAAGTATCAGTACTCAATCAAAAAGAATGCAACAGTCAGAGGATCATGAGAATTTCAGGGAAACATTCTAAGGTAGTGGAGCAGTTGGTCTGTTTCAGAGCAAAATATAACAAAGCCATCAGAGGAAATGTATACAGAGAAGGAGAATGCTGAGTATGACTGAAAGTGAAAAAGGTGAAGGACAGGCCTGTGGACCAAAAAAGATAGAGAAGTTGCAGAAACATGAAAGTAAAGACTCATAAATTTACTGAAAAAGTTACAACAAATCTTGCAGGTACTGATACTATACAAGTAACAGCTCAAGTTAAACTTTTAGCTACAGTAATCAAATGTTTTTCATTTATAGCTCTAACCAGAATAAAATTATGTAAATTAGAATACACTCCTTAGAGCATGCTGTCCAACATAACTCTCATTTTGCAGGCAGTGGAACATCACCACATGCAAGTATCTAGTTGTAAGTCAGTAATCTCTCTGTTCTACTTCATGTGAGGAATGAAGAGACAGCATTCAAACACAGAACAAGACTAAGAACTTGCCTCTGCAATATCTGAATATTGTGCAAGGACACACACTGTCTATCTGCTACAAGTTTTTCTGCTTCTAAACACTGTCCCTCTGTTCCAGCAGCCATATGTGTCCAGCTTATGTTCCTCTTCAGACTGCTCCTGACAACTGCATGTCTGATACTTTAATGCAGAGCAACCTAGATAAGTAATGAACAGAGAAAACCATGAATGTACTGGAGACCATAAGCAAGAATTTTTTTTAAGCATCCCTATAAAGTCAAAAGTTTGGATTTTCTGAGGACTTCAATTAACCATTCCAGTACACAACAACCCTAACACAGTAACCCTCAAACTTAACTTTATACTTGAAAAAAATTGAAGAAAAACACTTAAAAAGAAAAAGCATCTCCTGATGTTTAGAACATCTGTATGAGAGCTAAGAGACATACCAAATATTTGCATTACTCATCTCACTCTCTTTGCAGCCATGTCTCTTTAGTTTCAGTTCTGCTGATGCTGCTTCTAATTACCCTTCTGCAAAACCTGAAAAAGCTACACTGAACACCAGTGTCTGAAGCAGGAAACACAGAAAAGCAGAGCCCTAACCAACATTTTTGATGCTGTAATTGTAGCCTCAAATATAGTACGGCAGGTGGTTCAAGCTCCCAAGTAAGCAGACTCAGAGTTCTATTTTGTTCCAGATTATGTAGAGGAATTCAAACCTGAAATGTGACTGTTAAGTAAGGAAACATCTGTTTAACTCTAGTAAAGATAACACTCAAATAAGAAGAAAAGCTATCAATTATTATTCCAAGCAAAAAAAAATGTATTTCTCCTTATTCATTAAAGAAATGCAACAGTAAGTAGATACTGTTCAGTACAGAACTATCACAACAACAAACCACACAGTACCCTGCAGTCAAGACAAGACAGTTCAAGCAGGCTGTGGAATACCAGAGGAAAGGAAAGCTTTAACACTGTTGAATCTCAACAGCATACCCAGCAGCTTCAAAGCTTTTAACTGGAAAAATGCAGCGACCATTCGCACTATTACCGACAAGAATGCAGTTTGCAATTTTCACATGAGGTGGATCCATTAATCCAAGAACATTGAACAGCCACCAGATCTAAAAGAAAAAAAGTCAAGGCAGGACATACTGCTGTCAAATAGAGTACAGGGAGAATGCTGCCACTCGTGCACTAGCTAGCTGCAAAACTAGAGAAAGATGAATCCACCACACATGAGGTTGTTTCCTGATCAGTTTGCTGCCTGCAACATGTTTTCACTGAGCACTCACTTTCTCATAGCGTCAGCTGCAGGAGAGCAGAAACTGCAGCAAAGCCAGACAAAAAGGAAAACTGATCATGAAATCCTCATCAGTTTTGTAGTAGATTAGGCTTAGCATGTAAGAACTTTGAGCTATAAGACCTCATGTTAAAATTTTAGCTGAGCCTGGCAAAAAAACAGAAAGGAAAAAAGAAAAATAAGTGTGAATGTACTTGTTTTCATCTTTCTTTAAGATAAAAGACAGGAAATATGCAGATGTAAAGAGAAGGATACAGAAAGAAAAAGCAGCCCCTAAAATGGCTGCATAAAGGTACGCCTAACATTCATGGTACAGGAAAAAAAAAAGTTGACCCAAATAACTCATCTCTTCAGAAAGGAACTAAGATGCTGAATTATATTTTGGAAGTTATTATGAAATTGGCTCATTTGACAACTAATTTGTAAAAATACAAAAGACATTAAATATCTTATATGAAAAATATTCAGTAAGTTATGAGATGGGGAAAAAAGATACACTATATATATATATATATATATATATATATATATATATATATATATAATGCACTTAGGTTTTTTCAGGCTATTAGGTGAAAAAGAATTATATAATAAAACTAACCAATGATAAATATCACAAATATCACAACAATGAAAGACATGGAGATAATTCCCTGACCTTGATGGAAAATACCAATTATTTCTTACTTGATGAAATACTGTTAACTTCTATTCAGGCTGCTTCCTAGGATCTAACCTTCCTAACCTAAAGAAAAAATTTGGATGCAAAACCAGCATGATCAGTGTTACTTCCTTCCTAGATAGACAGCATTTGCAACAGGGTAGCCAAGACACAATGGAAAAGTCTGCTACGGTTCTTTTATTTCTCGGTCAACCCTCTCCTAACAGAAACTATTTTGACATATAGGAGTAACACGTATTCAGTATACAGAAAAACAATATTAGAACATTATTAGCTGTTTGGTGGGATCTTTAGTTATTAACTAGAAACAAAAAGAACTGCTAGTATCAAGTCTGTGGCCACAACTGGTCCTGTCACAGCAGCTGGCTACACAGATCCAAGAATACTCTTCAACAGCGGTGAGCATAAGCTAGCAAAAACCTAAGGTATCAGTGAAATAACAACTGATAAAAACTGCCCATATTGTGAAAAGTCATTCTTGAAGGAAATTTAGAACTACATGTTCTTTTACTAGATTTGTCAAGTGAGAAAGTAAGAGGAGAGTTTACTACTTTTGAATAAAAAGCTTCTCCCTTGAGAGCTACCAAAATTTCTTTCTGCATAATTGCAAATACCCAGCATAGATCTTTGTCATACCAAACCAAACTCTTGGCATATCTCAGCTGCTATTACTAAACACCCTGTTAGCAAGCAACTATAGCCATCAGCAGAACATGGTAGCATTATACCATACCTTCTGGTAAACTATTGAGCACACGAGGTCTTTAACAGCAGAGAGGGACAGGTCCTGAGCTTCAATGGTGACAGTCTCCCGAGTGAGACCAATCTGCAGAAGGAAGGAGATCCCATGCATAGAGCCTCGGGAGTTGGTGAGGCTCTGGGTACTGAAACTGCCATTGGAGAGCCGACTGGAGAGCCCCGACTGGGGACTTGAAGACAAAGTTGGGGTCTGTGGTGCAGCAGCATGACACGTAGGTGGGGAAAACTTCTGTAAGGATGGGGGAGAAGAGTCGTTTGCTGACATCTGACTTGCTTTACTCTGCCGAGATCTCCCTAGTAGTCAAATTCGAAGTGAAATATGTTATCGGTTCTTGGTTTGAAATGAAAACAAGGATAATGTAAGTTTCCCTTTCTTAGTTCAGTAAAATGCTCCTGACCAGTAAAACTTAAATTTCCCTTTCATTCGGTGCAAGCCAAAGAGTAAAATAATTACAGCTGCAAGTTACTTTAAATTAAAGGTTCTCTTTCTGCAGTTACAATCAGCTGATCAAAAGCAGATTGCTAGTCCTTTAGCACCACAACCAGACACAGAGGATTACATAAAGGCCTCACAGAAACACATCAGCTCTTCTGTTTTATACTTGTCCTTCATTTTTTTATTAAAAAACAAAAGCTGGAGAAACAGATTGAAACAGATGTTGATAATTCATGAAAAGTATGCTTGTTCACCTAGTTACACAGATCATATCTCAAATGAAGATTCATCTTCATGCAGATAGCCTTTCACAATGAAAAAAAAAGTGTATCCTTGAGCAACAACAGAAGTCCACGTATGTGATGAATCTATTCCTCCTTCAGAAAGTCTTCTCTGAATTCACAGGACACAGTGAACTTGAAGATCAATGAAGATATCCGATTTCATTTTTATAAAATATTTTAGCTCATGAAATGGAGACCAGAATGTCTGAAGACACAAACATATTAAATGTAATCTGTAGCATCACCCAGATAATCTCCAGCGTTTTGTAACATTGTACTCTGCCTGCAGGGGAAAAGATAAAGTTGTTATTTCACATGAAATGCATGAAGTCACATACCCATGTCACAACCACTCTACTTTTATGCAGCAGGATATCAACTCCTTTTACTCAAAGGAGTTAATAATAAATAGTGCTTAGCAACACTAAATGTGTTACATTAGAAGCATTTCGTACTTGTAAATTAAACTTCACTGCTTTCCCACTGTATGACACACAAGAAAAATCAGATCTAGCACTGACCGATATGTTACTACAACTTCTAATTAACGAGAGCTTAGCAGAGCAAAGCCCTTAGCACTTCAGAGGAAAACAACAAAAAGGTAGGGGAAGGGAGCAGCAGAACACAGCTCTGCTCTGTACATCTATATTGGGAATCTGGTGGGTAGGGAAGGGAATTCATTAAATACATAGAAATGTCAAAAAAATGTAAGATAAAAACTCAAACTCTATGCAGCAGCATGTGCTCAGGGTATCATTTTAATAGTGCTATTCAAAAAAACTGAAGAACGATTTGCACAAACTCTAACTATAGGAAGATATGCAGAGCCTACAACTGAGCATCAGTTGGTTCCTTTGGAAAAAATCATTTAATAATACTCACACATCTGATTAAAAAAGTAAGTCTGCTACAACCTTTGAAAATAACTAATTTCATGAGCATGGGCTTAAGATATTTATTACAAGATGCTGTGCTACCTGATTCAATATTTCATGAGAATAATTTCAAGATTCCCCATGCAACTTCTGCCACAGGAAAAGTTTTGCATGGATGCAAAAGTGGTCCAAATACATGGATACTACATACTGCTAACAGTTTTTAAGGAGCATTGATCCATACAGGGTACCAAAATCAGTAAACTCAAATATTTTTCCTTCCCCTATGTAAAAAAGAAAAAAAAAAAAAGAAAACAAAACAAAAAAAAAAAAAAAAAACTCAGAAAGTGTATTACTCTTGCAATGAAATTTCAGAAGAGAAATGCCACATCTTATTGCACACAGTAGAAGCTGTGTGCTTCTAGAAATAAGGCTGAGACTTGCTAAAACAGTCCAATTAATACACTATGCACTCCTGGTATTTACCAGTCAAACAGGTGAAAACCCCACTGTCATTGCATTCTGAAAGGTAGATAAGGAAAGAGAGATACATAATTTGCAGTACTGGAAGGAAAATAAGCTCTTGGTACTGTGACAAAAAATTCCTAACAGGGAGCTCTGTAGGAGAGAACAAATTGATACATTCAGCACAGTTATCTAGAAACTCTTGCCTTCAAATACAGAAGACTTGTTGGACCTGTAACAACGACATCTGAAAAGAAACTTCAGCCTTAAAGAACACGCTAAACACGATACAGATGAAAGCAATAAATAGGGAGAGCAAGGACAGCAACAGTAACATTTAAAGATCTTTCTCAAGAAAGTAGCTTCACAGAGCCTTCAAGCTTGCTTGCAGATGACTTGTTCTCGTTTTCAACATACTGCTTTCCTCTCCCTCACCTCTCACAGATACCGGAGACAGCAAATATGAAGCCTTAGGGGTGGATTTGAATTACAAAAAACAATGCCTAACCAACATAATAGAGAACAGAGAAGCCTTATGATGTGAAAGAATTAATGAGTCTGCTAGGCAAGTTTAATTTAGACAGTGAAAGCACTCTGTGAAAGCTCACCTACAACAGCCTAATTAGCACGTTAATTATGTTTGTCAAAGGCACGATGCATTTGCATTGACAAAGCCTTTTGATACCATGTGTATTTGCATACATGCCTTTGAAAAAGTTTATTTTTGTTGCTCGGTAGGAAAGAATGGATCTTTCTATGAAAGGAAAGCCATATAAACTGTTCGCTTTGTAGTGAGGATAAAGTTCTTCCGAACATCAACTCAAATAAGTTTATGCTGAAACTGACATGCAGTCTACAACACTGCATTTTATTTATCAAAGAAATCCCTATACCTCACAAAGCAGAGAGGAGCAGGGGCAATGAAGGAGTCCCTCTGCCTCTTTCCCCCGCAGCCCAGCTCGCAGCCTGCGCTCGCCCAGAAGCGCTGTCCCTCCCGTTCTCGCTGTCCCCAAACGAAGCGTCTCCAGGGCAGCTTCTCCGGCACCTGGCCCTTAGCCCGCCCTTCCGTCCCGAGACGCGGACGCCGAGCCCCGCTCCAGGCGGCTCCACTCGCGGTTCTTACCCAGCAGGGCCGTTCCCACCGGGAGGGACGGCAGCTCCCCGCCACGGATGCCGGGCGGGACCGGCGGGACGCGTCCTGCCTGCCGCGGGTCACGCAGCCCCGTCCGGGCTGGCGCTGGCAGCCGCCCGTCCCTCCCTCCCAGGTTTAAATCCCCGCTGCGCGACCCGCCCCCGCCGGCACCATCTCCGGAGATGATGTGGCCTCGGCCCGTCACCCCCCACCCCGGGGCACCCAGGGCGGAGCTGCCGCCGCGGCGCTTCCCCCCCGCGGGGGCCGGCGGGCGCTCCCCGGGGCACGGCCCGTGCCGGGCTCGGCGCCGCTCCCGCCGCCGCGGCAGGAACTTTTCGAGTCCGCCCCCGCCCTTCCCCGGCGCGGTGGCGGCGGCGGCCCCCACCCCCGTACACACACACCCCCCCCACACCCGCACACACCGCGACCCCGCGGCGGTTCCCGCCCACAGCGGCGGCGGCGGCGCCCCCGGTCCCTCCGCGCTCACCTGCGGCGCCGCTGCCCCGGGCCGGAGCGGCCACTCGCGCATCTCCAGCCCCGCGGCTCCCCACACACACCAGAGCCGCCCGGGACGGGACGGGACCCGCGCCGCGAGGGCTGCCGGGAGTTGTAGTCCCGTCACCGCGTCCTGCCGCCGGCCGCCTGGCCCGCGCGAACCACGAGCCCCGACGTGCCCCGCGCGGGCGGGGGGCTCAGCACGCGCGGCGGCGCACGCGCAGGGCTCCCTGAAAGAGTTTCCGTTAGTTTTCCTCGGCCGTGGCGGGCGCTGCCCCGAGCCGCTACAGCGGGACGGGACGGGACAGCCCCGGCTGCGGGGCCCTGCGCTCCGAGCTGAAGCTGCCGCCCCGCCGCCGCCCTGGCCTCGCCTCTCCTCTCTTCTCTTCTCCAGCCCTGCCAAAGCCCGTGTCCGCGCCAGCTCGCACCCGCCGGCTGTGGTGCCAGCGGCGGCCGCGGGTGCGGGCAGCCCCCGCCCTGCCCGCCGTACCTGGCGGTACCGCGGCTCCTTCCCCGCTGCGCCCCGCCCGGCCGCGGCAGCGCAGCCCGTGTGTCGGTCCGCGCCGTTCCCGGTTCACCTTGCCGGGACGGGGATGTCCCCTGGGCCGGGCAGGCCCTCCATCGCTGCACAGGAAATACTTGACCTGGTGTGTCACAGCCCCGCGCTGCTCTTTGCCGTGGCCGCGCTGACCCGGGAGCTGGAAGTGGCTTTCAGCGTGTCCCGCTAGCCCCCACGGATGTGCGTGCAAGGACTCAGTTCTCCAGGCCCTTTTCACCGCCCGTCTCCTGCTGCGTTTCAGCCCGCCCTTCTAATACTCTGATTCACCCAAATCCCATTTTCTGCCCTGCGTTAATGATGCCACTCTTGGCATCAGCAGCAAATTTCTGCAGGCAAGATACTTGGGGAAAAACAGTGAGCTGAAGTACCAAATGAAACTGGTGCGAGGCAAAACTGCCTCTGTAACCTCCCTTCAGCCCGACAGCTCCCTGATGAGAGACAACCTGTAATCTTCCTTTGTGATTTTGGACTCAATTTCTGTGTACAAGTCTTAAAATAATATCCACTACCACAGAGAGTTGCTGAAGTTTAAGTTATATACCAGACCGAAAATGCCTTGAAAAGGCAAACTGTCAAATTCAAAGGCTTCTAATGCTCAGCTCAGCGAGACACAGATGGGGGAGCAGATTAGTGCCTTGTCATTTATAGCTCTGTTTGTAACGTACGTTTCTCATTTCCTTCACCTTGTGCTCCTGAGGCCTGGCCCAAAACCCACTGAAGCTGAGGGGAGCCTTTCCGCTTTCTGCACCCTATTTTGCATCAGACCTTTACACAGTGCAGCTGATAGAGAGTGTGACCAGCTCTCTGCGCTGACTGGCGCCATTTTATTTGATAAATACTATGCCTGCAGCTTCTTGTCAAAATCTGGAAGTACTTTAAACTAAAAACATAGCAGTTAATGGTTGATTCTGCTTTTAACTGGTTTTGAATGCCAAAAACCACCCTGGGACTTTCTAATGAAGGCTATTCCATGAATAGAGGATGTTCTTGCCAAAGCTCTGCAGCAGATAGCTGAGCAATCTTCGTTTCCTTTTTCCTCTAAAGTGGGACTCCCACACGCCACCACTGTAAACACAGGGCTTGCCTCCATAAACATGATTTCTGATGCTTAGCACAGCAAAGAGACACACTCTGCTGTATTTAAAGTGCAGCAAGCTTCTCACATTTTCAGTAGCAGCCCTAAAAATAGCTGTTTAGGGACAGCACCAGATGGATTTTAGGTATTACCACAGCCACTGGGCAACGATTATATTTCATTGTAAAGAAGCTCAGCTTTATACCATCCAATAGGGTTGGTGCCATTTAATTTGCTGCCCTAAGCTGTAATAGCTGCTTTTTCATAAATCAGAAGATGGATTAGTTAAAATCAATTTATTACAGAACACAGGGCAGCATCAGCCAAAATAAACCAAAGTACTCTAAGTACTTCTTTGGTGTTATTTTCTATTAAACAAATATTGCTGAAGCATCCAAACCCTGTTCTGTTTGTAAAGATCTCTGTTGTAAAGATGTGTAAAACACATCTGAAAGCAGCTCTGCATTCAGTATCTGTGTTTGGAGCAGCACACCCATCTGTGCACATGCACAGCTGACTCTGTGATTGCAGCATCATGACAGCATTAGCCCTGGCTGCAGTAATTGACAGGGCAAGCATTCTGGTTTGTTATTTTTATGACTACCATAATTAGTGATTTCCTGTGGATTTCATCAGTGTTCTCTTTTTTTTTTTTTCTGAGCCCACATCATTCCCTCAGATGGTTAGTTTGCTTTCACAGCTCAGCTTTCCCTGCTGAAACCAGCTGTGCTTTACAAATCACTCTCTTACATCTACAAGATACTAGGAAATGGGTGACTTTCATTGTATTTATTTGCTTTTATAAACAAAAACTGGTTTTCTGTATGGACCACAAGGGCTATATAAACAAACTGCATTTGGAACTGTTTCATAACTCTAAAAATGCATCAAGTTTTTCCAGTTTGAAAATAATACCTCTAGCATTTGGTTATTTCATATCTGAAAATGGATACATCATGCATTTATTTCTATTCACCAATCTAATGTTTTGAATATTTTCATATTCAAGGCAACATCTTGGGAGAGTTAACTGCTGCATTTGCCTTAGAAATTCCATAAGCACATGCTGCCATGATTATTTTTCACTGCTTTTGACCCTGATGTTGCATGGCAAAGGCCCTCATTTAGGATTTGCAAGATCTGCAACAAATGTCTGCAAAAAGAGGAAGTAATATCTCTATAGACAAAATATAGAAACGCTTTTACTTTTTTTTTTTTCTTTTTTCTGTTCATTGTCTCTTTTCTCTCTCACTCTCTCAACTCAACCTCTTCCATAAGGGAACTGAAAAAAAAGCTAGGAGTTCAGGTTTGGTTTGGATAAAATCCTGAAATGTGGGTATGTCTATGAATTACTTCATCGTCTTGGTTTGAGCCCTTAGCTGAACTTTGTCCCAAAATCTACCTCCCAACAAACCAGTGAAAAGTTTCAGACAGACTTAAAAAACATAGAATCAAAATTTACCTTGGTATAAACATACATTTTTGACATATTTTTTAAATTAAACAAAATGCATATTCATATTCAAAATTCTAGGTAATTGAGTTTCAGAATTCACTTAAGCCTCCCCTAGTTTAAGGAATGATCTCATGGATCCTTTCATCTATGGGTAGCTTCATTGATATCATTTATATATATATATATATATATATATATACACAATTCTACTGTATGGGCTCCAAATAAAGTTATTCTCCTCAATAAGTGTTTAGGGTATACCTAACACACTTTTCACACTTTCCACTTATTTGTGCCATCCAGCTTTGTCTGAGAAGGTATCAGCCCATGGAAACAGGGTCTCTGTAACCTGAATCACCAAGCAGGTTGCTTCCACAGCCTGCTGAAGGAGAGGAGCAGTGGATGAGTTAACCGGGATGAGCAGCAGCAGCTGAAGCCCACAGGATGCACCTGCAGGCCCCTGTGCTGCCCTGTGACCACCAGCCCCACCAGCCTTTCCCTCTGGGCTGGAAGAGCTGCCTGTGGATTTCTGAGGCTGCAGCAGCCCAGGCTGTTGAGCACTGGAAATCTCGGGCTGTTTCTGCTGCCTCGCTGCTGCTGGCAATCAGCTGTAGCTAAGGCTCGAAATTACAGGATCACAGAGTGGCTTGGCTTGCAAGGCACCTTACAAACCAGCTGGTTCCACCCTCCCTGCTGTGGGCAGGGACACCTTCCACTAGACTGGGTTGCTTGGAGCCCCATCCAGCCTTTTGGACTGGAAATGACCTTTTATTATGTGGATTCAAACCGCAGCAAACCACACTTCCTCCGCTCTCCCTGCCACGGACCTGCCAGTCGGGAGAGGCAAGCATGAAAACTGTATTTGTGACGGTGGAAGGTGGGGAGTTCCCCCTCGCCAGAGAACTGACGTGCATTAAACCCGCATTAAACCGCATTAAACCCGCAGCAGCGCCGGGCCGTGCATTTCTCCAGGGCTGGAAGCCACGGCAATGACAGAGCCCGCGGCCTCAGCTTCCTTCCCTGGGGCGGTTTGGCTGAAATGCTGACGTGCTGGAGGGTCAGCAGAAGGAAAAGGCTTTGCCAGAGGTGCCTGCATCCACTGTCCGTCGGGACTTCAGTAGATGGCACTGTCACACCAGCTGTCGCTTCCTGGGCACAGGAGGGGACGATGCACAGATCATGCTGTCACAGATTGCCTATGCTTTTATGCTTTTCTTCAATTAAACTACCCTTCCCCCCCCCCCCCCCCCCCGATGGTACCTGATTGCATCTATTTGATTTTTCAGAGTAATAACCCAACTATTTAAAATGTATGTAATAGAACAGCTGACCACTGAGAAATTTGTTGACACATTTTCTATTAGGTGGTACGGAGCAGGACTAAACAACACATTTTTTTTTCCTTTACAAATCCCTGGAAAAACAAAATGTCCATCACTTCGGATTTTTTTTTTAAGTTTGCATATTTAAATAGTTATATAATTCTGTTTTCAGCTGTGAAGCGTTCTGATTTCTGTCGCATGTGCTCTTTTTTGCTGTTGTTGTTCCCTCAGTCTTCTTTGTAGACATAGAAATTTATGGGGTGGTTATGAGAGGGGACATCTCCACTCCAAATTTTGAAAGTAATGCCCTTAAAAAATCCTGTTTGATCTTTCTAGATCACATCTGGTTCAGCACTTACATTTTTATGTGTGTTTCCCATGTAGGTGATATTAACACTGCCTTAATCTGACTTTACACTAGCCAAATTTGTAATCTATCAAATAATTGTAACCCTCAGAGCAACCACAATCCCTCAGGGAAAAGCAGTGTTAGCTAGTCCTGACTCATATTCTTGTCAGATTTCTCCTGTAGCTATAGTATTTATTTTCTTTTCTGCTAAATTGTATGGGAACCCTGGCACATCACCCAGAAATTCTGTCCAGCATCTGGATTGTATAGTCAACCACAGGAAATCTCACGGAGGGGCAGCAGATTTTTGTTCTGTTGTGTAGTTCTGCTGGGATCACCATCATCTTGGTAGTGGGATTTAGACTAATTGCCCATGACTTGATCTCTGACATGCTGGGGCTTTTGTCTAAAAATCTGTCAACCATGCTGATTTTTCTTGGTAATCAAAAGACTGCCCATTTCTTTCTGTTAGCCAGTGATTCTGCTGTGAATTTGGAACAATTTCCTAACAAAGCACTGTGTGGAATTTCACAACTGGGGAAAAAAAAATGGGCACCAATTTAAATTAACTCTTTGTTTTCCCATATATGAAAAAGAATGGATTCAGCCACATTCTGAGTATCAGTTAGAAGGATCTGTAGTAAAGCTATCACCACCAGAGATGTCATCTGTGTGCTGGGTGGCAGATCCACCAGCTTTTCTAGGAAACCCGTGAAATCTGGGTCAACAATCTGCAAATCACAAATCACTCAATTTCTCCAACATCACTCTTACTTGCAAAGCTATAGTTACTAGGATAGGCTTTCCAGTACAAGGCTGACAAGCAGCAAAATTATTACTCCTGCTGCTTCCCTCCTTCACCTCTTCTTTTTCTTCTTTTATTTTGTTTTGAGATTAAGCCTGAATTTTAAGAAATATGTAAAAGTCCAAGACTTTAAATACCGTATCTGTGATGCAGAATAGTCAGATGTTTTCTACAACATTCTAGAGCAAGAACGGTGATGTCAAATCACCTAAAGAAGAGGACAAAAACTCAGAAACTTGTATCTTTGGTTAATTAATTTAAATTGTTGTACTGCAAAATACCGCCTAACCACAGATTTTGCTTTGTTCTTAGTTGATAACAAAAGTACATAAATTAACACGCCTGAAGAGTGGGTTTTCATTTTAGCAAGTATTGTTATTTTAGGGCTAAAAAGATCATAAGAAGAACTTGTAAATTAATGAATTAAATCCCTTCGCCATTCCGTAGGTCTCTGCTGTCCCGCCCTACATAAGGAATACCGGCTCCGAGCTTCCATCAGCCGCGGGCGCTGCTCCCGGCCGGCTCCCAGCGGGAGAGCGCGGCCCTGCCGCGCCGCAGAGCCCGCAGCTCCCAGCGGCGCCCGGGGGCCGAGCGATCACGAGCTGCCCCTCGGAACACAAAACCGGCTTTCAGGGGAAAGCCGCAGGCTCCGGCTTTTCCCACGGTGGGAATCACGAGTGCCTGCCCGCCCTGGCTGCCCGGCGGCCGGGGGAGGAGGGAGCGGAGGGGGCCGGGGGCGCAGGCAGCCCCTGGCACTGCTGACGGGCTGGGCTCGGGGCAACGCGGGCTGCCCGGGAGGCTGGCACGGCTGCGGCTCCTGCAGCCAGCGCCGCTCCTGCCGCTGCCTCCTCCCGCCGTGCCTCCTCCGTGCATCCCTCCCTCCCTCCGTCCCTCTCTCCGTGCCTCCTCCGTGCCTCCCTCCCTCCGTACCTCCCACCGTGCCTCCCTCCCTCCGTGCCTCCTCCGTGGCTCCCTCAGCGCCGCCTCCGCCGGCCGGCACAGCCGCGGCTCTCTCCTCTGCTCCCCGGCGCTGGGCGAGGCGGAGGGAAGGAAGGCATGGCGGGGGTCGCCGCCCGGCTGCTCGGGGCGCTGTGCCTGGCCGCCTGCCTGCCCCCGGCGCTCGGGAGGGACGCCGGAGCGCAGTGGACGCTGGAGAAGGTGGGTCGCGTTCGCCTCTCCCTTGGTGCGGGGGCAGGGGTGAGCGGCTGGGCGCGGGGACGGCCCCATCCATCCTGCCCTGGCCTCCAGCGAGAATCCGCGCTGGGCTCACCCTCGGCGCGGTCCCGCAGGTGAGGGTGGGTGGCATGGCTTCCCTCTTAAGCCCGAGCTTGGTGGCTGCAGAGAGCAGATGTTCTTCGCACGTTTGGCTTTGTCATCTCGGACCAGGCAGCAAGAGCCGTAAGCTTTGTCACGGTCTGAAATGTTACTGAATTTAAGGGGAAACCCAAACAGGGCAAGACGGATCAAAACCCGAAATTGTATTCCTTATAGCATTCTACTATGCTCCAACTTTCATTGTGACTATGGTGAGTCAGAGGACAGTGACTTAGTTTGAGAAGACAAATAGCTCTTTCAGCAGCAATGCACGTGTATTTAGGAAAAAACATGTAAGCTTGGTGCTGATAGCCGGTACAAAATTGTTTTGAAAAGATATAGTGCTCTAATATGTTGTAGACTCATACCATATTGTGTCTAATTTAGACTGCTGTGTGAACTAGTGAAAAAAGGAATCTTGAGATAAGGTTTAATTAAACAGTGGTAAGCTTTAAACCACAGATTTCTCAATGTAGCAGCTCTTAGTGTTTCATTATGAAACATTAACATAGTTTTCTTCATAAAGAATTAAACCATGTGAAACGTAGGAGAGCATAAAACTGCAAACCACATTCAACCAAACACTTCAGGAATTTCCAAACAGAAAATATACTTTTAGGGCCCTTCCCGAAGTGTTTGTAGAAGAGCTGAAGTCAAAGTTCAGCAAGAAGCAACTGAATTCCACAAGACAAGCTGATAAAATGAAGCTTCCCTCACACCTTTCCATGCTTCCCTTTATTAATTCCCTTTCTCCTTGATTTTATTCATCCCCCTCATTCAAGGAAATGTTGGTTTGTTTCTTTGTTTGTTAATGAGATACTGTTTGATTCTGTTCTATTAATTGTACCTTACACTACATACATATACATGTGTATAGCTCATATATAATATAAATAGCTCATGTATAGACTATATATCTGTAAGTATGCACAATACATGTATACGTACATATATAGAATATACATGCAGGGGTGAATCTTTAGTCACGCTGGTCAATGAACAATAGCCCCAGTGCTCCTTTTTTCAGCCCCCTTGAGCCCCAGCCCTTCACTCTTTAGCTGGCTCCATTCTGACCAGCCAGTCTCCCCACCAGTGCTGTCAGTAGTGCCACAGAACCATTGCGCCTCAGCTCCTCTGCCTGTGCACACCCTAGGTGAGAACAAGCTCCTCTTTCTCATCAAATTCTTGTCCTTCAACAACTTCTGTTCTTTCTCCCTGGAGGGACATGTGAGCCAGAAATTCAGAGTCCTACAGGTAAGCCTGGGCTACTTGTAGAACTCGAAGTTTTGCAGTTTTATACAGCTTAGAACAAGAGGATTAGTGACAACCCTGTCATGAATGCACTGTTCTGCCTCCCTGTTGTGGCAAAGTAGGGATTGACCAACACTGTAAAGAATGAGTCACTTACAAATCTTATTTTGCTTCTCTTATTTCATAACCACTTTTGTAACTCCTCTCACTTCCCAAATTTGAAGATATCTCCATTATTAGAAGTGGAAATTGATTCCTCCCTTCTGAAGTATTTTCATGCATTTGTACTTTAATAATGTTTCTTTGCCAAGTGATTTGATGACCCCAATTACCAGGCATGCTCTTCGCTTGTTCAACTGCAGATTTTCTGAGCTTCCTTAATTAAATTGTCCTCCTACATTCTTCTGAAGTACATAGCTTCAGCTTTTCACTCTCCCCTTACAGCCTGCTCCTCCTAAACTGAACAGCTCCCTGACATTTTCTCTTCTCTGTGCCTCTCCTACACTGGTCTAAGTTCCACCCTATTAAACTTCTAGTATTTCAAAATACTTTTACAACTTCCATGGTATAATTTCCAAACTTTCAAAAGTTCATCTTCACATCAGATGAAATTAGATATTTTTTCTTTTTTCTTTAATCTATGTCTAAATTTGCTAGCCATAAAAATGTTAACTGCCCATCTTAAATTTTGGTGTCCTTACAGTCTTAAAATTCAGCTTTAAACATGTATTAAAATTGGCACAACTAGATTCAGTGTCTTTGTGTCAGCCCTCTGCTTAATTTCACTGCTAAACCTAAGGTTCACATAGAGGTAAACAGCTAGGAAACCAGAGAAGGGTAGAATTAAATGTTTGCAGTGAAGTCTAAAAAATACTTGTGCTCATACTTGCTTGTACAAACACAAACAAAGTAGAAAAAAGTCAAATAGTTTGACAACCCCTGTTTTTAAACAATATTCATAACCTAGGGTAATAAGATACCCAACTTTTGAGGTCAGTTCACATTCTGGCCAGGTAATGGGTTTTAGGTGTTCAGACACATGTGAAATGACACACACACAAGTAGAAAATGAGAGTGAATTATTTCTTGCTAACACATACAATGATGGGGTTCAACTAGAGATATTTATGAAAATGTCAGTTTGATGCAGGAGCAGCCCAAAAGCAAGTCAGCTGTTAGACACTTTGAAGAAAGAAAAAGAATAAAATAAATACCATTGTCCTACAGTATAAACTGCGATGTGCTCATGTTCCATTTTCTCTTCTTTTGCTCATCTCAGAAAGGATGGCATAGACAAGGTGCATGGAAGGGCAGCAAGTCTGATCAGTCATATAGGCAGTTCTGATCAAAGAAGAAATAAAGCAGTATTTTTCATTAGGAGAAAGACAGGAGTAGAGGGAAGACCCTGTGATATAAATAAGGAATGGAATGATAGTGCCTGAAATAGAAATCTGTAACAACAGTGGCACAGGAAGTTTCTGAGGAGACAACTGCTAGAGATTGGATAGGTTCATGCCTGGTATATAAAGGGGCATGTGAGATGTCCTTGGGAATCCCACCTGGCATTCAGCTAGCACTGCAGAGCACTATGGAGCTCTTGCACATCTAAGATGTGCCTTTGCCAGCTACACAAGGATGTCTCAAGCATTCTGGGTCACCTGATACAGCCCCAAAGGCCTGCGCTTGGGCAACAGAGAGGAAGTCACTTGGGAGGTAGGTCACATACTAGTGGCTGCCACAGGAGACGGGCTGTCGGATCTGAGGTTTACACATGTGTCACCAAGCTGACAAATGCCCCAGCTAGCCCCAGATGAGCCACAGCATTCTGTGCAGTCACACTCATTCTGCCACTGTGGGCAGAGACCGCAATGACACAGCTCGCTCCCTCCGGGAGTGACTTACCTTAGCTTTATGCTGCAAAGAAATGCCTCAATATTATTACTACTGGAAACAAAGCTTCTGGTGTTTGTCTCAATAGAAACCTCTATTGAAGGTGGCGTGGTTGCAGACACAGCATGTATAATTTAGATATTAGGAAACAGAGAACCCATTCATAGGTTCAGGTTTTACAGCTAGCTGGTAGGTAAAACTTTCTCCCATACTTTAAATACTAGCAAATTTTGTATGGAAATGAAAGATAGAGAAGCCAATAATTTCTGAGTGAAAAGGGTTTAATAATTACGATTTGTTGGGAATAAATCAAAGTAGCACAATATACCATTTTTATTGTAATTATGAAGAAAACTACGGTTAAAAAGGTCTAGTAATAGTTATAGCACTCTTCTTCTCTCTACCTTCTGCAGTATTCTCACCAACCAAGAATTTTAAGTTCTGATGCTATTCAAAAAGTTGTGGCCAACACAGATATTTCTGGAATGTGGGAAAATGATTTGCGCCCTATCCTGATAGAAAGATACCCAGGATCACAAGGAAGTTACATCGTGCGACAGGTAAGACAACACTTCCTGACAATCTCTAACATCTATACTATATACTATTATAATTATTATTATTTATATTTTGGTAGCATCTCTGGTGACCCCCACCAAAGAGACAGTCCCACAGAAATTCCTTTAATTCAGTAGGATGAACTCTATCATTGTTCAAGTCTAGACCACATAGTGCCTACATGACACAGCTTGCACATCAGCTGACATTATTTCCCAGGGCTGCCTAGCATGATGGAAAATGAGTCTTCTTTTTTTTTTTTCATCATGTTTTAAATTAAGAAGTTTGCCCCAGGTTTGGTATCCAAAGTACAACACAATGGTTGTCCTTTCCCTCACATGAGCAGGTTTTTGGCCACTGGTTCAAACCCGAGACCATGCATGGGATGAAATAAAAGACACTTTCTGGAGAGGCCCTGTCCTGGGCTGTTGCAGTGCCCTGGAGTGTTGCTTCAGATGGGTGTATCAACACAACAGAGGATCAGAGGGGCCCAAAGGAGCAGGCAGATTAAATGGTCTGCAGGACAAAGTGCAGCCCTGGTCCACGAACCACACCAGTTCTGCCAGCCCAAGCACAGCAGTGTCCTGGTGCTGGACTAACAAACCAGGCTGCAGCTGGCCCCAAGGCAGTAAAGACTCCAGCACGTTGTCTTTGAGCCACAAGAAGCTACCACACAACGGGGTTGCTGCTCTGTCAGCACCTCTGCTCTGCACTCACAGCACAGGCATCTTCAGGACAGTGTCCACGCTGGCTCTGGACTCCATTAGCCAAGCAGGAGACAGACAGCAGTGCAGCTGAGCTTACTAAAGACATTCACATCATCTCACTAGCCTTCATCTATCCTTTGGGCACTGACTCAACAGCCCTAAGACAGCCCTAGCTACAATAAATTCATTTGCTATTCAGCAATTGCTAGATTGGAAAAATGCGGGCTTTTTATGCATTGTGTGTGTGCGTGTGTGTGCACACATCTCTGTAGATTTAGCTTTGTGGTTTCTTTAGCTGTACTCTGGAAGGCAGCCAAGTGAAAGGGGGAAAAGGAAGAAAAGCAAAAAAACCAGCTGAGCCTAGGCTAGAAAACCACAGATTATGTTCAAAATAGAATGGATCATCCTGTTACAAGGTAACAGCATGTATTAAATTAAAAAAAATTAAGAGTCCTCTATTGTCAAAACACAGTAATGGAGATTGAAATGGATTATACTTCTTCGTTAAGACAAAATCATCAGACTCCTTTAAGGGAAAAAGGCTACTGGGAACTCCATCCAGGCTTATATAGTCCCCTCAATCCTCAACAGACATCCTTCATTCTGCCTACTGATAGCTGATAGACCATACCATGTTGTAAAAGCATTCAGTGGGTGATCACAAACAAAATGGAAGCTTGTTCTAGCACTAAAATCTATGGCAATATTGTTGTTTTTTATCATTCCTACTGACTTCCCTAAGAACACAACAAGTCTTCAAAGTCTATTTTCCCCTCAGAGGCTTTTCCTAATGTTTACTTAATGAGAGAGGAATCTGCCTTGAAGAAGCTCTCTAGGGACCCACAAAAATAAGTTGCTCAACAGAGAAGCAGAGATGTCCCTCTAATATGAGTTAGCCAGAACTCTGGTTGAAGTATAGCTGGGGTCATTAGAGGTATTCTCTTCAGACAGGAAGATAGCTAAAATAAATGATCTGCCTTATAGATTTTCTCAGTTCTTATCTTTACACAAGCTACACTTGTAGAATTTAATTTTTAAAACGCTCTTCTGAAATGTTTAATTCTTTAATTAAAAGAATCTACCTATCTGTTATGGCCTTGTAAACAATTTATGTCACTTGAAAGGTGGATTTTTAATAGAAGTTTAAAAGTCCAACCACTTCACACCAACCTACCAGCCCAAACAGCTTTTTTTTTTTCCTTATAGTGCTGTGGCATCTCTGTGTGGTAATTGTCTAAACAGCCACAACAAGGTCTCTGCAGCCAATTCTGACTTTCAATTTAAGGGCATATCTGAGTTAAGCTTTGAAGATGTTAACATTAAATCTGCTCTAGTTACACCTGAAAAAGGCGCTGGCCTGAAAACTTTGGAGATCAAGATCTTAAAGTGTGATAGTAATTGGCAATAATTCAAAACACCTTCACACTCCAAAGAGGAAGGTCAAAGGGAAGAAATAAAAAGTAAATGAGGCAGTCAAAGGCGCAGGTAGCAAAGTTATACAGTGATATTACATTTTTTGCTATAAAGTCTATCATTTAAAACACCATGAACTTACAGAAATAAGCTTAGGAGCCACTATTAATTAGCTAATAACAATTGGTCTGCAACATCTTTCTGAAGCAAGAAATAATAATCTGATTGTTTTTTATAATTGCAGCATATCAAGCACCGTCTTCAAGCATTAAAGGCTGGTTGGGAAATTGAAGAAGATACCTTTCAGAGATACACACCATATGGCTATAAAACATTTTCAAATGTTATTGGCACTCTGGAGCCCTCTGCAAAACGCCATCTCGTTCTTGCTTGCCACTACGACTCAAAATTCTTTGGACAGCAGTGGCAGGGCAGAGTGTTTGTGGGAGCCACTGATTCAGCTGTGCCTTGTGCCATGATGTTGGAGCTGGCACGGGCCCTGGATAACGAGCTGCAGTTAATCAAGGTAGCTCTTTTGTTTCATTTTCATTCACCTTGCCAACAGCAACAGGCCTTAGGGCATTTCCACATTCTTTTCCATAGCCTGCATGCTGGGTTCTCTGATTGCTGTGCTTGTAAGAAATCTCCCATTGAATCCAAGAACAAACAGAGATCGGTATCTACTACTCCAAAGTATATTTTCACATTAAAATTTCTTATAAAAAGGCCGGATATCTAAAAGTTATTTATATAAACATATACCATATACAAACAACAAATGATACATGAATAATAGATATTTCATAGACTTGGAAATAGACAATGCTACTTTCTATCTAAAAGCCACAGAACCTGACTCAGAAATTCCTATCATATCCAGTAACATCTAGGGTCACTGAAAAGTTTTGTTGCATTCTGAATCCTGCAGAAATCTCTCAGTTGTATCGGCTTTGAGACACAGTTGTGCAGAAGACTCACACTCAGGTCCCCCCATCCCACAAGGATTTCAAGTTTTTCTTCTTAATTTTTTTTTTACAAATTTGAATGGTTTATTTATGAAAGAAGAATGACGTCATCAGTCTGTGTTACCTATGCTGTGAAAATCTGTTTCAAAGGGCTGCAATTGCTAGGCACAAAAATCTGTTGAGCCTACAAACTCTTAAAGCTTGCAGGATTACACAGTTGTAGGATTACGGATTCACGAGTGCCATCTACTGGTTCAGTATTCAGTATTTACAGAAAAATAATTCTCATACATTTACAGAGCTGTTACAGGAAAAGGTCTCTCAAATGTGAGACACTCTACAAAGTGTCAGGAGTCCACTCAGCCCAGGTATTAGGATTACTTGTCAACAGGAGTTTCCAGAAACTGATTTGATGCCTTCTGATATGCGAATATTTAAGAATGAGAAGATTAAGAATATGCCAAATATTTTTAATCACAAAACAAAAAATCCTCCTGTAATACATAGGCTTTCATTCAGAAGCTTCATTTATAATAAATTTGCGTGGTGATTATTTATGAGACAACCTGTACACTGACTTTAAAGACTGGCATTTTTCACTATGAATACACTATTTTACAGTGAAAATTGTTTTTTATCATCAAAGATGACAGCATTTGACAAAAAGGCAACTAGTTACTTTTCACAGGCCACCACTTGTACAGTCTGTTAACAAAATATACTTTGGGATCCATCTGCTTAATACATTAGTTATGATGGTTTTGCTCTGCTTGTGGTAGCACAACAGACTTTGCTATGTTTTCAGCCAAATCTATTTATACTTTGACTTGAAGCTGTGATTTTTATCTTGATGCTTCTCCAGTTATAACTTAGCTCTCCAGAGTAAGTTTAAAATTATTGGGCAAAGACATCTCTCTACATTATTAAAATGTGTTAAGCAGTAATAGTAATAATAACACAAGTACTACTTTCTAAAACTCAAATAGCACTGATACAGTTTCCTCCAGAACGTAATGCAAAATGACTTGCTGCCCACAGAGCTCTGTCATGTGCAAAGGACAAAGGGCAGCAAGCCATTACCATTAGAGAAATCAATATTCCACTGTGAGCGCAATCAATACCATCTTGCCTGCATGACTGACATTTTATAGAAGCTTCTATTCAGACTGCATCAGCTCCAGCTATTTGGGAGTTGTAGCCCATTCTAGACATGACTGCTGCCAGTGACCCCACCTTTTTAACCACATCATGCAATTTTACTTGAAGCAGTGTTAATTCATAGAGGGCTTAAAATATTTATAGCAACTGTCAAGACTGCAATTCCCAAACTGTTCATTTATTGGAACCAGACTGGGATTTTCTGGGCCATGGATTATTAGGAAATTCTGACAATTCAAATGAGGCTTCAGATAGTAGACTCCCTCTACACTAGGAAGAAATTCCATACAAATGTCTTTTTTGTGACATTAAACACATTTATCATATATATGCTCAGGTTTTCGTGCTGTTATATTTTGGTTATTGAAAGGAAAAGACATATCTGACATATCCACTCTCTTTGCTCTGGTTTAGCACAAAATTACCTCAGTGATTGCAAATTCCCCTGAATGAAAAGGAGCTGAAAGAACCATCAGCTTGTCAAATACATAATTCACCTCCACTGATGCACAGCTGTAGCAATTACATTAATCCTTGTGATGCAATCAAATAATGATATTAGCACTCTCATCAGGTGTTGTTACTGACATATCCCCTCATTATTTGAGATAATGTTCCTGCTACCTGGTTTTGCAGGTCTCAATGCTCAGGTCACGCCCTCCAAAGTCAGAAATGAAACTTTTATCTAGAACCAAAATTATATGAGACTAGAGAATGTGGCACTGTGCTAGATAAATAACAATTACCTTGACTGATCACTACCACTATTACACCATAGTAACATCCAAAGGAAGGTTTGCATAGGGAACCTTGAAAATACACCCTTATTTGTGTTACTTACATGACTACAGTATTTGCCCTTTATTTAATGTTCTGGCCAGAATCAGCCAGTTGTACTTTTAACTTCCTTCAACAGGCCAGCTCAGCATCAAGACCAGACCTTTCACTTCAGCTGATCTTTTTTGATGGTGAAGAAGCCTTTGTTCGGTGGTCCCCTTCCGACTCCCTCTATGGATCTCAACACTTAGCACAAAAAATGGTATCCACTCCACACCCACCTGGTTCAACAGCCACAAACCAGCTGCAGGGCATAGTAAGTGGCTCTCCCCTTTTTAAGGACTTTCCTCCTTAAGGAACAATAGTAAATGGCATTTGTAAAAATATTTAATTAGTAGCTAACTGGCCAAATTGCCAAGAAATCACGACCCCACTGAAGTTAAAGGAAGAAGCAGGCTTCTGGAAACATTATGAAATATGATAGAGAATTGGAAGAGCTTTTTGGTGATTAGACTTGCTGCATGCAAGTATGAGGAGGAGCCATAGAAATACCAAAATACACAGTTTATTAGAATATAAACTAGGACACCTTCTTCAGGAAAAGATAATTCAAAGTGATAAGGAAAGAGCACGAACAGCATTGGCCTATGAACAAATCTCCCCTAGCTCAGTACTAAGCTACAGCAACCTCTGGATTCCTCTGATTCCTACTGACATTCTGGTTGTCTGTTCCCTTCTACTTTCCCTGTTTACTGCTGAGGCACTTTTGTCACTGCTTCTTGTGACTCATAAAATGTCTTTCCCTTGACAGACTTTGTTGTTCTCAGGGGAAAAAGCAATTTCCTCTTCTTTCTCCCCACCTACCGCTGTTTTTCTTTTAAAGAGATATAACACACAAATTGCAGGCTAAGCGATGCAGCCTGCTTCAGCTCGAGAAACAGAGGAATAGCCTAGCCTTTCCCTCCCTGGGAAGACAGCAAAATGTATCAGATTGGAATCAGGTTCTGCTAGTGAATTCTCCTCAGGCACCACGCTAGAAAGGCAGATCTTTGGCCAGGGCTAGCAAAGACCTGCTCAGGAGCTATACAGGAAGCCAAGAGTTTCATTGCTGCTGCTGCTGTTATAGGAAAGCGTTCTGCACTAAAGATTCTTTCTTGTCTAGGACCTGTTTGTACTACTGGATTTAATTGGTGCACGAAACCCAGTCTTTCCCAATTATTTTCCAAACACTCTTCGATGGTTTCAGAGGCTTCAAGCAATTGGTAAGCAGAAGGATATGGGTTTTCAATGAATTTCAAAACCTCGTGAGTAGTTTCTGAATATATTAAGTCCTGTGAATCAGATTTTTAGATTAATTTTCTGGTTTACAGTAAGAATCTTTGATAATGTAAATGTGAAATATTAAACCTATATGAAGATTTTGATACTTAGTTAATTAAATCAACTGAAGAAGACTCTCAGACATTTGGAAGCAACAAAACAGATTATATTGCTGACTGTCACTCTTTCACACTTGGCAACTGCTTCACTTCTGTGTTTTTGTTCTCACTTCTGTAAAATTATGGTAATAGCACCAGTTCTGAGGTCTTCCAAATATTAAACAAATATATACAGTCACTACTGTGCCATGAAAAATGCTTCCATGTGTGAGGAAAAATAATTCAAACATGCTAACGTTCCTCATTGTCCAAAAATTGTAATAATCTCTTTCATTGTGCATTACAGAGCAAAAGCTACACAACATGAATCTGCTGAAGAACCACCCTGTTCAAAGTCAGTATTTCCACAGTAATTTACATCGAGGCTTGGTTGAAGATGATCACGTCCCATTTTTGTTAAGAGGTGCCAGAAATTCTTATAATTTGTATATGTTCAGTAAGAAATGCATAATTTAGTAAATAAGCAAATGCATATGCTCCTGTGTTTCAAGCTTATTTGCCCCAACTTGAGGCTTCTGAATCCAACTTTGAGCTTTGACATAACACCTAGTGAAAAAATTGATTCCCTAGTGGTATTCAGCTGAAAAATCAGAGAGAAAAAGAAGTAAAACAGGAAAGAGGCTGAGAAAAAAAATGCTCCTCCCCAAAAGCAATCAGGAAGCAGAAGACTGATTTCATTCCTCTTTTACCTACAAGCTGCAGTACATATAGGTGGCTTAATGTGTGTGAGACAATTCCTTTATCTGAGGGCAACACTGTCTCTATTTTACAGAATAAAAATAAGAAACCCTATTTTACCATTTATGTAGAGAACTAAAAAAATGCTTCAGAAATATTCAGTCTTAACAGTTTCACAAAAACATGGTAATCAGTTTTCATTCTGAGGAGCTGCAGTGATTTTTCTATCCTTCTGTAGCTCCTAAAGACACAATGCAAAGAATCTCAAAAAAACCCCAAACCCCATAACTCCCAACAAGTAGCTACAGATTACTTAAAAAAAAAAAAAAGAAAAGAAAAAAAGAAGAAGGAGGGAAAAGTATTCAAAGGAAAGGAAGGTGGCAGCTTTATACAACACACTCTTTAATGATGGGGTGCAGTCACAAGCATCAAAACAAGAGAAGGTAAAAGGAAGCTGCAGGGACACACCCTATAAAGCAAACTTATTGAGTAGTTACCTGACTCTGTTCCTAAATGGTGAAGTATCAGTTGGCTTAACAGAACTTCCAAAATCTTTCTTCTCCAAATTTCTCTTTCCTTTTTATAGGTGTTCCAGTCCTGCATCTGATTCCATCCCCTTTTCCTGCAGTATGGCATACCATGAAGGACACAGAAGAAAACCTTGACAAAGCCACAATTGACAATCTCAACAAAATCCTGCAAGTGTTTGTACTGGAATATCTCAACCTATGAAAGACAAAACATCAACAAATTGTACTCCATTCACACTACTGTTTGCCCACCTTCACACTTGCAATTTAATTGCACTGGAGAATACTGAGGTGAAGAAAAATGTGATACCTCTTGCTAGACTGATTATTGATTGAGCTGTTTGTGGCCCATTGATCCAGTAGCCAAATAAGATACCATTAAATAAGACCTAGCTCAGCCTGGAAAGAATTTGATCTTTCCATGTTTTGTGTCTGAATAAAAAACCTCCAGAATCTTTCCAGATTGTTATCATTGTTTTTTGTCACATATTGTGATCCCAGGAGGGAATGCCTCATGACTTAATTGTATGATACATTTTTACAGGGTGTGACCAACCTTTGCAGTGTTCAACTACGGAAATTTACACCACGGTATCAAAAGAGGCCAAAATCACACCGTAGCAGACTTCTAATTTGGGCTGAACTAAACCACCTCATGCTGAAATGAGTTGCTAGAACTCCTGACACACAGATGTCATTTTTAATCCTCTCTGGTCCCTCTCCTCCTTCCCCTACAAAGGCAGCTGCAAGGGTTTTTCTCTGCAGACAGCTGACCCCCAGAAAACAGATCAATAACCCAAATTCAGCCTTGCCCCTATCATTTGTTGGATATTGTTGATGGAGAAGGGTGGTGGGGGGTGATGCTAACAGGAAGGTATGTGGGGGTTTCCCTGTGCTCTGACTGCAACACAGGAGATATAAACAAAGGATCAGGTGGTGTGTGGGAGCAATGACCCAGTACACACCATTCAGTCACGTGAGAATCATTGGCAATTTGACCCAAAAAACCTCCAAACCACCACCCACCTGCTGTTTTTAATACAGACCACAACAAGAATACTCATACCAGGAAAGTGATCACTTTAGAAACTATAGTTTATCTAAATACAATTTTAAAGGCAAAGTGCTATCAAAAATAAAATGTTATTAAAAGCAAGACAACAGTTTAGGCACCAAAAGGATACCAATTTAACAACTCTGTGCTTTTACATTCCCTTACTGGAATTATTCAATAGATTTAGTGTAACACTGGCAAAAAGAAGGCCTGGAATGAGATCAATGAAAAACAGAAGAACAATATTCAAAAACTACTGACAGAATTATGGTTTCCACTGGTGAGAAAAGGATGAGAGCATTTTAAGGGGGAAAAAAATCAAGCTGAGAGGAGATGAACTGAGGGAAAAAAGTCAATATTTTACTGCTCCCTGCAAAGTTCTACCCTGAGCAAAGAGAATTAAAAAGGAGGTAAGCAATGGAGTTTCAGGCATGTCATATTTGGCCTGTATTTTACCATTTTCCTAAAGCAAATATTTTGGGGCCTAAGACTATATTTATATCCATATTATAAATTTGTTAGAGAAATAGGTGTTTACAGCAATGAAAACTTGTAAAATTTTACTATTACAGGATAGCCTGAAAATTATATTTAACCTGATTTTAAATTTAATTCTGATTTGGTAGCTCAAAGATGAAGCAAAAGCATTTTTTGTTTTCCTATCACTTTAACATTGGTGAGAAACATTTGTCTTAGCTGCAACTTCTACAATGAAAATTCTATGAAATTCTAAAAAATTAGATGTCTTTATTTTCAGGTATTACTGTACATCTGTGTAAACATATCAAAGCTTCTCGAACTCTTTGCAATCATATTCTCTTCTACCTCAGCCCATGAGAAAATAGTCTAGAAAATTACATTAAATCTTCTGAAGTTTGAATACTTTGAGCAGTATAAGGTACCTTCATAACTTCCTAAGTGGTGAAGAAAGGTAACAGAACAGCTAAATATAGAAAATACAGAAATATTAAACATGAATTTGTGTGGCTGATTTGTTTTGGTGAACTCTTGTGGTACTTTATATTTTGCAGGACCTCTGAAAAATGTCGTACATGTTTGCAGTGTGGACTGCTACTCTGCCTCTTTGAGAATTTGAAAGTTAACTTAAAACACACTTCATGGTGAAAAATTGGCTCAGGGGGTTGTTATAACTGGGAAAAGCTGGGTTTTTTAAATCTCTATGAAGATCAGCTGAAGCCATAATTTAACCATGTGGTACACCAAATCATGTCAATTTTGTCACTAAATTTTTACTGCCTGAGCATGCAGCTCTGGAGTTATGTTTACTCAGTCCAAGGAAATGAGATACAGGTTGCTGTAATATGATTCAGTATTTCTCAAAATGTGAAGAAAACATGAAAAGGTTTGGGGGTCTTTTTCCTTCCCTCCCTGGGTTTTGTGTTTGGGGTTTTTTTGGTACAGGAAAAAAAAAAAAGGCCATCTCCTAACTGGATGCTAGCCCTGGAAAAGTTTACTTACAGAGGGAAGGGTCATCATCTTAGCAATTTGTATGATCCATCATTCATTTAAAAAATAATTGCTGGAAGGAAAACTTACATCAACCCAGTAACCATGTGAATCCAAGAACTTAAGTTCTTAAAAGCACAAGAAGTAGTCAGCAAGGCAGACATGGCACAAGGTGGGTTTTCATCGCTACTAAGGCAGGGAGAACAAGCAGGTGGCACAAAGTTATTTCATAAAATGCCCAGAAAACAAAAAAATACAAGCAAAGAGACCAAGACTGGTATCTCTTCTACTCTCAGTTCCAACACTGAGTATGATTAAATCCAGATCCATTGGGTCTGGACAAGCACAAGACAGATGATCACTCCAGAATTCAGAGACAGGCTTTGTGTTGAAAAACCTATGGCTGAATAGTTTCTCCTTCCCTGTTGGATGGTGGCAGCAGCAAGGGCTAGAAATCAATAGAGGACTTCAGTTAGTCTAATCAGCAGAATTGCTGCACAGGTTCTCACCTTGAAAAGGATTTGTCACATCTCAGACAAGGGGAAGGGAATAAAAATCAGTTTGCCAGCCACAAAAGGCTGTCCCTGGCTTTGTGTGCCAAAGGTGTCTGTGTCTACCACATGGGTTAAGGGAATGCAGAGCAGAATGAACTCAAGAGCCATCACTCAAGATGTAAAGCTGAAAATAACCCCATATTATGGTAGTTACTGGTCTTGGGATAGGTGCTCTTGCTCCTTCTGTATCAGGACAAGGCAGTTTCTCACAAGAATCTGAAGCCAAATAACGGTACATGCCACTCAAACTCTCTAAGCTGGATGCATTTACCTACAAGTGATGGGATCCTGTGCAATCACAGCTGGAACAGCTTAAGGGGATAATAATGCCAAATCCTCTGGCAGACAGAAACAACAGCAAGTACCAGTCCTCTCCTTTCTAACTGAGACAGCATTCCTAGCATTAGGAATGAAGATTATATAAATTATCAATTCTTATTCACTATGTTATCAAATAAACATTTAGATTATGGTCACCTAACAGCAAAACACAGTTAGAAAAGGCAAAATGTACAAAAAACCACTTTCCATAGAATTATTCCAAGGACCCAGTCTACACTGGTAGTAGACCCAGCAAAACAGTTCTGAAGTTTGACATACCTGCTCATTGAGACTGTTCAAAGTATCACTCGAGAGCATCACTTAAATAATATATAGAGAAAGATAACTGCAAAATCTTGTACACAAATTACCACTTTTTCCTTGTCGTTTACAAATTACACTGATTTTATTTTCCTCATATAAAAGGAGACATTTTACTCTGTGCTGATTTAACAAATGTTCTAATATATTCAGAACAAAAAAGTAGCTAAAAAGCTGTTCTAATATCTAAAAGAATCTTTATCATCTGGACATATGATATATACTGTAAACAATCACTCAAAAAAGTATTTTTGTTAAAATTATTATATTGCACTCAGAATTCTGGGATTCTCACCCTCCCTTCTCATTTCAAATCAGAGATCAGCTTCATTTTTTAATAAAATGGAGATTTAATTTTCTACTGAAAACAAGTAAGCATGCATTCAATATAATACAATGTATTGAAAATATCAGAAAAAGTGATATCAAGTGATTATGAAACTGGAGTAAGGAACAATTCTTAACCAGGCCACACAAGAGTAGTGTATTGTAAACATTCTGCTGGCTCTAAGGTGTTGCAGATGCTGTAGAAATTGCAGTCTAGCTCAGCACCCAAGAGGTACAGAGGATCTGTTCAAGTGTTCTGTACTTCAGTGAATTTCCATGCAGCAGTGGCACATGTAAGAGACTCACAAAGACAGGGTAATGGAGCACAGGTGATTACTGAGTCAATACCAACCTCACAGAAACAGAGCCAATCATTGTAACTTCATTGCAATCTTTAAATGGAAGTTTGCCAGGTCATTACATTTCCTAACAGAGCAATGAAATTTTCACTCTCGCTGCAAATGAAGTACAGAACTAGATTCCTTACTTGTACTTACATGGACAGCATCCCAGTGACAGCCTGGGCACTACCCTCAGCCTGAAATATCCCCAAAAGATACATCTCCATCATGCAATGTCACCTTGTTTTTGCAAGAATTACTCCCTCCTCCAAGCACTGGCTCAAGAAACACAGGTCATGGAGAGGGGGAAAAATAGAAATATTCTTACACAGAAAAAGAAAAATAAGTCCTCAGCCAGTGAAGAGGCCACAGATCTTTAAAATTAAAATGAACATTGTTTTCTTCACTCAGATCTACATAAGAAAGATTTCTTCATCAAAGCAATTATCTTCAGGTAACATAGTATCTTTGGAATTCCTGAGATACCACAGCTCCATGTAACCACCTCACAGAAGTGGAGTGACTGACTTAGCACACAGATGAACAAGGTGGAAGCCAATATAAAGCACCCTGAGTTGCAAGTGGAACAACAAGGATGGGCAACCCATTCCTAGACGGCCAAGAAATGCAGAAGAATGTGCAGAGGAGCAATTGTAATGTAGATACTGCACAGGGGAACAGAAAAAAACCGAAGTATTTCTAAAAGGTCTTTCCCTGTTGTCAGAGCAGAGAAGGCAAAGACAGCAATGAAAGGGAAGAGCTCTCTGAGAAAGGCCCTGGAGAAATGCAGACACCTCAATGTACAGTAGAACAGTAATGCAAAAGCACAAGTGGTCTTGTTCCAAGTGTGCCCCAAAGGTTAAGCACTCCAGCAGTGACTTCGAACTCTCAGCAATCACTGACAGTACTCTGGATTTAAACCAGGAATATAAATAAATAACTTTTTCCCCTTGAACTATTAAAAAAATACAAAGAGGAAAATACAAAGTCACAATCAAATCATAGAATACTCCCCATAGTCAAAAATGAAATACTGGTTTCAGAAACAACAGTCATCTGTTCTGTATCCTTAACAGGGTTAATCATAAAAAAGAGGTGCTTGTAAAATCTTAAGTTTTAAGTATTTTATTTCCCAGTATATTGCTAAATAATTCTGCAGTTAAACCAAAAAGTAAGAAATATCAGAGATGAGTATGGAATACTTACAACTAGAAAATGGTTGCTGAACCATCTGAATTTCTATAAAAGCATCAATAAAAATGTAAAAACACTGTATCGCAAAATCAATTACAATCTGAAATGCCAGATTGCCATCACAATGGCCACATCATGAATATTGATGGATTTTTGCAACCAAAAACTGACTGTGATTTGGCCCAAACATGGCTTAATACAGCAATCAAACATGTCTGAAAATTGGGACTTGCATTTCTGCCATTTCCTATTCTCTCAGCTATTTAGCATCCAGTAATTCTCATTAGGGAAAAAAAATGCTACCTGGTCAGAATTTTATTCTCTTATGGAGTTGTGCTGCATCTCAATACAGTGTTGGATAAATGAAGAAAAGTGGATAAAAAAGAAGAGTAGAAATACACATCCTATAAAAACTACTTGTAAAGTATTGTAAATCTGCAAAATATCTGTGGCATTACACAGGCTACTGCTGATGCGAAGGAAAAAGCTGCTATTTAACCACTTCATGAATATGAACAATGCACTTGTTCCCAGCCATTCAGAATGATGTGACATTCCAAATGTTTATAAAAATTGGGTAATAAAAGAATTAAGTCAGTACCCTTAAGTATAATAAATAATGGTGTTTTATTATGGTCGGGGCTGACCACGAGCGTTTGTTCCATATCTGCCTGGGACATTTGCAAAGCCAGTTCTGAATCCTTGAGCTGCTCCAACTCCTGGTATTCCAAGTCCTTGACTGAGTACACTGCTGTAGGGTGCAGATCCATGATTAAAGCCCAATCCATAGGGCTTTGTCTGAGTATTTAGAAGGATGACTGGACTCACATTTTTGCCTGGTGTGTTAAAAGAAAATTCTGGTGGTGGGCTGCTGGGCTTAGCTGGAGTGGAGGTAACAGGGTTCAAATTGTCAGCAGCTTTCAAAGACGGCATTGGAATAACGTGATGATCCGAAAGGTTCAGAATGTTGTTTGCAATAGGCACAGATGATAAGGTAGGTCTGATCCAGTCATCTTTGAAAATCTGAACAGTCAAGGTAGAGACCAATGTGTATAATCTGTTAGTGACATGGGCAAGGACCATTTGCTCATTTGCATCTCTCCGAATTCGGACATGGACTGATCCAGCCTAGAAAGTGATAAAAAGAAGTTGGCTGTTAATTATTACTCCCATAAAGATTCCCCACATGCATTCAAGTGGAAGCAAGTTATCCTGCAGAGAATTACATAAAGACCTTTTGCAGTGGAAACTACTGACTAAATTAAGAACCTTATTACAGGATACATTCTGATCTTTCCTAATGTGTTGCTCTCTTAGGAAAATACCAAGATCATCACTCAGGAAAAGTGAGTCTTAGAACCAAACTATACACTACAACATGTGTTGGCAGGAAAGGCAACAACTGGGAGAGAAAAATGGCTCAAAAGAACAAAATGCAAATTTAGGCATAAGTGGCAGAAGAGTAAACTGAAAGCTATTTTTACATCAGAAATAGAGAACAGATGCCTTTTTTGTTGTTTTAAGAAGGGCAGCATACTGGAAGAAACCAGTGAAGAAATATTCTAAGAGTCTTAATTTTCCAGCTGTCACAAAATAGTTGCATCAACTTAGGAATAACCAAATTCTATGCGATCATTCTGTATCACAAAAAATATCCCTTCATTTCTTTCAGCTTACAGAATTATTGGCACACAACTGTAATTATTCTGCTCTACCTTCTCCCCTAGAAATGCTGAAAACATATGATTCTACTTTCTAGTGTAGACCTTTGGTGCTTGAAGGGTTACAGTTATTTCTCTTTTCCTGTACAATTTATACAGTACCACACCATTTTGAAAAATGTTTTTTCCATTGTTTGTAATTTTCTTCACTCCAAAATATGAAATAAATTCTACACTTGCAAAAATGCATGCTTTAAGCCAGAACTGCAGTATATATTAATAACATTAACCAACAACAAAACTTTTAAAAAATGTAAAGGACAGAGGAAGAGAAATTTTGCAATAAAGCACACAGACTGAGTACTGACTCCATCAAATTTTTTTATAGTGAGTATTTCAGAAGAAATATCTTTATGTAAATTTAAAAATTCAAGTAGTATTTGAAAACAAAGCCTAGAAAGATAATAAAGGCATAACTTACCAAAGTGCCAAAACCTAATGTCCAGAAATGTTCATTTCGAACTTCCAACACACCATCCAAAGTTGAAACCTAATTTTACACAAACATCCACAAATATGAAAATAAATTAGACATTTCAAATCCCTTTGTAAATGTATTTTTATACATAACTGAGTAACAAATAATTTTCAGTAGTGAAATAAAAGCTCCACACAGAGTACAGATGATGTCTGCTAATGTCACTAAAGCTTATCTATCACACTTTTGCTACCCTTAAACATCCAGATCCATCAAAAAAGTTTTAAGGAACCTATTTCAAGTAACTCTTGCTGCCAAACTGAAGTATGTTCTCAACTTGATATGCTGTAATTCAACAGCTGCCTGTACTCCTTTTCCTCCTTCAACCCACATTTGCAAACCACTTCAATAGTAGCTCAAATTTAAATAAAAACAGCCTGCACTACTTAGACAGATTTGTTCCAGATACCTAAAAGACACTATTCATCTTGGAAAACAAGATTCATATTTTCTACATGCAGCTAAAAAAATATTTAAAAAACAATTTTAGCAATAGCAAGCTTCTTGGACTAGTCAGAGAAATTCTTCACATTCCTGAATGCTTATTAGCTGTACACACTGTGCTATGTATTATACACTGACTTACCTCTCTAAGAAGTTTATCTAACTGGCCAATCACATGAGGTGGTGTTGTCTTCAAAAAGAAGAAGAAAAAAATACAAGTTAAAATAAAGATTAACTGGCCCTGTTCAAGTAAGAGAATATTTAAGTCTGGTCTACCCACACAAGAGACCAATGGTTTTTTCATCAAACTCTTATGACTTCATGATGCATATTTGCACAACTTTTAACATTCTTGTAGCACATCACAAATTCCCATGGAAACACTTCCTATCTGCAAGCTTAAAAAAGATTTCAAGAGGAATTTTTTTTTAATGAGGCCATTTAACAAGACCAAAACCACAAAATCTGTTGATTTGTGAGGCTGCCTTACCTGGAGTAGTACTTTCCCACTGTAGACACTCATGGGATACATGGTACCAAATGTCATCAAAGCAATCGCTATAGCAGAGGCTGTGTCCACAGCAAAATAATTGCTAGTGAGAAAGAGCAATTTTAAAGAAACGCTGGTATTTATGTTTTTGAGAGACAGAACAACTTACTTATGATTCTTCTTTCATTCTTTTAAATTATATACACTTACAGAATTTTACACATGCTTATCTCATTTCAACTCTCATTCATCTTGGACAGCAGGCAGATGCATTCACAGAGTTGCAATGCCATTCATACAAAATGCAGCTCTACATCAGATCATTCCTCTCATGCAAAAAATGTATTTTCCCACAGACTGAATACAAAAAGAGCTATTGTTTTAAAACAACAACTGCACATACTTGATTTCAATGAGCATATATGTAATGCAAAGAGCCAGAGCTCCAGCAATATCAATCAAGACAAAAGGGTTCATCCGTGGCAGAAAGATGCTACTCAATCCTGGGATGATTCCACAAATACTGCAACAAAACAGAAAAAGCAGTTGTCAGCCAGCTCTTCATCACTACTTTGAAATTCCAAAATCACACCCATTATTTAGCATTTGACTTCTTACACACCTTGCTGTCATAACACATGATGAGCACTGTAAAGGCCCCACTAATTCTGCTCAAAGGCTGCTGTCAGCAAAAATTAATCAAGTGGTTTTTTCTGGGAACACAGCTCTATGATATAGCAGTGTCAGCTGTCTGCAACACAAATGCTTCATGGGTTCAATACTGGTATTACAGAAATGTAATGTATGTACACAGTGAGAGATTTGTGTATCACCTGTCTTGAGTCCATCTGCCACCTTGGTGCACAAAAGTGTCCAAAAGTCAAAGCTAAATAATTCATGGAGTCTCAAAAGAGGAAGAAGACCCGCTAGTTGAATAAGAGGAGACCAAAAAAATGCATGAGAGAATGCTGGGAAAATTACTTATTTATAGCTAGTTCCTGACAATGGGAGTATGAAGAGAGAAATGAGTTTCTGTACTTCCTAGTGAATGTAAGTGTATGTCACGTTCTGGAAAATTACAAGGCAAAGGCAACACGAAATATTTTGCTGCTATGGTTAAAGCCAAGTTATGTTTAGACATCATGTGCTGGCCTGCTTCTCTAAAAATTTTAATTAACATAATTATATACAGGTGCAGATATTTTTTAATCAGCACCGCTTCACATAGCACATCTGAAATAGCTGTATATATACTAATTCAATGGGGTTTTACTCATATTGGCTTAACTGTACACAGGTTACCTCAAAACCCAGTAGAAATAATATTACTCTTGATCCGGGACTCCTTCAAGTTATCCATCAGTGTCCTTCCCCTTAAACTGTGTTTCTACACTGATAAGAGAGAAGTTGTGCTACTGTCTATGATTGGTATCCACCTTTTCTTTTTTATAAAACTTGGAAACCTAACTATTAGTCTTCCAAAAATATTTCACAGATTTTGGTTCTGATGATGTAACATCATACACCCATATAGAATCAATTCTTCTGTTACCAAGTCAGCATTCTCTGCTCTCCTTAACTGTAAAAAAGATCACGAGATGCAGCAACAGATGGGTTTTGAACCATACTTAACATGTTTTACAACTTGGTTTAACATTTTTCTTTTGATACTGACAGATAGTTGGAAAAACATGTATGGATTAAAATAAACTTCCCTGACATCTGACAAAACTATTTACAAACAATGTTATCTTGCATTCAGATATCCAATACAAGCAAGACAGTTAACAGACAAGATGAATGAACAACACTGCTTATATCCCTGGAAGACACAGACTTTCCAGTTTCCTGCTGGACAGGTGAGGAATTTCTATAGCTATGGTTCAGTGAGTAACCTGTTTCATATATCACATTTAAACTCAACCATCTGAAACATTTGTCCAGCACACAAAGTAAATAAACATAAATTATTACAAAATATATCACTTGGTAATTCACATTGTGAAATGCACTTTAAGTATTTACAGGATAATGCTAGTTTTCCTATTCTCACTCAAAGACAATCACATACAATGTACTGAACACATATATTCAAAAGAAAAGATACACAGAAAGATGTATTTCTATTAGATTGATGTATCTGGGAAATATGGGAGACAATGTTTGCTCCAGAGTTCATACATGAGACCTGCAGTAGTAAAGCTATTTTAAAAGCTCTAATACAAGTTTATGCCTCAAAACCCTCCAAAATGTTACTGTACACACAAAACCAACACTGCCTTCCAGAAGCTAATGATTTCGAAAACAATACAAAGCTTCACCTTCTACTAAGATCTGCAACATGTTCCTGAAGCCAACTTGTGCTGGCAGCTGCAAAAGAAAGAAGGTAATAAAGTTACCACAATTTTAAGTACCATTTAAAAGCTATTATATTTTAAATCACACACATGTTTTATTTTAAGGGAAGAATTCAGTAAGTACACTGTGAATGAGTAAATATATCTCAACAGACACCCTGGCACTTGAAAAAAGACCCAGGTCTGTCTTTTCCAGGCAGCAAGTACAACATCCACCCATCATAATAATCTGAACTGATTAAATATAAATGTAATTGCAGGCTATAACCATTATCTTTTATATAATATAGTATAAAATAGATATTTATAACTATGGACAATTTACAGAACAATTACAACAGAACAATTTACAATGGCAGGAATGACTGCAAACCTACTTCACAATGAAAAATGTAAAAGAGCTTTTCATTTACCAATGAAAAGGAAAAGAACTCTTGCATTAATTTATTTTTTAATCCATTAATACAGCCATAAAATGTGTTGAAAGTTCTGGTATCTGTCACATGACCTTCACTAGCTGCATTCAAAAAATTGAAAATAAAGGATACTGCAGCATTAAAATAATATCATATTAATGATCTCAGACTACTCAGAGCCTTATAACCAAACTGGAGTTGAAAATCAGATGGCAATTCTACTGCACAAAGTTACAGTAACAGAGGTAACAGTAATATACAACCACTACTTAAGGAAGCTACCAGACAAGTTATACCTTGATAAAAATAGGAACATTAACATTTTTTTCTCAATTCTTGTTACAGTCTAATTTATCACATACCTTCAGAGACATAAGCAAAAGGCTTATTCTTAATGGAAAGCATTGTAAATAAGTTGAAAAAGAGAGCCACGAAAGTACCGACCAGCAGTCGTCCCCTAGGGAGGGGAAAAAAGGTGTCTTAATTTCCCGTCATCACAGAACATGTCATGAAGCTGTAACTACCAATAACAGTACAAAAATATTTTCCTTGGTGTTCACTGAGGCTGAAAACCAGTGGATAAACTAGTGTAATACTTAATAACCAGCAGTGTATAATCGTTGGAAGGGTTATACCAGATCACTGAACTTCGTACTTTATTGTTATCACACAACGCTCATAACGTTGAGTAACAGCCCTTAACCAATTGCATGTTTGCACGCACACATGTATCTGTATTTGCCCTTTGAAGGTACAAACACACTGTCCTCTCAGCAGCACAGCTAAGAAGCTTAGCTTTCTATGGAATTATGCCATATACCCCCAGCCGTCTTCTAGAACTACTTCAACATACATCCCACATCCCCTTCCTTTGCCCCATAACACTTTCTTTTCCTCTCCCCGTGCTCTTTATAGTCTGAACCCTCTTTGCAAAACCTTCAGTTCCCTGGTGACCACAGCATCCTTCCCCCCCACATACCAGGCTTTCCAAGAGGCCACAAGAAAAAAAAAGGAACTGAACTAGGAAAAGCAGCAATGTGTAGTTAGATCACTATTTGAGAGAACATGAGCATTAAATTTCAATTGTACCTTGAAAAGAACTGTTTGCAGTATAGCCTGCACAGAGTTTGAAACAAATGCCAAGGCACCAAAAGCAATTTGGTACTGAAAGTACTTGCATAAACAACATATGCTAGATATGAATTAGAAACATAAAAGGACAACAACACATTTTGCATGCCAAAATAATTTCTTACGTGTGTATCTCAGGCTGTTCCAGAAACCTCTCCGCACTATAAAAATAATTGAAAATCTGAGTTATATTCATACAGTAAAGCCTTGATACCTGAAGCATGTTTTTACAGTTCCTTAGGATTAGCTGCCATTCATAAACAAAAACTGATAGATAAAGTACTGTAAAAAAATGGATTGCTTAAATAAACACAGCAACTTTTATAAGCAATGGAAGCATTTAACACTGAATCAAAGCAGATGTGATTTAGACTTCCCAAATATTTCCGAACTGTGCCAGCTACCATGAATGCTGCCTACATGATAAAAATATGCCTGTAAATGAACATGCAAAAAAATATTGCTACTGGCACCACCACCAGTGTTGGTGACCACAACAAACTAAGTCTGAAATTCCTGACTTACAGCCTTACACTAAGCAAAGTCAAATAAAGTAGACATTGGATACTGGAGTGCAGATATAGCTCTTTTTCCACCCACCAATGAGTTAACAAATGAGCTTCAGCTGTAACAGAAAAACCTGCTAAGTTTGTGGAATTTCCTAAAATTGATGCTGGAAAACTTGGAAGTTTTGACAGAGGGTGATTCAGTATAAAGTTGCTAAGTTGTTAATACAGCCCTTTATACAGAAAATAGAGCACTTGAATAAATAAAGGGAGGGTACACTACTGCAGTTTTAAAAGTCTCTTCATCTTTAAAAACAAAAATAATGTTTTAGGCTAACCTCCTGAAATACAAATGCTCCCAAGCATACATGGTAGGGCAAATTAATATTTCAGCAAACTTAGAGGGAGTGCAGAAGCTGATGCTTCAAACATTCAGCTCCTTGATACATTATGAACCTGCTTGACGTCAAAAAGTAACAGAAGCAAAACCAAAAAACTTTTATTTGTTAATGTGCTTACGAAAGTCAAGATCATAAGAAAATGCATTAAATTAATTATGCGACCTGTTGGAAAAAGTACTCCTAAAACCATTATATCTTTCCCTAGAGAGCTTTTTAAGAACATTTACCAATTCCCATCTCTACATCTAAAGCCTATATGTAGTGTAGTAAATGTAAGCAAGCAGTAAGGTTTAGCAATATTTTTTAGTATCTTTTAAGTTTTTTCTAAAGTATCTCTTTACATACAGCACTCACAGATTGCACGTGCTTTTGGTTGATCTGGACTATATATTCATATGTTATAAAATAAAAGAAACAGTACATAACCCTACCTTTCTTTCAGTATAAAAAGAGCACCAAGCTGTGCCAGAACTGTAGATGCAAATACAGCTAGAACTTCAAACCTTTCAAACCTGAAATTTGAGAATTAAGTTTAGAAACACTGAACATTGAACAATGCATCTAATAGAATCTTTTCTGTCCAAGAACGAGCAGGATACACCTACTTTTTCCAATTCATTCAACAGCAGACAGATGGGAAGAAACTGAAGGTTTTATGGAATAGTCATTATTTTCAGTTTCTTTTAACACTCCACTCATCAGTGACACCTTAAAATTAAGCATTTCTTAATTCTTCTTCCTGTCCATCCCCTACTCTGTAATTGTTCTTTACATGAAGTCTTGGCCCTCCTCATTTCTAGGCTCTTTCACAAACAGAGTATTACTGATGGCTGTTCAGGGATCCAGGCAATGACAGTGAGCAATGTATGAAATGCTGTATTACCAAACACTATATCTTGTTATTAGTACTTACCCAAATGAATAGATTGGGCTGGGTTTCTTCATCATTACCCAGTAGCTTATTAGACATGTTATCAAACTGAAAAAAGGGGGAGAATTAGACTGTGATAAATAACAGCAGCCTTTACAAACTGCAAAATCTACAAATACACACTTGAGCCGCTAGAACTCAACATACAAATACAGCCACATCTTGTCCTGAACTCAACCTCCATCACTGTCCCAGTGATGTTCTAAATGCTCCTCATGTGCCTGCTGAACTTGCCTAGAAATGCTGTAACCTGACAAATGCTACTTAAATGAGAAGAAAGCTGATAAGCAAGACAGAAGAGTGAAAGAAAAAGCAAAGAAACCTCTACATTAAAGTCTTCTTTTAGAGTTATACCATGATTTGGATTTGGTACTCTAGAATAAGTCTCAGCCACACCAATTACTGCCTTTCTTTTACACGGTGTAATTTCTCTATGTATATGGCCAAAACAGATGAACTTTCTTTGGCTGCATTCACCTACATGAGCTCTAATCTAGCTGGCCATTCACTGACAGCCACAGGTCTTTCTTGCTGTCTTCTGTCCAAATTTTTCTCTCATACTGAACATCTAGAATTCCAATTATTTTGGAATCTCCATGCTAGTAGTCAGAATGTTTCAAGGATGAGTATAGTTTCCTCTGCCTATTTTTCCTCTATTGAACAATTTTTTCTCTACTGAACAATTTTTTCAACTGGAATCCACATAGATTCAGTGCCATCTGTGCTTTCATGCAATCCTTTTGTAATTGATAATGTTAAATCAGACTGGATCAAGAACTCGTCCCTACAACTGATGAACAATCACATCCTCACAACTTGATTCTCAGCTGTGTAGAATAAAAAGTAAAAGTAAGAAGGAAGTAATACTGTTCATATACAAAGCCATAAACTCATACTCTCAGTGAGACTATTATATGCAACCAGGCAATGGCAGAAAGCAAAGGAGCAGAAATTGATTTTTGCAGCAGAATTACTGAGCATTGTTCTCCCTTACAGCAAGTCAAAATTCTTGAAAGAGATTGCTGTGAGTTAGAATAATCCTCTAGTCCAACCCCTAACTAATCTAAGACAGGAGTGCCTGGGGTTGTTCCACCTTCTTCTAAAACTAAAAGAAAAAAGAATTCCATACAAATGGGAAGTACAACATCAACGCTTTCCCCAATTTCCCCAAGGTGAAAAAGATATTTTGAGCAAGATGACAAAAATTCAGTAGATACAAAAGTCTAAGAGAAAGACAAGATTCATTAGAGTTAAATCTCAATGCTAATGCAGTCACAGATCAAAAAAAATTTTTGTGCCTATCCAAACAAGTCATTTTTGTTTATGCATGCTTGTTGATGTAATTTATGAATGTTGTACTGTAAGTCAGTTAAGTTATAGTAGGTAATGGATATATGTATGACTCAGAAAGCTGATCTATACCTTTTATAATATAGTGAGACAGCAAGGAAGGTAATGTAGGCTAATATTTTTTAAATATCTACATTTTATTTCCCAACCACTGCTACCATTCTGTATCTTAGATAAGAACTGAATACATTTCACATCTGTATTATCAATATTAGCAAAAGTGTTCAGAACTATCATACTAAAAGTTGTTTTAATATAATTTTCTTAGAATACAAGAAAAATACTGGAAATATCTAATGACCTTATGTGCAGAATACTTGGTATCTAGCTTGTGAAATATTTTTGAAATAGAATTACATTCTTCTTGTTTCCTGACGTTAAAACTGAGGGTTACTTCACAATCAGTGACTATGGCATCAGGAAAATGTTCTGAGAGAACAACTAGACAACAGTTTTGTGCCATGTTGTTTTATGTCGTCACACATCTACACAAATAAATCTATGACTGATCAGTCACTTGCCATTCTCAACATAGCTATAGTCATTCTCAATATATCTAATAAACAGATAAATACAATCTATTTATTGTGTGAAATTTTATACTAATTTAAGCTATATTTAAACCAATTACTGTTCTATACTACTGACTAAGTTACATGTCTTTAAACCTGTAAGTAAATTTTAAATGTATAGAAATATACAGACAAAATGAACAGTAAGACAAAATGGGAAAAAACTCACCTGAAAAGGTCAAAGATTGTCAAATATGTGTAAGCAGTTAAAGCTGTAAAGAAAAGTAAATATCAAAATTTAATACTTTATTTTTCAATGCAAAAAACACTTGTATTCTAAGTCCTTTTTGTGCAGCTCTTTCCAGTCTTCTACCTACATAAACTGCCTCTGCTGACAGAACAAGTCTCTGTTATTCTAAAGATGCCAATATATTTAATGTCATAAGCAGGCTCATTACGGCAATCCTAATTCAACTAAAGCACGTAATAAAGCCCACATACAACAGTTACCATTTGTGACTAAGTTGTGACAAGGAATTTAAGTACTGGAAAGTCAGGAGATCTTCCAGAAACACATCACTTACCAAAGTAAGAGATCTCTTACGTTAATGCAGTGAAAAGTAGGTTGAACTGAATATTTTACTTGTTTTGCATCCCTAACCTATCTTGAAACGGCAAGAAAACCTGCACCAAAAATTAAAAACTAAACCAGCATTCTATTCCCAGTGCAGGTGATGGGAAGCACATCAAAGCCCCCATCCAAAAGCAGAAGGCACACAAAACTGCATTGGGTCTGGCTGACCTGGAGCTCATTTCCCACAGCAGCCCTCACAGCGCTGTGCTTTGCAGCAGCGGCTACAGAGGTGTTGGAAACACTCCAGTGTTTTGGCTACTGCTGAGCATTCCTTGGAAGCAAAGAAGTCTTAAGCCTTTTCCACACTACAAACACCCTCATTCAACTGCAAGTGAGGGTCTCTGCATGTCACTGGTGCTACTTATACACAGAACAGGTTGGAGGACTAGTAACTCAAAAGCCCACTTGTTTTCAGTCTTGAAGATGAAGAAGCTACCGCAGGAAGCAAATGACCAGCAGGACTGAAAAACTGTGCAAACTATGAAGGACTTCCACCCATCCAAACGTGTCTGTGAAAAATGCTTCTAAGCTGACTGTGGAAAATCAAAAGAAAGCACTTTCTGAACCTGGCTGTGCAAAACCCTAACTCCATTAAGTACTGGATTTGGCTTTTTCAGTCAGCTGGAACTCCACAAGCTAAGAAACACACAGTAGTTTGTTGCAGTTTCAGTACATGACAGCCACCTACCTATGCTGTTTGTAGAGCTGCACCACATGAGCAGGAAGCCAATACATATTAAATTTATAGCACCAAACAGTAAAATCTTCCAGGACTGTTGATGAAAATAAATATGTATTTACACTTTTCAAATTTACAAGACAGAAATATATCTATCTGGTCTTAAAAAACAATATTGCAGTAGTTGCTCATGGAAACAGAACTGGCTTCTCCTCCCTCCCAAAAATTCACCACTCATTTCAGAACAGCAAGCCCATACTCTATTTTAAACTCTACAGATTATTTTAAAACACATTCATGAATGCCACCATACTTAAAATACCTTTTTGGTCTAAAAAAACCCCACCCATTTATAATATTTGCATTTCATTACAGCACACAACATCTGACTTTTGAATACCAACTCATGCAACTTTATATTACTGGGTTCCTTTATTTGTGCTGAAATTTTGGTCCCAAAAACATCTGACCACATTCAGTTTACAGTTCCACTGAACCCATCAGAAATATGTATAATTCTGGAGAACACTAATTCACAGGAACAACGCACAGAAGCAATACAACTTCAAAGATTTTTTTTTTAAGCACAGCTAGAAAAATCCAAAGAAAAAATTTCATCATACACTTAATAATGTATTTTAAATTATTTCAGCTAATGTATTTTTATTATAATTATGATTTTTAAAGCAATACTTACCCTTCTGTCTGCTGCAACCAACCTAAACTCATGTGTTAACTTTCCAACTAATGATCTCTGTGATTTGCGGAACAGGTGTATTGTCCCCTTAAAAAAAACAAACAACAGTTTAATTAAAAACTTTTCTTACAACATAATTTAAATTAGCAAAAAGGAAATCTTCATTTATGAACTATTTTCACAATTATATCAAAGACTCGGGTGAACTTTTTGTTAATCAGAAATATCACAAACTTTAAATGCAATATTTTGGTAACCATTTCACATGGTTTATTATATTAGAACGTGACAAATTAGAATCAAGCTTCATTTAGACATAATCCGGAACTCAGTTTTACTGGAAAAGACTCTACAGTATCACTTAAATAGTGGGTTTTAACTTTTATTTACATGAAACTACTACAAGACAGTTTTAAAACACGAGTATTTTTCTTCATCAAAGCACAATTCCCACCCAAAAGCAATGGATTTATTAAACAGGAAAATATTTTTTATAGATCTATAAAGGAGAACCCACTACAGAAGTAAATACAATGCTAGTGATGCAGTGGACACAAGGTCAGTAACAAAATGAAACATACCAACAATCCTGGCTGTGCCTTAACCTAAAGGGCTGCTACATGGCTCTCCTGCAACTGCGACAGGGAGCAGACTACCAGAGAAATTAATCTGCCATGACACTTGTCTCCCGTTCCTCAGAGGATCCAAACTTCTGGATGTCCTCCGTTCTGCTCTCCCCACAAAGAAGTAAGCTTTGCACATGAAAAACCCTTCTGATTTGCAATAGAAATTTGAGGACTTGTAATGACAGACCATAGTCTGTCATCTGCAGCAGTTTGGGGCCAGATTAAATAAGGCTTGATTTTAAGCTATCACACTTTAGCTGCCAGCAGAAGGCAAAAGGACATATTAATGGGCTCTTCACCAAAATAAGTTCAATTAACTTTCAGACACCTTGTCAACACAGCTGCATTTCATATTATCTGAGAAATATAAGTGTGCCATGAATTAAACTTTAAGCACTACTACATATCCCAAGCTTAGCTCATCTGGGACAAAACACAGGCACTTACTCTTTTCTTTATTAGCAAATCATTACATGATAATTTTAATTCTTAACAGGCACATGCAGGATGCCAGAACACCTCAGAAAGCTTTTCTAACAGGCAGTGGACAGCCTGCTTATGAAAGCTGCTGTGTTACAGAATCAGAGAATATCCTGAGTGGGAAGGGACCCACAAATATCACAGAAGTCCAACTCCTGGCCCTGCACAGGACACCCCAAGAGTCACACCATGTAATCGAGAGCATTGTCCAAACACTTCTTGAGCTCTGTCAGGCTGGTGTTGTGACCACTTCCCTGGGGAGCTGTTCCAGTGCCCAGCCACTCTCTGGGTGAAGAACCTTTTCCTGATATCCAACCTAAATCTCCTTCATAAACAACTCCAGGTCATTCTCTCAGGTCCTGTCACTGGTGACCACAGAGCAGAGATCAGTGCCTGCCCCTCCCGTTCCCCCAGTGAGGAAAGTGTAACTGCAGTGAGGTCTGCCCTCAGTCTCCTGAGGCTGAACAGACCAAGCGGCCTCAGCCACTCCTCACATGGCTTCCCCTCCAGACCCTTCACATCCCCGCAGCCCTCCTTGTCGCCTTCACACCCACTGCATTCCCGCACTGCTGGCATGTGCACTGCCCAGCCACACGGCGCCACACCTCCCTGTTTACGAAGGATGCCGTGCCTCAGAGCTGTGCACTCCGTGCCACAGGGGACCTGTGCAAACTCAGGAGGCCCCAGCCCACTCGGGACAGGCTCCAGCTCAGCACGGGCTGTACCTCGACGTGAAGGCACCCCTCGATCCCACAGTTCTGCGCAGAGCTCGGCGCTGGGCAGGCCGGCTGCCCCACACTTCAGCCAGCCCCTGAGGTGCCAGAAGAGCTCCGCAAGACGTGTTCCTGCAGCCAGCGGCGCGGTCTGCTCCAACAGGTGACAGCACCTCTCATGGATACCGCTGTCACTCCAGCGGGGCTCAGCACGACAAGGGAACATTTCGCCGCCCAGACAGGCGGCGGCCGTGCCCAAAAGATCGGGTTTTCGTCTTTGAGAAGCGAGCCACAGAGTGACAGCCCCGACACCGGGGAGCAAGCGCACTACAACCTGTTTGTCCTGCGGCGAGTCCCAGCTCCCTGACCGACGTGCCCTGAAGGAGAACTCCGAGGCTCACACCGCAGCCCGGCGTTCGAGAGGCAGCTCCGGCACAGGAGCCCCCACGGCCCCGGCACCCGGCCGGGCCCTGCCCGCGGTGCCGGCGCCCGAGGGGCGGGCGGAGAGCCCCGGGGAGCAAACACCGCACGGGCAGCGACACCCGCGCTGCCCCCGGGCCCGCTCCGGGCCGCGCCTGCCCGGCCGCCCCGCGGCGCCGCCGCCCCGGCGAGGAAGAGGGCGCTTCCAGCAGCCTCCGCACGCCGTGTTCCACGCACGACTTTGCTTCCCCTTCCCTCCCTGCCCCCAGCAGGGGCCACTCACCATATTACTCCCCGCAGCGGAAGAGACGGCGCCATGCGAGGCCGGAAGGGGCGGGAGAGGTTCCCGTCGCCGCGGCAACCAGCGGGCCCGGCGGGACACGTGGCGGAAGCGGCGCCCGCCGGGAGCCGGCTGCGTCTGCGGCTCCGTCCCGATCCCGATCCCGATCCCGATCCCGATCCCGATCCCGATCCCGATCCCGATCCCGATCCCGCGGGATGTGCGGCCCGAGCCGCCCTTCCCTCGCTCCTCCCCGCTGAGGTGGAGGCCCGCCTTGGGATATAAAGGTCCTGTCTGCCGCCTCCCCGCACCTCTGCCGTTCATCTGTGCGCTGCCTGCGACAGCCAAGGAAAGGGCTCCCACGGGTGCTACCATCGCAGACCTATGATCATCGCAGTCCAGCCTGTGACCAAACACCACCATGTCAAGTACACCTAGCTCTGGGTGCCACGTCCAGTCTTTCCTTTAAACACCTCCAGGGATGGTGACTCCACCACTTCCCGGGCAGCCTTTCCAAGATCTAACCAACCTTTCTGTGAAGAAATTCTTCCTAGTATTCAACCTAAACCTCCCATGGCACAGCTTAAGGGTGTCGTAGTCCTACACCTATCATAGTCTGTCACCACAATCCACTGCAGCAATTCCACAAGGATGAGTTTGCTTCCCAGTACGAGCATTCCTCCATCCTCACCGCCAGCCGCGGTACTCGGCGTTAAGGGCCCTCAGGACACAGCCTGCAAAAAGGCATTTCTTTTCCCCAGCAAAACCCCCAAAGGACAGCAGCTCTCCAAACTAGAGGAATTATGTTGAAAATTCAGTCACTTTGTTGTGTGCTGAGATCCTTGGACGTGCTCTCGTTTCCCTGAATATGATGAACATGGGAAGCATGGCAGTGCAGAGCAGGGATCCGCACGCAGCCCAGCCCATCCCAGAGCCAGCTGCTATCCAAAGCGGACTGTGAGAGAGGATCCTGCCACTGACTACCGCTATCGAGGCTCTGGAACACCGGGACACAGGGTGACAGCGATCCCCCGGGCTGGGTGGCCAGCAGGTGGCTTCACTGTGCCCAGAAGTTCCCGTCAGAAGGAATGTGTACCGCAGGAACGCTTGGCATGGGAAGTACAACGGAATCCAGAACAGAAGTCATCGTGGAAGTTCGGAGAGCTCTTAAGAAAAATTGTGTTGCAAAGCACCTGCATGGGATTGAATGTACTTAAAGATTTATTCACAAAACAGCTTATTTATTATTTATTATTATTTGCAAAGTAAGTGAGAGAGGAATAAAATTTGAAGTGAGATATTTTATTAAGACAGATTATTGTGCCTAAGAAGAAATTTGAAACAACCTGCTGTAACACTGCCTTAATCTTTGTTCTTTTAAAGAGTCTATTCAGTTCTCCAATACTCACAGTTAAAAATGTTATTTGCATCTCACCTGTTCTGTAGAACATACCAAAATACTTACCTGACTGTGGGTGAGAGATAGGCCTGTATATCAAATTAAACCAGGAACAAGCCAGTCTTTAATCTGCTTCACAGTTAAGTGTGCTTCACAATTGTGTGTATTGTCTCCTGTTCCTGTGCATTTGCAGAACATGTGATTTTATTACTGATAAAAAAAAGATAATTTTTATTTTCTAGATTTTGAGTGTATCTGGTCCTTAGAGGTATCATTAATTAAGAACAACTATCAGACTTAACAGGTAATTGTACTCAAGATATATTTAATGTCTCAGACCTCATTCTCAGCTCTTGGCTGTAATCAGTAAGCTTTTTTTCCAGTGTATGGAAGAAGTTTTAGAAACTATTTGCAGAAAATAGATTTGTGCTTTATAGAATCTGGATGACAGGCAAGAAATTCAAACTGCAGCTGCTGCCTCCATTCAAATTTAATGAGGAAATCAGAACTCTGATGAACCATTGTATAATTTGCTCCACAAAGTTGTTTGGTTCCTTCATTATTGACATAGTATTGAGCTTTTTGATTTATTTGATGTCACAGGGTATTTCTTCCCAGAAGAGGCCAATAGTTAGTTATTAGAAACTGCACTCGAGGAAGTGTCTTCACAGAGGAAAAATTCTACAATAATACAGCTGATAGTAGCATTCTGCATATAACAAAACTAAGAGTCTTCAAGGATGTCTTACTGAGGCAAGTTTGAGGCCTTTTAGAAATTACTAAAATGAGATTTGAAAAGAACAGAAGTTACAAACTTAGAAAGAACATATTGTTCTTACTGTATACACTTCCCAAAAAAGTGGAATTTTCAAAACTATGTGGTAAAACCACCACACTTTGCTCATAGGTTGTTTGTAGGCTGATATTCTGGAAAACGTGGATTTTTTTAATATAGTGGCAACACAGCACCTGAATAGTCCCACCATTGAGAGATGGGTTTTAGTTAAATTATATTTTTCTACCTTCACCAGTACATGTATTTTCTATTTTATCATGATACATAGAATAAAAAATAACTTAGAAAAGTTGCATAACTGCCTTCTCCAGAGCCATGTGAATCCTTGTAGGAAACAGGCTGGATTTCACAAGTTCACAACATATTTGGAAATCTGCAGAAAGATGGCATGATGGGGGAAAAAAACTTCAACAACAAAAACCCCTGAAAGAAAACAAACCCTACCCACCCAAACAAACTAACAAAACAAAACAAAACAAAAACAAACAAAAAACCAAAAAATACCCAACAAGCTTTAACTTTTTTTCCTCACTTTTCTCTAGCAAACTTAGAGCACCAAAATACAGAAAGAAACATCTGAGATAGACCAGCATCTAATGCCGGGCATGCAGCCTTGTCTCCCCTCCTTGGCTGGAATGGGAACAATTGAATGAGTCCAAGATAAACTTCAGTCCAGGGTATGCTGCCAAAACCAAAAATCTCTGAAGATTTCAAAATAGCAAATGATGGAATATGTTTTTTTCATGCTCTTCTTTCTTCACTGATTTTAATTTATCTGATTATCTCCTCTACAAGAATAAAATATTTGCATGTCTGTAACCTATACACAAAATTACCAGTAGAAATCATTTTAGTGGTTCAAAATCTACCTCCAAGCAGTAGTAATTCAGCCAAAGAGAGATACCTTGGATAGACACCAGTAATGTCTTTCTGTCCTAAGGAATTATTCCTTGACAGAAGCAGGAATCGTTCACATGCTTCTGTCCAAAACACTGGGGTTTTTTCCTCCTTGCTGTATTGATTTTTATTTGGTTGGTTTGTTTTAGCAGTGATTGACATGATGATGTGTGGAAGGCAGTGGTCATGGCTATGTTTTGGGAGACCCATGATGCTGCCAGATATGTAATATTAAAATGAGTCTTTAAAAAATAAAGTTTGATTAATTTTATCTTCAGTAGGTAACTCTAATACCAGAACACCCCCATAGCTGTAAGCAGTCCAGATGCAGCCTCAAGACAGAGAATCACAAATGGTAAGGCAATGGGGATAAGTAAAGAAATTATATTGTTAACTCAGAATTAACAGCAGCATCCTCCCCAAGCAAAAGAAAAGCCATTTTGAGGCCAAGCAAATGTTTCTCCAAAATTTTCAGGACTTCTCCACAAACCACCAGAATTAGTTATATGAAAACTCCTGGTTTTCACCATGATCTACCAAGACTAGGATAAGCACACACTTTCAGTTTAAGCACATTTATTTAGGAAGTAGCACTTCTGTTTACATTAGTTTTAAGAACTTGAGTTATGTTCTTTAGAAACTGATTTATTTACATATTTATTGTTCCATCATCTGGTATACAACACCTGATGTTTTTAAATGTTTTTTTTTTAAACCAGCAGCAACTTAATAGGCTTCAAGTTTAATGAAAAGGCTTTTAGTTTTGGACATTTTATCTGACAAACAGACAAGAAAAACAGTAATAACAGGACAAACAAAATATTTTATTGTAAGCTAAAGCTATGTGACTGCTCGTCATGCTTTTTTACATTGCTATTAGTAAAATGGTGTTTAACATTTCAGAAAACATTCTTAAAAGAACAATGAAACAAAAGTGCTTCTAAACAACAAAATACAAAAATGAATCCCATCCCAGACTGGAGTTGTCCAATATATTTTACAGGGGTGGGGCATGGTGTTTTGTCTCCACCTTTGGTTTTCATCACTTCAACACAAATTTCTGAAAAATACCGACTAGCCCTTCACACGGCTAAAAATGGGAATCACGTGGCAAAAACCAGCTTCTGTGTTTGCAGTCCCTTTGACAGGTGTGTGACTATTAAACAAAATGCTTTCTTCCCCACTTCTAATGGGAGAGAACCCTGCACAACTGAGAGCCACACCCTGGCATCTTCGAGCATTATACCTGTATTAACCAACTACAAAGAGCACCGACCTTTAATCCTCAAAGCCACTTCTCTGAAGAAAGGATTTTTTAAGAAGTGTGTCTTATGAAGGCAAGGAAAGTCTTACAGCAAAATAAGGGTCATCACCATAGTTTCCAGAAGTAATGTCAAGCATTTTCAAATTAAAACATCAGACTCTGAAGAATCTGCAGTGTTGAGCCAGTATGTTGAATGCACTGGAGGAGTGTGTACCTTGCCAATTATTGCTGAACTCAGGAGGTAGTTATTGACAAGGTAGGAAGTTTCCACTCTAAGACAGTTATTGACAAGGTAGGAAGTTTCCACTCTAAGACAGTTAATGATTTACACAAGAAGCAGGAAAAACAGAATACACATTTCCCCATATTTTACAAGATGATTTTGTATTTGCAGGAAGTAACAGCTTAACTTCCTCATCATGTGGAATTATAATTACCATAATTAAAAGATACTGAAAATTATAATTAAGTAAGAAATTCTAAAAGAAAATAGCTGATCAATTGGTTATCTCTTAGGATGTCTGCAGATCATCCTAAGCACGAAAATTCACATAGGTCAGTAAAACAACATTCTTCAACACTAAACAGCAGCTCAAGAGAAACTAATAATAATAAAACTGCCTCTAATTAGCACTGCCTCTAATGACTGAGATAACTAGTTGCATTGACTACCTGCTTGCTACTCTTCATTCCATTTTTGATATCTGGTAGAAACCCCAACAACTTAAAGCATCACAAAAGCTTGAGGGCACCACAGAAAAAGAATGAAAACCTGGTCAGGTACAGTAAGCACTGGCCCCCTCCCAGAGCTGCCACATGCAGAAGCATCACTGAAGCTGAAGAAGCACGTCCTAGGCACAGCCATGCATCATCCATGTCTTGGGTAGGAAAGCACTATGGAAATCTAGGGCACCAAGTCTCACCACAGGTGATGAAGGAAACCCTAAGGAGAAAACTGCTTTCCAGTTCAGAACAGATGTCTCAGTTCCATTTGCCAGCATATCTGACTTCAGTATTCCCAGTACAAAGTACTTAAATTTCACAAGAGGGACATGACAGCAGTGCAAAGCAGTGCTAAACCCCACTTGTCTAGAATAGAAAAAATACTATTTATCCTACACCAGAAGGTAAGGTTAATTGAGTTATATGTATAAAAACTGTCATTTTAAAAACACTTGAGAGAAAGGAACAGAAAAACCAGCAATAGTCTCTAATTACCTGCAGTGACAACACACCTTCTCAGTTCATAGATCCCATTCTTACTCATTTTAAAATGTCGTTATCACATTTGTTACCTACATAAAGTTGCAGGGCCATATTCAACAGAAATGAACCCAGCAACTGGCTTTGAGTCAGCAAGACATCTCAGGGTCACAATGCCTATTTCTGATACTCTAAAAATGTAGATGTAAAGTCTAAGAAACTAACAGGACAGATTTATTTGTGCATAAATATCCTAGTTTAAGGCTTATCTTTAGTATTCTGTGTTGATTTTGTCTTTGCATATGCAGAGAACCTCTACAGGTTCTTTCTGTAGTCCACAGAAAAGTCAACATTAGCAAAGGGAGCATCATAACAGAAGAAATTCTCATTTTAAGGAGAAAGAGCAATCTACATACTACTCTTCCAGTATGTTGAAAGACAAAAAATGTAGCTCCTGCTTAATAAAAGCAAAAGATGTATGAAGAAGGTTGTTAGAAAAACACAAGGGGGTTGGGTTGGTTTTATTTTCTCCCTCCAGTAACTGCTACACTTGAAAGTCAGTAAAACACACTGGCAGAGAGCCAGACAAGCTGCTTACTAATCATGTCAAAAAAGTGGGTCAAGTTGCTCATTCACTAGCAGTGGGCAGATTCACAGAAAAGGGGGGAAAAAAAAAAAAGAAAAAAAAGAAAGGAAAAAATCAGTCCAGAGAGCTAATGGACTCGTAGTTTTCACAAAAGTTAAAAGCACCCAAGCTGCTGTCCTGTTTATCCTGATTTGAGACATTGTATTAGAACATAACCTGATTTTATGAAAAATACAGCTGGTAAAGTTCTGTCCAAGTACTACAGCCTTGGGAAATACAGTAATTTGTGGTTATTTGGGGTGGTGTTTTTTTTTTTTTGGGGGGGGGGGGGGGGGGGGGGTGGAAGGTTTGGCTTTTTCTTTCTGTTGTTGTGGTTGTTTTTCCCCAGATCTGCTCTTGTACACAGTTAATCCAACATATAGATGGAATTACTGAGCTGGGACTTAGTACATTTAAAATGAGGAGTAAGATGCAAGATAATGCCTTAAGCAGAACAGAATTACTCTTAAAAGACACTATTCAGAAAATAGCATAAGACAAAGACAATTTAAAGGAGATTTATGAACCAAACAGCACCTGGCCATGGGCCAAGAATGCAGCACCTGGCCATGGGCCAAGAATGCAGCAGCTGTGGGGCAAACTGATGTTGCAGAATTTTTTTTTTTTTTCTGTGTTCCAGCATTAATTTATAGGGCTGTAGTTCATCCACTAAGCAGAAAACAATCATACATAATAGAAGACCAAAAAGCAGCTGTACCGGTGACACAGATTCTCTTGACCTGAACTGGTTGTACAAACTAGTGAAAGGGCTGGTCCATTTCTTTTTGTGTAGCAGCTGGTGATTCTGACTCCTTGTGCTGCATACTGGTGCTACTTCAGGGGATGGGGACCGACTTCTAGCTCAACATTTCAGGTACCTATCCCATGCCAATGAGTATGCATTTGAAATAAATAACCAGTATGTCTCTCCAAATTAAGTGGACAAAACTAAGAACACTCAAAACCAGAAGCGTTATCTTCAAAGTTCTCATTTGCAAAGGATCTCAAGGAATGTCTACCACAGCTTTATTAATAAAACCAAGGCCCTTTCTTAGCTGTAGCTATTTGACAGATGCTAATACTACAGTAATATTCATGCTTAACAATATGAAGAATATTACAAATATGGATCAAGTCAGCCAGGAATCTCCAACAGAGATGGTCTACTGAAGGCAGAGCTAAGGCAAAGCAAGACATGAGACTTAAGAATCTGAAATCTTTTAGCATTTCTCCAGAAAAGTGAATCAGAGGAACCAAAGTCACGTTTCATTTACATAAGACATACAAATTTGAGAGAGTCCTATCCTTAGAAGGCTAGAAGTGGTTTGGTTAGACTTATTTCAAAAGGCATAGTAGTGGAACACAATCTTCTCTTATTTGATTGCTTTTAATCTTAAGATCAGTTAAAAGCATCTCTGGTTGAAAAAAAAAAAAAAAATCCCAAACATATTGCATATGTGCATCTCAAAGGTATGACAGAGTTTCTGCTACTTAGTACTCAACACCACACAGTGAGCATAGTCCTCTCAGATTATTACTATACCTACAACTGCATCTCTCAGCTAGGGTTGTTTTTTTTTTTCATATATACATATAATATATTATTTATAGTCAACTTTCAGGTAACTAGTTCAAAAAATAAGTTACATGAAAAATTAAAACCAAATTTTCTGTTAAGAACAAAAGCAAACAACACAACATATTTTCATTAAAACAACAGTAAACAATATGCATTTTTGCAGTATCACTAAGTTGGGAGAGGTATTAAAAAAAAACAACAAACCAACCAAAAAAAAAAACCCAAAGACCCCAACAACCCACAAACCTGCTTTAACAAGGAACTAGTGTTCTGCCTTGCAAACATCTGTGTTTAATCTGTGTAGAATTTGTAAACAAGATGTTGGGCCTTTAGAAGTAAAGGCAAAAATGCTTTCGTTTATTATGGTATTTAAAGGCTATCATTTAAGAGTTTGTTTTTTTTAATAGCTTGTCATTTATATAATAAAAACAAGTATTTGTACAAAGATGCAGTTTCTTTTTAAAAAGCAGATCAGTTGAGTGTTTCATACTTTAATATATAAACTGAAACATATGAAAGCTATAAAAACATTAATGTGTGCCATGTATTAAACATGTAGCCTCATATTTAAATGCTTACATGTGGAGATTAAAAAAATTATCACAATGGAAATTTTACTTTCAATTATCATAAACAGACCAAAATACAGAGTAGAAACACGTCATTTCTGAAACTCAACAATTAGCATCACCTAGTCTCTCAAACATCAGCTGGGCTCAAGTTGTACACTGTAAGCATAAGCTAACATTCTACCAATGAAAGCGTTACAAAATGCATTAAGAGAAAAATACTGCCACTAAATGAGTATCTCAGTCTATTCTTTTATTTAGCAATTTTTCTTTTAAAAGGCAGTTTGAATTGATTTTATAAGGTTGGGGTTTTTTGCTATTCTGCTATCAAAGGTCTTCTTTAAACCTGTCCTGTGAACAACTCAGTCACATTACAACAAAACAAAAAGACAAATAATAACAGACCAGCTACTTTTAACAATTTAATAATCGTAAGTCCCCAATGCTGTTCTTCCACTCTGCACAGGGAAATTGTTTTATTTGGCACATTAAGGATAAAAAAGTCAAAAAAATGAACTGCAGTTTACAAACCTCAAATTGAACATCATTGTTCCAAGTCCATTGTTCATCAATGTCATGGCAAAATTAAAAACAAAAAAAAAAACCCACACACACAACATAGGGAAAGGTTCTCCAATGATCAATATCATCAGAGCCTTGTAGCAGAAACAATATACATATATTAATGTTCAAACCAGAATCAGATTGCTAGGAATCTTACTTCTCTCAAGTCCTGTTGTGCTCTTACTTACAGTGTATAAATCCTCACTAAATGGCAAGGAGGCTTTGATGAACACATTTCACATTGTATAATTTTCTCTTAATCTCAAGTTTTAATGCAGATACTTAAATATCTGTAAAGTCCTGTAAACTCTGGCTGCTTCCCAGTTGTCTGCACCAACTGCTCCCCAGGCAGGAGTGTTTCACTTCAAGTAGTGTTTCACACTGTGGTATCTCCAAAGTCCTTGTTCCAGCGAATGTACGCCTCCAGGGTCTGAGGGCTCAAACTGCGCTTGATCTTCTTCAGAGACTCTGTGAAATCTGACAGCTTGATGTTTCTCATCTAAACAGAAAATGAAAGACATCAGGGTCACAAGTGGTTTACGTATTTCTGTTTATAGAGGAAGTACTTGAGTATTCACTTTAAACAAAACACATTCTATGTGTTCTGCATCTTGATGTAAGAACAAAATTTTTTACAGAGAGTAGACATTCACTGCAACAACCCCCCCAAGAATGTGGTGGAGGTTTTGAAGATACGACTGGGCAGGGTGCTAAATAATGTCATCTAAGTTCCCTTTTCCACGGAAGGATGGACCAGGTGATCTTTCAAGGTCCCTTCCAAACTGGGGTGTTCTATTATTCTATGACCTGATGCAAGAGTCCTGTAATTTAAGACTACCAGTATGTACCGTTTTTAATAAACTAACACTTGCCAATAGTAACATCTGTCTTGTTACTTAATAGCTCATTAGACTGTGTCATTTCTTCCTGTTTCAGTAGGTGGTGTGAGCTGGTGCATATGAGGACATCACAATAAATTATCACAGATGCTATTATCCTCCTGCAACAAATCCTTCCAGCTTATAGCTTTGGCCATGACTTCAGGCTAAACACAAAAAGCAATGGAGAAATTAAGTTTTACTTCATTTCCCCCTGTGTAACCATGGTTTGCACACACACATGAACAGAAACTTCTGTACACAGGACCAATCACTTCCTTTTTTTCATATTTACAGCTGCAGTTTGTGGTCAGGAGCTTCATCTTTTTCTTTATGACAGTTCATGTCAACTAATGCAAGTATTATACATAAACATGCACAAATCTGTTTTAGGTTCTCCCTAAGTTAACCTGCTTTAGGTAAAGATGCAGTGGAGGGGGTAGAAGCAATTTCACATAATACTTCTGGGAATGCTCTTGGGAAGTAACACTGTGAGTAAATAATAGCCAGGCCTCTGACATCAGCTAGGTAACAAACACTGCAGTTCAGTGTGAAGGAAAGGACAAGACAGTCAGCTGAAATTAAGAACAACAGACTTACTAATAGAAAAATAAGTGCTCTGAAGCCTGAAAGCCAACAAACTACCCATGAACCTCTGACATCTGAGGACAGATCTTCTCAATCTCTGTTTCTACAGATGTTTCTTTAATGAAGAAGTGATTAAAAAGGACAGTACTCCCCAAAATATCCTATTTTGTATGATGCTACACATAAAATGGACCTTAAAGGTTTCTAGTGAGAAAATTCTCTTCAAAGGGGAATATTCAGCTGCTAAAAAACAGCTTACCTCACTGGCAGACATGTTCTTCACCTGTTCTGGTTTTAATTCTGTAAAAACAGAAATAGATGGGTGAGTTTCATAAGAAAACTTTCCTCACTTCTGACAAATAAAGCATGTTAAAAGCACTTACATTCTGGAAAAAAACCCTGCAGTTAAAAATTATACCTTTCTGCCCCAACACAGTCTCCTGTAAAGAAAGGTACATGGTGTTTTTACCTCCTTCTTCGCCATTTATCAGCTCCTCAACCAGGCTGCTCCCACACTCAGTTACTGCAGGTGCAGCACAAAGCGATAGCAGAATTATTCCTTCTTCCTCAAGAATGGAAAACAGCACACAAGCCAACAGAGCTACCTCCCCATATTAATTGTGTTATCCACAGCCTCCCTACTAAATTTCAGGAAACAGAAGGTACAGAACACTGAAATAAAATCAGGCAGGGCACATCACAGTCCTTCTTGCCCTATGCTGCACTCATGGGATCTGAACATTAGTGCATCATTCACCAATTTTTTTTTTGTAACTTGCAATAATCTCATGGTATCAACATGTAACAGCAAACATTTCACTAGGAGAGTACAAGAAAAAGAATCTAGACAGGATTGGCAAGGATAACATCACAAAACATTTTCAAAAATGTATTGTTTTATATGGAAAACAGGAGCAAGTGAAAGAACTGTGTTGCACTAGGTTACAGGGTCCCTTCTTGAAATGGACTTGCGTGTGAAGTGAGTTGTCAACAAAGTAAAGCCTGCATACCTAAATGCATACATTATTAATTCCACCACTCTAAATAAATATATTCAAATTCTTAGGAGACACGATGTCTCTTATGAGAGCCATTTAATGCAGTTCTGTTTCCCAGTTATTATGCAGGATTGTGAAAGATGTGCTTTACAAATTCAGCAGCTGAAAGAAAATGTGTAAAAAACATTACATTCCAACAGCTGCTTTCAAAAGAGATAGTGCACTGGCAAAAATGCATACTACAGGATTTAAAAAACTAATAAACACACCCATAAAACATTAACAGACCTCTCCTCCCCATAAATAATTTAAGAGAGTTGCAACAATTTTTATTTACACATAATAGGCTGATATTACAGAACACTTCTGCTCTGCCTGCCTTTAGTACCTTTCTGTAAAGTAGGACAATATCTCTACAAACAGAAAACTAACACCAAATCTTCACAATCTTTTCTACACAAAAATCCTGCTACTAATCTCCACTAAACAAGATCAGTTCCCTCATATGTGGCTACTGGACACATAACTAGCTAGTTAAAGAGAACAAAGAGAGGTGTTGGAAAAAAGTATTTACATTAAAACTGTGGGTTTTTCCTAGTTGGACATGTCAGAGAAAGAACAAATATAAGTAAAACTCTAGATCATTCAGTTGTTCATCTGGATCACAATTCACCATTTAGAGTTAAAAATATAAAAAGCTGTGCCATTCCAACTGTATCTAGAAAAATCCCATAAAATAGCTTGTTTCAGTTTTCCTTTCCTTAGACTTCAAAGAGATTTGACTCTTTTATAAAGGCAAGTAATGCAATCAGCAATTGCTATTCAAGTAGTAATTTAGCTACAACAGAACTGACACCAGCCTCAGAAAGACACTAGTTAAAAACCCTACAAAACAGTGAGAAACACTTCACACTGCTTTTCTCCTATGACACAAAAACTTTGTTTCACATGGTGAGGAGATGCTGAAGAGTTTTGTGTAAGTAAATCTTATAAAGATGCTATTATGAGGAACATACTAAAATCCAATGGAAAAAGTTAAATTTCAGAGGTTTGAGAATTATAAAGACACAAGAAAATCTAACTCTAAGGTCAAAACCTCAATAAAAATCTCTGCAGCTTACCTCGAATGGGGCCAAGTGCTGCATCCTTCGCTAATGCAGTTAGGTCACTTCCAGAGTATCCATCTGTCATTCTTTGGCAAAGGAAAAAGTGGGGTCAAGGAGGAAGCAAAAAAATCAAAAACCTGCTTCAAATCAATTTAATTGCAGATAATCAAAGTGTTACTTAATCAAAAGAAGTATTACTTTGATGTTATTTTTCAAGTTTAATAAACCAGAAATGTGTTCAGTATAAGTGATCTGTATTTCACTGTAAGTGATCTTTCATAGATTAAATTTAAAGTACAGATATTCAAGTCCCAAATAACATTCTAGAAAAAAAAAAAAAGGCAGCACCTAGGATTTGTAAATGAAAACTGATCAACTGATCCCAATCACATTTACTATTTCTGTAGGAGATTTCTGTACCAGTAGTTTATCAACATTTGTCAGTTATCATAAAACCAAAACCTCAGTTGTCCTGTACTCTCTGCAGGAGGTGTTCCAGAATTAGACTTAATATCCAAGTTAACCAGTGAAATATTCTGGAGAATAAAGGCCTCCACTGAACCAGGAAGCCACCAATACAAAATGCCAATATAAGTGAAAATGAGTAGTACAGGTTACCTAAAGGAAAATTTAGAAACAAAAACACCACCCTTGTAAGAACAGTGGCTAGCTGCAGCAACAAGAGCTTAGTCTTCTGGAGATCATAAAGTCTGTAGCAGTTTTATAGAGAAAGTTGCAGAGGAGCAAAGGAGCACAAAATCGTAATGGAAGTTAAATACTTCTCTCTTTCAAAACAAAAAGATGGAAAAAGAAGCAGGCAGGATGCTCAACTCTTACATTTTCTCTAAACCCTTTAAAAAAGGTTGCTCAAGTTGCATTTGTAATTTGGTTCTTATATTTGCAGTTAGAATACAGGACACTGACTGTGTTTTTTCCTCCACATTTGGCTGTTACTGCAGCCTAAATGTGGCCTGAGCTAACAACCTTCAAGCACAGAGGGAATATATTCAGTTGGATTACACATCAACTTCTGCAACATTACTAACAGGCTGACAAATGCTACATCCAAGACTGTACTAATCTCTGTTGTCCTATCACAAGGAGAAACAGACTGAAGTACATCCACCTGTCCATCTTTGCTATCTCACAGAGTGTCTTCACTCCTTCCTGCCCTACCTGCTTTTTAGTCTAATCTCCTTCACACAAATTATTAGGTTTAGGTGACTAACAGCAGTACTGTGTCAATCTCAATGATGAAAAACATAAAACAACTCTATTTCATAAGAGGAGGGAAAAATTAACCCACATTTTCCCAATCAAATTTGAAAGTGAAAAGAACCTAAAATTATCCAGTGCTTGCTCTGCTGTGTTGGTAATACATTCAACAAGCCTAGCAAGTCACCAGCAAAGAGAACTTGCCTTTTATGTGAAATTAATGCCAAGTGCAAAACTGGTGCTATCTTTTTGCATCAGGGAGGAGAGCTGGACTCCTTGAGGGACGGGTGGAAAGAAGCATCCTCCTCCCTCCTCCTCAAAGGAAAAAGCTGATGAGCATGTTTCAACAACAGAAACCTGACTGGGTGTATCCTATATATGCATATATAAAAAAACACTTTCATACAGCCTGACAGGGAACCATCTTCCCCAAATGCATGAATGCATGTTGTTGCTGTCAGATTATTTACATTAGTTACATTTTGAATGAATTAAACAGTCTGAATGAATGCAGTAGAGGAATATATTTATTTAGTACGGTTACAAAATACTTACCTAGCTAGTTGAGCCAACTCTTTTTGGGTTAATGGACTTCCTTGCTTGCTTAGAAGATTTTTAAGCAAAATCAATCTTGTCTGAAAAGAAGATAAAATTATCAGATGTAAAACTCGTTTTCACGGAACACTTAAAATTGTGTTGCAAGAACAGAACTAGCTTTTGTCAGTTTTGCTTTTGTGCTTCACCAGTTTAAACTTGCTCATAGTACTTGTGCAACTAGACTGTGCAATATCATCTCTTCAGGGGCAGAGATAAGGGCTGGGTGAAAAACAAGACGAAGAACCTAACAACTAGTATCAAGAAGAATTAGAATCTTCATCAAAATTCCTGATCTCCTGTTGAACTGACAAACATTAGGAAAATTACTTCTGTCTTTTGCAATAAAACTCTCCTTCAGCCAAACAAACATGCTCTTTTAAGTCCTACTTCAAACTTGCCCACGTCTGCCAGTCTGCAAGCAACACCTTACTAGTCTAGAAGTACTGAGCAGCTACCACCAGACTTGCTACTAGTATGAGTGAAAAAAAGCCCAAAAAATCTTAAAATAGTTCTCAGAATTAATGCACAGTGTATACGGTCACGGTGAGCCAGAAATTAGTTCATGGAACTGTAATCATCCCCAAGAGTAAGTTAAGAATTGCCTGTAAGTGTCTTAAAAATGTGAGTGGAAAACAGTACTTACCTCCTCGTTTGGTAAAGACACATATACCCGTTTGGTGAACCGTCTGAAAAAACCCAAACATGTATACATTGTTCACACTATTCTGTAACTATTTATCCCATACAAATCTAACATTTGGTTTGGTTAAGTCACAAAATTTCACTTTCATCATCAAATTCTAGGAAGCAGAACTGGAGATTTAGACAAAAACCAACAACAACCAAACAAAAAATTTGTAGAAGCCACTAGTGCCACCTCACTCTTTTCTGGTTATAAGACTCCTCCCAGAGGGGAAACACTCTATAAACGTAGAAATACCACTGACTACCAGCAATGAAATGAAGCCTCTCTTAGTTTTTACACAAAAAAGTCTTTGGAATAATTTCTTCAGGCAATGCTGACATATCTATTTTCCTCAATCAAGAATGAAAAGAGAATAAAGTATGAGTACTTTTAACACAAAAGCCCTAAGGCAAATCTACAGCAAGATCTGTAATTGCATGGGATGTCAGAAGACAATATTCACAGAGAAGAAATACTATATTTCTGGTCAATCTGGAATACTGATCAAATTTCCTCCTTTATTTTGCAATTAAGATCCAAATAACAAAAAAAGCAAAATATTAAGTTAATGAAATTTAAAAACCACTGATGTGACCTCAACAGGTACTAACTACTGTTTAAGACAATTCCAAGACCACCATGATTGTGCAGATGCATCTCAAAAGAAAAGAGCCCCTCTTTGAGAGGTTAAATAATTTACCCTTGCTGAACAGCTTTTACTTGTTACAAAACTCCACCAAGACACTAGGCAAAACCTGTTCTTCATAATGAATATCATCTTAGTGTATATTCAGAAAAAGATGGTTTGATACCTGAGAACAGCATCATCAAGCTCCTGGGGCCTGTTTGTTGCTCCCATCACAAGTATTCTGTCCTCTCCAGAAGACTGCACCTATATAATGTGGGAAGGCAAGCCAGCTCTCAGTTTACACAGTCTACATTAAGCAGAAATACAACAAAACCAGTTAGAGACTTGCCATGGATTCAGCACATTAAAGGGATCTTAATATATGTTTTGGGGTTTTCTTCCATTAAGGTAGGTTTAAAATATTCCTCAGATAATTGTAAAGTCAAACCAGGAAAAGGTTAAAAAAAACCAAAACAAAACAACAAAACAAAACCAAAAAAAGGCTTTCTGGAAAAATCTGAGCTTATAAAACTATAAAAGGCACTCATAAGTTTAGTCACCAGGAGATAATTATGTTGAAAAAACCAGAAACTTTCTGCTGTTCTGGGGTTTTTACACAAAATACTATTTTAAAGCCTATAGGGTGAGAATCAAAATTTTGAACTGAAGTAAAGCCAGAACCACAAAATCAGAACAGAGATCCATCTAACACAGGTCTCGCATGAATCCAGTAATCAAAACAGGCTATAAAATAACCATAAGAGCAGAAAGACACAGCAATTTCCTTCCCAATTCCCTCATTTTACACCCCAGAATATGGAGACTTAGACCTTCCAAACTTTAGAGAAAACTCTGGGTTATCAGACATTATTCACTTAGTGTTCAATTCTTCACAGATTCAGGTTCACTGCTACCGTACCATGTTCAAAAGGTTCACCAAAAATACTCCATGACATAGTTACTCTTTAAATATTAAGTCAGCACATTTTACATAATGCTAATTTTTCCCTTTTCATTTTAAGGGAAAATTCTGCATGTGTGTGTAAATAATTTCTGTGTATCACTATCACTGTCACATTGCATTAGTCGTCCTGATTCATCCATTTTGGAGTTTTTCCCAACCTTGCTGCCTCTCCATGTTGTTATCTGCTCTTCCTGTACTTCATTACTATTGCTTCACCACTGTAGCAATATTCCATTGTGCTAATGGAACACAAACTAAAATCATTCACTACAAGAACAGCGCTGTAAGAGAAAAATACTCTGATCTCATTTGTGTCTGCGTCCCACTATGAAATCCAGTTCCTCTTCCTGGGTATTGCATTCATGCCATTTAATGCTTCTTCCTAAATTCTGTCTTCTCTAGCTTATGATACCAAGAAAAAAGTTATATAAAGTTCAATAAAAGGTGTACTAACACAGAAATTAATCTTTCTGATGTGTCAGAACTGTGCATACATGAGATACATACAATAATATATATATATATACATATAATCTGAACCAGTCTGTTGGAAATCCTCATCCCTCAAGCCTCACCCCTTGACAGTGCATGCTTGTGACACACATTCCTTTGAAACAAAAAACTACTAAAAAACATTTAATCTTGTTTTGCTTTGTCAGAATAAAGAGAAGTGGTTCATGAAGCCATGCAATTGCAAACATGGATTCAGCTCTCCGTGACCCTCAAATGTCCCTCCTGCCCTGTAAGAACAGCTGTCCTCACAGCTCCTTTACCACTGCCATCTGTTATTCTTTCTTCTCTGTCCATAATCTTCCAAGACATTATTACAGCTCATCTCCAGAGCACTACCTTTCAGTCCATCAGTGCATCTTCCAGAATACCACAGTAAGCAGGCAGAAAATTAAAAACAACCAAAAAAAGCTGTTTGCCAATTATGGTGTGGTGGGAGGGAGGCTAAGCTAAGTCCCAACAGCAAAACCCTTTGTAATTCACCTATAAGTTTTACTGGAACCCTCTACATTTACCCAATTTAGCTAAATCAAACAATACCAAGATTAAATACTTACACCATCAAATTCTATTAAAAATTCTGTTTTTAGACGCCTGCTAGCATCATGTTCACCTTCTCGTCTTTCACACAAAAGGCTATCAACTTCATCTAAAAAACAAAGAAATATATCTTAACTAAGCATACAACATCAGAATTTTTGTATTTGCCTAAGTTCCTTTGCTAATGTAAGGCTCCATTAAGGAAGACCAGATCTTCGTTCTTTAGGAGACAGACAGATCTTAGGAAAGTTTAAAAACTTGTGTGATGTGTTGGCCTTTGAATAGGAAATACCAAGCACAAATGAGAGGGAAAAAAAATAAATCTTTCTGGTGATAAACTGCTACTCAGGACAAGCAAAATACATTTTCCTGTTTGAAGTTTAATGGACTCAGTCTGTAAAGGCAGTATGGTATTTTTCTTTTAGAGAGCACCTCTTCCCACTATTATCACCAACTAAACAACATAACAGTAATCTAACATGCATTATATGAACTACTGATTGCCCAGCAAGTCATATCTGAGACACTTGTTCTGAGCTGCAGAATTACCCAAAAGAAGTTTACCCAACTATTCCAATAGTTAACTACTTACTAATCTTTGGTAAGTAAGATTACTTAAGAAAGTAAATAAAAGTTAAATTTTAAGGTCTTACCAATAAAAATTATAGAAGGTTGAAGTTCTCTGGCTACTGCAAATAGAGCACGCACCAGTTTCTCCCCTTCACCCACCTAAAATAGCAATAAACTGGTTTTTAGGGGGTTAAAAATTTTACTACAAGACAGCTAACAGAAGAACCTACAGAAGATCTTGCTAGTAACCTACCACACTCAGTCCATTTATACATATTCAGATTATCACTGGTTCAGTACATACAATGGTATTATTTACATCTTAAAAAAAACACTGCAACTTCTCTTATGATCACAACTGAGTTAACTGTCAAGAGATTTTGGTGCCTAAATTACCAGAGTGAAAGAGAGCTAGGACCAAACTAATTCACTTTTTAAGGATGGAAAATCCCACAACCACTCATCTGCATTACTGCCATTGCCAAGCTGAAAAAACCTTAGACACTGCTTTATCACAAGCACAAACCAAATTTTTTTTACTTTACTAGTCACTTTATAAAAAACTATGTTCATTATCGGCTAACTGTTCACCAAAGACTCATCAGAAGTCTCTGGGTTTCTTAAACCCTAATTAAAGAATGGGTGTTTTCAAATCAATGTATGTTACTGCCACTACTTACGTATTTTGAAGTCAGACTTGCTGCACTGATGTTAAAGAAAGTAGCATTTGATTCTGCAGCAACTGCTTTGGCCTAGGAAAGGAGGGAAAAACAGAAGTACTTTTAAAAGCTATCATATTCAAGATAGTTCTCTGCATCTGCAGTGACCTCTCATGTCCTGAGGGACAGTTTTGAATACGCCTATTTTTTCAAAGGAAGCATCTTGTAAATGGTACAGAAAACTTCTGTCCAGGTCACTCACAAATGAGAATGGCTATGCAGACAAACCAATAGAGAAATTTCCAGACTCCCACAGACTTTTCTAGTCCCCTTAGCTCCACAGCAAAATACAACTTGCTATGGAAGAACAAAAGTCTCCATTTCCTTTCAATTTATCCTGAATAGAAATCTAAGCCAGTTTTAACTAATTTAGGGTGGTAATTTTAGGCATCAATTGGATCAAATCACATAAAAAATACGGTGTTTTTTCTCCTTCTTTATCCATGCAAAAGCTGTTTTCAGAGGAAAGCTAGGGAAAATAATCAGTTGGAATGCTCATTCAGATTACCCTCTCTCCTTCAACAGTTTCACCATATTCAAGAAATTATGATTCCCTGCTTATAGAATCTAATTTTAGTGAATAGCAATTATATTCCAGCATGTCAAACATAACAGATGAGCCTACATGAGCTGCTCTACATTCACACTCCTGCACTTGAGAGCTGATCCAGCTCCAGTGTCAGCAGGAGTGCAGCTGCAGCCACACCATGTGATCAGGATGATGTGCCCGGCTCAGCCACATCAGGACACTCGATGCTCCCTGCCTGATGCACAGCCACGGAGCTCCAGTTCCCTGGACCTGAGTAAAAAAGCTCTGGCTAGGCAGTTCCACAGCTCTTACACTCTTGTCTCACGTGCACATTGCTGTGCAAAAATCTCTTTTTGGCTACTGTGCTCCGTCCCCATTTCCAAAATGTACTTCCAGTATGTTTCAGTGGAGAGCAGGTAATTTCTGATCAATCAATCACTGCTGTATAAAACAATGAACAATGAACTTCCTTTTGCTCTTGCTGAAAATGAAACCTGGACTTGTTGGTTTAAGTTTTAAAATATTACTTGTCATAATGAATATAATTAAAGATAGAACAGTTTAGCAATTCCCTCCATAAAATCCATGATTAAGAACAATTTTGCCCTTTTATGTATGAAATGACACCATAATACCTATTCTGTAAGAATGTACAGTTTTACTAGTCCAAACCCCAACAGAAAGCCACCCCTTGAGGTTACATTTTAAGCCCACAAACTCATGCATGAAATTATTTTCTCACCAACATTGTCTTCCCATTTCCTGGTGGGCCAAACAGCAATAAACCACGTGCAGGAGCTCTGAGACCTGTAAATAACTGAAAAGGACATCATCATAAGTTATCATCAGAGACTTGAATAAAATGCTGCTTTACCTTTGTAAGAGAATGGTTTAAGACTGAGGACACTGGCTAGCACTGATATTAACAGTAGCAGCAAGTGCCACAACAGTGCAGGCTTTGAGAGAACTACACTCTGTTACTAACTTGACCTAATGCACACCACCATTGTTTCCCACGCAGCAGCTAAATTATGTTGTAATTGTTCTGTGCCTGCATGCACTGTGCAAGCAGTTTAAAACACTTTCCACAAGACAGACTAGCCTATCAAGTTTAAAGCATCAATTCCAGTTAAAAAGGGAGTAATGAAGGTGTACAATAGGTGAGTTAAAGTAGCGTTCTTACTAATTCCATATGGAAGAGCTCCTTAATCTTTCCTTATTAAATGAAACTTGAGACGACAAGCTTTCAACAAAATTACTTAAAATATTACTTAACAACCACCTACTCTCTTCTATCCTACTGACAGTCATCTCTCTCACTTTGCACTAGATTAATCTTGCCTACTTTATAAAATTGCTCCCACCACACCTAGTGCAAGCAAGTCTACAAATTCTCACAGAATACATAACTTTTAGTTATTACTCTTGCCTATTTTCTCTAGCACTTTGTCTTTACCCCTTCCCTCAAAAGTTTCACAGTTTCTCTTTTGGTCTCATACTCACCCCTCCCTCCCAGCTTCCAATAATTCCAATAAGCAAGCAAAAGCAATAGGAGGGTATCTCACATACATCCCACGTGTAAACAGCACTGTCTGCAGGCATTTCTTTTCACAGTATCCATGACAACAAATAGCTCCATTTCCAGTGTTGTATTTCTGTCATGACTGACCAACATGTGTTTTCTCTTATTATTTCATCATCTACAGAGTTTTATTTGTGCTTGACTCTGACCCCTAGAAGTAATTACCCAGCTATTCACTAAGTGAACACTCCAGTGCTTCTGCTTTCCATGCTGCTTACCACCATGTGCATTTTCTGTCTGACTTCTTTTTTTGGAATAATTATTGTGGAGTTCCATCATTTTCACACAGCCCAGATCAAATCTATAACTCTTTCTCACCTTGACCATCACCTGTTCAGCTGCACTGACATTTATTACTGAGATACACAAAGCTTTTTTGTTAACAGGGTAATTATACTGAACATGCTCTGAACTAACTGCTAGCATTTCATTAGCATCTTACCACTGAAATGGTTTCAACCAATGTTTCCTGCTTGTGTACCCCAACTTTTGTTCTCTTACAAAAATACCACTGGCTTGTTAAACAGGAATTTGAGTTGAAAACTCATTAAGATCAAAACTGAACCAGTGTTAACTTACTAAGTATCCCCCTATAGTTGCCACATCTATGGTGCTCTTTTTACAAGGAATAAAACCAACTCTCCCTACTTCCAAGGAAAGCTTAAAAATTCATGGGATTCTCTGTCATTATTACATCTCAACCTACACCAAGGTCAGGCCCATTGCAACATGAGACAACCTTACTGAAAATACCATGTCACTGGAAAAGCTACTCCAAGCCTCCCATCTCCAAGTCCTTCCCATCAAGCTCACAGTGCTGGTGTCACTGAACAACACTTGACATGGCATTGCACTGTACTAACAGAGATGCTATAATGATATCTTCCGTCTGCATTACAGCATCTGAGCACACACATTTGTTGCCAAAGCTTTTTTCTCCTTACAGCTTGTATTTCTGCGATGCTATGCCAGGTTTAAGGTTTCTTCCCTATGCTGCTTTAAAACCAGGAGCTGCATTAAGGGGCAAACCACAGGGCAACTCCAGTCACCTGTCCACATAACAAATGAGACACACAAGCAAACAAAAAGTGCAAACAGCAATTTTTCTTCAATAATCATAGAACCATAAAGTGGGACTGGGTTGGAAGGGACTTTGAAGATTATCTACTTCCAGCTTCCCTATCATGGACAGGGACATTTTCCACTAGATCACACTGCTCAAAGACCCTTCCAATCTGGCTTTGGACAACTCCAGGATGGGGGCATCCCCAACTTCTCTGGGTAACCTGTTCTAGTGTCTCATCATCCTCACAGTGAATAATTTCTTCATAATACCCAAATCTAAACCTACTCTCAGTTTGAAGCCATTTTCCAGAGAGTGTCACAGCCTAATTTACCTATAACAAACCTCTTCCATTTCACCCTTCCAGCTGGGGGCTTTGTCCCTTACATGGCCATATAGGGTTGAACACACAGCTACAGCTATCTGGAACAGTCAGCCTGACAAATGATGAGAAATCTTGTTTGTTTGCTTTTGCTGTTTGTTTGTTTTATGGGGTTGAGGGGGTGTTGTGGTTTTGGTTTCTTTTAGGTGTTTGTGATTTGCTGATTTGATTTGGGCTTGGGTTTTTGGGGGGTTTCTCTTTTTCTTCTTGCTCCAGTCACCTGCAACACTGACTAACCAGAAAACAAGGAATTTCATGATAGTATTTTAACACATAAATCCTATATTCTTTTCCAGGATGGCTAGGACCCCACAGCTACTCGTAGCTGCATAATCAGTAAAAACAGGATTCAAGAATCATCATTTCATGTGTGAAGCACAGCACCTTTCTTTCATCCTGTCACAGACTGATAACAATACCCAGTTGCTTACCTCAGGTCTAAGAGAAGGAAGGATAACAATTTCTTGCAAAGCTTGCTTAGCCAGTTCCTGCCCTGCGATATCATCAAATTTGACAGCTGGCCCACTAACAAAGAAATGGAATACTAATTAGTCTAACAATGAGATACTCTTTTTCAGCTGCAGCTGACTAATTTAATGCATTTGACTATTTATACAGAACCCTTTTGAGAAAATCTGCAACTTATATTGTTAAGTATTTTAAAACACTCTTCTGCCAAAATAACAATAAAAAAACCCCATCCAAAAATCCTCACAAAAACCCAACAAAGTAGAAGCACTAATTTCATTCCAATGGACCAAGATTGTACTGAATGCAAAACTGATTTACTGGATTGAAAAGCCTACTTTTCTTCATACTTACCTATCAACAACTTCATTTAGGATGAGATTAGCCAGATTGCTGTCCACATTTCTAAATATCTTAGTGTCTTTCTTTTTTCGAGGAGCAGTGGTAGGAGTAGAAGGCTTATTTGCTCTGCTATTTTTAGGAGCGGCCTGGAGAGGGTGGGAAGAAAAAAAAAAACAAAACCCCCAGATTAATACTTTGAAAGTGTAGTGTTAAACAAAATAAGATCTACATTTCATTTGCTTCAGTAAAACAGTACATTCACAAATACCCAATATTCTACTGCTGTATTTTGCTACAAATCACACTATCATATTAGTCAGCCTAGGATCCAGTGGTGAAGAGTCTTTGGTTTGAGGTTTTTTTGCTTGATAATTCATTTATTTAACTACAGTATTTTCCCCCAGCATACTCTGGAAATAAGCATCACAAACCATATCAGGTTCTCAATACCTATAAGCAAGTATTCCTACTACTGTTGTACTTTGTAACAGGCCGCTTAAAAGTCTTCATATTATAGCAGCAATAATGCTTTAATACAACAGTTACGTTCAGTCCATTCTGCTCTTTGTTCTACTTTACTGGGTAATATGGATGAAGGGAAAAAGATGGGCCAACAGAACTGCTGTAATTTTCTGTATTCTTGATGTAGGACTCTGTGTTTTAGTCCCAGCCTAAGCATAATTTGCTTTTCAATGTGGTTGCAAAACAACCTGTGCATGCATGCAAGCTTTGGAACAGAAGAACATGTAGGGGAAAAATCTTGTATTTCTGGAATAATAGGTTTTTCCCCTCTATCTTTTACATACTAGAAGTAACATTTATTTTTCTTCTAGGTAACTTTCACTCAGCTTCCCATGCAATTTTAAAAACAAGTGGCATTTATTACTGTGATTATACTTAAAATTCTATTTCCCATGCACCCACCTGATGCCCTCCAATTTCTAAAATCCACTCTGCAGCATACCTCAAGAGGTCTGGCTAAAAATTTGGAGTTTCAGTTTTTTCAAAAACTTTCTGCTGCTACAATACTGCAATTAAGGCATTAAATCCAAAGCTTCTTCTGGAATTTACGCTTGATTTTTCAAGTGTAAACTTCCATATTTATCCTCACTATATATACCTTGTGAGCTGAAGGTGTAGGATTAGGTGCTGGTCTAGACACAGATGATGATACCCCACTGTAGCTGGGCGTTCTGTGGTGACCTGAAAGGCCTGTGGATCCAGTTTTTGCAACAGTCTTTGAACGAGGAAGGGAATTACTCGTGTGTGTTAGGGGGTCCTTCTTTTTTGGAACTGCTCCGCTTTCTATAAAGAAAACCAGTGTTGTAAGAACATTTGCAGCAGCCATACTTTTACCATCAACTGCAAGTAGAAGACAGAATTGTTGAAACATATAATACTGCATTATAGAAGAGCAACACACATTTCTAAAGAGATTTAGTGTTTTTAAGGGAATATTGACTGCTGTTTTCATCTACAGATGAAATTCTAATTTTTAGCTCTCAAAATTAACCCTAGTTAGCCATCTTAGAAAAGCCAGAGATAATTTAGTCCTGTTATCAAGGGAAGAACACAATGTACTCCTTATGATGCAAAGTCTTCTGCTGTCTTCTTTCCCAAGAATTCTTAAAAATAATCATCATGCTACCCCCCAAATTTCAAACCTATAGATTCTGAGTATTGATTATTTAAGTGATGTTAGCAGGCTAGTTAAGTGGATGCCAGGTGTTTTTTCTTTCAACTTGCTTCCACTTTAGGAATCTTGAGGTGTAAGTAAATTTTGAATGGACCCCTCTGAAGCAGCTTACCTTCCTACATTAAAAATTAAGTCTTAAACCACATTTAAACATCACCAGACATTCCACTCACACTACTTATTCACCTCCATGATGAAGTAGAAAAGTCTCAAATTAGGTGACAGATAAACTTGAAATACTGGCCACAGGCCATCAAACTGCAAAAAGTGATTCTGGCTCAGAGTAAACAGAGTAACACTTGATGTCTATGTTCTCCATGTGGGATACACAGTAAAATAAAGTTCCTTGGCACAGAAATGACAAGTGTAAAACATCAAATCAGAGACTAAGAGGTAAGAAGGTGATACAGCAAGCAGGCACGTTGGTCAGGCTGGTTAATGATTAGAGCATAGCTTGAGATTAGGGTATTTTTTGTGGTGGGAATACACTACTGGAAACTGTCTAGTACAATACTGTTGTCTGCAATGGAAACTATAAATACTGTCTCATTTTATATCCTTTTAAAAGGATTAAGGAGTCTTTTGATTAGGTAAGAGAAATAGGACATCAGAGGTAAGGAAGCTCAAAATAGATTTCAGCTACAAGTGTCTTCACTAGGATTGTAGAAACTTGCAACTCAATTTGACCTGCTAGTCTTAAGGAACAGGCCAAAGAACTCTGATTTTTAAGGAAATCAGTGACTCTATGAAGAATTTTTAACTTATAATATTGCAGTTCAATGAAAAATACTTTAAGTAAAAACCCTCATAATTTTAAATGTTATGTTTAAAAAAGTCAAAGAATACTTCAGTCAAACAGTATCATGGAAGGATCAACTGATTACTACTATGTTCTCAGCCTCTTTAATGTATTACCACGACCTAATCTCTACATAGCCTGCAGATAGCCTTAATAATTCAGTGAAAAAGTTTCTAAAGCCCTTCTTCAGTCACAAATCTATCCCTTTTTAGAGTTACAGAAACTCTGCTGGGGTCACAATAAACAGTGCAGATGTATCGATATGCAAGAAACAAGGCAACTTGACTAATATAATTAAGTATATTTACCTGTAATATGTTTCTTCTTAAAACAAATGAACAAACAAAAAACAAGAAAAACCACCAAAACTGGGTACTGACTGAACTACACACGGCTCCAGAACTGGATACATTTACTTAGTCATTCCTGCACAGGAATTTCCAATTCAAAAACTCTTTAATGTGAGGTATACTTAGTAACTTTCAAATTCAAAAAGCAGTATATGAATCTACTAACATATCTAGCAACTCAACACTTTGACTGGCCCAATTTAATCAAAAGGTGGCACTCAGTTTGGTTGGGTTTTTTTTAGCCCACCTCAACCTCATTTGCACAGCTGGCTTGAAGTCAACATGGGAAGGCTTCAAAAACCAAAATTAGTTTTTCTCCATGTCCTTCACCCCAACATGCTGCTCAATTACTCCACTCTCCCAGAACCACTCCCACACATTGAGAACAATACACAGATACTGCAATTTTGAGGGCCATAAAATTGCATAGGCAAGGAATATTTCAGGAAGCTGGAAACAGAAAGGAAGAAAGAAAGGAAAAGAGACAAGGGAAAGAAGGGAAAAGAGACAAGGTTTAATACAAATTATTATTTACTCTAACTGTACCTCCAGGACCCAAGACCTGGGGTGCAAAAAACATGTTTTGTTGTCAGTCCTCATGGGTAGCATATTAAGAGGCACTGATGAACAATTCCTGAACGTAGCTGTTTGCTGCATGTCAATTCCAGAGAGAAGCTTCATTTTATATACAAATTTTCATTGAAGTAACAAATTAAAATGTTATCAAATTGTTCAGAATTACAGTTTATCTACAGCTTATCAATTTCTAAAGCATGAGGTGTTTAAGTGAACATCACATGTCAGACAGCTCCTACTGCTCCACTATGCAAGACACATATTTTGCCATAACAAATGCAAATCCCCCCCAAACACATTTCTTACCCATTTTTATTTGTTATCTACTGAAAGTCTGGAAATACACAGCAAGTGACTTTAAAGCCCGCATAATATTTCCAGCAGTCTTTTGCCAAATGTTTCACTGTTCTGTATAAAACAATAACGAAGTACCTAAAATATGTTCTAATCATGAAGAGACACTATGAAATTTTTTCAAGTGTATTTGAAACACTGAACAGTTCAACTGTCTACTTCATACATACTTAGAGAATAGTAATAGATGTTTAACCAGTTTGATTTTACTCTCTAATTTGGGACAAAATAATTTACTTCATAGCTCCAGGCTAACACCACTGGATTACACAGACATAATAGCTGTCTGGTCCTGAAAGCATCCCTGCAATTTTAATCTGCCATCCAAATACACACACAACACAAATTACAAACAAGCAAGTAGCAAAATTTTGTCTGAAGTTTTCTCTTGGTTAAATTGGGGTAAGATGCAGACACAGGTGCCCAATTTCAGACTCCCTTACAGAGAGAAATGTTAAAAGTTATTACATAATATAGATACTTATGATATTAAACTGGTTTTAAAGATAAAGTACAAATATGTTTGAAAAATCTAAGAGAAGCTTGATTATGTTATATACCTGGAAATGCAAAAATAATCTTGAAATTATTCAACTGGAGCTCATTTATTTAATATGACAATATCCTTTATATTTCCAAAAAATCAAACCCATTATATCTTTTTTCTGCACTTAAACCATATTAAAGCACATATCAATAAACAAGCTTCTACTAGTCTCTAACGTCTTAAGCATCCAAAATAAAAGTTTAAATTCAAATTAACAGCAGCAATTCCAGTACTGCAGAACAATTTCCAACCTTCAGTTGTGACATCTTAAAAATCATCAGGGAACATTCCTCAGAAATTCCCTACATATGCCTATTGAGAAATTCGATAAAGGGACTAAAACAAGTTATTGTACATGGTCTGTGGACACCAAGTTGGAAGAAAAATCCACCAGTCTAAAATTTTAATCTGTAACTTTATGTATGCCATTTCGTTTAAAAAAAAACCAACCAAACCAAAAAACTTTAAACTGATGCTTTAAACTTGCAGCAATTGTAAGACTGATTATTATTCAGGATCAGCATCCACAACAGCCCCCAAAATCGCAGTTCTTCAAAAATTCAATTCAGATTTTTCAAATAGGCAAGTAATAAAAGCTATTTAACAGAAAGCTCCAGCAACTAAGAAGGACATGCTGCATGTTTTCAGTGGAAGGACAGCTACACAAGCCCGGAATTACAGCTGCTCTCCTTTCTGAACTGACAGATCCACATCAGTCAAAGATCTGCTTTTGTCAAATTATCCTGTTATAAACAATCTTACTGCTACTTGTTCTTCCACTCAGGGAACTCCTTTGAAAATTTCAGTATTAAAAATAGAATTTCTGCACCATGACAAACATTGCCAGTATATGCCTACTATTAAAGACATGCCAGCAACTCCTTCCATGTGAAAAATGAGATAAAATACTAGCTAGCTGCACAGTATTCATGCTGAGGTAATAGAAATGTAATGCTCTGTCTGGCCATCCATCATGCTGGCATTTACACATAAAATAATATACACTGGAATTACTGTAACACTCTAAGTATTGTGTGACAAGTAAATGAGTTCATAAAACTCAAACTCTGCCTTTGGCAGGACTGACATAATCTCCTTCCCTAGCTTGTTTTTAAAAAAGAGAAAATTACAATCCACAATGCAAAGGAAACAACCACATTTGAGGGGGGAAAATATAGGCAAACTCTTTTACATCTAATTTAAGACTGCTATGAGAAGAAGAATGACTAATATTAAATTATTTCCAAGTAAAAGTTGGGATCAAGGCTGCTTGTTATTACTCTTTAGACAAGTCACTGCATAGCCCTCTGCAACTAGGGCAGGTGATACTACTGCTATGAGGTCTTGAAAAACCTCAGTATAAAACTGGAAGATAAACTTCCAAGAAAAATCTCTACCTATTCATGCAAGTTTGGAAACCACAAATGCTGATGACAGGGATGGGTAATCATTTGTGTGAGAATCAAGTAAATTGTGCAGGAAGGCTGACACAAATAGTATCTTAAGAGAAGGAAGAATCTCAAATCAGTAACACTTTGGAAATAGAAAAAATGTGCAACAAAGCTGTGAGAATAGTACCTCACACAAAATTATGAAGCAAAAACATCTGCAAAGATTTTGGCCTTTAAAGGCAAATAAAATAAAGCAATGTAATTTTAGACCAAATGATGGGCAAAAAGATACTTTGTTTATGTTAAAACTAAGAATGACCATGTTTCATACTTCATTAAATCCTGAACTTTTAAAAAGCCCAACTTGATTAAGCAGCAGGGCAGGTAACACTTCCCACAGATAGAAAACTAAGCTTATGCCAGCTCAATACCTCTGAAGTACCTCTACCTTTCAGGTAGAGACAACAGCCCTCTTATCTGAAGTGGCCTGCAAACTGATTTTGTAGTTTTCTAAGAAACTCTGTTTCTACTTTGTGTTTTTAAATTATTAGAGCTGTCCATATGAAAATTCTGTTTGACATGTATAAAGGAAGAATAACAGCAAGATGATTAGCAGATTGAAGCATAACCACCTGTTTACATTGCTTTTAAGGAAAAAAGTGTATTACTAGTGTGCTCTTACAAAAAACAATCCCTCGCCCCACACCTCAAAAAGACAGAAAAAGCAAGAACAAGAGCATAGGCACCAACCATTTAAGAAATCCAGATGCCTGCTAATAGCCTGACTTTCATGGTACTATATTAAGGATCCCACAGCTGCAAATATTCCATACTTTGGGTAACCCTTGGACTTGCACAACTTTACACCTTGCTTATGGACAAAAAAAAAGTTCATTTCTGATATTTTAATAAGTTTGGTTCAGTCTTCTGGAAAAGGATTAAAACAACATTCTTTGACAAAATGCAAGAGCTGATGTTATTCTCCCCTCATTTCAATTGCATCTCGCTTCCTTGATATAAAAACACCCAAAATTTTTAAGTTGCTTAATGCATATTCACAATATCATAAAGGAAGAGCTAATTAATGTAGGCACAACACATAACCTATATATCCAACACTGACACTTTCCAAAACAGTTTTAATGTAATTCTTTGAAGAATATTACATGAGAAATATTTTCTAAAATGTTGCCTTAGTAAATAGATTTGAATTCTAGGACAGTCATTTAAGAGAAAACGGAATACTACAAAATAAAACAGTGTTGTCAAAGCCATGGAAAGGATGGAATGTATTTTACACAAAGCCTTTAAAAACAGAAATATAAATAATTTTATTTTAAAGCTGGTGGGGCCAGAATATAGCATTGCATTATTTTGCCTTGTAACGCACCAGGAACTGAGAGACATCCCCTCAATAGGTGCTGGTAAAACCAAACCCACCTGACTGGAGATGTCCATTGCGGCATGCCAGGTTAGTACTGTCATTATAGACCTCCATTTGCGGCTTGGAAATTTGCAAAACTGCCTGCAGCTTCTCTACATAGTAGAACAGAGGGGGAGGGAGGAAAAAGGACAAAATAAACAAACAAAAACCAAAAATGAACCAAGAAAATTTATGTATGTTGAACACAGAAATGTCAAGTTTGGCTTTGTTATAGTTAAAGATAAAAGGAATATTTCTATCTATTCTACACATTCAGCAAATGTGTAAGAAAATTCTGTTAGTATGAGCATGACTGAAAACAGCTTTAAAACTCACCCTCTATGGATGAGTTAATTACAATAATCTTTCCAGTCTAGTGATTGCAGTTACTGTTAAACACAATGTTCAGGATTAACTCAATTTAATTTAATAAATATTCATGCTGATAACACATTTCTGAATGTCCTTCTCAAGGTGTTACTTTTGACCAAATGCAAGGAGTCTTCACTTCTCTGCATAATAAATGTTCCACTTAAGTAGTAACAGCTAGTCAACATTTTACAGAAACCTTCAAACTTCAAGCAGAACACCACATACACGTTACAACGATGTCATTTGACACCTCGATTTAGATATTTAATTGTCTTGAAATTAAGTCAATAAAATTGTCATGCAACTTGTGTTCTTTAGGAAGATTAACAGAAACACCTGAATACAGTATTTATAAAGTTAAAATTAAGGAGAAAGAAATTAACTCTGAGAAGTAATGAAAAACAGCCAAACCATAAGTCAAAGAGGTGTAAGGCTGCAAACACCAAAGAAAAGTCAAGGACCACTTGCTCTCTGCAGTCCAGATATCACTCCTGCTCTTCCTACTGCAGTTAAAAACCTCTAGGCCATACCTTTGGGTACCTTTCCCATCTTTATTCCACACACACCCCTCTTGTTTTAAAAACCAACCACTGTCTGCAAGGATGTAAGGCATACATTGCCAAGCTCTCTCATTCCCTTCTTTTTTTCCCTTTCTGCTCCCCCCACAAGAGATAACACTACCAAGAAACTGCAAGAAAAGAGATGCCAAGTAGAAAAGCAAAAGCAATGTTCTCTGGTACTATGAAAGCATATATTGCAAAAGCAGACAAATCCTACTGAAAACATACATAATTAAGATCATAACTTGGCTGGAGGAAGAAGTGCCATTCAGAGCCTGCAGATGGTACACCCAACAAGCATGAGCAACCTCCTTCCTTAGGCTTCTTTAACTGTTACAGATCTTTCCCTAATCTTTCTGCTGTATTCCTTTCTTCTTCCTGCTCTTCATCACTCACTGCTTAGCTTTCCTGAACTGTATCCTTACACTGCATAGTTAAAGTGATGGCTTAATAACATTTAGGTTGAACAAGATGTAGTTTGGAATAAAAACTTGGTAGTTACAGGTGTTTATGAAAAGCTGAAGCTCAAGATTAGTATGTGTACACAAAGTTTACTTCTTTTTAAATTGAAAGCTTTGAAGAGACAGAGTAAAACAAAAAAAAAAAAAGTCAGTCACACAAGAACACCCTACAAGCAACCACAAGCTCTGCAGCTTCCAAGAAGTTACCCTCATAAGCTTTACTCTCCAGACAGGTAAGGAAAATCCTTTTAGCAGGACTGACTGCAGACACTGCACTACTTTAGTGGACACAGCACTACCAAAGGAGGCAGCAGAACGGTCTACTCCCTGCCCAGTGCATGCAACCCAAATGGAAAGAACATACAGGAAGCTTAGGAAACAAAATTAGTATTAAAAGACCTTGAAGATATTAGATAATCAGCTGAGTTTTGGAGAACATTTCTGAGATGAACAAAAAAAATTTCCAGCGAGCAACCATAATAACATCAATTGGCTGGTGCAGGAGTTCAGGAAATGCTACTTGCTTCAATGCTACAATCTGACACTAGGGTTCGACTACAATTATCAAAGCTAGTTCCACATATTCAGGAACTCCAGCCAAAGAAAAAATGCAATCCAACTGTTGTCCAGCTTCAATTCAGAGTCCTCTCATCGTATTACCTATTAACATTTCATTTCAGTATTGCACATAAAATTTCAAAAGGCAAATATATATCACCTTTCTTTAGGGACAGTATACCTGTAGGTTCCTCTGGAATATCAAAAACAAATAGAGCTTTTAAATATTATTCCAGGGAATTATAGGATAGCATCATCTTCAATTGAAATACTTTCTCCCTATTTTCCCAGACACTGACAGAAAGTTCACAGATTCTCATTCATTATTTCACCTTCATGATACAAGGCTGACATAAACCTACCAAACAAACAGCACTGCAGCCACTGCCTTATGTAGGCAACACTAGAGCTTGAGTTCAAGGAAACTACTTTCTACTAAAAAAATGCTACCCTGTAACACAAGCCTGAAGCAAAAAGCACCATCTCCTCCAAGAAAGTGAAATATTCCAAAAGGTGTCCATTGAAGACTGTACCTCCACAGGCAGAATAGAGGAATATTAATACCCTCCAAAGAGGATACTGATGACAGATATTTGAATTATGTGTCACATAACACTCTTCAACTGAAATACAGAAGCTACACTAAATACACAGGAAGGCACTTGTGACAGAAATCTGTGCCCCTACAGAAAGTCCCTCTGAAATGGGAGAACACGGATTGGTAAAACATATAAACAGCACTAGAATTGAATAGTGCTGCACTGGCCAATACAGCCATCCATCTTTAGGAAAAACAAGCTGCCAAGTTCTGATTATTGGCTGTAGAAAACAAATACCCTCCTGTCATTCTAAATACATCAAATTTAATGACTCTAACATGGGAGATCAGTCATCCAGGAGAGACCAGGTGTAAAGACCATCAAAGCAAGATTTAACCACACAACTAACACACTCTAAACTACATCAAAAATGGGGGGCCACCACCAAATCAAATGGAAGAAATTACAAGTCCCCTGACAGCCAGCACAACCCAATATTATCAATGGACTATCAAAGGCATCAAGTCCCCTTGGGTTGACCTGAAACCACCAGCAGTCACTTCAGCTTTCAGACTCTGTCACAGGACAGCTTTAAACAGAGTAAGATACATAATTTAGACTCAGGATGAAAATAGGGCTCAAAGTAGAAAACCCACCATCCACAGTGGGTAGCTCCATCCTCTTCCAGCAGTGAAAGGCAGCAGTGGTGTGATGACAGAGTGGTAACACATGGGTGTGAGCAGACATCACATTCCCACCAGTCATGTCCAACACCCCCATCAGTGGGTCATGCAAATTAAAGTTACATGTGACGTAACACAGGTGATGTACCAACACCTCAAAAAAAAAAAACAAATCCAAAAAAACCAACAACACTGAGCACTTTCAAGGGACAGCTGTCATCAGCATGATTTCAATTTTCGGTTTCTATGTACTACCAATGTAACCTGCTTGACTCGATGGGATTTGAGTTAGGCAGTCTGCAATCTCATCTCCCTCTAGCAAGCAGAATGAATATTTGGCATTATTGTCTGGTTTGCTTTATCCTTTCAGCTAGTGCAATAAAGGACTTGCCTATTCTGACTTAAGAAAGGGAGAAATTCCACAAAGCAGACAACACTCTTAGTTCAATTCATAGAAAAAAATCACTTCATTAAACTGTTATAGCTTCAAGAGCCTCATGCTTAATTCAACTACAAAAGGATCTTTACACGACTCAAAAACTTCCAGTATCTGTTACTTATAGTAACAGGCTAAAGGTGTGTTTAGAATGGCACACTGAATTCAACTCTAGATTACCTTAAATTTCTACAAAATCCATGTAAAATGACAGACAAAAATAATCAAAAAATATGCCGTCAATACTTCAAAGTTGGTTGAATGGCATAAAATATTATTCAAATAGAAACCTAATGATCCAACTTGTAGGGACTTAAAACCATTGAAATATCCCTCCACACCACATCTTCTGCCTTCCTAAAGGGCACATGACTTCACTTGCTCCTTTTTATCCAAATTTTGCTTTTAGGTACACTGTATGAAGCACATCCTCAGTAAAAATTAACAAGAACCTAGGCAAACCAAAGTGTTAAACTGGTAATTTAAAAATAAAAATAAAACATTATTTTACATCAACTAACATAATGAACACTATTCTATCTGTTTACCTTACAATCTGCACTCTGAATGAAGCAAACAAACAGCACGTGATCACGCATTCTGGTAGTAGAGATGAATATACTTCAGGGGTTTTTGTGAATTTTACCCTTTATTTCTTTTCAATCAGATCACAGCAAGTAAGCAACTTACCAACATTGCAAGCTCTACTAAAGTAATACAAGCAAGGACGAAGCACTACCCACAAAACACAAACACTGCTGCTTCAAGCCATACCTTACCAAAGATTGTTACATGTAATCCCTTTCACTCTATTGCTCCCTCCTTCGTATTACCTCTAGAAGTCAGCCTTTAACCCTAGTAAATGGAAAATATCTTTTCTCCATATACTAAAACTATATGAAGAAACACCCATACTAAAGCACAGAAGACAGATGTCTCTTTCACCTCCTGTCCCCTTCAATTATTTTAAAAAATACTGAAGACATTAGGAACTCAAGGGAAACAGAAGGGGCTCACTTCCTTGGGATTGTCACAACTTCCCTGTCCATCACCAGCTAGGACCACAGAACTATGAAGTATAAGAGGAGAAAAAAGCCCAGGTTTTCCCATCTGCTCTATATGCTCCTAGAAGAAGGAGTTAGTAGAATTCCACATAGGAGAGGGTAAGATTAAAGCTGAGATATGCAAGTTAAAATCAAGTACATTTGTTAGTGTACCCTTGAAGAGCAACTAAAAATATCCCTTATTTTACTTTTACTGAGTGAACTGAAAGCATTTTCAAAGTTTTAAATTTAGAAGATGCACTACACAGAGCAATGGGTCTGTTGTTTGATGGGAGGATTTTTACTCTGTTAAGAACTTATATACAACATTTAATTTTAATAAAGCTAAAGCTATACACACTGCTTCTGAAAAATATGATCATACCTTCTAATTTTAGAATAGAACACTACTAGAAAATAATCACAAAAATTAGAATTTCACAACCTTATGGTCTACATTATATTAAAGAATCATTATTATCATCATTATTATCATTATTTACCAATAATAAGGAAAATTGTTAATATAAGTGACAGCAAAATCCACAGAATATGAAGTAGTTACACTCACAAGAAGCACACTTGGCACTCATGATCAGCAATATATCATAAATTTCACTACAGTACTAACAGAAAAATCCTGAACAAACTCCATTAGGAGTTAATCAAGACTTACTCATTTTATGAGTCAAGTGCACTATGATATAAAGACTTCTCAGTTACTTTTATACCTGAAAGTGGGTCATGAAATTCCATTTTCAAAATCCATCAACAGCACTTACTCCCAACTGAAAATTAAAGAGACCCTACAAAGATAATGACTCCTTCACTTTAAAAATCAAAGTAATATTTTAGAAGAATATATTAAATGAAGTTGTGCAAATAATTACAAACTTTCCAAAGTCATGAATTGTAACTGGTACCTAAAAGCTGCAACCGATCCTTGGCCATTGCCAAATTTGTCATCATTTTAGATTGGAGACGTCGAGCCCGTTCACAATGATCACCTTACAAAGAAAAATCCATGTTAAAACACAATCTAGTAAATTAAGTGCTAAAATACTGATACCCAGCCTTCCCTCCTCCTCCTTCTCCCACCCCTTATCTATTCCCTCTACTATGGAACTTCATTACAAAACTAATGAAAAAAAACTCTAAAGCTTCCTATTTAATCAAGAATTTGAAGTTAGGTGACACTCTCTGCTTTAGAATAGCGCTTATAGAGTGACAGGAATCCAAACACTGCTTTGCATATTGCCTAACATTTCATGCTGACCTAATGTGTCCCTTGTCTCTGCATTTCTCTGAACAGAAATCAAATAAAAAAGATTTTTAAAAAGCTTGAAAAGTGACTGAGAGGCAAGTACAATTTGAAAGAATTCATTTTGGCAAAATTAACAGATTTAAATTCAGTTGACTGTGTCCCTTTACATTTCAAAACACAGGGAATTAGACATTAACACCACTTTCTAAGAAATATTGTCTGTTCAAGTCAAGCTTTTTTTTTTACACTGTGCAATTTATACAGATTATACCAAATGCCACTGGTATTGCCCCCTAAGTAAGATCACCTTTTAAACACAGGTGAAGGAATAAATACAAGTTTGCAAAAACACTTACAGGTTTAGGTTTGGGGCAGGTGATTTGGGTTGTTATTATTACAATATTATTTTAAGGACAGAAATTTTCAGCCAGTCCTTCACTACACTGTATTTCTATGGTACATACCTGCTTCTACACTAAAGGTTAAAATGTTTCCAAAAAGAAAGATGGTTTTATTCCTTTGTTGGAAATGTTCAGTTATTTTGGCCTAAGTTATTCAGAAACACAATGCCAGACCATTCCAAATTGGGGGTTTCTTTTTACATTATACTGAAGGGAATAAAAAATTCTGCATAAGTGAGAACATGAACTGTCAACTTCAGCAAATCAAATAAAACTCAGTATTTTGGCAGTCCCACTATATAAGAAATCACATGTTTTACTTAACAGTGTTCATTAACTCCTTATGATTTTGCAGAGTCTGAAAATATTTGGAGCAAGATTTGCATGTGATATAGACCAGAATATTAAGGTGGAACAGAGAAAAGGACCAGTGTTCACCTACAGCTGAAACGGGAATAAGAAAGATCTTTATGAAATAATTCGTACAGCAGGTTACCCCTAGCCCTACCATATTTAGTAATGTTGATTTCTCATTTTAAAGAAGCCATAAACCAAAATCAGTTCCACAAAACTCAAAACTGGCTTACCTTGACCAATTACTAAGACAGCTATTCCTTTTTCCAGTTCTTCAATTCCTTTCTTATACCATTCAACAGCTTGTTCCTTTTGTCCTGCTTAAAAAGGAAGTGAGCCCATTATTTTCTTGAACAAATTAAAGCTTAAGAATGGTTCTATATAATGCTGCATAAAACAAGTAAGAGAGAGGAAGAGATACTTGAGCAAAATCCTGCAATTTAAAGGAAGTCTTAAAGGGACACTGTCAACTTTATATCTATTTAAATATCAAATAAGCTTTTCTATTAAAAACAGGTACTACACCAGCCTCAAATCACTTTTGCCTGTTTTAAGAGTAATTCTTCATCTGCCTTAGAAATAAATCCCCCCTTTCCCTGCCCCAAAAGAAAAGATATAAAAGCCCACCTACACATATTCATTCCCAACAGAAATGGTGAAATTAACAGTTTTTACTTCTGGAACATCAGCTAGAGATGTGCCTCTTAATCTTCCAGTGACAGCCAATAATAACACTAATAACAGCCAAAAAAACACTAGAAGCACAGAAACTCAAGAAGAAAAGCAATAAGTCTAAGACACTACATGAGAGAGATGAGAGACACTTCTCTGATTACCTTTTGTGCAGTGCAGCTCATTTGTCATGAGGGCTTTTCTTTTTTATGCTATTAAGAAATTGATGTATTACAGATGTGTGTCAACTTTCACATGAGGCAGAACACAAGCAGAGAGAGCTCACCTCTGTACCAACCATATCCTGAGTGGATATTACAGCAAACACAGCCTTGAACATGCCTGTGCCTGACCTAAGCCATGTGGCACCATGACTGCAAGTCAACCACTGAAGACCTATTAATATCTACTTAATATTGCTCTCTTTCCATAAATACTCTGCATTAAAAATTAACATGCCTGCATATTGAAAAATAATTTTGCAACATAATTATATCACACTAAGCATGCATTTCCACAGAGGAATATAACAAATTAGGTACTAGAACATAAAACCTGATCAGCATTAACAAGCTACTAGTGGTAGGAAAAACTAAAAATGCCTACAATGAAACTTTAGATATGACTACCCTATTTTCAGATGACAATGTTTCACAATACTATTCCTAAGCGCCAGTTACCAGTGGTTGTGTGCTTCTACACTCAAATCTTTTGAAAACTTCAGTCCCAAACCTATTTTCTAGCAAATTTCAGTGTTAGTAAAAATATTTCAATGCATTTCTAGAATACTCTTCAGGGTTTTCTCTTGGTCCTCTTCAGATTAAAAGAAAAATCCCTTAATAATAACATTTGGCAAGTTCCCCTGTGCAGATAATTTCATGCTTTGCTCTTCTTACCCCCACAAACCACAGAGCAGCTGCCTACAGTCATGAACACCACAAACCTTGGGAGTTATATCATTACTGCCCTTTCTTCACCAGCCTCATATATCCTGACTGTTAAGGACAAACCTAGGTAAATTAAATCACCCAAGGTGAGTGACTTCAATACTCTCTTTAGACTTTTTCTTTAAGCTTCTTCTCTCCACCACCCACAGAAACAGTTTCAACTGCAGTGTAAATCATAAATCTAATACTGATTATAGCTAAATAAAAATCTGATTTGAGATTATTCCAGCCACCTCTGCTAACAAAGCCTTAATGGCTTTGTTATTCTTAGGGGCAGCTGCAAACATGCCAAGGTCATCATTAAAATTTCACTTCCAGCTTTAACTGGAGAAAGTTTCCAAAGCACAATACCACACCAAACTGTTTGCAAAGGTTGTGCTCCAACTCCACATAGAATGGTTGACTAGCTCTCAGTGATTATGGCATTAAAAATAAAATAAATATCACAGTCCTTGGAAGTTGCTGACTTGCTATATTGGCTCTGACAGAATGGAGCTCATTTTCCTCAAACAGCCCCAACGGCACTGTGTTTTGGATTTGTGACTAAAACAGTTGATAACACAGAAATGTTTTGGGTATTGCTGAACAGCAAAACCTCAAGGTTTTATTTTTCCCATCTAGATCCCCAGTGAGTAGACTGAGAGTGCACAGGAAGTTGGGAGAGGTCACGAGCAGGATGACTGACCCAAACTGGCCAATGGAATATTCTGCATCATACAATATAATGCTCCTCAATAAAAACCTGGGTAGATGAATAACCAAGTGGGGGCTGTCTTCCAAGGCAATCATTGCTTGGAAAGATTCCTCGCCTTTTTTAAAATTTTTTCTCTCACTTTTGCTCCTCCTGTGCTCTCTTCTATCCCACTGAGAAGAGTAAACAAGCAACTGTGTGGATGCTTAAGTGTTTGCAGGGGTCAACACAACACACGTGCTTTCTTAAGAAAAGATATTAAGCTTAATTGTGAAAATACCAAAACAAGAATAACTGCCCCACTAATTCAGAAACATTAAAAATTACCAGAAGTGCTATCAAAATTACTGAAGTATGCATAGCTTCCACTACAGCAAAAATGCCACACAACTAACAGGCTATTAGACAATTCAGAAATTCCAACCATTTCACATACTATGCCTAACATATGGCTTTCTCTTTGAAGACATAAAAAGCTTGTTTACAGATAAAAAAAAAAATCAAAGTAATCTGGTAAAATCAGATAAGCAAATAACAAATTTATGTATTAAAGGGAGTTCTTTCTTAGTGGAATGTATATTGCAGTTGCAGGGCTGTAACAGTCATGCAACTGTTCACATTAGCAGCAAATATCATCTTACTAAATGTATGGCCTGTGCAGCTAATTAATGTATCATCACCATAAAGACACCTACAGAGCAAGTCCATTATTAAAATTCATATTTAAGAGCTTATCCTCCAAACCACCAACAGTTAGAGGTCACAGCAGTGGAATGGTTACCTGGTAAGGTAAGACTTTGCTACTCACAGAGCAATCACCAACAGCACCGAAGCTTTCAGCTACCTCACCTTCTTTCATGCTTTGTTCCTATGACCCTCAGTGCTCCCTCGCTGTACATCTGTGCTGAACTAACCCTGCTGCACATGGTGAAGGTTTTTTTCTCTCCCAGAGCACACCACTGCCACTCCCAAACTGTCAATGCAAAGGAGGACACATCCCATGCTTTAATGTTGCTGTCAGCATGCAGCTTCTGTTGAAGGCCTACTCCTATACGTTTAATCTCCTCCTCTAGGATAGCAGTTTCATTAAAGCACAACTGAAAGTTTAGAATAAAGCATTTTGACTTTTCCAGAGAATTTTAAACACCAGCACAGTGTGCCCCCAAAGCCTACTTTTTGCATGTTGACACAATCATGCTGCTGCATTTAGAATAAATTATTAAACTGAATTCGGTATCAAGTGTTTTGTTTGGTTGGGGTTTTTTTAATGCTCTACAAAAAAAAAATAATCCTCACTCCTCTGTTTTATTGCACTGAGCCCTAAACGCCGTCCTTAAGGTCTTCTCATCACACAGTGGTAGGTTTTTAGGTTTTTAAGAGTATGCATGTCAAACAGTTTAAGAAAAACACCTTTTAAGGAACTGCCAAAATACTTAAAGTATTTATTTCCTTAGAAGTCACACCACTCCAAATGGGCATTCTGAGGGCCAAGTAACCTGCAGCCTCGCTTGAGCACTCACATCATTTGTCGGGCAGTGCACTGTAGGATGCATCCTTATTATTGTCCTTGCTGCTTTTGTTGTCCAGCTGGCTTGGTGAAGGCTAGTTACAGTCACACACCCGCAATTTTTAACCACCTCACCCAGACCCCCGCGGCAAAAACTGAGTTTTTGGGGAGAAATACAAGCACTTGTCTTGCGAGGGGAACGAGCCCGGGCCGCAGCTTTGCGATCCGACCCGCACCTGCGGGCTGCGGTAGGGACGGACCGGGCCGGGGACCAAAGCACTGCCACCGCATGCGGGCACAGCCCGGCTCACCCACGGGCACAGCCCGGCTCACCCCCCGCATTTCTCCCACGAGGGGTTTTGTTTGCTCTCAGCCGAAAGCGGTTCCACGGCCCAGGGCCTTGCCGGCCTCCCCCCGCACCCCGGGGCGGCTGCAGGCGCTCCCTCCCTACCTGTCTCGTCCTCGTCGATGCGCAGAGCCATGGAGATGCACTCGAAGGCCCGCTTGTGGCACGCCCGCACCGTCTCGGGCGCCCCGCCGGGCTCGGGCGCCTCGCCGGCCCCGGCCCTGCTGCCCTTGGCGGCCATGAGGGCGCCGCGGGAGAGGCGCTCGCAGAGCCAGGCGAAGAGCAGCCCGAGCTGGAAGGCGACGAAGCGGAGCAGGGCGAAGGCGGCGAAGAGCGGGTACGAGAAGTAGTACAGGTTCCGCTTGTGCGGGGACGCCGCCGCCGCCGCCCCCGCCGGCGGCACGGGGGGCGCCGGCCCGGGCGGCGAAGAGGGAGAGGCGCCGGCGGTCGGAGGCGCGGAACTGGAGCCGGCTGAGCCCTTCTTCTTCCCTCGGCCGCCCGGAGAATTCATTCACCGCCGTCGCCATAACCCGCTGCCAGGGACTGACAACAACCGGCCATGGCGATGGCGGCGGCGGCGACGCCCCTTTCGGCCGGCCCAGGGGGAGGGACGGAGGGAGGGACGCGGGCGGCCCGGGCCGGGGCGGGGAGAGGTGGCACCGCCCCTGCCGGCCTTGGGTGGGCGGCGAGGGCATGGCGCCTACAGCGCCCGGCCTGCCCGCTCCCTCGGCCCGAGGGGAGAGCGCTCGGAGCCGCTCAGCGCTGGGCCTGGAAAGCACAGAATGGCAGAATCAGTGTGGTCGGAAAAAGCCTGTGAGATCATCGAGTCTAGCCTTCGACCGATGTGAAACTGGACCGTAGCACTTAGTACCGCGTCCGGTATGATCAGGAGCGGTGACTGTACCACCTCCTCGGGCAGTCCGTTCCCTTATTAAACAACGCTTTCTGTGAAGAAATTCCTCCTAATGCCCACTCTGCACCACCGCTGGCCCAGCCTGGGAAATGTTCCCTTGTCCTTTCGCTGGTTGCCGGGAGAGGAGGCCGCCTCCCAGCTGGCCGCAGCCTCCTTGCGGGGACTTGCAGGGAGCGCAGCCCGACAGCGGCAGCACCAGCCCGCTCCGGCCCCGGCCGAGGCCGCTCCGTGCCGGCCCATGAGACGCGCCGAGCGGACGGGAGATGAATAATTCACGAGGATTAGTTATTCTGACCGGGATTGTGAGCCGCCCCGCAGGCACAATGCAGCGCGGGTTCCTGGCGCCGCTCCCGCCTGGAGTCACTGCTGGGGGCACACAGGCAGAGCCCGGGGAATTCCCTCGCACGGAGAGGCGTGGAGCAGCCAGTCCCCTACATGTCCCTGCCCCCGGGAGTGTGCTGCGGTGCTTTGTCTGCTCCGCAGCTCTGTAATGGCAATGACAGGCTGTCTCCTCACATGCAGGGAGCTAATGGAATTCACTATACATTATAAATACATCTCTCTGGAAGAAAAAAAATAATCTTAGCGCTACTCCACTCTCCTTACCAAAAGTGAACATGCAGTCGTCGAAGCCCTTGACAATTATTTGCCCAGACATAATATTTATTTGTGTTTCACCAAAGAGATAGATCCTTCAGCTCCCTACTCCTTTGGTTATTGCAAACCTTAAAAATGCTTTGGTACCTTTGGTCTAGCAACCTAGGGGAGGGAGGCATCCATACACCAGCGCTTCTGTGCCTGCCGCTATATTCACCGCTTCAGTGAACTCCTCCCTCTCTGCTTCAACCTCCCCACCTTTGTGGGTGCATTGTTCATTGATCTTTTTCGCCATTATTTTACTTTGCCACACGCTCTCTGTTCTACAAATAAAATACCGAGTGATACTAGATTGACAGATCATCCCTCTGCTGCACCCATGAACTGCACGCCGTTGCCCTGATTTGTAAATGACTTAGTGGTTTTCATTCTTTTATGGAGGAGGAGAAATTTGATAGACTCTTGGTTTGTCCAGTGTCACTGGTGAGGTGGCACTTTCACCCTCCAATCCACTGTCACTTTTGGAAATGTATAAATGTTGAAGTCAGAAAATAAACTTCCCTTTTTTCACCTTGAGAACAAGAGTGTGAGCGCGTCGTGTTGTTTCGTGTCCTGTAGTGACAGCACACAGGAGCTGAGACAGTCCCAAAACTGCAGACAGGTAACTCAGTGCACAAGCAAGTTTCCCCCAGCTTATAGCAAGAAAGGGCAGTTGGTGGGGCATGTTAATTAAAAGGATACACCAAACTAAAATCACTGTCTGCAGTATTTTATTCGTTCTTCCAAAATTACTATAAAACTAGTGGGGTTTTTTTCTTGTTTGTTTATGCCTCATAACGTTACTTCCAGTTGCCCCCGGTAATGTGTATTTATTTTCTTAAATGACAGAGTGGTTTTAATGTCTTTTTTTCAGTGGTTTCTGTCTTTTAATGACAGTACAGTTCACAGTATACAGTTTTGTCACTGTAGATACAGAATGTTATCGCATATAAAATAACATACAAACATATAGCAACTACTCATGTCCTAGACCATTATTAGACAGACAGTGAACCTATTAGTGCTGAAAAAAATGCAGTGATGTACATCAAGTACTTTTCTTCTGTGTTTTGTAAGAATGACTATGTACTTCTATTATGAAAATATTATCAAGTGTGAAAAACGCCAATCACTTGATTTTTAAAATTTTAAAAGTTTAATAGTAATAAAATAGTTATAAAAATAGTAATATAATTAGAGCAATAATAATTTGGACAATTTCGATTCGGACAATATGAGATAATAGAAACAAGGAGTTACGGACAGTCCTGGTACCTTTTTCTGGGCAACATAAGCCCGAAAAAGGACACACATTAACAGAGGATTAACCCTTAAAAGCAATAGCCTGTTGCATATTGATACACCTCATACATGATGCATAAATTCCATTCAAGCAAAGGATTCTGTCTCGTCAGTGTAAACTTCTTCCTCTGAATCCTGATGGCGTCTTCATGGCTGAGTGAGGTGGGAAGAAGTTAATTTCTTCTGATAATGGAGTAATAAATTCTCTTTCTCTGAAAGATTTAGCTGTCCTGTGGTCGCTATTTCTGTGTGAGTCCTTTCTTTAAAAAAAGTATCTTACGTAGCATAGTTTCTATTTTAACATTATGTTATAACCTAAAACTGTATTTAACACACTACTTAAGAAAATTATACAGCGTAACTTTCTAACATAACACATATAATATTGATATTTATGAAAAGCCAATCATAAAATACGCATTTTTCACATCAAGTATGTTCCAGCCCACTCATGAGAGAATTTTTTTTTAGTATATGCAACTGTCCTTTAAAAAATATCTTATTTACTGATATAAAGTTTTAACAGATTTTATAATACCAAAGAACTTCCAGAAGCTTCAAGCGCTGTTAACACTAAGTTATTTCACTAACAAAACCCCACTTTCAGACCCAAATTAGCTTCAGCAATGTTATTTTTCGTGAACACCACAGTGACCTCCTCAGACACCAAGCCGCATTGATTTACGAGCGTATTTCTGTACCCAAGACCCTGGGCTAATTAGGAAGCGAGCCCATCCCGCGAGTTTTATCCCTACGGGAGATAACACTCGCCTGCAGCCGAGCACACACCGGCCCCGCCCCCAGCCCCGCCCCGCCCCGCCCTCCCCGCCGCCGGAGCGGGGCGGGGCCCGCGCAGGCGCACTGCGCCGGGGGCCGGCCGCGCGACCGCTTCACTGACGTCAAAACACTCCGCGACGGCGGCCGCGGTTGCTGCGGAGCGGCTCCCGCTGTCCCGCCGATCCCGGTGTCCCGCCCGTCCCGGACCGACCGGCTGTAAGAGCCCTGCGGCGGGGCCGCCTCTCCCCCGCGGAGCTCCCGGGGCACGGCCGGGAGCGGCGCCCGCACGTGGCCGCGGTTGCGGCGCGGCCCCAGCCCGGCCCTGCCCGCGGGGGCTCTCGGGGCGCTGTGGTGGGCACGGGAGGGTGGACGGAGGGAAGGAAGGAAGGAGGGAAAGGGTTGTCTCCGGCGCCCCGGGGGGATGAGTGCTGTATTTTCCAATCCCAGTACTGCTCTCTTCAGCGGACGTAACGCGAAACTTTAAAGGCACTTCTCAGTTCTGCGTGCGGGAGAAACCAGTTCCAGGTTGGCGCGGGGGGAGCACGGAGCAACTCCGTGTGCTTTCTAGTAATTGTGCGTTGGTAACCATTAGTAACCAAGTGATGCAATATCACTTAGCTCACATGGGCTTCATCTCAGCCTGCTGACCAGTTTTTTTATTGCTTTCCTAGATCTTCTTGTACGTCTATCAAATTTCACTTTTCAAATCATGGAGGGAGAACAGATTATGGAGGGACAGCCACAGGTATTACAAGAAATGTTTAACGTGCGTTATGTTACATGAGTAAAAGGAGAATTTTAGCTTTGCTAACCATGTGTTATTTTACAGGTTCCGGAAAATCCTCATTCCGAATACGGCCTCACTGAAAATGTAGAGGTAACAAAGATTTTGTTGCAGTGGAAGTCACATTTGTAATTAGGAGAAAGAAGTTGACTCCTAAGTCTAACTTCAGAAAATGTAATATGTTCAATGGAGCTAAGCAATACCTGTCCCTGGTGGAAATGACTGTAAATATATTTTCTGTTGTGCTACTTCCATTGTTCTAAATGGTACTGAAGTAGATAATGAGCCTTTTAATGAGTTTGGTTTTTTTTTAAAGTATCTTATTATTATTATCTGTTCTGTTGCTGTTTGTGAGAGATACAGATATATATTATGGCACAAAAAAAGCCATCCACATTAGGCTCAACCTATGCTGAGTAGAATCACTTCCTAACTCTATGGCATTTATTTACTCTTCTTATTAAAGAAAAGCCTTCAGTCTCCCTTTATTGTAAGTTCCTACTCTGTGCTCAGCTTTTGCAGAAACTATTTTAAAAAGTCTTCTGGGACTCATCTCTCTGATAACTGCTTGTGTCTATGCCTCAGCTTCCATGGTTCCTGCAGAATCATAACACATTGGTTCCATGCCAGTAGATTCATGTACATAGCACTGGAAACATTTGGTTTACTGGCAGTGGGAGGGTATCGCTTTTCAACTACAGTTAATGGTGTAAGGGGATTCAGCACTTTTTGATCAAAAGTACCTGGAAGCATTTTGCATATGTTTTCTTTAAAGTGTCCATCTATACTTGAGTAGAGCACAATCACCAAGTACTTGATTTTAGCCAAGTCTCTTTTGTCAGGCTTCACCTGAATTTCTTGTGCTTTTACCATTTTGTGTTAGGACCATCTAACTGAGACTCTTGTTGGTAGTCATTCCTCTCTTAGTGTTGTAGAGTTCAAGTCAGTGAATTTGAACTGAAATTAAAAAAAAAAGCTGAAATAAAAATTCCTGGGATTGGATGTCTTCTCTTGTAGAAAACTTACAACTTCTAAACATTGTTTCCCCAAAACATAGGAATTTAATGGAAGGTTCCTCTGGATTAATTTTTTGTGCAAGGAAAAATATGCACTTAATATTTTTAAAAGATGTAAAGAAATTATTGCCATCAAATTGCAAAGATGGGTATTTTGCACAAACACTTCAAAGTAGATGTGGCTGCTATTACCAATATTCATTCATGGTTTGGTTTTTTTTTTACTTTAGAGGATAGTAGAAAATGAGAAACTAAATGCTGAGAAAACTTCAAAGCAGAAAGTGGATCTTCAGTCACTACCCACACGTGCCTACTTGGATCAGACAGTTGTACCTATCTTGCTACAGGGACTCGCTGTTCTTGCAAAAGAGAGGTAAGATGCTTCTGTGTTCCTTCTGTTCCTGGGAAAATGCAGGTCTCAAACTCGGGCAGTGCAGCACCTTTCAGTCCTCCCACACCAAATATGGCTGTGCTCTTTGTAAGGTCCTCATTATAACAGGTTTATGAACCCATGAATTGCTGTGATTGACCATGCAGGGTGGGTTCCTCACTTAGGCACACATGGCATGACAGGAGTTATTTATTGAATTCATGATCTCCCAATAAGGTACACTACTGTGAAAGTTTTAGAGGGAAAAATGGGAGAGGTTTTGTTATTAATTTTATCATGTAATTCACCTTAAAGAAGCAAGGCAAGAGGATGTTCTAGTTCTGAAGATTTTTGTTGTGTGGAATTATAAACAGTTCAGCTTGACATTTAAGAGAAGGAAAGACAAATCAGGCATGACATGCATCTTTTTCAGAGATTAAGATACTTTCTAAAGGGTGTGGCTGAGCCTGCACTGTCAACACAGTCTGTTTCTGTAAGAAGCAGACTGATGGTTTATCCTCTGAATAAAGATTATGCTGCTGAGGTGCCCCAGCTCTCTTTACCAGTCGGTGTAGACAGGTATCCTTCAATAAAAGCAAACATTTTTTCATCTTAACAAAACTAATTTCTAGCCTTTTGGTGTATCTTCACTATTGGCAAATCATACTGTGTGAACCATCTCTCAAATTGAAATAATAGAATCAAAAGCTGATATAGATGAGCATAATTGCATCAGGGCACCTACAGTCAGAAAAACCATCAACAGTGTGAACTTCAAAAGGAGTTGAGAATTTAAACTGCAGTGTACAGACAGCTAATTAAGCAAAATTAAGCACCTAGGAAGGTCCACCCAAGTGCACGCTTGAGGGATGTGCAGATCTTCAGCTGACATCTGTGGGAGTTCTTCTGCAGGCTCAATGTAAAACACAGCCCAAGGTTAATGCTCCCCCCTACACTCTGAATACCTGTGTGACAGGCAAACTTTTTCCTTCCTTTCCCCTCCCTCTCTCTTTCCCCTCCCTCTCTCTTTCCCCTCCCTTTCTCTTTCCCCTCCCTTTCTCTTTCCCCTCCCTTTGCCTTGCCTTTTTTCCATCTTCTTTACGAGGGCTCATCACAGAAGTGAAATTGGATCATTGATAGGAGGGGCTGGGGAACATACAGGTAGTATGAACCTACCAGGGCAAACTGTCTGTTCAGCTGAGCATAATAAGCCCTCAGGAGTGAGAAAGCTGAACTGTCAGCTCTGCTGTATAATCTACTGCTTAAAATTGAACAGGAAAATAACTAGTGGATGCTAAGTTCTTTTTCAAAAGAATATAGAAGTGTTCAGGGAACAGCCCAGTACATCTGATGATCATGCCTGGAATTCAGTAGAAATTACCATCGAGGATAGTAAGCATATGGATAAATGACATATCTGGGAGGAGGTCAACACAATTTTTGTTAGGTCTTTTAAGTGTCTTGGAGTTTATTGAAGGAGTCAAAAAGCATACATAAAGAGGAATGCAGATGACGCAGTCTGTTTAAATTTCCAAAATGTTTCACATAGTTGTTCACTAACAGCTTTTAAAATGAGTTAGTTGCTGTTGGGATTAAAGAAAACGCCTTTATATGGATGGGGAACTAATGGTAAGATATGAGATAAAGGGTAGAAGTAAATGTTGAATTTTCACAGTGAAACAAGCTCAACACTAGAATAATGGAAAAGATCACTTACAACAATTTGAAGAAGTGGCTGACAAAAGTTGTTAATGAGACTGAGTTTTACAGAATAGATTAGGGAGTTTTATGTTTCAGTTTCTGTTTGTTTTTTAAGTTGATTAATTGTAAATAATTGCACAGGAACTTCATAAAACTGTGAAGACTGCTACGAAAAATTTAAACTGACAAAAAGTGACATTGAATCCAAAAAGACATAAAATTGTGGACCTCAGAGGGTAGTGAAAAACACTACTGGCAAACTGTTAGATTCTGAGTTGAAAATTACCCTTGTAGAAAAATGTTGTTTAACTGTTACATATATATGTCAATGCACTGCTTTAATCAAAAATAAATTCTGAATGGTAGGACTTAAAAATTGAAGGGGTAAAACCAACCGAAAATTAAAGGGATAAAAAACAAGCATAATGTCACTATTTAAATTAAAAATTATGTTCTTGTATTTTTAATGTTATGTATCATTTCCCTGTATTCTGGTAGAACGTGAAAAAGTGAGAGGGACAAGGTGGTCATAAGTATGGAATACTATCTCTATATGGAATGACTGAGTAGATGATATCTAGAAAAGAGGCTTCTGTGAATGAACATATTGGGAGCCTGTTAGATCACAACAGCACAGAGATGACGGATTAGGATGGACTGTTTATTATCTCTTCTGATACATTAATCAAATTAAATGAAGCAGGTAGCAAATTCATAACGACAAAGGGCTGATCCTTCACAGGTCACATAATTTTTATAAGCTTTTTTTTTTTGCTTTCAGTTGAGGACATTAACATTTTATTTGTGCTCAAGAAGCAACTGGTCAAAGCTGTAGAGGAATCCCAGACTATTAAGTACCTAGCTAGCTCAGGAATTGGTACATGCTTGGATGCCAAAAGGATGGTCCCGAGAAGTATCTCTGAATATTTTTGTTGTTGTTGTTGTTTTTGTGCTCTTTATAGGCATATTTGCTCACTGCCAGACCTTTGGTTTGACCTGCTGTGGAATAAGTATGTCATTTATTCTGTGGACAGAATCCAGATTAGCAGGATTCACGTGGTATAGCTGGAGGAGTTATTTTTAAAAAACCTACAGACTAAGCCAGTCATCAAAAGTGTTTATTATTGACTACTTGCAAGTTACAGCACTTCTCAAACTTGAAGATTTGTTGTGTTAGTTCCAGTTGCCAGAAACCATGAAAACAACTCTTAATACACTAAGCTACACAATAACCACTTGAAAAAAAAAAAAAAAAAAGCAGAGATTCAGTTTTACTTTAAATAGCATGAATTAAAGAAAGAGGCAAATGCATGTCATAGCCAGTGATGTACGTACAGTATTTATGCTTACAGACTGTGGGTTTAGGTATGTAAGTATGTAACTGTTCTAGCAATTTAGTAACATGGAACCCAGAGTGACTAAGACCTCTTTTTAAAAACTTTCTCATTAGACATAAACTGGAAATTTACAGTCACTCTAGTTAGTTGTCATCCCTAAATCAATGCTTAGAAGTGTTTGGGAGGAGCTGTGTTGCTTTTAAGGGAAGGTGATTGGTCCTTCAGCTACCTAATTTCATATAATAACAAATACTTGCTTTTTATGTACTTTTTTTCTTTGCAGACCACCCAATCCCATTGAATTTCTAGCAGCATACCTTTTAAAAAACAAGTCACAATTTGAGGACCGAAATTAACTCCATAAAAATGAGGACAGTTTGGCTGCTAGACTGAAATGCTCATTTGCCTCAATTTGTCTTCTGCTGTAAAAATCCTTTAGCCACATTGTTGTCTTTCTTAACTGCACAATTTGCTTTATCTTTTGAGTTTATTTAATAAAGAACACTTTACTTTTAATTTTCTCTTGTTTTAAACTAGCTATTAAGAGACTTTGAAAATAAAATACTGAAACTCCACTACTGGATGAAAGTCTGAATAATTCCATCACAGGGCTGATAATGTATATAACTTAACTGGGTTTTATATAGCACCCTCCAGTGCAACATGCCTAAACAGAAAGCAAACAAATGCAGAACAATTAAAATTTATTTATTAAGTAGAAAGAGAGAACTTGCTTCAGAACACCAGGAAATGGGTTTAGTTAAAACAAACAAAGAGATCCAGCAGCTGAACAGATCACCTAGAGACAGCATCCAGTGTCTCACACAGGTACATTAATGAGATGTGCTGTTCAGCATTTGTCATTGCTCTCCTAGGACTGGATTCAGTGTACTGGATTCAGCTGAAACACAGAATGAATTTGGAAGTGATGTATAAGAGTTCTGTAATTCAGGTCTCTGTACTGCTACCCTTACTTGAATTGTCTAAAAACTTGCAGGGACTAACTTGCTGTTAGTGCTAGTAGGAAGGTTCTCACTATTTTACATACCTCTTAGTATCTTAAAACAGAAACATTGAATTAGAGCAGTAAGAGTGGGGAACAAAAATTGAAAGAAGCCTGCAAACCCCAAATCAAGTGTAAAAGCTGTCTTTTGGAAAATGTACCAAAATTTGGAAGGAGACTACTAATTCTACTGCATTGTGGGGAACACAGTCTCCATCAAACAGTGACACTAAAAAGATACTGAAAGGATTTTAACAACAGTGTTTTGACTTTCTGGAATGACTGATAACATTTAAGTGAAGACAAGGAAGCACCATAAGGACTTGGTACTGCTATTTTTATTGCTAAAATGGCATTCCAACATTTCACAAGAAACAATTTTGCAAGACTGTAAGAACTGTTAAATGCAAAGGGAATCTATGCTGCTCCCCAGTTTCTCTGTTGAGAATTTGTGTAAGAGCAAATGAAAAGAAGCAGTTTAACTTTTAATCCTCCCCAGACAGAGCAATTTTCTTAGATTTTTGTGCCTGAATTCAGAATACAATCAGATTTCTTACCTTACAGTAATACCTGTCAAGCAGCTGAACAAAACTTGAAACACTCAGGCTTTCTGCACAGCTCTTGCATCAACCTGGAATCTCAAAGCATCAGTCCCAGTACTAGGAAAGCTGTCCCTGCCAGCAGTGTGCCATTCACTCAGCTGCTGGTGTCACTGGTATGTGGTGTCATCTGCTATTATTTTCCCATCTAGGCAAGAGATATAATTCAAGAGAATGAAAAAGCCATGTTTACACAGTCATGGTGTTAGAAGATTTACTATGGCAACTTTTTTGGCAGCCTCCTCTAAGAAATAAATTGTAATGTGACTAGCAGCAGTGAACTTAACACTCTAAAAATTAAATCTTAGTGATTCCTGTGAAGGTATGACAAGTCAATAAGATAAACACAACCATTTTCCTTTACTTGTTAAACTGGGCTTCACCCATTGAGATCTTCTTCATAGAAGATACTCTGTAAAAGGAATAAGTAGCAAGTTAATACCTGTATTATCTAGTTCTCAGTTACAAAAGTAATGATAAAGTCTAAATTTTAAAAGCATTTACTTGTTTTAAACTCTTCACTACAAAACAATGAAAATTCTGTGAAGAGACATGACAGATGCTTGCTATCCCAGTTTAATCTAGAAAGTGGTACTGTTTTTCCACAGGAAATAACAGTTCTGAAAGCTTCAAGATTAATTGTATTAAATTTTGAAATACAAATACATTTAGAGTAAAACCTTGAAGAAGTACTTAAAAATGGCAACTTTAGATGTATGACAGGCCACTGCTAAGTAACTGAGAGCCATTATATCTTTTTTTTAAATTATTCTTTAGTGTTCACTACCCCAGGTAACTGAGGGTAACTGAGTATATGCTCCAAATGGCAGTAAAATTGAGTAGAAAAAAAAATGGAATACCTAGTTTACTTGACAATATGCCTTTCAAGATTACTATTTTAGATCTCCAATATCCAGAAGTCACTATTCAGTAACTCTGAAAGAATTATATATATGTCATATGTAGTATTTTGAAGTGTGCCTTTTTAACTGCTTCTACTGAGAGCATTGTCATTTACCTGGAGGAGAACAATGACAGAAGAAAGGATTTCCCACTAAAAGCAATTCTGATGAAAGGATTCTACATCCTTCTGTTCTGAAGCCTGTTACCACCTAAAATTACAGTTTGACTTGCCAAATCCTTTGTTTTTTTTTTTTGCTTCTCTGATTTATCAAGGACTTTCTCCAAAATCAGTACATGTCTTTGAGCAATCCATTTTATTTTCTGAGGCACTGTCACCATTGTAAAAGCAGTCTGATCAAAGAAACTTTTCTCTCCCCATCTGACTTTCTAGAAATAAAAGACCTGCTTTCAAACAAATGAAAAATCTGAAAAATTCTGAAAGATACAAGCAGTTGAAACCCGTAGGCTGGAAAGGAAACATGAGAAAAATTCCTATGCCTACCACACTTCATGGAATGGAGGTTTTGATATATTCTTATCATTATACTAATTACATAACAAATTATTCTTAGCCAAGTTTTAGCTTGTGTTCCCTATGCCATTTCATAGTCAGGATTCATTTTAAGAGTGACTACATAGCCTAGATCACAGAAATACAGAATGCCAGCTGTTATAGAAAGAGACATTTTACCATGATGAAAAGTCTATCAGCACCGTTTCTGCCAATGTTCCCATTCAAATACAGTTTTATCCAAGGATTTCAAATGTAAATGAACCATGAATAATTATGGGGCAGTTTACATCAGTGCTAGTGCAACACTGACTAGGAATGTGTCATATTCCTATTCCAAATATGCTTTTAGCTCTCTTCTAGAAGTTTGCTTTGGAATTGTGTGTAACAGACCTGTTTTCCAAGAGGAGCCTAAATTGATTAAAGACTGCAAGGTGGTTGAGAAGTATTTACAAGATGGATAATTACCCACTGATATTGTCTCAGATGCTCTTATGTTGCACAGGAAGTGGAGAGATTTTCCTTGTAAGGACTGTGAGGTGGGGGTGTCTGCTTTTAACAGCAGAAGGAAGGACTGGTACGAACAGCAGGTTCCTCAGATGCAGAACAACAGTTTGTAAATAGAAAAACCTAAAGTAACAGTGAACAGCTTCCTGAGAAGGGAGGGGGCAGGAAGCGGGCATTGTGAAAAACACCATAGGAAAGAACCACGTGCAAGAGGACAATGGGAGCAAAAACCAAGAAAGCAGCAGACCATGAAAGCAGGGCCAGCTGAAAACCTCCCATCCCAGCTGGTCACAGGGTGTTACTGGAGGAAAACCCTGCACGCTAAGGACACTTGCCAGTGCCTTCACCCTTTTCTTTTATGTAAGGAAGAAACTGCCAACAGACACACATGTGCAGCAGAGGTCTGTGCTTTAAGGGTGTGCAAACCTGGGGGATTGTCCATGCATTGTATCAGAGAAAAATGACTGGAATAACAGCTCAGAACTTTTAAGTACTCCTGTTACTGTTCCCCATACACACAGTGCTTGGAAGAATTATAGATGAAGAAGGAGCATCTCCCAAACTAACCCATTTCCACTGAAAGCTCAGCCTAGTTCCTCAGTTTTTGGCTAGAAAATTTCTCTGCTTTGTGTCCTGAGCACCAGGAAGCCCAGCACTGCCATGGCGGGGATGGCCAGTTCCCTGTGGAAGGGGACCCACATGGATCAAGTCCAACTTCCAGCCCTGCACAGGACACCCAAGACTCACACCATGTACCTGACAGTGTTTTCCAAACAGTTCTTGAAGAGCCAAGTACTTTTGTGTTTCTGCCTCTGCCCTTTACAGGTGGTGCTGAGGGAGCACATCACCAGCCCTTACACAGAGAGCTGATGATCAGGAGGGGACAGTTACCAACAGGAACCCACAAATCACTAAATACTGCTAATGGTATCAGGACCACTTATGATAGGGTACAAATTAATATCCTACTGTCACCCTTAGCAGGGGAACTGGCAGAAGTTACTCTTGTAGTGTTATGGCTGACAAGCTTTCTCAGGAGCAAGCAAAACCTGGAGGACGTTCTTCAGCTTCCATGGGCTCTGGCCTGACAGTGCCATTGATAGCAGAGAAGGGCAGAGAATCACCTGGCTGTCACAGTGCTTGTGGCACATACCAGTTTAAGGATTGGCAAAAAGAAAGCCTGTGCTTTCTGTGACCTGCTGACACTGAGCTGTAGTGTTCCTCTGCATCTACATGGATGGATGCTGTGTTCATGTTACACCCAGTAAAAACTTCATCCTAGTCTGGGAGAGGTAAAACTGCACACTAGGAAAGAAAGGGTAATGAGGAAAGCAAGGGAGAAGGAAGCTTTAAAAAGAAGCATAAGGAGAAAAGGAATCCAGCCTGTTATATAGCAATAAGAAGAAATATATTTAAGTAATTTTTAAAGGCAAGCTGAAGAGGAAAAAAACACTAATAAAGGTAGTATACCCAGAAAATACTTGTAAAATATTTTTACTTACTAAACCATCTGGTTTACTACTCAGAAGTTCTTATATTTTAATTGAATTGAAAGGAAATGCTTAGAGAAAATGAAAGCTTTTCCTCTGATAGAAAATAATACCAGATAATTAAAAATTATGTTTTATAATAAAATGTTCCTCCTAGCAGCCTCTTCTGACTGTTGGTGATGGACTGTGGGACAATGGTTTATCAATAACTTGAGTGTACCCATTTTTATATGGGTATATTCAATATATAAATGTGAGCCATTTTTAAAGTATATAATCACATGTATTTTTCTCCATGCAGTAAAATTTATCCTCTGCTGCATTTGTCAACTTTATTGAAGGATTAGTTTATTGAAGGGTCACTCCAGAAACTAGTCTTACTACTGAAATTCATGTAAATGATTTGAGAGGTACAAATGTGTATCACAACTACCAATATAGTTTTATGTTAAAACAGCCAGGTAGGGTACTTCTTCCAGTGTAGGTAGCAGTTATAATCTGCATTAACCTTTTTGAAGCCACTGTTTGTAAAATCACAATAGAATACTGTAAGGATATGTAGAGAAGTGAAGGCTTGATAAAACATTAGACATTTGCTGGGATAATCGGGGCCCATTTCCTCATGGCTACCTATTAGAAATATTATTAATCGGAGACCCCAGTCCTTACTGCCCCTCAGCTGCACTGGCAAGGCAGCGTCATGGCTGCAGAGGACGATCCTCACGGATATAATGCCTTTATCCCCCCACTTCCTTTGTTTTACTGTAAAAAAATCAAAACCAAAGCAAAACCAAGCAAACAAAACCAAAACAATCCCCCAAACCTCAGTTGTTTTGCACGCATTTATAACCGCCTGGAGGACTTTCCGATGACAAAGGGGAGGAGGAGAGCGTGTTTGCTGGCCTGGCCCACACGTGCTCCACCTCACAAAGGCCCAGTCTGCCTTCAAGGCCTTAATGGCTGCAGCCCCTCATGTCTCTGCTGTGGTTTCCTCTCTGCTGGTTGCATCTCTCACGTCAGCGGCTCAAACTGCTTTTTCTCTTCCCCCCTTTGTGCCGGCCCTTCTCCCCTTTTCAGTTCTGCCTCGTTAGCTATTTTGAGCCACGCTTAATGTCTCCATGGCAGCAGCCCATTCACCAGATAATAAAAAAAATAAAAATTAAAGGGGTGGGGAAGTATTAAGCTGAGAAGAAACGGAGACTTCCACACAGTACACTCCCACGGCCCTCGCTCCGTGCCACGCTGCCGCGGGCGTCACGGCACGGGCAGGGAGGCGTAGGGAAGGCTCCTAGTTCGGAAACACGGAGGCCCAGCGCAGCAAAATCCACGCTCCCAAAGATGCCTTTGGGAAACGGTGCTCCGTCCCTGGAGCCCTCAGCATCCCAGCTGCTGCCGGGGGCCGTGCGGGGCGCGGGCAGCGGGGACCGGGGCGCTCCCGGGGGTCTCCCGGCCCCCCCGCCTCGCTCCCCTCACCTGACCCGCGCCCGGAATCTGCCCCGCCACCACGGAGACACGGCCCGGCCAATCAGCGCGCACGGCACCCATCACCACGGCAACGCACTGGCCAATCCGCGGCGAGCTCCCCCACCTGGCCCCGCCCTTTACCCCTTCCCCCGCGGGGCGGTGCTACACTTGTCAAAGGAGTGGGCGGGGCCAGCAGGGGGCGAGCGGCCAATCACGGTGAGGCTTTTGCTTTGGTGCCCAATGGGGGCGCGGCGCCCGCGCGGTCCTTAGTCCACGGGAGCCGAGTGGGGCCAAACCCAGCTGCGGCCGCGGCCTCGTTCTCTCCGTGCCCCCCCACCCGCCGGCGCGGAGTTGGCGGCGGCGGCTTCGAGCTCTGTCCCCGCGTCCTCCCCCCGCGACCCCGCCCGGCCCCGCGCCCCCGGCCCGCGCCGCCCCGGCAGCGCCGCCTCCGCCCGCGGGGCCCGGGCCGTGCTGGGGGAGGAGGAGGGGGAGCAGCGCCGCCGCCGCCGCCGCCGCCGCGGGCGGGCCCGTCCCCCAGCGCCCCCCCCGAACACCATAGGCGGCTCCGGCTCCAAGATGTCCAACCGGGTGCTCTGCCGGGAGGCCAGCCACGCCGGCAGCTGGTACACAGCCTCAGGTACCGCCGCCGGGAGCGGGGAGCGGGCGGCGGGGGCTGAATCAGCACTTTGGGGCCGCCGGGGCCGGTGCCGGGCGCGGGGAGGGGCCGCCGGCTCCGCCCCCGCCGGCACATGGCGGGCGGGGGGTTGGGGGCGCCGGGCCCGGCCGCGGCGGGGAGCGGGCAGGGCCGGGCAGGGGGTGCCGCCGAGCCCCCGAGCAAACCTGCGGCCGCCGCTGCCCCTCTCCTCCCGCCCCGGTGCCTGCAGCGGCGCCGCTCGGCGGAACCCGGCGTTTGGCCGTCGCCGGGGATGGATCGGGCCCCCGGCTGCGCCTCGTGTGCCCGCCCTGCCCGGCAGCCGCGCCTCGCCGCTGCTCCTCCGAGTGTCACGGCAGCGGGGCTGGAGCCCGCCCGGGGCTGTGCTTCGCACCGAGCGCCGCTCTCCGTCAGAGCGCACGGGCGGATTTCAGTGTTTTCAGCTGCTCCTGGGGTTTATTGATCTTGTTTTGTTAATTCCATGAGAAAATACCGCCCGTCCGGGGTTAGAAGGCCCGGGGGAAGGTGTGAAAATAGGGAGTTTTATTCTTGTCAAGATAGGAAAATAGGGAGATCTATTTCTCTTTTTGTAGTCCAAGAAAACCTATTTTTTCCTTCCCCGGCGCTTTCTTTAGTAGGAGTGAAAAGTTACCAAGCAATAGCGCAGAGTGGCTCTGTCCATTTAAACATGTGGTACTTGCAGAAGAAGAATAGGAGAAAAACGTGGTGCATTGGAGGGCGAGCTGCCGCTCCCCTCGCCCACGCCAAAAAACGGGCAGAAATACGTAATAATGGCTTGATAGCACATGTGTTTGGAGATAAGTTTTGTTCGGTTTTGGCGCAGAAGGGCTTTTGTGAAAAGGGTGCACGTTTGTCTTTTCAGAGCTGTTAATAAGATTTGTAAGGGATGTTCTTTTACTGGCCCCGGGAGTAAAGATGATTACAAAACTGCAGGTGAACGGGCTTAGATGAACAAGAGGCTGTCGTAATGAGCAGTTCAGAGGGATGGGGGGTACAACTGAAAATAAACCAAACCAAACAATGAAGTGTTGTGTTCAGGATCCTAAATTAGCATCTAAGAAAAATTGGATGTGAAAAGTCATACACTTCTCTTTGCTAAAATAGATGTGGTTTCCCTTCTCCTCCATAAATTGATGAACGAAGTATGAGGCAAAAATGAAAGGGAAGAAAAGAAATACAGAGAAGAGGGAAACACAGGAAGAGGTGGATTGTGTGATAAGTAGCTGGGCTTCAAATGGTTGGGTGGGCATTTTCGAGACAATAGAGGATGATTGTTTTCCTTCCGAGCTTAATATTCTAAACATAATTCTCGTGTCCATGACGAAACTGGCCTCAAATCTTTGTGCAGCTTGCGACTTTATTTATTTCCAATGATCTAGAAAGGTAGATAGTACTCCATTTACAGAAAATATACAAAATCGTGTCAAAGGTATAGATTTAACGATGTGCAAAGGCATCAAAACATCAGAGCTTTGTGGTAATCACCTTAGTCCTGCAATTTGTATTTTCATTTTTGAGTAAGGCAGAAAACTGATCTGCGATATGGAATGGCTACATAACCTTACCCACAAATTTTGTAGTTTGTTTGGTATTGGACTTCATGTCAAGTTATTACTGGATACTAGGAAACAAGAATTCTATTTTTTAAAATTTATTTAAGAGGCATGGATACTGTGTTTGCCTGTTTTCTTCTCTGTGAAAATGCAGTGCATAATTTAGTTAGACTACACTGCGGTAAGTGTGTGTGACTAGTTTGGCCAGTACTAGTTGTTTGTAGTAGGACATCCAAAAGCATGTTACTCCCATTGCTTTTGGGCAGCCCTCTGGCAGTTGCTTATTGAGGAGATGTTGGGGGATGGTTGCCCAGACACACGGCATGAAAAAAAACCCAAACTGAATCATGTTGTAATAATGAATTATGACAGCTGTGCTTGTGACAAGTTAAATTGTTACAGTGTGTATGGTGGGGGTAAGTGGTTGATGTTGCATAATCTGGGGATTTTGGAAATGTTTTTCCTTAAATGAGCAAGGAGTATTATGTGTCTTGCTATAGAACTCTCTTCTGCTGTTTGCGCTGGGTATGTGAAAGCAGGAATTGTGCCTGTTCAGCAAGACAAGGACTACTTATTATTTATTGCTTGAAGGCAATAAATAATAAATAATTTTGTGTGCCATTTAGGAAACTCCATCAAAACTCGATAGAAAACAAATGGGGACCAAGAGGCTATGTGTTCATCGTAGATTTAACTTAAAATCTTCCTGTATTTCAGGCCAGGCTCACATGTCAGCTGCTACCTCAGACTTGTAATGTAGTCTCCTCAATTGTACTACTTGAAGAAAGTGGATTTTACCATGTGTTTTCAGCCTGCATAGCTTCAAGGCTGGAGCTGAGGCAGGGATTAGTTTGAATTGTGTTAGTTCTTCAGTGTGTTCCCATGATTCTCTGGGGATTGTCTTTTCGAGTCCTCCTCCTTCCTCTGTTCTTGGTGCTCCTGTCTCGGCCCAGAAGCGATTTGCTGTGTTATATATAATCTGGTTAGCGTTTGAGCTTCCCCTTTTCTCCAAACTGCTCTCTTTCCACAGAGCTGAGTTTGACTACACAAGGTGAGCGGATGCCCTGCCCCTCATCCTGCTCTGTAATTAAGATGACCCATCTGAAAGGGTAGTGAGAAATGTTCGAAATCTTTACATCTGAAAGCATTTTTAAAAGAATTGAGTGAGGATAAGGTTTTTAAGTGACAGTTTATCCTGAGGTGTCTGGTACCTAGGGCTAAAATGTCAACATACCATCCAGGATGATGCATGGCATCCTGTGCTTGGGAGGGGGCTTACTGCAAAAGTGAAACACCTATTACTATTTAAAAAAAAATAAATCTCTAAAATCTGTCTGTAGAAGTCAGCTCTGGGAAAGAAGGACCAAAGCCAGCTGAGGGGGAAGACAAAGAATGGATATTCTTAAACTGGCTTAGCTGCCTCCTACACTCCAGGAGTGGCAGCAATATCACAAGTGAAGCCACAACCAAGAGGGAGCTGCTACTCTTCATGGATGGTCAATGCAGCGTGTGTAAGGGGGTTTGGGAGAAATGCAACTTCTTGTCTTTAGAGCTACTCATTTCCACGGGGCAGCAATTTCTTCAGCTGAAAATAGACCATTGCTCCATCATTTTCTCCAGCCATGGGATGTGCAGTAATTAGGTTCTGCCTTGGAAAATATAAACATGCACTCCATTCTAGTATGAATACACCGCCTACTTGTATGATGCTAATGAATGCTGTAGAGCAGGTGGGACTGGCTGGGCAATTATGCACATCCAGGTATGTTCACATGTTAGAATGTTTCATCTAAGTAAACAACCTTGTATTAGAGGGAAAGTTAGGTCCCAGGGAGAAAGCTCACTGCTTCCTACTCAGTAAAGCTGAGAAGGGGGAAAGCAGTAGAATATGAACTTCACCATGATGTTATAGCATTTCACTTCCCATGTGTTCTTCATTGTGTGCTGTTGTAACAACAAAAAAATCTAAAAATGAAGGTCTTTAAGGAGTTTCAGTAGGTGAGTTCAGCATGACAGTTCAAACCAAAATGGTTGTCATCTCTTTCCCCATATGAAGAATTCTAGAAGTTAATATTTATTCTGCATCAGTCAATGCAGGATCTTAATGAACTTGAGGTTTATACCTCTGGAGCATTTGACTGGCAGCAAACAGAACAGTGAAGTCTGGTCAGTTGTTCCTCCTCCTACTTAGCAGCACCACTGAGCATGGAAAGCTTTACTTACAACTGAGCTTCCAGACTGAAACTGTGCTGTGCCTGTTGCTGACAGTAGGTCACTAGTCTAAACAACCCTGTTCTTCACTTGCAGAGCTTGATCTGCATGTCTGCTATTAAAAAAAGTTAATGGTATATGACATGCCATTGCTTTTGTGGACTAGAAGCTTGGTGTATGCTGGCCACTGAAAACATTTGCAAAATTTAGATAAAAGCATGCAATGTAAATAAAAATATCACACAGCACTGCTGTCATGTAGATTGTTAAAAAAAAAATATCACTCTTGTGTGGTGAAAAATAGTACACTCACATTTATTTTTGGAAGGAAGTCCCAGTCCTACTGTGTTAATTCAACCACCTAGTATCCAGACATCTTGAGAAATTGATTTTTAACCAGCAGGTGGAAGAGGAAGATTAAGGACAACTCGAAACAAAAATGGCATAATTTTCAGTGGCTTTGAATGCAGGCAGACACATTCCTAGATACAAAAGAGCAGCTGAAATGCAGTGGAAATGACATGCTATCCTGAGCATGGGCTGTGTGCAGGATAGGGATGTTTATTCTTCAATGTGAGTAGATTCAGTAGGTGCTGGGCAGTTACTGCTGTGGGAAATCAGTCCATATACTTCTGAAATGGAAATAAACATTAGCTATGTGTGTCTTTTTATTTTCTCTGTAGCATGTCATGACAAGTGGGATGTCACATTATGGTGCTGAACATGGCTTATGGGCTCACAGCTGGCCTCCCTTGTCTGGCCCCTGAAAGTGCTGACTGAATACTGTGCTGCTCCTTATTAATGTGTGTGATAAGAGTTCTTGTTTCAACTTTTCCCCAGTCTGTGGCATGGTGATAGAGGTGAAACATGAAGGGTTTTAGTAGGCCCTTCCAGGTCACAGGAGTAAAAATCAAATTAAGAGTGTGTGTGTATAACAATATTCCATGATGTGAAACTTGCCCTGCAAAACAAGTTTGCTGTTGTATTAGTTAGGGCTTATTTCTCTGCTTTCCCTGGCCAAACCATAGTGGCCAGAGGTGTGCTGTTAGCCTGTGCCAACTTGTTTGAACTAGGAGAACCTTAATTTCCATAAGCTTATTAATGCAAATGGGAGTTGGCAGCGTAATTGCTGTGTTGACTTGAAACACCATTGCGCTCATTGTCTTGAATGCTCTTTTTTTTATGATGAGCCAAGTAAATGGCCAGTAAATATTTGAGGAGACTGTAAGCTTAATGGTGCACTTGTGTTTCTGCTGCCCTAGCTTGTCAGCAAAAGAACCCCAAAGGAGGTAGGCACTGACATCTTGTTGCTACCGTTTGTAAGGATTAAGTTTCTAACTTGTTTGGACAAGAAATGCCAGAACTCTCTAATAACTGGCTGTCATACTGCCAGCAATGTTTCAGCCTTGTCTTTTGGGCAGAAGTCTGCACGATGGTGTGTAGATCAGCAGAAAAGTATAATGCTTTGAAGAACTTCAGCAGATCAGATAATAAATGAAAAGGCAATTGTGTGCCATGAATGATCAGTTCAGAAGCTGCATTTCCCTCAAAGTTGGCCACTATTTTCTCACATTTGCAACCCCTTCTATTCCTTTGTAATCCCCAGTAAGATCAGCATTAAGGCTTTTTTACTGCCTTTGTACTAAATACTGTTTTTTCTGATGTCAAACCCCACTTGCTCTGTGAGGTAGGCAACTTCAAGGTGCAATAGCAGTGTGATTCTGAGATAGTAAAACTGTTCTCATTTGTGCCTTCTGGGGCTTGAGGGCCCTGAGGAGTGATGTGAGAATGATTCTTCATTTTAACAAATAGTGCTGTAATCCCAACAAGCATTTGTATGCTTGTTGGCACGAGCTGGAACTTCTCGTCAGCATTAGAGAAAGTGTGTACATCAGTTACAGCTGTTCCTGCTTTGCTGTGGTGTTGCTGAATATGTGTAATCCATTCCCCAGGCCTGCTGGCCACAGTTTCTGAGGGCAGATGCTGCTGCTGGGTTCAATGACCCTGAGTGGCTGCATCCCACCTTAGCTTAGGGCAGAATCTCTTCTCTGTAGTGTGCTGGATATGCGTCTCTGCAGCAGCTGAATGGTCAGAAGGGAATCACGTGTGACTCCGTATGGGTCAGACTAGGAATGCAGACGAGGGGTTGAGAAAGATGTTCTCTATGCCATAGAAGAGTCTATAAAAGTGGTTTACTGTGGCAGGCCAAGAACCCTGGCATACTCCCCAAAAACTCATCAGTTTGTTCATAAATGTAATGTACAAGTAGTGAATCATCTTGTTGTTTGTAGATGGTCATAGACAAATGGATCCAGGAAAACATGGAAAAAGCATGTGGGGGTCACTGAAATGAGATGTGGTTTAGTGGTGGACTTGACAGTGTTAGGCTTATGGTTGAACTCTATGGTCTTAAAGGTCTTTTCCAGCTTGAATAATTCTATGATCTCTTGTAGTGAAGGGAGCTTTCTGCAGTAGCAGGATAATTAATGTACTGATCATGAAATCTTAATGTTGTGACATTAGCTGAAGCATTACAAATACAGCTGTTAACTTAAGCTCTTACCTTGCAATCTGTGAACAGCTAATCATAGTGTCTTGCAAATTCATTAAGTATTTGCTTTGCAATGTTAAATACCAAATGTAATATCTCTCTCCCTTTGGTCGTTTATCTTTTTTTAGGCTTTTTAGGGGGAAACTGGATTTGTCATTACTGACTCTTTTATGAATTAAACATGGCACACAGCATTAATATGCAGACTGTATTATTTAGCATTGTATACTGAAAAAGCATACTGGAGTAATTTGAAATACAATTTCTAGGCTATTATTTCTAGCTGAATCACTTAAATACTGTCAAAATCAACATACTTCAAAAAAAGAATGTAGATTCAACTTTCACTGTACAGTTGGAATTGAAAAAGAGTTTTATACTTGGTGTAGTTCTGATATCATTAAAATAGGCCTGCAAGTATCACTTAGTGAACACTTCCACAAATCTAATTTACATGTAGTGTGAGTTAGAGCCAAAATCATTCTCAGAGGTATGGAACAGAATGTCATTTGTTTGGATCTCTGAATGACCTGGGTACTAAGGGTTTTTATGAAGCTAGGTAGGTACATGTTGGTTGATATTCTTAACGAGTGGTGTTATAGTTTGATTTGGTTTTTTATTCCTGCCAACTTTCAGTAAAGGAAAATCAGTAACTAGTTGAGTGCTGGAGAACTGGAGCATGCAAGTAAGAACTGCCACCAAAGCAGATTGCAATATCTGTTTCAGTGTTTGTTGTGGCTTCAGTTTTATTTTCCCCCGTTCAAGCACTGTTTGCAGTTTTAGTTCCATCTTACAATGTATATAATTAGGAATTAATGTTGCATTGGTGTAATCTCTATTTGTGCCTTAATTTTCCCCCAGGTTCTTGTTTGCATTGGTAAATTTCTGCGTTGCCTGTAGTCTGATTTCACCATTTTATCAATATCGGAGGAGAGTATATGCTAGCAGTGGAGAATGTGCCCATTAACATGAGTTGTTGGATATCACCTTCTATTCCTGAAAAATCCCAGTCTTTACATAGCTAAAACTTATTCTTTATTCAAAGATGTGGCTTTTGTTACATTGAGAAACAGGTTTGTTGTTTTTTTTTTAAGTGTGGTCTGTGTTTTTTGAAAAATATTTATACTTTATGCAATTTTAACTCTTAGTCCTCTGTCGCATTTCAGATTTCAGTTTGCCTAACAATTTAATTCATGTTTCAGATTCACCTTCAGAATTGTGAAGAAAGGAGTTCCCTTAGTTCCAGTTACTAACCTAATTGTATGCCAGCCCCCAGGGTTTCACTATTACTTTGATTTTTCTAACACTCTACAGGAGTAAAAGCTTACTCGCTTCTTACCACACATGTTGTAATATTTATTAGAAGCATTTTTAAGGTGTGGACTTTTCTCATCAGTGGGAAAAGGTAGTTAAAAAGTGAAAGACTCAAAGAAGGGTGGTGGCTCCTATAGGTAGGAAACATTCTTGGACAGGTAAAAGCTGTCAAGGCTGGGGACTGCAGTGTTAGTGTCACTGTGCTCCAGCATTTCTTGCCTTGCTGTGAGTGCTGTACACCTGCAGCAAAGGGGGACCTGAGCAGTTTTCCCTGGCACTGCTCTAAATTTTTATTGAGGTTTATGCTCTTCCAGTAAAAACACTTCCAGTATTCACCGAGACTGAGGATTCAGAGCAAACACTGAGTCTTCCCTACCAGTCTGAAGAAGTATGTTTTGTGTGTGTAATGTTGGCTGCAGGAAAAGGAGCAAAATGCAATCACATTGTGTTGACACTTGGTGTATAAGCACTTCAGCCTCACCGAAAAGGTGAGGTTGGCTGTGGAAAGAATGTGCTGGTTTGGCTTAACCTATAAAGTCTGGACCATGACAGCTGTAAATTGGGGTGATGAACTTATCTGAGTCACTCCCAGATGTCTTTGTGTTATTATTCCCTGGGTGACAATGGCATGCGAGTAATGTGGAAGGATTCTTTCTTACTTACTCTAGAGCTTTGTGATGGGATAATGTTTATTGTTAAAATAAGCTGTCTTTTTAGGGAAGATAATTGAATAAATGCTGCCTGTAGTTGTTTCCAAGAATTTGCCTAGTGGAGACTTGGTCTGTGCTTGCAATTATTTTAAACCTTGGCATAACTTCTACTGGTTTTCAAAACAAAACAGGATGTGAAGTATCCACAGAAAATGTCAGAAGTCTTTAGTTACACACCTATGTTTATACCTGACTTCATAGGATTGAAATGCAGATCCTAATGTTTCATACTTCAGTGAAGCTCGTATTTTGCTGCTTAACCTTCTTTTGATCAATGAAAGGTCTGATCTTACAATATTAATGCTGAAGTATACGAATTGTTGCATCCAGAAATTGCAGCCATAAGGTTTTCTGCCCTTCTGTCTGGGTTAGCCTTAAAATCCCTGTTGCTCTAATCCTGCAAGCTTTCTCAAGATGAGCTTTCCACCTGAGGTTGAAGGAGCCAGGACCTATTTTACTTCCAACCACAACAGCAAGGGGATACATGGGTGGCAGTGCTGTTCACTGTCTGTGCTGGTCAGCTGAGGAGATGCACGTTCCCTGGATTGTCTTGATGACTGTTTTTCCAGTTAAGCTTCATTTAAATATGAACAAAACTTACTTCTTTATGAGGAAGTTACTCATGTACTATAATGCAATTCCATATGGCAGAGCACAGCTACTGTGATAGTGTGGGTTTATTTATATTTTGTATAACCAATTCAAGTATTTTGACTTTAGCCTTAAGCATCCTCATGTTTGAGAAATTGGGAGGAAAAACTTCTCTGAACAGTTCAAGAAAAAGTTGGTGCTAATTTGGTAGCAAGAAAATCCTAGATTATCCCCCTTAAAGTATTTGTAAGCACAGGAAGCTGCAGGTAGGCTATACTTTTGTGAATTTATGTGGGTGCTGTTTGATTTTTTTTTTTTTCTTTAGCTAAAAGGTCATGGATATGTTGTACTCTCCATTCTCTCTGTAGTCCTCTGGAGAGAGAAATTTCATTGCATATTTTATTAAAATAGTGCAGATAAGTATAAGTTGAAATGAAAGTTTACATTAGGTCAAAATTAATTATTTAAACAGGCACCTTATACTTGGCATTAACGGAAAAAAATCTGAAAGCAGATGTGTTACTTGGTCCTTAAGTTAACACTGACAAAATTTCATCCCTTGGGTCATACAGATCTGTTATTTTACTGCCTCTAGGAAGAAAATGTTATTTTGTTAGAGTGTGTGTCTGTAGTAGTAGACTAAGGAAATCTGGGCATCTTACTCCACTTCCGCACTGTAAAATCAGAAATTTTAGTCGAATTCGACCAATCATGAAATTTTAGGATATTACCAGATGTTCTGACCTTTGTCTTTAAACTGTTCAGCAGGTTACCTGATTTATCTCAACTGAGGGCAAATCGCCTTAACCCCATCCTTTGTGAAAAACCCTAGCTAAAGAAGGGATGGAGGAGGGCTAAGCACAGTGCCTTGCAGGGGAAGAGTTCCCCTTGGCTTCAATTCTGTCACTTTTGCAGTTGTGTTGCCTATGGATGCTCTTCTTTGAGGAGAACAGGTCAGGTGGGGCATAGTAATGTTTAGGTCTGGATAGTCAGTGTTGGGGGGAAAAAGCATCCTCCTAAAGAGCTTCATTCAAAAAAAAATTATCTTTCTACATATTTTGGGAGAATTAGGAAGTAAAAACATTTTTTAGGTGATTTGTTTCTTCACTGAAGTATATAAGAAATAAAAGTGGTAGTACTGTAAAAGTGTACTGTTTAGTTAGTCTCCTATTATCTTAGAAGGAGGGTGGAAATAGAGACCTACTTATTTTTACTTAGCTTCCCCAATAGCCTCTATTTTCTAAGATGTCATTATGCTTATCTCTATTGCACGTCAGCTGCTTGTAATTTCCCCAAACAACACAAGCAGCAGAATAAAATTGGTATGTGGTGGAATTTTTATAACAATTTCATCATTTCACAAAGTCACTGTATTACATGAGTGACAGCAGCTGCTCTGTCACTCTTTCACCTTGTTAGAGTTGTAGACAGTAACTAAGGCTTTCAAGGTGTAATAGAAGATTTAGGAAAATGATCCTGCACTTGTTCTCTTCCTTCATGTAAAAAGGTAGGGCTCTTCACAACTACAGAAGTTGTCCTTTTTCAAGGAGACATGGATTTAAGTTCTGTGTAAAAATAAATGGCTTCAACACCTCTACCCTTCCCATCTGCATTTTCTAGGGAAAGTTTTTTGACTATCCCTGGTCAGGGACTGATTGGATTCTGCAAAAGTTGACACCTTTTCTCTCGTTCTCTGTGGTTCTTGTCAGCCTTCTGGAGAACTGTCAGCCCTTGTCAGGGCTGTTTGGAATGTGTCTGTGAAATGGCTTCAGGTAGTTTAATTTGATTTTGACTTCCACTGGCAGTTGGTAGTTCAACACCTGCATGGGGAAGATACAAAGATCTACAATGTGAATGGAAGAAGAAAAGCAGCTTGCTGCACCATACTTTACAGATAAACTCTGCTGGCAGAGTGCTCTCAAAAGCATAGTATCAGCTGAGAAAAGTGCATCTATTTTCTTTGTTAATGCTATGTTATTTGTAACAATAGCAGCTGAACGAGTTTTTCTTGAAGGTTTGTTTAGTGTTCTTTAATAAGAAAGAATGTTTTACTGTATTTGCCAGAATTGCTTCATGAAGGATAGCTTAACATCAGAAAGTTTTCTTGTGATGGGAAATAATCAAAATGTGGGTTTTTTTGGGGTTGGGTTTTTAATGTTACATTTCTAGAAGGCTTTTTTTTCATCTGTCAGGTTATTGAATTAAGAATATTTGCTACTTGTTGAGGTACAGAACTTAATTTTTAAAAAATTATATTTTGGATTGGCCAATTATCAAAGTTAATGTTGTCTAGGTGATCATGTACTTGTAGTATATGTTGAATGACCAGAATTTGTTAAGGTGTTATGATAAGCATAATGTCTTCTCACATTTAGCTTTTTCCTGTGCATTTACACATTTTCCAGGTTACAATATTTTGTATCATGCTCTTGTACTTGCTTAATAAAGGATTTATTACCATAGTCATTGGCTATCATGCAAGTGTCAGGCCTTTGTATTCTGTCATCTTATATTGGGCTCTCTTGATCAAGATCATAACTTTTTACTTCTGAATTCTGCAAATTCAGTTGTGAGAGGAAACAATCATCTGTCAGCGATTCTTTTGAAATCAGCAGCCATTCTTTCAAATGGTGAAGTGGTGTGTTCATTAGTCCTCACAGAGCAGGAAACAATAAATGTGTGTTTGAATGTGCAGTAAATGAACTTCCCAGACCAGGAGGTTGAAACTTTCCTATGGTAACCTTCAACATTACAGTTGGGGTTTCTTTCTTGTTGTTGCATTGGGTATTTTGGGGGAATCGTTTTTTTTGTTTGTTGTTTTTAGATTTAAACCCAGCTTAAACATTCAAAGATGACTTTTAAATCTGCTGTACTTTCAAGCTTTATTTATAAATTTTTGAGATGTATTAGGTTCTTTTATGGCTTCAATATTTCCATGTCTCTTCACAGGACCCCAGCTGAATGCACAGCTAGAAGGTTGGCTTTCTCAAGTACAGTCCACAAAAAGACCTGCAAGAGCCATTATTGCACCGTAAGTTCAAATCAGAAGTTCAGTATATCTAATACTTGTTTAAATGCTCTTTATTTTTCTGGTAATTTTGGGAACTGATTAAACCTAGTATTTAGCTGAAAGAAGTGTTGTCTGGTTTCTAAATAATTACTTTGTGTATTGCATAGAATGGCAGAAATCTGTGCACATTTGGGTGTATGATTAGCTTCCTTTTGCTGATGGACTACACATATATTTGTTTGTGATCCAGTAATATGGGTAAGAGTTATATTAATGAGAAAAACAAAACCCCTCCAATAACAAAAAAAAAAACCCAAAACAAAATAAGCAAAACTGGTGCATCCCTCGCACCCCCTAAATAAAATTTAGCGGAGCTTAAAAGGAAAAAGCAATTAAACACTATTCAACTATCCAAAATGGTTTGGTTTTGTTGTTTTAGTTTAGTTTTGTTTGAGCTATTTGTCCACAGGTAAAATAGGGATCATCTGAACTATTTAGGGAAAATTCAATTTCTTGAAGATAGCTGAGACATTTAATGACAAAAGTATGTTGGTAATTCCAAGTAATTATGAGGTGGAAGGAAACACTGGAAAAAGCACCTTAAGTATGATGTTTTTCCTGTGCTAACATAGCATTGTCATAATGTTTGAAGTATTGCATAATAGTATTGAGTGTGCAGAAGAAATTGTCCTACATCTGTCTTAGTCTTCCTTGCAGGAATGTCAAGAGACCTTTCAGCTGCAGATTATGTACTTTGGTCCTTTTTCCAGAATTGCTGGGGATCTTCCTTTGATCTCACATTTTTTGTTAACTGTGCCCTTTTTTTACCACCTGTGAAATGGGATATGCTTAATGTTTTTGTGGAAGATTGAAGAAGCCTGTAGCAGAGGGAACATTTCAGCAGACTTTTTTGCCATTGTCTAATAACATACCTTGCCCATTTGTGAGCTCTTGGTCTCCTGTTTCCCCCCTTACCATGTATGTTAGTACCTTTCTGAGCTCTTCAGAATGAGTGGGGCATGTGATGAAGTAAAATCCCAGGGTCATTTTGAAGGTAACTTGCTCCAGGTATCTGGGAATGAATATAAATGTGTCTGAGCATACATACATATAAATACATGTAAAATCCTTCAGTGCTGTCAATGGGAACTTGTATCTTCAAGCATCCTGTATACCTCAGGGCTTGTAGCATGAATCATTCTCAGTGTCACTGTGTAAAGCTGTGGTGTGGGCATACTGCTGAGTGACCAGGAGCAATTTTCTGCCACTTTACCTGGGACTCTAGGAGTGAATGTTCTATGAAATTCTTGCTTTTAGCAGTGTAATGTGAATTTTCACTCATTTTCATGGGCTTGAAGAGAATAGTTCTTCAGATTTGAAGACAATATTTGAAACAACTAGTCAAAATAATTATAAATTGTTTTGGACCACACAGAGGAATAGAGGTTGAGAAAGGACCATGCCAGACTGATAGGAAATGGTGAAGCATGTAGCTTATCCCCTGCAGTAAAAGATAGCATGCTGCCTTCCACTCTTTTCCATGTACTTGTTCATTCTGTTGCTAAGTTATTCTTCAATGACAGAGCATTTTTATTCTCTCTTTATCTGCTGTGACATGTTGTTTTCTCTTTGCCAAGAACCCCTCTACTGTCATTATATTCAGTTACTGGAGTACGGTTAGAAGAGCTTTCTCCAGTGGTTTGCCAGTTTGCCACTCCCTTGTTCACTGGCTGCACTGTTAGCATTATCATGAGCTTCTGATAACAGGCAGTTGTGCAGTCTGCATATATCCTTTACAGGCAGGGGAAGGTCCTTTCATCTGGGGGTTTCCTGGCTGTTCAATGGTCACTGATAGTTTTTTAACTGATCACTAAATGGTCACTGCCAGTTCTTCAACAGATACATGTCTTGTGTGATCGATACTGCCTCAGCGCTTTCCTGCTCTTTCAGAAGTTTTGGATCACTTACAATTTCTAGTTCACTGGGGACAAAAAAAAAAATCCTGAGAGATTAACACTGAATATCAACATATTTAAAAAGTTAAGCAATATGTAAATCCTATCATTTTGTGTACTTTGGTTTGCAGCCATGCAGGATATACCTACTGTGGATCTTGTGCAGCCCACGCTTACAAACAAGTGGATCCCAATATCACGTGAGCATTACAGCTTTCTTTACAAAGCCTAAGACCCTGAGGTTGCAATTCTCTGATAAGTGGAATGTTCTTGTTACATTCTTACATCTTGAAGTACTCACATTTTAATTTTGTATTCTTTTTAGCCTTCTATGCATGACTTTGTTTTAACATCATAAATGTTCAAATTGGATGTTACAAAAAGGGGAAAAAAGGAAAATTGTTAAAATAATTGGAAACTAATTGTTTACAAGGGATGGATTAAAGACTTTTCAATATATTACTGATGTTCCACTGCTTTTATAAAAGGCGAAACTGGTTTTATTGGGTTTTTTTTGGCTTTTGTTTTGATTTTTTTGTTTTTGGTTGTTGTTGTTGTTATTTTTGTTGGGAGGTTTTATTTGTTTTTTTAAATTGATTAAATACATCACCATAATTCTGCATTGTTTTTTTAGTGCAGGATTATGGGCTGGATAATGCCAGGATTCTCTTTTGCTGTGGAGGAAGTGACCAGTGTGTTTATGAAAGTTAATTATGCCAATAAATTTAAATGGACTTCTGTTTCTAACAATTTAAAAAAAAAAGTAAAAAAAAAAAATCAACCAATATGCTGTTGTAGTCTGTGTCTGCCTCTGAAAATTTAAATCCAGTTATTTTTAGGTAAAGGAATATAAATTTTATGTTCTGCTGACTGCAACATTTTTTTAATGACAAAATTTTAAAATGTCTCCAGTATTTACTCAAAGTGTGTATTTTGCAATACTAAATAAAAACTGCCTAGGCTTACCAGTTGTTAATAAAATAACATACTGTAATACTCTTCAAAGACAATGGTTTTGGTTCTTTCTAAGCTATTGCAAATGATGTGAAAATAGCTCATGGTATGACAGATAACTAGTTCCTCTAAAATTTCTGGAACAAGCTGTTCCCTGATAAGGAGTTGGTTGAACTTGCTGGATCATTTGTTTTTTACTGCATGGGATATTTAGAATTAATCTTTGAACTAAATTGCTAAATTGCATATTTGAATATTTGGTTTTTATTAGCTTTGCAGGAAGTTTGTGTTTTAGTATATCTTGTTATAGTACTCCCTGTGTAAGGGATTTAAAAAACCCAAACGATCAGAACTTTACATGTCTCCCACCCCTTTAATTCAGTGCCAGAAACAAGAATATATAATCCTGAATATGAAAAGCTGAATGGCCTATATTTTTTTTCCTTTTTCTTTTAAGTCCTGATTAATATCTAATCAAGAGCCAGGAACTGAGGACTTGATGAAATAATGGTGTCATGATGACATGTAAAAGGTTGCAGTATCAGCTAAAGGTATGAATGTGCTGGTCCAAGTCTCTGCTGTTGATGCAACAGCAAAAAAAACCATAACACGTAAGAACATAAACCCAGCATATGAGAAATGAAAAGGACTTAAAGTTTAATCTAGTGAAACTGAAGTAAGGCCAATCAAGTAAATAAGTGAAAAGCTCTGAATAGATTATAAACTCATAATTGTTACTTGATACTTATTGAAGGTGGTGAGTAGCTGAAGGTTGTGTTAATTCAAGGAGGGAGTTGAAAAATCCATTCTAAGTGGCTGTAACACATCGATCAGCCTCCAAATGAATGAAGTCCAACAAATTTCTAGCTGATGAGTGCCCTCTGATATATAACCTGCTTAAGAGATTTAAGGGTAGAGCATAATTGAACTGATCTCATGATAATGCCTGACATACCAAGCAAGGTTGGGCCATGGATTGATGTGGGCTCTTCCTGACAACAGAGTAAAACTATTGTAGCCATGAAAAAGTATTACTTGTATGCTTCCATTAAACTTGTTACTCTAAGCTGAGTTGCTCTACAATTGCAGTTGTCTAAATTGTGGCCTTCTGTGGTAATTGTTGCAGTCGAAAAATTTTCATTCTTGGGCCTTCCCATCACGTGCCCCTCTCCCGATGTGCGCTTTCCAGTGTGGACATTTACAGAACACCTCTGTATGACCTTCGAATTGACCAAAAGAGTAAGTGCATTACAGAGCTTGGACCTCTCTGAGGCTTGGATATGGACTGTGGTACTGCAGTGCTGGGGACTTCCTTCTTGTTGGGCACTTCCTTGCCCTAAGTGGGATACAAGTGCAAATCTGGTTTTAGTGCAACAAAAAACAAACTTCTGAATGAGCCTAGTTGTTTCAGACATGGTCACATCATAACCATAGTGTTTCTCTTCCTTCTGGCAAGAATTCTAAATTTTTGCTTATCTTTTCAATTTTGAGTGTGTGCTTCAGGGTTTTAAAACTACAAAAATATTGCATCAAATAATAACCCACTGAACATCTTTTCCATTCTCATGTTAAGTGTTCTGGCAGGAAATAAAAGTTCTTTAGTTGATTTGAGTTTGATTTCTGATAAAGGAATAACAGAAACAAAAAATTGCTTTTATTTGGATTGCATTTGACTTTCTAACTTGCAAACTTAGAAGCTGTTAGTCCATGAAATGCCAGTCTTTTGAGCTAAGTGCAATGAAGATTAATTTGATATTTTGGCTTTTATGTATTTTGAGGTATACCTAAGTGATACAGAGTTTTTTTCAGAAGGGCTAATTAGCGCAGATGTGCTGTGTTTCATTGTAACTGATTAAGCAAGCTAATTCAGGCTTTCTACATAGTGCCTGCAGAATTTCCTTAGGTAAGAAATGTTTGCTTTCTGTAGAGCTCCTTTATGGAGTTGAGAAGGAGGCAGAGCCCTGCATCAAATTCGTCATACAGTGGAGAATTTTCAGAATGTGGAGATGACTGTATGCTCTCAAATATGCTTGAGAGTAGAAAAGATAACTTAGAAATGTGGATTACTTAATCAGTTGTGGCTGTCTCTACATTTCATGATTCAGTTAATAATAAATTCAATTAAATAGTAACAAATCAAGCAATAGCTCATGTGATTAGTTTTTTTTTAAACATATAATGGGCAGCTTATGAAAATAAAAATTTACGGACTGGGCAAATGCATGTATATTTTCAAATGTTTTATTTGTAAATTAAATTTTGTATCATAACAAAATCTTTTTCAATATACTAGTAAGGTCACTGATTTAACACATTTTGTAAACTGAATCAATTATGTTTATATTTTAATGCCTTGAACATAATTTTATTTCTGAATTTATTTAGAAACAAGTGGTTTATGATGACAGCCCTTGGAGGCAAGTAATTTTTTATATTGGGTATGTTCTGATGAAGGTACACTGTAGCTTGCTTTTTGCACTTAAAATAGTTTTCAAAAATAAGCAAAAAAAAAGTACTAAAACCTGATCTTTAATTCATTTCAGTTTATGCAGAATTGTGGAAGACTGGAATGTTTGAGCGCATGTCCCTACAGACAGACGAAGATGAACACAGTATTGAAATGCATTTGCCTTACACTGCTAAAGCCATGGAAAGGTACTAGGGCTAATTACTTCTGCAAGAATGAACATTATGTGCATTAAATGTTTGAGCTGCTGTGAAGTGCAGTAGGAAATGATAATACATTTTATGGCTTAGAAGACCTTATGGTGTATATAGTGCTCATACTTCCCTGTCCCCTGATAAGAATTTTGGTAAGGAGAGGGTCAAAGACTAGGATAAGTTGCTGTAATTAAAACTGGGAGCAAAGCAAACACCTAAACAATGAAGTTATAACACTTCTTATAAACAGGTTTACTTAAAAGAATTAATATTAGATATGCTTTCATGAACTTTTTTCAATAGCTGATTTTCCCCCCCCACTTTTCAAGGCATCTCTGAAAGAAGTTCAAATAGTTTTCTGTGGGATTTTAAGTTTGTTTGGAGCCTTAATCCTATCAGGGGTGTGTTTATAGCTGCTGTTTCAGATGTTTACTTTAAATAAAAATTTTCAACCTGTGTTGGGGTTTCTTCCCTAAGATGTGCCCCATCTCTTTTTTTTTTTGTTTAAATTTCCATTGTGTTTTGAATTTTACCTAGAGTATCAGTATATACCTGGGTACTGTGTTGAGCATTTTCATATAAGTTTCATTTACTTTGGAAAATTACCCAACATGTAGCATCTGTACAGGGAAAATTTAATTCTTACGTCATTGCTGATTTCACTATGTCTTTTCTTTTTGTTTGCCTGGTATTTTTACTTTGCAGCAGAGAGAAATACTGGTTTTGGGGGTGTATGTTTTCTGAAATTGAAGTACTTTGAAGTTGTAAAACAGCATCCTAGTATGACCTTTGCAAAATGCTATCTTCAAATAATAGCAACCTTTTAAACCATTCTGCAGTTTCAGTTAGCAAGCCCTAAAAAATCTTCAGATGTTACTTGAATTACAACCTTTTTTCTTTTGCTTATAAGCCATAAGGATGAGTTTACTATTATTCCTGTGTTGGTCGGAGCACTGAGTGAGTCAAAAGAGCAGGAATTTGGAAAGCTCTTCAGTAAATACCTAGCTGATCCTAGTAATCTCTTTGTGGTTTCTTCTGACTTTTGCCATTGGGGTAAGTTCCATATCTCATTATAAGAGTATATTGAATATTTTGTAGCTATTTTCAAATAATGTATTTTATTAAACATTGAACATTTTAACTTCTGGTAAATTCATTTTTGCAACTTAAATGTCTTCATAAAGTTAAAAAAGTCTTTAAAATCTGGAATAATAGGTTAAAAAAATTAATGTGGTAATGTATTTTCAGTGTAGTGGAGGAAACAAATGCTGATTTATATACATCTCTTTACTGTTGCAATGAAATAATTGTCTGAAGTTGCTTGCTCTTTTTACTCTTCTTTTAAGCACCTCAAAACAACTTACAAAACTAATTTACTAAAAATTCACTGGGCAGGGCCACATTCCTCTGACAGAAATAAGTTTTATATGTTTTACTGCTGGGTAAGATAGCAGATGGATTATTTATGCCAATTCACCAGTGCTACCCCAGTTCATCTTGGTGACAGAGCTACAAAGATTCCAGAAGCCTTGACTTGTGCCCTGTTTTATAATTTTATTTTTCTTTGAAGTGTAATAGTAGCTGGAAAAGGGACTGCTTCAGAAAGATATGTGACACAACAGACCTTCTTCCTTTTTTTCCTTTGTCATCTTTGCTCAGCTTAATTAAGTGCATGTTTAATTCATCTTTGAAGTGGAGTAGGTGGAAGATGTATATATGAATGACCTGGTCCTGTTGTGGCTAATGACCCATCTAGAACTGCTCATTGAATTATCATGATTTTTTTTCTTTTAACCTACATTTACTGTGGGTATTGTTGTGCAAGCAGAAGTAGCCTGACTCCACGGCTGACTTTGTCAAGAGGGATAGCAAAATGAAATGTTGCTTTACTTCTTAATTTACAGAATTAGATTCTAAGGCAATAAGAAGCAATTAGTGAGTGATACTTCAGTGTCAGTTCTGCACTGTAGATTCTCTTTAGGAATATAGCCACCCATCATGTATTTTTTTACTTCTGGGCTGCTACTTTGATTGCCCTAGAATTTCCTCAATGGAGCTAAAAAGTATAAAATAAATGAAGATTACTACTTTATAAGTATTATACTTTCAAATATTTAGTAGGTATTAGGGAGTGGTTTAGCTACAATTTTTCCCTTTTTTATTTTATACGTGATTTTTGTTTCAAGGTCAGAGGTTCCGTTACAGTTACTATGATGAATCCCAAGGAGAAATTTATAGATCCATTGAGCACCTAGATAAAATGGTAAGTTTTCAGATTTGGTGGAACTAACTAACAAATTTCTCCTGTACATTCCATTTCTTTGAACACTTGAGAAATTTTTCTAACAAGATATTATAGATTAGCTATTTTATTGAATGTATAATTTTCCTTTGTTTACCACAAGAAGAATTTAGCTGTTGGTTTTAGCTGGTATCCTCCATTTTGCTGACTGCACACAATTATATTGTGGGTATAAATTAGTAAGGATAATTAATGAAGAAAAAAAAAGCATGTTCACCTACTGAAAATGCCCTGATGTAATGTAATTTCTGTCTACATACCCTCTTCTGTTTTTGAAAAGCAATAAGAATTATGCATGGGAAGTTGTGGTGGTTCCAGCTTGATAGCTGTGATACCTGCATATAGGAACAGCATTGTGATTATGCAAAGGTTTCAGCAACATCCATTTGGAGGAGGAAAGGCTGTAGGGCATTGCATTGGCCAGGAAAATGAAAGCCACTGTTTCCTTGGGAGTAGCCTTCCCCTGCCCCTTACTCTGTAGTAGGTGGTGGGGAAAAAGCAGTGCACCATGCTTCATTTGGGGTTTGGCCAAAGGCTGAAAAGAATGTTAAATCCGTAAAGGTCCAATGCCAGTTATGTTGCATTTTCTTTGCAGTCACAGGAGCCAAGGATTTTTTTAACATTAGGAAACCCCAACAACTTAATGTTCAAGTCTATACTTAAGGCACAGATTAGAAGTAATTCTTCTGGAAATACGTAACCATAAAATCTGTTTTACAAATGTTTGTATCGTTTATGTAACTTCTGTAGAATCTGTTAGAACAGAGAGCTGTTCTTATTCATGGCATGTTAATTTTTTCCTTATCTTGAAGGAATAAATCCAATCTGTTGGAGACATCTCTAGAATTTCTTGCCTTGTGTATACAAATTAACCTCTTTGTTTTGCTACTATTCATCACTGGAATAGAAATAATAACAGTAAATAATTTGCCTTCATTCTCTTTATCCCATTTTTAATAATTCTTGTAGTCAGTTGAGAGGCTTCTCTGTCAAGAAACGTGCTTTTCTACAGAATGCCAGCATCAGTAGCTTTGAGTGTTTTTGTAGGAGAGCAGATTATGGTGCATTAGCAAACATTAGTTTCCCCTTGTTAATTTCTGTGGTGAAAGCTTGAAGAAAGACTGGACTTAGGCATTTAATTACTCTTAAGGAATACATTGCTGCACCAACTCTTCCTTTTGGTAGTTATTCAGCTAAATGGAAGTGACATTTTCTTCTAACATGGAAAATCATGTCTGCTGTTTAATAACTATGAAAATACTTTTTCAATCTGAAGTTTAACTGGAAAACTAAACCTTCTGTATAGCAGCTATACTATGGTTATTTTTTGCTTGTTTGTATCATGCCATATCTGACCACATGACTCCATATTCAGATGCTATATGGAGGAGGTTTTTGGTTTGGGTGATTTTCAGAGATATCTTGTTAGTGATATCACAATGATCTCCCTGTCACATTTTTCCGATTTTTGGAAGTTTGTTCAATTTTATGTCCCACTTGGCTACTTCTTATTTCCTTAGATAAGTATTGGATTTTTTCATGTGATTTGACTTACTAAACAAACTTGTACTGTTGTAAGCAGTAGGCCTCTACATAGACAAAATAGCATTAAAATAGAGACAAAACTGTGCTAAAACTGGCTTCATTTTATTGGCCCTAACTAGGAAAGCAGTCAGCTGAGCACATCATAAGCAGGAAGGTATTCTGGGGCAAGAATGAAATTTTCCTTAGAAATTTTCCTTAGAAATGCCTTTGTGAGAGGATGATGGCCTCTTCCTTAATTGGACTGGACCTTACAAATAGGTGCATTTTCTCACCTAGTGCAAAAACTGCTGAATACTTTGGGCATTGAAGTTTAGAGCCATTAGGCTCCAGCATAAAACAAATACAGAGTAGTAAATATTGCTGGGCAGACATCAGTTTCTCCATGGTAATTGTTGATCTGACTGCTGTCACCACAGCCTACTTCGTGAGGTAATGGCAAAAGGAGGAAATAGCCTTGCGGTTAGAAGGGTACTTTAGGGGATAATCCTCAAATTAGGAGCTGTAACTGAGCAGCTGATGTGCAATAATTTGTATATCATAACCTGAAACACAGTATCTTTTTGCATATAAGTGGGGGAAGTATTTTGTAAGACTTTGAAGAGTAACTGTTTTTGATTGACTAGACAGAAAATGCTCACTTCAATCTTCACCGCTACATTTCTAATTTTATAGGAGCATAAATTTAGTATGGGATACTTTATGCCTCACTTGAGTTAATGAGGGGGTTGTGTTACCCTGAATGCTGATAGGGGAAAATGCAGGCACTGACAAGTGCTGTGCAGGAATAGCCAGTACTTGGTCCAGGAAAAATGCTTGGCACCCATGGCTTCTCAGGTACCTCTAATGACCTGCTGAATTCTGGTGGCTTCTGCAGTGCTGCTGCAGTGAGCCAGGACCTTCCACAGTGCTCCAGCCTTGGAAGGCTTCTCAGGCTGGGCATAATGTAAGATTGAGTCTCTGCCTAGATGCCCAAGTCCCTATTCTCTTCTCTGTGCCTAGACAGTAATTTTCCTGGTGGTTATTTGTCATGTAGTCTGAGTGACTCACACATGCAAAGATAGTTGGGCTGGATAGTATTAAGACCAAGTTTGTTTCCACTTCCATTGGAGTGCTATTAGTTTAGATCTCGAAGTATGAAGAAATAGCTGAAATAACTGATAACAGACTTTAACATACCCAGCCAAAGCATTATTGCCATATAGTATAAAATGAGCCTATAGGTTGTTGGAGGGGGTTTTTGTTTGTTTGTTTTGGGATATGTGTGTGGAGTTATTTTTTTCAAGTTTTTTGTAGGCTTGTAGATACTTGATCCTATTAAGGGATGTTATTTGAAAATGTAACTTTGTAATCAGGTTAAGTGCGCTGTGCTGGGATATTGTAGATGCCATTAACAGTATCTGGGTAACTGGGTTATGCAATTTCTACCTGATGCCGTAATGACCATGAGATAAACTGTGAAACTGTGCTTACACTTGTATCATGAGGGTTTTGTTATGTATTTTAACTCTGTTCTAAGCCATGCCTAGCCGAGTTGTTTCAAATACTGAAAATTATTAGCTTCATATACCTCTGCTTTTTGTAAAACACAACCTGGCAAAAATGTTTCCTTTGTTCCTCAACACCATTTTAGACTGAGAAACAAGGTTGATAGTCTTTGTTCCTCTGCCACAATGATTTTTAAATCCAAAAGATTGAAGAGTTCAGTACAACCTAATGCTTATAGGACATCTGTTCGTACCAATTCCCTATAGATTTTCTCCAGTCTCTGATGTATGGAACTCTGTTAGCATTTTCTGGGATGAGCTGTATAGCTGTAAATGTTCTGCAGTGCTGAACTGTGCATTGAAATAGGCTTACTAGGCATTCTCATAAATCCATGTCCATTCATTTGAGACAAATGCTCAAATGCCTCTGCCTAGTATGTTCCAATGACTTACAACTGTAAAACAAGTCTCTCAACTGAGCAGCCATTTTCATGTTTTTAAAAGGTCATGAAAGGGTTTTACAAGCAGATAAAATATATTCTCATGAGCTGTTCAGTTTCTGAATAAGTGCCTTATGCATCTTTAGTTTCACTTGAGTATGTGTCAAGTTTAGTTCTGCTTTCTTTAGCTGTGTATTGACATATACAGTCTACAAGGAAATGGATGGATATGCTTTGGAAGCTTGCGAAATGCAATGGTACCTATGTAATCACTGCTAGTTAGAGAATAGCTACCATTATTTTTTTTGGCACTCATTTAGGCTCTCTAGATCTGGAGTGATTAACAGCTGAAATTCCTGGCCAGGGGTCCAAACACACTCTCCATGACTCCAGGAAAACTGAGTTCTTACCACCAATTGGCCAGCTTAGCTTGGTTTTGTTTTTCCACAAAATGTGTTTCTTTATGAATTCATTGTATGTCTGTTTCTGTTTAAAAGTACACAAGGGTAGTGGTTATTGTTGCTGTTTGTAATTCTCCCAGCTCTCCTGGGAATCTTCTGCTCCTCCATTGTAAGCTGGGATCCACCCTGAATAATTAGCTGATATCTGCCAGATCAGCCAACACCCTTGCAGAGTGTTGTGGAAAATTCACTCTTGAGGTGGAGACTTCAGACTGACTGCTTCCTGCATTGCGGCTTCTCCTTTTATCACCCAAAAGTGGGGGAAAGAGCTGGGACAAATGCAGCAATCTTAGAAGAAGTGGTCTCCTTTTCTGGTATCAACCTCCAGTTATTCCCATGCAAATTATATGTTTTTTTCTAGTCTCTAAGGAAGAACTTAGTGTTTCACCAACAGAAGCAGCATAACTATGTATTTTATTGAGTTAGTGTCTGGAGCTCATTTCCCTGGTGATGGCAATAATTTTCAGAGAAAGGAGAAAAAGATGAGGATGTAGTCTAATACAGGCAAAAGAGAAAACCCATAATAAAACTGAGACAATAATTGATTTAGTCTTGTTTCTAAACTACTTTCATGGTGTTTGATCTGCTTTATGGAATGGGATAAGAGTAGACCATCTGGAGTTGTAGGATTCTTTTTGCTTTTAAGAATGCAAATGTTTGTATACGTCTAAGATTTTGTTTTCCACACGTGTGCTGGTATTCTTAGCATGACTCCATGGGATCATGGGTCGTGCTCTCCTTGGGGGAAAGGATGTATACATGTGACTGTCTCCTGTAAAGTGGAAGCACCATCTCCTGATTCTTACATTTTTGTTGTGCACCAACTTGATAGTGTTTTAGGGATTTTTTTGATCTGTTTTTTATGCCCTGAGCAAATGGCCACGCCATCCCCAGATCAACTGCCTTGCATGCCTGCTGTGTCCAGGATACATCACACTTGTTATGCATGTGAATTGCACATGTGTAGTGTTTGTTTTATCTGGGGTTTTTGGACATCTAGAAGTCCCAGACAAGTGCTTGGCCCTGAACTTTGTTACCCAGGAGAGCAGGTGGAGGCACAACTTCTCCTGCTTTGCCCTTTTATTATATTTGTCTGGTTATAGCTGTACCAAATCTTAGGGAAGTAGAACAGTCTTGGATGGTGGGGATCAACTAGTCTTCAGAGCTTTTTTAATGTGAACTTCACTGGTATTTGCAAAGATAACTTCACAGATCTGTGGATTAATGACAACTCTGGAACAGCTCCTGTGCTTTTAGTTTGGCAAGGAATGGAAACAAGATGACTACAAGCTAGAGCTCACATGCTGAGATTCCTTTGATATCCTTGGTACAAAGTAGAGGGTTTTTCCTTCTGCTCTGTTGTAACAAATAGATGATGTATAAACACCTTCTTGTGAATGTGTAATGTAATTATTGCTATCAATTCTTTTTCAGGGTATGAGCATCATAGAGCAGCTAGATCCTGTGTCTTTTAGCAATTACTTGAAGAAATACCATAATACAATATGTGGAAGACATCCTATTGGAGTGCTATTAAATGTAAGTAACTATTGATTTATTGAAGAATGCAACTTCTGGGAAAATGCTTGCATTTGTAAAACACAATACTACTGCAGTATTCCTTAGTTCTAAAATGTCAAGCCTTGAATTAATTTATTTTTTTAAGTGTTCTCAATTTGGTCTCTGATTTTCATGTCTTGCATGTAGACAAATGTAAGCTCTTGAAAGGGCTGAAGGTTTTCAGTTCCCTAAGGGAGATGAGATATCACATTTCTTTTGAATTTCAATGAAATGCAATCATTCACTTTCTCTTGGCCCTAAATAAATCCATCTCCCTGAAGAATACACGTACTTATGAACGTGTATTTATTTTCTCTATATTGCTATTAGCTAGCTATTGTGAGTGCCTTGTGATGTCCGGCAGTGGTTGAGTTTTGAAAATATGGTGAGAGCCTCTGTAAGTATTAATGTAGAGCACCATTAACTCACAAATTAACAGCAGTTAGAATTCAGATTACTTTCTGGTTACCATATTCTGCTTTGCTGATGCAGTGCAGACATAAACCTGGCTTAACTTAGGTGTCTAAGTTTGGCTTTAGCTGCTCTACAGCACTGGTGGAGTGCTGCAGATTTGTCATATTGCTTGAGTGAATCTCATTGCATTTTTACTGTAATTAAATGAAACAGGAAGCATGTTATTTTTTTAATAGGGAAAACTTAATTCATTGGGAAAGTAGTCTGAATGGAGAATGTAGAAAGGAACCTTTTAAAGTGGAGTCCATAAAAGTTTGTATGAGCATTATCAATACTGGTGATGCATGTAGCCAAGTTCAATACTATGACAACTCTGCAAATATACCCAACTCTTACCTTCAGATAATTATTAGTTTTGCAGTGAATCACAGCTTAGTTCTGTTCATTCACTTCTGCCAATTGTCACGCTTTAATAAATTATCTTTGTACCTTCTTTCTCCTTGATGGAAGAAATAGAATCTGAAAAGTGTTAGTAGTGTTAGGTTTTTTTCTGTTGCATCTGTGTTTCTGTATAAATTCCCCATGGAACTGAAAGCATTGCTTCTAAAAGAGGCATCATGGAAGGTTCAGTGTTGCTTTAGAGAACTGCATGGATGTACCCAGTGCAGTGGGGGAAGCGTCAGTGAATGAAACAGCACAGAAATAGGCTACATCCACTAGTTACTGGGAGGTGCTTATATAATGAGCTTATGGGAGATGGTGCAAGGACCTTTGAGACCTAGGAAATGTAATTTCACTGATACCTTTTTTTTAAACAGCTCTTTTTCTCTCCTCAGGCTATCAACGAGCTCCAGAAGAATGGAATGAATATGAGCTTTTCATTTTTGAATTACGCTCAGTCGAGCCAGTGTCGAAACTGGCAAGACAGCTCAGTGAGTTATGCAGCTGGAGCACTTATGGTCCACTGAACTGCTGAATGCTCAGGGATGGCACCTGCACACACTCTGTATTCGGGGTCCCAGCCTAGCCCTTACAAAGATACAGTCCCTGGTCTTTGGGTATAATGAAACCTCAAACTAATAGAACTCTGTTCTTTTCTAGTAGGTGTAGTCCTTCCTTAGTTTCAACTCATTTAAAAATGCTTTCTTGTTTAGGACAATGGAAGGAAGACTGGTATCAGAGCTTTTTGTGAGAGTTGTTTTTTTTCTTTGGAAAAGATAATGGCTATGAAGGCATGGTGGTAGACTGTCCTTAAAAATACAACATGTAAAGCATTTACCATATCCTAAATTTGCACTCTTTGCAGACCTGTGCACATATACTCAGCTTTCAGAATAGTTTTGCAAGTTGTAAACGGAAAAAGGGGGGAAAAGGGGGTGGAAGCTTTTTAATAAAAGAAAAAAAAAGGAAAACAATGCATTTATAAATGATTCTGTATTAGAATATAATAAAACTCCAGTATAGTCAGTTACTACCCGTGATGTACAACAGATATCTTCTATTTTAGTTGCTAATAAAGGGCTACACAAACCAAAATAGTCTGATTTAAACTTATTGCTTTGTGTTCTGTATGTGGCTGCTTGTCATTAACATTCTTTATCCTCAGTTCTTATGCTTGATAATTCAGCCATTCTGTAAAGTATTTCAGAATGTATTTTGTATTCAACATCTTTTGACTACATAATTTACAGATTTTTTTTTTAAATCTTAAACCTGCACTATGAGCTCAGCTGTGCAAAAGAATTTGGAAAACTTTTTGTATAGTCTAATCTTTTTTGTTTCATAAACAATCTATGAAGTAGTATCTTTTAGTATGTGATACAAATTTGTATCAGCAATACACTTTTAATGATTTTTATGCTGAGTTTGATTATTCAAGTGAAATAGACAAAGTATTTTTGTTTGAAGTTACTAAAAATTGAAAACAAGCAGTAGCTTGAAAATAATTTTTAGAGTATCTATCCGGCATTTATAGGCCACAGAAGCCATACAGTGCTAATCTCAAGCAATTATTCCTCAGAGGTTATTTGGAAGGGGAAGGTAAGGATCTCTCTTTTTTTCCCCATTTTTTATTTTTTATTCTTTGACTGTGGGTACAATTGTTTTTTAAACATCCCATGTTAAAAGTTCTTGAACTTTCTTGCAGCCAAAATAATGATGTAATTATTTCAGTTGTCATTCCCAAAGACTTTCTTTTGTTCTAATAAGAAATGCAAAGTAGGATGCAGTATTGGCTCATTATCTAAATGGAGATTTCATTCCTTGATATTTCACCTGCGATCAAGAAACCTCGTGGTACATTCAGCTTTTCTAAGTGGCAGAGGGGAATTTCAGAATTAAATTTAAATTATCTCTGAAAGTTGTGGGAATTGCTGCATGCAAAGACTTAGCTGAAAGCATACCAGACACCTTGTTAATTCCTATTAAAATACCCTCTGCTTGCATCACTTCTATTTATCTTATCACAGTTGGCCACCATTTTAATAATAGCAGGTGAATGCTCCATTTATAAAATGAACTACTTTGCAGATGTTCAAAATCCATCTCAAATGCCAAACTCCTGTGCATGCCTGTTCTTTAAGTTGCCTTACTGCTCTGCCTTGTTCTTGGAAAGTCTCAGCAGCAGACAGGGAAAACAACTTTCAGATTACTGTTGACAGACCAGCAAGAGGGCTGTGCAGGTAAAACTGAATTGGTAGCCAGTCTTTGTAAATACTTGTCTGACTGTGCCTTATGAACAAAGTAGTTTGATCATGAAGGTTGTTTAAAAAAATCCTTGGTGAATACAAGTTTAGTTAGAGCTTGGGTTTCTTTCAGTCTTATGCCAAATGCTTAACATCATTATTGAAACATGCAGTTAACTGGAACATTTAAGTATATACTTTCTCCCTAAGATAAACAGAGTAATTAGCTTCTGAAAACAAATGCCTAAGTTGCATCTTAGTTCTGTAAGACAGTTTTAATGAAAAAAGCCCATAACTGGAAGAGCTTTGAGGAAATTGGTCAGCCATTTTGCTCAGCATAATGTTATTAAATATCCTATATTGAAAGCACTTCACATGTAAATTGTACAATGTATTTCAAAATAAAGTTTCTAATTAAAATGGGAATTTCTGTGCCTACTAGTAATAACCAGCAATGACAGTTCAGAAATACACTCAGAGAGAAATTTAAAGCTTTGTGAAACCTGTTGTAACTCAAAAAGCCCTTGTAAAAGCTTTTTTTTTTTTTTTTTTTTTTTTTAAGCAGGAAATACCTGATTTCAGAAGAACTCAGATTTTTTTTTTCCCTTTTGGTGGGCTTGGAAGGAGTTCATTTCAGTGCTCTGTTTCCTGGTGTGTTTAAGATGTGTCAGGAGGAAAAGCAGAATCTTCTGAAAAATCTTCACTCAAGACTGTTAATTCATTGTTTTAGCTTTACCATACATTTTATTCTAATTTAAGTACACATTTGTATATAGCATGTTGGGACAAAAAGTTCTGATTTAGACAATACTGAATATTAAGTCCTATTCACTTTTCTAGAGATTTGTTCTATGCATAGGATGCCTGCGCTTTCACCACTCTTTTGGTGCAGGAAATCCAGCCAGGTACATGATTCTCATTTTAAAATTTTGGCATTTTATAGAAATGTTCACTATGTGAAAACGTTGATTAAAATACTCCTCTGTTTTTCTGTTCTCATGTTGTTCACAAAAGAGCTTTATGTATTTTATTTCCCTTAAATACTGCCTAAAAAGTTTTTTTTCAATACTATCTACTGAGTTCACAGTTCTTCAGTTCAATGTTTTTCACATTGAAGTGGCACAATAGGTCTGCCACTGCTTTGTGTTTAGATCAGCAGAAGTAGGAGGAAGCAGAGGCAGAAGCAGCATCATTGTGGGGCAGTGAGTGCCTCTGGGGACATGGGGAGCCACCCCCTGCTTTAAAACCCTCGTGGCATGGAGTGAGTTGGGTGTAGCTGCTCCAGCTCTCAGCGTTTGTCAAGTTATAATGACAGTTTGGATGTATTTGTTTATTTTAAAGGTCACTACTTGAGTGGCTTTGACCCAGTATTCTCATTTAAGCTGGACTTCTGCTCCACTGCAGTTCTCCTTTCTCAGTGTCCCTAGAAATGTTGAGTTTGCCCTCACTTTTTTGACAGCTCTTGCTCTCACTGCTTCCCAGTCAGGGGCTTGTTGCTGTGTCTGAGGAGTCTTGCATATTCCTTTAGGCTTTACTTGGGAATTTTGGATTAACATGTCAAGTAGTGAAATGGGGGAAGGGAGAGGAGGGTGTTTGACACCAGCACACAGTCTCACAGTACTTCAGCTTGTTGTTTCTGTACCTGTAGGGTTTTTCCATTTCCTGTTTGTAAGTTCCCCTTTATTCCCTCGGGAAGAACAAAAAGCTGCATCAAAGGAAGCTTGGCTCTGAAATGGTCACCATGATTTGCAGTTATTTCCTCAGGCTGAGTTGTGCTAACTAACATCTGATGCACTCTCAAAAAATTGCCAGAACTATTGTGTTCCTGGAGAAATGTTTACAATCCCTTTGCCTTCCTACATCAGTGGCAAAACTTCCTGAAAGTTAGCCTTCAAAATATCTTTAGTGTGACCAAGTATGAATTTGGGGGTCCAGTGCATGTCAAAGCTGAGATGTTTGGGGTTAGGATCCACAGTGTAGCCAGATGGCCTTTTCAATAGATGGTTGCAAAACATGACTTGGAATTGTTCTGTAGGGGTGAAATTACTTTATTCTCTCAGTAATGCACAATCTATTGTCTCTAAAGTTGGTTTTATTTCATTTTTTCCCTTATTTGATTTTGACTAATTCTGAAAACAATTTCTCCCTACAGACAACTTCCAGATACCTGATGTCATTTGGGGGTTATCTTATGCTAGGATTAGCTGAAAACTCAATGTTTCTCTTCTCTGGTGCCTATTTAGTATGTGCATTCCCTACTGCCAGGGTCTGAGGCATCTCTTCCATTGCTTATGCCCCAGGAATGAAAATGCTGTGGTACTGATATATCCAAATTAAGAAAGCAGTTATGGCAGTTTGTTTTCTTGCAGGTTGCAAGAGGGTTTGTTGGTTGGATCTCTTTGGAAGGGGCAGAGAAATGAGGAGAAGATGGGGAAGAAAACGGTGGTTTTTCAAGTTTGATGTCAGCAGCTGTTCTGCTGTCCTGTTTGGGAGCTGACATGGTGCCAAGCACTGTCCAGGGCAGCTGTCAGTCAGGTGCCCTGGTGGGCAGCCTGGTACTGCTGCTTCAAAGAGAAGACATGCTGGAGGTGTCTTGTCAAGTGAAGCTCAGTTTGTTGAAATTCAGGGGTGAGGATCCTATGCTGAAATCTCTAAGTTAAAAAGGTAAATAGAGGCATCTCTGCCTTTTCACAAAGGTGACAGATGGACTTCCATACCCCCCAGGTTTCTAAGCTGATGTGTTTGGTTCTTGGTGGATTTAAGAGAAGATAATTTAAATAATTTTCTCAATCCTGTCATTTTGATTGATATAAAAATGTATTCTCTATAAACACTTTGAGATACTTTTTTCAAAGCTTGTGAAGCCCAAGTTACTTTATTATTATTGTCAAACAGAAATATATTCTAATTCTAGTAGTTGTGTTTAAATCTCATTAAAAGAATTAGTCAGGGCCTCAAATTCTGCAGTGAGTGAAACCAGTAATGAAACTTTAGACTTGAATGATCTAATGTCTGCTCTGTATATGACAAAGACCAAATGACAGAAAGAATAAAACATTGTGTTAAACATCAAACTAAGAACTCTACAAACCTAAACTTCTCAGATTTCTTTTTTCCTCTAGTGAGTTTTTAAAAAGGGAGAAATTACTTTCCTGAGCCTGTGACTGTAACTTCACATGACTGAAAACTGCAGTGCTATGAAGTCCCTTTTTTGGTAAAAGGTGTTTATTTTCCTGCTGAACTCTTGCAGCAGAAAGTGGAGTGTTGGTATCGTAGTGCCTGGGCCACAGAGGCTTGTTTGGGCTCCTGATCTCTGTGGGCAGGTAGGGAAAACCATCCCCTGGGATTTGGTGGCTGGGACTTCAACTACTTTTAATTTGTCTCCAGAACAGTTATAAAGATTTAAGAGTGAACCCTTAAGCTCTGCTATGATGAATAAGTATTGAACTCGTGCATATTTTCTACTGGTAAAATTTATTTTTCTTTATGATCACAGTCCAAAGAGCTGGTGTTTCAAAGAATCTGTCAGTAAGATATCTGCTGTAAATGGGTGGTCTGGAAATGCAGTCTGGCCTCACAACTGCTTTCAGGAAGAAAGCACATTTCTGCATTGTAAGGAATGGTTTTCTGTTTGCAGAGCTGTGATGTAACCAAATGCTGCTTTCAAGCTGTTCTGAAATAAACTGACTTGGTTGTTGTCTGTAAGCACATAGCTCTGGAATGGGCTCAGCATTGCATCCATCACACGGGCAGCAGGACACATTATTTCCAAGTCAGCTGCAAAGCACTGGGCTGATGGAGGAAAGTAATTCCACTGAAGTGGAAAACAGGTATGTTTTGGCAGGTGTAAATCTCCTTTATGGAGACTACGCCAGCAGTCTCATGTTCATTTAAAGAATCCAAACTGCAGGAACCCAAACAGCTGCCCAAGACTTTAAAAAAAGAAAAAAAAAAAGCCCTCCCAAGTGTGTGTGTGAGTGCAGGAGCAGGAGCAGGGCAGGGCAGGGCTGGCTGGCGCTAGGTGTCAGTGTGGGAGCGCGGCCGCCGGCACCGACCGCAGCAGCAGCTGCTGTGATGTGCGAAATATCTCATACAGTCTCACCTTTTCTAGTTTGTCCTGAGCTTCTTGCCCATATCCAAAAGCCCCTTTTCCCACAGCCTCTGTGTTTTAAATGCAAATCATTATTTGTAAGTCAGTTTGGAGATCATCACCTATCGCTGGCCGGGGGCTGTGTACAAATTCCAAATGGGACGGGACTGCTGGGAACATGCCTTGAGCTGTTTTATTTTCCAGCATCAGTCTCATTACATGGTTATGACAATGGGAAGATGCCATCAGCTCACATCTCAGGCAGCAGACTAAGAACTTAATGTTACAACTTTATAAAGTTTTTTGACCAATCACAGCTGCCTTTTACAGCTTTCCCAAAACCCCTTAATTTTACGGATTCCCACAGTCACCTACTGCATTACCTCTGTCACAAACTAGAGGAAAAATGGTGACAGCATCTGTTATGTATAAATATTTCAGTTGACAAAACTCATAACCAAACACTCAGGAGAAGCAATGGCACAGCTCCCACTGTGCCTTTGCTGTAACCAGTCCAGGTTTTGTGAGCTCTGCACAAATTGCTGCCCTTGCTCTGTGGGGTGTTTCAGGAAGGCTGTTCTTCAGTTCAAGCAGCCTGGTTGTGGCAGCCTGGGTTCCAAACTGTGTGAGGGAAGGATTTCTCCCAAGCTCTGCTATAAGTGGCACTGCAGTTGGAAAATGTTCAACACTGTACAGCTGCTCCTGCTGCTGTAAAAGGTGGTGGCCAAGGTCCGATGGATTTTGGCAACATGGGCTCACAGGAGCTGTTGCCCTGCCTGAGCTGGGGACAGCAGGAGGAATGTGAGCATCCTCTGGCATCTCCCACCCTTGCAGCCCAAGGCCTGGTCTGTGTGTTTGGCATAGCCTGGCAAGTGGAGGGTTTCCCCCAGGGAGATGAGGGATGCCACTGAGCCGTGTATCTTTGAGCATCCTACCTCTGCATAGATACTTGTTTTTTCAAAGCTTGAAAAAATACCTCTGCATCTGACTGAGCTCTCACTGAAGTCAATGGGAGATGGATCAAACTGGACATTCTTAAGGAGACTTGGAACTGTTTAAGAGAGTGGTGAGGGAGGCGGGTCTCAGCTGTTGTAACCTAGGAGAGTCTGTGGGAGGAGGGTGCTGGCAGCCCATGCAGTGGAACAAAAACAGAGATGAAGAAGATGCACTCAAATTGTATCTGGAGATAAATGTCCATGCTGTCTAGCCCTAAGCAGAAGTTTTGTTTATCTGATGTTCAGTTAATTTTATAAGATTATTCTGTTCACTAAAAAAAGGAATAGGAGTCAAACTGCTGGGTTTTTAAATTTTTTTTTAAACACATCTTAATTTTCTTGACATATGTGTTTTTCCATGGCTAGAGTTTTTTAGCTAACCTCATCTTTATCTGAGAGAGAAATCTCAGGCCAGATCCAGCTTAATTTATACTTAAGCAGCATTCCAGAATGAAGTCAGAAGGTGAGGGTCTAAAAAGTCACACTGGAAAAGACAAAAATAGAAAAGAACAAAAGAGAACATCCACTTCTTTTCCCCCAACTGTCTCTAACTGGAACAGTGAAGAAATTTTGAAATTTATATATTTTTTATATTTATATTTTTTTATAACCTTTCCGTGCTGGGTTGTTTTTACCACTGGAGAGCATCTGGGTCATGGCAGCTCCTGATGTGCTAGAGTGTGCCATCACTAGTCCTTACCAAAGAGTGCAGACCTAGCCCTGGTGCTGCTGTCTGTCCAGGAGCAGGAAGGTGTGTGCTGAAATGGGTGCTGTAGCTACTGTGTCTGTGTTTGTTTTTTTTTTTTTTTTTTTTTTGCAAGGGTGTAGCTGGCAGGATGCTAAAGATGCCCTTTTGATGCTGGCTATTGCTAGTGCAGAGCTGTACCTCATAGGAGGACAGGTAAAACAGAGGTAAGAGTCAGTGTGCCTTGGACTCTCCAGCATCTTGCTATACTGAGAGAAACAAAAACTCAGGTGGGGGGGAAAGCCCAGCTTGACCAGGGCCAGAAAGTGTGGTTGGACCTGTGTGAGTGGGAAGCAGGGCCTTAGGTGATCTGGGGCATTGCCAAACAAAGCCCTGCATGTTCCATCTAGGGAAACATCACCACACCTCCAGGCAGCCTGTCCCAGCCTTTAGCTGGTCTCACAGGAGAAGTTTGATTTGTGCCTGGAGACAAAATTTGCCCTGAAATGACTGAACTGCCCATCAGAGTGAATCCTGGTGAAGAGAGTGGCTTCATCCTCTCAGTATCTAACACTGGAAGGCAGGAATGGAATCGCCCTGAGCCCTCACTTCACCAGGCTGAATGAACCCAATCCCTTCAGTCTTTCTTGATGTGTCAAGGTCTCCAATCCCATAAACATCTTGGGGCACTTACCCCTCCTCCCCACTCCCAAACCTGCTGGGCTGCCCCCAGATTTTTAACATCCTTCTTGACTGTGGGAGTAATACTGGGCACAGTGTCCAGATGTGATGTGGGATAGCTGTAACCCTTGAGGTGCTGGGTTCAGTGTCACTGATAGAGCACAGTCAGGTACTGGTGCTGGTGCAGCCACTGCCATGGGGTATTTTTCATCATGAGCTTTCAAAATTCTTTGTAAGGATGTTTTAGGAGTAGCTCCCTGTTTCACCCCTCCTGAGATTTTTCGGAGTATGTCAGAGCTCCTTCAGCCCTCCCATCAGGAGAATTAAGTCTTATTTTAGCTGCCCTCTTCCTTTTGGCTTGGCAAATACCTCACCTTCTGCAATGTGTAACTCTTGGATTAAATGTACCAGGGTAAAAGACCCCCTTAAAGAGTAAGAGGGGTACATCAATTTTACATGTCAATGAAAGGTGATGAAATCTTCCAAGTTTCTTTTATGTCTACACCTCATGAAAGGAATTAACCTTTTTCTAAACTATTCTATAAACAAAATTCCATGTTTTTCTTGAATATTTCTCTGAGCAACATGACATTGGCACAAAAATAAGCCCTGATTGATCATTTTATCCAAAGCTGGGCAATTGCTCTGCCAGATCCCTGGTAATGGGGTTGCATGTTCTATATGAGAGTTCACTTCTTGCCCAGCTCTGTGCTTGACCAAATGTTGAACTTTCATCCAAGCAAGGATCCAAGCATCTTTATATAGCAGAAACCATGCTACTTGACTTCCTTTTGATAGCAGAAAGACCTTAGTCACCTCTATCTGTCTGGGTCTTTACACAGAATCACAGAATTAATTATGTTGGAAAAGACCTTTGAGATCATCCAGTCCAACCTATGACCGAACACCACATTGTCAACTAAACTGTGGCACTGAGTGCCTCATCCAGTCTTTTTAAAAACATCTCCAGGGATGAGGACTCCACCACCTCCCTGGGCAGCCCATTCTAGTGCCCAATGACTCTTTCAGTGAAGAATTTTTTCTGATGTCCAGAGTGAACTTCCCCTGGTGCAGTTTAAGACTGTGTCTCCTCATTCTGTCTCTGGCTGCCTGGGAGAAGAGACTGAACCTGCCTGACTAGAGCCTCTTGTCAGGCAGCTGTGCAGAGCGATAATGTCCCCCCTGAGGCTCCTTTTTTCCAGGCTAGACAGCCTTAGCTCCCTCAGCTGTTCTTCCCAGGACTTGTGTTCCAGACTCTTCACCAGGCCTGCTGCCCTCGCAGGCATTTGGAAAGATAGCAGTGTTACATCATGTGACATTTGGGAGGTCCACCACCCATCTCTCATTCAGGTTGCCCAAGCTTAAATTGCTTGTGGCAGATGATTCCCCACTTGGCTTGTGGAAACCCTTTGGATGTGGTGATCCCCAGCCCCTCAGTGTGGTCCTGCCAGGGCTTTGCTGCCATTTCTGGGAGGCATTTGGGTTCAGCTCTTTTCTCCGTAATTTAATCCTATTTGCTTTCCTATCCCAGTGGATTTGCTAAACTCTTCCACCTCCTTTCCAGCTGCTGGTTTTAATTGGGAAACCTTATTGTAGCTCTTCTCATTTTTTGCTTCCCTGTCAGGAACAGCCCCAATTCTCTCCATCCTTTTCTACACCATGACTAGTTGCTCTTGCTGCTTTCCTCCCGGATGCTGGTCAACACTTGCTCAAACTGGAGCATCCAAAATGACTCATTTGTGCTGAGACCAGACTGGTGCCAAGTGTGGGGGAGTATAACTTCATATTTTCACATATGTCACCGCTGCACGGTGTGACCCAGGATGACGCCCCCCCTTCCTTAGCAACAAGTCACTGTGACACACACTGACACCTAAATTCAACAGAACAACTGTGTAGCCAAAGGGTTGCCTTGTTAAATGTCTGCTCTTCTAGAAACCCATGTCAGCTTTGCACTTTTTCTTGTCCTTCTCAAACTGCCTTCTGTTTTCCAGATACTTTCTCCAGTTTGGCTAGATAATTTTGAATTCCTAGGCTGTCTCCTGTATACTAGAAGTCCTTCTGCCCTATCCATCATCTTCAAATTTATCAATAGTGTTTCAGGAGCTCAGTATCCCTTAATGAAGATAGAGTGTAGTACCATAGACTGGCTTCAGTGAAATCCATAATTAATGCACCCTTCTAGTTCGACAAGAAATTTAGTGGCAATAACTCAATAGCAAGCTTTCTAACCAACTCCGAACTGTCCTTATAATGGTGTCATGTAGACTCCCCCTATAACACCCTGTGTAGGAAAATGCTAAAGCTTTACTGTAGTCAAAGCACATCTATTGCTTATGTAGAATGACAGTTTCTATTTTTATCCTCTCACAGAAGGAACCTGCAAAGGTTTGAAATGTTAGTTCCTCCTTAATCTCTGTTTGCCATCACACATCTGATTGGCACCTTTCGTGTATTTGCAAGTTGCCTGGTTTGTTCTTACAGTGGTTTTATGGGTACTAAAGTTCAGCCAACTGGTCTGCAGTTGTCTTGCCTCTCTGTCCCTCCTTTATTAAACTCATCTCTCCATTTGCCTTTGATCAGTTTTGTGGGACCTTGGTCACCCACCCCAAATTCTCAGACAACCCCAGCTAGGTCTCAGGTAGTTTCTGCGAGTGGTGGAAATACCTATGGGGAATTTCATTAGATGCAACCAGATTGAAAATGTTTAATTTATTGAAATGGTTTTTTAACATAAGTTTAGATAGCTTTCTCTTTTTTTAGCACCCTGAAATCTCAGTCTTTTGATGGCAGTTTTCTGTCAGCTGTCCAATCGCAGTTTGACCCCTCCTGTGAAAAAAAATTAGACAGATTTTACATTGACAGATTAAGTGGTAGAAATGTGGGAGGAAAGGACAGCCTGGTTCAGCAAGTCCCATCTCCAGTGCAGTGTAACTTTAAGTTACACCTAAAGTGTAACACCATGCAGAGACTACACAAGTCCCTGCACCTAACAAGCCAAACCTGCTTTAGCACATTGGTGCCAGAAGATCTTGCCCTGGGCTGCTCACACTGAAAGGGCAGGCTGAGCTTTTGGAAGGCTGGGGGTTTTCCTTTTGCCTTTCCCCTTTACAGAGGACAACATTCCCAGTGCTGGCTGCAGCACCAGCACCCCTGTGGCTGCTGCCTTGCTGGGTGGGCACCTTCTGCAAGGCACCACCGCAGGGCTGGCAGAATGGAAGGGGAGCCCTGGGGAAGGAATACCCCGTGGCAGGAGGGGGCTGCAGTGGCCCAAGGAGAGTGGCCCCAGAGTGGGCTGTGACAGCTAAAGGGCCTCTCCCTCAGCCTTTTGTGCCAAGGGGGGTCAGTGCAAGGCTTGGACTTGTGATGCCTTGGAGCAAAGCTTTGGCTGGTGGTGGAACAGCAAGGAGAAAGATACAAACAAGAACTCCAGGAGGGAGGCTGGGGTAATGGCAATGCCCATCATTTAAACAATGCTCTTGCTAACTTTTATCCAGGTTCTTCTTCTCAATTCAAAGGAAAAGACACTTTATTCAGGGCTTCACTCTTTCCTGCAGAAATCCACGACTTGCCTGTGGCTTTATGATGGCTGTATGGTTTCTAGTTCTTCAATTTCTTTATGCAGCATCACCCCAGATCAGATACCCTCAGAAATGTCCCCAAGCTGTTGGGTTAATCATCCAACAATCTCTTGTTTCAAATTCAGTAAAGTATTATACAAGTATTCACAAATGATGATCTTTAAAAATAAGAGCAGCTTTACATGCAATTGTTTGTTCAACCAATGTACAAAGCAAAAATTTTTTTGAATGTTACATTATTGTTATTTTTTTAATACTAGTTGTCCTTTAGTGAGTGTTAATCTCTGACAGATGGCTCTGTCCATCTGGCACTACTGAAGAGTGTAAAAATCTAATTTATGTGGAAAATTTATTTAAAATTGTGTATTAATTGGAAACAACTAAAACAACTGATCTTTTCATCCTGGGAGAGCATGATGGTGCCAAAGCACCACTAATAAATTCCACTGCCAAGAAGTGGGAGAGAGTTTGCAGACAGAGCTCATGGCATGAATACTTTTTCTCCTTTCTTAGTTGTGAAATATTTCTGAGGACAAAACATGCTGTGAACAAAGTGCAGTGTCCCTCACAGACAAACTCACCCAGGCTCTGGCTGGTGCTGGAGGAAGGTGTGATATCAGCCTGTCCTCACTCTCTAGCATGAGGAAGGGCATCCCTTGTGGAAAGGCAGACTTGGACATCCTGGATCCGAGTGTGCCTGGCTCAGCGCAGCTCCTGAAGGGATGCTGATGGACAACATCTCTGCTTCTCCCAGCAGACGAACAACTTAATCCTCACCCTGCTTGCTGCAAAGCCTGCAGCTCTTGCTGCCCCAGAGGTTTGGGGTGCTGAGGGCATTGCCAGGAGGAGGCAGTGTGGGAGAGCTGAGCAAAGCCTGCAGCATGGGAGAAGAGAAGGAGGAGGAGGAGATGGGGGCTCTATAGAAAGTCTGCAGCATGGCTCCAGAGAGGAGGTGGATCCATGTGGAACCAGGCTTTATCAGTCCAGCTGATCGTGGAGCAGTGTTGCTTGGGCAAGCATCAGCTTCAGAAAAATTAAAAAAGCAGGAGAGGCCTTGCAAATAACAGTTGCACAGAAACTTATAATAAAACATAGATTTTACCATCTTCACAGCATGATCCCAGTCCCATGGTGACCTGTTTGGTGAATGAATACACTTGGATTTTTTGGGACCTTGACTGGCTCGCTGCATTGCTCAGGGAATCTGAAAAGTTATTTGGATGTGATGTCATACTCAGAGAATAAAACACACTTTGATTATGACAATATAACCATTCATCCATTACATTTTCTTCTTTTAACATCATCATTAGTTTCAATCTAAAGAGAAACTCGGTTCTTAAATTTTTCCTGGAAAAAAAAATTTCTAATGTTGGTTTAGAAAATTCTTTCTGTCTGCAATGGGCAAGAAGATTTTCTTATCTTGGACAATGAAAGGGTTGAGTATTGTTTTGTGCTGAAGTAAGACTATAATTTCATTCTGAAGATCAGAACAGATTACTCAGTATTACTCCAGAAAGCAGATTTATATTTAGAATGACAATACATAAGGTTTTCTTAGCAATGGTTCTTTTTTTTTCCTACAAAAACAGTGTTCTGAAGGTAAATCTTTAGACAAGACTGCTTTGCATTAAAAACATGCTTTCTCTTTCATAACTGCCAGGTGAGGTTAGCCTCTTCAATCTGTGTGGAAAATTCTTAGGTGATCTATTAAAAAGGAAACGAATCAGAATTTTGTTATGCAATAGCAATCTATTAAAATGAATAATTTCATTAAACATGTATTTTTCTGGTGGTGTTATAATCATGAGGTATCTGACACCAGAAGCATAATTTCTATTAAATTTCAACTGCATAATTTTGGAGGCCGTAAATCACTCTTTATTTCCTTTTAAATGCTCTATTATGATTCCCTAGCAGCAAGAGGAAATATTTCCAAAGTTCAAAGCCAAGCTTTAGTCTGCATTGGATGCCGGAGGAGAAGCCATCAGGGGGCTGCTCTGTGAAGCTGAGAAGCTGAAAGTGGCCCCTTGAATGGCTCACCATAGAACCTGGGAAGCTGGAAGTGGATCCTTGGCCCACCATACATCCTGAAAGCTGGAAGTGGATGCTTGGCCCACCATACATCCTGAAAGCTGGAAGTGGATCCTTGGCCCACCATACATCCTGAAAGCTGGAAGTGGATCCTTGGCCCACCATACATCCTGAAAGCTGGAAGTGGATGCTCGGCCCACCATACCCTGCCTGCAGCACTGTCTCTGAAGCCCTGAGGGTGCTGTGGGACTGCAAGGCTGCAGCAGCCACTCAGGGCTACTGACATGGAAACCAGAACCTGAAGCTCATGCTTTGATACAGGAGACAGATCAGGTCTGGCACCCTTTAAAGAGAATTGGAAACCAGGCATGCTCTGGGTTAGGGTGCCTCTACAATTTGCCTTCAAGAGATATATTGAAAAGGTCAAGACCTAGTCCCTTCCTCCAGACTGTGGTCACCCAAACCTGGGTCCTCTTTTGAGGCTTAGTGCTAATGTGGTGCCTTTCAGAACCAAACAAGTTCTTTGCATCCTTCAAAAGCAGAAAGAAAAAAAAAATAGGGCATTGGTGGTAATGCTTAAATTCTACATTACTGGTTTGAACACGTGCTCAGGAAATGTGACACATGCCTTTTAAGCTTTTCTCAGCTGGAGGATGTTCAAACCCACATCAGAGAATATCAGCAAGAAAGAGCCTGCAGCTGAGGGATGAGAGTGCTTTCAGGGCAGAGGGCAGGTCTGCTTACACATTGCACTCCAGTCTTTGGATGAACAGCAAGAATAATTCTGGGAACACAGACTGGAGCTCTGCTGGCCTTCTGAGTTATACTTGCTCTATCCTGGACTCTTCTTCTGTGCTCTGGAGAGCTGCATTTGCACTGCCTCTGCCCAAAGGCCCTGACCATGTGAAAGATACTTAAAATTATTACCTTGGAATAAAAGTGCCCTGATAGAAACCTCAGAGAGGCAGGGCACAGGTGCTTTGTAACTGAGTGCTGATTTTTGGGGTTGGCCACATGCTCATGGCCTGCTTTTTACCTTTATCAGCTTTATGGTAAAAATTACCAGCACTTCACCTCCACTGAAACCCATGTCCTGAGCTCAGTGTCTCAATGCAAAAACACACATGGTGGTCACAGCATTGGCAGGCTTTCATTCCCCACACAGTGAATTAAAAGCTGACTTGCAGTTCTTGTCTCTGCAAATGCCAGCTCAAAAGTGTCCCAAAGCACCCAGATGCTTTAAAAGAGAGTGGCCCAGTCAGAAAAGGCCCTGTGTGAAAGCTGCTCTGTCAGCTTTCTGCACCTTCCCAAGTGTAAAGACAACAGAAATGTTGTGTTGTACACACAACCAAACCCCTCTCAGGGTTTCCCATGGCCCTTGCTGGTCAGGCTGAAAGCCAGACTATCTGTGCTGGTGGGAGAGGCTTGAGCCCATCCCTGGAGAGGCACACATTGCCTGAATGTAAATAACTGAAGCAGAAGAGAATTAAATCCAACAGCTATTTGAAAGGAAATTCACGAACAGATCTGCCCTTCCACTGCCAAGGGTGTGCTCCATGGAACCAAGGCATTTTATTGTAATTATCACACTACCAGAGGGTCTCTTAGAGCCTGACTCCCACAGCCCAGCAAACACAGCACAATCCCAGAACTAATTAAAAGTAGTAATTCAGATTCTAGCTGTCATGAGCTGGAGAGTAGCTTGAAATTGTTACTTGTTTTTTATTAAAGGGTTCACACAAGCAAAAAGCCATGGGTATTTTGAAAAAGTAATTATTTTAAAACCAACACCTTTATATAAAGAAAGAGCCTGATGTGTGGTTTTTGTACCGTGTAGCTGGCAATTCTGTGAGCAGGACTGCCCTGCATTTACTAGGGCACTTTGCATGCGCTTCACCGTATGCACATGTTATAGATTAGGACCCTGATGTCCATTTGGAAGAAAATACAGATACCTGGCTGCTTGGATCTGTTCTGGAGATGATGCCCAACATTAGTCAGTATTTGCATTGCAGCATCTGGTGCTGTCTGTGGTGCTCCTGCAGAAAGGACACTCTTCCAGAGGTGGCATTGGGCTCGTCACCAGGGGCTTGACACCCACAGCACCACAGGGTAGTTTTGAGCTCTGTTCTTTCCTGCAGCTGAAGCCTTTTGAAATCTTTGGAAGAACTGCCCAGAATAGAGTACAGGTAAAGAAGGGCTGCCCAAGAAACTGCTGAACTTTTGCTTTAATTGTTCTGCTATGACAGGAGCTATTTCATATAGGCTGAGATAAGTAGCACCACATGGAAATAACGCCTCTCCCATGACAGTGGGATTTTTGTGCTATCACTCAGCTTTGCAAGACTTGATGTACAGACATGGGAAAGCAGTGGGAATCTCACAGAGCAACCAGGGCCCTCCATCTATAACATGCTCATTTCTCTTACCCCTAATCATAAAAGGAGTAGGCAAGACTTGTTTTCTCCTTCCTCCCCATTTCTTCCTTTTTGCAGAGAAAGCAAGTTAACTGAGCCAGTCTGATCAGGGAGCAGTTGGGAAAAAAAAAAAAAAGAAAACAAAAATGGGAAAGTTTATAAAAACTGAATGCATGCTTCTTTCCTGGAAGAAAAGAAATGGATTTTGAGAAGATAACCAGCTCTTGACATGGAAAGCTCATTCCCCGAACCTGGCACTCAAGCCAAGAGGTCAGGTCTCGTATCTTGCTGTTTGCTATTATGTTTGCATGTTACTAGGCTGGAAGGTTTGTGGTTTATGCCGTGACTGTGAGGGAGTACAAGTTTTCAGCCTCACAAACAAATCCTGAGGCTTTAGCACAAGCCCAGTTTGTCAGTACAAAGTAACATTTAATTAACCTAGAAACTGCTACCCACGAGTTTGTCTGAGCAGCAAATGATCAAAGAAGATGTCTCTCCCCCATTTCATTGGTCTGGTTTGACTCTCTACAAAGGGATGTTTTGCACTCTGTGCATGGAGGGGGGATGTTCTTCTTTGAAGTTGTTTTCAAGCACTTTTGGCAAAGGTGGTAAGAAGCATGATGTTTTTAATCTCCTTCTTTTTGCAAAAATATTACCAGCTGTGGAGGCCAAAACCTTTCTCCTGGAATTGCAGAAGAGTGCAAAAGGCTGCTCCTCCAACAGGTGGTGAACTTCTTCCTGGAAAACCTCCTCTACTTTTATACTGGCTCTTTCAGGAGCCAAGTAAAGGCGCTCTTGCTCAAGCATGGCGAGTGAGGAATCAAAGGACACGTTGCCCAGTGGGTCTGCAGTAAGCTGGGACAAGAAACTGGATGAGAGCTGAGCCTAAGACAAATTGTTGAAGTTTTGCTCTTGGCAGCACTTTCAGCCCCAGCCAAACCTGAAAGGAAGCTGAGCTGGAGCTTTACTCAGCTGAACTCCCTGCTTTACACACTGTTCCCAAAGTGAAAGGCAGCAGGCTTCAAATGGAACTTTGAAGTGTCGCACAGTTTTATTGAATTCTGTTTCCTGATCCAGAGGGGAAGGAGCAGCAACAGGGAGAAGAGGGGAGACCATCCTCTTCAGTGGCGTCACAAACTAATTAAAGTGATTAAAGTCATGCTGTATGCATGACCTTAGAGGACCTGCAGCAAAGACACAGCAGGGCATGTGGCTCAGTGGGTAACCATTCACATAGAACCCCACACAAGGGCTCGTAGTGTATTAAATCCAGCCTTCTGGCAGGAACAAAAAAGACAAACGCATACACAAACCCCACAAAATTTGACTTATTTTGTATTTTTAGAAGAGATTCATGAAAAAATGAAGATGCTGTTTGATAAGGAATTAAAAAGGAACTGGGGATAATATGCTTATTGGAATCCAGAGGTTCTTTAAGGACACCATTTTAAAAATTGAGAGTAAATGCATCTCTCGAATGAATAAAAACTCTGAAAGACCCCTGATAAGGCAAATAAGTCAGTTTGATTAACCAGCAGAAGCTAACATAAGTTTACAAAAAAAAAAAAAAAAAAAAAGAGTAAAAAAAGGGAAAAGGTTATTTCAAGCAAGGCATAAAGACAATGTAAGGGTAAACATGACAACATAAAAAGGTTGGATGGTTGGATCAGATAAAAGATTTCCAAGAGCAAGTCACCAGAGGCAAAAGCTAGTATTAAAGCTTTCTAAACACATCAGAAGCAGGAAATGGTTAGGTTATGTAATGAAGGCTCATTTGCTCACCCAGAGAGGGTGGGGGATTTATAACACCCTGCCCAGGTCCTCCCAGGCCCGTCACAGGGACCATCAGAGCACCAAAGTCCATCTCCAGAAGCCTGAGGATCACAGAGGCCCAAGGGCAAATGGGAATCCAAATCAAGGATCCCCAAGGAATGCAGGAGGAACTTCTCCAGGCTCCTCCTGGGACTGTCTCCAGAGGACTTCAGCCCCTGTGTCCAGAGTCTGAACCCATCAGAGAGTGTCACTGGGAGCAGCACTCCAGACCTCCTTCTGATCTGCAGGGGGTCCCTGTCCTGAGCTCTAGGACACATTATGGGAAAAGCAGTTTGGAATTATTCCTGCCTTATGACAAGATGCCTAGAGGAGGAACCAGAGGAGGGCAAAGGGAGGGATTTCAGTGACTTGGAGTGCTTTGTGTGCCTGTACCTACTGGGAATGCATCTCCAGCCTCACTGCTGGCTTGACCCAAGGTACAGACTGTGGCAGACCCACCTCTCTGGAGCTGTCAGACCCAGCATGATGTGTTTTACCCTAACAAACCCGCCAGCAGTCGGTGGGAGAAACATGATGTTGATGTGGGACAGGTAGTAGGCCCTGGCAATAAGGTTAGCAGGAAAGTTTTGGTGTTCATTGTGTTGGACTTCAGCCTGCCTTCAGGGCAAAATCTTCCTAAAACTGAAGAATGAGTAAATGAGACTTCAGAAGTGCTGATAGGAATAAATGTCTGGTTAGCAGGCCCAGAAGCTATTCAGACCAGGTTTCTGAATATAGCTGTAACTCAGATATTGAGCCATGAAGCTACTGCTTGGAAATATAATCCACCTAGGAATAATACCTCAGCTGTGATGCCACAGGAATGGAAGATGATAGGTGTGACTAATTTTTAATCCAGAAAACAGATCAGCCATCCTGACTTCCACTCAGGGTCATGGCACAGACTAAGACTAGTAGTCACAGAGATGAATGTGGTATGTTGGGGAAGGTCTCATACTGTGCAGAGAAAAGTCACTATGTGTGTTGGATTACTTTGAAGCTTTTCAAAAAGAATTAAATTGCCAAGGGGTTAGAAGGACGATAATTTGTGTATCAATAATGGGTTGAATAATGGAAAACAAGATTTTCTCATTGGAGAAAGGGCTTCAGTGGAATCCCTAGGGAATCAGCGGTGGAGTTTGTGCTTTTCAGCGTGCCCAAAAACAATCAGATGTGTGTGAGCAGTGAGGCAACAAATTATTTGACTAAAAAATCTACTTAGGTGTACTATGTTTATTCAAGTTCAGTCAAAGTTTCCAAGTCACGTGAGGATTTACAAGCAGATTTCTAATGGTAAAAATTGACAAAGTTACAAAAAGTCAAAGACATAACTGAAATTTAACCCAGGTGCAAATAAAATAGCAGCTACAATCTGGATTTATAGTCTCATCTATGTAGTTTTCAAGCAAAATAGTACTACAAATCAGTATTATAAAAAACTGCTCATTGTAAATTATGCTGTCTCTTTAACTGGAGATACCTGGCCAAAGGGCTGGCTGAAATCTGCTATCAGATATTATCTTAGCTTTCTTTACAGGCTGCTGGAAATAAAGGCTGTAAAGAGACTTCTGAGACCAGTCAAGCCATTGGTGTCCAGTCAATTGGATTGACCAGACAATCCATCTCCTGTGTGATGTGTATTTTATCCTTTCCTGACAGATTCATGTTTCAAAGACCTGCAGCCTTAGGGAAACCAAAGGCTCCACCTTGCAACCCTTAATATTGCAATGTTTTCCTTAATGTTTATGTTCAGTGTCCTTTGCAGTAAACTAAGCCTACTATTTTTCATTGTGAATATGGGAAATGGCTTATTTATTTCCTTTGTAAAGCAACATTGTACATATTTAAGGACATAAAAGAACTTTCTGACTTTTAAAATATTCTTTTCCTTCAGTCTGAGAACCCAGTTCCTTCAATCTTCCTTCACAACTTGCATTTTCTAGACCACTAGTCATTTATGCTGCTTTTTCCTTGCCTTTCTCCATCTGCAGGGATGAAAGCCAGACCACCACAAGGAATATTCCAGATGAGCTGTTGCCAAGCTCTGAGTAGAGCAGAATGGTCATTTCTTATGTCTTGGAGTCTGTAGTCTTGCTTTTATAAGAATGGTATTTGCTTTATTGTCACCAGACAAACAGTGTTGATATGAGTTCAACTTCTTCAATTAGTTTATTGATTCCCCTTGGATTGTTGCCAGCTATGATTTATGACTCCAGGGCCTCTGTGCTTTTGGCTCATTACCTAGAGACAGAGCAGGCTGAGATGAGGTTCTGTAGAAACCTCCTCTGTATGTTTTGCATTGAGCAGTGGCCGCCAGGGGCTACTCCATGGTCGTATGTGCCACCAGTTTTGTAGTTTTGTGGTAACCAGTGATTGGGAAAGTATTGTCTTTAGGCTTTGGATGTGCTGCTTCTAAGGGTTTTCTGAAATGCAGCAAAGAGAAGTAGGTATATTTTCAGTAAGCAGAATTTACTATGGAGCACTGTGAGCTTCCTCATGGTTCCACATCAGAAAAGACAGAGAACCAACCATCCAAAATTCCTGTGCTTCCCTAAATTGTAGTAGCAAATGAACTAGTGCTGAGGAAGGCCTGGCTAGAAACATGGGATGTGGAAACTCTTGCTTTTCCCTTTCCACAAGATATGTTATTCCTGTTACAGAAGGAAAGCAAACCAGTTCAACATTATTTATACTTGACAAACCTATCTTAGCTAATACTCACCTATCTTTGTCTTCCACCTATACTTTGTTCATTTTTTTTCCACCAATACCTTTCCAATGGAAATTTCCTTTAATCAATTGATAACTTCCCATCTCCATTCTACACCTTTTAAAATTATCCCCTCTGGTTTTGATTTTGTCATCTTCAGGCCACCTTGTTTGTCCTTTGTGGGTTTGCTGAGATTGCATCATTCTGAGGTTACTTTCACCCAGCCTTCAGGACGTCAGGCTGAGGTTTTCTTGTTCTAGTCCCCCTGAAACTTATAAATTATCTGAATAGTTTCTATGTCAGGCTTTGCATATTTTTGAGTGAAAACTTTAATTTGCATCTGATTCCAATTTTTTCAGATACCTGCTTCAAACACTTTTGCTCACTCAGATGCAGCCAAGAACAAGCAAAATGGAAAGACCACAAAGGCAATTTCACAATATTCTTTACTAAGCCTCAGTTAAAAAGAGACTCAGTGAGGGCCAAGCCCTCATTTTCTAAGTAATTTAGAATAACTAAACACAGGAGAAAAATGCAGCTATCACTCCAAAAACACCTGGAATACAGACCGAGAACCCTTGATGCTCATAATCAAAAGACATCCACCATCAACAGAAATCAAACTAGTGGAAGAACCTCATGCATTTTAGGCAAAATTTGAATGCTCCAGAGACAAAACCCTACTGAGAACAAAGGAAGAATGATGAGGGTTCACAGCCAAACCACACAGTTTGCAGTCTCAGAGTCTTGGCCTAAAGATGACAGCCAAAGAATAGACAAAACTCTGCACTGCCTCATTCCCGGGAGGTTTGTCCATCTCCCCTCAAGCCTCAGGGTAAAGGCCTGGTGATAACTAAGTGGCAAAACTTTTCCCCAAGTGTCTTTCACATGGCCTGAATAAAGAGGCTAACTAAGACAGCTTGAGTATCTCAAGTGGCAAACCATTAGTGCTGGGTGCCACCCTGGGAACTGGGAGCTGCCTGAGTCACGGGTCACTGTGGAGGGAAGCAGCTCCACTCCAGCCCATGCATGTCCAAAGCTGAGATACTGCCAGCATCTTGATGAGATCTGATGAGTCACCACTGGACACATGTTCTGCAAAATGTAGGTGTTGGGAAGAGAAGGTAAAAATTGGAAGATTTGGTGAGGATAGAATGGTTTTTGCTTGAAGTTGGGAATTGGAACCTTGCAGCTGGGAATGCTAAGGAAGTAGGTGTGGGAAAATTCCATTTATTATGCCTAGTGTCATTCATCCTCTGCCTGCTTTGAGAAGTAGAATTCCTGTGTAGAGATAACACTCTAACAGAGGTGCTTCAGCCTCCTGCTGGGAGAGAGAGAGATCATAAAAACACAGCTTTGTGATAAACTGTGTGTGCAAGAAGCCTTTTAGGATGAACAGAGGCTAACCCAGCCCATGTTCCTGTGTGCCTTTGGTCTCTAGGATGAACTGAGCTTAACCCAGCCTGTGTTCCCAGCCTGTCTCAGCTGCCTGGTGTTGTTAGTGAGATAATGCAATAAATCCATTCTTCACATTTCAGCTGCATTTTGGTGGTTGCCATGGTTTCCTCTGTGTTTCAATTCACATGGTGAGTCAAAGAAGAGCTGGTCCTCCCAGGCTCTTGACACTGCCACTTGCCTTCTGTGTCCCACACTTAAGCCTAGGGCAAAGCAAAAGAAAGCTGGTGCAAAAATCTGGGAGCTCAAGCCCAGACCACTTACCCCAAACTTTGTTGTACCACACCTCCCATAAGACTGATTTTGCTATTTTGTACTCTTGCTAGCTCCTAAGGTTCATCAAAAGACTGATAGTGTTAGTTCTATGGATCCCAGAACTTCCATGTGCTGCTCACAGAAAAGTATTATTCACTTTCCTACTTCCCAACACTGCCCAAATGGAGAAGAAGCCATCCCTCAAAAGAAATCCATCTCTTTAGGAGAAATTCCAATAGTACCTCAATTACATGTTTTATATAGGGTGAGTCATAGAAAGTCATGAGAGGAAAATGTTTGAAATAAAACATGAGCTATGAAGCATGAGTTCAAATTCTTATCTACAGCTTTGTTAGAGATAATAAAGATGGAAAATAAATTATTTACCATTGCAATAAAACCTGTCAAATGGGCCACAAAGAACATGGCACCAAAACACCATAAGTTATATTGTCTTTCTTTGGAAAGGAGATGTTACCAAACATCAGCCAAGGCTAAATTACTGATCAGAGGGGATGAAGTTCCAAATGTTTTCCATGTAGCATCTAGCTAGAGTGTTTCAAATCAGTCCCCCAGAATAAAAAGTCAGGCATTAAACAATTTGCCAAAAGAACAGATAATGTCTATGGAAGAAACATAAAAATTAAAGAGATTACATTGATCAAAAGAGGCACTCAAAACACCAATAAACAACCTGGAATTACTTCCTGAACAGAAATACAATCAAGAGAGAGCTGCAATCTCTATAACACAACTCAGGAAAACTTCCCTTCCATACTTAATAAAACAGTCAGTGTAACTTATCTACCCAAGTGCACCTCTGGCAAAACATAAATCTGCCAGCTCTTGGAACATGCGCTATACAAAGGAGACACCCACCTTGAATAGTTCACAAAACACATTTTACAGTGTTTTGTGAAACTGAAAAGGAGCCAATTGCTGAGCCTCAGACAAAGTACAGAATCTAAAATGGTTGATAGTCACTAATTCCCAGCACCATCCCTGGTCCAACACACACAGCAGTTTTCATTCTTTAACCTGTGTCATTTCCAGTTGCCACGCTTTAGGTATAGAAATGTGCACTTCAATACATTGATCAGGTATGCAAAACAAGGCAAAATCCAGAAAAATCACTCCTATACAATCTTCAGATCATCCATAAAACCAACTGAGCATATCCTTCTCAGGGTGCGGTGAGAGCAAACCCATCCCTGATTCCCTGCTCCCAAGCTCAGAACTGTAACCCTCTGCCAAGATGGTTGTCACTCAGACCAAAAACTCTCAACTCATACACAAAGCAGACACATACAAAGAACACTTCATTAACATTAATCACAAGAGAAGTTAAAGCAGCCATTAACATCAGGCTTCTCACAACTCGTTTCAAGAGAAGCCCTATGTAGGTGGCAAGAGTGCCAATTGCAGGTCTCTCTGATGCACTCAGGACCAAATGCTGTTGAGGGACTCAAAATTCTTTTATGTAGCAATTCCTTCCCTCCATAAATAACATGCTGGAAATTTGTCTTGGAGATGGAGATAAGCAATGGCACCAGCTTTTGGCTAAAACATAACGTTGACACGCTGGTACAAAGATGTGCTTGAGCAAATTAATTTAAAACCTTGTCTTTTCAGCATCAAGTAAATGTATAGTGTTTAAACCCATGCTTAGTGCAACTGGTTTTCTGAAATAGGATTGAGAATAACCACATCCATTGAAATAGGCGCTCAGAAACTCTGAGGTGAGTTGGAAAGAGAGAAATGCAAGCTGTGTCACCAAATACCATGCTTTGTTCCAGCCATGACCTCTTTGTTTGGATGGTGACCCTTGGCAGACAAACTGTGAAGTGGAATGTTTTGATCACACACAGGCAGGGAGAATATTGATGAGCACCTGATCTGGTGCACAAGGAGACCATTGTGACTGATGCTGTGAAAGGGTGACAGATGGCATGTGGCTGGAGTTTGGTGCAGATGGATTAAAGCCAAGTGCAATAGACAGGCATGTTAGAGGAAGAGGGCCATATAAATACGGTGTGTAAAATAGCAGTAGGCACCTGTATTTAGTGACCTGCCTCCTTCCCTGTACTTCCTGGGCTCCTCTAACTGCAAAGGTCTCCTGACTAGAAGAGAAGGCAAAGGGCTGTGAAATATTGACACTGGTGTTACTCCGCCTCTGGGCATGGCCCTCCCAGCAAGCCAGTGTCACTCTGGCTGCAAACTGTGGCAGCCCCTACTGCATTTTCATCAGTATTTATGGCAGCTGCCTTATTTAAGGCTGCAGCTGTCAGGAAAGCTAACAAGGTGCATCTCACTGTACTGCTTTCACGAGACTTTACAAGGTGTTGTTAAGACTTGTTTGCTCTCACACAGCACAGCGTCTGAACAAGATGTAAACTCTTCTGTGGAAACACAGCACAAACTGCTGAGACCCTGGGATGCCAGTAAATGCAGATATCCAGGCATGATCAGCCCCTGAGGGTGCACCCCAGAACTGCGTTTGCTTTCCAGAGAGCTGTGCATATCCACAGGGCACATCAGTGCAGCACAGTCTCCATCACAGCTCTTGCTGTGTCTGCTGCCTCAGACTCACAGACAGGGATGAGACTGGCTGTGTGCACATCACAGTTCAGGGTACTTCTGTGTATAATTTGCTAGGAAATTAAAGTGGCCTTACATTCTTTTTTACCCTTTTTTCCTGCAGGAAATAAGCAATGAGGTGAGATTTCCCAAGTATAGGTGGAGCTCCAAGAAGTGAGACTAGCCAAGAAAAGCACTGAGTGGCCTGTGCCACTTTTAGTAGCTGGAAGAGCTTGAATATGGGGTTTTGCCTCCTAAGGAAAGGCTGGCAGAAGGCACCCTAGAGCTGAAATCAGGGACCTGCCCTTCATCTGCCTAGAGGCAAGTGAGGTCCCAGTAAAATTCCTCAGAATGGGGCAGATGGGTACTAAGCAGGTTCAGACAGCCTGGGATGGAGATTGTGCATCTGTCTGCTGATAAACTGTGGTCAGCTCTCTGGAATCTCATGTGAGATGCAAGACCTTTTACTGAGATGATTCAGCTATGATCAAATTCTGAGCTGGGGAAAAAAATAAACTAAATCCCAAGGCAAACTCTTACATTTTGAATCTTGTAGACATAGAAACAGCAACACAGACATAGACAGCAACATTTCTGACATTAAAAAATTGCAATGTAACAGTGAAAGGGAAATGGGAAGGATGAAAATAAACTGAAGGAGTTGAACTGCAATCTCCCATTTTCATTTTAAGTCATTCAAAGATTATTATTTTGAATTTTTTCTTTAGAATTGATACAAATGAATGAAATTTCAGGGAAATTGATTTTCCATCTGTTTTTTAAAATAGTGGAGGAAATCAACTTTAGTTGGTAGTAAGTGATAACGCAGAGTCCTTACTAATCTTCAAACTTGCATTTAAAAAAATGTTGCATGGATGAAACAAACTCTGGGAGGAGCTGATTTTCATTGAGTAAACTCCTGTTCATGCCAGCTGAAGCCATAATTTGGGTCAGATGTCTCAGCAATTCACAGCTTGTAATAGATGAAGAATTGTTGAGATTCACTTTGAAACACATGATGGGGTAAATTTCAATTGTCAAAATTCTTGTAAAATTGAAGCAGGGTAGGTTCCTGCTGACCAGGGATACTAATGAAAAATAGCTAGCAGCAAAAGAATGGAAAAAATGGGTGGCAAAACGCAAACCAGGGAAACAGCAAAAGCTTGAACAGGAAGCCCAGTCCTTGGGAAACATTTTGACACCCAGAGTAGGAACATATCTTCAGTGGGATCTGTTGTGCCCATATTTCAGGCCAAGGGTGCTTTCAGAGCAGCAAGGGTTTGACATTGCAATGCACCAGGAACGCGTCGTCGCTCCTTGGAGCAGGGCTGTTCCCATGCCGAAAAGAGACAGTCTGGAGCCTGCAAATGAGAGACAGCCTCTGCTGGAATGTGTAAGCACAGCTGAGAGCTGCTCGATTTCATAAGTGTCTGGGATTTTCCAAGGCACCTCGGGTGCTTAGGTACCCATTTCTGACTGGCATCCATTGGAGCTATGGTGCGAGGCCTTCCCGCATTCCTGTCAGCGCCTTTAATAGTGACGGCTGGAAAGAGGCCTTTTATTTTTGGGGGTAACCTGTTTGCTTCTCACATGGGAAGGAATATCAGCTTAAAAATGTTCTCATTGAGGTAGGACAAAGCTACTTGGGCCTAGGAGAGCTCAGGTGCCAGGGAGCCCCAGATCCATGAATGCCAGTGTCCATTGGTTAGCATGAGTGTCTGTGGCATTATCCCATATCTGCTCCTGCACCTCAGGTCTGAGAATCCCCTTGGCAAGGCCATCCATGGAGATGCTCACAGGAAGGGAGTCAGCAGGGTTTCCATGGGAGCCAGCATGTTGGAGGTACATGTACTCCATGAGTCACTGCTCCAGGCAAGAGGAACACAAAGCTGAAGTACACCAAGGCCTCCTCCCACACAGATATCCCTGCTGGATGCAGGTCAGACCTTCTTAGACTTCCCTAAGAATCCAAAAGAAAATACTTCTAAAAGCACTGTAATTTCAGAAACTAAAGCTGCAAAGTCATCCAGTGCTTAACATCTGCTAGAACTGGGAAATCTTCTCCAACCTTACCTCAGCATCCTGCCATATACACCAATTAGAAAAATTAAGCGTCTCTGTGGTGGCAAAGTTTGCTTAACATTTGACTTGTAACGGTGACTGCTAGATAATCTCAACAAATGACAATTTCTCTGATGCTTTTCAACTGAGCAAAGAGCATGGAAAAAAACAAGAGTAAACCTCATTCAGTCCAAACTGGCAGTGCTTTGGTGAAAGAAAAGCCTTTACAAAGAAAGAAAACTGAAGTTGATGTCCCCAAAGTAAATCTCACTATTGCTAGCCACTGTTGCATAAAGCAAAGAAATGCTGCCCTGAAGTAGCAGTTAAATTTAAAGCACGTTTTAAATTTAAAATGAAACAAACTTAGATTTTTTTTTGGTACAATGATAGTCTTGGTTTTCTTCCAGCACTTATCTTGTGAACCTTTCTGCTGCAACATTCCTTCTCTGCCAAATTGTTTTACTTTCTTCCACAAAGAAAAATGCTAGAATGTGGTGATGTTTTGATCAATTGTACAACAGACAGAAGTGGAAGTTCAGGGACACCATAGCTGAATGTATGTATGGCTTGTCCTTTAGGAAATGAAGACAAGTATTTGAATGTAATTGTGCTAACCAACAAATGTTAAACAAGTGCTTAGGTCTAATACAATTTGTTCTTACTAAGTTTTGCATAGAGAAAGGTGAAAAGGTAATTGGCCAACTGATCCACATTTCTAAATTAATAGATCAGTGGTATTACATTTGTCTCTAATATGTTTAGTGTACTTCTGTCACCCTCCAAAGTTTGTAACATAAAATTAAAAGCCCATACTGACTGAAGTTATACACCACAATAACTTAGTATAGAACAGGCTGCTGCACTTTAAAACTTGGTTTTGGTAATGTAGAATTAATTTTCAATACTAACTTTTATGTTGCTTTTTACCCCAATTCCCATTGGGAACTGTTGTTAAAGAACATAGCTGAGAATGTTATCTCTGCTGTCCAAGCAAACAAACTGGCACATTTATATAAAATATCTTCTTCTCATCACCTTTCACTACTAGATTCAGAGTAACTAAAAAAATGTGTTCTTTTAATCTAAAAGGAATGGTGTAGAATGAGGTAGAGATAGTAAGATAGAGTGTAAGTGTAAAAAAGGAATTAAAACTGAAAGAGAACAAGAAATGCTGTACAGCAGGCAGCCTCAGGTAGAGATAAACAAATAATTGGTTAGTTTTTTTCAACAAAATAGAAACTATGTAAAATAGGATATTTCAAAAATTTTGAATGATATATTAACTTATGCTTTACAGATATAAGCAGCTTCAGTATTTTTTCACATTTTAAATTAAAACACCCTTTTGAAATGCATTTTTGAAATGCATTTTTGACTTACACTGACTAATTTTTTTCTCTTTATTTGCTTCTCCTCTGTCAAAATATTGAACTGAACCTGAAAACACGTTTACCATATTTCTGTCCCTGAATTGGCTACATGGCTGCATAGTCTACAAAGTACTGGAATAGCTTCTCATGCCAAGATGTTTCAAAGGTCATTTCATTGCGGATACATTGCATCTCCCCCACTTTCCACAGCCTCACATTGCAGACATTAAATAGTCTGTTAGTACTACTGTTATTTTGATTTTATTTGCTTTCAGGGTGACAGGCTTCTCAGTGAGTGGAAATCTGAGAAAGATCTCTTCTGAGCTACAGACCCATTTTTGAATAATATGGATGAATTCTGGAAGAGAGAAAGAAAAATGGAAACATGTCAAGACATGGCTTGAAGCATTTGAGAAATTTCTGCCTTGTGTTTCCAATGCATATTGTGTTTTAGAATCTTCTAAAGGCAAATGCCTACTCGGTGGGTGGTGGGACAGCAGAAAGCTCCTCTTAGCAGAGCACAGAAGGAGAGAAGGAGAGAAGGAGAGGTGACTGCTCAGTGCTTCTCTCAGCTGGACAAGTGTGTGGAGGCACTTCTATCTTCAAAACCAGGGTGCAGAGGCATCAGGTGTGACCCAGTACTTCTTCATGCACTGATTCACAAGAAGCCCCCAACCCTTTTAATGAGGTCATTGTGGCACATTGTCGATGCTGAAGATGCTGTACATGTGTTGTCAGCATGCTATGGTATTTGTAATTGAGTGTGACCTTCTGTGACACTGAAAATTTGCCTGTCCATCCCAAAAGACATCCACATGTTTTAGGAAGGACAAGTGTGCTTCAATAAACCTTTTATCAAGAACATATGCTCAAGAAACAAGAAAGCTTTTATTGATTTCATAAATAGCAAGACAATGTCAACCCTGTGCCAAGCAAACTATTGCAGAGCTTACTGAAGTCTGTGGTACGTGTGTAATGGAGAATGGTAGCTGTATGCCAGAGGGACCATTAGTGGTCTCCTTGTCTCGGGCTTGGGACCAGTGAGACAACCGTCTCTTACTTCAGCTCCCTGCAGGGTTGCCATGGACTCCCTGCACTCCAGCAGCAGCTCTGGAGGACAGCAGGGGCAAAAGGGTACTGTGATCATGTTCTGCATCCCTCCTTCATGCCCATTTCCTTACGCCGTCCCTCTAGAGTTAATCTTTTGACTGCTTGTTAAACACCCTGCAGTCCTTTTGGTTTTCACCCTGTAACATGTGTCTTGTATTCCAGTCTTTTAGTCATGTTTGCCATCTCCTGGGAATGACTCATGAGATCAACACAGATTTCTCTGCAGGCCATGCTCAGGCAGGGGTTACCAGAACAGAGAAACCACACAGCTACATGGCATAAAAATGTTAGCCAACTGCCAGCAGCACTGCCAGATTAAATGGGTTTTTTTCCCACAATCTCTTTTTCAGTTTTTGAATTTAATTTCTTTTTGCTCTTGCCATCGTGGGGAGTGCCTGAAAATGGAAAGGCATTTTTCCAGTTAAATCTCCTGGCAAATTTCTGGTACCATTGTTATGTGTCCTAACGTAACACTCCTTTGTCAGATGAGTTCCACTGGAGATGTTTTGAAGATTATGAATAGATGATATTATCCTTACTTTTCTTTGTACAGTCCTAATGCAGTTCACTCGTTTTGTCACAATACGGGGTGCATTCCAGGAGTGGCTGTTTTCCCACTACTCTTGATATATTTTAGCATTCTGTGATTGCTGGGAAGAAGCCACTGGGAAGGCATGTCTCCATGGCAAGACCCCTCAAGGCTGTTGGGATAGAGTTTGATCCTCCATCAGGCCTTCCACAAGCTCTTTGGCATATGTTAATAACTTTCAGAGAAAACTGGGACATTCAGCCCAGGCTGTGACAGAACAATGTATGTACATCAGCAGGACATTTTTACATACTTTACTTTCAGCTCCTAACAAAGGAGCAAAATTCTTTCCAATTATTTTGAGAGTAAAAAAAGTGTTAAATTGGAAAAAAAACCCCAATATCAGTAAAAGTCTTTTTTCTCCCATTTAAAAAAAATTCTTCAGTTATGACTGTTCTTTTGTAGTTGGCTCTAATATTTCAGTAGCATAACTTTTCTGTTCAAATGATCATATTATAACATAGATGAAGAAAATTAAATTGCCTAAGTAAAATAAAAAAACATAATGAAAAAGGTCATAATAGACCCAGCTTGTTTTATTATTCCAGAAGATATTACAAGCACTAACAATAATCATGCCTCTGCCTAATATTACTGGCACTTAGTTGTAGAAACACATATTTACAACTTCCTACATGCTGAATTGTCTAGGTATTTGTAAAAGTACATGCTGCTTTGATATGTAACACATGAATTCAGAATGTTTCCTAAGAGGCCCCAAAATTTATTTTGAATTGTTCCTAGGTATGAACTAATTTAAATGCTCATTCTAGTTTTAGAAATTTAATTTAAGCCCATTCGAAATCGTATTCCACTTGCTATCAAAATTATACATTTTTAGAAATTCTATAAAGTTGAAAGTAGACATTTGCTAAGTTTTAAAAGTGTATGAGTTCTGTATGCTTGCCAATACGTAGAACTTCTTAAGTTATGGGATTTGGCATATGGCTTAATGCAGGCAAAGTTGTTTCTCTCCTGCCATTGATGCCAAGTCAAAATGTTCTCAGTTTGTTCTTTTTCTTTATGTAGGTCAGCACTTAGCTAGAGTTCTCCTCTAATTCTGCCAAAATCATGTTGATCTTACTCTAATTCTCTTAATAAAAGCCATAAATTTTAATTTTAGCTCTAGATAATGATTACAATACTTCTAACTTGAACAAATGTGTGTAAGTCTTCAAGAGACTGGCAAATGCCACATTTCTGAAACAGAGCCTAGATTCCAGTTCTCTCAACAACCATGGAGGAAGCAAAACCTAGAGAAAATGTCAGAATATCCTCACAAATAAGTTATTCCCCTACTCTTTCCCCAGCCCATGCCAAATCTCAGCATGCTGTTGAGCTGTGTTGGCTTTGGACCAGTCTTGTAAGCTCCCTGTGAGAGGAGAGCGCAGCTGATAGCGAGATGATCGAGGAAAGCCACATCTTCTGCCACTGGGACCCAAGAGAGGACTTGGCCGGAAGGGCCTGTCTGCTCAAGAGTTCAAGCTGAGCCAAGCCTCTGGAGAGGGCTGCTGGCAGCTCTGCTCTACGTGGAAGGACATCTGCTTACAGGGGACAGCACGACCTTAGAGCTGCTACTCCAGAGATGCAGTTTTTGGTTCGCATGCTTAACCCCTCCCATTTCTTTCCACTCACTCCACCTTTGCTCCAGTTCTTCAGATGTTCCCAAATGGACAGCGGGACGGATGGTGTCACTGGACACCCTCAAGAGACACAAAAGGAGCACAATAAACAAAATAGCAATCTAAGCCAGTCAGTGTAAGCTTGATACATCTCTTAGCACAGCAAATCCCTGAGGAAGGCAGGTTCAGCAGCTCCACAAAGGAAGCAATGAAAAGCTTGAAGTACTGAGCATGGAGATTTTGACTTCCTGTAGGATGGTCAGAGCAGCCTGGCAAAACAATAAAGATTATTATAGCCTCTCCCTTATCACTAGTGGCATACCAGGCTTGCAAGCACCCAAGAACAAAACAGAAGAACAACCAAAGATCCTTGTAACTTAAGCAAGAAGAACAACAAACTATTCCTAAAAGAATTCTGCCATGAGTTACATAAAAGAAGCATGTTTTAACAGCAGAGTCCCAAAGGCAGCATGGCCCGTGGTGTTTAGGGTCATGCAGGAGTGTGGCAGCCTCCCAGGCTGTGCAGCCAGCCGTGCTCCACCACGGGCACAGCTCGCTTGGTCCCCAGCGCACGCGGGCTCTGCGCGAGGCGCTGCTGCCAGCGGAGCTCTCCAGGGCTGGTGAGACACGCTCCCCTCCCTCACTTGGGCTCCTTGGGGCTATTTTAAGCTTGCAGCTCGCAGTGCTGAGGGCTGAGGGAAGTGACAGTCCCCAACACAGCAGCCTGCTCACCAGCCAGGGAATCGTGACTGCATGCAGGGCTATAATTGCTGTTTGACTAAACAGGCACACAGGGAGAAACTGGCTGATCAGCTCGCTCAAAACTACCTGGGGAGTTTCTGGCAGGTCTCAGAAGTGAGCATAGATCTCCTGAGCGCTGGGTAAAATATTGAAACAGTTTTTCTCCTGCTTAACTTCTGTTTTCTCCTCAGGCACATACTTTAGAGCAACAAAATCTGAAGAAACTATGAGAAAATACACATCCGCAGGTTTTACACTCCTCTTGCATGATACTGACGAAATCTGACACAAAATGGTAGCCAATTAATATTCTCTTGAAATCTAAGAAAAGGTTACATTCAATTTTTCTGAGGTCAAGAGAAGTCTTCTCAAGTAATCTTAGTGAATTTATGATGAATTTAGAGGGTGGGGAGAAGGCATGTAGCAAATAGAAAATAAGTGCACATTAATCAGATGTTATGCTGGTTAAACTATGAAAACCACCAATGTGTACATAAAAAAACCCGCAAGCCATAGCATTTGGTATTAGCTTACAGTTTAGAGAACAGTCCTTTTTGCTGCACCTTGTCACCTGATACCTGCACTGAGCACATCATACTTGAGGTACTTCAAACATTCTGCTTGAATCCACAACCATATTTAATCATGTGTTCAGTACACCTGCTCTGCCTCACATCACGCATCTGTCCTTCCTCACATTTATCCCTTGCAGATCTAGCAGCCACCAGTCTCTGCTCAATTCATGACCAACCCTCCTTGTGTCTCGTCTCCAATTCCTGCTGGCACTTCAGGTGCTGGATTTCAGATCTTTAGCTGTAATGACGAATATAAATTCTGTGTGCCTTTCATTATCCAGATGGCATTCCCTTGATTCTTACTGTAACTGCCAGACACAACTGATTCTCATTCTGCACAATACTTTCATAAGGGTCCATCCACTGCTTATTATGTGTTAGAAGTGGAAGTTAGTAGACATTGACAAATAGTGATTATGCAGCCAGGCTTTCAGCAATTACAACACAGCAACACGGGGTTCACTGTGGTTCACTGTTACTAGTTCAGTGCCAGAGAATAACAGAGCCAAAAAATTAAAACAAACTGTAAAGATAAAAAAATACACTAAGAACTAGTTGGAGATACAATCAAGAATATGAACTTTTAGCAGACCAAGTCTAAGGAGACTGGTTTTCCAACTTCTACATTGTGCAATCTTTCCTGTCACCATTTCCCTATTTAAGATAAACACATTGAATGATTTATAAGAAGGTGTATAAACATAAGAAATAAATTGAACAATCCACCTCACTACCTAATCACATAAAATTTCTTCATTTATCTAATATAATATTAATTTTACTGTTGCTGCAAATCTAATTGAACCATTCAATGCAGTATGTGAAAAGCTGAACTCTAAAGGCTGGGCTGATAACTGTGTGTTGGTAGTTGTGTTGGTGGCTTTGTGCTTCTATTTCTTTTCTCTGGCTTCTGTTGGTGAAGCTCAGCCATGCTCCTCCATGTGACAGGTGGAAGTGGCTGGGTTACCGTGTCACACCGTTCTGGAGAGCTCTTTATTTCTAGGCTCTTTGCTGACTTCTTGAATGGTCAAAGTGAAGAGTATTTCGGGTATGAGCAGCGCACCTTCATAACCTCATGCTTATAACCTGAACAGAAGTGGATTTAATAGATCCAGTAATGATTTCCTCTTGCTTCTCATAGACTCGCACTTTTCAGGGCCAGAAAGACCCTAATTCATCTTCTCTAAGTGCCCAACAGAGGCCACTTCATTTTATCCAGCTACTCAAGTATTGCATTTAGTAATTATACTCACCTGAAGTGCACCCCCTGGAAATGCAGAAATCTTACTTGAAAATCACATTAAGCAATAGATAATCAG